>CM056172.1:42012097-43349939 GCA_029691765.1 Entomobrya proxima
AGTCATACTGTATTTTTTGACGACGCAACAAATCAAATAGGTACTCATCTGAAATGTACTTTACATTTTTTGCAATGGAGTTTGTTTTCATGGAGGTATCCAAATTGTAATTCCACAAAAGTAGCAGGAGCTCTGAAGCCGTGTTTTTTGTCGAGTAGATCTTTGTTTGATTTTCAAAATCTTTTTTAAACAAAATGTAGTCTAGGGAACCTGGCATTTGCCTGGGTTCTACCTCAAAAAGAAAGTCACTAGAAAGTTTGGACGTATAGGAATTTCTCAGAAGAAGAACAAACGTCAACCATGCTATAACAACAAATGCATGTTTACCGGATATTAATTTATCGGATCCTTGTTCAAACGTGGTACTGAACAACCAGAATATGATGGTTGGCCGAGCGAGCTTAGAAATGTATAAAATAATAACCATTGTTACAAGGGTAACCACCAGAAAACAGATCCACACAGTTACACCAAATGGTAGAAACAAGGACAAGTAACTAGATGATAAGGAGGAAAACACTTTGGGCAGCACCGTTACGTATTTAATGCCAAATTCGCGTGATAATAAAAGATGTGGCAAGCTTTGCATGTTAACTTGAGTTTTGCTGTATATTGTCAGATACCCATTTATATCGAAATCGCAAGATACACCAAATGTGCAATTGTAATGATTTGTAATTATGTGTGCAGTTAACTCGTCTTCATTATCAGCGAATAAACTAAGCCTCTTGCTTTGACCGTTGAAATTACCATAGGAATAGAAATAAATAAAAGCATTGAGGACAGATATTGCGTCTTTCAAATTTACTACCTGTGAATTATACAACTTAATTTTGCATTTTGCGACACATGGAACATCTAGGAGTGCAAAGAATACAGTGTTACGTGGGCTTAATAACAGAAGAAAAACATTCATGTTGTTTGGTACTAAATATGGCAGAGTTGAAAGTTCAGTGTAATCTTTAAATTCGCATACTGCATACATGATAATCCATGGAATTTGATTAAACACAACATTGAAATACGAAAGGCGTTCAATCGGATCTACATTTCTTTGGGTTTGAAAAATGTGTATTGTGGGAAAATAGAGAATACATATGTGTCGATGCTTTAAGTTATCTAAAACATGACGATGCAAGTTATTTAGCAAAGCATCACTTTGATTCAAGTAAATTTTATATTTTTTGGTTCCGCTGATTTTACCCTTGAAATGTATAGCCTTTGAAACGTTGATTGTTACTGACACACAACCCTGACGAATCTTACAAATGTTCAAAAAATGTGCATCCAACGATGTTGAATTTTCTACTTTCTGAAAACTAACCAACTCTGCCACTTTGGAAAAAGATAGCCTAATAATACAGCTATCTAGAAGTATTTCTATCGGACTGTGTAAACATTGTATAGTGTTGTAACAAACAGAAAAAATTAAAACTTTTAGTACAAGTTGTCTAACGCTTTGTATATTCATAATAAACAGAACACGTACGTGCACCTATCAAAGTTATTCAAACGATTAAGCAAAACCATACCACTTACGTTTCCAGCAATCCATTTGTAATATTAATCAAGCATGTTTTCTGTATTTGCTGCTTGATTTGCAAAACCCTGTTCTTGAACTTTAGGCTGCAGGCTCCATTAAAACAGTTAGCAAATAAGTATTTTTTTTTGTTTTCGTCAGGAAAGGCTTAGACGATTCCTTTGACGTTGCAAACAGCTGCACTTGAATGACTATTCAGAGATCTGCAACCATGAGTAAGTTAACAAGTCGATCAAATTACTTTTCTTTAAACCCCATAAATATTTTATACGAATTACAGGAAAATGTATTACATACTGAAATTCAGCTACTAGTGTTTGCATGGGATAAAACATATTTATATGTGCAATTTGTATGCCTTTTTATATTTGGATACTTCTATTTCGAACAGGTTTCACTTTTTTGTAAATCTTGATGGTAATATGAATATTTATGCTAATTCATCACTTAAGTTACAAATATTAAATTTTAGCAAGTACTGTGTAAAATAAATTTTAAAAAAATTATCAGGAATTTTACTTGAACTTAATGACAAAGGGCATGGACTTATTGCTATCCAAAAATAAAGAAGTTATGTCTCCCAAATACATTGGGAGTTTTGCTTTCCGCTAACTCACCAAGCTAACTCAGCGGACCTTTTCAATACCTTAGCTGTGTGGATTTCTACGTTTTCCGTAGTATATCTGTTTTTACGCTTTCATAAATTTTGACGAAACTTGGCGCATTTGTGTCACATAACATGAGAGCAACCTGCAATGTTTGAGGTCAACTAGGTCAAAAGTTATGAAGGTCACAACTAACAATTGGTAGATTTATGGTGGTGGTGGTGGTCTTTAAACTTTTTTGTGTATGTAGTACCATACTATTCTACAGCTTCACCGAGCCGCCGTGGCTCAGTGGCCTACGTTTGAGGTTCGAGGTTTTGGGATCCCATCCTACCTACGTCAAAACTTTTAATTTTCTTTTTTAGACAAAATAATATCCCCAACCACAGACAACGCTTATAAGTATTCCTAAGTTACCCAACATAATAAGTTAAATATTAAGAGCTTTATTCAAGCCCTTAGGTGACAAATCGGTAACCTTAAGTGATTACACAAAGTCACATAATCGTGGTCCAGATTTTGACCAAACCGACGAATCTGGAGTCATATTGTTAAAATTGTTTTTAATATTCCGTATATATTTTAATGACTTCTATAATTCATTAATTTCAAACTTGCTTTCACTACTTCGCTACATGTAGGCATGTTGCCTGCTTTATTAGCTCGCTACTTCTGCAGGAGAGCTTATTAAGATATCGGTGTCCGTTGGTCCGTCTGTCTGTACACTTTATTTTCAAACCGGTGGTAATCGGCTATAAACCAGGTTAAATCGGCTATAAACCAGTCAAAATTGGCCCTAAACAAGACAAAAAGGCCCCAAACCAGACTATTATGATCTAACGTATTATAAAAGCAGGTTATAAATCGCCTAAAAATTTAACTGATTTTTAGCAGCGAGCATTTTTAATGGTTTGCCATGGACTGGTTTCTATTGGCGTTAAATACTTTAAAACATGTATATGTACCTCGTTCATGTTAACGTTCTTTGGTGAACGTGCAGTAACACTAGCAAGCATATACTACAGGCAGAAACTTACTAGATCCATCCAAAAATCGCTTAAGCACATTTTATATTTGCATTCGAAGCTCAGTACAACATGACGCGTAGGGTGATGGGACATACTTTAAAATAACAAGACTAAAACAATTCTTTTCAACATTTCAACTTTTACTACAATTTACAACAAGAGACAATAGACAAGAGAGATTGACGATAGTACATCAATGACTGACTGACAAAGGACGAATCACTGACGAACGACTGAATGAATGAACGACTAATGACGAAGGAACGAATGACACAGATCCTCGGTTCGAACTTCCGTATATAGCTAGGATTCTCCTTTCTCTCCTTGCCCCGTGACCCCAAATAGTAAACAACAGGAATCCTTAGTAATTGTCCTAATGACTGCAACCAGCTTGCAGTCAGCGGTCCGTTGCACAAACAACTTAAGGCTAAATACACCCTACCAAGGTGAATATAATATAAATAACATAGGTTAATATAAATACATAGAAAATAGGCGTCGGGCTTTACTCCACTAGCCTTATTGTCAACACAGGCTACGACCCAGACCAATCAAAACCAAACCACCCCCCATATTGGCATACACGGTCCCTATTACAGCTTCCTAGGCCACAACAATTTGTTTTAATATTTGTTACTTTCATACTTTATGTATATTGATATGTGCTCTAAAGCATTACTTGTAAGGAAATCTAAAATTACATATAATATTAAAATCACGAAAAATATTTTAAAGAAAACAATAATTAAAATATAAGAAATAAATTAGTATAATAATTTGTCCATGGAAATTGCGTTATCTAAAACGATGAACAAGGTAAACGCATATTATTAGCTCACTGCTTTATTAGCGGAGCTTGTTAGGATATCGTTGTCCGTTTGTACGTGTGTCTGTCCACTTTATTTTTAGGAGCTCTATACAAGGCTTGATGGAATCAAAGCCATTTTAAATCTAAACCCGGCTAAATGGGGCATCAGAAAAAGATGTGGCACACTAATGTCAATAGTTGTAATCAATAGCGTTTTAGCAGCGAGCACCTTTTAATGGTTTTTGTTTAGCATATGAACATGGAATGTACAGCACTCTGTTTTTTGGCGATAGCAACCTCTAACATCCTGGAAGTTTTCCTATCTTTCTTCATAGAAACATCAAAGTTCTTAAAGGAAAATCAGACAGCAGAATTTTCCCCTAAGAATCTTGCTCTCGCGGCAAACTAAATGGTCATAAAAAAGTCAGTTTTATTAAGAGCCCACCGATACATTTCCTAATTTAATCTTTTCTTCAACCTGGGACAAGCAAAATGCCCTGCCGCGCATTTAGATACAATGATGCATTGCAATCAACTTACTCAATTCTTATGGCCTTAACTAATCATATCTACCAATCATACACTACAAAAAACTCGAGTTAACTATACTGTCACTTCTATATAAAGGTGAAGAGTTTTTAAAGAAGAAGAGTCTTTTTACAAAGCACCTAAGTGCTTTGTAAAAAGTAATAATTATGAAAAGTTTGCTAATTTAAAATTTCAATTAATTGTGCGGATGTCGGGTTTTAATTATAACCTCTGAAATGGGCAGGTTGACGCAACTCGCTGACTCTATTGATTAGAAATTGAGTAAGAACCCGTGATGGGGGGACGCAAAACATAAACCTACTTGGAATTCAGAGTTTGGTAACTTTTATTTTAAGTTTCAGTTACAGTAAAGTTACGAGTTAAGTTACGTAACTATAACTGTAACTTGTAACTTACAAAAATCTGAAAGTAACTTGTAACTGTAACTACAAAAAACCTTGAAGTAACTTGTAACTATAACTTGTAACTAAAAAATTATGAAAGTAACTAACAAATGTAACTATAACTTGATGGATAAAACAAGCCTAAAATCTCTTTTCATTGTGAGAAAATTAAGCACTTTTTGAAACAAAATTGTGTTTTGCAGCTAGTTTGCATATCAAAAAGAAGGTAAAACAGGCATATTTTAAACAAATGAGGTCTAATGGAAGCTACAAGCAAGTTTAAGTAACTACAAAATCAACTTAGTTACGTAACTTACGAAAGTCAAAGTAACTATAACTGTAACTTGTAACTTTCAAAAATTTGAAAGTAACTTGTAACTGAAAAAAATCTTTGAGTAACTTGTAACTAACTTGTAACTTGAAGAAAATTCAGGAGTAACTAGTAACTGTAACTTGTAACTACAGAAAATCATAAAGTAACTGTAACTTGTAACTACAGAAAATCATAAAGTAACTGTAACTTGTAACTACAGAAAATCCTAAAGTAACTGTAACTTGTAACTACAGAAAATCATAAAGTAACTGTAACTTAACTAGTTACCGAAAACTTTAAGTTACCAAACTCTGCTGGAATTTCAAAGTTTTTGCTTTATTTGAATACACATTCGTCGAAAATACTTATTCCACAATAAGTTTCGGGGTCTCAAGTTTCCCCATGGCAATATTACAAGGGTTTGAATTTTGAGCATCAAAGAACGACTAGTTGATGTTACTTCATGAGGATGGAGAGTTGGTGGCTGAAACTTTGTTGGTAAATTAGTCATAGTATTAGGTCTTATTCGTGACAATATTACGTCATGACCTCGATTCAGTAATTTTTTAGAAAATGATTTCTCAAAAAATCTGAATATTTTCACCCAAAATTTTTTCCGACTTTCATAGATTCAGAATCAAGTGGTGCTTCCTCCAGATACTATAATGCGTTTATTAAAAGCACATTTGAAAGCCCTAAAAATGCGCCATCTGTGGTTACCACGACGACCTTGAAACTACTTGACCATAGCAAATGCCAACTAAAGTATTGCTGGATTCGGGTTTGACAAAATGGATCCCGATTTTACAAAATCATGCATAAGTTTTCTTTATAATCGAAATTTGCGAAAATGAAAAAACCCATTTTTGGCCGGTTCATTTGAAACATTTTTACACCTTGACTAATTGAATTGGACGTCTTCGTGACAAGTGGTGAATGGCAGATTAAGGCAATCTCGGCCAATTTTCAAAATTAAATGAACTGGCCAAAAAAGGGTTTTTTCATTTTCACGAATTTCTATTATAACGAAAACTTATGCATGATTTTGTAAAATCGGGATCCATTTTGTCAAACCCGAATCCAGCAATACTTTAGTTGGCATTTGCTATGGTCAAGTAGTTTCAAGGTCGTCGTGGTAACCACAGATGGCGCATTTTTAGGGCTTTCAAATGTGCTTTTAATAAACGCATTATAGTATCTGGAGGAAGCACCACTTGATTCTGAATCTATGAAAGTCGGAAAAAATTTTGGGTGAAAATATTCAGATTTTTTGAGAAATCATTTTCTAAAAAATTACTGAATCGAGGTCATGACGTAATATTGTCACGAATAAGACCTAATACTATGACTAATTTACCAACAAAGTTTCAGCCACCAACTCTCCATCCTTATGGAGTAACATCAACAAGTCGTTCTTTGATGCTCAAAATTCAAACCCTTGTAATATTGCCATGGGGAAACTTGAGACCCTGAAACTTATTGTGGAATAAGTATTCTCGACGAATGTGTATTCAAATAAAGCAAAAACTTTGAAATTCCAAGTAGGTATATGTTTTGCGTCCCCCCATCACGGGTTCTTGCTCATTTCAAAGTTTCGCATATATGAGTCCCAGAAGCAAGGATCATTTAAACCACTTTATAGTTTCTTTTTGGCCCAGAATCTGAAATATGTTAAATGCTGATACACCCTAATGGGTTAGTGAGTTACTACTACCTAAAACGATAACTAGTGCCAAGCTTAAAATATGAGGGTTGGATTCAGATATTAACTTCCACTTTATACCAAAGGTAGCATCCACTATACACACTAAAACAACGTCTCATTAGTCTCATATCCCCCAGAAAAAACTTCAAGAAGTAAGAGATGACATATAGGTGGTCTCGACGACCAAACTACCAAGTATTTTAATAGAGCCTTTTTAACTGAATTATTTTCTGAACCGCGCACGCGCCCTTATGGCAAAGATTTATAAAAGTGTCAGAATTATACCAAAGTTGGTAAGCAAGCTGAATACCAGTATTATATTACAAATTTAGAGTATTAGCCAGCCATGGATTGTCTTTTACGGAAAATGTCTTTTCTTTTATGCAACCTATAAATGCCTTTTTCATCACAACCGTAGATTTTTTATTTTTTATTCCTAGTCAACCAAGCCTGGGGAGCTATTACAAAACTAAATGAACTACCTTTTGTTTTACAAAAGACCACATTTCCATCTACTCACTAAAGAAAATGAAATGAAATTCTCTACAGGAATTCCGGACTCATTGCAAAGAAATCCTACTCTGCGGCGTATATTTTCCAGATATTAAATGCTAATCATAACCTTTTTTGCATGGCAATTCAATAATAGTACCTTGTAGTTAAAATAGCGTTGAAATTATCTTGCTGTGAAAGCCTGTATGACAATTAAAGTGGAAAAGCCAAGCAGTCATAGTTTAAATTCCTTGGAACAGTTATAAACTGGAATGGAAATATGCTTCAGCCTTTGACGAGGAAGTTGTTTGTAGTACAACGGAAGCGGACGTAGAAATATGTTTTTCCACAGGCAGGTGAGAATGCGAGAAAAGATAAATCCGTTTCACCGATCGGCAGATTTTACAGGGGCTACGAATAAAAACGTTCTTTCGCTCGCAAAACGTTTTTGATGTAATATTGCGCTTTCTCACTCAGCCAACCAGGTTGAGAACGGAATTTCCGTTTTCCCGCGTTAGATAACGTACTCAATGAACGCGTTATTACGTCTCGCCAAACCTAAACAATAATCACGCTCTTACTAGTAACTTTCTGGAAAAAACGGATTATAAAAATTTGGTAACATGGGATTTAGGGGTTTTAAAGAAATTCAAAAAAAACCTGTTTGGTTTCACATACTTTTATATCACAACTTAATTTAAATAAAAAATAAAAACCATTGAATTTTTTTCAATATATTTTCTGCCAAAAACAGCCGATCCACGAATCCGTCATCTTTGTTGAAAACGTCATTCCATTTTCCTAACTGTGTAGAGAGAAATTTGGTATTTTGTAAAGAGATGGATGATTCAGTTTTGTAACACGTAGCATTCAAGGTTAGGTTGACTAATGGGAACAAAACACAAAAAGGTTTCGGTTGTTCTGCCAAAGGTCTTTAAAAGTTGCGATTTTCCGTCAATGACAATTCCTAGCTAGCTGATACACCAAATTTGCAGTATTATATTAGAGTCTAGCTTGCTTACCAATTTAGGAACAATTCTAAGAGGGATCGGAAAAAGAATTTCAGATTTAAAAAGGTGCATAATATAGCTTCTAGCGTAGTTTTTCTAACACAATTTTTGATTTAAAAAAAGTTGATTTTTGAAATTGTGCCGCAAAATGGTAAGTTTCTTGGCTGCTTTTCAGCCATTTTGCTATTAACGCAACAAGTACAAGACACTGTTGAATTTGAAATATCATTTGTGCTGTACTTCCGTATATTCAAATTGTAATATAATGTGATTGTGCTTCGTATACTAGAACAGAATGCATTGATAAATATTTGTTGATTTATTGATCTATTTATTTTAAGCGATATTTTTCCTCGAAGCAAAACGTTGTTGTAGAACTTTTCCTTCTGATGGACTCAAATTTGGTTAAGTTTTCCTCTATAAATCGTTTACAAATATTTCTTCTGATCTTGAACCACAGTACGTATTGATCTGTTTTGCCGTTGACAGCACGCTAATTCTACTTCATTCCAAGAGTTTTTCGCAAAAATAATTGACACCGATTATTATAACGTTACAATGTCACTGATACAGATTTTTACTCTGGTTTTCTTAGTTTGTGCTTCCGTCAAGGAGATAAGCTCAATCAACTTGTTTGGTTTGAGAAAACTAATGGACGTTGACCCATCAAACTCTCAGGTAAAATTAGAGACATTTTCAAAAACATTAAAAGGTCATTTTGTAGGATAGGCTTAAAACAATCTTTTTGTTGACGGGATGTACCCTAAATAGGGAAACAAACAATTAAACCAAGCTGATAATCTATCATCCACAACCAAAGAACAAACTTATTTGGAGAAAGCTTTTGGTCTTATTCAAAATAATTTTGATGCATTGAAAGATTCATT
This sequence comes from Entomobrya proxima, assembly GCA_029691765.1. Classification (NCBI taxonomy): domain Eukaryota; kingdom Metazoa; phylum Arthropoda; class Collembola; order Entomobryomorpha; family Entomobryidae; genus Entomobrya; species Entomobrya proxima. Next base: position 42,021,418 of record CM056172.1, read on the forward strand.
AATTGAAACAGTTGATGATGTGCGTAAGGACGGGGAAGAAACGCTACATAAGAACGCAAAAGAGGCTTAACCAGTGATTTAGGTTTACCAAAAATTAACCACCGACCGCTTTTTTTTTAAATGATTTCAAAGGAATCAATCACAAGTTAACTGAAGCGCGTCAAATAATTTTGAAAGTAATAATGTTTTCCATTTGTGTTTCGTCTTTTATATGTATAATACGTATCGTTTGTTTCTCATTTAAAAAATCATTTAAAATATTTTACGATTCAGCAAGGTTTTGTTTAAGGAATAGGTACTCTAATTGCAACTAGTGGACTCGCATAAACCGTACCAGGACATTTGGCTATGTATTATGTATCTTAAAAACTTTCTGAAATTGTGTTTTTTTTCATGGTGTATAAACTTCAATGAAAAATTAAGACTAATTCTAGAATTTAGAAATAAAGGAATAATTTTATAATTTAAAAGTATTTTTAACACTGCTTACCTTAATTTCCTGTTTTTGTAAGATTCCAATCCAACCGTGCTAAGCTGCCTTTCTGTGCACCGTGTTGACCACCAAACAATAATTTCACCCTTACATCTTTCCAAATTATGCTGAGGTATTTTTTGGTCAAAATTTTACAAAGGTCGAAAAAATTTAGCAACCTTTGTATTACTTTGAATTTGGTGCTGCTACTCTTTCCGATATAGTTAGCACAGTACAGAAAGCTTTCAATATTTTGCTTGAACACAATGTTATTTTTTTCTTTGCGAACTATTGGTAAAGTAGGAGTTGGTAATGCGTATTTATTTCAGTATAATACAAGGGGTTTCTTGAGTTTGTAATAATAAAGTTTCGGTTCAGACACTTTTCCAGGTTATGTAGAATACAGTAGGAATCGTTTTCTACGTATACAATATACATAAGTTGTCTAATACTTAATTCCTTATGAAGCTTAAATGTTTATCACATTAAATCACATTAGATATCCTCCTTTTAAGAAACGAGCAAATCTGTCTCTGGTGGCTACTCCCAGTCATTTTGATGACAGAACCATTTTTAAATAACCTCATTCCGTTCCACTCAATAATTTTATGCATGCTGAAAACTTTTTGTCATTACACTATCATATAGATACAGCGGGGAAATTTAAAACAATGCTATTGAGCGCATCGTTTTTAATGTAATTAATGCCTAGATATTTATTAAGTATTAACACTTTGTTTGAATTTATTTTTCAACAACCTACGTTTAGTACTACGAAAAATCTAAGATGAAGTTAGGGAAATTATTGGGTACATTTTATCATGGTTAATAATATATGTATTGTATTAACTTAATATGGCTAAGAGCGACAGCAGCAACCGACGAAATTTTATTGTCACATTTAAAGCTCTTTTGGCTAGCAAGGTGACCTGTTCATCAAATATCTGCAGGTGTAATTACTTGGCACTTGTTTTTGTCAACTTGTCTCACTATGATTGATTTTCCTCATCAACACTTTAATCATCAGCCGTAAGCATTCTTCCATATGAAAGCTCATTAAAAGATAAGAACAAAAGAAAAACACTTCCCTATGTAAAAATATGTACAAAGTAGGTATAAGTTATTAATTTGGGCTCTCTATATGTAGAATGCTACACTTTTCTCTTTAATGCCTTGCTTACTTAGCTATTCTGACAAGCCAAGAGGAAAGCCTATATTAATATTATATTTATAAGAAATATATAAATACTTGTCACTTCAGCAGAACGTTGAAAGCCTTCATAAGTATTTTTGTCAAGCTAAAGGAAAAGGTGATATATTAGGGACCAACTTTAATGTGAAGTGTGACGAAAAAAATATTAATTATATATTTTTACGGTTTGATGGAAACCTCAAGTACCTTAGCAATGCAAGTTCTGCTATGCATAGAAATGGGAAGATTAAAAATAAAAGTAAAAAATTGAAAACTTCTGCTACCGTAAAATACTAACTATACTCATTTGATAACTATCCGAGCATTAGAAAATGAACATTTTAGCTGATAAAAATTTCAAAATTAAATACGTAGTTAGTAGGTGCCTAGCCAAAACATTTGCTGAAGGTTATCTGTGGGCTAGCTTCATTATTATCTCGTTTCAGTCTTCCCAAATGTTGTCATAAAGTGCAATTAAATCATTTTCGAGAAAGTCGGATTTAGACCAACGATACGGTAAGAAAACTTGTTAGTAAGCTGTGGAATATAAACTCTTACTTAAATCTGATATTTATCTTTTTTCAGAACACACCAAAAAGCTTTTTACGAAGCTTAAAAAGAAAGTCTTTGAAGAGTACAGCTTCAAGTGTTTTCTCACATACGGCTATACTTTTGGAAGGCAACAACAATTAAAGTGGACAAGTATTGATTATTCTCTACACACCTTGAGAGAAATAAGTTAAGCTGACCATGAAGATATTAATTGTTTTTTGAAAGCTTATCTACCTAAAGTAAAAATATGGATACTAAATTAAATTTATTGATTTTTCTTCAGAAAAGGGTGTAAATGAATACATTTGAAAATGCAACTGCGCTATAGAGTATTTTCATCATCATCATTATCATCAAAGGACAAAAAATAAACAAGAAGCCGATTGTGCTTTATGCTTTCAAAGTTACTGAACAAAATTGGATTTTATAAATATTTTGACAGTTTTGTGTACTTAATTGGTAATAATGTTGTTACTTGCTTTTAGACGACAATCAAAAGCATGTACGATGCACAAACCATCGCAAGTTAGGCAATGGGAAGGAAAACTGCAAAACATACACTGGAACATACAAATATATCAAATTCGTATATTCTTTACAAACAACAAAGATTTTTAATACCAGGTTCCATAAAATCTCTTGACTTTACAACAAAAATCGTTATCCAACTATTAAAGCTGGCTTATTTTATGTGATAAATATTAGAAAGTCGAAACGCATTACACAAATTGGCATTACCAGGAATCGATATAATGTATGCTGAAATTTTTAGTGAAGTTAACTGTCACGTGGATAAGCAATGATTATTGATAGTGATCATGCGGAGACATAGTATGGTTTTTCACAGTCAATATCGTTAATAAAATTTTTATTTTAAAAAACTTATATTTATTTTGAAATATTTCCAGCCGTGGAATGCAGAATGATAAAGGATTACCATATTAACAAATGCATTGCGGTAAGTAACAAACAAAGTTACGGGTCTAGGCTATTAACTTCCAAACCAACAAGCTCTCGGTGGTCAGGTAGCTCCCTGACCCACTTGCTCCCAGACTCCCAGATGAACATTTTAGTTGGAAAGTTTGCCATGCCATGCCTACATGCCATGTTTTGAATTGGAAAGTTGGATTATATATAAAACATTTCCCGCAATGTATGCATTTGTAAAGTTTGTCGTTTAAATGAATGCGATGGTGTAAAAAACGGCTTTGTAGTGTTGCTAAAGATTTTTCGCAAAATTTACATGGATAACGTTTTGGTGCTTTGTTTAGATTGATATTCACTTTGGTTTGTGCCATTGTTTTTCTACACTGAGAGATTATTATTTTTAAATTTCTCACTTTCGTACGTTGAAAATGTTCTTCCGGCTAGCAGCTTAACACCCTTAAGAGTGAAGCAGTGTATTGTGGCTCAAAATATACATAGGTTTCTGTTTAGTATTTTTTAATTTGGTGGATGGATATTCCACGGTAAAGCACTTAAAGACATATGATACCTTTCAGTTATATTTTAACTCTCAGTAAACCTCTTAGAGAATCTGAAAGAATAGAACTAATGAACTCTTTGACGGCATAAAAATTAGGAGGGTTGCTTTTGTTCTTGTCTATCATGCAATGCAAGTACGTAACAATTGCTGCCTGCTGTGCAATTCTGTTAATACATCAGTAAGTCAAAAGTCGAAAGCAGAACGTATAAAGACCTTTCAAAATAATATCATTGTATATTTGTCCGTACGTAATGAGTAACGTATCATCTTTTCATGCCAGCATATTGCGTTTTGTACTCTTCATGAGATGCTGAAGATACTTAGAGCATGTTGTGGTAAACGCAACCATCCTGCTAGTGGTAGCAGCGAAAAACTGAATCCAACAGTCTTCCTATGCAGAAGTCCCTTTTCGTCTTGCTAACTGGCGAGTGGCGAGTACAAGTTAGTCAAACTGGAGAAGTATACTTCACTGTTTCGAAAACCTTGTTGCATACTTACTATTATGCAATGCATGCAATGATGCATAAAAATATTTTAATATTGCTTTTGTATATTGACCATGTTAAACCATATTGCAGGTCTGAAGCCATATATTGGCTTCTGGCTTCAAGTTCTTACTGATATGACTAAACATTTTTGTGAAGATCAATTACCAACAAAAGTAAATTCGTTTGCGCGACAACAAAGTTATTTTGCACACTAAAGCAACCAATGTAATAAACCTTGAAAGGTTTATACTTGCAAGTCAGTCAGCATGTGTTGTTTCTAATTGCAACTTATGGTATTCATTGCTCTGTCATCTAGTCGATGTTGGCAGCATGAATGCAAGGGTTATAAATGACTAAATGAGGAATACCTATTTATGTAAACACGTATATAAACAGGATTTGTATTCGAACTTTGGTTCGGCTTTAAGTACTGAAAATATTCCATTGTCAAAAAATCTTGTTGTTTTAGAGTATGACTCATGAAGGCATATAAAGCACTCTTTAGTAACAATATCTACTCATTCCTCATCTTGTGCTTGAGCTTCAATAATCTTACCATTTCCAATCCACTTTCCTTTAAACCACCAACAAAATAACATTCTTAAATAGAATGATACAAAGTTCATTTAGTCACTACCTCATATAAAGAAATAGGTATAGAAGTAGTCTCGGAGCAAAAAAAGGATTACGGCTGAGACTTTTTTGGTCTCAAGCTGGAAGAGCAGCATACAATACTCTCTACATTCGAAAAAGTGGTGTGTTCTGTCTTCAGTATCGAAGAATATTCTGTTCGTATAACAGCTGCAACTGCCAAATACGGGTCCTAGGCTTTGAGCTATTACTCACGTAATTTTTTAGCTGCAGATAAGTAAATGAATATTGTAAAATGTGTCAAGTTACTCTCATTCAGCAATAAGGAGTGGCAGAGACGAGAAATATATTTCCATTTAGTATATACTGAGCCAAGAAGCCTTATGATAGGACGAACCCGCGGTCATTTCATGTGCACTTTTTGAGCAGATACTGATATCTGCTAGTGCAAAATGTCAACAACATACGTTATGAACGTAGTAGAAGCGTTTGTTGTTGTTGTTTTTGTTGTCATTTTGCACTAGCAGATACCAGTATCTGCTCAAAAAGTGCACATGAAATGACCGCGGGTTCGTCCTATCATAAGGCTTCTTGGCTCAGTACCTATCTCAGAACAACGCCAAACTTTAACCTATTTTACATATTGTACTAGTGTTTTTTAGTTCTCTTTTCTTCAGTAAAACATGGATAAGCCACAGAGTAGGTTGCTAAAGTTATAAATTTGTTTCCTAATTTGCTTAAATATTTACATCAAATTATTAAACTATACTGCTTTTTATTTTCAGCATCAGATCAGCCTTCCTTGGAAGTGCTCTTAACCTCACCAATTTGCTGGAAGTCGTTAAAAATCTGTCAGTTTCTAATCGAAAGTTACGAATACCTGAAGGAGGATGCTAACAGTGAATTCCAAGAAAAGCTGAAGTTAGAAGCCCTACGTTTGAATTTATGGCATCCTGCAAACAACTGGAAAACTATTTTAGGAGATGAGCACTACTCAATTTTGGCAACCTATAGGCAAACTTCTTATAGTCTAAATGTAAACTCTGTTTTGGATCTGCACAAAATCATTCGTAACAAGTATGTGCATACCAAAGAGTTTACCGAAAACGAAAAGGAACAACTGGGATGGTTTAACAAAACGAAAGAAGGCTGGGTACTTGATCCAAACTATTGGGTAGATTACTAGACGTCTGGATTTCCCAAACTTGTACCTTTTCTATGGACGAATTTGAAATCGGTTTGTCAATCTGGCAAACTAACCAAGTTTTATCCAGTACTTAAACCGGATTGTCAGATTGTTGAAATTTGCCCGGATAGTTTCCTGAGGCATTTTGAGAATATTCTGGAACATCAGTTAAATTCAGGTAATAAATTATTCTTGACAAATTTGGATAAGTTTTCTGGCACGAAATAAATGTTGTACACTTTTGTTATAGGACTTGTAGAGCACCGCTACACTCTAAAAACAAAATCAGCAGTATGGACACTGGATTTCAAGTCATTGCCAGGAGAGATTATTGCAGAATTACTGGATAAAAGTACAAGCATGCAAATACTACTCGCTACAAAATATGTGCAAATTAAATGGTGTGGTTCTTCAGCAGAAGAAAAGTCTTTTAAACTTTCCAGCGAAAATGGTAGCAATGCAGTTAGAATTATTATTGCTAACACCATTAATGACATTGACGAGACATTTATCAAAAATCAGTTGAAAGAATCTCGCAAAATTAGCAAGCTAATTGTGTTTATTAAACAAATTGAACAACGAAAGGATTTGCAAATCTTGAGTATAAACGCATTTATGGAGAAATTGCAGAAACTAGGCGACGTTGAGTTGTGTTAAAAACCTGTGACTTGGAATGAACTGAATGACGCAAATCAAAACAAGGTTTTAGAAAATGCAGAGTTTGTATTTCAGTTTATGGAAAACGACACTAAAAGAATTTTGATTTTACGTGACGTACTAGCAGATGTTTCTGTCTCGTCAACTGAAATACTTTCTAGCTTACAAGGCAATATTTTAAATGAATTGATAAGAGGCAAAAATCCTGTAATTTTTGGGAAACATAAACTGCCAACAGTTCCATCTTATTACGCTACACGCCCGCTTATAAGAGAGAGTAAAGCAGTGTCCAAAATTAAGAATACATCTTTGAAAAGTAACTCGTTTTTAGAATTGCCTAATGGAATGAGTAAAGAAGAGCAAATAATCTTCATTTCTGATAAACCTGGAATGGGTAAATCAATGGTTCAGTCCAGCTTGGCAATACAAGCTGCCAAGAATTTCAGAACCAAGAACAATTTAAATGTAATTACAAGCGCGAGCAAATTTGTTGGGAAACTAAATGAGTCCGATAGTTTATCCAAGGAAATGATTTATACAGCTTTCTGTGAATTTGTTTGTGAATCCCCATTCGAAACAAAACTGTTACAAGCTCTTTTAGAAAATAGTTTAAAAGTTGAGCTATTTCTAGATGGTTTGGACGAAGTCAATGCAGACTTGCAACCTGTTGCAATAGAAATACTAAAGTTTATAAAATTGCAAATACCAAACATACGTGTTTGGATTACCACCAGAGATCATATGTGTACAAAGTCAGTAAAACAAATTACTAGCGCAGTATACAATATAAAACCATATACGTTGGAGGATCAAGTGCATTTAATGGTAAATTATTGGCTAGAATCTAATGGAAAGTCTGCTACAAAAAATGTAAAGAAAAATCTTGGAAAATTTGCTAGAAAATGCCTTGCAGGACCAGAATCACGTTTGCACAAATTCCTGTCTGGCAGTCCACTATTGACTAGAATGTTGGCTGAAGTGCATAAGGAGAATTTAGATAAAATTGGGTTTGCTACTGAAATATCTACAATTTACTATATTTCTGATGTATTTGACAAAGCAATTGATCAGAAGTTGGCTGTGTACATTGGAGATGCAAAAGATGCTTTAAAGCATGCATCAATATTGCAAACATTGCGACAGCAATTAGACAATGCTCATATTTATTTCGCACTTAAGTTGATTCTTGGAGAGTCTGTTGCCAACAAATTCAAACAACAGCTTTTTGTTACAAAAGAAAATAGTAAGAGGTTAGAAGCTACAGTTTTAGAGCAAGGACTTATATTGTCCTTTGATCCCACAATAACTTTTATTCATCGCACTTTTGCTGAATATTTTGTGGCCAAGTTTATTTTCAAGGTTTTGACAAAAGATTATTTTGGAATTTGTGAAAATGATCCAGCTTTTCAGGCAATATTGTATGATCATGTTTCACAACGCATACCTGATAACCAAAAGCGTAATTGTTGGTGTTGCGACTTTAAATTACACGACTTTTGGCATTTTCTTCAAGATATTTGTGTAGCTGCTAATTATTCACCAAAGTCAAATAAATTTCAAACATTAATTGAAATGCTGCAGATAAGTTATTCAGAGGACCAATTTGCAGTAAAAAAGTATTATCGCTGGGCTCCGGTTTTTGCCGCGATTCAAAAAGAAAATTGTTTCAATCTTGTTTCAATATTTTTAAAATGTCAGAAACACATTTATGATTTATTTATAGCATCCGGACATAATGGATACTTTGCAACAATCAGTTATATAATCGAAAACGATTTCTGGTCGTTGGATAAAAATCCTTGGAATCAGTTTAGACAATATACTACAAATGGGTACGGTTTGCTACATTGGATTATTACAGGTCTTTACGATCTCGATCCAGACAACACAAATTTTATAGAGGATCTTATTTTTTACATATTAAACAAAGACAAATCACAACTGGAGCTAAGAGACTCCAATGGAAATACACCTTTTATGTTTCTTTTAAAGGAATCAGTTCTACATAGTGCCGAGTTTTGCGCAATGTCCATGCTACCCTTCTTCCTAAAGCGTGGTGCAAATCCTAACGTTACTGACCACTGTAACAATAACATTTTGCACGTTGTATGTTATGAGGATAAAGAGGTAATAGATTTCTATAAAGCCGACAGGTTTAAAGACATAGCCAAGAGCTATTTTAAGCAGTGGGATATTCTTAAAAATTTTGGAGTGAAAATAGAAAAATTGATTAATGTTTCCAACGACGAAGGAAAAACGCCATTGTTTTGCGCCATTGATTTTTTTGAAAACGATTTGAAAGCTGAATTGACTGTGCTCAAAAGACATGGTGCCGATTTTAATGCAAAGGATAAAAACGGGAACACAGCTGTGCATGTGGCAATCGAAAAAAGCTTAGATTTGATTTTATACAAGAGCTTGTTGAATGTGGAGCGAATGTTGGTGTGCTGAATGCACATGGCATGAATGCATTTCAGTGGGCAGTTTCATTGGAAAATTTGGTTATAGCAGAAATGTTAGTCAAAAGGCTGAAGGTAGATATAGATGCAAAGGATGGTTTTGGAAGGACGGTGTTTGAATATAAGGTTTCTGAGGAAATGAAACGCATACTTAATTCCCTTAAAGGGAGATGCGACAAGACAAAAATGAAAGGGAAAGACAAATAATTTGGAACAATATTACGTTTTCCTTTTGCTTTCTTAATTGGAACCAAAATAAGTACAAAACTATATGTCAGTAAAAATACTAAAACAATCGGCCTATTCATATTTACCGTTTACATGTAAACATGTAATCTTAAAATTTTGTATTGCCATGACAATTTTATTATTTATAAAAAGTTAATTATGGAATAAATTTATGTTTAAGTACAGACGCTAGAAGTGTAAGCTTAGGACGAAAGCTCGCTCATTTCATCTGCACTTTTTTTGAGCAGATACTTGTATCTGCTCGTGCAAAATGACAACAAAAACAACAACAACAAACGCATCTACAACGTTACAATCCCATTGGCTCTTACAAAGTAGCGTCTTGCATGCCACACCTCTCGCCGTTCCCTACAGCTGAACAAAGTACATGCTTTTCACCACACACTCTAATACTGTGTAGACAGGGGTGTAGACAGTACATTACGTACGTAGTGTACTGTGACTCTACACTACTCTACACTAGCCTACTTCACTACACACGCGGGCCACCATGGTTAAAGCATGGACTTTGTTCAGCTGTAGGGAACGGCGAAAGGTGTGGCATGCAAGACGCTACTTTGTATAAGCCAATGGGATTGTAACGTTGTAGATGCGTTTGTTGTTGTTGTTTTTGTTGTCATTTTGCACGAGCAGATACAAGTATCTGCTCAAAAAAAGTGCAGATGAAATGAGCGAGCTTTCGTCCTTATACTTCTACCGTCTGTAACTAAGCTAATATAAAGTTTATCACAAACTGAATTAAAATGCACGATTAATTAATAAAAATATATATTTGTAGAGTATTAGTGTGAGCTATTAAAGCTGGTTTAAGCATAAATGTGTATCCCATCCCATTTTACTTTCTAAAAAACTTCTCAAATATATAAATTCCTGACTGAAAGAGCAAAGCTAATCTGTTGTGTGTGTTGTTGGGTTCAAGAAACAAGAAGTTAGTTCTGGTTTGCCAGGTCATTGTTTGTGGAAGCATATTTTCAACGTTTGTCTCAACAATCGGATGTGTGCTAAGCATTACCAACAGAAAGCTTGGTGTGGAATATGGTTTAAATAGAGAGGAGTGAGTGTGACCTGTTGTTTTACTATATTGTTAAATATATATATATATATGCAATGTAGGCACTAAATATAAGCAGTACACAATTTGAACAGAACCGTAGAAAATATTTGATGTGGTAGTTACATTTCATGCAAAAAATTGCAACCAACGTTTTTGTATATACTGTTTGCATGATTATTCAAAGTCATTAATTGTAAAAATTTGTCATTTGTGTTTAAATGCCATGCAAACAGATAGCATTATTTGATCAAACGTTATGAACAAACTCGTGTTTTGAAGTTAGATATATTTTATTTACCATTTGTTGCTTCCTGGTTGGAAATTATGTTTTAGCTTATTATAAGACTAGTCTGACACACTATTTTTCATAACAAAATTTTATCAAAATACAAATCTTCTAGGAAAGACGTCTTGGTCGACAGTTTCATTTTGTATCAAAAATGAGTAGACTTACTAATGCTAGAAACACTGTTAAACCTACTCACTAGGTTAGGAAGTTTTCTTATTGCATGTGTTCAATGTTTTAACCATACATTACTTAGGTATAATATTTGTCTTGGTTATGATAAAATATGTTATAATTAATTTACTTTAATATTGTTTAAGCATGTAACAAAGCAAACAACATCTTTACCACGTACATTAAGATAAAGACTCACAAAATTTTCATTTATTTAGTTGCGCAGTTTATGCTCATGCGTTTTTTATTTAAAATGTATAGAAATAGCACTATTCTGTTTCTTACTCTAAATAATTTTTGTATAAAAAAGCACAAAGTCTAAAGCAAATTGGTAAAGTGTTGTGTGAATAGAAATGAAACTATATTGAAATAGGTACTAACCCTTACTTAATATAATGCATTCAGTTCATGACCACTAGTTTATTACAAAATTTGAAAATTTACACAACGTAGGCTCCAGATTATTAATTTTCGGTTAATATTCTACTAAAGAACTGAAGATTTTTATATTCCGCAATTTTGTATTTGATTTTGACATACTTGACACGTAACTAATTAAACAATGGACAAGATCTCATTTTGCCCCAAATAATGAATCTTACGAGAAACCTAACTCCACCTTTCCAAGGATTGTTTAGAAGAATACAAATGTAATGTCTTTTGATATCTAATCGTAAAATAAACCGAAAGTTATCAAAAATACGGAATAATGATATAAAATAAATTATAAAACGAACTCAATGCAAAGCTGTACAAAACGATTCATTCACAAAAATGCTTTTATTCCAACAAATTCACATTTGAATAACTCAGTAGACCAAAACCATAAATTACCAAAATAATTAACAAACCTTTTAGTTGCTATTTGAATCTTCAGTACGAGGACGATACATCTCCTGCAGGAAATAACATATCAACGGAGCATTAGTAAAGTTTCTTTCCCACAAGCCATTCTCCCTCAAACGATTAATCTCTTCTCGCGTTTGTGCCAGCTAAAATTATCAATCAGAATTAAAAATTAGTTGCTTTTCCAATTTCCCTCAAGTACATTTTTAAAATCAATTTCATTAAATTATTAAGCTTACAAACTTATTAGTGAACTTCTCAAGCTTGTACTCCACTTCCGGCTTTACATCTTCAAACAAAATGCCCTGTCTCCTTAATTCCTCCTCCTCTTCATCCACCGCCGTGACAATGCTCATTGCATCATAATCTTTCTTAACCGTTGGAGCCCCTATTTCGTCAACAAGTGGCAACAGTGGACCACTGTCAGTGGTCCACCGTTAACCCTTGGTCCTTCAAGACCACGAACAGGGGCCCTTTGAAGCCCAACTGGTTGTGGCGAAGCACGCAATCCTCCTGGTCCTCCAAGTACCCTGGGTCCTCCAGCTGGACCTATCCTTGCCCCTTGAAGCCTCATTCTTCCCAACTGCGTAGTAGGCAATCCAGCTCCTTCAGGAGCTTTCGAAGACCGATAAATCGGTCTAGGTCCCACTGTCACCACAGGTCGCCGGTAAATAGTTCGTCCTTGGGGAACTGGTGGAGGTGGCATCAACGCAGAAGCTCCTCCAGAAGTAGGAGTTGTTCCAGTGGACCGGAAACTTGAAGAAGGTGAAGCCACAGGCTGCTGACCTTCAGCTCGGCTTGAACTTGAAGCAAGTTCCTCCTTAAGGATTAACATGACGTTGAAACGGTCCACCCTCTTACCAGCGTACTTGCCAATGAACTCTCCAATCTACAATTATAATCACCATTAAAATCTTAATTAAATCTTTTAATTAAAATTAACTTTCCATTAAATTGCTTACGGGTTCATGCATCTCCGCGGTCCAGCCCCAGTTTTGTCCAAAGCTCCGTTGTCGCTTGGCAGTTTGCCAAGTTCTCACACGAAGCCTACTTCGAACTCCAGCCTAAAAAAGTTAACCAATTTCCCTTAAAAACTAATAAATTAAATTAATTAACTTAATTAACAAAATCGCTAGTTATTCTTTACCGGAACTCCTTTCTGGGCCAGAATATCGTCCCAAGTCTGCCCCAAATCCGCCGTTAAGATAAAGCTCTGCGGTAAAATGGCCCGAGGTCCACTTACGTGAAGGTGAACCCTCCTTTTCTGACCGAGACCTCCGATAACCGCTGCCATCTTGATAACCACCAACTAGTCCAATTTAATTAACTATTTAGCAAATTAATTCAGTTTATGACAATTCTGAAGAAACGATGACGAAATCAAAGTCAAAGTGACGACTGAACGACTGACTGAAAGTGAACGGTCAGCTTGCCGATGTCCACGAACTTTGCAAAATCGCGGCTTGAAATTACAAAAGTGACGTTGTCACTTGACGACATCATTTTCGTCACCACGTCAAGTTGAAGTTGCAACTTGCCCCAAAAAGGAGACCATTGAGATTGGCGCTGGACTTGGGAACCAGCTGAGCTTGGAACCGAAGAACCGAACAATCCACAAGCCAGGTAGTCAGTTCGGATCGGTTTTTGGAACAGTTTGGAACCCGGTGACGACCCATTTAACTGTGTGACCGTTACAAAAATGGACCACAAAGTAAATGACCTCGAAAGTTATTACGAAACGCAGATTTGCGCCCTGAAAAATAAAATGGAGGACCAGAAGAAGGTTCTGGAGGAGAACGTTGTCCGGCTTCTGAGGAGGAATGCCATTTTGGAGGAAACGGTTAGGAAGAAGGAGGAGGAGGAGCGTCATGTGGCCTGGGAACTGGTCAGAGAGTTTAAGAAGGAGGTGACGGACAAGGAGGTCCAGACTTTGGAGCTGGACGGAAATAATGTGGCAATGGAGGAGTTGGAGAAACGGACAAGGTTGGACGAATGGACCATTGGAAAGCAAGAGAAGGTTATCATGGAGAAGAATGAGAAGATTAAGGAATTAAAGCTTTTGGTCCAGCAGTTGAGGGGGGAAATAGAAGGCTTCCAGGGAAAGAGGAAGGTAAGGGAAGAGGAAAGAGGTGACGGGGAAGCGAAAAGGTTGAAGGTGGACGAGGAGAAGGGGGAGGCGACCAAGACGATGGAGGAGGTTCCTAAGAAGAAAGCAGTGGAAACGGTAAGTGGAATCGTAATTTATTTAAGGAAATGATTGATTTGGTGATTGGGTAATTAATTATTTTGTTTGATTGATTAAAGGTGACGCAGGAAAGGCTGAGCGATTCTGACGAGGAAGACAAGGTGGAGGATGAATTGAACGGGACACAATGGAAGTATGATTTGAGCTGGAGGGCTAGTGAGATTTTTGAGCTTCCGGTGATTACTGATGAGCTTGCTATTTTAGTCAGGTAAATGAAAATGAAATTTTAGAATTATGAAAATGATAGCTTGTTAAAATGTAAGAATTTTAACGAAATATTTAAGTCCATTTTGTTTTTTATTTGGGTTTTACAGTTGCTGCGTTCCAGTGGAGTACAATAATTTACAAGAAGAAAATGCAAAATGAAAGAAATGAAGTTGAAGTTTAATGTTTAGTTGGAAGACAAGTGTAGGGAAATTAGTTAATAGAATTAAGTTTGTAGGTTTAGAAAAACGGTGGAATTGGAATTTAAAACGGGGAAGACCGAAGAGTGATTTAGATAAAAATGACAATTCTAGTTTTGTAAGCTTTTTGTAAGATGATCTCTATAAACAATTATTAGAAGTTTTGTGGAAATAGTCAGTATTGTATTAATTAGAAGACAATCTAAGCGGAAGTAGTTAATAGAATTTAGAATTGACATAAAATTTAGTTTTGTAAGTTTTTGTAAGATGGATTTATAAATTAAGTTGACGAATGAAATTTACCTGTGAAGAAGACTGTAAGTCCTTAAATCTTCCGAGTAGTGTCTTGATAGCTTGGTTATTTTGTTGCACCGGCTAAAGAAATACGATTCTAATTCATTGATTGTAACTTTCAATTTTTGGGGCCATGTGAGATCTAATCCATTTTACCTAGTACCCTAGTACCTAATTATTACAGAGTAAGAGTAAAATAGTTTCATTATTTGAGAATATAGAAGAGACTTGAAATAAAGCTCTAAGAGAGAGAATAGTTAAGTATCGTCCTGGCCATAAAATCCGAATTTTAACAACCAGGTTTAATGCTGGTCAAAAAATGACCTAAAATTACGTGTCGCACAGCATGTACGCTGTAAAACTGGTATATCTTGTAATTAAGGTCCTGAATCGGGCCCTCAATGCACGAATTTTAACAAACCAGTTGTTAATTTGTAATGCTGGTTAAAAACTGACCTAAAATCATGTGTCGCATGCTATAGGTTCTATTATGAAAAGTTGTGAAATTGCTGTGACCTCTGACCTAGAGTTAACCTATTGACCTGAAGTTCAATAGGGTTGTTACTGAGGTGCTATTGTGTCTGTATACCAAGTTTGGTTGTTAAATTACGTGTCGCATGTACACTGTAAAACTGCTGTATCTGGCAGTTAAGGTCCTGAATCAGGGCCTTAACGCACGAATTGTTACAAACTGGTTATAAATTCGTAATGCTGGTTAAAAACTGACCTAAAATCATGTGTCGCATGCTATAGGTTCTATTATGAAAAGTTGTAAAATTGCTGTGACCTCTGACCTAGAGTTGACCTATTGACCTGAAATTCAATAGGGTTGTGGCTGAGGTCATGTAGTATCTGTGTACTAAGTTTGGTTGCAATCGGTCCAGCCATTGCTGAGAAAAACCCGTACGGGCGGACGGCCGGACGGACGGACGGCCGGAGCACAATATTATCAAGTATCTTGGCCGATACTTAATAAAGACTCGGTTTACCTAATAACCTAATAAATTGCAAAAGCACATAGTTAAGTATCCCTTAAATGCCTTAACCAGACCCTTAAAGCACAAATTTTAACAAACTGGTTGTAAATTCGTAATGCTGGTCAAAAATTGACCTAAAATTATGTCATGCCATAGGTCCTATTATAAAAAGTTGTGACATCGGTGTGACCTCTGACCTACAGTTGACCTATTGACCTGAAGTTCAATAGGGTTGTGGCTGAGGTGCTATTGTGTCTGTACACCAAGTTTGACTGTTAAATTACGTGTCGCACAGCATGTACGCTGTAAAACTGCTATATCTTGCAATTAAGGTCCTGAATCAGGCTCTTAATGCACGAATTTTGACAAACCAGTTGTTAATTTGTAATGCTGGTTAAAAACCGACCTAAAATCATGTGTCGCATGCTATAGGTTCTATTATGAAAAGTTGTGAAATTGCTGTGACCTCTGACCTAGAGTTGACCTATTGATCTGAAATTCAATAGAGTTGTGGCTGAGGTCATGTACTATCTGTATACCAAGTTTGGTTGTGATCGGTTCATCCATTGGTGTTAAAAAACCCGTACGGGCGGACGGACGGACGGAGCACAATATTATCAAGTATCTTTAGGGATACTTAATAAAGTTCATTCACCAAAAATCCTTCAATTTTTTTTTTTACATTTTTAGGCAAATCTCAATTTATTAGTGGCATACAGCTTCATAATATGAAACGTTTTGTGAAAAAACCAATTCAGCTTATCACTTTTCATTTCATAGCAAGTATTCCTATGACATTTATACACACATTGGTCCCCTAAGTCACCTTCTTCATTCTAAAGGATGTTATCTTGAAAATAATCAAAAGGATGCACAATCATTTTATCTGCGAGAAATAATCAACCAACAGAAACATCTTTAGAAAAAAATAAAGCTCGAAGAGAGCGCATAGTTAAGTATCGCTAATGGATATGCCTTAATCAGGGCATTAAAGCACAAATTTTTACAAACCAACTGTAAAATTGTAATCCTGGTCAAAAATTGACCTAAGATCATGTGTCGCATGCTATAGGTTCTATTTTGAATTGTTTTGAAATCGCTGTGACCTGTGACCTGGAGTTGACCTGTTGACCTAAAGTTCAATAGGGTTGTTACTGAGGCGCTATTATGTCTGTACACCAAGTTTGGCTGCAAAATTACGTGTTGCACAGAATGTACGCTGTAAAACTGCAGTATCTGGCAGTTAAGGTCCTGAATCAGGGCCTTAACGCACAAATTGTTACAAACTGGTTGTGAATTCGTAATTCTGGTAAAAAACTGATCTAAAATTATGTGTCGCATGCTATAGGTTTTATTATGAAAAGTTGTGAAATTGCTGTGACCTCAGACCTAGAGTTGACCTATTGACCTCAAGTTCAATAGCGGTGTTACTGAGGTGCAATAGTATCTGTATACCAAGTTTGGTTGTAATCGGTTCAGCCTTTACTGAGTAAATTGCATAAATGCTATATCTGGCAACAAAAAGAGCCTGAATCAGGGCCTTAGAGCCTGAATTTTGAAAAACAAACTGTACCATCAGAGTCCTGGTAAAAAACTGACCTAAAATCATGTGTCGCATGATATAGGTCCTATGTAAAAATATTGTACCGTTGGTGACCTCTGACCTTTAGAGTTGACCTATTGACCTGAAATTCAATAGTGTTGTGGCTGAGGTGCTACAGTATCTGTGTACCAAGTTTGGTTGTAATCGGTTCAGCCGTTACTGAGTAAATTGCATACGGGCGGACGGCCGGACGGACGGACGGACGGACGGACGGACGGACGGACGGACGGACGGCCGGAGCACAATATTATCAAGTATCTTAAGCGATACTTAATGAAAGAATTTCAGCCTTATCACAGGAAAAGGAAATGAAACAAAAAAGTACATTCACTTTTATTAAGTATCGCTTAAGATACTTGTTAAGTATCGCTTAAGATACTTGTTAAGTATCGCTTAAGATACTTGATAATATTGTGCTCCGTCCGTCCGTCCGGCCGTACGGGTTTTTCTCAGCAATGGCTGCACCGATTACAACCAAACTTGGTATACAGATACTATAGCACCTCAGCCATAACCCTATTGAATTTCAGGTCAATAGGTCAACTCTAGGTCAGAGGTCACAACGATTTCAAAACAATTCATAATAGAACCTATAGCATGCGACACATGATTTTAGGTCAGTTTTTAACCAGCATTACGAATTTACAACCAGTTTGTTAAAATTCCTGCTTTAAGGCCCTGATTCAGGACCTTAACTGCCAGATACTGCAGTTTTACAGCGTACATGCTGTGCGACACGTAATTTTACAGCCAAACTTGGTATGCAGATACTATAGCACTTCAGCCATAACCCAATTGAACTCCAGGTCAATAGGTCAACTCTAGGTCAGAGGTTACGGCAATGTCACAACTATTTACAATAGTACCTATAGCATGCAACACATGAATTTAGGTCAGTTTTTGACCAGAATTACAAATTCGCAATTAGTTTGTTAAAATTCGTGCATTAAGGCCCTGATTCAGGACCCTAACTGCCATATACAGCAGTTTTACAGCGTACATGCTGTGCGACACATAATTTTAGGTCACGTTTTGACCAGGATCACAATTTTACTGTCGGTTTGTAAAAAATTGTGCTTTAAAGCCCTGATGAAAGCATTATCATTAAGCGATACTTAACTATGCGCTCTCTTTGAGCTTTATTTTACTTTCATACACGCATACATAATTCCATTTAAGTTCCACAGCATTACCCATACTGACAACCAATCGACCAACCTGGAACAACGTCAAGTCAAGCGAATAACCAAACCACTATCTCCAAAATTTCGCATTTTATTTAAATTAGAACCTTTTATCGGGTTCTGACGATAAACCAACAAAAGCAAGAAAATAAACAGCAAAAAATGCAGAGTAAAGAAGTAGCATCAGAAATGAATTAGTTAATTTTAATACTTTAACCAAGAACACCCATTCCAATTGCTTGCTTCAACGTTAACTGTAATCGTTTGCTGTTTACAGATGAAATAAATTTTATCTGCCATTAGCCCTTCATTTTAATAATTAACTGAATATGAGAACTTTTGTCACCTGACCTTTGACCTTTGACGCCAAAAGGTTAACCCATTTTTCCGATTTAGACCAAACGCATATGATTCTTTCTCTTGCTTGTAAAGAAATCTTTATGGTAAGGCCAGGTTTTAAGAAAATCGCCGTTTGGGAGATATCATGCAAACTGGCAGACAGTCGGACGACTCGAAGTAAATTAAGAAGTTGCTGACGCTAATTAAAAACGTATGCACGCTGCACACAGCTTTATACAAACTGTTGGAACTCTATAGGCTTTTGTGCTACAATTCAGGTCAAGAAAGAGATGGAATCGAAGCCGGAAGGCAGTATCTGCTATCTATACGATTGAGACGTGCGGAGAAATAAGTTCAAAAGTTAGAAAATAGTTTCAGAATTTTTGAAAAAAAAAATCCGAAAAACTTAAAACAGAGTTTGAATTTAAATCTAGTGGGAAACGTGAAAGGAGTTTTGGAATAATGGAAAAAGCCAAAATGGGATCAAGTTCTCGCCGCCAGTTGAGAACAGAGTGGGCTCAGGAGAGAGCCATTGGAGCTGCCCTTAAAAATGAGTTGAGCGCGTCTCAACGCTTAAATAACAAGTTAACAACAAAGGTCAAAGTTCTAGAAGCGGCTCTTAAAGTGGCAGTAAAAAACAGAAAGAAGGAGAAAAATGCACCAGAAAAGGATGGCAGTGAACCGGAAGTTCTGGCGTCATCGGGCAAACCCCAAGTTGATGAAGTGTGTCAAGAAATGAGTGCAGGTGGAATTATAGAGGAAGTTACAGTTTTACAAGAGGTCCAGGCTGACGTAGGTGCTCAGCAAATGGTTTGGGAATCAGACGAGGAGGATATCAAGTTTCCAGTGATTACGAAGGAGATAGCTATTATCGCCAGGTAAAGATCACTAGTGAATCAACTTTTGATTTAATAATTAATGAAAATGATATCCTGTTAAAATGTAAGAATTTAACTAAATATTTAAGCTCATGTGTTTTTAATTTGTGTTTTATAGTAACTGCGTCCCTTTGGAGTACCATAATTCCCAAGAAGAAGATATTGAATGTATCGAATTGGACTAATTACATGAACGATTATCCAGACCATTTCCATCATTTAAACTAATGCTTTGCTTATCATGTCATCGTCATCATCGATGTCCAACGTTGGAGCCCCTATTTCCTCAGATTTTCCAATTCAAATTGTAATCAGCGCACCTATATCCAACTTGTCATAGAACTAAACAAGCCATGTAAAATGTAAACCCGTATTTTTTCGTTTTATTTTTTATAAGTCATTCATTAAATTCTTAGAAATTTTAAGTCACAATTTACAATATTGTTTAATAGCTTAATTGTTTATATTTTTGGCACGGAGCCAAGTCAGTCTTAATTTAAAAAAAAGGCAAGAGTATAAATTGCATGGAGAAACGGTATAGCTAGCTAAATTTTCGTGATACAAATTATAAAAAATAAATGGTTTTTTATGATTATGGCTCAGGTTATCTAAATTACTGTCTTGATATTATGAAAGATAAACCGTTTCTTCCGACTACATAGCTAAAATATAAAGTAAATTTCTAAATACTGTTTGCTTTGTTTAATGATGATATTCACAAGCATTAGTATTACCACGGGATATCTATTAAATTCATATGCATCTTGCCGAAATTAAGACACATTATGCTGATTGAACTGAAGTACTTTTTTTTAAAATTACTGTACACTATTCTTCATAATAACAGCAATTTTTGGTTGCATCTTATGCAGTTATATATCATATAACAACCTAACTATTGCTGTAATATTTTAGAAGCATTTTCAATGCTGACCATTACCCTCTTACACCGTGTTTGCTTTGCTAATACAAACCATAAAGGTTTATAGGTGAAGATGAGCTCAACCAATAATGTTGGCAATGGGTAGTTTATACAAGAACCTTTGAGAAAACATTTTTCAAAGACAACGTAAGCATATATTTGACTAATTCGAGCAGTAAAGTTTAGAGATTAACAGTATTTAACTAAATACTTTGTATATAGTAAAGTAGAAGGCAATTTAAAATAGTTTTAGTTTTTATACTTATCAAAAAAACTGAATTGAATTCTGAAACTGAATTCTTGTTTATATATTGCTTCAGAAGTATACATTTACTACTATGTCGTAGTAACTTCATTTACTCATTTAAAGTTTCCATTTTCCAATAATAAAATGATTCTGTCATATACCTATATACTTGAAGTTATTCCGTTGCCAAAACGACACTGAAGACTTATTAACTGATTGACGACTTGGCTTTCTTTTGGGCTTTCCAACCTCAAATATACAAAAAACATAATATAGCAAATTTAATCAGATGTCAGAGTAAAATTTTGATTAGACCTAACATAGGTGTTTAGCATTTTACGAGTAAGTTTGCCCGCCACACATGTGGCGGATCTAGGGGTAATATGGAATATTCGATGGCATGAAGGGAGTGAAAGAGAAAGTTAGTAGGTGGCGCGGTGGTGTGCATTTGGTTTGTTGTGCTTCACAAAACAATAATGTGCTACTCAAGCAAGCAAGCAGCAGCAGCAGCTTCACAAAAAAAGAGCAGCTTGCACAACGTCAGCCGTAACGTAAGCACCCATGCCATGTTCAATCCGGAAAAAAAGTGCACACAGACATTCTTTAAAGAATTAGTATAGGTTAATGCTTTCTTACGTACGTTCTAATTTTCAAAGAACCGACTATCTGCGGTCAGAGAAAGCATATGATAAATAGACTAAATTGCAATTGTCCAACTTTGTATACGCGTTTTACAAATCCAGTCATTCGCTTTGGAATATCGGCTGCGGTTTAGTATACGGGTCGGCGCCGAAGGCGCCGACTCGTATACTAATCGAAAGCCCATGACCTGGGGAGTCGAATGACACCACTCTCGGGTGGCGCAAATGAGGGGTTCGCCCCCAGGGGTATTTTTCAAATCGCCCCAAAATGCATGTATTTACAGTCATTCGACGTGTCTCACGTTGCCCCAGACGTCGGCGGGAATGTAGGACCCCGTACGAAGTCTACATAACTTAACGTGTAACGGGTAAATGGGAATTTCGAAGGCGGCGAAGCCGCCGAGAAAGGGCGCGCTTGGCTTGCCAACGGCAAGCGCGCAACCTGTAACCTGCTGTGCTCAAGTATATTTGCAGTAATTGAGGTCCGCGCGATAGCGCGGACCGAGGGGGTCTGGGGGCGAAGCCCCCAGCTTGCGGACGAGCAGGGCCCGAAGGGCCCGTAGCGAGGCCCGCGCCCTTTTCTGTTACTTGCAATGAGCATTTCTTCTAATTTTCAGGCATAAAAAAATCCCGCCAACGTCTGGGGCAACCTGAGACACTTCGAATGAATGTAAATACATGCATTTTGGGGCGATTTGAAAAATACCCCTGGGGGCGAACCCCTCATTTGCGCCACCCGGGAGTGGTGTCATTCGACTCCCCAGGTCAAGGGCTTTCGATTGGTATAGGTTTCGTCTCGAAATTCCCCGACCCGTATACTAAACCTTTTCCGGAATATCTTACCTCCTCCACCTAAAGGAAATTCAAAACCCAAAAAGTATGTTTTATGCCATAAAATAAATCTGGTTATATAATTAAAGTTACTTCGCACAAACTGGACATGGATGCTGCTCACAAAACGTGCATGCCTGCCTATCTTTGCATATTGTATTAAATGCAGTGCATTCAATGCACTGTACCATTATCGGTATTCTAAATTAAATTTGTTCTATTCGGAGGAATTATTGATGTTCGCTAAACAGTATAAGAAATGAACTTCTAGATTTTGCTAGGTACTTTACAGCCAATTTTTTGTCAGTAGAAATAATAATTGTCTCGTCGAGGAGCTGAAGGGTTAAGCAAATATATTCTGTAGTAGAGATCTTGAAACTGGCTCGACTTGCTTAGCACTACGCAAAACAAATAAGGGTTGAACATTTGTCGTTCAATATATAAAAAATGTGTAAGTTTTAGATACCTAAGTCAAAGTCAGCAGTCTTCGTGAAATCCTTTAAAACAACGATCAGAAATTTTCGGTTACAAGCCAAACATGCTGAGCTTGTTCCTTGTTGTAATATCTAGGTAGTACATTCTTTTTTCTCTGCAAAGCAGCTTGTAAGAGGATTAATCTGTAGCCTCACCTGCATAAAATATAAGTAGCTAAGTTTTATAAGAACATGTACACCTACGGTGCATTTGGATAAGTTGTATTACACCCAAATGCTTACAGTTGCTATTATCACTTGGATATTGAAGAATTTGTAGTTAGAATTGTTGCCTTGTTGGTCTGCTGTTTCACATTCAACCTGGAATGCTAGTTTACATTTAGAAGCTAACCGTACTAAAGAATAGTTATCATATTGCAAAAAATAGTCGCGCAGCAGAAGAACATCTTTTAGAAAATTATATCAAATTTAAGTATCAAAGTTACATCAAAAAGAGCCAAACTAAAAACCTGTAAACATGTTTTTCTTTCTACTAAATATTTGGTCACGTATTAGTGCCAGAATTGACAAAATCGAGCCAAAAGCCTTAGCAAATTGGGGAACAAGTGGATTGTCGGTAATTGATATATTTAATATTACGATTTTAATATATAAAGAATTTGGGTTACTTTTAAATTTGAATGCAAACATATTAATAACATGATTGTGTTTTTGTAAAATATTTAGCCAGGAAGGGCTCGCTGTCTTCTAAGATTCTTTCTGGCTCTCGCTCTGTATCTTTTCTATTTTGGTGACTACCTGATTGATTGTAAACATGACAGAACATTGTTCTACTGGGCAATAAACTGGACAGTGGACAAATGTGGCGCGAACCAGTACATAAATGCAATTATCTGGATTGCAATGTGGACAATATATGTAATCTGGTTTATGATTAGAGCCTTATGCGCGTTTGCTTCTTTTCGTTTAAAGCAAGCTATTAAACTTGTGAGTAAAAACTTCTTGTTATAATTTTATTATAAGTAACAATTATTGGCCAGTATTATTTAATAAATAATTATGAACTTTTTATATGACATATCTCCGGAGACTAGGGAGTTTTATATACGATTCTGGAATACAATGACATTACTTGCCATTGCGACCGAGATAAGTATTTGTCTCCTCTTTTACCACCCCGTCATTTTGACTATGGTATTTTCTGCAACGTTTTGGAGAATTCTAAATATGTTCGCAGTAAACACCAGCCACAAAAAATTGGGTTGCAATATAGTTTTGAAGGGAGAGAACGCTATGCCTCCAACTTCAACATTTGCAGGAGTCTTTAAAGACTGTGCTAGATCTTCAGTGGTGGTGTTTCTCATTTTGTTAAGTTTTTATATGTCCGATTTGCGAAATCGCAAAGAAATAAGGTGTGGAAATGTTTGTTGCTCGCTAGAGGAAGTTGGCTTTAGCGAGTCTATGGGTTGCTAAATTTTAGATGTTATTTTTCGTTTTTTGTCCATTGTATTTGGTAAGGACGGGAGGACAGGTTTTATTATCGGTTTAATAAGTTCGACGTTCATTGAATTTTTTCACTCAAGTTTCAAGCTTTTACAAGACAAGGGTAAAAATAATCGCAATTAAATTTTAAAGTAATTAAATAAGTAACAGTAAGTGTAGTGTAAACTTGCTTTTTCAGGTTCCCATGAACTTCAATAATTCAATAGAAATAATATGTAAATTCGCAAAATTCCCGTAAATCGACAACTACAAATAATTATCAACTGTTTTGTTAAACTGTGTAGCAATATGCTTTCTGGCACATATTTTGAATTTGTATAAAGTTTTTTTTAAAGAAATAGTATATTACCCAACAGTAAAAGTACTAATTGTGGGTAAATGCAAGTTAAAACTAAAGTAAATAGGTTCTCTTGGTAGTTTTTATTATGAATATTCTTTATTTATTACAGTAGATAATTTTTTGATGTTTCCAATAAATACAGCAACAATTAATTGTACACGTTAATAGTTTTAAAACTATATCATTATGTATCAGGCAAAACTGGTATTATCGTCGTTGTTTGTTTGGAAATTAATTTATAAAGAGCTTGAATGCTAAATGAGTTACCTATGTAACCTTTTGAAGACTAAGTTTTGGAGTTCAAATTTAAATTCAGTGCATTTGTTTCAGAGGAAGTACCTAAATTCATATGGATGCATAATTAGTAAGCACGATGTATGGAATACATCTATTGCATACTTTCAGAGAAACGTTTTGGAGAAACTGAAATATTCTGAAGAAGTATTTTTTTAGATAAAAGTGCTACCTAAAAACTTTTAGCTATCTATTACCTTCTTAATTTAGGTTGAAGTACCCGTCATTTCTGAGCATTGTTAGAAAATGTATAAGTTGAAACCTGGGCATACTACTCTTTTGTTCTTGTGTATGTGTGCTTGTAATACCTCATATATACAAAATAAAATTTTGGTTTCCAATGCAGCATCGAGGGATTAAGCTTTACCTGAACAGCTAAAAATATAAAAACATTAAAAGTTATTTTGTGTACAATACAAGCAAAAGTAACGTAAAGTTTTTACACGTACTACCTAAACAATATCTAATCCTTTTTTCCGTCTTCACTGGTTTCAGTATTTTCTGCTCAGCATTTTTCAGTTGTAAATATTTCAGCAGCCGTTCGTGTAGTGAAACGTCAGAAGAGAAACAATTTTAAGATATTCAAAATCCACTTTCAGTGTCCAGGTTTGAAATAGCTCACCAGGAAAATGGCGGAATTCATTTACTTTGGTCCTGGACCTGCCAAGTTGCCAACTGAGGTAAGAAAACTTCACATAACAAACCCATCAGAAGAAAAATCCTCGTTTTGAATTTGCAACCGAAATTTTGCGGACTTTGTGTATAAAATCAATACTTCAAACTTTTGCGTTGGCAACAGGAAAAGTACTCACTTTTTGTCTTAAATTGAGCATTTTTTCAAAATTTTCCAATGTGAATTAAAATACACCATGTCCCAAACGTGTTTGTCGAACGATAGGCAAACTTGAATACTTCATGAGTACTATAACCGTTTTGTCTGAGACTTTAATGGACTATTACGTATTGTGTTTTAACATAATACACAAAATTTAGTATAAATCTGGCTAATCCTTAAAACGTTGTGAAAAATATATAAAGTACTCCAAAAACGACTGTCCCCAAATTGTTCAAACGATCAGTTTCAATTTGGGCTTGCCGGTAAATCTTTCGACATGATTATCAATAAATACCAAAAAGGATTTGAAAAGCATTTTACTACACGTTGGCGGGTTTACTTATATGTTTGACTAATTTTAATTAGGCTCAACATTTTCAACTATATTTTTTTCTTATCTGTAATGTTTAGGTTCTTCAGACAGTACAAAGGGACCTTCTAAATTTGAACGGCAGTCATATCAGTATCCTTGAAATGAGCCATCGATCACCTGAATTCGATTTAATTATCAATTCTACTATCAACAAGGCCAAGGAGTTACTGTTAGAAACTTTTATTTTATTTGTATGCTTTAAATTCCAATGGCTTAGGTATTTTACATACGTTGAAAAGCTAACCAATTTTTCGTGCACTTGTAACCGCTGTAGCTTTAGGCTGTGTCTAAAGAACTCCTTTTTGATTGTTTACCGCTTTCAGGAAGATTCCCAACAACTACAAAATTCTTTTCCTTCAAGGAGGCGGTACAGGTCAGTTTGCTGGAGTACCACTAAACTTGATAGGTCGGACCGGCAAAGCTGATTATGTTGTTACGGGTTCGTGGTCTTCAAAAGCGGCAAAGGAAGCTACCAAGTATGGCCAAGTTAACATTGTACATCCTAAACTGGACAAGTATGGCAGTATTCCTAATCCTTCAACATGGAATCTTAGCCCTGATGCCTCTTACGTGTATTACTGCGCTAATGAAACTGTGGAAGGTGTTGAATTCCAGTTTATTCCTGAAACCAATGGCGTGCCTTTAGTGTGCGACATGTCTTCAAATATATTCTCTCGTCCCATTGATGTGTCAAAGGTAAACTTTATCTAAGTTTGAATTTTTATACACCAAGTCGTAAAAAATATTTTTAACGTGATTTAAAATAATTTTCTATT
This sequence comes from Entomobrya proxima, assembly GCA_029691765.1. Lineage (NCBI taxonomy): Eukaryota > Metazoa > Arthropoda > Collembola > Entomobryomorpha > Entomobryidae > Entomobrya > Entomobrya proxima. The sequence continues at coordinate 42,048,230 of CM056172.1, forward strand.
TTTATTGCAGTTTGGCCTGATTTACGCTGGAGCTCAGAAAAACATCGGACCAGCTGGCGTAACCATTGTAATAGTTCGTGAGGACCTATTAGGGCAAGCTTTGCCAATTACTCCGACAGTTTTGGATTATGCTGTGATGGCAAAAGATAACTCCCTTCACAATACACCACCTTGCTTTGCGTAAGTTTACATTATAACATAAAACATTACATTGCTTTTGCATTTTTACCAGTTAATTTTAAAACATTTTTAATTTTCTTCAATATGCAGAATTTATGCTGTTGGTCTTGTATTCGACTGGATAATTAAAAACGGTGGGGTTGAACAAATGGAGAAGCAGGCCGTCACCAAGTCGTCCTTAATTTATAATCTAATTGATGGTCTTGACGACTACTATACATCTGCTGTAGACCCAAGTTGCCGAAGCGGAATGAACGTGCCTTTTCGCGTAAAGAAAGACAAAGCGCTGGAAGATAAGTTTTTAAAAGAAGCTAAATCGCTTGGGCTGTTGGGTCTGAAGGGACACCGTTCAGTGGGAGGAATTCGAGCATCCATTTACAATGCAATTCTTCCGGGGCATGTACAAGAGCTTGCCGATTTCATGAAAAGATTCCAAGAGAACAACCCCTGACTTCGTTTAATGAAGTCTATAGCATTAATTGTGGATAGAAATATTGCTATAATGAAACTAACCTAAATTTTTAAAACTAGATAATAAATTTAAGAAGAAATTAAATACATTTTAAGGAAACAAGCGTTTTAGCTTGCTCAGGTTCAAACTTTATGTATCGAAAATTGTTTTTGAAATGTACATTTTTCTAGATGTATTGATTTTAAAATACTACCGTCAGTTTCGGTTTTGCAGTTTATAAGTTTGCTCATATTGAGAAATCCATTCAGCAAGCAATTAGCACGAAATTAGATAAAACACTGCTATTGCATAGCCAGCAGTTACAAAATCTTACAAATTTTTCATTGTATTTATTTTAATCATTTACTTTATTTCATATAAAGGCTAGTTTTAAATGAAGTGTATTGTACACGTTGTATGTAAAAGTATGGTAGCAGAAGTGTATTCTTCTTATTAGAAAAAAGCTCAACTGAAAACATAATTTTGAAGTTCATTGAAATGATCAAATTTATTTTCTAAATAGAAGCTTTTGAAATCATCAATCTCGGAGTTTGAGGAAGCTTAGTGGTAATACTTACATTGCAATATAAAAGCTATAGGTTACAATATAAATTTGGTCTTTGTAATTATTCACTGATATTTTGTAATAAAAGCAGAAAATCATTAAAAATGTCTTAATATTCATGAATATTATGGATTTTGTTATTCAATAAATAAATTCAAAGAAGAATGTGTTTCGATCGCGGCTAGATTTATTGGTAGATGATAATCTGCTAAGGCAGAACAGTAAACTGACATGTCTGGAGTATTAAATATTAGTGAATGATAAGAGTTCACCATAACGCAGGAACAGGATCCAGGTCTATCTCACTATTTTTCCTGAACAAAATTTCCCTGTATAGACACTTTTCGCCGACAAAGATTTGGATATTTTTCCCATCAAATGTTTGCCCAAATTGCTCAACTCATGTGTTTTGGAAATCTTGTAATAAATTTCACCAAAAATACCGTGTATTCCATCCAGATATCTCAATACCATGCTTAAACATTATATCTGACTGGCTTTTTTGTTCTGGCACACATATTATTAACATGTTTTGGTGCAAATCAACGTCGTATGTAGGTATACGTTAATGCTATACAGTATACATATTACGGTATTTAAAGGAATTGAATGTTTATGCCTGTAAAGTTATTTTGAATATATTAAGTTCTAAATTCTCTAGTTTTTTCTAAAACCTAAAGCATTTGATACGATTAATAACATAAAGGGTGTGTACTTGTTATGGAGACATTCATGCACATGGAGATAATATGCAAATGAAGGCAACATATATAAAATCTAAAGCACCATAGGATAGCTCATCTTTCGGGGGTTACATGATGCATTTTTCGGTTTTCCAAAATAAATGCATCGTCATGAAATCCCGGGAGAATGAAGCGTTTGCGAAACGGGTTATATCCTACTTCGAAAACTTCGCTAATAGGTCAAAGATTAAAACCGTTAACCACTTTGTAGAAGAAGGTAAGCGCCTGACACGTATATACAAAATAATTCAGGGATATAAAGCTACAAAAACACCAGGGTGCAAGTTCTCTGAAGGACGTATTGTAACGGTGGCTTTCTTAGGAAGCTTGAAGACGACTTCAAGGTGGTTCGACGAGAAGCCTTCAACCTCATTTAGTGTTGCAGCCAACAAACTCAACATTAGTCCACAAACGCTAGGTCAAATTAAAGCCCAGAAATTGGGCATCAACGCCTGCACTAAGCCGGAAGTACCAACCATCAGTCAAGGATCAGGAGCAGCGAGCAAAATCTAGACCCCAATTTGTTTACAAAAATAACTTTCTAAGATCTAGACCAAAATCAAAACATGCTCCAAATATTCTACTGGCAAGAGACATCGAAACTTTTTGGGATTCATGTGAGGCAGAATGGTCCAAACTACAAAACCCACACAGCTTACACCAAGGTTTCAATATTTTTTGGAAAAATATCACCACTAAAGTGACAGCATGATTGGGAAAATCGGGATATGGGGTCACAGCATAAGTCGAACAAGAACTTTACAGCACTGGATACAAAGGCACCAATAAATCTTGGTTTATGTGAATATTGTTAACTATTAGTTGTACTAAATGTTAAAAAATTCTGTATTTCAATAAAGCTTAAATGTTCCGAGATATCAGAATCTCAAAAATGTCTCCATAACAAGTACACGCCCTTTAAAATGAGTCATAAGTGGCATGAGTCTTTAACATGAAAACGCCTAAGGTCTTTCAAATTTACAATATGGGTTCATTCAGGTTTACATGATTACATAAGGCTATCATGAGAGCAGTATACGTGTGGATTAAAATTGTACCTATTATGGTATGTTGTGATTTGGAAACATCTGTTATTTTTCTTTTCGAATAGGCAAACGTTGCTTTGATTTGTGGGTAGTACTTGATTTTGAAGAGTAAATATAATTGTCTAAAAAATAATTGTTTTTTCTGCGTAATATATTTGTATGTAACACACATTCACGAATAAACCGTACATTTAGAACAAGGTTTGGTGAACAAACACATTTTTCATTATGCCCCTCAACATACATATTGACTTAAGTTATTCAAAAACAATGCACGTAACCCACAAATACAAATGCAAGTCGGTAGTACAAGCACTGGGCAAAACGTATAAGCCTTTTTTTGTTTGTAAGCTTATGAATGCTTTACATTTATGAGAAGATTAAACTTGAATGCAAGCTAAATAGAAAGGTTGATTCAAGTTTTTATTTTTTATGACTTTTTTGACTGATGCACGTCCAGGCATTAGGCTGAATGGAAATTTTTTTCCTATCTCTAGAATACCCAACGCATTTCAGAATAAGAACTTCTTGAAAGGTTAGTAATATTTAAAATACAAGAAATATCAGAGATAACAAAATGCATCCGAAAACTTTTTTACTCATGATTCAACCTATATAAAGCCTGGTAAAGGTTTAACCAAGTTTATTGAGAAAAAAGTGAGTAGAGCTTCTCCGTTTCCCACACTCTCAGAACTGCCAAATATATTATTTTACAATTTGTTTTCATAGTTTTTATAAAGTTTCTGTTTGTATGCAAAAAAGTAGTATTTTGGTCCTTATTCAGATACAATTTCAAGTAAAATCTTTAGAAAATTTTCTTCTGTAGATTTAATTAAATTCAGACAGAATTGAAACTGTTATCAAAAAACGAAATACAATTATTGTGCGTTGAAAATCTTGAAGTACGTATCAAGGAAGCAATGGCAAAGAACTCCGCTGATGCTAAAACATCCGATTGTAGGACAAAAGCCCAGGTATTTGGTTGGTTGCATCTGGTAAGTACTTATAGTGTTAAATTTAGTTTAAATCATACAGTGATTTTACCTTACTAAGCTGGCTATGAATTAAACCGTGCAAAACGTTTCTATTTTAGCACTATGTGTTTGCTCTTCTACTATTCATCGGTTCCACATGGGTTGTGTTACAATACTTTCATTCCTCAATGAGTAGCCTAGGTGAAATACAAGTGGCATTTTTTGGTACGTTTTTATTTCAAAGTCTGTAGTGTATTAAATTTCAAATTTTGAAGAATTCAGTTTATTTGAAAATGTAATCGTTTGGTCCAGTTCCAGTCTGCCCCTACTTGAGTTGATTGCACATTTATCCACCTCGCTAGGGTTTTTATTTAGAGGAATACCCGAACCCAAAGAGGTAATTTTGTTAGTTATTTAATACATTTTACATGATTTGTCTTGTCTCAAAATAGCCTAGATTTTTTTATATAAATCTAAAGTGTTTTTTTATTATGTTTTTAAACTAGTCCCAGTTGTTTGGCAAGGAATACAGTGAGCTTTTAAAAAGAAGCATGACATTGAAACAGGTGTCTGCTTTCGTCTATATTTACGTGGTCACCCGATTAGGACTCGCACTGAAATTGGAATTATATCAGCTTGTGCTGAATACAAGCGGCATTGCTTTTACTCAAGCAATTTTTCTCTGTCAATGGAATAATTATGTAGAATATGTTGGAAAATTTTTCTCATGGTGTCAGTCAAACGCAGAAAAGGATGATTTGAAGCATCCGGAAAAGCCTGAGGTTATTATTGTTAAGCCCGCATTGCAAATTGAAAAGTGATTCGATATAAGGTTTGTTTGCTGTTTTGTATTTGGGGGATAGGTAATGGTAGTGATAGTGGCATACAAAATCTCTGTACAATTACTATTAGAGCTCAAGGACATTACATATAAATAGATCTGGTTAAGACTAAAGTGTTGAATATTGTAAACATTTACTTATACCGCAATATATTTTACTATTTTCCGTGGAATGAGCAAAACGGGTGGTAGACATTCTTTTAAAACAAATTAATTCACAAACACAACAGGAATTTCCCGATACTTCTGATAATTGCTATTTTATTGATTTCAAACATTTTTGCACTTCACTACTTACAAAATCATCATATAATGATGTTTGTAGATAACGGGTCCTACTTTTGAAAAAAAACTAATATGATTTTTGTCGTTCATTTTAAACTTTTTTGTTTTAATTTGAATAAAATTTCTTTAACAATACAACATGAACGAACAATTACTGATTCGTTTTATAAAACGGTCTAAGTCATCATTGCTATCCTTGAAAGAACTTGAACATTTAAAGCTGCCAATGACGCACTATTACGCTTTAGAATTTATGCATCCGCTAAGGAATAAAATAAACTATATTACCAATTATGCATATTTTGATAAAGGAGGAAAATCAAAAGGTTCTGAAAATTGAACAAATCAGACAATTTAATGTTTAGTTAATAGAAAGAAACTACATACTAGGCTCTTTGAAAGATGAGGATTTTGAAGGTTTGTTTAGTCAGATTTTTGGGCTTTAAACTTTATATTGGCATGCATTGAATAATTAAACTCCCAAACAGTTAACTAAGCTTATGTAGCCTTGGCTATTTAGCATATAACAGTTTACAACAATTTTAGGTGTGATCAAAGCATAAGTTGTTTACTCTACCTCTTTTGTGGTACACTGTTGATATCTGGCATTTCTTATAACAATGCAAAATAATCCTTCCTGTTCTAATCCGATAGGTTGTTGTACTAAAAAAGCTCAAAAAATTTAAGTCAGCTCACTTCTATCAAAAAAGGTTTTGAAAGTTCAGAACGACAAAAGCCAAGAACAGGTTAAAACAATAGCGTACATTTATGTGAAGCACAAATGGTGTGAATGTTTGTGTCGAAAACATACACTTTCTGCTTGGGCGAGAATATTCTGCTTTGTGTCCAATTTCGTATAACGTTTTTTCACATTTGCTTGTCACGTAAAGAAAATATTCTGCATAGGATACAATATAAAAGGTATGTGCACAGTTGGGATTATACCACAGAAATACATATACGTTTACTTCTAAAAGGCATTCATTTTAATATTCATTTTAATATGAATTGCTTCCAACCCTTCACTCGTTTTACATTTTTGAATATTTCTGAGAAACAAAGTACTCACATTTATTTAAGCTTGCCTGAATTTTAAACTCCCGAGAAAAAGCTGTCTTCAACTTCAAAGCTACAGAAACATTAACCAATATAAACCAAGGTACATTTAAGGCATTTTTAAAACAATACAAAATAATCTTTTCCATTGAATTTCTTAATCCGTTAGGTTTTCGAGCACTGAGCGTGAAAATAAAAAGCAAAAAGGGTTTTACTCTTTGGGGATCAATTAAGTACGTAAGCATAAAAACCATGGCATGCACGTAAAGCACACAAGTGTATAATTACCTGCTTACAAAATCATGGCAGAAAAATTATCCTAGGGTACTTACCACGTACACCGAACAACTTTGCTAGCATTCATTAATCAGTTGAAGCTGAATCCTATAGCAGTCTACATCTCCAGCCACTGACGTTTATCTCTTTGGAAACGTTCAATGAAAATATTCTAATTGTATATTTTAAACTTCTCCAACCAGAAATGGAGGCTGTTGCAGTAGAGGACGTTCTCCCTGAAGAGGTATATATTCAGTGCCTAAAATTAATATTAATATTTTATTTTAAATTTGCTACTTCTTCATCAACTCAAATTTGTGTTTCAGCTTTGGTGCGTTATTTTGGACAAACTGGCGTCAAAAGGAAGTAACTTAGCCGAACTACGACCAGTTTGCAAGTTGTTTCAGCGACTATCGGAAGATTACACAGAAACATGGATTAGGCCTCCAGTTTTTCCAAAACTGCTCAAATTTCTATCCAACACGGACGTACTTCTACTTCGACTTGTTTGTAAATCCTGGAATCGATTTATTGACAATTTTCTTGAACAAGAGCGCTACCAGTTTTGCCTTAAAGGACGCAGTGATTCTGGATTCTATCGTGCAATTCAAATTTCCCCACTGTTTTGCGGACCAGAACCAGACTCTAAACTGAATCAATTTTATGCCGACTTTAAAAACAAGTCTGATAAGAATCCATTTGTTTCAAGACGGGTATTTGTGTCAATTCAATCAATCTGTCCAAATGTACTTAAGCTTTTTGAAGCTTTTGGTGTGCATGTGTTGTTCTTAGAGCTTCAATTTATGCACGAGTTTTTTCAAACAAATGCTTCACCAACAGAAATTGCTGAATACATCTGGAAGATTATGAGTACGGTTCCTAATTTAAGAACGCTAAATGTTTTGGGCAGTATTATTCAGCCAGTTTTTCCTGAGCTTGAAATTTCGCCTGAGCTTGTAACTGAACAGGCATTAGCAAGTTTACAAGTATTTATAGAAGCAAATTCATTATCTGAACTACCTAGATTAAAACGTGCAGAAATTCGACTTCCATTTATTGCACCAATTGAGCAAGCCCTGCAATCTAAATATGTTTCCAATGTTGTAAGTTACGCAAACACTGGCTATACCGCTAACACAAAGCATCCCACAGAGTTTAATCAACTTAAGTATTTATACTGGGAATTTCATAGATTTAATGAAAATAGTGAAAATTGTTTGCATATTTTTAAATCACTACATTGCCCCCATTTAGTTGAACTTACAGTTTTTCTAGATACAGAATACAATCCATGCGATGTTATTTGCTTGCCCTTATTTTTCAAATATATTGAAAAATTCAAAGGTACACTTAAATATCTTTCCATTCGTACTGAATTTTTAACGCCACTAAATTTTCCCACTAAAGTTGACCTGCCACAACTAACTACTTTCCAACTCTGTATAGTGGCACTTAGAGACAGACCAAGTATTGATTTATCGTTTTTGCAAAATTGCAAACAATTGTTTCAACTTTTGTTCCGTGTCAAGAAACGACCTCAGTTGGATCAGAGAATAGCTGAAATGCGGTCTGAGCTTTGTCAAGAATCAAGAAAGTGTGAACACTGGGCTGACAGTCCGGTTGAACAAGAGAAAATTAGTATTGTAGGCTTGACAGCTGAAACTGTTGACAAACGTGAGGTTTACAAAAGCAGCATTTGGAAGTTAGTTCCATCTTTAAGATATTGCGCATTGACTGTATCAACTGAAGTTGGCTACAATACATGGAATCATAAACAAACTATGTTTTCACGCAAGGAGTTTTTAGACAAATATATCGATGCTTTGTAAATTGTAAACTAAATTGGATTGCATAAGTGCAAAAACTAGGTAGCAGTTTTATATTCTGTTTGATTGTGAGTGCATAATACTTCCATTGTTTTGCATTTATTTAAAAATGATTGTAAGTTTATTTGAGTACATACTTAAAAGGCAAAGGCGCAAGTGGTTACAAATAGACATCCTAAATTCCTTCTATGGTGTTTTTGTTTACTTTGTGAACAAATCTAAATGCAAACTGGAATTGTTTGTATTCGACTACATATTGTACACTGACTAACAGAAATGTGTTGATTTTGTAACAAGATAAAAATTTAATAGAAAATTGTAAGCATTTTGCTGAAAATTAGGTAAGCAATGTTAAAAATGAAAGTAAGATTTATACCTGTAGCGTGACAGCTTGAAAAAACTACAATGAAAAAAATGTTTACTTTTTATATACGCAAAATGTTTTGAATTTTATCAGCACGATGGCATATAATAACTTTTTACAAGACTGTAGAAAAATACATTAAAATGTGCAATGGTCTAGCGACATTTATTTTATATGACACAAAACTCAAATTTCAAAAATTCAAAACTCTTTTTTTCTGTATTATAACCTGTTTTAAAGAAATAAAAACCTAAATTTTTATTTACCTTTCCTTCATTCTTGGAACGCATTTCCATTACACAATGCCAGGATAATATCCTTTTGTGGTCTGTAACCACACTAAATCATATTTTTAAGTTTTGTGCCAAACAGTATTTTATTTTTTCAAAACGTATTTTCCAATACACACAACACATACCTCTGACGCAATGAACATGGAACATTTTACAACAAACCTATTGTTCATCATGTTCGTCATTGTGTTTTGATAAAGCCATAATGTCCGACTTGGTGGATTTTGCGATGTCCCTGATTCCCCATTTGTTGTTTAGGTTGGTACCAAACAGTAAAGTAGACAATTTTGAGCAAGCAGATTCAAAATTGTAAATTGTAGAATAGCAATCATTCCAATTTTTTTCGGGCACATTAAAAGCACACTTTTGTTGTTTAAATAAATACTATGCAAAAATGAACTGATTGCAAGTTTTATACCGTACACGCAATAAATTTAGATATTGTTATAAGCCGGGAATATTTTTAAAAAATTTTTAAAAATTTGCAATTTTCTGGATGAATATGTTATAGTGAAAGACCACACGCATTATTTGCATTTGTAACACACAATTAAACTTGAAAATATAAACATAGCAACACGCTTCAAAAGCATGGGAAATACAATATGAGACTTGACAAATAATAATTATATAAGTTCTGAATATTCAGTAGCGCCACAAGCAAGGACAGGTTCATAAACAAAAAAACTAACTTTTAGTCATCACAAGTTCACAAGTCAGGTTTCGACGTTTCTAGTGCAAACGGGTCTTACAAAACGAATACCAAAGCACCAATAATGCAGCTTGAGCTACCTTTACATTTTTCAACTCAGTACGTACATCAGCTTAAACATAGCAGCACTTGAGAAAACGCTGCTAACACGGAAAGTTGCAATTCACAAACTAGCCTGTTGTAGAATATAAAGTAGACCGACGGACAGACAGACGGACACACAACATCTTAGATAGTTCCTCTGCTGAAGACGCAAGCTAATAAACGACCTTATAAATGTGCAATTACTTTCAACACTTGTTCTTCCATGCCTGCATTTCACATTTAAAAATTCCTTTCAATCAAATTTTAAACTGCCTGATAAATATTTTTTATCACGTATTCACTCATGCGTCTTCACCACTAGAATACATGTACGCTGCAGAATATAACGGATAAATCTAATACCAATTTTTCTATCCATTTTATGAAATGGTCCAACTTTCATTGAAACAGGCTGACAAGATCTGAAAAATCGCCTGGACCATGTACATGTGTTCCACATATTGGTACATTTACTTCGTATATTTATTGATAATGAAGTAGGTGTACTTCCCAAATCCAAGAACAAAAAGCAAACCAAAGTAATCGCCACACAAGACATTAGCAAACCAGCTAGAATGTATAAATTAAACTGATCATGCAGGGCAATTAAAAAATAAAGTGATGTTGTTGATGCACCGTGGCCCATGAACTGCACCACTGGCCACAGGTAGTACTGGAAGCATCCATCAACAATTAGGGAAAATATTTGTGCTTCTCGATACGCTTGTCCGACGTTGTATTTCCAATGTAATGTTTCGTTATGACGATTCGACAGATTTCTAAAAACGAAATAGATGCAATTACTCAGGTTTCAAGCAGCTTTGCATATTTATTTTGTGTGTGTTACCTGCATATGTTTAAGTATCTATCGATTTCCAACAATGCAAATCCGGCTATGGTTACTACTAATGGGCCTAGAACCCCCGCGGCAGTAAAAGTTAATAAATCCCACATTCCATGCACTATGCGTGGTAAAATTAAAACAGTATCACATGATTGATTACTAAACACCAGTTTATAAAACAATGTGTGAATACATGGTACAGCAAATGGTAAGGCTGGAGTAAGCACAAAGGTTATAAATGGAGCAGCAATTGTAGCAACCACAATTTGAAAAAGCACTAAAGACTCCATGAAGCTGCGTTTTTTAGTTTTTTGCTGAAGGTTGTAAAAACTGCTCCCTCGAACTTTTAATAAACTTCCCAAGAGAAAGCACATATTATAAGCGTTGCGGTTAAATGCCAGAAGTAAAAAACCTTGGGCGCTTCGTAAAATTAAAACGAAAATATGATATAGAACGCTTATCATTTGCTGACGTTTTAGGCTAAATAGAATCTCAATTACATTATATACACTAGATATCAACTGAACCGTACTCCAAAATTTTAAAAGTCGCTTTCTGATTCTAAAACTAACTTTACGTTGTTTTGAAGAATACAAAAGAGGTGATACTCCAACAAAAAATGCACACTTGGTCTGCATTTGAAATAACTGCGTCAACATTTTAAAACTAAATATGCTGTAATTATTATTGGCAAACCAAATACTACTACATGCTTTAAATTTGGACAACATAAAGTTATCCCAACTAACAAAGAACGAGTTTTTGAAAAGGTTAATATATTCAATACGCGATGGTAGGAGAGTTTGGAGTTTTTGGGCTTGTAGCTTAAACATACTTGCTTTGCGTTGAATTCAAATAACATGTCATTTGGGAAGGATTTTGGTATTTGTACTTGTTTGAGTTTTTACACCCACGCATGTCAACTTAATTTTGGTAAACAGTTTACATGACCAAATGTTATAATATTATAGATTGAGCTGACAGATCCTAAATCTACAAGTCAACTAGTAAATAACACGTTGAATAATATGTTTTTCCAGCTACGTTTGGTTTTACTGAATTGTTCATTGAATTAAAGTATGTAGGTTCGTACTCAATCAAATCAATCTGGTATATGTGAGAAATTCATTTTAGTATTTTACAAAAGTATAAACCCACGAAAAGAAATCTGATATTAAACCAATTTTCCTGAACAAAAATTCAAATTGTTTTACGTATTTTACCTAACAACTTATGCTAAAACTACATTTCATGACTGGGAATACTACACGTGATTTACATAAAGCTCTGAATGATTTTATGTGACTTACACGTTGTATTTATTACAGTTGTTTCATTTATCCGGCCACGTTTAAGCACAAAACGAAAACATGACTTAATTAAAATGATACTTAAGTTCAAGAAGATATCACATCATGCAAAACGTTTGACATGTAATAATGAAAATAAAGGCAGACAAGAAGCCATAAAATATTTCTTACGTTTCTGTTTTCTTGTATTTATATATAAACTGCCAACTTAAATTATCACACGTCTAGAGTATTTTTAGTAAATTATAAGGTTATAATAACAATTCACCGTATTTAGTGAAACAAAAATTACTTGTTTACTGAGTGGCGGTGTATAAAAGTAGCGTCAATAAAAGCTAGTAATATTCAACAACTGTTCAAAAGACTCAGAAAAGCGATATAAATCTGAATTTTGTCAATGAATTTTTAAAAAGCAAAAAATTCAACTAAGAAAGTTCAACGTCTTCTGTTTACTCCAGGACTCAAGGTGGTGCTAATAAATTGAACTTTTGGTTTTTGAGCTGTATTTGTATTTACGCTCCACTAGACTGACTGGACCCCTGCGTCTTAACAACTAGCACACTAGTTCTTTGCAAAATATATCGAATAAATCGTAAACCAATTTCCCGATCCATTTTGTAAAACGGTCCAACTTTCATTGATACTGCTTGGCAAGATCTGAAAAACCGTCTCGACCACTTACAGCTTATCCACATACCAGAATACTTTCTCACAATTTTTTCTGAAATCCCGGTAGGCTTGCTTCCCAAATCCAAGAACATAAAGCAAACAAAACTAACAGCGACGAATGAGAGCAGTAAACCAGCTTGAATTGAGCGTTGAAATTGATCGTGCAATGTAACTAAAAAATAAAGTGAGGTTATAGCTGCTCCATTGCCTAGAAATTGTACTACTGGCCATATGTAATGCTGAAAACATTCATCAACAATTATGGAAAATATCTGAGTCTCGCGATAGGCTACTCCTACTTTGTACTTCCACTTGATGCTTTCTTTTGGTCGAATTGACAATCGTCTACGAGAACAAAAATTAAATAAATTGTGGAGTATTAGAACTTTTGACTACGACAGAAACAGAATGCAAGTATTTATATTTATGCCTTACTTGCACGTCTTCAGATATTGGTTAATTTCTAGCAAAGCAAATCCTGCCACATTGGATACTAATGGAGCCAAAAACTCCCATTGGAACAAGGGACAGTGAGTCCCAAAATCCGTGAATTAAACGATATAGCACAGATATATTATCACAGGATTCGCTTCCAACTATTAAATTGTACGTTAGTTCATGGCAACAAGGCACAATCATTGGTATTGCTGGATTTACAATATATAATAACACTGGGGCCACAAATGTACTTGTTAACATCTGCACAAGCACCAGTGTTTCCAATAAACAGGCTTGTCTAATCACGGATTAGAATCACCAATCCTTAATCCGGGATTGGTGATTAAGTTAATCACTTAATCACCAATCCCACTTCAGATTTTTTGTATTTAATCACAATCACTAATCCCGAAACCCGCAACCTTTAATCACTACTTAATCACAGGTTGTACCTCCATGTACCTGCGTTTCTTTTACGATTAGTTTTTAATGAATGTAGCCCCTCGCTTTATAGCATAAACATAATTAGCTCTGGCATGCTGTTAAAATACAAAGCTGTTATATATCGTTAGTAAATTGTGTTTTTCTGTTCCTATATTACATTGCCCAAGTAAAAAATCTGTAAGTAAATTTAATCACTAATCCTAATCCAACTTGCATTTTCGTTTAGCATATAATCACCTAATCACCAGTGATTGGGATTGGCATTAATCACAAATCACCAATCACTATATAAAAAGGAGCTTTCATTTAATCCCAATCACTAATCACTTGACAAAAATGCGGTGATTAGACAAGCCTGCCAATAAACCAGTGTGAATATTTGAATTCCGGCAACTAATGTTGTAAAGAATGCTTTGTGAAGTATTCAACTGAATTTGTAGAAACAAAATCATATTTACTGCGTTGTAGTTAAAAGCTAAAAGATACATTAATTGTCCGACTTGAGGAAATAACACGTACAAGTGATAAAGTACACTAATGTGATTCCATTTATTAATACTGAAAATAAGTTCAACCGTGTTGTACATAGTAGAAATTATTATAAGAATTGTCCAGAATCTAAGCAGTTTTGGTTTAGGATTATGGCGTATTTTGCAACGTTTAGACAAATATAAAATGGGAGATATTCCTAAAAGGTATGAAACGTAAAATTGTTGCTGGATAAGTTGCGACGACATTTCAAAATTTAGGACAAGCATCTTCAGAGCTAACTCGAATTGATACAAATTTAATGAGAATGTGCAAATGTATTGGAACCTCCAAAAACTATTACTGCCTTCTTACAAGCATTCAAGCTATCTGCATTGAAAGGTATTACACGTTTGTGTTTTTTCAATAGTTCCAATGTAAATATTAGCCACTGTAAAATGACAAAATAATTACGTGTTTTTCTCGTAATGTAAATTGCGGTTATTTACTCATGTCAAATGTTCCACAAAACTACGAATAATAAATGTTTTAGTAATATTGAACGGGATATTGTGAGTTTAGTTATTTTATTTGTTTTTATACAACTATACATGAATTAAAATACACAAGACTGACAAGTGATTTTTATTTTATTAGTTAACATTTTTTGTGCTAAAGAACTTCAAACATAGATGTTGCATTGATCAAGTGCTAATGTTGAATGTACGTTTTTGTTCATGCAGTTTTGTCAATATTGAGAGGCAGTACGTATATTGTTTCTTTACAATTTTGTTTAAAGATTTGATGAAAAAGTATCAAAGGGCCATATTGCAAACCTTATGGAGAGTGGGCCAAGCCGCTCCGCATTGAGACATATACCAATCGATAGCTCTCTACGAGCTTATTAAAAGTGTTGCGAAGCACAAGTTCCTATTTCGTGAACCATTGGCAGTTTCGACCACTTGAAGTTACGATTTTTCCTTGTAAAATCCGTCTTTCAAGAAAAACAAAATACAAAAAAAACATGAAAATGTTCAACTGTTAGTTTGATTTTGACTTGCTGCAAAACTTTTACACAGGTACACGAAGGTTAATGCGTGACAAGAGATTTTTTGGCAACTGGGTCCAAAGCACCTCCAAATATGCACATCACTACGAGGGGTTGCCTAAAGGTTTACATACAAAACTCCCGAATTCAAGTGGCCAAAACTGCCAATGGTTCACAAAATAGGAACTTGTGCCCAGCAACCATTTTAATAAGTTTGTCAAGAGCTATCGATTGGTATATGTCTCAATGCGGAACGGCTTGGGCCCACTTTCCATAAGGTTGGCAATATGGCCCTTTTGTATGAAAATATGAAAGGTTTTTTTTCAAATCGGTAGTTTGCACTCAATATGATTTAAAAGTTATCACTAGAACCAGTAATAGTTTTCCTTGGCATTCTCGGATTGCTAGTACCTATCATGTTATTCACAGTGTTTGTTTTAAATTGATAAATAGACATTTAAGAACTAAAAACAAACTACAGTGACTTCACGTAATAAAACTAACATCAAATAGATTAGCAACGTCAACAAAAACATTTTGTTTTTGCAAAAAACGCGTCAAACGTATTCCAATAAAATATGCAATTGTCAAATATATATAAGCTGTACAAAATATCTTAAAATAAAAACGAACTGATTCTACACCACATTTTTCACAAAAACATTTAGGCCAGTCCTTTGAATTTTTTAAACCAGATTTAGTACACATAACTTTCCATTCCTCTACAAATTTCCGTCCATACTCTCTAACCAACTTACTCTTCTTCAACAATTGGCTGTGATCCAGTTCATTACCACGGGCAGAAATAATTGCCACTGAAAGTTTTTGTAAGCTTGGAATATGTCTCCAAATATTGGATTGGTAAACTTTAGACAAATCCGACGGTTGTTCTCTATTAGAAAAAGTTTCAATGTCGTCCAAGCGGCTTAGTATATCAACATTGTGAATGCCGTCTAAGCATAAGTTATGAGAACTTGGTGTTAAATGGTGACATGCTTTCCAATCATAGTTAAAGTGCTGCCTATCAAACACTTGTGTCAGATTTTCGTAATCCAAATCAAAGTGCAGTTGTAGATGCTTCAATTTCTTAAAACATTTCATAAAGCAAAAACACCAATACATAATTCCAGAGATGGCTAAACCCGCGGGTTTCCACATTAAAACCCGCCGGGTTGGGTTTAAATGGGTAATAACGGGTTTTTGGGTTTTAACGGGCATTAATGGGCATTAACGGGTTTTATTTTATTATACATGCATGTATATGGAGCCATAGAAAATGGCGCCATTTATGGGTTTAAATTTAACATGGGGCTTTATTATTGCCCAAAAAAACCCAGCCCAGCCAGGTCCCGGGTGGGGCGTTAAAACCCGGGCAAAAACGGGTTACCCGGCCTAGATTTTAACCCGCGAGCCATCTCTGCATAATTCCTTTCACTCCTGCAAACTGAAGTGTAAGCTTTTCCAAATATGACAAATAAACTACCATTGGAAATTCATTTTCTAAATTTGTCCATGAAATTGACAAATTTTTAACTGCTCGTGTGTGTCTTTCAATTGCCCGCATAATTAATGTAGGACAAACACTATAACACTCATCACTGTAATCAGTTTCAAAATCAAGGCACAATGTAGTAATGTTTGAAAAGTTTTGAAGCCTATTCATTATACCAGTTTTACTAACTGGCAAACCTGTTGTTTTTATTCTCCAACAAAATTGGTTTGCATTCACAAACAATTTTGCATTATTTTGTTCCTGATCATGCAATTGTGTAAACTGTGTAAAGTATTTCAACTGCGGAGCATATGCGTTTTCCAAGCTGTTCGAAATTTTCCGTAGTCGTGGGTCAACATCTAATTCTAAATTTAGCAAACTGGGTAGCTGCGGAGTATTATTAGCTTCCAGAAATGCCTTAAGCTTAGCACGCTGCTGGGCTCTGTAGGTTTTGTTAAAAGTCATTCTTTCGTGTAAACTTTGACAAATTGTTAGTTTCAGCATTTTAATGTTTGGTGTGCATTCCAATAGTTTCCACAGAAATTTGGCAAAATCCACAAGATCATTTAGTCTATTTAATTCATTTATCAAATCAGATAGCTGGTTTACGCTAATTGTTAGGTACCAAATATGTTGTCCATACTGTTCAAGGAATGGCATTAGAGCAAACCGAAGATTGTCAATGTCTATGTGAACTGCACGCGACACAAACGGATTATTCATGGGAGTTCTGAAGTTGCGATGAAATCTTTTTAAAACCTGTGAAGTATTTTGTCCAAATCGTTGTCTGGCTTGAGACAGGTTCATTTCTACTAACGGCATAAATCTAGCGGCATGGCTGTTAACAGATGAATACTTTATGTTAAGCCGCTTGCTTCTCAGATATTTGTCAATGCTGCCTTTCCATAACTTGCAAACTCTACGAGCATTTAACAAGTCGTCCGTGGAAAGATAGCGGGTCAGCTGAATAACACATTTATCAAACAGCCAGGTAAATACGTGCTTCTTTAAAGCCTCTTTCCAGACCTGGCATACATTGTTTGCATTGTACATATCCTTTCCAGTAATAAGAAAATCCAATGCTATTATCCATACCTAAAATATTAATTATGATAAAAACATTAAGTCTCCTTTATATTATAGTTACCAAACACTGCTTTTGGTATATTATTATGTATTTAGATACCTCTTCCGGTAATATTTGTAGTGCGTCCTTCTCCATTGCACAAAGTGTCAGTGGTTGTTGCCGTAATACGTAACTTATTATGTTTATTGTTTATATTGCTCGTTAGTAATATTTCATCAAATTACAAATATTTAATTCTAACAAAAAGTTTTTAAATGTGTTGACAAACTAAAGCGTCTATATACTAAATTCAAAGCTTAAGTAATAAATGAAACACGGTGCTGAGTTTGCTCTATTCCATTTGTGAAAAAGAGATTGAGGTTCGTACCTACTGAAAATAACACTGCATCTGACGTTTCAACGAATACGTACGAGACACAAAATGCTATTCCGTTTTGTACACACTTATTTATGCAGGCATATTCATTCTGTTATTTATTCTTTTATGTACACAAATTTAGAAGAAAGATTTTTTTGAATGATTTTTGTTTTGCTTATCAAGTGCAACCGTTATCCAAATGTTGTATCAGGTACTCTAACAATGCTTTTTGTTAATCTTCACAGAAAAAGAAAATACCTGGCAGAAATGGGCAAACACGACGGGATTAATTTTTATGGGTGTTATGAAAGGTATAACCCTGTCTCCAATATCGCTTCAGCATTTGCAAAGGGTTGTGCACTGAAGGCAAGACCCTTTTTTCCTACGTATGCGTTACCACGTATCCTTTCCAATAACAAACCAATATTATTTCATAGACAAGTATTTTCATTTCTTTGTATCCAAAAGGTAACATTAAGATTCATGCTGCATTTTTAATGTATACAACAAAATTGCAAAATTGCCTGCAAATCGATATAAATGCACGCGGTTAGCCTTAAGAACACACAGTAATCATAAATACTAGTAGTAGTGTAAAATGCTCGCGGTAATCTTAATTGCATGAGTAAATTATAAACTCGTGCAGGTAATCATGAATAAACGCAATTGATCTTAAGCACATTCGGATAATCTTAAACGTTCATGGGCAATTTTTGTACACGCGGGTAGTCATGAATACACGCAAATAGCTATGAAAGCACGTATGTAATCTTAAATAAAAGCGGAGGATATGGACGCAAAGTATAATTGAGTACAACTTCTCAGAAGGTACAAGATTACCCCCCGCATTTTGCGAAACCGGTTGTTGGTTCACCGGGTCTTGTTACATTGTATCTATACAAGAAAAAGTTAACAATAAATTGTTTAGTTTAAAAATTTATACGTTCAAAATAAAAACCGAAATATACAGACATGTTCATTCCAAAAGACCAAAAAAATACATTAAAAGTCCCACCAAAGCTTTCTGTTGCAGCATCAAAATTACCAAAACACACTATCAGACAGCCGAAAACCTGCTTAGCCATAATATAATCATCCGAAGTTGCTGCTATCACGGAATAAAGTCTTAAACAAAGTCATTTAGCGCTAAAGACAAATTCATTGAATTAATCAAAGCCGACGAAAAGAAGTTGAGTATCATTTCCTTATCCACTCTACCCATTTCACCCGCAGGAACAAACAAAGGCTTACAACTTCTAACCATAGTTTTTGCAAGTTTTGTATCCTTTGTACATGCCTCATCCATCCACTTCCTTTTAGTTTTCGTAGAATGCTCATAAACAGCACTGCAAATAGTTAAAATTACTAGTGGAACTACTGTAGAAAAAATTAACATTCCAGACGAAGTAAAAACAATTGCCGGATTATAAAACTTCAGACCTAATTTAAAACCGTTTGAAAACGCTACCAATAAACAATAGCCCAAGCACACAATAATTGTAATGGCAAGTTTTTCATACTCTTGCATTACGTTTTTGCCCACGTGTAACTGCCTATATACCATTACACCATTTGTGTCCAACGGCCAATTAGTTAAATATTCCTGAACGTGAATTAACGTCATACCACAAACTACACCCACGATTAGCAAGGTTCTTAAGGGTATCAGAAAATTTTGAATTATAAGAACAAACACTAAGGTTCTTGCCATTTTCCCAAGAAAACCGTCCGTAATAAATTTCAAAATTTGATACGAATCAAACTGCTCGTTCAACCCAATTTTAGCCAAAACGTAAAAAGGGTCCCAGTCCAATGACGCCGCGATGGTAGAACAAGCGTTAAGGAACATTACGGAGCCTACACTAAATATCAGGGTACAAATTCCAAGTTTATCTCTTTGGGAACGTGAGAACCTGTACTGTTTCCATTTTGTTTCAATTTTGTATATCCAATTGCAACACAGTATCATTTCAACGCCGTACAGACCGAGCACAATATCTGTGAAAAGTGAGCAAACTGCACACAAAATAGTGGCTATGCAGATAAAAATATGTTCCAGAGAAAATAGAAACTGGTATTTTAAAATCAAAATTAGAGTAATTAGCATTGAAGAACCAAATAATGTCTTCCATATGATAGAAACACTCATGTATTGTTTTAGTTTTTCATTATTTTTTCCATTGACAATTATCCATTCCTTGGTTGATTTAGTCCAGCATACTGGAAACTTAAATGGTTGGACATTATTAAATATTTGGTTGATGTGGTTTGCTTGTAGTGCCAGTTTTGACGGCATTTTGGGTTCTTTAGTAATAAATCCTAAATGAAATTCGGTAGAGAAAATTTTGGAAACGGTAGAACAAAACCGTAAAAGTTGAAAATGCCCAGTTGCTCTGAATAAAGCAAGCAAAACTGAAAAAGGATTTTTGCTACAAGTCATACGTCAGACAGTAACTATGCTCTGACCTCCCCAAGGGTTAACAAAACGTTTAAGTACTTATAAAGTAGAAGGCCAGTCAATTGACGCAGTTAAAATACATTTGCTATGCAAAGTTTTAAATATCAATGCAATTAACTTAATGGGTTTGACCCTTATGAACACATGTACAAAAATTATTAACATTGACAGTTTTACTAATTTGCGGAATAAAACGATGCGCAATAAAATATAACAACAAAATGCGCATTTTTACAATAACTTTGTTATTAAACCCGAATTTGACATTGAAAAGATTTAACCTTATTTTGGTGCTGTATTTATTTATTATTATAGCTAAAGACAAAGTCACCGAATAAATCAAAACTGGAAAAACAATTTGAGCATCATTTTTAATCACCTTTCTCATATCGCCGGCAGGTACCATTAGCAGTTTTCAATATTTTACCATTTTTTGCATATGCTGTTTGTGTTCCTTACTTTTTTCTGCTCGTTTAATTTATTTTTTAATTCGAAATTTAAAAAAATAATAGCAAAAATATTATATTTTAAGTAACTCGGACAATTTTTAAAAGAAACAGAAAATCCTATAGTATCTCAATTACTTATTTGTTTAGGAGAAAAACTCTACACGTTCGCTTAATTTGAAAATAAAATCCTTTTCTGGAGTTAATGTAGTATACGGTAGCAGTGTCACATGTTCCATTTTATCTTCAGTGTGTATATCAAAATTGCGCAGCATATAAGCTACGACAACTTTTAATTCAACCATTGCAAATTTTTGGCCAAGACAACTTCTTGGTCCTCCAGAAAACGGAATGTATGAGTAGCTTGGCCGATTAGATACGTGTTCTGGTAAAAAACGATCTGGGTCAAACTTTGTGGGAAAAAATTCATGTTTACGCTGCGTTGTGAGCGGCGACACAACCACAATGGTGTCCGTGGGCAAGGCATACTGCTTATCATGAATTTTTATTGGTAATGGTGTTTTGAGTTGTCGTGCAAATGCAAATATAGGCGGGAAAAGCCGCATGGTTTCTTGAAGACATCGCTCAACGTATTTAAGCCCTGCGTTGACGGTTTCAAAGGTTATATCATTTCCATGGCTTACAAACAAGTTGTCAATTTCTTCTTGACAAAGCCTTTGGGCTTCAAGGTTTTGTCCCATCAGAAAACAGAAGAAGTGAATAACTGTGGCTCCTGTTTCATGACCCTGGTAGAATCAATAGAGTTGGTAAAGCCATCATACAACGTTAAAGACAAAATGCTTACCCCGAAAACCATTGTGTTGACTTCCTGCACAATTTAATCATGTGGCATATTAGCTTCTAGTAGGTCTTTGATCATAGCATGAGACGGAACCACATCTGCGCATTTGCTTACATAGCATGTTTCTTCTTTGCTGATTTTGTAGTTTGTAATCATCTGCAATTATTTTAATCAACTGAACTGAGCTCAACCTTTAAAACGTAAGACATATGAATTCACATCTTTACCATTTCTGCAAATTCTGTCATTTCCTTAGTAGCTTTGTCTAGATCTTTTGACATGGGGTGCAATTTCCAGATGTATTTATTCAACAACCAAGGATTCAAGGCACGGACAAATAACAGTTTCTTCCAGCTATGCGGTAAAACATGTATGAAATTTACATTAAATCATAAGAACAAATGAAGTGAATAAAAAACTTACATTTTAAAATTTTCATGATATCGGTTAAATTCTTGCATGGAAATATTTTGGTCCCCAGAAATTATTCCTGAAAATAAACTTCATTACAATCAACAGCAAAATCCAATAAAAATTTAGGTTTAGTAAAAGTGATAGCAAATGCGTACCACAAATCATTCGAAGAAATAATATGTTTATCAAGTAATTAATTGTGTGCTGTTGGCGATCCAAAAATTTGACTTTTAAATCCTCCACAAACTGGGCACTGCACTTCTTTAACATTGGCATGTAGAATTTTAGTTTTTGCGTATTTTGTGTTTTCATTAAAATTTTACGCTGGTTTTGCCAAAATGTTCCACTTGAAACTAGTAGTCCGTTAGATATGAATGGCGCCATAAAGTCATACGGTATGGATGATTTTTCACCATGACTAAAATCATATGACTTGAGAAGTTGCTCAATAGATGCAGGAGAAACTAAGGCTACAACGTTTAAGTTTAATGTCGTAATTTTAAACAAATCTGAATATCCTTGTCCCCAATTCATAAATGTTTGGCAGGTTTCTGAAATTAAATCTAAGTATTAAACAAATTATATATATTTACAATTATTAACACAAACAATAAATTTAGTACTTGAAATTGGTAAAATTTGAGGCAAGTTGCCGATGAATTTGCAGTTAAATGTGGGCCTTGGTCCTGGGATATCATCGAAACCAAGATGAAGTTTTTGCTCCTTTGATTTCTTGACATTTCGGCGTTTCAACACAACTACTAACACAAAAATCGCAAACATTATGGATAAATCTAATAAGTAGATCACCCAGCTGAATGTTTCCATGCCTGCTTTATACACTTTCATGGTTGCTAAGAAATTCATATAAATTCTCTGATCCTTTTGAAAGCAATTAATTTAGATGTTTATATTATCGCAAACGATGAACACCTGACAGAATGCAGCCTTTGCATGCACTTATATAGCTAAATGCTCAATAAGTTTGATTGCTTCATTTCCCTGAGAAAATATATTTGGAAACTTTTCAATCCTTTTAGTTATGAAAAAGTGTTAGTAGTACATGAACATGATTTGGACTTCTTTTGATACACAAATTATGAAGAGAATAAAACAGAAATCAGACACATGGATAAGAAATTTAGGAGCTCTGGAATTTACAAATATCTTTTTAACAGTCTGTTTAGTACATAGTTTGTGATGTTTTGGCATAATAGTTAATCTTGTGAAATGGGTACTTGTGAAAACATTTATTTGTTGAAATTTAAAAGCATTCGCTTTTTCCCTTGAGAACTACATTCTAAGCCCAGCATCGTTTGCTAAATGGGTAATTTCCAAACTATGTATCTTGCTTTGAATATAGAAAACACTAATTATTAATTAATTACGGCCAAACATCATCTTTAGAATTGTCGAATTGTGTAAGAATGTTGCAATTAAAACTTTATTTCATTTCAAAGTGGGTAGCTCGTATGCAGCAATAAAACTAGTGACGTAAATATTTTCTAATGCGGAAGAATTTGTTCGCTGGGTTCAGGTAAACTGATAAAATGAAGTTAATTATTGAACCAAGCCAATTAAAACATTGTTATGTTATGCTACGCATGGAAAGAATCCAGTACTTACTAATTATGTGCTGTGGGACACACGTGGCAAATTTGTGCATACTAGAAACGAATTCGTAGCAAATTCAATCTTATCGATGCAACCAGATCATTTAAGACAAAGCAATCTTAAATGAAGCCCATTCATTTCTCATGAAATCTAAAATTAACATTTTTGACCCATATTACTATATGCAATGCAGCTAACAAATATTTTCTCATGCTACAACGTCATTGCGTTGCTTGCATCTTATGATCATATCAGATGCAATTATGTTCCAAAAGCTGTCTAGTTTTCGCACCAATGCACGCGCTTGTATCAAACTCGTTAGTTGGACATGTTAAGTTTTGTGTTGTTTTCATAATATTATGAGAAAAGCTTTTTATAAATTCAGCAGATTAAGTATTTTAATGATAATTGCTTGCATGTATTTTTATAGTTACTGCGTTGCAACCACAAATTTACAAAATTGAAAATATATAAATACTCTCAATAAATTAAATAAAAAATTGCTCAATAATGAACTCACTGTGGGAAACACAGCTGCCGGTTTATTTTTCTGTAATTATCTATGAATTTATGCTTCCTGGTTAACAATGTTAAGAGATATAGTGCACAGATTGAGTCAAAGTTACAAGGTTTGCAACAAAGCATTATTTTTGTACGAGTAATTTTTCTTCAACTTTTCCTTAACGCAAATATTACAATAGTTGAACTAGGCAATCATTATGAGATCGAAAGATTACCTCTTTTTTTAAATTCTACTGAAATTAAATTAGGATTCATACTTTGCGTAACTTTGTTGGCTCATTAAACATTAATACTCAAGCTAACAAACTAAATCGCCTTACAAAAGTGCAGTTTCAAAGTCAAACTTCTTCAGTTTATTTTGGTTTGCTGGAACAGCCTGTTTGCGCTTCAGTTGGTAAAAATTTGAATTGTGTTTTTATGCAAAACTTGCAACATAAGCAATGTCCGAAAATTTTGTTTCCGTAAATTGCACGCCCTATCCGGTAGCTTGTTATTCCGGTATTGAAATAAAAAATGACGGGACATATGCTGTGTTGATTAGAAATCTTTGTAAGCGTTACGGCAATGGATCGCCAGTTCTGGACAAACTTGACATGACCGTCGAAAAAGGCACAATGTGAGTAACAATTTAAATTTAGCTTTCTCACAACATAATAGAACTTAGTTCATTTGGATTACAAAATATTATAATTGTCAATTTTTAATTTACAGATACGGCCTGCTTGGATCAAGTGGCTGTGGGAAAACCACAACTATTCATTGTATGTTAGGACTAGAGGAATGGGAGTCTGGGGAAATAACGGTCTTGGGTTCCACTCCAGGCACAGTTGTTGCCACAAAGAGGAGAATGCGACTGGGCTACATGCCGCAGGTATTTTTTCAATCTAGTAGTAGTAGCATTGTAACTATAATTCTTACCACCATTTAAATTTTTCAGGAGCTGGCATTGTACGGAGAATTAACAGTGGAGGAGATCTTCCGATTTTATGGTAAACTTTACAACATGACTTCACAGTGTATTAGTGAACGATGGAATTTTTTGAAGAAACTGCTTGAGTTCCCGGCAAATTTGGGACTTTTGAAGGATACAAGGTAGCACAGCAGACACGTAATATTTTAGTTTTTTGAAAATTCTTAGTAGTTGTAATATTTATGGTACAAAAACGTATTTGTGTTGAAGTGGCGGACAACAAAGAAGGGCATCGTTAGCATTGGCAATGCTTCATAATCCCGAACTTCTGATTTTAGACGAACCCGTAAGAAACCAAAATATAACAAAACAAACGAACTGATACTTTTTTAATTTGAAGTTTATTGTTTTCTAGACTGTTGGACTGGATCCACTATTACGTCAAAAGTAAGTTCAATATTCAGCAACTTAATTAAACAATTTGTAATCTTGCGCTATGGTTGTTATTTAGAATTTGGAGCTACATGCAAAACATTGTAAAAACTCAGAACATTACAATATTAATAACCACTCACTATATAGAGGAGGCTCGCTTTTCGGACAAGGAAAGATATATAATCCAATAAAAATATATAAAATAAAGAATTGTTTTTAGTTGCGTATTTGAATTTTCATTACAGATAGGTGTAATGAGAAAGGGAAAACTTATAGCTGAAGACTCACCCACATATTTACTGGAAATGTACAATTGTGAGGCTTTGGAACAAGTCGTGCTAAGATTATGTTATGAAGATGAGCAAAAGTTGAAAAAGCATCAGAAAAGACAATGTTCTACTAAACTATGCAGTAGTATGAACAACAACTTGTCTCTTTCTTACGACAACCAAAACTTGTCAACATGTAAGACAAAGGCAATGATTTTACCCAACGATTTTTCGACGTGTACAATCTTGCAGCACCTAGAAAGAGTAGCTGGTCTGATCACGGTCCTAACATTGTCTTTTATAAGAAATCCAGCGTAAGTCAATTAAATTCACGTAGTAAGAATTAATTTTCGCATCCTGATGCGTCTGTCATTTACTCGCCCCGTCCATTCATCGCAGACTTTATCTCGATCTTAAAGTTTACTATTTAAATTCATTGCGGGCAAAATACAAAACACAACTAATGTTTCAAATGTAGATTTTTGGGTGCACTTATGATCCTGCCAAGCATACAAAGCAGTTTGGCTATTGCTGCACTTGGAGCTAAAGTGCAAAATGTACCGCTTGGGATAGTTAACCATGTACGTGCAAACTGCACTACTGAATGTGCTTCTGGAAATTCCACTTGGAGCTCCTGCAACTTGAATGAATTTAGTTGCGACTTTATAAATCAGCTAAGAGAAGATGACTTCTTTCTGCTGGTAAACATAAACATTTAAAAACAAGTTTATTAAAAGCAATATTTTCTTAAATTGGAACTAAATTTTTTAAATGCCAGACTGCGTATGACTCTGAGCAACAAGCTTTAGAACATGCCCACCTCGGGGAAATAATGGGATATTTGGTATTTCCAAGCAACTATTCCGTTCATATACTAAACTTGGCATTAGAGAATAAATTTGCCATAAATAGTACTCTAGAGGGTTCAAGAGTACGCGTAAGACTGGATCAGTCAGGCAAGTACCAAAATCCGGGGTTTGCCACAGTTTATCTTGTTAAACTCTTATGGCTCAATCTACCCATGTTTTATGTCAATAGACTTCATTACGGCTCTTCTTGCTACTAAGCACCTGTTCAAAGGATATTTAGCGTCCTTAAACATTTTGGCTATTTCATGCGGATTTTCGCAACATGGGTTTCAGCTTCCACTACAGGTACTATAAATCCTGGTTTAAACTAATCTATGCTGCACCAACGATTTTGCCAATTAAAGATTTGTATTGTACCCTGTCTAGTTTTTACCTCCCGTTTATGGAGACTATTCGGATAACTACGTTGAATATATGCTGCCAGGAAATATTATTTTGTAACACGCATATTTATATACAAATTCTTTTCCTCCTTATGTGAGTTTACATACGTATAATTTACTTGTTTTCAGCTCTCTTTATTGTGTATCAGGATTGCTAAGTGGCTTGATGTTTGTGGCAGGTAGGTTATGCATACTGCATACATGCTTTCCTAAATGAAACAAATAGAACTTTTATTCGAATTTATTACGTTGATTTTGATTTCGGTTTCCTCACTAGACTACAAACAGGGAACATTAAGACGCACCCGTTTGGCTGGATTAACCACCGCTGACATAATTATTAGTCACCTTTCAATTCAAGTTTTTATTTGTCTAATTCAAACAGCCCTTTTTACTGGATTTTGTTATTTTGTATTTGATTGGTCAATACATGGATCTCTGGGGCTGTACATTTTGGTTTGTTTGTTGACCGGTTTATTTGGGACTTCTTTTGGTAAAAATATTATATTTGTGAGTTTCAATTTAAGCTTGGAGTGTCCGCATGACATTATGGAATGTTTGTTTTTGAAATGCAGGACTCTTTCTTGGCGTGACTTGTCGCAGTGAGGTTGGAGGTTTGATCGTGAGTACGTACACGTTTCTTGTGTTTTATTTATTTGGTGGAGCCAATTTTCCCACTGAAACAACCACATGGCTTTGGCAAATGGTTGGGTACATTGTTGCACCAGTTAAGACTCCAGTAGCAGCTCTACGCTCTATTTTAATTCGTCAACTTCCTTTAAGTCATTCTTTGGTTTGGACAGGACTGGTTGTTTATGGGTTCTGGATACTTTTATTTATCGTTGGGTTTATTATTTTGATTAAAATATTAAAACTTTAGTTATTGTACGAGATGATGTTTGTAATAAATCCAATATATGATATGATCTGATGTTTTATTGCGATGCAGAAAAACGATGTTGATGGTTTGTACAATAAATCCATGAGTTTTAACAAATGATTTGACTACCGCTAGGCCCAATCAAGTCATAATACTTTTAAAATAAATAGTAAATAGTTATCGAAAACAAGGATTTAAATGCGTATATATAATAAACAACAACAACTAGTACAAAGGTGTACGGCCACTTGGCACTATCAAGAAAACAAAAGGGAAAAAGTTCCCCGAAAATGAAGCTTTCCCCTAGAAGCTATGCAGGGTCCCAATCGTCATGACACCATTGTATTTCTGAGCTGCGGCATAGATATACGAAGTACCATAAAAATTAATATGAAAAAAAATGAAACACCAAACTGGTTAGTAATCAAAATTAATTCTTCGATGGGAACTTTATATCTTTTCACTAAATAGTGTAGCCATGAACTTGTATGTTAAAGCATTGCAAGTTGTAAGTATGAATATTTATTTTCATTCGATTGATATAGTATTATGTTCAAATGAACACTAAACAAAGCACGGGAAAAAATTGGTAAAAATAAAAGTTTTTGCAAAAGTGTAAATGAAGAAATAATTTGACCGTTATATTTTTTTTTATTTTAATCGCAAATAGTTTATTCATGCTCTTAAACCTATCCACATACATTTTAAATATTACTGAAAATAAAATAACGCTGTTCTAACAAATTTACTATTCGTTTGTTCAGTTCTACTGCAGTTTATTTATTTACAGGAACAACGAAATATATGCTGTATAATATTCATATATTTAAACAGTGTCCATCTAAATCTTGATCATCCATCTCTTTCTTGTCATCGTATTCACTGAACCTCAGGAACTTTTCGTCCATACACTCGAACCAGCTTACTAAACTTCAAATGCTGATTCTGATCAAGATGTCCATTCCCTTCACAAGAAGCAATGGCCACGGTTAATTTTTGTAAGCTTGGAATTCGTTTCCAAATGTTAGATTTGTAAACGTTAGACACATTCAGAGAATCAGTTTCGGAAAATGTGTCAATACTATCCAAACAACAAAGTATGTCAATTCTATGATCCTCAGCGTTATAACTGTGGTCTGTTTGACTGTGGGAGCATTGCCTTGGAGCACTGGGATATTGTCGCCAATCACTTTGTAGAAGCGCTTCGTAGTGCAGTGCGAACTCCAATTGTAGATGCTTCAAATTAGGCAAGAACGTTAAAAACAAAAAAGACCATTTTCCATAAATTGCTCCCACAAATCGAAGAGTAAGTTTTCCCAGGCAAGGTAAATTAACTTTAAAGGGAAAATCATACAATAAATTTTTCCAAATTATTGATAAATTTGTAACCCCATTGGTATACTTTTCAATAGCTTGCATTACTAAAGTTGGACATGCATAGTAGCAGTCAGTGACCAACCAGTTATCGGTTTCAACATCAAGGCATATTTTCTTAACATTTGGAAATGATTTAAGTTTGTCCATCATAGCAGGGCTTAGAATTTTCAAACTTTGTACATTTATTCTCCAACAAAATTGTTCCATATCTGGTAGAACATTTGCATACTCAAAGTTGTGGGCGTTGTAATAATCTGTATAGTGCGTGTAGTATTTCAATTGTGGAGCATAAACTTTTTCCAAGACTTCTTGTATTAAGCACAAATGTTCGTCAACATTTGCTTCCAAATTTCGTAAATTGGGCAATTGCGGAATCGTATTCGAGTCTAGAAATTCCTTGAGCTGAGCAATTTCCATGGGACAGTGAGCAATATTATAGGTTCTCTCATCATGTAAATTTTGACGAATCTTCAGGTGCAACGTTTTTATGTTTGGAGTACACTCCAGAACGTTCCACAGAAATTTGGCGATATCCACATGGCTGCTTAATTTATTTGTTTCATCCATATAGCCAAATAACTGATAAATAGTAATGGTTAGATACCAAATATGTTGTCCAAATTTTTCAAAGAAGGGCACTAGTCCAAAGACCAAACCGTCAATGTCTATATGAACACCTCGCGACACAAACAGATTGCTTGGATGGTGGTTGAAATTCCGATGAAATCTTTGTAAAACCCTGTGAGTGTTTTGTCGATATCGCTGTCTGGTTTGAGAAAGACGCATTTCCACTAACGGCATATATTTTGCGGGGTGGCTAAAAATGGACGAATATTGTATGTTTAGCTGTTCACTACTTAGATATTTATCAACGCTTTCTTTCCAGAATTTGCAAACTCTTCGAGTATTCAGCAAGTCGTTTTTGGGAAGATAGCGGGTCAACTGAACAACGCACTCGTCAAACAACCAAGTGAATAAGTGCTTTTTCAAAACCGCCTTCCAGGCTTGGCATACATTGTTTGCATTGTACATATCTTTTCCAGTAACAAGATAATCCAATACTATTTTCCATACCTGTAAATAATAATTATGGTAAATATAAAATTTGGATAGTAAGTTGGCTGCTTCAAAACTGCGGTTGGCATGAAAATATGCTTTCAAATACCTCTTCCGGTAATATCTCTAGCGCGTCTCTCTCCATTGTAGAAAATGTGAGTGGTTGCTGCCTTTTTACGTAACTGGTTTAGTATTTCATTTGTATTTTTGTCGGAACTATTTCATACAATTACGAATTTATAATTCCAGTAAAAATTGATAAATATGCTGACAGAGTAAAGAATCAATGAACTAAACTCAAAAGTTTAATTTACGAATAAAATGCCATTGTACAAATTTGTATATGTACTGAATGAAACAAGGTACTGAATTATCAGTTTTGTTTTACTTGTGAAGAAGAGATTGGGGTTTTCAATGCATGCATATAACACTACATCAGAACATTTCACTGTCTACGTATGAAATGCTTTCATGTAGATTACACACGTATTCGTGCAGATTTACATGCATTCTGTTGTTTATCCTTTCACGAAAAAAAGGTTAAAAGGAAAGTATTGCTTGAATGATTTTTATATTGTTAAGAAAATGCAAACCTTTTCCAAATGTTTATTCAAGTATTGTAACAAAGATTTTTGTTAATCTTCACAGAAAAAAGAAAATACAAGGCAAAGATAGAGAAACAAAACAGGATTAATTCTGTACGGTATAATATATAGTAACCCTGTTTTCAATAAATCACATTGCTTTAGCATTTTCAAAGGGTTCGGTTGTGCACTGTGGAAAAAAAAATGGTTGCTACGTATACGATACGACGTACCCTTTCTAATGGTATTATTAAACGAACGAATATTTTACCTGAGAAAAGTGCTTTCTTATCCTTTACTTCAGAAGGGTAAAAATAATAAACATACTGCGTTTTCAATGTACCTATTTGATATCCTTACAGCGCACTGTCCTTAGAGAAGTTGGATTTTGGGTGCAAATATGTATATATATACATTATACGATTTAACTTTCGATACAATTTTCTGGCATATTATGCTGCAGCAACGTAAATGTAATTAAAATGTTTACGAATCATTGATTTACATGCGCAAATTCCACCACAACACTCGTACATTTACACAAATTGCATTACCCTTCATACTACAGTTTTCTAATTCACTTCGTCCGTCCTAATTTATTTACATTTGCGTCTTAACAACTAGAACACTTGTACGCTGAAGAATATAACGCATAAACCTAATACCAATTTTTCTATCCATTTTATGAAATGGTCCAACTTTCATTGAAACAGGTTGACAAGATCTGAAAAACCGCCTAGACCATGCACATGTTTTCCATAAAGTGGAATATTTTCTTCTTATCATTATAGAAAATGAAGCGGGTTTGCTTCCTAAATCCAGGAACAGAAAGCAAACCAAAGTTATAGCCACACAGGACAATAACAATCCCGCTAGAATATAAAGATGAAATTGATCATGCACAGCAATTAGAAAATAAAGCGATGTTATTGATGCACCATTGCCAAGAAACTGCACAACTGGCCACAGGTAGTACTGAAAACATCCATCGACAATCAGCGATAATATTTGTGCTTCGCGATACGCTTGTCCTACTTTGTATTTCCAATTTAATGTTTCGTTAACACGATTTGACAGATTTCTAAAAACGACATTGATGAAAATAATTAGATTTGAAATTTTACTCCCCGTATAAGATTTTAATCTTACCTGCATTTGATTACATATCCATTGATTTCCAATAAAGCAAATCCCGCAATGCTTACTACTAATGGTGCTTGAACTCCTACTGGAGCAAGAGTTAACAAGTCCCATATTCCGGGTGCTAGTCGTGGCAATGTGGAAATAGTTTTACATGATTTTTCGCCGAAAACCAATTCATAGAACAATTCATGAACACACGGTACAGCAAATGGCAAAGCAGGAGTGAGCACAAAGCCCAACACTAGAGCAGCAAGAGTAGTTGCTACAATTTGAAAAAGTACTAAAGACTCCATAAAACTGTTGCATATGTTCCTTCGATGGTGCAGGTTATAAAGAATGCTTCCCGGAACATTTAATAAATTTTGTAAAAGAAAGCACATGTTTAAAACGTTATGATTAAATGCTAGCAGAAATAATGTTTGTGCAATTCGTGGAAACAGAATGAACAAGTGATACAGAGCACTGGTCATTTGCTGCCTTTTCAGACTAAATATGATTTCAACTGCATTATATGCAGTAGAAACCGCAAGAACTAGAGTCCAGAATCGTAATAGGTTTTGTCTGATTTTAAAACCAACTTCGCGTCGTTTTGATGAGTACAAAAGTGAGGAAACTCCAAGAAAATATGCGCATTTGGTTTGCGTTTGAAATAGCGGTGCACAGATTCTAAAATTAATTTCAAACATGTTGATATCTGTATTTAATTTTCAAGACTAATAATACTTTTGAACTAAAATGCTAACCCGGACACTCGCCAGGTACTA
This sequence comes from Entomobrya proxima, assembly GCA_029691765.1. Lineage (NCBI taxonomy): Eukaryota > Metazoa > Arthropoda > Collembola > Entomobryomorpha > Entomobryidae > Entomobrya > Entomobrya proxima. Next base: position 42,081,010 of record CM056172.1, read on the forward strand.
AAACGGTTGAAAAATTTTGTTTGACCCCACGTGGAACTTGATAGATTGAAATAATCTTGATACGTGAATAAAAACGTGTTCGACGACTTTAGGTTCTAGCGTATTCAAATTGGTTCTTGTTAAATTGTTATATCAAGTAAAATATTTTGGTATTTGTACAATTTTAGTTTTGTAATACCCACTGCTCCATGTAAGCATAATAAAGATAAACAGCTTACATGACCAATTAAGCTAATATTGTTGAATAATATATGTGGCTGTCAGTTACAAGTTTTGCTTCCTCTTTTGCTGAATATCCGTTCTATAAGTTTATGTATGTTTTATAGGATAGAATTGAAATGTTATACGTATTTTACGTAATATGTAAAATACATTTTCTGCCTTCGATTGGTGTTTTGTTGGTTATCAATAACGCTCTTGATACTCTTTATTCTGCATACACGTTTTCAATAATAAAAACAGAAGAAGAAAAACTTCCAACACGGTGAAAACTCCATCATCATGCCCGATGAAAAGTTTAAAATAAAATCTAGTTGAACCCCACGCCCAATCTCGTGTACGCGCATTTGTATTATTATGATTTTTTACATGTTAATTACTGCTAATAGTTAACGATGACATTTCTTAGTGCCTTAAAGCTTAATGTTAAATAAAAACTGATTGATCAATACAAAATGCTTTCAGTGAATTGTTGTAATCCAACATAGGGAAGATTCACTTCTGTTGAACGGATTAATTTGATCGCAATATTCATTTATCAAAGGTATGCACATTTTTATTTCAAAAATGTCGTGTTCCCTTTGATTATGCAATCATTTTAGAATTGTGCTAAAGAAGATATCCGTTCGAATCGAAAGCTAGACAATAAAAACTGTTATTTAAAAAAACTTGTCCTCTAAAGTCGTCGGTATTAATAAACCTGAAAATCATCCCAATATGTACATTTTTGTTCCTTTAAGTTGTCTATACATCTTTAACTCGTATCATTGCATTGCTATTCTATGTGAATATGACAACCTACAAGCTAATTAATTCGTTGATTAATTTAAAGCACATTTTTGGTCAGTAAGTATTTATACAAAACACCATAATGCGCGTACACGAGATTGGGCGTGGGGTTCAACTAGATTTTATTTTAAACTTTTCATCGGGCATGATGACGGAGTTTTCACTGTGTTGGAAGTTTTTCTTCTTCTGTTTTATTTTACTATTTTTAAAGATAAAACATCATTAAGGATTTCATGGGAAATAAGTTTTATGTCAAGATTTGCATGTATGTATTATGTATTTGAAATGTATGATAGTGGTAAGTGTTCACTTTACTGTATATCATTTGATTACTAAATATTAGCTCCCAATTATTGTGCTTGGTCAGACGATTTGAAGTAAGAAAATACTTTGGAAGTCATAAATGTGTTCTAATCATTTTCCATCTACTTAGTTTAGTCACACGATACCTGATCAAATCTTACAAGTTAAAAAATGGGGATATTATAACAAGACATGATTGCTGGGTGCTCAAGTTGGAAAATTGTCAGCCTGGGATGACAGTACGTCACTGTTAATTGAGTCTGGGACAAAAAATGTACTAAATACTCATGTACAGGTCGACATATATGCAAAAATATGATTTTTCGACAATTTTTAAGCAGAAAAGTATGTTTGCAATGCAATTTTTTTTCAATGTTGAAACGAATCCATGTACATCTCTTTAAAAAACGCCGATTTGTCTTTGGAACCAAGTCAAAATTCCTTAACGCTGAAGCTCCCTACCCCGAATACGATTTCGGGGGTGTAACTGATTGCATAACAGTGTTTTTTAAAGCGCCTGATAGTGTACGTTAAAGCACATGCTTTTAGTCGTTGCTATTACCGTCTAGGAGACAGATTTAAATGCACCCATCTCGTTTTCACTGTAAAAACAGCTTATCACTTGTTTGATTTATACATGCTTCTAAATTAAAACCTGAAGCTAGTATGTACAATGAACACGATCAAAATGATTAAAATCTTTCTAATTAAGACATTAGCCCTGTTCAAAGCTAGGTCTTTTAGTCCTCGTCAAGGCAGAAAATGTGAAAAAGGACCAAAACGAGTTGGCGGGAGGCAGAAATCTTGGACTAAAAGTCTCGATTTTTAGTCCAAATTTTCTACCTCTCCGGAGAGGTAGAAAATTTGGACTAAATGCAATGGATGGCAGATTTTTGAGAAATCATATGGTCGCACTATCGTACAAACACAAAATCTCATGTAGATGCATTTACCGGCGTTGTGCATTTACATAACGGGAGATACATGACTGTTGCTTCACTCTCTTCTCAAAATTTCTACCAAACTGTTCAAAGTTTAGTGGACTATTTTTTAGGCATAAAACCGTTGGCAGAAAATCGTTGGACCAAACTGCACTAGCTTTGAACAGGGCTATTATGACGATTTAAAGGTTTTTTATGAATGATACATAAGTTTTACGTAACTCACAAGTGTTTATCAAGGCGTTTTAATAAACTTGAATAGTTTCCAAATTGCCTCATACCCAGCAATATTTGAAGAACTTTCAACAGGACTCTGTGTATTTAAAATTGTGTGAAATTCCTTTTTCGTGTTTCATCAATAATTGTTTGACATTTGCCGTGCCGGACTATGGTGTATTTATTATTCAAGTTACAGTTCTTTATTTGTCACAAACAAAATACCTACCCTTTATAGTAAAAGAAAATAAGACTTCATTGTTTGGTGGCATTGGCGTAGCACTACTTCATATATTGCATTTCAAGGGCTTTTCACAGAAATTATTAAGGTTCACGACAATTTCAAAAAATACAAAAACAAAGGAATAAATCCTAAAAATTCATTTTTTCTTTCGGAATAACGGGTATTCATGTGTGTAACTGAAATGGGAGATTTGTATTCCTGTGCTAATTAATAAAGGCAGGAAACACCAAAAGAAAATGATAGTACGAAGTTTTAAAAAAAAGGGTCAAGTGTTATTCTTAATAAAAACGGAAATTTTGGCACTACTTTATTGTGATCATTCATATGCTTGTAAGGTATAGTAGTACAAAGTGTATTTTTTATGAAAATTTTGGTTTCCAAAGTTTTGATTCAGTGTTACATTCAAATGGAAACTAAATATGTTATGCTGCATAATTAGTAAACATGAAAATAAACTTCTTGGTTTCAGGTTGCGTAAGTTTAAAAGCAATTTCTGAAACTTCAGTTTATTATGTTAACAGCAACCTATTTATGAATGAATAAACAATAAAATTACAGTTGCTAAAAAACCATCGATTTGCATCACTTTTACGTCTTCTGACCGCACGAACGGCAGCACTTTCTCAAACGATGCTATTCTACTAAAACTACATATAAACTGTTTGCTTAGTTTACCTATATAACATAAATATTTACAATGCTAATTATCAACGGATGTCGCACAATATTCAATACATTATTATTGAAGCAGAAGGTATTTACTGTTTCTCAGCAAGTTTTCGTCCATATACTCGAACCTGTTTACTACTTTCTACGCTTTGATTATGATCCAAGCCATCAAACGTACGTTCAACAATTGCCACAGTTAGTTTTTGTAAACTTGTAACCTGTTTCCAAATATTGGATTTGTAAACATTAGACACTGTAAGAAGATCCATTTTCGAAAAGGTGTCAAAGCTATCCAAACAATGTAGTATATCAATTTTGTGATCATCATCGTTGTCAGCCTGGTGGTTTGCTTGACTGTGAGGGCATTGTTTTGGAGTGCTGGAACATTGTCGCCAATCCATTTGTCTAAGCTTCTCGTAGTCATACCATTGAAATTGAAGTTGCAAATGCTTTAATTTTGGCAGAAACTTTAGAAATGAAAATAACCATTTTGCAAAAAGTTCTCCTCCAAATTGAAGTGTAAGTTTTTCCAACAAGGGCATATCAAATTTGAAAGGAAAGTCATATAATAAAGTTGTCCAAACTATTGATAAATTTTTAACCTTATTTGCATACTTTTCAATTCCTTGCATCACTGAAGTGGGGCATACAGCGTAGCAGTCTGTGATAAACCAGTGATGGGTTTCAACATCGAGACACAATTTAGTAATATTTGGAAACTTTTTTAGATTGTCCATTATAGTAAGATCTACGACGTGTAAGTTTATTACGCTTATACTCCAGCAAAATTGCTTCATATTTGGTAGCACAATTGCGTTTTCTAATCCCTGAAGCTGTATTTGCGTATAATATTTTAGCTGAGCAGCATAAGCGTTTTGTAAAGTTTCTTGTATAGGCCACAAATGTTCGTCAACCGTAGCTTCCAAGTTTAGTAGATTAGTCAATTTTGGAAGTCTATTCGATTCCAGAAATTCTTTTAGTTTAGCAATTTGCGCAGGACAGTTTAAAAAATCATAATGTCTCTGTTCCTCGGAATTTTGACGAATGGTTAGTTTCAACGTTTTTAAATTTGGAGTACACTCCAACACCTTCCACAGAAATTTGGCGATGTCTACATGGCTGCTTAGTTTTCTGGTTTCAGGTCTAAGACCAAATAACTGGTACATGGTAAGTGTTAAGTACCAAATATGATGTCCGAACTTTTCAAAGAAGGGCACTAGTCCAAAACCCAATCCGTCAATGCCTAAGTGAACAGCGCGCGACACAAATGGATTGTTTAGATGGTGGTTGAAATTCCGATGAAAACTTTGTAGAACCCTGGAAGTATTTTGTTGAAATCGTTGTCTGGCTTGAGAAAGATTCATTTCCACTAACGGCATGTAATTTGCTGGGTGGCTACAAATAGATGAGTACTGTAGATTTAGACGCTTGCTTCTTAAATATTTATCAATGCTGCTTTTCCATAACTTGCAAACTTTTCGAGCATTTAGCAACTCGTCCTTTGAAAGATATCGGGTCAGCTGAATAACACACTTATCAAACAGCCAAGTGAATATATGCTTTTTCAGAACCTTCCTCCAAACAGTGCAAACATTGTTTGCATTGTGCATGTCTTTTCCAGTGACAAGATAATCCAATACTAGTTTCCATACCTAAGATAATTAAATTTATGAGATAATCGTATCAAAAATTGCTTTTGGTATAATATGAATTCAATTACCTCCTCAGGCATTATATTTAGTGCGTCTCTCTCCATTGCGCATAGTGGCTGCTGACTTAGCAGTAGCAAGGTAACGTAAAGTTTTTTTCTTGCTTGTATTAAATTTTACAATAAGTTTGAAATAATTTACAATTTTAAAAAATGCAATGTTAACAAAGTAAAACTTTCAACAACTATATCAAGATTTTTCACAAAAGAAAACAAAAATTGCTCTGCGTATCTAATACGGTTTTAAATTGGCAGCTTTCTATTTGTGACTGTGAGATTGTACCATGCATTAAATGCATTTTTCATGGGAATTCGATGTTATTGAAAGTATTGCTTGGACGAATCTTGTTTTGTTCAGCAAATATATATATAAAATAAAATACATGAATAAGCTTGGGTTTATGTAGTAAATGCTACATATTTACAATTTATGAGATTGTTCTCATACACGATCATTTAAACCTTCATCACCCTGCTGGACCTGAAATTGTACCAGGGATTTCCGTTATTCTTCACACAAAAAATACACAGTAAAGATAGAGAAATAAGACAAAAGTGAGCATAAGGATAACAGAAAGCAACCCTAATATTTAGAGGTGACCCTTTTTTCAAAAAGTCTTCTCGTTGCTCCCGTGTTATTTGTAATGGGCTCTGCATTAAAGATTAGCATTTATGGTTTTCACGATTGTTATACATACTTTTATATATATTTGAGGAAAAGACGGCAGTTTCGTCGTTTATGTTCAACAATGCAATTTTTACAAGTTCGTGTTTTGTAAATGAACATTTAAGGATTTGAATGGTAGAACAACGATAAGTACCTCTGCATTTTCAATGAGTTCAACGAAACAAAGCACTTGCTATTCTGATAGTGCACTGTTAAGAAAAAGTGGACTTTGCTTGTACATTTCTGGCGTACCAACCCCACACTCCTTCCTTTTTACACATACCATCACGGGAAGCTTACTCATTGCATTTTTCCTAAAACGTTAAACAAGTCATTGTCGGAAGAGTAGATATTGGCATTTTGTGAACGAATTGAAACACTATTCATATAAATGACCTAATTACTAAATATAATGATAACTTTGTATACGCTTTTAATTTAATTTAATTTATTTCTTCATGATCCATTTGAATTACAGCACAAAGTCGATAGAATCCAATATCCTGCTACGCAGGTTATTACATTGAATCCTTTAAAATTAGTCAATAATAGTTAATCAAATACCTAATAGTTTCGATACAGCAGAGACATGGAAAAACTCTACAAACTTCACAGATTATTGGGTAATTTAACAGGTAGAGAAAACACATGCTCAGCTCAAGAGAGCCCCATTTGGCGCTGTACAAAACCATTATATGTATCAAAATCAAAACCAGAAAATCGTATAAAATAACATAAGTCAGAATTTACAACGATTTAGATTAAAACACACCAAACATTACCTACAATGAAACAATTTATCACTTCCAATTTAATGATTTTACAAACTCTTTTGCTTTTGAACTGAACAATTTAATATTTTCAGAGTTTTTAACATCTTCAGGTAAATCATTCCAAAACTCAACCCCTCTCACTGAAAATATTTGTTCACCTGAAACATTACGAACCTTTATCGCATGCCTTACTGATTGGTTTCTCAGAGGGTAGGAGTGAACCTCCTCCCCCATAACAAACGTGTCAGCAAAGAAAGGAATACATTTTAACTTATGTATGCGATAAAAATTCATAAGAGTTTTCAGCATGCAAATTTTTTAGGAAACAACCAATTAAGATCATTTGCTATTGCATCCGATACATTATCATACTTTCTTAAACCTAATACCATTCTTCCTAAAGCTCGAATTATTTTCTCAACCTTTTTGAGGTATTTTGCGTTTGTGGCTCCCCAAACCGAACTCATGTAATTTACAATGCTCAAAACCAAAGCTTGACCAACCAAAGCTAAATGCTGTTTGCTCATAAGATGGCGTATAACATATAATGATCTAATACGGAGAAAACAACTCTTTGTCATTTTCTCAATGTGGGTATCAAACTTTAGTTGTGGATCAAGGTAAAGTCCTAGGCACTTTAAACAATCGGTGTTTTTAATGGAACAATTTTCTACGCTGAACGTAAAGTCTTTAACTAAATGCGTAATTTTCCCTGTACTAAATGTCATCATCTTCGTTTTGTCAACATTTTGATCAAGACTATTCTCTTTGAGGTAGTTGCATATTTTTTGCATGCTTTCTTCAATGTTTGTTCTAAGCTCGTCTAGTTTGCTAGGCTTACCGATAAATAAAAAATTACTGTCATCAGCAAAAATTACGCAACACCCTTCAGATATGCATTCAGGAAGGTCGTTGATAAACAGTGTAAATAATATTCCAGCCAAAATACTTCCTGCAGGTACACCAATGAATGATTTACATCGCTCTGACTGCTTCATACCTATATCTACAAACTGATACCGACTAGTTAGGAAAGCTATCAACCAATGGCTACTTATACCATATTTTTTGCACAATTTGTTTAACAATTTTCTTCTATGCACGCTGTCAAAGGCCTTACGCAGGTCAATCGTAACGCAGGCGCAAATCAGTCCATTGTTTAAGGCATTTCTAATAAAATCAGTCATGGCAAGCATTGCTAGTTCAGTAGAGTGAAATTTGCGAAAACCAAATTGAGATTTTGATAGTAAATTGTTTTCACTGATATACTTATGCAAACACACTGAAATAAAATAGGATTTGTGTATGCAACTGGTAGTGGGCTTTTCTCCGCATGTATTTTTCAAAGCAAAAAAAACAATAGAGGTTTGCAATAATTTATGTGTCAGCAACCACACATTGTACTAATTTGCCATTTAATAGAGTAATTGTGCGGATTATAGTTTATATTCTTGGTTTTGAAATTATCAATTGAAATCTGAAGAATATTTTAGTTGAAGTAAAAATCTTTGATGCAGACATCTTTAAAACTAAATACTTGACCAATAAAACTTGATGCTTCAAAACGGATAGCTGTGACGTTTTCCCCAGGGGGTACCTATTGAGCTCAAAATCCGTACCGTACCATTTTTCTTATGACATCATAAACTACTCAACCAAATTTGATGTGATTCTTAAAAGTTCTGTGAACACAGACAGACCAACATGACAATTTGTTATTGACAAAATCCAAACTAAATAGCTTCGATATGCTCAGCTACGTAATATTTTATGTATTGTTTACATAATATGAATCTTTCCATGTCTGATCTTTTTTGCTGAAGCCTTGTATGAAATAAATTACTGCATTTGACCGCTAACGCTTTGATAATAATTACTTGTGTATGAAGGAAAACTAAGATAAATTGTGGGAGTTTAATATTAACTACATGCTATCAAAACTTCAGCATTTAAAGATTGCTGGTTTATATTGCAAAATTCCAGCATTAGCATAGATGGTATGAATGAAGGTTTTTATTGAAGTAAGTGCCAATTCATCCAGTTAGTTAAAATGCGTATTACGTTTTTTTGTAAATCAGATTCACAGAATAAATATGTACATTGCTGTCTTAATGCTAAGTAATATTTACACAAGTGTTCTCAAAATCTCTCAAGCAGAAAACAAATATCTTGCCCTGATGCAATCACATTTTGCAATTAATTCTCAAACCCATACGCTCAGTAGCTCATCATCAACAGATGCTCGAAAGCTAAAGTAAATTGAAATATAATTGCATACTTTCAAGCCTCATGAAGCAATCTCACACCCAGATTTTTTACTGGAATCGTACTTTAAACCTCTTAATAAAAATGCCTAAATGATGATATCATGTCTCACGCAATCTGCGAATGATACAAAATGAAATATGACTTTAAATACAAATAAATCAAAAACAGGCTTGCAGATGTGAAGCAAAACTTGCTAAAAAAAACCTAAAAGTAAACCGAGCTATATTCAAGTCATTTCAGTTTGTTCTCAATTCTCAAACACGTTGCAAGCAAAATCTTAAGACAATTTCTCAAAAATATTCTAAAGTTATGGTTTTATTGAGCAGCCCACGTATTGGGCTATTTTTCTTTCTGTTTTTTATTCACATTGTAAATTCTCGTAATTCTTTGAAACGATATCAATTCAAATTTCAAGATAACATCTCGCCTTCAAAAATTCCGAATACCAGTGATTGGAAATTCCAACAATCTTCTCAATTTCCCGAACGTCCGGTTGTAAAGACAGCCAATGGCTTATTACGCGGAACAACTATAAAAACCGTACAGGGCCGAAAAATTTCCGCTTTTCAGTCCATTCCATTTGCCGAGCCTCCAGTGGGTAATCTGCGATTCCGTAATCCAGTCAAGGCCAAACCATGGAACAACACGCGTAACGCCATGCCACAAAGTCCAACTTGTATCCAACTGGATTTTGTACGTGACATGCAACCTGTTGGTCAAGAAGATTGTTTATACCTTAGCGTTTATGTTGCTGAGGAACTTACCACGCAAAACCGTAGCCTGGATGTAATGGTGTGGATACACGGCGGCGCATTCTTTTTCGGTTCGGGCAGTATATACGGACCCCGGTATTTACTAGATCAAGATATTATCCTAGTAACAATAAACTACCGTCTAGGTCCATTTGGATTCTTATCTTCGGGAGATTTGGCTAGTCCCGGAAATCAAGGAATGAAAGATCAAGTACTAGCTTTGCAGTGGATACAAGAAAATATTGCTGCTTTTGGGGGTAATCCAAACAGCGTGACAATATTTGGCGAAAGCGCTGGTGCGGCTTCAGTAGGTCTTCATATTTTATCTCCTTTATCTCATGGATTATTTCACAAATCTATTATGCAAAGTGGGTCATCGCTTTGTTTTTGGTCTAATGTACATAATGCCACGGGTCGTTTTAGGCAAGTTGCTGAAGTTTTTAATTGTGGGTCAAATTCTTCAGAAGAAACAGTAGAGTGTTTGCGTAAAGTGCCTGAAATGGAATTTGTTACTGTGCAGCTTACATTTTCTCAGTGGGATATTCATCCCGCTGTTGTATTTGGACCAACTGAAGAGCCTGAGCATGCTGAAGCATTTATGACAAAGTCACCACAAGAATATTACAAGGCTGGAAAAGCTCAAAATGTTAGTTTAATTGCTGGACTAACCCAACACGAGTTTACTTGGCTGACTAGTCGGCAAATTATATATCCTAATTTGGTAAATGATACAAATACAAAATGGGATCAAGTTGGGCCTATATTGCTGGCAATGGATTATAACACAACAGAGATAAATGTTGAGAGAGCAAGAAAGGTTTGGGATTTTTATATGGGCAATAGGCAATTCAATTGGGAAAATAGATTGGATTTCGGAAAATTGTTTAGTGATAGGTTTATGACTGTGTGCACTTTAGAAGCGATGAGATATCATAGTATGTACACAAAACAGAGTGTTTATGGCTATCAGCTTAATTATCAAGGAAGATTTAGTATTGTGCAGCAGTATGGAGGAAAGGCGGCAGACTGGGGTAGGTCGCTTATGCAATAAAAAATATTTTAATGTTTTCCTTAAAATTTTGAATTATTTTTAAAATATTTCAATTTTAGGCGTGTCACATCTTGACGACTTAATATATCTGCTGGATAACCCCGATTACTATCAAACATTAAGTTTGGACGATCCTGAATTAGCAATGAGTCGCATGATGACCCAAATTTGGACCAGTTTTGCCACACATGGTAAACCGTTAGTGTTGGGTAAAACAAATGTATCTCAGGATGTTTGGAAACCTATTGAACCATCGAAGGACATATTTTCAGCATTAAAACTTCTGGAGCTGAATACAAATCCGAAAATGATGGATGATCCTTATATTGATAGATATAACTTTTGGAAACGGGAAGTCAATCCAAATCCGTAGATTTTGGCACATAAGCACGTTAAATATGCTATATTATAATTGTTAAAGCTGTAATAAAGAATTTCGTTTCCTATGAATTGGTTTATTGGTTTATTTTTAAAAAATATTGTTTGAAAGTTTTATGTATTAATTCCCTTTCTTCGTATTCCTGAGGAATATATAAGCTTTTGATGCATTCAGAAGGTTTAGGGATTGTTCTGTAATAACTAAAGACATAACTTGTTGATAATAAAATTCAGAATTACGATATTTCCAAGTTATTGTAAAATAAAAAAATACCCAGGGTATTTCGACGGATTACGGATTACTATCTGCATATGAGTGACATGTTTTTCCAGGTCAAACTTGCATACAAAATGATATCACCTCGTTCCACAAGACTAGCACTGATAATTTAAGATTACAAAACTGGACAATGTATGCTATTATCTGCATTTTTATTTTCATAGACAACGTACAACTTTTGGTGTGCTTTGGTAAAATACCACTGACTTTTCACCTTTCAGTAAACAAAGAAGTGCGCAATTTTCCATTCCAAAATTACCGTATATATTTCATATACCTTTTAACGAGCAAAATGCCACACTACGATACGCTCGTACGAGGTCATTGGATACAAAAACACAAACATAACCTTTGACCAATTGAATGTTTACAATTTACCATCCCATTCAAAATGAGTGACTCATTCAGCAAGCTGGAAAAATGTAAAGACGCACATCGCATGTTGACATAGATCAGGCCATATTATCTCTGACTTGTTTCACCTCTGCCATGATTTTATGTTCCACAACTAGAGCATGTAAGCCATACAATGTACAGTAAGTAAATAGTGTCGACATCCATATCAATGCAAACATGTTTTGCGAAACTTGTTTTTCTCAGCGGCGGTGACATCCCACTCTACAGGCGGATAATCAATAAACTGCAGTTTTGACATAATATATGGTACAAGTTTATATATAGTTTGACAAAAAATTGGAAGTTATCTGACGACTGACCTCTGATAATAAATAATTTATATTGAAATGCGTTTATAAATCACAAATTACTCGCCGTTTAGACTTTGGTCAGCAGTGTTTATAGTCTCTTTACTAAACTAAAGCAATTAAAGTTAATTATAAATTAAACTTTTTAAGAAAAGCTGCCGATTTTTTAAAAATGCCAACAGCAACAGTGTCATCACAAAACTTTGGTAATTCTTACATTACCAAACACAGTGACAGCGAAAAACCTAAAAAGACGAAACTACTAAACAATGAGCAATCGGAATCCGTTGAAGATAGTGTCACAGAAAATTCCGAATTTGCAAGCGAGCAAGTCTACAAAAAGGTTTTGGAGGAGTCTCCATTCATCGTGGGTGACGAAAGCCCACTAACTCCCGTTGACCATGTTCCATGGTTAGACATGAACAAAATCAAAATTGCCATGGAATGGTTTCAGGAATACATTGGTATTTACGCTGCCACAACCGTATTGGTCATGCTAAGTTTGGCAGTTGCCGTAAAGCCCATTTCCACTCTAATATTTTGCAACAACAAGCCCATGAAAAGAGACGAATACTTTCGAAGATTTCTGGGCAAACTGCGTGGCACTGAAAAGTTCTTTAACGTGTTTATGGAATCTGGAGAAATTCGCAAAGTGTTTTACAAAACACGGAAGCTACACACCATGGCTGTTTCTCGACTTAATAAACTTGCACAAGGAAAACCTTTACCTGAGGTTATCGTTTGGCAAGAAAAACAATGGATGCGGGATGTGGTACAAGCTGTAAAAGATGATGTGGCTACCATTCCCATTAATCCGGATCATCCTCCATTACCACTACATATCAAGGAAAACCTGAGCTGGGACACTAAACTGCCTTTTAACCAATTTGGCATGGTTTATTTCACAGCAGCATTTTTCGGCTCTGTTTGGCAACGACCCCATCTTTTTGGTATGAAGGATAAAAACGACCCGAAAATGTTAGCTTTGATTCACATGTGGGCTGTAATTGCCAAATTGTTGGGCCTACAAGACGAGTTCAACATTTACATCAATCACGATCCCAAACTAATTGATAGGATTGCCAATGACGTGTATATTCACAGTTTGGCAAATATTGATACCTGTGTGATAAACTTGGAGGAAATGGTAGCCAAAGGCATCGCAGCTCATATACCCTTTATAACCCAGAAAATGGCTCTGTGTTTTGCTCTGCATGCTTTGGGATGTGAAAATCCAGAGAATTTTTGGAAGGTTATGAGCTTCAAGGACAAAGCGTTGTTCAAGTTTGTGCAAGGAGTGTTTTGGTGTGCGGGCAATATTGAATGGTTTCGACATCTTTCTAATTGGCTGTTTAAAAAGTTTATCTATAGATTGTACAGGGTTGTGTTAGATAAGCCAGCGGAAAAGTACCAACAACAGTGAAACATACCAAGTGAAAAATATAATCTGATACACGTGCAGAAGTTGTTGTATTCCTGATATCAAACCTTTGTCTGAGATATTTATTGCATATAACATATATAGCTTTAATTTAAAATGCTTTATGAATCGGGTTAGGTATATGGTACTACTAGAAGTGTTTAAATATTAGAATAGTAAATGCTATAGACAATAAATTATATCATAATAATTAATGAACAACTATAATAATATTTTTGTAACACTATTTATTGCACTCAATAAAGCCTTGTTACTAAACATAAACATATTATGGTTTGTTTGTGCTCAAATTGTGTAGAACCACGAGTGCTATACTTTCCAGATTTGCTTATTTTAGACACATTTTTTCCCTAATTTTTATTAAGAAAATACTCTCTAACAATTTCAAATTTCTGTTATAAGTTTAGGTTGCTTCAGAAGGACATAATGCAACATATTTAATTAGATAATAGACTTTTGCTAATGATATTACAATATCCAAGTGCTGAGCTTTGTTGGGTATTTAGCAGGGCATTTCCCAAGTAAGGTTTTGGCTTAACAGACAGCAAGCACCCCAGGTTAAAACACAAGGAGCCAAACACTCTAAAGAAAAACGTTACGCTTGTGAACACTTGCGACCGGATATGGAAAAGTGAAATTTTTTGAAATCACTTAGGAATCAATGCAAGATTGCCTAAAATGCAAGACTTTGCTCTTAACAAAAAGTAAACTTTATCAACATTATAAATCCAATCACACACCATCAAGATTAAAACGAAAGATATACTTGTATAAACATAACCATAACAAACTATTAACTTTAAATGCGCTTTTGAGTTTACAATGTCTTAGCTAGCAACAAAACGTTTGTTCTAATTTTTCTTACAACGTATCTCTTTTGAATGTCGCTGCAGTGTTCGATTATCAATAAAATATCTTCCACACACTGAACATGAATGTTGCGTTTCCTTTCCGTGTTCATTAATCAAATGTCTTTCTCTCATTTCCCACGAGTTGGTCTCTAATCCACAAGTTTTGCAAAACACCACTTTCTCCTCAAGATGTTTCCGTATATGATTCTGGTAGTTGGCTTTATTCGCATACATTTCTCCACAGAAAATGCATTCAGTTCCTTTCCCTTTCAACTGAAGAGCTTCATGTGGATTTATCTTCCTGCTACTATTATAATGCACTTGTTTTAAATGCTGTCTGACAGTTTTCTCATCGAAGAATTTCTTGTCGCACAATGGGCAATCTCGTTCTTGCCCTTCGCCGTGCACATATAGTAAGTGTCGTTTTCTATTTCCAATTGTAAAAGATTCATACCCACATTTGCGGTAGAACACAACTTTTTCTTCCAAATGTCGACGAATGTGCATATCATGACTTCTCTTTTTTTTCCATTTTCCATCGCAAAACAAGCACTCATATCTTTTCAAGTTAGTGTGTTTTAGAGCATGTCGCTCCATATCTGGCTTGCATGTAAATCCTTTTCCACAAACCCCACATTTCCAATACAGTTCACCAAGATGCCTCCGAATATGAGTGTTCAAAAGTCCTTTGCTTGCATACGTTTTGCCACAAATTGCACAAACGTGATTTCGTATTCCCTGATGGACTCTTTTAATATGTTGGTTAACATAAGTTTTGTCATTAAAACTCTTTCCACATTCTGGGCACTTGTAAAGTTTCAAGTTTCCTTGATGGACCCTTAGTTTGTGACGCTGAAGCGTATTTACATATTTAAACGCTTCGCTGCAAACGTCACATTTGAAGTTTTTCTCGTTTGCGTGTGTATGCTGATTAGTTACATGGAAATTGAGTAGAGTATTTGTTCCATACCTTTTTGGGCAAAACCTGCACTCAAACGGTTTCTCGCCTTGATGAAATGTACGCATGTGATTTGTTACATGTCCCTTTTGTGTGTAAAATTTGTCCGGACAAATTTCACACCTGAAAGGTTTTTCCTTAGTATGAACCCGCAAATGAATTTCATAGTGACCTTTGTGGTGAAACTTTTTGTTGCAATAGCCACAAGTGTATCTATCCGGATGGGAACCTGTATGACCTTGTACATGACGTTTTAGCGCAGAATGATCAGCAAAAGCTCGATCACATGTTGTGCACTCATTGGGTTTTTCTTGAATATGTGTTCTCAAATGAATTTTTAATCCAGTTTTTGCAGGAAATCCTTTTTCGCAAAACACGCAAACAAACGGTCTATATCCGGTATGCGTTCTTTCATGAATTTTAAGGGCACTTTGTTGCATAAAACGCTTTCCACAATACTTACATTTGTAGCGCTTGTCCCCCAGATGAATTCTGTGGTGTAAATTTCGATTGCTTAGAGTTGACAACGTTTTATCACAATATTCACACGGATAATTGACGCTTGAATTAATTTCGTTGGAAGCCATATTAGTACCAAAAACTGTTCCAAACACACACTTTTTTAGCTCAAGTATTATTTAACTGTGTCAATTATACACCAGACGTGTTTACAGCTGAGTATTTGTGTTTCTTTCACAAAAATGTTAAATCTGTGTTTGCATTTTCAGTAATTCTTGTCTTGGTATATCTTATTACGCTAAATCAGAAGAAGAACATATTATACAGAATACCTTAACCAAAAACAGTGACTTTTCAGCATACCTATTCATCTTGATCACATACAACTTCACTTAATGCTGAATGGTATTGAGTCTCCTGAACATAAACCTGTTTTAAGTAGCAAAGCAGAAACTTTCTATTTCTCATTTTGCTTGCACACAGATTAATGATGCGCGTGTAATATGGACAGGTTTTCCTTTGACAAATTTTTGCTTTGCTAGAGTGTCACTACGTAGCAGCTTGAATATACCTGTGGGCTTAGAGCAAGAGCTCGTGATTCGATGTTTCCTTTGTAGCTGCATTCTTAAAGAAATTATAACTTTATGAAAAACAAATTACTTTGCAAGAACAGATAGTGTAGTAGCACCCTTGAATAGTCCAGACGGGGAAAGTATATTATCGTTAGCACATTTAAAAGCACATGATTTGCCTGTTAAATGAATCCATTATACTGCCATGCATAGACGTCAGGCGAGTTTGTTTCCACCTTCGACAACTCAGTACACGTTATCAAGGCTTATCATACTCTTGGGAACATAAAAGGCAATATGCTTCCGAAGGACCACCCACGAAAGTGGGACAATTCTGGCACACCAAATGCCAAATGAATGACTGGATAAACTATTCCAGACGATGGAAATAACTAGCAAACGATTCCAAAGATAAACTTAAGGAACTTCAACTATATTATCTCTTAAGAAACGTTTCATGACGAACTTTCATAAAGTGATAAAATTGAACCATTTCCGGTTTTACAGAATAACTACCATTTTCCACAAAGACAGAGACAAAGGAAGAGGTGACAAAGACCAACTTCAATGTTGGATCAAACTAGACCTTTCTACCGGAAGTAGCCATCTTAAATACCAAAGTTCACAAAATTAACCTTTTACAATGATCATCTTAGCAGTAACAAAAAGAAACACTGAACGTGAACAAAGCACAACAAAATTACAAGTTTGGACACGTTCAGTTAGCAAAGAAAGGAAATTTATAATAATCTAAGAAAATCCATTTCCTTTCCACTTCGTTCTTCTCCTCATGAAGATGTGCGGAACAGAGTTAATTTTATGAGACAGTTCTCACAACCTGTGAGTCACAGGGCAAAGTAGTAATTGGAATCGTATTTAATCACGTTTTCAATTACAGTAGTTGAGTAATTGCAATATATTTGCTTTCAAAATAAAAATAAATCTTCATATTTTGCAACAGTATAATAAGCACTTGTTTTCTAAGTTATTTAAATCATCTTGGATTTCTAGTTTTTTGTAATTTGTACGCCTTTCATGAAAAAAGAAAAAGGTATTACCAGCTTTGATCCAAAACAAATGCAGAGTTAAAGTACCTTTTAAAATATTGTCACATATATACATGGTATATGATGTGATGATGAGGATTAATTATGTATATAGATGTAATCATTAATGACTAATCTGCAAGTGCATAATATATGCATCTTGCAATAAGATTATGTAATGATACTATCTCATTAACCCTAAAGATGAATAAAGTATTCAGTCTTACGGCTGGAGAGCTAGAGATAACATCTCTCTAAATTGGGCAGTTAAAGCTCTCTTTATTTCACATATTTTTATTGTGACAAATGGTGGAGATGGTCAGACGCTCTATCATCAGTAATTCGATCCGCTGTTAAGCCGTAGACTCATTCAAATCTGCCCTTTAACATCTTTGAACATGTAAATAAAGGAAACAAAGTCATAAAGTGATAAAATATCTTGGTCAAGTTTACTCCAAGCAAAATACCAAGTTTATCGCTCACTTCCAAAAAAAATATTGTTTTTGTGTGAGTGCCTACAGAAAAGCATTACGCATAACACTTATTAATGGAAGTTTTTTTTTCCTTTGAGACTGAACCAAAAATAGAGACAATCCTGATCAGTGACATTCCAAATTAAATTTTGCAAGCTGATAAACGCTGCATTAATAATGTGACGAACCGATTTTAACTCATACCAAAATGGCAAGCCAAAATCTGCCATAAGTGACTATACACAATACAGTTCAGTTTTTCTTAATAAAACCATTCAAAATCCTGAATCTGAAAACAGTGTAATTTTAAGTGTTTTAAAATACACGAGCCGAAATGTGATGAAATACATCACCATTGTCATCGATTTTTGTGACATATTTTTTTCCAGCAAAAAGAGGTGACCCTGAAAGGAAAACAATTTATTTTTCAAAACCGTGTGCCTGAGCATTTACTTTATATTGTTACATAAAAACTGCTTCATACGAAATTCAACATAATGTTTTTGTATGTTTTTGTGAGTTCATCTGATGTAAAAATCTTAAGTTGATCATTGTTATAACTTCGATCATCATCAGTCTGTACATGATCCAAAATGTACTTTGAATTCACAAAGCAGTTCAGTGACTATTTTTCAAAAATTTCAAATAGATGATGTGAACTTTGCACCAGTGTCAATGGGCGTAGCCATCGCTTACGTAACATTGCAAAGTGTTGTGACTGAACAAAAATGTGAGAACTTGGTACCTATCTATTCGAAAATGTGCTGACTATGTTCCATCAAATTTTTCAATTCTGTTTGAGTTGCTCGCAGAATCTGTAGTTTTGATGCGAACCAAATTTAGCAACTTTTCAAAACTGCGACTAAAAGCTATATTCACACATCTCAAATATGACATTACCGATTTTGTCATGACTTCTTGACCTAAAATGTGCTGATTCCATATCTGGAATATTTGTCAAGTTGAACTCATATAACATGATCAATGGATTTTTAAAAAGTGGCACTTCAACACTTTAAAACTGAGACATCGTAAACCGTGTGGAGCACCAGTAGCCATGGAACATCATGGGGTGTCGTGGAATCACAAGAACCGTAAACCTTTACCTACTTGGATGGACCTTTCATATGACTCATCGAATTGTTTCGTGTGGAATTTGTTCACAGCAGAGCAGATCTACGTGGGAAACATCTACTCTCAACTTGGACAGGATGATCTTGCAGACGACAGGAAAATCGACAAATAATTTTATAAAGCATATTATGCATAATTGGTAAAGTTGATTATAAAATAAATTTTTATATTGAAAATGTAATTTTTACAAATGTACAATCCCATTGCATTGATACATTAATCTATACATGAAACATCAACAGTAAAATATTCGAGGAAATAAAATCCGGAAGCATTCTTGCGTATTTTACTGTGTGCCATCAAATGGCATTTATAGGTAACGTTAAATAACGATTATAAATATCTTTTAAAATGATGACCGATGAAACAACAAAATGTCTATCTATGTATGGCTGTATACCTAACCGATTTTGACTATATGCGCTAGTATAACACTGACAAATTTTTAAATGAGAAATAAGCGCAAATGTTGAAAGCGCAACTATGACAATGAAATTCATAAAAGTAAATGAAATTGAAGTATTCAAGCGGAGGAGTTTACCCGCAAATGAAATAATGAAAATAAAAATAAAGCGGAGGTAATTTCCCGCAAATGTAGTATTATTGTAAAGTAATAAAAATAAATAAAAGCGGAGGTATTTTCCCACAAGTGATAAAGAAAATAAATGAAAAGCGGATGTGTTAATGAAATATAAATTGTGGAGGTATTTTCCCACTTGATGTATTAGAAACAGAAAAGAAAATAGGCTAGCAGAGTTGCTGAGCGCCATAAAATGTTAAAAGCGGAGTTGCTGAAACCGCTATAGTTTTAAATAGGTTAAGATTAGATTAAGATTTTATTTTTAAGTTCCTGATTTTGACTTTACCGATTTTGACTCCTGTGAGGACACAGGCCTTGTGAGGTCTGGTGCAATACAGTATATCACTCAAACATGACATACCAAATATGTCTTTTTACCGATTATGACCTTCAAAGCAATACAAACTAAAAATGTTTGTTTATGTCTTATGAATATTTCAATCGCAATAAGCGATCTAAACCAAATTATGAAATACTCGATTATGACATTACCCGATCATGACAAATCCCGAATATGACAACCCGATTTTGAAATATTTAACTCAATCTTGAAAACCCTGATTATGACTACCTAATTATGACTACTCGAGTGTGACATTACACGACTGTTTTGGAAATCGTCTACATCCCTAAATGGTTTCAAAGCATTCGTGCAAAATTCATTTAAAACTATTTAAATTTGTAATCTGAAACTTGTGAATTATGTAAAAATTGAATTGGTTTAATGTAACTTAAAATTGGTTTTTAAATTCAAATTTAATTAAAATAATCAAAATTGTTATTTGTAAGAAATTTATAGAGTAAGAAATGACTGTGAGGACACAGTCCTTTGAAGTGTCGGCGTGTCACATATATACATGGTATATGATGTGATGATGAGGATTAATTATGTATATAGATGTAATCATTAATGACTAATCTGCAAGTGCATAATATATGCATCTTGCAATAAGATTATGTAATGATACTAACTCATTAACCCTAAAGATGAATAAAGTATTCAGTCTTACGGCTGGAGAGCTAGAGATAACTTCTCTCTAAATTGGGCAGTTAAAGCTCTCTTTATTTCACATATTTTTATTGTGACAATATTTGCAATACCCGTTTGCGCATAATAGCTGCAACCGCAGCAAAAAGTTTGTATTTGGCTTTTTGATACACTATATGTTGAAATTGTCTTGTAAAGTGTCTAATGCTATAGTCATTTGTTTGTACACAATGGTTACGCGGTCAGCAGGGTCATCACGCGCATGATGCTGCTTCATAAAGTCGTACATTTGCAAGTTAATCTTGCTAGAGTATAATTGAATCTAATGCAGATTGAATAACGTCTGTAAAAGAAATTTGTATTTACGAGTCGATTGATGCCAACACATTTTTGAAAATGCGAGAGGAAACCCCGAATACCGACTAAAGAAATCCTACAAGAACATTAACTTATATAGCTTATAATGTTGACAAAAAAGAGCAGACGCGTGTTTTCCTTGTCTCCTAACTGGATGATTGATGCATTTATGTAAAAAAAATATGCATGGAGTGGTCCAAATGAATTTGACTGATGCAATGTTGCTAAATACTTTTTTACAAAATACTAAAAGCACTTACAGAGTGAAGCTATTCCGATCATAGAAAAGCAAACAAACTTTTGCTCCTATCAATGCAGTTTACAAAATTAATAGTTATAAATTTTTACGCTCCAACCAAATATAATTCCTGGAGCGCTTTATGCTTCCCATCACATCCTTATGTATGAAAAATATTTTTATTTCTTGTTAGAATCGTTGTATAATTATGAAGACAGTCATAAAATACTTTTTGTTAGTTAGTGTAAGTACTTACATTATATTGTAATTGTAAGCACAAGTTGTCCAACTGAAATTACAACAAAACTGTAAAAACAATACACTGCTCTTAAACTATTTATATGACTTTGACAAGGCGACTCTGTACATGCACCACTGTAAAAACAACCGAAAACATTCCATCAGTTGTATTTGTGTTTTATTACCTGATGCATTTTCATGAATTCACACCAGATAGCAATTAGCAGTAAAAACAAACATGGGTGTTTTCAAAGTAATATTTCGATTAATAATTAGAAACCTTATTTATAAACTTGCCGTGTATTTTCCAACCAAGTGTATCTTTGCTCAAAAAAAAACGCGAAAGAGCAAAATGGTTTGGATAAAACTAACCCTGAGAATGAACTTCAGCCTGAACTTAAATTTTACAACAAGCCATTGTAGTATTGTGCTTTTGGTCTTGCAATATTTTGACGAGAACGGAGCGGATATGGGATGGTGTGACGGAAGTGAAGATAATTGGACTCGGGAGTTATTTAGTTAATTCATTATGAATTCACAAGTAGCCAGTTGTAAGCATGTGCTTAGGGCTCTATTGCTAGAGACGGTCTGGTTTAGACAGGCTGGACTACAAATCTCATACATGCCCACTCATGCTCAATCTGCGTGGATAGACACGCTTAGAGTTTTAGCTTCACATCATCACAGCCATTGAGCAATAATTAAGACAGTCATACATAAAATATTTGCGAGAACTGACGAACCTGTACATCAAGAAGACACAACACCTCAATAAGCTGGCGTTCAATAAACGCTGCAAGAAGAATAATATCATCCCAAAAGGAATGCGGGTTTATCTTAGCATACAAGAATCCAAGCGGTCAGATCTTCTTAAATCCAAATCAATCCTGGAACAGAAAAGGTTGAATGCGGAAATCAGGTCTTCATATGCACATGTAAAATACTGCGATTCAACTATTCCAAAGCTTGAACACGAAATCCACACCAATGCACCACACCTATTCGACAACATCACATATCTGATAAAGAAGCAAGAACAATGGGAACATCTAAAGCTTAGAGATCGACACACAAGGAAATTTCAAAAACTTCAACAATAAAATATAAAAGAAGAACAGGAAGAGATACAACGTCTTCTCAACATTGTACCTAAATGTGTTGAAAACCGAAGTTCAAGGACCTTCACAGAAGCTGAGATCGCAACTCTAAGCTTAGGTTTGAATTATGCTATTCCCGAAAAGAATGTCGAAACTAGTGCTCTCGAAACCATGATGTGCATAGAGAAGATTCTCTTTGAGATTGATGAAAAGTCAGCATGGCAGTGAAGGACACGGTGAAAAATGAAGTTTCTCATGCGTTGAAGAACTACTTACGACAAACCCATTTACAACCAAAAATCCCAAGATGGCTAACCTCCTCAATTAAGTCATTAAGAAACGACACCACCATCGTCATTACTAAGGCAGATAAAGGCAATACAACGGTCATTATGGATCGATCTGAATATGATGACAAAATGGCGAAGTTAATAGCGGATGGACCATATAAAGAACTACCCAACAACCCAGTCAATTCTTACCAAAAGCGGATAAAACAGCAATTACTGGATTTAAAAAATACAAAAGGATGAATAAAGAAACCTACATTAAAACGCGTCCAGATTCGGAAAAATGCCCAATACTCTATGTACTTCCTAAAATCCATAAAGAGGATGTACCAATGAGACCAATTGTGGACTATCGACATACGCCAGGACATCCTCTGAGTATTTTTCTAAAGCCCATTTTACAATGTGTAACATCAGATCACAAATACACCCTGAATAATACATATCATTTTGTGGAGGAAATTGAGAATTCTACAGTCGGGCCACTGGATGAAATGGTTTCTTTTGACGTTGTTTAATTATTCACAAATGCTTCGATAACTATTACCATTCAAATCACCCTAGAACGTTTACGAAACAACACGGAATGGGGACAATACGCTGACAATCTTACAATTGAAGATATTTTTAAACTTTTAACGCTGGTATCGGAGAATTACATAACTTGGCATGGACGGTATTTTCAACAACTGAACGGAACACCAATGGGTAGCCCGCTATCTCCATCTCTCGCGGAAATTTTCTTGCAGGAAATGGAATGAAAATCATTCACACCATTTCATCTCTCAAAATTTGGCTACGAATGGTCGATGATGTCTTTGCTGTATTGAGAAAAAGGAAGGAAAGTGAGGTTTTGGCTATTTTAAATAACTACCATCCTGATATCCAGTTCACAGTCGAGAGTGAAGTTGATGGAACAATTAATTTTCTCGATGTCACACTAACGAGAAAACCGGATGGAAAACTAAGCCGGAAAGTGTACAGAAAACCTACCCACAGTAACCGATATTTGGATTGGAACTCCTATCATCATAGAAGTCAAAAAATTGGTGTCATCGATTCACTTACTCTTCGGTCTGTACGCATATGTGACAAAGATTCCTTGGGTACTGAGCTTTAGGACGTAGAAAACACTTTAGTGGCTAACGGGTTTCCTCGAAATGTAGTAATAAACAGGATGCAAGAGATTTTATCACGGTCACCCTTGACAAGTCAACCCCAAAGTCAAGTTCAACCACGTAAATGGTGTGCAATACCTTTCATTGGCATTGCCACCTACCGAATTGCATGAATTTGTCGGAAATACCTGGACCGTGATTTGGGCTACTACACTGGAAGGAAACTAAGTCGGTTCCTAAATAATTTTAAAGATTTACCACCACAAATTGCAGCCGGAGTTTACCAAGTTCCCTGTGACTGTAGTTTTTTCTACATTGGCGAATCCAAGGATATTGACAGGATAAATAACGAACATGCTGGAGACCTTCGGAATCACCGGACGGACCAATCAGCTCTTGCCGAACACAATGAACAACACCCTGATCATAATATTGATGTGGACTCCACCATCGTACTCTGCCATGAAAGACGTTGGTTCCAAAAGGCCTTCAAAGAGGCTGTTTTTATTCACAAACAACCCAATAATCTCAACAGAAATACCGGATTGGATATTCACTCATGGATCCCACTTGTGCTAGATTTGCTATAATAATCATAATATTTTAATTACAATTTTTACAACGTTGTTCATTTGTCTCTGTTCAGTTTTTCGGCATTCTTGTGTTCTACTCTTGACAAAGATTACGGCTAGTAATCGAAAGTTAGAGTTGTTAAATAAAGCTCAACCTCGTTAGCCAAAATGTCTCTCACTAAAATATTTGTTGTTGTTACATACAGGAAATTAGTTACATATATGTTGCAAGCACTAATTGCCCTATTGACATTACAGCAAAGTTGTGCACAATGAAATATCCTGCTTTTTACTTTTTGACTTTGACAAGGAGACTATGCACATGAACCACTATTAAAATGTTTCAGCAGTTCTATTTAACGGATGCATTTTTATGAATTCACACCAGATAACAATTAGCAGTCGAGAAGCAAACAGTGGTGTTGTCAAAGTCAAACTCCGATTAAAAATAACCTAAAAACTTGCTGTGTATTTTCCAACATAACAAAGTGTTTCTTTGCACAAGCAATGAACGGGAAAGAGAAAAATGGTTTGGGTAAAACCGTTTGCGAGAACGAGCTTCCGCCTGAACTTAAGTTATACGACAAGCCGTTCGGTTTTGAGCAGGAACACGTAAACATGTTTTTTGTGCGCATTGGTCATTTTTATTTTATTTATTATGTTTTCTATTTGTTACCCTTTGGACTGGTGCCTAAGGCAACTGTGCTACTTGGTACGGATTTTTAGGAATAAAATGATTTTGACAATACGACAAAAAATTTAATTTTGGTTTATTAATGTAGGGTTTTTGTATGCCAATTGGACAATTTTCGGGGTTACAGCTGGAGCACACAGGTAAGCTTATGGGTAAAAGTAGTGTAATTTTTTGTACTGAAATTAGAACTTCATTTTTTCTGGTGGCATTATAGATACTGGACCCATCGAGCTTTTAAAGCTAACCTTCCACTAAAGATTTTAATGATGCTAGCACAAACAGCACTTTTTCAATATCCACTTTTTAAATGGTGCAGGGTAAGAAATTTTCATTTGAATTTCAATTTTACTGCAATTTACACCAAATTATACGTTTACAGAAATAAATGTGATAGTTTTGAACTTTTTCGACTTTCAGGAGCATCGGGTACATCATAAGGTAATAATTTCTAAATTTTAACATCAAATTATATATTTCAGGTTTTCCTTTTTTCTGTATAGTATTCAGATACAGATGCCGATCCTCACAATGCCAACCGTGGATTTTGGTTCAGTCACATTGCTTGGACTTGGCTGCCAAAGCATCCACAATTAGTGGAAAAACTGAAAACTATTGACGTTTCTGATCTGGTAGCGGATCCCATTATTAGGTTTCAAAACAAGTATTACTGGCATTTAGTTATTCTGATGCACTTGGTGGTTCCTATGACTCTGTGTCACATAGTGTTCCCAGAAATGTCCTTTCACCAAATTTGGGCTTGGAATGGTGCAAGGTGGTGTTATTCGTTTCACGCTACATGTTCAGTAAATAGTTTTGCACATACGTGGGGAAACAAACCCTACGACCAGTAAGTAGCCGAAAAAAATTCTTAGCTTAAGTAACAAATTTTACACTTTGTGTAAAATGTATTTATTTCTAAGGTACATTCGTCCAACCCAGCACAAACTGGTTTCATTTTTTGCACGTACTTCAAATACAATATTTAAAAATATATCAGTTACTTCAAATATTATGTGGCAAATTTACACATTGCTTAACTCTTAATCATTTAGTTGGAGAGGGATGGCACAACTATCACCACACTTTTCCCTGGGATTATAAAACTGCTGAACTTGGCAACACATTCAATTTCACCACTTTGATTCTAAATGGTTTTGGGAAGATTGGGTGGGCGTATGATATGAAAACAGTGTCGCATAAGCTGCTACAAGATCGAATTAATAGGACTGGAGATGGATCGCATCCATTACATTGCACTAATGCTAATGGAAAAACAGAGAGTGTAAAGGAGACAGCCGAGGAACCAATTTGGGGCTGGGGAGATAAAAATCTCAAAGAGGATGACAGAAAAGTTACTGAAATTTTGTTTCCTACAAAATAAGGATAAGTTTACGTCAAGATCAATCAACACAATCTATATCTCCGTGTTTATCTGCAATATCCGCACATAATAGTTGCTTCTGTTGCTAAAGTTTTTAAAAATTGGTTTCGATAAATAAAATGTTGAAATTCTCTTTTGGATTATCGAATGCTGTATTATGCATGATTGACTTCATACGCTATGGTGGAATTGAAACAAAACTATTTGATACGGGTAAATGTAGAGCAAAGTGATTTGTCCGTACGCAAGGGTTATGCGGTCAGCAAGGTCATCACGCGCTTAATGTCATTAAGCCATAATGTTGCAAACACTTTTCGGTCACTTTTGCTATTCCAGTACATCTGACATTTCCAGGAATCTAAAATGTTACTTCCACTTTTGAATCTAGTTGTACTTGCACCCATAAGCAAAATAAATGCCCAAAACAACGGCGTAAAGAAGAGCCAGAGTTTCTTTGTCTAACTCTAACTTTACTGCCATGCATAGACGTCAAGCAAGGTAATGCGTAGATATTTCTAGGAAAAGTTGAGGATAGCGAGCTTGTTCTTGTTCGTTTCTTGTGCCGACTGGACTTGAGTTGAGTGCCGAGAGCTGCGATCAATTCTATTCTCGTTCTATTTAAACTTTTGTGAATTTTAGTAGCTGATTTGTTGGAAAGACGAGTTCTTTAAATTGCGTAATATTTAGAGAGTTTTAGTTCGAAAGCCGGGCTTAAATTAATTTGCTGGTTTTGATGCTGAGGTTAGTAAGGTTTAAATGGAAGTATAGGTGGTTGCAGATTTTAGGTGCTTTTAAAAGCGTCGTGTGAAATTTTTCTAAAAGAGGGGTAGGTCAACTTGTCAACGAAAAACGGTACTTTTGGTGAGATTTTGAAAGGAAGTTGAAGCCTTAAATCATTTTTAGAACTTAACTAAAATTCACTTATTGCAAATCAATTTGTTAGTTGGACAGTTAAAAATGATAACCAGAGCAGCCAAACGCAGCAGAGGTGCAGCTGTAAAGGGAAATGGAACTGGTGGACAGGAACCTGCGGTGGGCGCTAGTCAGGGAAATCAAAACGGGGCTGGTCCAGTTGCGGAGCATCCTCTCTTAAATCAAGTGGTAAGTAGATCAGTAATAATTGTATTTTTAGTTGCATTTAATTACAATTCTTCATTTTTCTCACTGCTCCAGGTTCTGAAGCGAATCTTTGAGTATATCCAGCCCACTGCCAATTTGGACACCCTGAAATGCACCCGTTTGGTGTGCTCTACTTGGCGGAACGAGTCCCTAAATTTGTGGAGGAAGAATGCAGTTTTGAAGCTTGTTCCAGAACGGGGATTAATGGAGGAGCCTTCCACTGGAGGAGGCATCAATCCTCCCGAACTCCTTAAGGAGATGCAGGATCCGTCAGGTCCTTACGCTTTGCTGGAGAAGCCCTTTGAAAAGTACAAGTTGGAGGGGATGATCATTTCTATTCCTTTTGCACTGAAGGAGGGTTCTCCGTCCAACTTGTTTTGGAATGTGGTGGGACCTCAAGTTAAGCACCTAATTTTGGATCGGGTTAACTTTACTGGCATTGAAGAGGAGAAGCAGTTTAATTCGGATTTGTTGCAGTTTCTGCTGAAACATGTTCCCAATCTGGAGCATCTCGAACTAAGGAACATTAGCGTAAATGGTCAAAAATGTAATCCAAGTACTACTTCCGGCGAAGTATTCTATGAGGACGAAGAAGACATGCCCAGAAAGATGACATTTCGTCCTGCAGAACTAATTCATCCCAGAGTATTGTCCTTGACAGTTGACGAGTTTACAGGGTTTCAGGTTGTAAACTTTCCTAATCTGCGGGTAATCAAAAGTCACATTATTGTAAAGCAAATTATCAAGCTGTTATATCGTAATTTGTCATTGTTTGGTTTCTAGCACATTGTTAGAAAAATGGAGGAGGATCCCGACTCTTTGCTCGATCTTCTGCTCCTGTCTCGCACAGGACCATTGACCAATTCTTCTGTGAAGACACTGGATCTTATGGAATCACCCATTGGTTTAGACACCGATGTTTCCATGCTTGATAGGATCCAGTTTTCTTGTCTCCAGCGCATTAGCATTTGTTTCAAAGACTGCTATAGCTCCCGTGAATTTCAGTGTCCAGTCTTGGGAAAAATTCTGCAGGCTCAGTCAGGAACGTTGCAAGTTTTGGAAGTTTGCTGCAGCTTTCTTCTTTTTGTTGATAATAGATTCCCGTTTGGTGGCCAAATGGAAGCGTTGAAAGAACTTCGACTGTGGGGCAACGTGACAAATGACCTTGGATTTCTGAGATGGATGCCCAACCTTCAAGTGTTAATGATGGATCTGCGTGGCTTGGATAAAAAAGAATACTTGCAGAATGTACTGGAGGAAGATATAGAAAGTAGACCTTCTGTCTACTTTTACGAAATGTGTGATGTCAGCATAAGTGAATCAGAGCTGATGGAAGTAGAACTTCTTAACCTTGAGATAGTTCATATCAATCATAAATTCACACTGGAACAGCTAGGAAAGCTGGGTGAGTACATGCCAAATGTGAAAGTACTGAAAACGATTTTGGGAAGCGGGTCAATTGATGTGATCTGTGAGACATGGCCGTTACTGGAGAAACTTGTAGGTTTACACGGATCTTTAGTTAGTGATAAAGATATGATTGGGAAAATCGGAAAAGGTCTGGTGGACTTGAAGCGTAAGTTTATTACGGTTTTCACAACTAGCTTTTAATGAGATAAGTTTAGTTTGATTTCCAACATTAATTGATTGATATTATTGTTACAGATCTAAAGAGTTTTCATTTGAATGCTAACTGCAACGAAGGACAACTTACGGATGTGGCTGTTTCGGGGTTTTTAAAAATGACAGAACTAACTGACTTACAAGTGTGCGTAAGTCCGAAGGTATGAAGTTTAGCATAGCCGATTGATTTGAACCATGTTTTTAATGTCTGTAATCTAAAAAACACATTGATGTTTAAATTTTATTTTACTTTGTGTTGTATTGCAGTTTAGCAAAAAAGCCCAACTCAGGCTTGAAGACCGCTTCCAGAATGTGAAGATTATTCGTAACTATTCCAGAAATCGTAGTCACGTCGACTGGGAATGCTGTCGTAACAAAGAATACTTGACATATCTGAAGGAAGTTACGGGATTCGAGGAAGAGGATGAGGAAGATGATGAGGAGGAGGGTGAGGACGACGATGACGTTAGGCTGGGACAGTTGTAGTTTGGAAGAAGATACCAAATACCGCAAAACTAGAATAGTTTCGAATTTGGTTTTGGCTGTATCAAATAATCTACTAGTAAATATACGTTTGATGAATCGGTTTACTAGCACAATATACTGAACAGTTTGTGTGTTTAACTCAATGAATTACTTGTATCACGTTGTTCTAATGTATAAATAACTGCTAGCTTCATTTATTGTAATAAAATCGTTTAAACCATGTTCTAAAACAAATTGCAAAGGTTATTTTGGCATGACACTGGGTTTTACTAGAACGTGCATATACTGATGCATCAGATTTCAGAAGATGAAAGTATTTCAATGTGTGTTCTGTGAAACAAGGTGGGCAAGACAGGAGAAATTTTTTTAGCACACGCCATACCATATTTAAAAAAGCCATACGCGTGACATTACCTGGCTAGTTTTTCTGAAAACCATTTCTTACAAAATCAGGAATAGCCATGGTGACGTTCTAGAACGCAAAAACGCACAAGTTCGTTCGTAAGCAGTTTGCACGAGGGAAACATTTGCGAACCCTCTAAGGATGCATACCATAGAAAGCCCTTTTGATTGTGTACATTTGTATATTAATTTTAAAAAAGAAGTTTTGTGGCAAGAAAAATTTTATTTATTTTTATTTCTAAACGATAAATGCTATAATCGAATTGGAATCGCAATTGTTTTGAAAAATCGAATCGCTTTGTCCGATTGCTTAAACGTTTTTTTCAGAAATAGAATGGGAAATCGTTTTGGAATCGCGATTAATCATACCATGCCATTACTACTTAATTACTGACAGTAATTTACTGTGCGCACAATGTAAAAATGTTTTCACACTGCACTCAAATATTTTAATTTAAAACAGTTTTGATTTCAAACGGATCACAATTTCATTCCATTTCTGGCTGTCATAACAACTGCCATGCACATCTGTAATTCAAATATTTTCAGAGCATTCACATCCTCATTCTCCTTTAAACCTTGAAGTTTCTCTTGAAATGCTTTCACCACTGCAGAACCACTAGCCCTGTGATAAACTCCCAAATAATCAAACGCCTTTTCCACTTCTGGATCACGGGGCAAATCCAGCATTGTTTCGGTAAGTCGCTCTGCCAGGAATCTTGTTGCTTTTCCAGTTAACACTGCTCCAATTATCCCACCTAATGGTGCGCCATATCTAGGTAAAATATTCAACCCAATACTGGCTCCTAGAATCCCTCCTCGGTAAATTCCTGCAATTGTCAGCGCCAAGTCAGCACAATTTTTAGCACATCTGGCTCCGCTCATATTGCCTGTTCGCGACTGATTCAAACTTTTTGCACATTCTAAACAGGTTACTGTTAAATATCCCAGTTCAGCCAAACTTCCCATTGTGGATGACATCAATTTTAGAAGTTTTATGTGCATCGGAATTCGACGACATTCAACTAATATACGTTCTTGTATTTCTGCCGTACCCTGGAGCATAGTGGTGTGCAAAATTTTGGGTAAACCGTCGTTTGACATAGATTGAAACATGCTAGCCTTTTTCTTTGAAACAATTTCTTCTGTTTCAAATCCTCCTGTTACTTTTATCCCATGCACAAGAGGAGGCGCCATAACGCCTGACATCTCAAAACCAGTGTAATCTTTGGATATATTTTCAATTAATTTGTCTGCGTACAGCTTGAAAATGTCATTGTTTTTGTTGATAAGTGCCAGATGCAGTGTTCTCCAGAAGCGTGGGAGTGTATCTTCCTTCGAGTCGATATCATTCAGGAACGAAAGTAATAAAACTAGCCCTTTGATATTCGTAGTGTCTGAGTTGGGACCATAAATCTCAAATAACTTATGAACGATCTCTGTTTTCCGTTCAGGCGGTTCTTCAGCTTCGATTGAAGGCCCCATGCTGCCTTTTTAAAATGGCATTGAATACAAGTATATGATAAATTAAGTCTACATTTATATTTATAAGAAAAGTTTAAAACTGTATTTGTAACACAGAACAAAATGTTTTGTCAGTGTTCTGTATCAGCTTTATTTCTAAAGTTACCTTATTAAATTCAATGTTAAAACTTAAAAGATGGTCGTGTTGTAATTTTATTAGACAATAAAATAATAAAATAGTAAAAAAAGTAAATATACAATGTTCAAACAAGCAAGCTCTAAATTTTTTAGACGTTATTACTCAAGCAGATAGTCTGGATGTTATCCTGTTTTTACTGCGTAATTCTTAAGTATTGCCATCTTCTAAGTAGTGGTAACCATATCAGTGGAGAACGGACATTTTATATTTTTTGCCTATTTTCAATGTGGTTTTGACTAATAAGTGAGTGAGTCAGTATTGGTGGCTATTATAATATTATGCATGTTAAATATTCAGCTTTTCAGCAGAATGTGAAGCGAATGCAAAAGTTTTATCACATTTTTCCTGTTTAGACGTGTATAACAAACAGTCGGACATACAATTATTAGAATTTCTACATGTTCTCTGCGGTTAAGTGGTAAGCAATTTCTTGACAAACTGACATCATAACAAGCCATGTCACATATTATCCAAATCCCCAGTCAACTACTTGATAAAACATAAATTTTATTACAGCAAAAGCGCTAGATTTGACCGCAATCAAGCTACTAAATATAAAAGTGACAAATGAACGGAATTAAAAAAGAGTAAAATATGTTCATCATTTGCAAAATAGAGTCAGAAATCATAACGCTTGAAATTACAACCTTCTTAACACCTTTCTGAACCAATCTGATAATTCAAAAATTTGAATCAATTTGTTTAATTTTCGGGTAATAAAAATGAATTATCCTAAAGCATTTGAAAAGACTGTAATAGTAAAGTTGATGAAAACTTGTATAACACCAAAGGAAAATGAAAATGTTGCTCAGCTTATTTTCTTAATTGAACAGTGTGAAAACGCAAGTTCAAGTGATTCCTCAGTACTATGGAAGATTTTGTATCTGGCTTCTATAAAAGACCAGAACGTTTTACAAGGTTACGCCAACATATTGCGTGAAGATCTGGAAAAGGTTGAACAAGTTCCGTCCTTACGGGAATTTACCATAAGAAAATACAAAAACTTTCTGAAAGTGAATGCCGCTGATGAAGATTATATAAATCTGGAAAATATAGTGCATAGCTATTTAGAGCGTTACTCCACCGTGTTATTTGGAATGGCCACAGGTATTGCACATGTTTGGGATAACCTTTCGTCCGAAGAGAAAAACCATTTTGTTGGCTTAGCTACTCAACGTCTAAAGTTTTTACCACCCTTAAAACTTCAACTGGAGGAATATTTTGCAGATATTAATAAAGACGGGGCTCGGAATTTTTTGTGTGGTTTAATATGTCTACGATTTTACAAAATTGCTTTAGAAAATCATCGATTGTACGCTTCTCGAGAAATTTCGGGCTCAAAGTTTACCACTAATTGCTTGGCTTATTGGTTTGAAATTGGAACTAGTATTGGAGGGGGTCACCTGATGAGTACCTATGCTTCGAATATAATCACAGCATACCCGGAAATGGGAAAAGTTATTGGTGGTGCTACCGGTGGAATATTTGCGGGTTTGGCGGCTCAAAGAATTGTGAATCAAGTGACCTGACGTAAGATCTTCTAATAAAACAATGAATAATTAAACAATAAAATGATACAGTTTACTGCAGTAACGTTAATATTTGTGATTTTAAAATCCATTATTAGGGCAGGCAACGTATTTCGGGACGTAAATTTTTTGGCCCCTGTTATCTAACCACTAAAAAAAATACTCCAGTAGATCAAACATACATTTAAACTTGTCAAAGCATTATACAAGAACAAAAACAACTAGTGTTTAAAAAACAATTTGTTGTACAGATTTTAAAATATAAAAATACAATATTTATAAAAGTTTTGTTTCTGAAAACATTTCTACTAAATTTTACAAATACTTTCAACATACTGGCAATTCAAATGTGCATACTGCCAATCAATTTATGTTAGCATCATTACCTATAGATAAAACTCTTAAGAATTGAATTCTTTTACATTTCTCCTGATTCGAAAATATGAGCACATACAAATATACTACCTATTTAAACTTAATCCTGTAATATCTTAGCAATATCCAAAGTCGTCACATTTATGGCCACTTTACAAACTTTACAATTGTATTACTGCAACGCCAATATACAATATACCCAAATTCCGGTTTACATTACTACAAATTTGATTCAGTTTTGAACCTTCAAATTTTACGCAAATCTTTTTTCTCAGACATTCTCACTTTATAATGTATCCCCTTTAAATGCATCTTCACTGTTTTATTATTAAAAAATTTCCTCCCACAAACTGGACACGGATGCTGCTTTTCCTTTCCGTGCTCAATGATCAAATGTCTTTCCCCCATTTCCTTTGTATAGGTCTCAAAACCGCACTTGTTGCAAAACACCACTTTCTCCTCAAGATGCTTCCTTGTATGATTTTCATAGTTGTCCTGTTTTGCATATCTTTCTCCACAGAAAATACACTCAAACTCAGTTCTTTTCCCGCTCAGCTGTAAAATTGCGTGTCGGTTTATCGTGCGTTTATTGTTATTATGCACCCGTTTCAAATGCTGGCGTACATCGCTTGCTTTGAAGAACGTTTTGTCACACACTGGACAAGCCCGATTTTTTTCTTTTCCGTGCTCTCGAATCAAATGTCTTTCCAGATTCTTCTTGGTTATTGACTCATAAGCGCATTCTTTACAAAACAGAGTCTTTTCCCCTAAATGCCTCCTAATGTGCACGTCATGACTATTTTTAAGCTTCCATTTTTCATCACAAAACAAGCATTCGTATCTCTTTAAGTTCGTATGCTTTAGGGCATGGCGCTCCATATCTGCATTGCATGTAAATCCCTTTCTGCACACCTGACATTTGCAATACAGTTCGCCAAGATGGCATCGAATATGTACATCCAAACGGCCTTTGTTTCCATACGCTTTGCCACAAATTGCACAAACGTGATTCCGTATTTGCGTATGGACTAATTTAATATGTTTGTTAATGTAGGCCTTGTCACTGAACATCTTTCCACATTCGGGGCACTCATGAAGTTTCAGATTTCCCTGATGAACTTTTAGTTTGTGACGCTGAAGCGTGTTCGCATATTTAAACGCTTATTACAAATATTAGATTTGAGATTTTTCTCGTTCGCATGTGTATGCATATTGGACAATATGTTGCTTAGCCAGAATCTCACATAACAGCACTAGAAAACATTTATGTGTATTGCAAATGTTAAGACAGTTTCTTTGTTGTTGCGTCCACATAGAAATTTTAACCTCAAATGTGCTATAAGGAAAAAAACTGATTGACAAATGAATTGCTAACGTGGAAAAGAATGATCTCCGAAACATGGCTTAATGGCTTATGGTTTATTAAAAAATACAGATACAGAAAAATCTTGATGCCTGAAGAATTAATCATAACCTGAAACATTCCGAATATGATGATTTTGTAGATATATTATTGTTAAAATGCTTGACACCAGTGATGTCAAATCTGTGGAAGCAACTGGATTTTACTTGGTTTTTATGAAGACATTTGATGTAAAAATATTCACTAATTCTTTATTTTAGAGTATACACATATAATAATTGAGTGTGGTACACCGTTTTTTTAAACTACCAAATCTAGGTCATATTAGTATACGCATCAATTAAACGAACTATAAAACAATCTTTAGTTAAAACTACACTTTACTTCATTAATATATATATACTGTCGCAAAAACTTGGCTAACTATAAATTAATGTCCTCTTAAAGTTAACAATACTCGCATCAAACTTCACTAAAAAGTGAAGAAATACCAAAACGGAAGTTCACTTTATCGTATGTACTTTCTTATCCTGAAAAGAAAATTGCTGAGACGACTTCTAAAATTATATAAATAGAAATTCGTCGGCCCATTTTGTGTGATGATACGGGTTTTCAAAAAGTTTACAACTGTAACTAAAAGATTCTGCTATACAATGTAATGTTACATATACTTCTATAAACTTTTTAGAAACCCCAATGTCAAAACCTTCAAAATTTTAATAAACTAGCAACTAATATACGATCAAGAATGATCGTGGACATTTTAGAATATTACTTAATCAGTAATTTTCAGTCTTTCTTACACTAAAATAAAAAAATGTTTTCTTTGCACAAAAAACTATATATACCCAAACTATTTCATCACTGGAGCAATGGCTACCAAAACACATAATGTTCTTGATTACGTTTTTTTCTGTTTACCAATTTCTTATATCAAAATATTAATATAAGGCGTTTCAGCTATCTTCAGGATTGATTTGCAAACACTCGGCGCTGTAATTTATTAATAGATACGCAAATATAATTAAAATATAATTGTCATGAATACTTTTTAAAACAATAGCTCCATAAATCAGAAAAGAAAAGCCTTATTTTCCCACAATATTGCGTTTATACGTTCGAACCAGCTTCTTTTTTTCGAAACGAAAACTGTAATTACAAACATGCATTACATCTTCGATAAGTCCCACATTTATTGTTTGTAGGGTCTCGACATGCGTCCAGATATTGGATTTGTGTACATTAGACGTGTCAGATGCTTCCGAATTCCAGAAAGTATCAATGTTGTCCAGATTTTGAAATAAGTCAATCCTTTCACTATCAAAATTGCACAATTGATCATTTTGCAGATGAGAGCAGGTAATTGGAAGATTCGAATTTTGACGCCCATCCAACATTGAAGGTATTTTGTTGCAGCCCTTGCGGTCAAAATGAAGTTCTAGAGTTTTCAAACTTACAAGGGATTTCAGAAAAGACAGACACAATTTTCCAATAACTACTGGTGATTTATACGAGAGGCAAAGCGTTTCCAGCATTGGCATATTGCATTTGAATGGAAAGTCAAACATTGGTGTATCAAATGAAATTGATAAAGTTTTAAGCGATTTTGTGTGCTTTTCAATTGCCAGAAATATTGATGTAGGACATAAGGAGTAGCAGTCGGAAACGAGATTGCAGATTGCAATATCAAGACATAATTTAGTAAGGTTCGGGAATTTCTGAAGTTTGTCCAAACCTTGAAGGTTTTCGTATTTCCATGGGTCGCTGACACTCAAACAAAATTGTTGCAAATTAGGTTGCAAGTCAACGTGCTCTAGCCCAGTAAGCCCATGTTGCGTGTAGTATTTTAACTGAGGAGCGTAACCTTTTTCCAGATATTCCTGAATTAGGCACAAATGAGGATCAATAAGCGTTTCTAAATTTTGTAATTTTGGCAATTCTGGAAAACACTGATTTTCTTCAAAGACTTTCAGCATGCTCTTTTCCTTTTTTAAATCATACTTCTTCTTATCAAGAATGTCTTGATAGATTCTTAGCATAAGTTGTTTAACATTTGGAGTATGTTTTAACACGTTACACACAAACTTTACAATATCCACTTGATTATCTAATTTATGCTCTTGGTCGATTGAGAGGGTTAGATACCAAATATGCTTTCCATACTGTTCAAAGAAAGTCAACACACCAGCGACTAAACCGGCAATGCCTATATTTACCGTGCGTGACACAAAAGGATTGTCTGGATGGCATTTAAAATTTCGATGGAATTTTTGTAATAACACTCTAGTTGTGCTCTGTTTGTTTAGAAGTCTGTCTTTGGTAATTCTCATTTCCATTAAGGGCAAAAATCTGCAGCTGTGGCTTTCTACGGAGGAGTAATGCAAGTTGAGTTGTTCACTTTGAAGGTATCTGTCAACGCCTTCTTTCCATATTTTGCAAACTTGTCTGCTTGTTAGCAAATCCTTTCCAGCTACTAAGTACTTCAGCAACATACACCATGCCTAAAATTTGATGGAGAAGTTATTGAAAATTTAATTTTAGGAACTTTTAAGTAAATTTTATTTACATTTTTAATGCGAATATCACTATAAATTACCTCTTCCGGCAGAATCTGCAGAGCGTCTTGGTTTTCCATTGCAAAAAAAGAATTACGTTTTAAGATATCAAGTTTGAATAGAGATACTTATTCTCCGGTTTTTATATGGAGTTCTCTTACAAGTTTACTTAGGTAGATTATAAAATCCACTAATAATAATAATTCCAAAACAAAGTTACATAAACCTGAAATTCGCCTAAATATTGAGTATAAAATGAAAATTGGAAAAATGTTGATCCTATCGGAATAACCAGCTACGGTGAATATCCAAACTGTTCAAGTGTGTATTTTTAAATTAGAGAAATTGACGATGAAAGAGTACCCCTTTCACGAACGTTAGGGCTTATGTGTATGCATGGTTGGTGCAGGATTCTATCGAGCAAAATGCCTTTAAAGATAAACGTGTAAAATGCAGTGTTACAAGTACGATGTATTGATGTGGGGTACCTACCAAAAAAAAACTGAATATTTTCATTGTTTTCTTTGATTTGTAAATGCAAAGAAAAGCACTTAACCAGTTGCATATGTAAAGTGTTTATCGTTTAAGTATATTCACAAAAGGGTACGTATTGGGTACTTTATATGCATAGTGTTTCAATCCTTTCATTGAACCCAAAATCACAATACCTTCCCCTGGTTTTCGAGCCATGGAATGTATTAAGTAAAAAGTGATTTATGTAAAGGAATGAGAGCAATGATAATAGGTATTTCATAAAGTAAAGCAATGATCCGTAAAGGTTTGATGTAAAACCTCGTTGCGGCTGCGTGTACTTTGTATCAAAATCGAAAAAGATAATGTTTGCACATATTAGAGTGTAAATACGTTTACATGAAAAATCAAACCTGTTGTAAACAATGCAGAAAAAGGACTTGTGTTGTCGAATGCATTGCAAATGCAGTAGGTATGTGCTATTTATATATTTCTTGAAG
Organism: Entomobrya proxima; assembly: GCA_029691765.1. Classification (NCBI taxonomy): domain Eukaryota; kingdom Metazoa; phylum Arthropoda; class Collembola; order Entomobryomorpha; family Entomobryidae; genus Entomobrya; species Entomobrya proxima. The sequence goes on from CM056172.1 coordinate 42,119,547, forward strand.
GAATGGTTTTTTCCTGAGAAGGCACACTCAAAGTGGTTTATTTTACATAAAAACTTTACACGGGGTATTGAATTATATGCATCTTATATCAGTGATGGGCACTCCACTCCTAGAGGGGGAGTGAGAGTGGGAAAAATGAGTGGAGTGAGGCATTTTTTGGCTTTGAAAGAGTGGAGTGGAGTGGAGGGGTCAGAATTTCAACAAGATGGCGAGTGGAGTGGAGTGATCGGGTAGAACTTTGCTAACAAATTGAGTGGAGGGGAGTGAGGGGTTCAAAATGGAGAGAAAATAAAGGAACTTTTAGTAATTTTTGCCCCAAAATGCTAATTTTTTCTAGATTTTCTTGCAGGTTTTGTGTTTTTAATGCGCATTTTACGCAAAAACTAGCGATTTTCCCCATGTTTTTCTTATTAAATCGCCATTTTGTCATAATTTTTGCTTTATTTAGCAAATATGAGACATTCTTGGGCACTCAAAATTTGGAAGAGTGAGAGGGGAGTGGAGTGGTCAAATATTTTACCTAGGTGAGTGGGAGTGAGTGATGGGATCTGGGCAATAAATGAGTAGCGAGGGGGTTGCCTCACTCACACGGAGGAGTGGGAGTGGGAGGGGAGTGAGAATTGAATGCGCATCATTGTATATCTTTTATAACAACGACATTTTCGAGTTTCGGTGTTTTGCGGTGACGATATTTTGAGGACAAGGTCTTTTAGTCACGGTCTTTTGAGGCAACGATATTATGTGATTAGGTCTTTTGTAACGTAACCGATTTATTTTCCGTGCGTTTTTCATCGCGAAACAAAGAATCTTTTCCAGCTTGTATGTCTTACTTTACTGTCATGCATAAACGTCAAGCGAGATAATATTAGGTAAAGTTCTCTCAGGTCTCAGCGAGCCACGAGTGAGCCTGTTCATTTTTTTGTGCCGAACGCGAACGGACGTGAGTTCGGTGTCGAGAGCTGTGATCAATTATGTTTGTTTTCTGCCAATTTTAGTTCAGTTGTTGGAAAAAAAAGTTCTATAAATTGCGTAATGTTTGGAGAGTTTTAGTCCAAAAGCCTGACGAGTTAATAATTAATTATTTTCTGGTTTGGTGCTGAGGTTGAGGTTAGTAAGGTTTAAACTTTAAACTTAAAGTTTAAAGAAGAAAAGTTGTGAAGAGAAGATTAGGTCAGGTGGTTGCAGATTTTTAAGTCCTTTTGAAAGCGTCGATACGTCGTTTGTAGTTTGTAGAGGCTTTTAAAAGAAGGCGGAGGTCAACTTGTTGACTAGGATTTCATTGAAAAACGGTGGTAGTTTGGTGGAATTTTGAGAGGAAGTTGAAGCCAAATAATTTTCAGAACTTGACATTTAACTAAATTCACTAATTCACTTTTTGCAAACCAGTTTGTTAGTTTTGAACAGTTATAAAAATGAGCAAGGCAGTTGGAAAGGGAAATGGAACCGTTGGGGAGAAGGAACCTGCAGCCGGCGGTGTGCGAGGAGATCAAGACGAGGGTTATCAAGTTGCGGAGCATCCTCTGTTGAATCCTGTGGTTAGTTGATCAGTGCTTATTTTTAGCTAATAACTAAGTTTAATGACAATTCTTCAATTTACGGTTGTTCCAGATTCTCAAGCAAGTCTTTGAGTATATCCAGCCCACTTCCAATTTGGAAACACTGAAATGCACCCGTCTTGTGTGCTCTACTTGGCGGAACGAGTCCCTAAACTGGTGGAGAAAGAATGTCATTTTGAAGCTTGTTCCGGAACAGAGATTATTTGAGGAGCCTGCCACGGGAGGAGGCATTAGTCCCTCCAAACTTCTTCAGGAAATGCAGGATCCTTCAAGCCCTTACGCATTGCTGGACAAGCCTTTTGAAAAGTACAAGCTGGAGGAGATGACCATTTCCATTTCTTTTGCGCTGGAGGAGGGTTCTCCGTCCAATCTATTTTGGAATGTGGTGGGATCTCACGTTAAGCACCTAATTTTGGATCGGGTTGACTTTACTGGCATTAAAGTGGTCAACGAGTTTAATTCGGATTTGCTGGAGTTTCTAGTGAGACATGTTCCAAACCTGGAGGATCTCGAGCTAAAGAACATTAGTGTATATGGTCAACAATGTAATCCTAGTACTCCCAATGAGTACGAGGACAATCCCAGTCCAAGAATGACATTTCGTCCTACAGAACTAATACACTCCAGTGTATTGTCCTTGACAGTTGGCGAGTTTTCAGGATTTCAGCTTGTCAACTTTCCTAATCTGCAGGTAATCAAAAGTGACATTATTGTAAAAGCAAATTATAAAGCTGTTATATTATAATTTGTAATCATTGTTGTTTGATTTCTAGCACATTGTTAGAAAAATGGAGAATCCTGAGACTTTGCTTGACCTTCTGCTTCTTTCGCGTAGTGGACCATGGACCAGTTCTACTGTGAAGACACTGGATCTTATGGAATCGCCCATTTGTTTCAGAACCGATGTTTCCATGCTTGATAGGATCCAGTTTTATTGTCTCCAGCGCCTTAGCATTTCTTTCGAAGACTGCAGAAGGTCCGAAGGATTCCAGTGCCCAGTTTGGTGAAACTGCTGCAGGCTCACTCAGGAACGTTGCAGGTTTTGGAAGTTTGCTCCAGCTTTCTGCTTTATGTCGATGATAACTTCCCGTTTGGGGGCCAAATGGAAGCCTTGAAAGAACTTCGACTGTGGGGCAGCGTGACAAAAGATCTTGCATTTCTAAGATGGATGCCTAACCTTCAAGTATTAATGATGGATCTGCGTGGCTTCGATAAAAGAGAATACTTGAAGCATGTACTGGAGGAGGATATGCTAAGTAGACAATATATGAAATTTTACGAAATGTGTGATATCAGCATAAGTGAATCAGAGATGATGGGAATAGAACTTCCTAATCTTGAGATTGTCCATATTAATCATGAATTCACGCCGGAGAAACTTAGAAAGTTGGGTGAGTACATGCCAAATTTGAAAGTACTGGAAACTATTTTGGGAAGTGAGTCGATTAATGTGATCTGTGAGAAATGGCCGTTACTGGAGAAACTTGTTGGTTTACACGGATCTTCACTGAGTGATGCGGATGTGATTGGGGAAAACGGAAGAGGTTTGATGGACTTAAAACGTAAGTGTTTTTATGAGTTTCTCAACTAGCTTTACTGAAATAAGTGTAGTTTAATTTGCAACATTAATTGATTGATATTGCTGTTTCAGATCTAAAGAGTTTTCATTTGAATGCTAGCTGTGACGAAGGACAACTCACGGATGTGGCTACTTCGGCATTTCTAGGAATGGCGGAGCTAACTGACTTGCAAGTGTGCATGAGTGTGGAGGTATGAAGTTCAGCTATAGCCGATTGATTTAAATTATAAATGTATTGATTTCTTAAAGTCAAATTGATATTTTATATTTTATTTTGCTTTGTGTTGGTTTACAGTTTAGCAAAGAAGTCGAACTCAGTCTGAAAGACCGCTTTCAAAATGTCAAGGTTATTCGTAACTATTCCGGAAATGACAGTCATGTTGATTGGGAATGCTGTCGTAAGAGAAAATACTTAACATATCTGAATGACGTTTTGGTATACGACGTAGAGGATGAGGAAGAGCTTTTGTAAGGCTAAGACAGTTGTAATTTGGAAGAAAATACTAAATACTGTAAAACTAGAATTTTGAGTGTGATTTTGGATCTATCAAGCAATCTAGTAAATATGTGTTTGATGAATTGGTTTACTAGCACGGAATACTAAACAGTTTATGTGTTTAACTCAATGAATTACTTGTATCACGTTTGTTTTGATGTTTATTGCTGGCTTCATTTATTGTAATAAAATAATTTGTACCATGTTCTAAAAACAAATTTTCAAAGGTAGTTTTCATTCAGAATTCATTTGTAGCACAGGAAACATATTTTGAAACGCAAAAGTTTTAGTAGGTCCAGGTATCTAACGACTCGAACAAAAATACTATATTTATAAAAGCTGCTGTAATGTTTCTGAAAATATTTCCACTAAATTCCATCAAATGTGCAAACTGGCAATCAATTTATGTCAACATCATTATCTATAGATAAAACTGAATAGAATTCTTTTACATTTTCCCTTATTCCGAAATATGAGCTAATATACTATTTAAACGTAATCCTGGTCTTTATCTCAGGTATTTTAAACTTTATAATGTACCCTTTTTAAATGCATTTGCATCGTTCTATTATAAAAGAAAGTCTTTCCACAAACTGGACAGCAATGTTGTTTTTCCTTTCCGTGCTCAATAATCAAGTGTCTTTCCCCCAATTCCTTTGTATATGTCTCAAAACCGCACTTGTTGCAAAACACCAGTCTCTCCTCAATATGTTTCCTAGTATGATTTTCAAAGTTGTCCTGTTTTGCATATCTTTCTCCACAGAAAGTGCACTCAAATTCTGTTCTTTTCCCGTTTAGCTGCAAAATTGCGTGGCGGTTTATCGTGCTTTTACTGTTATTATGCACCTGTTTCAAATGCTGGCGTACATTGCTTGCTTTGAAGAATGTTTTGTCACACACCGGACAAGCCCGATTTTTTTCTTTTCCGTGCTCCCTAATCATATGTCTTTCCTGATTCTCCTTGGTTAGTGATTCATAACCGCATTTTTTACAAAATAGTGTCTTTTCCCCTAAATGCTTCCTAATGTGCATGTCATAACTATACTTAAGCTTCAACTTTCCTCCACAAAACAAACACTCGTATTGCTTCAGGGTCGTATGTGTTCGTGCATGGCGCTCCATATCTGCCTTGCATGTAAATCCCTTTCTGCACACCTGACATTTCCAAAACAGTTCGCCAAGATGCCATCGAATATGTACATCCAAACGGCCTTTCTTTCCATAAGCTTTTCCGCAAATTGCACAAACGTGATTTCGTATTCGCTGATGCACTATTTTAATATGTTTGTTAATGTAGGCCTTGTCACTGAACATCTTTCCACATTCGGGACACTCATAAACTTTCAAGTTTCCTTGATGAACTTTTAATTTATGACGTTGGAGCGTGCACGCATATTTAAACACTTCATTACAAATATCGCACTTGAAGTTTTTCTCGTTTGCATGTGTATGCACATTATGCAAATTGGCTACATGGACAGAGTTTGTTGCAAATGGGGTTTGGCAAATTTTACAAACACACGGTTTTACGTCTTGATGAAATCGGCGCATGTGCTTTGTTAAATGACCTTTTTCTGTATAAAATTTATTCGGACAAATTTCACACCTGAAAGGTTTTTCTTTAGTATGAACTCTCAGATGAACTTGGTAGTGTCCTTTGTGGTGAAACTTTTTATTGCAGTAACCGCAAGTGTATCTTTCCGGAAATGAACCTGTATGGCTCTGTATATGACGTTTCATAGCCGAGTGATCAGCAAAGCCTCGACCACATATTGTGCATTCATTGGGTTTTTCTTGAATATGTGTTCTCAAGTGAGTCTCCAATCCAATTTTAGTAGAAAAACGTTTCTCGCAAAATACACATAGAAACGGTTTAATTCCGTTGTGCATTCTTTCATGAACTATTAGAGCACCATGTTGTACAAAACACTTTCCGCAGTACTTGCATTTGTAGCGTTTGTCACCCAGATGAATTCTTTCATGTATTTCTCGATTCCCTGGATTTGATAAAGTCTTTCCACAATATCTACACGGATAAAATTTGTCTTTCTTGACACTTGCACTACAATTTTTGGAAGCCATTTTCGTACCAAAAAATTGTATTATTTCTTTTCAGTTTCTTGTTTGTTTGTGGTAAACAAGTATTTATTTTGTTCCTACTTTACTTATATGATAACATTAAAACAGCCTTTACAGCTGAGTGTTGGTCTTCTAATTAAAAAGTGGTAAATCTGTGTTCTCATTAGGTTTTGTATGGTGAGCGTATCTAATTGCGTTATAAAATAGAAAAAAATACAACATAGGGAATATCTTAATCAGAAATAGACATTTATTCATTCATTCGGACCACACCCGGCATATCAACTCTGTGAGCTGTATGAAGTATATGGAACATAAACCTGTTTGAACTGGAGCAGCAAAGCAAAGCAGGACGGTTCTGTTGCTCATTTAGTTTACCAACAAGTTGTTAAATGAGAACAGGCTCAGGACAATATATTGCTTAGCTGGAATCCCACATAGTAGCATTTGACAACACGTATGTATATTGCAGGTTTTGAGACGTTTTCTTTGTTGTTGCACTCTCAAAAGCATTTTTGGTTATGGCTGTAAACGTGTTATAACCAGTCAATGGGAAACCATAAAAATGCTCGCTGCTAAATATAAACAGAGTTCTTGATTACTAGTCAATTTTAGCTGTTTTGGGCCAAATCCTTTGGCTGTGGTTTAGAGTCCATTTATGCTGGTTTAGAGTAACGAGATTACGCCAACATCTTGCGTGAAGATCTGGAAAAAGTTGTAGAAGTTCCGTCCTTACGAGAATTTACCATCACCAAATACAAAAACTTTTTGAAAGTGAATGATGATGACGAAGAGAATATAAATCTAGACAATATAGTGCACAGCTATTTAGAGCGTTACTCCACCGTGTTATTTGGAATGGCCACGGGTATTGCATTGCACATGTTTGGGATAACCTTTCGTTCGAAGAGAAAAACCATTTTGTTAGCTTGGGTACTCACCGCCTAAAGCTTTTACCATCCTTGAAGTCCCAACTGGAGGAATATTTTGCAGATAATTATAAAGACCGAGCTCGGAATTTTTTGTGTGGTTTAATATGTCTTTGATTTTATCAAATTGCTTTAGAAAATCATCGGATGTACGCTACTCGGGAAATTTCGGGTGCAACGTTTACTTCAAATTGCTTGGCTTATTGGTTTGAAGTTGAAACTAGTATTGGAGGGGGTCATCTCATGAGTACCTATGTTTCCAGTGCCATCAAGGCATACCCGGAAATAGGAAAAATCATTGGTGCTACCGGTGGAATATTTGCGGGTTTGTCGGCTCAAAGAATTGTGAAGCAAGTGACCTGACGTAAGATCTTTTAATAAAGCATTGAATAATTAAAAAACAAAAAGATACAGTTTGTAGTAACGTTAATATTTTTGACCTTAGAATCCATTTATGTTATTGTTCCATCGTTATTATTCAAAATATGGTTTGAATAATAACAATTGTTGTACTGACTTTTAATGATAAAAATACTATATTTATACTGGCTGCTGTGCAATTTTTGAAAATTTACTTTCAAAACTTTTACAAATATTTTCTGATTCCAGAAGGCTCAAAGAATATCTCATGGCACGAGAATTCACCGAATTTGTGGTGGAGGTTAAGTGTTGTGTTTCCTATTTTTTGGAAAACTTCCCAGCAATCACTCACCAATTTTTGTACTACTGACCATGGCTTTATCAAACACTAATGGATTCAAGCAAATACAGCGTTTTTATTTATCAATAACATGAAAACGAAAAATTGTAAAATTTTATTTTATAAACTTTCTAGCTGATATATTTACACTTAATATATTTTCAATAACATTTTTTTGCACTTGTAAAACGCATCACTTGCTACCATATTGCTGGTAAATTCTCTGTCGGCAGATTGCTCTGTTGGAAATTCCCTCGAACACAATTTAGTAATATATCATGGGTTTTTTCGTACAAACCATTCGAATCCGTTCAATAAACAAGCAAATGATTATAGAGAAATATTTTATAAAACCTACTATATAACAATTTTTAATTAAAACTACGCTTTGTTTTGAAACATAGTTTCGTTAAAAATTAGCTAACACATTAACATACATACATTAAATTAATATTAGAGCACGCAGCTTCTTGGCGATTTGACAATCCACAAGGTTCAATTTTTTTATAAATAGGTAATACTGAAGCTTATATGCATAGCCACGGAAAAGCACTCCCTTTGTTAGATAATGTACATACCATATTTTATGCACTTATTATAGGACTTTTTAACTTTATAGGACCAAGCTTGAATTTATTTTTGAGCGTAAACAGTTATGGTTTCAAACTATTTCTATTATTCTGCATTAATATTTAGTGTATATAATGATAAGATTATTTAAACGTAAAAATCGTATGTAAAATAAACTATAGTAAACACCACTTAACTCATATTTGTACCTTAATTGCACCTGTTGAACAAGGACAATATAAACTTGTATTTCTATAAGCATTTTAAGAAACGTGATATGTCAAAACTTTCTAAATTTTTAATAAAGTAAAAAGTTCTCAACAATCAAGGAAGACTGTGGACAGTTTAGGTTATATTCTAAATCTGTAATTTACATTCGTTTACACTTATGTTTACATTAGAAAACAAACTATGAGTAACACCACGGGCGTGTTGACACCTCAAAATTTTTTTCGCTTGAATTTTCAAAATGTTGTTATATAGTATAAGTGTCCACAATACGGTTTGCCAAGTTTCAGCTCCTCATGTTGTTCTAAGGCGGCTAGGCAAAGGTTTAAATTTTCCGTGTTCGAAAAATGGAAATTTGCTAATATCTCAGATCAGAAACAAAATTGGTCAATGATGTTTTTGCGATAGTTAGGCAACGTGTAACCCGTTCTTCAGATACAACTATAAGCGCTGACCAACTTTCGAATTTTTGCAAAAAATAATTTTTCTCAAATTTTTGGGAGTTTCCCGAACTCAATTGAAAAATCTGTTTCTGTTTCATAAGTTTTTGAGGTACTTTGATTAATGTCCATGTTAACATTTGTTTGCTCTATCAAACGCAAGAAACTGCTTGTAAAAATATTACATTTTACGGAAGTTATGATGAAAAATGTAAAACATCAGGAATTTTTCAGGTAGTTTGGGGATACTTGCATACAGATAACTTCTGTATAGATAATCAGATTTCACCATCATTATGCTTGTTTGAAAGCCCGACTTTAAGTCTATCAGAATATATAGAAACATGTCAACTATGAATAGTATTGATTGAGTTCAGTTATGAAAACCAAAAAAATGTGCTGGTAACCAAAACGGGACATGTGGTAATGAACACCGCATAACTTTCCACACTAACAGAATTTTTAAAAATTGGAGAAACACCCACTTTTATATTTTCATTAGTAACAATTTAGTACCACATTCACAAAGTTCCAAACGATCTAATATTCTGAAAAAATCGCTAACATTTTTCCTGGCTTCAAAATCTCAAAAATTAATGAATCCGTTTTGTTGAAAAATTTCGTTGTTTATGACCTAAATTTATTATATTTTTATTAAATACAGCAAAATAGCAACCATAGTGAAAATTGCGATGAAAATCTTCGACATTTATCAAAAACCCAAATTTTGGAAATTTTCAGATTTCGAAGCCAGGAAAAATGTTAGCGATTTTTTCAGAATATTAGATCGTTTGGAACTTTGTGAATGTGGTACTAAATTGTTACTAATGAAAATATAAAAGTGGGTGTTTCTCCAATTTTTAAAAATTCTGTTAGTGTGGAAAGTTATGCGGTGTTCATTACCACATGTCCCGTTTTGGTTACCAGCACATTTTTTTGGTTTTCATAACTGAACTCAATCAATACTATTCATAGTTGACATGTTTCTATATATTCTGATAGACTTAAAGTCGGGCTTTCAAACAAGCGTAATGATGGTGAAATCTGATTATCTATACAGAAGTTATCTGTATGCAAGTATCCCCAAACTACCTGAAAAATTCCTGATGTTTTACATTTTTCATCATAACTTCCGTAAAATGTAATATTTTTACAAACAGTTTCTTGCGTTTGATAGAGCAAACAAATGTTAACATGGACATTAATCAAAGTACCTCAAAAACTTATGAAACAGAAACAGATTTTTCAATTGAGTTCGGGAAACTCCCAAAAATTTGAGAAAAATTATTTTTTGCAAAAATTCGAAAGTTGGTCAGCGCTTATAGTTGTATCTGAAGAACGGGTTACACGTTGCCTAACTATCGCAAAAACATCATTGACCAATTTTGTTTCTGATCTGAGATATTAGCAAATTTCCATTTTTCGAACACGGAAAATTTAAACCTTTGCCTAGCCGCCTTAGAACAATATGAGGAGCTAAAACTTGGCAAACCGTATTGTGGACACTTATACTATATAACAACATAAAAGTTTTGAAAATTCAAGCGAAAAAAATTTTGAGGTGTCAACACGCCCGTGGTGTTACTCTATATATGTTCAAATATTTCTTTGCTGGAGCATAATTCTACTACGGCAAACAAAAACAAAATACTCTATTCTTCCATATCGTCTACTTTTTATCTCAAAATATTCTAAAATGCTGAAGATTTTTTCAAGGTTGGTTTGCAAACACACGCCGTTGTAATTTATAAATTGACACGGAAATATATATAAAATATAACTTTCCTACTTAATTTCTTATAACAATAGCTCGATAAATCAGAACAGCAAAATTTTATTGTTACACAATTTGGCGTCTATAAGTTTGAACTAGTCTTTTGCCTTCAAAATCAAAACTGTCATTACAATCATGCTTGACATCGTTGATAAGACCCACATTTATTGCTTGTAGGCTCTCGACATGCGTCCAGACATTGGATTTGTGTACATTAGACGTGTCAGATTCTGTCAAATTCCAGAAAGTATTATTGGGATCCAAATGTTCAAATAAATCAATCCTGTGACTATCAAAATGCCGCAAGTGATCATTTTTAGTATGGGAACAAGTTTTTGGAGGAGTAGAATTTTGAAGCCAGTCCAAGTTTGTATACATTTTACGACTAAAATGAAATTCCAGAGTTTTCAAACTTACAAGACATTTTAGAAATGACAGACACAGTTTTTTAATAACTACTGGTGATTTAAAGGACAGGCACAGCGTTTCCAGCATGGGCATGTGGCATTTGCATGGAAAGTCAAACAAATGTGTATTAAATGAAATCGATAAAGATTTAAGTGATTTTGCGTGCTTTTCGATTGTCAGAAATATTGACGTTGGACATACGGAGGAGCAGCCGGGCATGTATTGGCCGATTGTAATATCAAGACACAATTTAGTTAGGTTCGGGAATTTTTGAATCTTCTTCAAACTATAAAGGTTTACGTATTCCATTGGGTAGCTGACACTCAAACAAAATTGTTGCAAATTAGGTAGCAGGTCAACATTCCCTAGCCCAATGAGCCCAGGTTGTGTGTAATATTTTAACTGAGGAGAGCAAGTCTTTTCCAGGTATTCCTGAAGTAGACACAAATGCGGGTCAATGAGCGTTTCTAAATTTTGTAATTTAGGTAACTCTGGAAAACACTGATTTTCCACAAAGGCTTTCAACATGCTCCTTTCCTTATCTAAACAGTGCTTTTGATTAAGCCTGTTTTGACTGATGTGTAGCTTAAGTCGCTCAACATTTGGGGTGTGTTTTAACACGTTACACAAAAACTTTGCAATGTCCACTTGACTTTTAGTTTTTTGTGTGTCCTGCTGACATATTAAGAGGGTTAGATACCAAATATGTTTTCCATATCGTTCAAAGAAAGTCAACACATAACCGTTTAAACCCTCAATGCTTATGTTTACCGAGCGTGACACAAAAGGATTTTCTGGATGATTTTTAAAATTCCGATGGAAGTTTTGTAACAATTTAGTTGTGCTTTGTTTGTTTAAAAACCTTACTTTAGTAATTGGCATTTCCATTAACGGCATAAATCGGCAGTGATGACTTTCTACAGAAGAGTATTGCAAGTTGAGACAGTTGAGTTGTTCACTTTGGAGGTATCTGTCAACGCCTTCTTTCCATATTTTGCAAACTTGTCTACTTGTTAGCAAATCCTTTCCGGCTACAAGGTATTTCAGCAACATATGCCACATCTGAAAATTGTAGGATTTAATTTTTTTAGCAAATAATATTTACAAAACTTTTAGTGTTAGTATCACTTTACAAGTAACCTCCTCCGGCAGTATCTGCAGTGCGTCTCGGTTTTCCATTATTGCAAAAAGTAACCAGGGTTGCAGAGTAAATAAAAAACGTATTTATCTTCACGTTTTAAAAGATCAGATTTAAATAGAACTGTTTATTCTTCGTTGTAGTATTTTTATTTTAGAGTTGTCTTACTAAATTAATTAGACTACAAAATTTCCAAATAACAAAAACCTTAAAACAAACTTATATAAAATTTGAAACCTGTACAAATAAATACTGAATAAAAATGTAAATCAGATTATTTTGCTACGTTGAATATCCAAACTGCGTATATCTGGGTTTTCTCAAAAGTGAGAGAAATGGAGGATGAAAAGGTACCCTATTCAAACATGGTAGGACTTTTGTGTACATTGCAGGTATGCATGTGTATGCTTGTTTACGTAGGGTTCCGTTACGTCGAACAATAGGGAACGTGTAACATGCAGTATAACGCTAGGTTCCTGCTAAATGAATATCTGAGTCTCTCCCATTTTTTATTTTATTTAAAGGAATTCATGCAGAGAAAGACACTTAACCAATTGCATAGTAAAGTGTACATCGTGTAGAGTGTGTTCACAGAAGCATACGTATTGGGTATATGGGTATTTTATATAGTGGTTCAATCCTTTCATTGAATGCTGATACCTAAATACGTGGTATTACAGCAAGGGTATGTTTGACGTTTTCTGAAGTTTTCTGAGAAAACAGCATAAATAAGCAAGATAATATCAAATGATTTGTGTGAAGGAATGATAGCAAATGTTCAAATGGTATAATGTAAAGCAATAAACCGTAATGTTTTCCACTAAAATCACGTTGCTGCTGCGTGTTCTTTGTAATAAAATCGAAAGTAAATCGTGTATTGCTTACACATTTTTGTGTGTGAATACGTCTACGTGAAAAATCCACTAAAAATTTAAGGAAGTGTTTTGTTAAATGCATTGAAAATGCAATAGGTATTATGAAGTTCTTGGGATGAACCGACTTTTTCTGAGAAAAAAAAACTGGATCTTTGTATCCATTTGCAATAAAATTTTACATAGAGCAATGCAGCAAATACTTACCTTAATATATTAAAATTTGCCAATAATTATATGCTTTTATGTTGATATGCTAAATTTGTTATAATATAATCATTTAATTATATGAAGTCAGCTTTTATGATTTTAGTACAAATTTGCATAAGCATTAGCCAAGGAAAAACGTTGCAATAAAATAATTAAATCAGTTAAGCAATTTTTCCATGTAATTGCTCCATACATGACTAAATTAGGTTCATAATTCATGCATCATTCACTTTTTACAGTTTTTATTTTTTCGTGACATCCAACCTTCCATTAAACTAAAATTGATTTTTAAACGTTAAATATATTCCAATGCATTTATACAGCATATACATTCACTTAATTTACTGTTTGAGTATTTGCATGCGTAATAAACTATTGTGAAAAATGGTTAGTGGCTATGAAAAGGCTCATTATATAAGTAATGTAATGTGCTGTTTTTCAATTCTACATTGTGACAAATCTGTCACTAAAAGTTGGTTAGGGTCGGATGGTCAAACTGGGAAGCCGAAAAAACCGTAGATTGACAGGTACGCTTTCTTTTGATAAGATTTTATAAAAACTCAGGACCACAACTATAATTATTAACTTGTTTCAATATTCAGGATCAGGGAACGGTGGAGAAGAAGGAGGAAAGTCTTCAACTGAAGTGGTTTTGAAGGAAACCGAAAATCAATGAAAAAGTGTAAATTTTTAAAGGATGATTTCAGATGTGTACAGTAACAGGATGGAATCAAAATTGGGTGATAGATTCAGTGGTTTACAAATAAGATATATCTGGAAAGTATTCTTATGATTAGAGTTGATTGGGAACATGAATTTTATGTATTTTTACTAGAATGAACATGTTTGCAAAAATTTTTAATAAAAAGTTTATATATTTATTTATTTGAAAACGCAAGCATTAGAGCGAATAATTTTTGTAAGCATTTTATTTCATAAAAATGTTTTCATCACAAAAGCTTATATACAAACATAACAGCATTTTTTAGGCTTATCGCAAGTTGTCATACAATTACTTTCTTTCATTTCCCCTGACGACTTCTTATGAGTCACCTTGACATGTCTAATCAATCGTACTCCCCAGCCCATGACACTTAAAATACCTCTGGTAAAAAAGCAACCTCCCACATCCCACGTTTTTTACCTACCCGAAGGAATCATTTCATTTAGATTCTTGAAACAAATACCAACGCAAAAGTAATTGCATGGTAGTAGGTAGTTTGGTAGTTGTTACTATTACCTCTGAAATATGCTGTGATTATAACTGAAAAGCAATTTTTTAATGTTGTAGCCATTAGCCATCACTATGCGTCAGTTCAATTCCTAGATGAACTTTACGTTAAAATCATGATTGTCCTAAAAGTTACTAGTAATTTACCATTGATTTTCGCTGTCATTTTATTCATATAATTTACGAAAATCTGTTCTCTTTCAAACTAAAACTGCTCTAGTCCAAATTAAAGCAATCAAATTCATCGTCGGAGTACGAATCCTTAACGTTATTCAGATATGCTAAGTATTTTTTGTTATGACAGCATTCCCAGTCAACATGACTCTCATTTCCGGAATAGTTACGAATAATTTTGACATTCGCATTCTGAAAGCGGTCTTCAAGACTGAGTTCGACTTCTTTGCTAAACTGTAAAACAATACAATATAAAATATTAAATATCAACGAGTTTTTAAAAAATAGATACATTAGTAATTCAAATCAATCCGTTAAGCTGAACTTCATACCTCCGCACTTACGCACACTTGCAAGTCAGTTAGTTCTGTCATTTCTAGAAATCCACAAGCGGCCACATCCGTTAGTTTTCCTTCGTCGCAACTAGCATTTAAATGAAAACTCTTTAGATCTGCAAGAGTAATATCAGTCAATTTAAATGTTGAAATAAATGATCGTATAATTAAAGCTAGGTGTGAAAGTTGAAAATGATTACAAACTTACGCTGCAAGTCCGTCAGACCGTTTCCGTTTTCCCCAATCACATCCGCATCACTGACTGAAGATCCGTGTAAACCAACAAGTTTCTCCAGCAACGGCCATTTCTCACAGATTACATTGATTGACCCGCTTCCCAAAACAATTTTCAGTACTTTCACATTTGGCATGTACCCACCCAACTTTCTAAGCTCTACAAGTGTGAATTTATGATTAATATGGACAAACTCAAGCTTAGAAAGTTCTACTCCCATCAGATCTGATTCTTTTATAGTGACATCATAAAATTCAGGGTGCGAATTCAGAGCCGCGGATTATCCTGTTTTGGTGTAATCTAATCCCAATCCGTATTCACAGATTTTCGGATTAGCTAAATCTCAAAAAATATATACTAAATCCTAATCCGATTTGGTTTTAATCGGCCTCTGTGAATACGGATTGGATTTTGTATTCAGAGCACACGATTAACCTAAATCCAAATCTCAAATCCTAAGCCTGGAAGGGAGAAGGATTAGAGATTGAATCCAAACAGAAAATGCACGTTTGTGGTGCATAATCATCGATAATTTACAAATTTTAACTAAAAGACGGTGGTAACTAAAGGCAAATTTACCACCGTTTTTACCAAATTATAATAAAAAGTTGCAAAATGAGGAGCGCCAGAGGTTAGTTTTTGCGGGAAGGTTGGGGCATATGGTCAAGGACAAGGTGGGAAACAGGGATCTTCTTGATTATATTCCCCCTCAGGGCGACCTTAAAATTAATTGAAGGATTGCGTTGGTTCCTTTTTAGGGAATTCGGAATAATTAATTAAAAAATAAAAGTGGAAGTGCACGGGTGGAGGAGGAAGTTGAGCCTGGTTGTGGGGTTATCGTCACTCTTCTTAACTTCTAACTTCAACTTGGGAAATATATCCACATTTTGGAAGTTCATGTGGTCACCTTCATTAAAAATGCCCTTCAGCAATGTGACCAAAACCTGGGTTATCTCGATATGAACATGGATTGACCTTATGGTCAACAATCCACTGGGGAGAGAAAGTGTTATAACTAGTTTGACAAATTAGCATTTGTAAACTAATGGAACTTATGTACATATCAATGGATTCGGATCACATTTTATGGTCACCAGAAAAAACATTATTCACGGAAATCTAATTGGAAATTAAAACACTCCAGATGAGCAGGTATGCCGAGTTACGACGAATTACAGTCAAAACCGACATTACCTATGGCGAGACGACGAATTTAATTATTGGAACATAGAACACTACCAATCACCTGTTCCATTTTACAAGAATATTGGTTGACTTACACGCCGAACACATTGCCACACGCTGCTGCTGCACATTATTATTAAATCCGGATTTGATCCTAATCAAATCCTAATCTAAAATTGATTTTGGGTGTGAATACCACTGCAAATCTGGATTTATTCGGGATCGGATCAGGATTTATTTTATCCAAAATAGATCCGCGGCTCTGAATTCGCACCCAGCATACTCGTTGCTATATCTATTCTCCTCCAGTACATTCTTCAAGTATTCTCTCATATCCAAGCCACGCAGATCCATCATTAACACTTGAAGGTTGGGCATCCATTTCAGAAACCCAAGGTCACTTGCCACGTTGCCCCAGAGTCGAAGTTCTTTCAAGGCTTCCATTTGGCCACCAAACGGGAATCTAGTATCAGCAGGAACCAGAAAGCTGCAGCAAACATCCAAAACCTGCAACGTTCCGAAGTGAGCCTGCAGCAGTTTCACCAGGACTAGGCATCCGAATATCTGGGAACCTGCACAATCTTTGAAACAAATACTGAGGCGCTGGAGACAAGAAAATTGAATCCTGTCAAGCAAGGAAATATCGGTTTTCCAAGGAATGTGTGATTCCATAAGATCCAGTGTCTTCACGGTAGAATTGGTCCAAGGTTCTGCGCGAGAGAGAAGCAGAAGATCGAGCAAAGTCTTGGGATCCTCCTCCATTTTTCTAACAATGTGCTAAAAGCCAAGCAAAAATCATAAAATATATATATTACAATATAATAGCTTTATATTCTGGTGTCACAAATAGTGTGACTTTTAATTACCTGCAGATTAGGAAAGTTTACAAGCTGAAAGCCTGAAAACTCGTCAACTGTCAAGGACAACACTCTAGAATGAATTAGTTCTGCAGGACGAAATGTCATCCTTGGACAGAGCCTGTCCTTGTTCTCAAAGGAACGCCAAGTTGGATTACATTGTTGATCATTTACGCTAATGTTCCTTATTTCCAGATGCTCCAGATTGGGAACATGTCTGATTAGAAACTCCAGCAAATTCGAACTAAATTCATTTGCCAATTCAATGTCAGTAAAGTTAACCCGATCCAAAATTAGGTGCTTAACTTGAGGTCCCACAACATTCCAAAATAAATTGGACGGGGAACCCTCCTTCAGCGCAAAAGGAATAGAAATAGTCATCCCCTCCAGCTTGTACTTTTCAAAAGGCTTTTCCAGTAAAGCGTGGGGATTTGAAGGATCCTGCAACTCCTGAAGTAGTTCGGAGGGATTAATACCTCCTGTCGTGACAGGCTGCTCCATCAACCTCTGTTCCGGAACAAGCTTCAAAACTGCATTCTTCCTCCACCAGTTCAAGGACTCGTTCTGCCATGTAGAGCACACCAGACGGATGCATTTCAGGGTTTCCAAATTGGCAACGGGCTGGATATATTCAAAGATTCGTTTGAGAACCTGAAACAACCGTAAAATGTAGAATACCTAGTCATTAAATGCTTATTAAAGAATTGACTTTCAACTTAATTGGTTAGCAAAAAATATTGATAATCAATGATAAATATTGATCGACTAACCACTGGATTTAACAGAGGATGTTCCGCAACTTGATAATCCTCGTTTTGATTTCCTTGCGCAGCGCTAGCTGCAGGTTCCTGTCCAACGGTTCCATTTCCCTTTACAACTGCCTTGCTCATTTTTATAACTGTCCAACAACTAACAAATTGTTTTTCAAAAAGTGAGTTTAGATACAACCAGTTCTACAAAATTTCTGATTTCAGGTTCCTCCCAAAATCTCACCAAAAGTACTTGGGCACCACTTGTCACTGTGAGAAGTGAGTACGTTTCCCAGAAATAAATATTATCTCGCTTGACTACGTGTATGCATGGCAGTAAATTAGAATTATTTAACAAGCAATGTGTGCTTTCTTTTAAATATGCTAACAGAAATAGAGACTTGTGCCCTAAATGGGTATTATTCACTTTTCGATTTTGATACAAAAGTACACGCAGCAGCAACGGGAACACGAAACCTTTACGGTTCAATACTTTGCTTTATGACATACCTATTATCATTACTCTTATTTACGCCCAGCGTATATGAGATTGTTTGAGTGTCCTGTCCCCTCCGTCCGTCCGTCCGTCCAGAACAGCTGATATAGCAGCAGACTGCTACTAGCAGTACTACTTTTTTCATATATGGTCGGATGGAGCTGATATTTGGTATGTAGACCAATTGAAGGGTGGGGAATTCAGCCAAATCAACCAATTACCCCTGGGGGGAAGGGTTCATCCCCCAGAGGGGGTTTTTTACAGTTTTGCTCAGATTGAGCTCAAATTCGGTATGTAGACCAATTGAAGGGTGGGGAATTCAGCCAAATCAACCAATTACCCCTGGGGGGAAGGGTTCATCCCCCAGAGGGGGTTTTTTACAGTTTTGCTCAGATTGAGCTCAAATTCGGTATGTAGACCAATTGAAGGGTGGGGAATTCAGCCAAATCAACCAATTACCCCTGGGGGGAAGGGTTCATCCCCCAGAGGTGGTTTTTTACAGTTTTGCTCAGATTGTGCTCAAATTCGGTATGTAGACTAACTAAAGGGTGGGGAATTCAGCAAAATTAACTAATTACCCCTGGGGGGAAGGGTTCATCCCACAGAGGTGGTTTTTTACAGTTTTGCTCAGATTGAGCTCAAATTCGGTATGTAGACTAATTGAAGGGTGGGGAATTCAGCAAAATTAACTAATTACCCATGGGGGGAAGGGTTCATCCCCCAGGGGTAGTTTTTTACAGTTTTGCTCGGATTGAGCTCAAATTCGGTATGTAGACTAACCAAAGGGTGGGGAATTCAGCAAAGTTAACCAGTTACCCCTGGGGGAAAGGGTTCATCCCACAGGGGTAGTTTTTCACAGTTTTGCTCGGATTGAGTTCAAATTTGGTATGTAGACCAATTGAAGGGTGGGGAATTCATTTTTCACCCAAATCGGCGCCAATATATTGTCGCTGGGCGTACTTTTACAACTTTACTAAAGTTTTATTCCTTCACATAAATCACTTTTGCTACTTAAAACATGTCATTTCTGGAATACCAGGTGCAGGAAAATACTCCCAATGGGAGTTTAGGTTGAATGAAAGGATCTAAACACTATGCATATAATGTACCCAATATGTACACTTTTGTGAATATACTAAAACGATATACACACTTTACGTATGCAACTGGCTAAGGGATTTTCTTTGCATCAATTTTTCCAAATCAAGGGAGACAATGAAGATATTCTCACTGTGAATTTCACAGTTCTTCATTTGACAGGAACAACACACATTACATGTTAAACTGCATTTTACTCGCTTACCTCTAAAAGAAACTTACACAGTGTAGGTCCTCCACCAAAACATGCATACATATTAGAGTTGTACTTACATAAAACCTCTAACGTACCAACGTACGTGAAAGGGTACATTTTCATTTTTCACCTTCAACTTCTCTCATTAAAAACACATGTGGACAGTTTGGATATTCTCCGTAGCTAGTAATTCCGATACGGTCAACAATTCAACATTATTCCGATTTTTATTTTCTGTTCAATCTTTTCACTTGTGCTAGTGTCAGGTTTCTTGTAATTTGTTTTAAAAGTAATTCTATTTGATAAATTTGTGTCGTAAGTAAAATAGCATTAGAGCTGTAAAAACTGCTTGTTAAATAGCTCTATTTAAACTTGATGATTTAAAACGTAAAGATAAATACGCTTTTTATCTACAACCCTACTTACCTTTTTCAATGGAAAACAGAGACGCACTGCAGATACTGCCAGAGGAGGTAATTTATAGTGATATTCATACTAAGAGTTTAGTAAGTATAATTTGTTAAAAAGTTTTTAAAATCCACAATTTTCAGGTATGGTGTATGTTGCTGAAATACCTCGTAGCCGGAAAGGATTTGCTAACAAGTAGACAAGTTTGTAAAATATGGAAAGAAGGCGTTAACAGATACCTCCAAAGTGAACAACTCAACTTGCAATACTCCTCTGTAGAAAGCCATAACTGCATATTTTTGCCGTTAATGGAAATGAGAATTACTAAACTTGGGCTTCATATACGTAAACAAAGCATAACTAAAGTGTTGCAGGAATTCCATCGGAATTTTAAAAGTCATCCTGACAATCCAATTGTATCACGCTCGGTAAATATAGGAATTGAAGATTTAGACGTTGCTGTGTTGACATTCTTTGAACAGTATGGAAAACATATTTGGTATCTAACATTCTCATTGGACCAAACGTATAAATTAGATAATCAAGTGAATATTGCAAAGTTTTTGTGTAATGTTTTAAAACATACTCCAAACGTTAAACAATTTAAATTAGGAATCCATCAAAACATTCTTAATCCAAAGAAGTATGATCTAAAGAAGCAAACTAATATGTTAAAAGCTTTTCTTGAAAGCCAGTGTGTTCCAGAGTTGCCTAAATTACACAATTTAGAAACGCGTATTGATCCGGAGTTGTGCATGCTTCAAGAATATTTGGAAAAAATTTATGCTCCTCAGTTAAAATATTACACTCAACGTGGGCGTATTGGGCTAGAGCACGTTGACTTGCAGTCTAATTTGCAACAATTTTGTTGGAGTGTCAGCCACCCAAGCGAATACAAAAATCCTCTTATTTTGGAGAAACTTCAGAAATTCCCGAACCTTACTAAATTCTGTCTTAATATTGTAATCTGCAAATTATTTACCCGATGCTTCTCTTTATGTCCAACGTCAATATTTCAGGCAATTGAAAAGCACGCAAAATCACTTAAATCTCTATCAATCTCATTTGATGCACCATTGTTTGACTTTCCATTCAAATGCAATATGCCCATGCTAGAAACGCTGTGCCTGTCCTTTAAATCACCACTGGTTATTGGAAATTTGTGTCTGTCGTTTCTGAAATGCCTTGTGAGTTTGAAAACTCTTGAACTTCATTTTGATCGCAAGGGCTGCAACAAAATACCTACAAAGTCGGTTTGGCGTCAAAATTCGGATCTTCTAAATATTTGCCCCCATTTTGAAAGTGATCAGATGTGCAATTTAGAAACTCACAAAATTGATTTATTTCAAAATTTTGACAACATTGAAACTTTCTGGAATTCGGAGGCATCTGATACGTCTAATATAGACAAATCCAATATCTGGACGCATGTCGAGAGCCTACAAACAATAAATGTGGCACTTGTCGACGATGTAATGCATTCTCATAAATACAGTTTGCGTTTTGAAAGCAAAAAACTGGTTCGAACGTATAAACGCAAAATTGTGAAACAATAAAGTTTTCCTGTTCTGATTGATACAGCTATTTTTATAAAAAGTAATAAGGATAATTATATTCTATTTATATTTCCGTATTTATTTACAAATTAGAGAGACAAGTGTTTGCAAATCAACCTTGAGGAAAGTGTCATGCCTTACAACATTTTGCGATAAGAAAGAGATAAACAGAAAACGCGAAACTCAGAATATTATCTAAATATCTAGGCAGCCGTGGTAAGACTATGCTATAGTGATGAAATATTTTGTTTGTGTAATAAACGTGTAGTGTAATGTAAACATTTTAGTTTTAAAAGAAGTATGAAGAAAATGAAGATACCTAATACTGATTTAGTATAAATCTAAAATTTCGACGATCATGGTTACCAAAAAGTTGGCTTTTATTAAAATTTTGAAAGTTTTGATATATCTGGTTTCCTCAAAAACTTATAGAAGTATACGCTTACATTGTGTAACAGAAACGTTTAACTTACAAACTTCAATAAAGTTGTAATGGGAAAATTTAGCTACAATTTTTACATTTAAGGAATCTTATTATTTTGTGTACTAAATGGTGATGCAAGATATTAATAATAGTTTTAAATCATAATTGTTTATAAATAAATAAAACCAAGTTTAATAAAACAAGCTCCATAATTGTACCATAAAATATTTCTCATAAGTTAATAAGCACATTATTTAATAAGTTCAGTACTCTACTTACGAGCTTTCCTATTACTTCTTGTAAACATTGTGCCAGTCACCAGAAATATTGCATCTTTTGTATGTTAATTCTAACTGTATAAAAATTCAGTTTTCCATCAACTTTAATTCTACATAGGTGAACATAATACGACAGCCTTGAGCCTTGTGGATTACTAAAACGTCATATCACCAAACAAAATGGAACCAAAGATTTTTGGTGAAGGCTACGCCAACTCGCGACAAAAACCGAAGTAATCATATTTGTAATTTATGAACCTGTCTGTATATTTATTGGCGTCAAAATGCATCCAATTTGTATCCAATCCAACATCACAACAGTAAACCGTAAATCATGTAAGTTATCCAAATACAATGTCTCAAAATTTGCATTACATGATTATGATTTTTGCTGGCCATTGTAATCCTGACTCAGTGTTTTACACGAAGTTCAAATATAGAGAAACACTTTTAATTTAACGATGGTTGCGGAACAGTAAGCATTAAAACAACGTATTATTTTTCAAGTCCAGCAAAGTCACAAAAAGGGCAAGTGAATCAGTTTCATCGGAGAAAAATTTGCAATTTATTGATGGATTCAAAGATAAAAAGCTTGCAGTTCGTGGAGGCTTTATGTACTAATTGAAAATCAAAATCATCCACAAATTTTATGTGCATTCTAAAAAATGCCAGTTGGCATAACAAGGTTGCTGTGTTAGCATAACTCTATACGACCACGACGTTAATAGGTTCACAGACAGTAAGTTTAAAGTCTCTGCAGTAGATCATAACTACTTACCTAACTCCTAAAAATTTCAAATATCAAGCAGTTACTGCTGCCAGAGACATTGTAGTGTAAAATTAGTTTTTGTTGGGAGCTTTTTCGCATTGGGTATTTTTTGGTTTGGGTAAAAAAGGTTGCGGATGCTTTCGCTGAGGATTCTTTCGGGACAAGGATATGTTAGATAATGTGCATACAATATTTATTGCTCCAATTATAGAATTTGTTTTGTCAAGCATTGAGTTTTATTTATTGAGCGTAAACCGTTATCCTTCAAAACTATTTTTAATATTTACATCATACATCAATATTTACATTTACATCAATATTTAGTGTTTGCTATGATAAGATTTCTTTTACTTAATACTGCATGTAAAATAAACTATATTAAGTACCATTAAACTCAAATTTGTAACTTGGATGTTTCTGTTAGACAATGTAAACTTGTGTTTCTATTAGCATTTTAAGAAACCTAATATGTCAAAATTTTCAAAATAATTACAAGAGAAAAAACTTGTTGACGATCAACAATGATTGTGAACAGTTTAGGTTATATTCTAGGTCTGTAATTTACATTTAATTTACACTTAAAATGTTTACATTTAAAAACAAACTACATATTATGCACAAAATATTTTCTCGCTGGAGCATAATTCTACTATGGCAAACAAAAACAAAATACTCTATTCTTCCAACTTATCTATTTTTTATTTCAAAATATTCTAAATTGCAGAAGATTTCCTCAAGGTTGGTTTGCAACCACTTGCCGTTGTAATTTAAAGGTAGACACGGATATATAAGTAAAATATAATTGTCCTAGCTAAGTTTTTATAACAATAGCTGTATAAATCAGAACAGAAAAGTTTTATTGTGACACAGTTTTGCGTCTATACGTTCGAAATAGTTTTTTGCCTTCGAAACGAGAACTGTAATTACAAGCATGCTTCACATTGTCGATAAGTGCCAAATTTATTGTTTGTAGGCTTTCGACATGCGTCCAGATATTGGACTTGTGTACATTAGACGGGTCAGATGCTTCCGAATTCCAGAAAGTATCAATGTGATCCAAATTCTGAAATAAGTCAATCTCTTGATTATCAAAATTGCACAAGTGATCATTTTGAGTATGGGAACAATTCTTTGGAGGATTTGAGCTTTGACGCCAATCTGTAAGTATTTTGGAATAAAAATGAAGTTGGAGAGTCTTCAAATTTACAAGATATTTCAGAAACGACAGACACAATTTTCCAGTAACTACTGGTGATTTAAACGACAGGCAAAGCGTTTCTAGCATTGGCATGTTGCATTTGACGGGAAAGTCAAACAACGGTGTATCTAATGAAATTGATAGAAATTTAATTGCTTTTGCGTGCTTTTCGATTGTAAGAAATATTGACGCTGGACATAAGGAGAAGCAGTCGTTTAAGTGTCTTCCGATTACAATATCAAGACATAATTTTGTAAGGTTCGGGAATTTCTGAAGTTTGTCCAAAATAACAGGATTTTCGTATTTTCTTGGATGACTGATACTCCAACAAAATTTTTGCAAATTAGATTGCAGGTCAACGTGCTCTAGTCCAATAGGTCCATATTGTGTGTAGTATTTCAGCTGGGGAGCGTAATGTTTTTCCAGGTATTCCTGAATTATGCACAAATGCGGGTCAACACGCGTTTCTAAATTTTGCAACCTTGGCAACTCTGGGAGACACTGGCTTTCAAGAAAGGCATTTAGCAAAGCTTTTTCATCATTTAAATCATAGTTCTGGTTTAGCAGATTTTGACAGATTTTTAACTGAATTAGTTTAACATTTGGTGTGTGTTTTAACACGTTACACACAAACTTTGCGATATCCACTTGATTATCTAATTTACCCGTTTGCTCCATTGAGAGGGTTAGATACCAAATATGTTTTCCATACCGTTCAAAGAAAGTCAGCACATAAGAGCCTAAATCGTCAAGGCCTATATTTACCGAGCGTGACACAAAAGGGTTGTCTGGATGATCTTTAAAATGCCGATGGAATTTTTGTAACATTTTAGTTGTGCTCTGTGTGTTTAGAAACCTGACTTTAGTAATTCTCATTTCCATTAAGGGCAAAAATCTGCAGTTGTGGCTGTCCAAAGAGGAGTAGTCCAAGTTGAGTTGTTCACTTTGGAGGTAACTGTCAACGCATTCTTTCCATATTTTGCAAACATGTCTACTTGTTAGCAAGTTCTCTCCGGCTACCAGGTATTTCAGCAACATTCCCCATACCTGAAAATTGATTGAAAATAGAATTAAATTAAATTTTAAGGTCTTTTGTGTCAGTTTTATTTACTTTACAAACTTTTAGCATAAATATCAGTTTATAAATCACCTCTTCCGGCAGTATCTGCAGTGCGTCTCGGCTTTCCATTGCGATTAGGTAAGTAGGGTTGAAAATTTAAAAAAACGTATTTCTCTTTACGTTTTAAAACATCAAATTTGAGTAGTGATACTTATTCTGTCATTATAATTTTTAGAGTTCTCTTACTAATTTACCTACTTGGACTATGAAAATCTCAAATAATATTAATTTTTAATCTGAAATCTGCCATAATATTGAATATAAATGAAAATCTGTATAATGTTGACCCTGTCAGAATAACTATCTACGGTGAATATCCAAACTGTGCTTTTATTGAGAGAAATTGAAGATGAAGAAGTAGCCTTATGTGTACTTTAGAGCGTTTATGTTCTATTCATTATGTATTTATGTACATGTTTTGGTGTAGGTTTCTATTCAGTAAAGGTAAGGGTATATATTGCAGTGTAACAACTGGGTTTTGGTCAAACAAATTGATGCAAAGAAAAGCATTTAACCATAGGTACATAATATACATAATATGAAAAATATACATCATTTCAGTGATTTTAGTTTGTTCACAAAAGCGTACGAATTGGGTATTTTATATGCATTGGGTATTCAATCCATTCATTGAATACCATTACCTGGTATTCCAGCAATACCCTGAAAATGTGTAACTTTTATAGGCAACAGAAATAAGCAAGGTATTACCAAGTAATTTATGTGAAGGAATGAGAGCAATGATAATATTTCATAATGTAAAGCAATTAACAGTAAAGGTTTCAACTAGATAGAACCCCGTTTCTGCTGCGTGTTCGTTCTGACAAAATCGAGATGTGAATACATAATACTTACACATATTAGAGTGTGTAAGTGTGTACCTATTTATATGAAAAAATCCAAGCAATTCTAAGCAATGCAGAATAAGGGCATAAAATGTTTTGTTAAATATAATGAAAAGGTAGTAGGTATATTATGTTATTTATACATTTCTGGAAGAATCGGAAGTTTTATGAGAAAGCAAACTCTGTCTATGGTTCCATTTACAAATAAAATTTTACAAGGGGTACTATGTAGTAAAAACTTGTATTAAACTCCAGTAAATCTCAATTGATTTTACGTTTACATGCTGAATTTGCTAGTACACAATTCTGTAAGTCAAGTTACCCAATATGACCAAATTATAATCAATCAGTACCGCATTTAAGACGTCGTATGAATATGAATGGTATGAATTTTCAATCAATTAAAACTTAAACAAGCAAATTCGATAAAAAACTAGATCTAACCCCTACCAAAAAAATCGTTCCTCTTATAGTTTCAAAATAACTTAATTTTACAAGCCAATTACACATTATGTTTCATAATGCACACGTCATTTACAATGTTTGTATTTAAGACATTCGTCCAGTTTTTATTTTTGTGTGCTATTAAATCCTCCATCAAAATGAAATAAGTATTTTAAACTATACATGCTACATTAACATTCATGTATGCTAAACTTCCACTTAATTCATTGATTCTTTTGTGTCATTTATATTCAAAATGTGTGACGGTTATGACAACTTGTCATTGACAAAGCACGACGGCCGATGGCAGTAGCACACACTCGGCAAGCTTCGCTATTGCTCAACCGGCACAGCTGACGTGTGTTTTCCCAAACTCACTTTTTGTCTGCTCTGCACTCAGCACAAATGAGCTAAATCGCAAATTTTTTAAAAGTATATTTCGGAATCAGTATTAACCTTTTCAGTTATTAAAATGACACAACTGCCCGTTGACAACTTGACATGTCAACTGTGTGGTGGTGGAGGTGATAACAATGACCAGTTACCTGATTTAGTACCTGTTGCAAGATTGACAAGTTACCTGTCTCATCAAAATGTGCTTGAAGGCTTACTAGTCGATATTCCTTCGCAGTTAACCGATGAAACTGTTCCAAAATTGTGGTTTAAACTGTCAACTTCTTCAAATCCTTTAACGGAGAATAGTGAGCATTTTCTTTTGTGTGACAATTGCTCATCCGAGCTTCAAACGGTGGACAATCTGACTAATGAACTGGAGTCCATTCAGAAGAGAATTGAAAGTCAAGTACTGAAAATTAATGAAATCCGACAGGGCTCCTCCACATTAACGGTGTCACCTGGACAAGTGACCATTTCTGGTTGGACCAGTGGACAGGATAACATTTGGAGGGGATGGGAAGCTCTGGGAAGTATTTTGGAGGGGACGTTACCTAGATTAACAGGTAAACTGCTTGATAAGGTCATTAAAGTTGTAATTTTTGTGGTTACCTCATATCTTGTTGTATTTTAGTTTCAGGCAGCGGTGTGGAAAATGGAGGTGAGTCTGCAACAGAAACGGTTTTGGAGGAAACCCGAAATCAATCACAATCACAAGAGCCAGAAGAGCAAGAGGTTTCCATGGTTTGTGAGGTGGATGAGGATTACATTCCCGAGTTTAAACCTGACAGTAACGTCAGTAATTCAGCCGTTAAAAACTGTCAAGGTCACTCCTCAACTGACAAGGATAACAATCAAGCCAGTACTTCATCTCCAGCCGAAGTGGTTCATGTGACTACTCCAGAAACTTCTCAAGAGAATGCAGATTCCAGTTCCAAGTGTCGGACTAAACGGATTAATAATAGTGGACCAGCTCCATTATCCGTGAAATGTAAGAGGACTAAAGTGGCCGAAAGGAAATTTGCTCGAAAGAATCTGAATCTAATTCAGTTAGTCCAGAAAAGAGCGTTAACCGTAAAACTGGAACGGTTACGGTTATCGTTACCAAGCTCAAGTGCAGGACCACGGAAATTCGACTATTTTTACGCCCGTGGAAAAGGCAAGTTGATATGTAAATTATTTTTAAACCCAATCAATTAACATAGTGTTTAATTAATTATGTGTTTTGTTTAGAATCCAGGGATTACAAATGTCCACACTGCAGCAAAATCATTAAGGGTCATTGCAACTTGGGTGCACATTTATTCCAACAGCACTTGGATCTTCGACCCCACGTCTGTGACATTTGCAACTGGCCTTTTACCACTCGCAATACTTTACGGGGTCACAAAAGAGTTCATTCTGACGAACGACGTTACAAGTGCAAACTTTGTGGGGCTTCCTTTAAATGGAGATTTTCTTTTAAAAAGCACTTGAAAAGTTGCAAAAACAAGAGTCAGCACAAAAGTAAGTAGCAAAATTATCTTTAAAAAAATTTAGTGATGGGTTTTACATTATGACTAATTATTTTTTTGCAGAAATTGGAAATTATAAGGCAATATTCAAATGCCAGCATTGTGATCGTACTTTTAAAAAGAAAGTAGATTTGAAACGACATTATCTCAAAGAGCATTCCGATCTCCGACCCTATTCTTGTCAAATTTGCAACTGGCCTTTTGCAACTTTACAGTATTTAGAAATCCATCAGTGGGTACATAAAAAAGAAACGCCGGATTTTAAACCACCTCCTGTTATTATTAGAAAAGAGCATCAAGCTCCAATGCCAACTTCAATTGTTAAATCTGCTAGCCCAAAGAACAAGAAGCCAAAGGTGATTAATAAAACGGCAAAGTGTCAGTATTGTGCTTTCACTGTGGAAGCAAAAGATAGGGAACAACATTGGCAGGTACTGAGCCCACATTATCGTGAACAGCATTTGGATAAACGACCATTTCCTTGTCAAGTTTGTCCAAGAACCTTTCGGAACAGGAAGCAGTTGAAAGAACACCAACTGAAACATTCTGCTTTAAAAAATAATGAGTTAAAAGTAAAGCTGTGTGAGCTTTGTGATAAAACCTTTGCTCAGTCTAGCTACTTAAACCGGCACATTAATTCAGTTCATTTAAATAGTAAACCGTTGGAGTGTGTGTTTTGTTCTAGTACATTTGCAAGAAAAGATAGATTTGATTTGCATTTGATGAGTCATATTGGCGAAAAGCCGTTTAGTTGCGATTTGTGTACGAAAACGTTTAAGGAAGAACGAGTACTTCAAACACACAAACAAACGCATGCATGCTAGTGGCAAGCCATTCAAGTGTCTAAACTGTCATAAAGATTATAAGAGCAAGGAAGGTTTCCAGAAACATCAGTGTCGAGGAAATTGATTAGATTGAGTAGTTTATAGGTTAATTGGAAAGTATCCCTATGATTAAGGTTGATTGGACAGTGGAAACATGAGTTTTATATATTTTAATAGAATGAACATGTTTGCAAAGCTTATAATAAAAAAGTTTATTTATTGATTCATTTGAAAACGCAAACGAAAGAGCGAGTATTTTTGTAAACATTTCATAAAGCTGTTTTCATCGCAAAAGCGCAATTTTTAGGCTTATGGCAACTTATCATAGTGTTACCTTCTTTATTCATATCCCCTGACGATTTCTTATGAGCCACCTTGACATGTCTAATCAATCGTACTCCCACTTAGAATACCTTATATCAAAAGTAGCCTCCCACAACCCACGTTCCTAAGAAATCATTTCACTTAAATTTTTAGAACAAATGTCAACGCAAAGGGTAATTGTATGATAAAAGGAAGGTATTACGTTTACGTTGACAAAAATGCTGGAGTTAAAAATTGGAAAATCGATTCTTTTCTTTTGTAACGATTAGTCATCATTGTGCGTCAGGACAATTCCTAGAAAAAGTTTGCGTTAAATTAAAATCGTCATTGTCCTATTAGGTACTAGTAATTTACTATTGATTTTGGCTGTCATTTTATTCATATAATTTACTAAAATTTTGTTTTGAATATCATCTTATTAGTAAAAGGTAAGTGGCCATTTAATCAGTAAAATAATACATCCTTTCCTTTAATTTAAAAAAATAATACCACGTTGAAGCATATTTTCGGTGGAATTCCTCATTTATACGCAATTACATAGTGTACATAAAAAATTCATGGATTCTTTTTAATGGTTTTAATGAGTCATTGTCATAAAGCCAATGGAGAAAGCATGAACTTTCAAAATTTTACAAGGAGCTTACATTCCTAAACTAATACGCTAAAAAGAAGTGAACCTGAGAAGAAGTTTAAACTCTGATCGTAATTTACAAACAATTTGGAGCAATATGTTAACCAGTAAATTCTACAAGTCTCTTGATTTAATATTTCCCATTTTGTTCCACTTTGGCATAACCAGTTTCACTTAGAACAGCAAACTTTGTCGTTTTACAAAATCCCCAAAAACTACTACCAACTTTGCAAAAAGTTTTGGCTTGATAGCTATATGGGTGCTATTTGTAAATTTGCAGTTAATAAGATTCTGGATTCTAAAAGACATTAACCATTTTACTTTGGTATTTCCTTTTGCCACTGGGGGATTGTTAATGTTGGTTGTAAATTTGACCCTAAATAAACCTGATGGCGAGTTTATCCAAGCAGTAAGCCAAGTTTTGGTTCTGTTGCAGCATTTTAAATGTAAGTGGAAGTTTTAACGGGATATTTGATAAAATGCTCACTTTATTAACCTTACTATTTGTTTCAGGTTACTGCCTTCCCTGGCGTTACTACAAAATATTGCGCTTAGGAAAACTCGTGGACTTATTTTCAGTCACATTTTTAGCAGTAATTTGTATTATGATTTTGCTAAACTGTCTGCCTTGTGTCCTATTTTCTAATCTTCCCGTATTCTTCAGTAGCATTTTACCAAGTTCTACTCCAATTCCATTTAAACTTATATTAATAATGTACCAGTGCCACATTTGCTTGCCAATGTACTTCTCCCTGTACATATTAATTATCATATCATTCATGTTTGCCACAATTTTGATGCCCTTTATTTCCAACGAATTTTGTTTTGGGCGAAGATTTTATATAACCAGTGGAAAATTGCGATCAGTTAATACTCTGATATTGGAGTATCGTGCTCTTCAAGTATTTCAAAACCTAGCAAATAGTTCATTAGGCATATTTCTGCTGCCATTTCAAAGCTCTGGTAACACTTTTGTTTATTGTTGCGGTTGTTCTAATTCTGAAACAGTTTCAAACTGTAGAAACACTTGCTTTAGTATTAATGTTAACTTGGGCAATCTTTGCACCGTTGTTTTGGACATTTATTTTGCTCATGGGTGCAACAATATTTAGAAATGGAAGTAAAATTTTAGACTCGTGGAAATATTATCAGATATATTGGAATAATAAAAGTGAAAGAAAACTGCTGTCAAAGTTTAAAAAGTCGTGTCAGCCTTTTTCTTTACAGTACAAGAAAGTGTATACGATTAGGTCAACTTCTGTTTTGGTATTTTTGAGAGGATTGGTGAAAGGCTTGATGCGAGTATTGTTGACTTTAAGAGGATATTGAATTTTGATTTGACCAATGTATACCGACAATCTACTTTTGAAATTGCTAGATTCAAATTCAAATTACTCAAATTCTAAATTTACGTTTGTATGTATGTTTAATTGATAGTGAGTGTAAAAATCGTTTTATGAGTTAAGATTTCTTATGATAGATTAATATATTTGTATGAATAAAATTTTTCACTAACTCTAAGACTAGTCGATATTTATACATCCAACCGCTGCATTAGCAATATTAATTGTGACATTGTTGGCGTTGTTTCATTTCTATGTGACACTATATTATTTGCAAATGCAATAAATTATGAACATGGTTCATGTAATTTGCATTGGGGTATTTTGTATGGCATGCCAAAATTCCTTTTGAAAATTTGCTTTTAGAACATGATTTAAACTATTTTATTACAACAAATGAGGGCAGCAGTAAACATAAGAATGACGAAACATAAGAAGAACATAAGACGTGTTACAAGATATAAGTAATTTATTGATTTGAACACAAAAATTGCTCAGTATACCGGGCTAATAAACCGATTCATCAAACTTATTATATTTACTAGACTACTTGGTGGAGCCAAAAAAGCATTCTAAATTTATTCTAGTTTTACAGTATTTTCTTTCAAACTACATCTGCCCAAGCCTACCTAAAAGTCATAATCACCTTCATCGGACTCGGACTCATTAGCCTTATTCAGAGATGTTAAGAATCTTTTGTTATGACAGCATTCCCATTCAGCATGACTGTAATTTTCTGAATAGTTACGAATGATCTTGACATTTTGAAGGTGGTCTTGAAGACTTAGTTCAACTTCTTCACTAAACTGTAAAACAACACCAAGAAAAATAAAATTATTCATGATGAATTTTTCGCTATACTAATAAAATATTAAATATGTTTTAACACAACAGATGCATTAATAATTCAAATCAATCGATTTAGCAAACTTCATACCTCTGTACCCACGCACACTTGCAAGTCAGTTAGTTTTGTCATTTTTAGAAATCCCGAAGCAGCCGCATCCGTTAGTTGTCCTTCGTTGCAGCTAGCATTCAAATGGAAACTCTTTAGATCTATAAAAATAATATCAATCAATTAATGTTGGAAATTAAACTAAACTTATCTTATTAAAAGCTAGTAGTGAAAACCATAATAAACTTACGCTTCAAGTCCACCAGACCTTTTCCGTTTTTCCCAATCACATCTTCATCGCTCATTAAAGATCCGTGTAAACCAACAAGTTTCTCCAGTAACGGCCATTTCTCACAGATTACATCAATTAACCCGCTTCCCAAAACAGTTTTCAGTACTTTCACATTCGGCATGTACTCACCCAACTTCCTAAGGTTTTCCTGAGTGAATTTATGATTAATATGAACTATCTCAAGGTTAGTTAGTTCTACTCCCATCAGCTCTGATTCACTTATTCTGACATCGTAGAATTCATAATTTCTATTTATAACTAGGCGATTGCGGAACTTATCCCAATGCAGTACACTACTCAAGTATTCTTTCTTATCCAAGCCACGCAGGTCCATCATTAACACTCTAAGGTTGGGCATCCATCTCAGAAATCCAAGGTCCCTTGTCACGTTGCCCCAGAGTCGAAGTTCCTTTAAGTCATCCATTTGGCCACCAAACGGGAATCCATTATCAGCACGAAGCAGAAAGCTGCAGCAAACTTCCAAAACCTGCAACGTTCCAGAGTGAGTCTGCAGCAGTTTTCTTAAGACTGGACTCTCGAATTCCCGTAAGCGCCTAGTGCGTCTGCATTCTTTGAAACAAATGCTTAGGCGCTGCAGACAAGAAAACTGGATCCTATCAAGCAAGGAAATATCGGTTCTGAAATCAATGGGTGATTCCATAAGATCTAGTGTCGTCACGGTAGAACTGGTCCATGGTCCTGTACGAGACAAAAGCAGAAGATCGAGTAAAGATTTGGGCTCCTCTTCCATTTTTCTAACAATGTGCTAGAAAATAAGCAAAAATGACAAAATACCATATAACAGCTTGATAATTTGGTTTTGCAAAAATGTGACTTCATTAATTAGTGAAATTCATTACCTGCGTATTAGGAAAGTTAACAAGCTGAAACCCTGAAAAGTCGTCAACCGTCAAGGACAACACTCTGGAATGAATTTGTTCTGTAGGACGAAATGTCATCTTTGGTGACCACTCTTCATCGGTGGAACACCATGTTGGGTTACATTGTTCTCCATTCACGCTAATGTTCTTTACTTGGAGATACTCCAGGTTGGGAACATGTCTCACTAGAAACTTCAGCAAATCCGAATTAAACTTCTTTGGCTTTTTAATGCCAGTAAAGTTAACCCCATCCAGAATAAGGTGCTTCATGGTAGGTCCCACCACATTCCAAAATAGATTGGACGGAGTACCCTCCTTCAGCGCAAAAGGAATTGAAATGATCATTTCCTCCAGCTTGTATTTTTCAAAAGGCTTCTCCAGCAAAGCGTAAGGACTTGAAGCGTCTAGTATCTCCTTAAGTAGTATGGAGGGATTAATGCCTCCTGTCGTGACAGGCTCCTCCAAAAATCCCTGTTCCTGAACAAGCTTTAAAACTGCATTCTTCCTCCACCAGTTTAGGGACTCGTTCAGCCAAGTACAGCATACCAGACGGGTGCATTTTAGGGTTTCCCAATTGCCAGTGGGATGGATATACTCAAAGATTCGCTTCAGAACCTGGAACAACCGTAAAATTAAGAATTATCATAAAACTTAACTTGGTTATTAACTATAAGTATAAAAACTGATCTGTACTAGTACTAATCGACTAACCACTGGATTCAATAGAGGATGCTTCGCAACTTGATCCCCGTTTTGATTACCCAGAACAGCACCTGCTGCAGGTTCCTCCCCAACGGTTCCGTTTCCTCTTACAACCGCCTTGCTCATTTTTATAACTGTCCAACTAACAAATTGGTTTGCAAAAAGTCAATTAATCGAGTTATAAAAATTATTTGGCTCCAAGTTCTTCTCAAAATTTCACCAAAAGTACCGGTTTCCAATGAAATACTCGTAAACAAGTTGACCTCCGCCTACTTTAAAACGACTCCACAAACGGAATTTTTAAAAGCACCAATAAATCTGCAACCATCTATTTATCCGTTTACAATGTATCTCTGTAAACCTTACTAAGCTCAGCACCAAAGTAGCAAATTAATTCGTCAGGTTTTCGGACTAAAACTCTTTAAAACGTTTAGAACTCTCTTTTCCAACCACTCAGCAGCTGAGTCTCAGCTACTAAAATTCAGAAGTGCAACAGAACGAGAATAGTAGAAAAATAGAAATGATCAGTCACAGGCTGTGACTCACAGCTGTAGGCACACAACTCAAGTCCAGTGCAGTCGGGACACGATATGAACAAGCTCGCACGGACATTTGGAACAAAAAGGTGTATTTTGTGTTAAAATGTTTGATAACTTGCACATTTTCCGAGTTTGAAAGTTTGATTACTTGCAAGCTGCAAGTTGCAGCTCCCGCAATTGTATACTTTCATTTTAAGGATTGACAATGACAAGCATACTTTGCATATCAATTATTTCCTCCTTATGAATTCAAGTTTAAAATACACACGATTTTAACCTAGCAATGAAGTTCAGTTCAGACTGCATTCATCATATATTTATAAAATGGATACTTATACGAATGCTGATGCTAATGCTTACATTTCTTATTTAATAATTCAAGTAGCGCGACGTCCATATTTTTGACATACTAGTCTGGATTGTCTGTCCGTAGACTTTGTTTGGGGGTTCTAAGGCATAGGCTAAATCGGCTTTAAATATTTAACATTATTAAATTAAGGATCCATGATCTTACAAACGAATCCATGGACAATACCTACACTAACATTAGACACATACCACATTTCGAACTTACCGCAAAAATACCCCATGGTATTTTGACCTGTCAATAGGAAGTTATGAAGAATTGTTTAAAACAATATTTGTTGACCCTTTTCCAGGTTTTCTAAAGCATGACTTTAGATTTAACTTTCTGAACTTATAACTTTTGCACTTTTTCAAACAAACGCTAAAATACTCTGCATAAAAAGGGCTTTTAGACGAGCTTTGATTGACCATTTACTTTCTTAATTGATAAATGTCACATTTTGGGCTCTTTTTGCAAATCTCAGTTCAAGTAAAATTTTGGTGACAATTTTGTGTTAAAAAGTTATACAATTTATATTTCATTTTTTCAATGCTTATTTTAAATGTTTTACTTAGCAATATGAAAAGCTTATTTTTTAAGCTTTTAGGAAGAAGCAAATAAAGTTGGTTTTATGTCAATATTTGCTTAAAAAAATGGCTTAGCATCAAAACGGTGTATTTCTTGTGCTAAAATTTTCTAATACAGAATCCGCAAAAACAAAGTGCCAGTAACATCAGGATTTAGTTGCATCTTGTGAAGAAAAGAACTCTGAACAACATGTATTATTTTTTTTAAGTTTTGACTTGTCTGATTTCATAAAACAATTTCATCACAAAATACGTGTACAACCATAACACCTTTCATACCCTTGTATTCGATTCTGGTGACTTTCATTTTTCCACCAATACCTCATGACTTCTGAGCCACCTTGACAAATAATAGAAAGCCCTCCTCCTTGTTATGGAGACATTTATGCAAATAGAGATAAAATGCATATGAAGGCAAGAGATAAAAATAATCTTCGGGGGTTACATGATGCATTTTTCGGTTTTCCAAAAATAACGCATCGTCATGAAATCGCGGGAGAATGAAGCGTTTGTAAAACGGGCTATATCCCACTTCGAAAATGTTGCCAATAGGTCAAAGACCAAAGCAGTGAAACACTTTGTAGAAGAAGGTAAACGCCTGACAGGTATATACAAATTAATTCAGGGATATAAAACTACAAAAACATCAGGGTGCAAGGTCTCTGAAGGACGTATTGTAACGGTGGCTTTCTTAGAAAGCTTGAAGACGACTTCAAAGTTGTTCGACGAGGAGCCTTCCACCTTAATTATTGCTGCAGCCAACAAACTCAACATTAGTCCACAAACGCTAGGTCAAATTAAAGCGCAGACATTGAACATCAAAGCCTGCACTAAGCCGGAAGCACCAACCAGCAGTCAAGGATCAGGAGCAGCAAGCAAAATCTAGATCCCGATTTGTTTACAAAAATTACTTTCTAAGACCTAGACCAAAATCAAAACATGCTCCAAATATTCCACAGGCAAGAGGGATCGAAACTTTTTGGGATTTAAGTAAGGCAGGGTAGTCCAATCTACAAAACCCACACAGTTTACTCCAAAGTTTCAATACTATTTGGAAAAATATCACCACTAAAGTGGCAGCATAATCGGGAAAATCGGGATATTATAGGGTTCTAGCAAAAGCCAAACAAGAACTTTTTAGCACAGGATACAAAGGCACCAATGAATCTTAGTTTATGTAATTATTGTTAACTATTAGTTGTACTAAATGTTAAAAAATACTGTAGTTCAATAAAGCCTAAATGTTCCGAGATATCAGAATTTCAAAAATGTATCCATAACAAGGAGGAGGGCTTTAGTTAACCGTCTTCTAATGTAAAGCTCCTGCCCACTTTACTCATTTTTGAAACCCAGTATCCCATTTTGTCTTCTCAGCCCATGATACTTCAAATACCTTTTATCAAAAAGAATCCTCCCACATACCA
Organism: Entomobrya proxima; assembly: GCA_029691765.1. Taxonomy (NCBI): domain Eukaryota; kingdom Metazoa; phylum Arthropoda; class Collembola; order Entomobryomorpha; family Entomobryidae; genus Entomobrya; species Entomobrya proxima. The sequence continues at coordinate 42,156,819 of CM056172.1, forward strand.
CGTTTTTATACTAACCCAAAGTAATCATTTCATTTAAATTCTTGGAATAAATACCAAGTAGTGAAATACGCTGTGATTATAACTGAAAATCAATTTTTATCGTAACCATTAGTCATCATTATGTGTCAGTTCAATTCCTAGAAAAAGTTTACGTTAAAATCGTGATTGTCCTATAAGGTACTAGTAATTTACTATTGATTTTTTGCTCTGTCATTTTATTCATATAATTTACTAAAATTTGTTTTGAATGTCATCTTATTAGAAAACGATAAGTGGCTATTTGAACAGTAAAATTGTACGTCCTTTCCACTATCGCAAAAAAATAATACCACGTTAAAGCATATTTTCTGTAGAATTCCCCATTTATACGCAATTACATAGTGTACATAAAAAATTCATGGTTTCATTTAAGTGATTTTCTCTGCATGTGTCATAGTTATAAAGACAGGAGAAAACATCAACTTTCAAAATTTTATAGCTTACATTCTAAAGCAAATAAGCCAACAGGTCTAAACCAAGTTTGAACTCCAATTTGTAGTTTATAAACCATTAAAACAAAATGTTAACAAGTAAATTCTACAAGTCTCTTGATTTAATATTCCCAATTTTGTTCCACTTTGGCATTACCAGTTTTACTTGGAACAGCAAACTTTGTCGTTTTACAAAATCACCAAAAACTACTAGCAACTTTGCAAAAAGTCTTGGCTTGATAGCCATATGGGTGCTATTTGTAAATTTTCAATTAATAAGATTTTGGATTCTAAAAGACATTAACCATTTCACTTTGGTATTTCCTTTTGCCACTGGGGGATTACTAATGCTTGTGGTAAACTTGACCCTGAATAAACCTGATGGGGAATTTATCCAAGCTGTAAACCAAGTGTTGGTTCTATTGCAACATTTTAAATGTAAGTGGAAATTTTTAAATAGATTTTTGATAAAATGCTCATTTATCTACTTTGCTATTTAATTTAGGTTACTGCCTTCCCTGGCGTTACTACAAAATATTGCGCTTAGGAAAACTCGTTGACTTATTTTCAGTCACATTTTTGGCAATAATTTGCACTATGATTTTGCTAAACTGTCTACCTTGCGTCCTATTTTCTAATCTACCCGTATTCTTCAGCAGCATTGTGCCAAATTCTACTCCAATTCCATTTAAATTTGTATTGATAATGTACCAGTGCTACATTTGTTTGCCAATGTATTTCTCCCTTTACATTTTAATTGTCATATCATTTATCTTTGCTACAATTTTAATGCCTTTTATTTCCAACGAATTTTGTTTTGGACAAAAAGTTTACATAACCAGTGGAAAATTGAGATCAGTCAATACTTTGATATTGGAGTATCGTGCTCTTCAAATATTTCAAAATTTGGCGAATAGTTCATTAGGCATATTCCTGCTACCATTTCAAGCTCTGGTTACATTGCTGTTTATTGTAGCGGTTGTTCTAATTCTGAAACAGTTTCAAACTGTAGAAACACTTGCATTGATTTTAATGTTGACTTGGGCAATCTTTGCACCATTGTTTTGGACATTTATTTTGCTTATGGGTGCAACAATATTCAGAAATGGAAGTAAAATTTTAGACTCGTGGAAATACTATCAGATATATTGGAATAACAAAAGTGAAAGAAGAGTGCTGGCAAAGTTTAAAAAGTCGTGTCAACCTTTTTCTTTACAGTATAAGAAAGTGTATACAATAAGGTCAACTTCTGTTTTGGTATTTTTGAGAGGATTGGTGAAGGGTTTGATGCGTGTTTTGTTGACTTTAAGAGGATATTGAATTTTGATTTAGCCAGTTCCTACCAACAATCTATTTTTTATTCTGCTATTGCTAGATTCTGCTACAAATTTAAGTTTAATTGATAGTAAACGTAAAAATCGTTTTATGAGTTAAGATTTCTTACGAGAGATTAATGTATTTACTAAACTGTATTTTGTAGTAACTAATAGACATGTCGGTATTTACAAAAGCAACCGCTGCAAAAGTAAATTCTCGTCTCATTGATTGTGACATTATTAGAGTTAAACATTTTTATGCGACATCATAATATTTGCAAATCCAATAATTATGAACATGGTTCATTCATACGTGCATTTTGTATGGCTTGCAAAAATTCCTTTTGAAAATTTGCATTTAAAACATGATTTAAACTATTTTATTATAACAAACTAGGTTCAAGATACATAAGTCATTGATTATTGATTTGAACACATAAACTGCTCCCTGAGAAAAGTATCTCATGCAAATAAACCGATTCATAAAACATATTTTTACTAGACTACGTAATTACATTCTAAATTTAAAATTCTAGTTTTACAGTGTTTTCTTCCAAACCTAACTAAACGTCTTCCTCATCATCTTCATCGTAATCCTTAACGTTATTCAGATATGTTAAGTATCTTTTGTTACGACAACATTCCCAGTTAACATGACTGTCATTTCCGGAATAATTACGAACGATCTTGACAGTTTGAAATCGGTCTTTAAGACTTTGCTCGACTTCTTTGCTAAACTGTAAAACAACACAAAGCAATATAAAAAATCATCATCATTAATATTCTTAGGAATAGATGCATTGATAATTCAAATCAAATTACTCAGCCAAGTTTCATACCTCCGGACTTACACACACTTGCAAGTCAGTTAGTTCTGCCATTCCCAGAAATCCAGAACTGGCCACATCCGTTACTTGTCCTTCGTCGCAGTTAGCATTCAAATGAAAACTCTTTAGATCTGTAACAGCAATATCAATCAAGTAATTTGTGAATCTTGTATATTAAAATAAACTTATCTTATAATTTTAAAGCTGGTTATAAAAATCACTAAAAGCTTACGCTTCAAGTGAACTAGTGGCTACCGCCACGCCAACTCAAGATCGACATATTTCGAAATTTCCAAAAACATTAATTTGCATACGTGTGTTGATAGCTAATGTCAGGCTGATACTAACGCAAAAAATTTGGTGCGAAATAAATCAACCGTAAGGAAGTTATTGGCGTTTGAATTTTAACTGCTTTTTGAACATTTAGTGCTGTAAAAGTGCAATTTGGATGAAATAAAAATTTCGGCTATCTTCAAATGACATAATAAAGGTAGCCGAACAATTTCTGACCAAAAAATTATCAAAAAGTTAATTATAATTTTAATTGCCCTGTTAACTTTAACCGCAATTATCTTCTTTCCGCTTCCAGTACTAGACCTAATAGGCACATCATTAGAATCAGCACCTTTAAATGTACCAAACGCAGTTGTAATTGGGTTTAGTACTGGAGGCGGAAAGAAGATAATTGCGGGTTAAGTTAACAGGGCAATTAAAATTATAATTAACTTTTTGAAAAATTTTTGGTCAGAAATTGTTCGGCTACCTCTATTATGTCATTTGAAGATAGCCAAAATTTTTGTTTCCTCGAAATTGCACTTTTACAGCACTAAATGTTCAAAATCATTTAAATTTTAAATGCCCATAACTTCCTTACGATACTTCATTTAATACAATTTTTTTTACAAATACTATTAACCTGACACTATGTATCTTTATACGCATACAAATTCTTGTTTTCGGAAATTTCGAAAAATTATGACTTCGAAAAAATTCCTGTTTTGGGCTGGCGGTAGCCAGTCCTTTCCCGTTTTCCCCAATCACATCCGCATCACTCACTAAAGATCCGTGTAAACCAACAAGTTTCTCCAGTAACGGCCATTTCTCACAGATTACATTTATTGACCCGCTTCCCAAAATAGTTTTCAGTACTTTCACATTTGGCATGTACTCACCCAACTTTCTCAGTTTTTCCAGTGTGAATTCATGATTGATATGGACAATCTCAAGTTTAGGAAGTTCTACTCCAATCAAGTCTGGTTCACTGATTGTGACATCGTTAACTTTGTATCTGTATCCAATGTCGGGTTTGCAGTTTACATCCCAATTCAGTAGATTACAGTAGTATTCTCTTTTATTCAAGCCACGCAGGTCCATCATTAACACTTGAAGCTTGGGCATCCATCTCAGAAATGCCAGGTCACTTGTCACATTGCCCCAGAGTCGAAGTTCCTTCAAGGCTTCCATTTGGCCAAATGGGAATCTATTATCAGCATGAACCAGAAAGCTGCAGCAAATTTCCAAAACTTGCAACGTTCCACAGTGAGCCTGTAGGAGTTTCCCCAAGACTGGACATTCGAATTCAGGGGAACGTTTGCAGTCTTTGAAACAAATGCTGAGGCGCTGGAGACAAGAGAAGTGAACCTTGTCAAGATTGGATATGCTGGTTCCTAAACTAATGGGTGATTCCATCAAATCTACTGTCTTCACAGTAGAACTGGTCCATGGTCCACTTCGCGAAAGAAGAAGAAGGTCGAGTAAAGTTTTGGGATCGGGATTTTCGGGATTACGTTCAATTCCCACCTCTTTTGTAACAATGTGCTAGAAACCAAATAGCAATGACAAAATTTGTTATCCAAGCCTTTAAATTTGGCTAGTATTTCTTTACTAAAGCGTTAAACTACCAGGTAGTCATTACCTTCAGATTGGGAAAGTTTACAAGCTGAAACCCTGAAAAATTGTCAACTGTCAAGGACAACAATTTGGAATGAATTAGTTCTGCATGAAGAAATTTCATCCTTGGATTCCACACTAGAAAGAATTTAGACAATTCACTCATGGGATCCATCCATTCATCCATGGGAGACCAATTTGGATTACATTTCCTTCCATTTACGCTAATGTTCTTGATTTCCAGGTGCTCCAGGTTTGGAACATGTTTCACTAGAAACTCCAACAAATCCGAATTAAACTCTTTGACCTCTTTTATGCCAGTAAAGTTTACTCCGTCCAGTATAAGGTGCTTCACGGAAGATCCTACCAAATTCCAAAATAGATTGGACGGAGAACTTTCCTTCAGCTCAACAGGAATGGAAATAATCATCTCCTTCAGCTTGTACTTTTCAAAAGGCTTGTCCAGCAACGCGTAAGGACTTGAAGGGTCCTGCACCTCCTCTAGAAGTTCGGAGGGATTAATTCCTCCTTCAGAGGTAACCTCCTCCATTAATCCCCGTTCCGGAACAAGCTTCAGAACTGCATTCTTCCTCCACCAGCTCAAGGACTCGTTCCGCCAAGTAGAACACACCAACCGGGTGCATTTCAGGGTTTCCAAATTGCCAGTGGGCTGGATGTATTCAAAGACATGCTTCAGAATCTGGAACAACCATAAAAGATAGATTTGCAATTAATTAAACTTACAGAATAAGATAATAGCTAAAAATACAAATAAATACTGATCGACTAACCACTGGATTTAACAGAGGATGCTCCGCAACTTGATTTCCCTGCACAGCGCCTGCTGCCGGTTCCTCCCCAACGGTTCCACTTCCCTTTACAACTGCCTTGCTCATTGTTATAACTTTCCAACTAACAAATTGGTTTGCAAAATGTACCGTTTTCCGATGAAATCCTCGTAAACAAGTTGACCTCCGCCAGCTTTAAAACAGCTTCAGAAACTAAGCTTTTAAAAGCACCTAAAATCTGCAACCACCTATTTATCCGTGTACAACTTATCTCGTGGATACCTTACTAACCTCAGCACTAAATTATCAGATTAATTCGTCAGGCTTTCGGACTACAACTTTTAGAACTCTCTTTTCGAACAACTCAGCTGTCAGCTACTAAAATTCAGAAGTGAAACAGAACGAGAAGAGAAATGATCGCAACTCTCAGCATCAGCACTCAACTCAATCGCAGTCGGTAGTACCGACTCGGTGCATGAATTGAACAGGCATCTGTTCCGAATACTTCTAATGGGCGTTTTTGTCTTTGTTTACAAATCGTTCCCTGCGTCAACGCAACCAAACTATGGCACATAGCGGCGGGACCGCAGACCTATGGTATTTATGTCCAACTTTTGACCCAGTGAATCCGAATTAATTTCGATTTGTAATTGAAATACAAATTACATATAAAATTACAAAGTAATTCATTTATAATTGCTTTGTTTTGAAAAGTATTTTGAATTACAAATTACATCAGGTACAAAAAAGTCATTCAATTATGATTACTCTTCAATTACAAATTCTGCGGTTCTTTAAGGAATTTTGAATTATAATTTATGTATCCCTATTTAACTTAGGAGTAGCTAAGCTCTTAAGAGATCATTTGTCAGTCTTGAATCTTTGAGGTCTCAAAATCAGTCCAACCTAATCAAACAGCCGTTTTGAAAAAGGAAACGGCATTTAAGTGAACCTAATGCATACATAAGAATCTGTTTTCAGTAAAAGCAGTCGAGCAATGCTGGCACGCGTATGTTTGTCTTTAGTGTGTTTGGCAGCATGTGAGTTAAACTGTTCCTATCTTGTACAACTTGCATTGAAATATTATAATTTTCTGATGTGCCTGTGGCCTGTATAACATGCATATGATACTAATGGCAGAATTTAGAATCGTGCCAAAATTACAAATGAAAATTTCTTTCGGGAAGGAACATGTTTTATTACATTGCAATAAATGAACAGTTAGCAGTTCGCATTAGAACAAAGTGATATAAGTAATAAATTGAGTTTAACACAAAAATTGTTCAGTATCTCTAGTAAACCGATTCACCAAACATATCTAATATTTACTAGATTACTTTATAAAGCCAAAACCATATAATCAAAATTCAATTCTAGTTTTGCAGTTTTTCTCCAAACTACAACTTCTCCAGCCTAACTAAACGTCTTCATAATTCTCCAACGTGTTCTGTATGGTTAGCCACATATCTTAAGTACTTTTTGTTACGACAGCATTCCCAGTCAACATGACTATCATTTCCGGAATAGTTACGAATAATCTTGACATTTTGAAAGCGCTCTTTCAGACTGCGTTCGACGTTTTTGCTAAACTGCAAAACAACACGAAGAAAAATGAAATACAAAATATCAATATGTTTTTAAGACACACATTAAAAAAATAATTCAAATCAATTGGCTGAGCTAAACTTCATACCTTCGGACTTAAGCACACTTGCAAGTCAGTTAGTTCTGTCATTCCTAGAAATCCAGAACTGGCCACATCCGTTAGTTGTCCTTCGTTGCAGCTAGCATTCAAATGAAAACTCTTTAGATCTGAAACAGTAATATCAGTCAATTAAAGTTGGAATAAATTATCGTATAATTCAAGCTAATCGTGAAAATTGAAAATGATTACAAACTTACGCTTCAAGTTCACCAGACCGTTTCCGTTTTCCCCAATCACATCCGCATCACTCACTGAAGATCCGTGTAGACCAACAAGTTTCTCCAGTAACGGCCATTTCTCACAGATTACATTGTTGGACCCGCTTCCCAAAATAGTTTTCAATACTTTCACATTTGGCATGTACTCACCCAACTTTCTGAGCTCTCCAAGTGTGAATTCATGATAGATATGGACAATCTCAAGGTTAGGAACTTGCACTCCTACCAGCTCTGATTCACTTATTGTGACATCATACATATCGTGAATTTCACCGTAGTCGTTGTTTTTTATATCATCCTGCAGTACATCTTGCAAGTATTCTCTTTTATCCAAACCACGCAGGTCCATCATTAACACTTGAAGATTAGGCATCCATCTCAGAAATGCAAGGTCATTTGTCACGTTGCCCCAAAGTCGAAGTTCTTTCAAGGCTTCCATTTGGCTATTAAACGGGAAGTCATTATCAGTGTACAGAAGAAAGCTGCAGCAAACTTCCAAAACCTGTAATGTTCCTGAGTGAGCCTGCATCAGTTTCACCAATACTGGGCAATGGAATCCGTCGGACCATCTGCAGTCCTTGAAAGAAATGCTGAGGCGCTGGAGACTGGTAAATTGGATCCTGTCAAGCAAGGAAATATTGGTGTCCAAAGCAATGGGTGATTCCATAAGATCCAGTGTCCTCACGGTAGAATTGGTCAATGGTCCTGCTCGATTCAGAAGTAGAAGGTCAAGCAAAGAGTCGGGATCCTCCTCCATTTTTCTAACAATGTACTGGAAATCATGTAACAATGACAAGACAACTAATATAATAGCTTTTAAATTTGATTTTGCTTATAACGTAACTTGACTACCTGCAGATTAGGAAAGTTTACAAGTTGAAACCCTGAAAATTCGTCAACTGTCAAGGACACTACTCGGGAGTGAATTAGTTCTGTACGACGAAATGTCATCCTAGGAATGTCCTCTTCCTCGTCCTCGTCGTCATAGTATGTACCGTTACCGTTATCAGTAGGATTACATTGTTTACCGTTTACACTAATGTTCCTTATTTCCAGATGCTCCAGGTTTGGAACATGTTTCAGAAGAAACTCCAGCAAATCCGAATTAAACTGCTTCTCCTCCTGAATGCCAGTAAAGTTAACTCCATCCAAAATAAGGTGCTTCACGGTAGGTCCCACCACATTCCAAAATAGATTGGATGTAGAACCCTTCTTCAACGCAAAAGGAATAGAGATAATCATTTCCTCCAGCCTGTAATTTTCAAAAGGCTTCTCCAGCAAAGCGTGGGGACTTGAAGGATTCTGCATCTCCTGAAGAAGTTCGGGAGGATTAATGCCTCCTTCCGTGGAAGGCTCCTCCATTATTCCCTGTTCCGGAACAAGCTTTAAAACTGCGTTCTTCCTCCACCAGTTTAGGGACTCGTTCCGCCAAGTAGAGCACACTAGACGGGTGCATTTCAGTGTTTCCAAATTGGCAGTGGGCTGGATATACTCAAAGACTTGCTTCAGAACCTGGAACAACCGTAAAATGAAGAATTGTCATTAAACTTAGTTTTTAGCTAAAAAAAAGTACTGATCGACTAACCACTGGATTCAACAGAGGATGCTCCGCAAATTGATAATCCTCGTTTTGATTTCCCCGCAGAGTACCGGCAGGAGGTTCCTGCCCAGCACTTACATTTCCCTTTACAACTGCCTTGCTCATATTTTTAACTGTCCAACTAACAAATTGCTTTGCAAAAAAGTGAATTTAGTTAAAAGTCAAGTTCTAAAAATTATTTCGTTTCGACTTCTTCTCAAAATGTCACCAAAAGTACCGTTTTTCAATGAAATCCTCGTAAACAAATTGACCTCCGCCTACCTTAAAACGACTCCACAAACGGAACTTTTAAAATCACCAAAAAATCTGCAACCACCTTATTATCCGTGTAAAGCTTAACTCCTGTAAACCTTACTAGCATCGCCACCAAATTAGTAAATTAATTCGTCAGGTTTTCGGACTAAAACTCTCTAAAACTTTTAGAACTTTCTTTTCCAAGAACTCGTCTACTAAAATTCAGAAGTGAAACAGAGCGAGAATAGAAAATAGAAATGATCACAATCACAGCTGTCGGCACACAACTCAAGTTCGGTCGGAACACGATATGAACAAGCTCGCTCGACCCGCACGTAGCTCGTTTACCAAAACTGACCAACATGCAACCTGTTAGAACTTTTCCTATAAATAAATATTACCTTGCTTGGCTTGACGGCATGATGGCAGTAAAGTAAGGTAAGACACCAACGCAAACTGGATATTATGTGTGTTTGTTTTGCGATGAAAAACTTTCGAAAAAAAGTCATGATTATGTACATTTGCCGACATTTGGAAGAAAAACTTGTTATGTAAGAATCGTGGGTATGAATCGTGTCATCGTGTACATAAAAAATAGACAACTCACTGTGCTAGGTACAGGACAAGAAAGCGATTGGTCACTATGCGACTAGGAATTCAAATTGTGCAACATCGTTTAAAACGAATACATTATAACAGTAACAAAAAGATAAAACCTCCATGAAGTTTTTCAATTTAAGTGAAAGGTTTGCGTGCATTTTCTGTGGGGAAATGAATGTGCAGACGGACAACTACAGAAACATGTCGAGGAGAAAGTGGTGTTTTGTAAAACGTATGGACTAAAGATTTATTCCAGGTAAATGAGAGAAAGACATTTGATTAATGAGTACGGAAAGGAAACGGAACATTCATGTTCAGTGTGTGGAAGATATTTTATTGATAATCGAACAATGCAGCGACATTTAAAAGAGATACGCTGTAAGAAAAATTAAAACAACAGTTTTGTTGCTAAAACATTGTAAACTCAATAGTGCATTTTAAGTTAATACTTTGATATAGTTATGTTACACACTTACACATATTATTTTTATTTCTTAATGAAATCGACAAATATGGCAAATGTAGTATTCTTACAATGCATATTATATTTTAGATTTACATAACATTCTCAATGAAAACGTGTCAAGTTCTTTGAAACAATATGTCGATTATAATTATTCAGGTTAACATTCTTAATATTAAAACTAATAATTAAACTTATTTTGCCTACGCCTCTTTGCTACTCACTTTTAGAACGTTTCCTTGACAATACATTCGCAAATTCAGCAAGTGAAAACTGCGCCTGAAAAGTGAAAATACAAATGGTTTACAAAAAACTGCCGCAGAGGCAATTTATGTATTAAGGCTCACCATTTTATGCTTTTTTTGGGCAAAATATTATGCTTTTTAACATTCGAATTTATGCTTTTTATGCTTTTATCAAAAATGAACTTTTACGGTTAAGTTTATTTGTTAAGAATGATATATGTCGCTACAAACTGCACAACAAACCACTAGTATTTAGTTAAAGAATGTAAAAAGTGTTAGAAATTATCAGATTAATGATTATTCATCACACAATTTCAGTTCTCCGACCTCATTATTCTGTGGCTTCAAAAAAGACAATTTTTAAGAAGCTAGTTTGTTGTGTAAAATGCAAATAAGAAATGAAGTAATCTTATATTTAAAAAGTTGTCAATTTCCTTTTATTTCACGTGTTTCATGCGTGTTTGATTGAAGATGATTTTTAACAACAAACGCCTTCAAGTGATCAACCGTTCTGGAACAATATGGAGTGTCCCAATAACTTATTATTTGCCATTTTAGATTTTAAAAATTTCTAATAAATAAATGCTCAATCAAAACATTAGAAAAACAAAAGAATTTTAGAGATGAAATAAACTCTCCAGTGACATTTTTACTTTTATAATCTGGAAAAGCTGAAGAAAAGCCACGGCGTCGAACGGAGCATATGTTACAACAACGAAAATTGGCGAAAAATTTGCTTGAATGTGTGAAATATAGGTTTTTTTGGATAGTATTTTAGTTTTTGGACAAAAAATGGGTGAAATTATGCTTTTTATGCTATTTTTAAAAATATTATGCTTTTGGAAATCCAATGTGCTTTTTATGCTTTTTATGCTTTTTTGGAGTACCAAAATTTTCGAAAATGGGTTCAATTTATGGTCTAGTTGGTCAATTTCTGGCTATTCATACCTTCAGGCTTCATTATGCCATTTGTGCTTTTTATGCTAATGGTGAGCCTTTTATGTTTTTGCCAAAGGCAATGCTTATGTTATGTAGCTCTTATTATGCTGGGCTTATATAAACATGTTTGGAATGTGTGTTTTGTTTGAGAACATTTGCACGAAAAGATAAATTTGATCTGCATTTGATGGGTCATATTGGAGAAAAACCGTTTAGTTGCGATTTGTGTACGAAAACGTTTAAAGAAGAACGCGTACTTCAAACACACAAACAAACGCATACTAGTGGCAAGCCATTCAAGTGTCTATTCTGTTATAGAGATTATAAGAGCAAGGAAGGTTTCCAGAAACATCAGTGTCGGGGAAATTAGCCGGGTAAATGACTACTTTTCACAGTTGTTCATGAACTTTGGATTATCCGATTTGGTTTACTATAGTAAGAAGATAGTGTTAAATTCTTTGAAGTGCTAAAGACGAATTTTCTGAAAAAGTGTAAGTTTTAAAGGATGATTTCAGATTTGTACATAGTAACACGATGGAATCAACATTGGGTGATAGATTCAATGGTTTTTAGATGAGATATATTTGGAAAGTAATCTTATGATTTGAGTTGATTGGAAACATGAGTTTTATGTATTTTTTGTAGTATGAACATGTTTACAAATTTTATAATAAAAAGTTTATTTATTTATTTGAACACACAAGAGAGAGAGCGAGAAATCTTTGTAAACATTTTATTTCATAAAACAGTTTCATCACAAAATGCATCTACAATCATAACACCTTTCATAGGCTTTTATTCGATTATGGTGACTTTCATTTCCCCGACAATACCTCATGACTCATACTCATGAGCCACATTGACAGATATACTTTATCGACTTTTAATGTAAAGCGATTACCCATATTACTCATTCTTGAGACCCATTTTGTGTCTTCCTAGCCCATGCCATGATACCTTCAAATACCTTTTATCAGAAACATGCCTCCCGCATCCCACGTTTTTTGCCGATCCTCAGGAATCAAATTTCATTTAAATTCTTGGAATAAATACCTACGCAAAAAGTAATTGCATGGTAGTTATTATATTTACCTTTGAATTTCAAAGTCCGAAATATGCTGTGATTATAACTGAAAGTCAATTTTAAATTTTGTAACCAAAAGTCGTCATTATACTACTACTCACAGCCCAAGTTCCAGCGTGGATGCCTCAAAGGGAAGGAGGATTCAAAAATTACGTTAAAATTTTTTTGCATCTTGTGAAAAACAAAAAAACTAAAACGTTGTTTGACCAAAATAAGCCTTTCTCCCGTGTGCTTGTCATTTTGCATATTACCTAAAATGCACACACGTTTTGCATGAATGGCCCTCTCAAAACCCATCAGCCAATAGGAGTGCGTTTAAAGGTTCTTTCCCTTTGAGGCATCCACGCTGGAACTTGGGCTGTGAGTAGTAGTACGTCAGTTCAATTCCTAGAAAAAGTTTACGTTAAGAGCATGATTATGTACTAGTAATTTACTATTGATTTTTTGCTGTCATTTTATTCATATAATTTACTAAAATTTGCTTTGAATATCAACTTATTAGTAAACGATAAGTGGCCACTTTAGAAGTAAAATAATAAATACGTTGCTCTTTTGTTAAATAAATAATACCACGTTGAAGCATACTTTCCGGAGAATTGATCATTTATTCGCAATTACATAGTGTACAAAAAAATTCATGGATTCTTTTTAACGGTTTTCTCTACAAATGAGTCATTGTCATAAAGCCAATGGAGAAATCATGAACTTTCAAAATTTATAGCTTGCATTCTATTAGAAATAAGCTAAAAGAACTAAACCAAGTTTATTCTCTGATAGTATTTTGAAAATAATTTGGAACAATATGTTAACAAGTAAATTTTACAAGTCTCTTGATTTAATATTTTCCATTTTGTTCCACTTTGGCATTACCAGTTTCACTTGGAACAGCAAACTTTGTCGTTTTACAAAATCTCCAAAAACTACTACCAACTTTGCAAAATGTTTTGGCTTGATAGCCATATGGGTGCTATTTGTAAACCTGCAACTGATAAGATTTTGGATTCTAAAAGATATTAACCATTTTACTTTGATATTTCCTTTTGCATCTGGGGGATTACTAATGCTTGTGGTAAATTTTACCTTGAATAAACCTGATGGGGAGTTTATCCAAGCCGTAAACTAAGTATTGGTTTTATTGCAACATTTTAAATGTAAGTAGAGAATACGAGATTTACGATAATAGGTTCATATTATCTACTTTGCTCTATGTTTCAGGTTACTGCCTTCCCTGGCGTTACTACAAATTATTACGTTTAGGTAAACTTGTGGACATATTTTCAATCACATTTTTAGTAATAATTTGTATTATGATTTTGCTAAACTGCATGCCTTGCGTCCTGTTTTCTAATCTACCCGTATTTTTCGGCAGCATTGCGCCAAGTTCTACTCCAATTCCATTTAAACTTGTATTGATAATGTACCAGTGCTACATTTGTTTGCCAATGTATTTCTCGCTCTACATTTTAATTGTCATTTCATTTATCTTTGCCGCAATTTTAATGCCCTTTATTTCCAACGAATTTTGTTTTGGTAAAAAATGCTACATAACCAGTGGAAAATTGCGTTCAGTTAATACTCTGATATTGGAGTATCGTGCTCTTCAAGTATTTCAGAATTTGGCGAATAGTTCATTAGGCATATTTCTGCTACCATTTCAAGCTCTGGTTACACTTTTGTTCATAGTTGCGGTTGTCCTAATTCTGAAACAGTTTCAAACTGTAGAAAGAGTTGCTTTGATTTTAATGTTGACTTAGGCAATCTTTGCACCGCTGTTTTGGACATTAATTTTGCTTATGGGTGCAACGATATTTAGGAATGGAAGTAAAATTTTAGACTCCTGGAAATATTATCAGATATACTGGAATAATAAAAGTGAAAGAAAAGTGCTAGCAAAGTTTAAAAAGTCGTGTCAGCCTTTTCCTTTACAGTATAAGAAAGTGTATACAATAAGGTCAACTTCCGTTTTGGTATTTCTAAGAGGATTGATGAAAGGTTTAATGCGAGTTTTGTTGACTTTAAGAGGATATTGAATTTTGATTTAATCAATTTCTACCGACAATCTATTTTTTAAATTGCTACAAACTAAAAGTTTTTATGTATGTTTAATTTGATAGTCAATAGTAGATCGTAAAAATCGCTATATAGAAGTTAAATTATTAGTATTAGGATGGATAAATATATTTAAATGAATAAACTTGTGTAGTATCTAATAAACTTGTCAATATTTATAAAGTCAACCGCTGCAAAAGTATATTCTCGATACTTTCATTGATTGTGTCATTATGTCCGTTTTAAACATTTTTATATGCCACCATAAAATTTGCAAATCCAATTATTGTATTACGAACATGGTTCATACTTTATGTACATTCAACATTTAGCATTGATTGATGGCATTTTGTATGGGTGCTGCTAATGGATAAAGAACAGAGAACTTCCACTCTTTTAGAATCTAGTGTCATGCAAAAATTACTTCTTAACTTTTTTTGAACTATTTTATTACAATAAATGAAGGCAGCAGTTAATATTAGAATAAATGGAATACAAAGTACAAGTAATTAATGAGTTGAACACACAAACTTTTCAGTATCTCGTGCTAATAAACCGATTTTCAAACCAAATATGTACTAGATTACTTGATGGAGTCAAAACCTCATTCAAATTTACTCCAGTTTTACAGTATTTAGAATTTTCTCCCAACTACAACTGTCCTAGCCAAAATAAATGTCTTCCTCGTCCTCATCCTCATCCTCTTCTACGTATTCCAGACTAGTTAAGTACTCTCTGTTACGGCAGCATTCCCAGTCAACATGGCTGTCATTTCCGGAATAGTTACGAATAATCTTGACAGTTTGAAAGCGGTCTTTAAGACTGAGTTCCACTTCTTTGCTAAACTGTAAAACAACACAAAGCAAAATACAATATTAAACATGTTTCTACGAATAGATACATTAATAGTTCATTTCAATCGGCTTAGCTAAACCTTATACCTCCGGACTCACACAAACTTGCAAGTCAGTTAGTTCTGTCATTTGTAGAAATCCCGAAGTAGCCACATCCGTTAGTTTTCCTTCGTTGCAGCTAGCATTCAAATGAAAACTCTTTAGATCTGTAACAGTAATGTTAATCAGTTAAAGTAAATGTATATTAAAATAAACATATAATTAACTCTAGTTGTAAAAACCACAGTAATAACGCTTTAAGTCCACCAAACCTTTTCCGTTTTTCCCAATCACATCCGCATCATTGACTGAAGATCCGTGTAAACCTACAAGTTTTTCCAGTAACGGCCATTTCTCACAGATCACATTGATGGACTCTTTTCCCAAAATAGTTTCCAGTACTTTCACATTTGGCATGTACTCACCCAACTTTCTGAGCTTTTCAGGTGATAATTCATCATTGATATGGACAATCTCAAGGTTAGGAAGTTCTACTCCCATCAGCTCTGATTCCTTTATGCTGACATCATACAAGTCGAACATATCTGCATACTCGTTGCTTTGTATATCCTCCTCCAGTACATTATCCAAGAATTCTCTTTTATCCATACCACGCAGGTCCATCATTAACACCTGAAGGTTGGGCATCCATCTTAGAAATGCAAGATCACTTGTTACGTTGCCCCACAGCCGAAGTTCTTTCAAAGCTTCCATTTGGCCACCAAACGGGAATCTATAATCCGCAAAAAGAAGAAAGCTGCAGCAAACTTCCAAAACTTGCAAGGTTCTGCAGTGAGCCTGCAGTAGTTTCCCCAAGACTGGACATTCAAATTCACTGGAACTTCTGCAGTTTTTGAAACAAATACTGAGACGCTGGAGACAAGTAAAGTGGACCCTGTCAAGCATGGAAATATCGGTTTTCAAAGCAATGGGGGATTCCATAAGATCCAGTGTCTTCACGGTAGAATTGGTCCATGGTCCAGTAGGAGAAAGGAGGAGAAGGTCAAGCAGAGATTCGGGATCCTCCTCCATTTTCCTAATGACATGCTAGTAGAAAGCAAACAAAAGTGACAGCATATAAACATAATAGCTTTCAAATTTGATTTTGCACTAACGTAATTTCACTACCTGCAGATTAGGAAAGTTTACAAGCTGAAACCCTGAAAATTGGTCAACTGTCAAGGAGTGAACTCTGGAGTGAATTAGTTCTGTATGACGAAATGTCATCCTTCTGGGCATGTTTTCCTCGTCGTCATCCTCGCCGGAAGTACTCCTTGGATTACATTTCTGACCATTTACGCTAATGTTCTTTAGGTCGAGATGCTCTAGATTGGGAACAAGTCTCCGTAGAAACCCGATCAAATCCGAACTAAACTCATTTTCCTCTGCAATGCCAGTAAAGTTAACTCCATGTAAAATAAGGTGCTTCATGGTAGGTCCCACCTCATTCCAAAAGAGGTTGGACGGAGAACCCTCCTTCAGCGCAGAACGAATGGAAATGGTCATCTCCTCCAGCTTGTACTTTTCAAAGGGCTTGTCCAGCAAAGCGTAAGGACTTGAAGCATCCTGCACCTCCTTTAGAAGTTTGGATGGTTTAATGCCTCCTTCAGAGGACTCCCCCTCCAATCCCCGTTCCGAAACAAGCTTTAGAACTGCATTCTTCCTCCACCAGTTCAGGGACTCGTTCCGCCAAGTAGAGCACACCAGACGGATGCATTTCAGGGTTTCCAAATTGGCAGTGGGCTGGATATACTCAAAGATTCGCTTCAGAACCTGAAACAATCAATGTAAAAGGAAGAATTTTAATTAAATGCAATTAAAAAACAGGTATTACTGATCTACTTACCACTGGATTTAACAGTGGATGCTCCGCAACTTGATCAGCCCCGTTTTGATTTCCCTGACCATCGCCGGCTGCAGGTTCCTGTCCACCAGTCTCATTTCCCTTAACAGCTGCACCTCTGCGTTTGGCTGCTCTGGTTATCATTTTTAACTGTCCAACTAACAAACTGGTTTGTAAAAAGTAAAATTAGTTAAAAGCCAAGTTGGGAAAATTATTTTGCTTCAACTTCCTCTCAAAATGTCACCAAAAGTACCGTTGTCCAATGAAATCCACGTCAACAAGTTGACCTCCGCCTACTTTAAAACGACTCCACAAACGGAACTTTTAAAAGCACCAAAAAATCTGCAACCACCTACTTATCTCCTGTGTGAACCTTACTAACTTCAGCACCAAACTAGCAAATTAATTTGCCAGGTTTTCGGACTAAAACTTTCGAAAACTTTTAGAACTCTCTTTTTCAAGAACTCAGTTATTGTCCAAGTGATAATCAAACCTTCTGGTGACTTTGAACAGACGAGGATTTCAAGCTCATGTACTTGTTATTTCTGCAGGATATTTGTAAGAGGCTTCCCGGCCTTATGGTTAGAGCACTGACTTTTTGCATCGGAGGGCACGAGTTCAAATCTTTGCCTGCGCGGTTAGTTTTTGCTAATTTTTTTGCTTGCAGACACGTGGGTATGTAAAATATGGACATTAGCCGTATTTTTATCCATCAATGATGGATGCATACACACATGCATACCCACGTGTCTGCAAGCAAAAAAAATTAGCAAAAACTAACCGCGCAGGCAAAGATTTGAACTCGTGCCCTCCGATGCAAAAAGTCAGTGCTCTAACCATAAGGCCGGGAAGCCTCTTACAAATATCCTGCAGAAATAACAAGTACATGAGCTTGAAATCCTCGTCTGTTCAAAGTCACCAGAAGGTTTGATTATCACTTGGACAATACTAACATTCAGAAGTGAAACAGAATGAGAATAGAAATGATCACAATCACAGCTGTCGCTGTCGGCACACAACTCAAGTCCAGTCGGAACACGATACATATAAACAAGCTCGCACGAGGCACGTGGCTCGCTTACCAAAACTGACCAACATTCAACACTTGAGAACTTTTCCTAGAGATAAATATTACCTCGCTTGACGTCTATGCATGGCAGTAAAGTAAGACACAAACGCAAACTGGAAAAGGTAATAATATGTGTCTATGTGTGTTTGTTTTGCTATGGATAACTTATGACAAATAAGTCGTGATTATGCACATTCGCCGACATGTTTTGCAAGAAATGTGAGATATGAATCCTATACATAAGAAAAAGGTGTTTTGTAAAACGTGTGGATATAGGACTTACTCCTGGTATAAGAGAAAGACATTTGATTAATGAGCACGGAAAGCAAACACAAACACAACATTCATGTTCAAGTGTGTGGAATATATTTTATTAGGAATCGACAGATTCCTTCTAAATTCCTGTTCCGGCCGTCCGGCCGTCCGTTTTAGCACGTTTTCCTCCGAAATGGCTAATCCGATTTCCACCAAATTTGGTATACCAGACTCTAGTGGACTTCGGACAGATCACTATTGAATTTCAGGTCAATAGGTCAACTCCAAAGGTCATTGGTGGTTCAACATTTTTACATATGACCTATATCATGCGGCACATGATTTTAGATCCATTTTTGACCAGGATTACGAATCCACAGTCCGTTTGTTAAAATTCGGATTGTAAGATCCTTAATTTTCAAATCTGCTAATTTTATGAATCTATGCTGTGCGGCACCTGATTATAGGTCCATTTTTGACCAGGATTACGAATCCGCAGTTTGTTTGTTAAAATTTAACTTTTAAGGTCCTGAAATCAGGGCCTCCCTTGCAGCAAGCCACATCCCAGGGATACGCAAATTGCTGTCCATTACAGGACTTTAGGGATCATCCTCACATGTTGGTCAATTGGATGCATATACGACGTTAAATATGAATGTTTTTTTCTAGAGATTTGACTATCCCTTTTTGGTACATTATATGGATATACATAAGACGTCACGTCTTCAAGTATTTTAACAGACATCATCGTCACTGCTTGTACGTCACATGGATGTACACGGGACAAGTCCTCGTTCAAACTGAAGCCAATTTCACAACACCCCAAAGCAACTGCATAGCAGCATGAATAGGTGGCAACTTGGTTTTTAAAGTCACATGTACCAAAAAAGCTCGTTGTTTCAGTCAAAGCAAAGCCTTCTTAATTTTTCTGGTGTGGTGGAAACTGGATTAATATTTTTTGTGAATTTACTGGATACAAAGACAGTGTAAGTTATTGCATTGTAAGTTAATTAGGGCATTTTCATCATGTCAAGCAGAAGAAAAGCTGTGGTTAGTAAAAGAAGAATCAGGCAATTGGCGAAGGAGGAGGTTCAAAGATTCTTAGCTGCAGAACCGGAAGTTCAGACGTCTAGTGATGATGAAATCAGTGATAGTCATGACCTCGATGAGTCAACAAATCATGTTCCATTTCCGTTTGAAGATAGATTATCTCCTGTTTCATTCATTAGCACAAGTAGCAGTGATTCAGATATTGATGAGGATTTATTAGAATTAAAATCGTGGGCTTTGGCAAACAAAATAAATCACAGCCAGTTTTCAGGACTTCTAAAAATACTTCGAAAGCATCCATGTCATTCTAGTTTCCCGTCTGATAGCAGAACAGTTCTGAATACAAATAAGCAGGTTGTGGTTCTACTACTACTACAACTACAGTAGTTCCTCCAGGAAAATATTGTCATTTAGGATTAAAAACCAAAATATTGCCAGCTATAGAAACTTGTGGTACTAAAACAGTTCAATTACAGATTAATGTAGATGGTTTGCCAATTTATAAAAGCTCTATGATGCTCGTTTTTGGCCAATTTTAGGTTTCATGATAGGAGTTTGCTTGGAACCATTTGTAATAGGAATTTATCATGGTGAAAAAAGCCAGCATGCGCAAATAAGCTTTTGAAGCATTTTATTGAAGAATTTATTAGTCTAAAAGAAGAGTTATCAACCCAGGGTATTTGTTTACAATTACATTTGGTAATTTGCGACGCCCCAGCAAGGGCTTATGTTAAAGGGGTTAAAAGCCATACAGGTTTACATGGCTGTGATAAGTGTGAAGTAGATGGCTATCGATTGAATTACAAGCAAATTTTTCCAGATTTAAAGGCTAGAGAAAGAACTAACGAGACATTCCGGCTGCGCTTAGACGAGGATCATCATAAAAAAGAAAGTTTGTTCAAAAAAGTACCCAACTTAGATATGATTAAATCATTTCCACTCGATTACATGCACCTTGTGCGCTTAGGAGTTATGCGCAAGTTTATTCAAGAGCTTTTGGCTGCTAAGCCGGGCAATCATAAGTTGACGGGGCAGAAAATACTAACAATATCAAGTAGGCTGGTTGGTGTATCAAAATACGTAGTGATGGAGTTTCAGCGTAAACCTCGCACATTAGCTCAACTAGATAGATGGAAAGCTGTAGAGTTCCGCCAACTGCTTTTGTACACTGGTTTGGTAGTTTTTAAGAATGTATTATCCTTTGATTGCTTTTTATTGTTCAAGTCACTAATGGTAGGAATTAGAATATTGTGCTCACCTAATTCTCATAAGGCATATAACGAATATGCAAAGGAACTACTTGTATATTTTGTGCAAGGATTTATAAAACTTTTTGGAAAGGAAGTGGCTACCTACAATGTACACTGTCTAATCCATTTGGCCAGTGACTCCAACAACTTGGGCACTCTAGACACATTTAGCGCGTTCAAATTTGAGAACAAACTTGGCAAGTTAAAAAAGCTAGTAAGAACTCCCAACAGAACACTGGAGCAAGTAATCAACCGACCAAGGGAGCTCAACAATTTAAAATGTTTGAAAAATAGGCCAGTTAGCTTTTTACTGCGGAAAGAGCATAGTGATGGTCCAACTCCAGCTGTTTTTATAGGATTGCAATATTACATTTGTGAATGTCTAGAGTTTACAATGAGGGTTTCAAAGTGTCAAGATACTTTTCCAAGCGACAGTTTTTGTATAACACAAGATTCGAATTTGTTTCAAGTAAAGAACATAATCAAAAGTTCAACGGATTCACATTGTAGTTTTCTCGGAATAATTTACACACAACGAAGTTCTTGTTTTAATGAACCGTGTGACTCAGCAGTTGTAAGCATTTTCAAATTCAAGAAAAATATCGGATCTCCAGCATAACAGTCCTCCCATTTTTGGAAGTAAAGGGAAAAGCTCAAGTGGTTCCGGAGGACGAATATTTTATTGCAATTCCCTTGTTACACTGTGACTACTAGACTGTTCTACGTTGTGGAGGCGAGTGCAGCTGAGAAGGATGAAAAGGAAACCTATATTATCCCTGAAAATTGGATGAACTCGGAGACTGGAAGTTGCCTATGGCCACCAGTTCCCAGTTACAAAGCTGAAACGATGGTCAAAGCCAAGAAAACCCCCGATGCAAAGACATGGCAGTCGTTTAGTGTGAAGATTTTAAAAGCTGCAAGTGAGTTTCTTTTTAAAGTGTTAGATTATCTATTATAACAAGTCAGCTCAAAGGAGCAGGGTTTTTTTCTGTGTTCACACAGTCCCTATCCTCCCTGTACATTTTTGTGTTTATGCTTTCTGCTCTGTTACTTCTCCTGCTCCCTTACTGCTCCTGCTCTCTTACTGCTACTGCTTTAGCTCTATGTAAAGAACGCATGAAATATGAAATTTTCATACTGGAGTGGACGCAGCATCGAATCTTTAGAACGGTGATAATACTTTTTGCTTAAATCAATATGGATTTCAAAGATTCGGAAGGCGTCAGAAAATTACGAAATGCATTCTAATAGTCCTGCAGGTGCCCGTAAATTACAAAATGTATTCTAATGGTCCTGCAGGTGCCCGTAAATTACAAAATGTATTCTATTGGTCCTGAAGGGGCCCGTAAATTATAAAATGTAATTCTCAAGGTCCTGCAATTGCCAGAAAATTACAGAATGTATTCTGTTGGTCCTGCAATTGCCAGAAAATTACAGAATGTATTCTGTTGGTCCTGCAATTGCCAGAAAATTACAGAATGTATTCTGTTGGTCCTGCAATTGCCAGAAAATTACAGAATGTATTCTGTTGGTCCTGCAGGTGCCCGAAAATTACAGAATGTATTCTGTTGGTCCTGCAATTGCCAGAAAATTACAGAATGTATTCTGTTGGTCCTGCAGGTGCCCGAAAATTACAGAATGTATTCTACAGGTCCTGCAGGTGCCCGAAAATTACAGAATGCATTTTACAGGTCCTGCAGGTGCCCGAAAATTACAAAATGCTCTTTTAAGGACGGTGGGGTGCTTACAAATACAGAATTTGTTTGTAGGTAAGTTTCTGTCTGTCAGTCAGTCACAAATACTGAATGCATTCTAAAGGTGCTGCAGATTCCCAAAAATTACTAATGTTGTTCTAACGTCCTAAAGGCTGCTGCAAATTATACAATGTATCTCAAAATATTTGCAGGTGCCACAAAATGTTTTTCTAAGATCATAGAGAGATCAGTGGCAATTACAGAATGTATTCTAAAAAATATAGAATGCTTTTAAGGTCCTGCAGAATTTCGGAAATTACGGTATGTTTTCAGGGTATTGACGTTGCCTTCCAGTTTAGCATTGAATTCTTAAAGCCTGCAGATGCCCGCATGTTACGAAATTTGCTTCAAATTTTGTAGCAACTAGAACGTTCCGCGATTTAGCGCGGAAAATCGGGAATTACTAGTGTTTTACATTTCAGTACAACGTATTCATAAATTGTATAAATTTTTGGGTAATTTCAGCAACCTACCAAGAAGGGAGAAAATGGTTAATGGTGACCGTTTATAAGTCGGACTGAGAATCAGAGGATAGTTCAGCACCGACTCCCAAGCGTCCCAGGAGGAACCGAAACAGAAAGCTTTCGGTTACTGCGCAGTCCGGAGAATCTAGTGGGCATGACTCATCTGGAGAAGAAGGACGAACTATTAATCATCCACCTACATTCACTTTGGGTCTAGTTACAGGTAAAACTTTAACTAATTGTCATTCCTGTCAGATTAAATGTAGAATAACATCTAATTGATTTCCACATTTGGTTGCAGATAATAACGGAGTGCTTTGTGTCACGGAGAGAGATTTGGAGGATTTGGAGGAAAAGCCCGTCTGATCAGCTGACTTCTTCACCAGTATTGGATAGTCGGTTAGCATCCACATCCCATGGGCTATCACGGCCAGGTCCAAGTCATGGCGCTGACTGCTCAAAATCAAAGTCAAAATCTGCCAGTGAAACATTTAAAAGACCTGGTAATACGTGTCAGCAATTCCGGGATAATAACGGTTCGGCCACCGGTATGTTTTTTATTCTTTGTTTACTATAATAATCATGCTTGTAACCACACTATTCGATCGTATGTATTCATTTTCTAGAACTCCTGAAAAAAATTGCACAAGATACGGCAGTTATCAAGCAAACTCTGTTCAATTTGGATAATCGAATATCAAACTTGGAGCGAGATAGGGCTACAGGCAGGACTTCAACGCATGGGTAGTTTCGTCTTCTTTCTGTGTGCCATCAAACTGTTGATGACTTCAAAAGTTTTGATGAACAACTTACAACAGATGACCTTGACACCTTGGTATTACTAATATCTATTTTGTGCGTAATTTAGCCAGCTTATGATTAGTTAATTATGATTTTAAGCACTAATTTTTGCAATATAGAAATCCGAGATGATTAGCTGTGGCGGTGATTCCGTTGTGGAATTTGCTGGCAGAATTCTTCGCAAGTTGATGACAAATACCGCAGCAAAGCGATTTAGTTTATGGGGCCAGAAGGAGAATGAAAATTTCTCCAAAACTAATACTTGGGAAACATTAAAACGTAAGTATTTGTGCAAGAGTTACAACGGTTAAAGTAGGATTTATCTATTTTTCTGCAATCAAAACGCAAATGTATTTCATATATTATAGGTGCTGTTTTGTCTACCCGAAAAGCGGATTGGAATGAGAAAGCAGTGGAAAAAGCTACGATGAATTGGTTCCGCCATGCTGGTGACCGCCTTAAATCTGACGAGCAAAAGCGTCAACCCCAGGCTAATTAATCTGGCGTACATAATCATTTTTGTTAATGCAGTTTTTTGTGTTCAATAAAATTCTATGACCTACACCTGAGAAAATCTAATTTTGAATTTTTTATTGGCGCGTGCAAAAAATATCTAAAATTAAACGTCCAAGAAACATCCTGTAAACGTCATCATCGGCCGTTTTAGAAACTAGCTGGACGTCTTATGTTTGTCCATAAGATATGTGCAAATGACATTGTTGGGACTTTATTTAGTGAAATAAGTGCATCCCTGAGAGGTCGACGCGATAACACATGTCATGTCTGGGATGTCTCTCGGATAAATACAAATCCATGCACGCGTGTCATATAGATAACTATTAGACGTTATTTTGCTGCACGGGCTTAATTGTCAAATATGTCAAATTAGTGGACCTTTGTTGTGCGACACATGATTTTAGGTCCATTTTTGACAAGGATTACAAATATGAGATCCATTTTTTAAATTCTGTTTATCCGCGGGGCCGAAGGCCCCAAAAATCTGCGGGGCCGAAAACCCCCTAGGCCCCGAAGGTCCCGAAGTCGATTCCTACTTACTCCATTTGCCAATGGTTTATTGATAATCGAACAATGCAAAAAACATTTAAAAGAGATACGCTGTAAGAAAAATTAAAACAACAGTTTTGTTGCTAAAACATAGTGCAAACCCAAACAGTGCATTTTACGTCAATACTTTGTTATAGTTGTGTTACACACTTACACATATTATTTTCATTTCATATTGAAATCGAGAAAAATGGCAAAAATGTAGTATTGTTACAATGCATATTATTGTATTTTGGATTTACATAACATTATGAACAGCGTTATGTAATTATGTAGAATTCAAGTTAGTATTTAATTGTTTTCTAAATGAAAACGTGTCAAATTCTTTTAAACAATATGTCCATTATAATTATATAATATTAAAATGATTAATAAGTGGATATTGAAATTACTATCGTAGCATATTCATATTATAAGTTTAGCAAGTGAAAACTGCGCGTGAAAAGTGGAAACCCAAATGACTTTAAAAAAAACTCGAATCTCTTGAGGCAATCATTGTCTTTGCTAAAGGTAATGCTTTGCATAGTAGCTCCTATTATGCTGGGTTTATATAAAAATATGGTCGTATTGTGTATTGAAAACAAGACAAACAAATACATGCAGAAAAGTATTTTAGAATTGCAATATTGCTAACTTATGAAAAAAACTAAATACAATTTTCAGCCTTATGATACCCTGCTAGCATACTGTCTGAATGCGAGTACACTGCTGGACGTATAGTTAATTAAAGAATAAATATAATCTGTCCTCGTCCCTTGCTTAAATGTGCCTAAAGAACTATATGTAAAGCTTATAGGTCTGATTGATCGAACTATTTTGTGTAGAATTTTGGCACATTGTAAGTCTTTTTGTGCAACCATACAACACTCACGCGTCCATTTCTCTTTTAGTCGCTCACTTTCTTTACTAGCTTTAATTAGTACATAGAAAAGCACAGATACAATCGTAGAAATCACAAACACCATAACTGGAAAAAGAAAGTAGATTTTCCATGAAATTCTGCCAAAAAGAAGTATGGCTACAGTACAGGATATTATTATTAAGTAAAAACTTAATCCAATAATAGCGGTGAGAATCGGCGATTCAAAGTCGTTAGCAATGATTAGATATAGCTGCAATGTTTTTCTAAAACGAATCGATTCTTGAGTTATATTCATAGTCGCCATTGCATTTACACAACTACTAATTGAGTACGATACAAATGTTATAAGTAGCGTAATGGTTCGAAACTGAGTGCAAGCCTCTATTGCACTGAAGCCACCAACTATAAGACGAATAAGGAAAATTATAGCGTCACTAAAAGAACTCCTCGAGTCACTTGGCACAATTTTGCTAAAAAGCAAATAAGGTGGGTTAATTTCCAGATACAAGCAAATTGGAATACACATTAAAGGAGCAAGCGATATAGGCACAATAATAAGTAACAAAGCAACACCTATCAAGTCTATTTTCCCATTTTGCAACCAAAATATATCCGAAAGAAGGTTGTTTGGTTTTCGCTTTATCTTCTTGAAAAATTGAGAATATTTTAAAAGTTTAGTTTCAAACTCAATCATTTTGTTCAGAAGTTTAACTACAGTTTTGTACTTTAGTCGTATGCCTTGGAAAATTGTAAGCAAAATTAGACCCATAAACAGCAGAAGCACTGTAAAGATAATTGGGAATATTTTGTAGTCTGTAGGATGATGAAGCGCATCGACTAAAACAAAAATGCTCATTGGTAATCCCAAACTAATTACAGGAACCAAATTTATAAAGTAAAATGCAAATATATGTGGCCATAAACGGGTCTCAATGTCAAACAATTGAGATGCACTATTCCAGAATATATGAGATCGGTACCGATAAATGCGATCTGTGAATTTCTGGTTGAGATCACAATAAAAAAAGAAAAGCTTTGAAGGCATGTTTCCGCTGGTTTGAAATTTTCAAAACTTAAGACTATTAGTTTCTTTTGTTGAAGTTATGACTGACTGCTTGTGTTGTATGAAGCCTTCTAAACCGATATTTATTGTAACTTATTAAACTCAAGGAAAACTTGTGTACCGAAAGAACCAACCTTCAACATTCATATTTCATTTTAGCTTCAGGTAAATTATTTACTTAGGAACCAAAGGTTCTTCCCAGGGAAGCAGGGAGATTGGGCCATAACAATTTTTTTATAATTAATCACCATGTGATTCATTAGTACGATTGATTGGGCTATAAGAAAGCGCCACATCCCTAGCTATTACCAATAGCGAGTAATTCGCGAACTAAAATTGGACGGTAGCATTTCCGTCTCATTGGTTTCCAAGATGTCTGTCCGGTCTGTATGAATTTTTGTCTATTTGTCTGTCTGACCGGATATTACAATGCAATGTGAAGTAATTACTTAATGCATATTATGTCCTATTTACATAACCACATACAAAATGAACATTATATATGACTTATTATGGAAAGTATGCAAACTATATAAAGTACACAGTACAATCAATACAAAATTCTTGATGAAATAGCATATATAGACATACACTATGAATACTGTAGGTGACTAAAATGTCATTTTACTGTAAGGATTTACTGATCACTAAATAATTTAACTACATATCCATATTCTCGCCTTTTAATTTACATTAACAGTTATTGGACGAGTCTTCTGGTGCTCGGAAAAATATGTTGTACATAACTCCTGCAAGGATTCCTCCCATGATGGAACTACCGATAAATGTACAATTAGATAGCTTGTACTCGTACATAACTTGTGTTCTGATTCATCCTTCGTGATGTTGTTCTTGTATTGTTAAATTGGACATTCCAAAGTTCCAATTTCTTCAAGGCAGGTAAGTGGTCCAGTACTCGGGAGCAGCCTGCGTAGTAGCCCAGTGCCAGGAACCTCAGCTCTACCATATCCTGCTGAAAGCTAAAGTTATGCAGAGGGTGACGGGGTGACTGTGGAAAACAAATGCGAAGACTGCCAACGGTTGAGGAGATCGAGTTCGTAAATCTGAGCAGTGTGCTCCGGACAATTGGAGTGAAACTCGGTCTTCGGTTGGGATTCTGGCGTAAAAATTCCAATTGACGAGCTTCCTCCTCCTCGAAATCCTCATTGTCACCATTGTCATTATTGTCAACATCATTATTTTGCTGCTGTGCAGATTCTCATTATTCCCCTCCCCATCCATTCCTCCAAACTGCAAGTCTTCCAGATCCAAAATGAGAGTTTCCAATGGCAAGTGCTTATCCGTTAACAACCTCATTTGAGCATCCCTTAAAGCCAAGCAAAAGTTCAAAGTTGACAGCCTCTCCAGCTCCGAAGCTATTATCACTCTGGCAAGCTCACAGTTAATGTAGTCATCAAAGTAGCGCTTGCTTCCAGGAATGGAAATCTCTTCCACGTTTGGCGTCACGGACAACAACTGGAAAAACACCTGCGCCCTATCAGCATCCCTGTCCGTTAGCAAAATGTCCAAGTTAAGCCGTTTGCAACTTGGAAGTAGCAACAGTCGGCTTTCCTGCTCGGAGGCGAACAAGTGTGCTGGAACACCCCACTTCATTTCCAGCACTAGCTCCTCCAAATTCTCCAGTCGATTCTGCCACACTTCCCCCATGTGCCCCAACAGCTTGGGAAAGTTGTACGGAAGGAGATCTGTGGTGTACTTGAGACGTTGGATTTGCCAACCAAACGTTTGGAAAAAGTGATCAATGGTCTCCAGCTTGGTTGAGGGATCACAGTAATCAAAGTGAAAACTCCGGTGGGAATACCGATACTGACTAAAGTTGTAGCAGTCAAAGTCATCCGGACAGAAGGAAGAGACGCTGTCATTATCATCCACTTGTCCATTCAAAGGCCAGCAGTTAATTCTGCTTAAACCCCCATTCCTCTCCTGCTCAAAGTCCTCAGTCCCATTTTTCTCTCCGTATTGCCTCCCCCGCTCCCCATCTTCCTCCCAGTACTCAGCCTAAAATGTTACAAAAAACAACAAAATTAGTACGTTTCCGGATAATAGTTAAATGTGGGACTAATTTTAAGCCTATTTTTAGTATATTTTAAAATATGATACAGTGAAACATTATCTTACTTCTTGACAAATAGCGTTAATATCAGCACCGGAAATTCGATCGGTCTGGCTACGTAGTCCTCCAGATCCGCCTTATCACTCAAATTCGTTTTAGCAGTGATGGTTTGGAAGACCAAACACTTCTGTCTTCGGTCGGGCAGTGGAAATTCAATTTTCCTGTCGAGACGACCTGATCGGAGAAGGGCAGGATCCCAAGTGTCAGCACGATTGGTGGCCATAATGACCTGAAAACAAAATAAAAATGTTTATTTTCTTACAAACACCAGTGTCAGGCGCCGTCCACTAATGACGTCATTTTTTTGGGTCAGTCAGTGGTCTGCCAGTGAGAGTGACGACTAGTGACATGGGTGGGTGGGTGGCTAATAGCAAAAGTGACGTCACTAACTATCGTTTCACCAAAACATTAAATATCCTCTATTGCATTCCTCTTAAGAAAACAAGTTATCCGCTTTGTAATTGTTTTATATCTCACAATATTATTTGTAGAACAATCTTTATGCATAATATGTTAAATTTTTCTATTTCTGTCTTTCGGATTAACGATTAAGACTTCTAGTAGTAAAAATACCGGTTAAGTTTGGCTTTCTGTATCTAGCATTCTTGCGAACTTCAAATTTAAGCATTTAAAAGTGACAGAAATAGCGTTTTTCTTCTAACCAGTAATTAACGCCAAAATCATGTTGAAATTAATTGTTGTATTTGATGCTACAAGACTCTCCAACCTTCAGACGATGCACTTACATTTTTAAATTTCAGAACTAGAATAACACTAATTTTTAATCACAGAGTTTAAGGGTATTTAATAACAAAATAGTTTGCAATGAGATACTCCTAACTCTAAAACAAATCATCATAAGCAATCTTTAAAAATGGTGTTCCAATTTGTGTCAGGTGACCTCAGGTAACCTCAGGTCACCTGAGTCAGGTGACATGACAAGTGGGGTCAGTGGTAAATTGAAAAAGTGACAACATAATGACAGGGGTCAGTCAGTGGTCTAAGAAATAGCAATTTTTAAGTGACGTCATTAGTGGATGAAGCCTCAGCAACAATTAATTCAGTTCAAGCAAGCTCATTAAAAATATTGGTACCTTAACGTTGGTAGTTTGATCGAAACCATCCATTTGATTCAGCAATTCTAGTAAAATACGTTGAACCTCATGATCTGCACCGGTTTGTGCGTCAAAACGCTTGGTCGCAATAGCGTCGATTTCATCGATAAAGATAATAGCAGGGGAGTTTTCTTTGGCAAGCCTGAAAATGTCGCTTACCATCCTAGGGCCTTCACCGAGGTACTTTTGTATAAACTCCGATCCCACCACTCATATAAAAGCTGCCGTTATATGATGAGCTACGGCTTTGGCTAACATTGTCGTACCACAACCTTAACATTCAGAAATAGAGTTTCTTAATTATGCATCCTAAATGAGTAAATAGAGAATACATTAATGCTTTAAACTTGATTTATAACTTACCGGGAGGACCGAACATCAGTCCTCCGCGAGGGGGATCGATACCGATTTGTTTGTAAAGCTCGTAATGGGTAAGAGTGAGTTCTAACGGCTTCTCTCATTTCCTGTTTTTGCATGTCCATACCTCCAATGTCGGCGTAAGATACGTCGGGTTTCTCGTCTAGGTAAACAAGTGAAACGAGTTAGCACTTTTTAAAGGGACCTTAAAATGTTTAATTTAAGAATAGAATGAGTTTATCACTACCAGCTTGGAGCATAGATATCGAGGAATCTGCTTCCGGAGGCAGCACATCCACCAAAGCGTTACTGTGCTTATGCAGCGCCACAGAGCTGGAAGGTCAAAGCAGCTCACTATCAATGATTGGCAAATCCGCACGTAGTAATTGGAACTATTGGTACATTCCACGTGTTTTGGTCAACTGCCTCCAAAAACTGTCCAATGACCAAAGGCACACTCTGAATCCTTTTCAACTCCTCCTGTGCATGCAAATACTCCTTCTTGAGATTATGCTGCTCATCCTTAATGTACGACTCATGTACCTACAGGAACTCAAGTTGACGTTGCAATTTCTGCAAAAATAATACACAATGTCCCACAATTAATTAAGCCAATCTTTCAACTGTGAACATGTGAACTAAGCTTCTCTGTTACTGACTTACCTTGTACTTTGTGTACAGATCATCTATGTCAATGTCTTCATGATTGTTTCCGTGCTTGAAATGGGGTGACATTGGCTCTAGATTAGACGTCTGCACCTGGTGGGTCGGCAAAATCCCAATATCTTTCATTGTTCCTTTCTAGCACGCAACTTTCTTCGCATCTTAAAACTCGTAATTTTATTAATTTAAAGGTCTGAAATTCAATGTAAATGCTGTATTCACCACACATCTTGGGATTTTGAATGAAATTTTTAAACAACGCGTCCAAACTACAAGAGAACGCCTTTAGCCGATTTGTAGCACCGTATTATGTCCCTTTGCCCCATTTTTTCCAGCTTCACTTGCCATGCCGGTTGACCAAACGGTAAATAAGACATGTTCGAGTGGGACTAAATACATGCTCATACTCATATATTAGACATAAAAAGTGAATTAAACGGGACTGTGACGGAAGAAATAACTTCCTCGCCGCCGTTTCCTCAATACCAAAAGTATAGTGTGGGGGTTTTAGCAAATGCTTAACGACGGTGGTCCCTCTTCCCCACACACTTTCGGCATATCACTCGAACTTTTAGTGCCAATTGGTACAAATCTAAGCCTAATTATGAGAGACTTTGGGATTTAGAAAAATAAAACTTGAATGAACTGGAACATGTAAAGAAACAAAATGTAAAGAATTTTGAAAAAACGTATGGGAAACAATTTAGAATTTAAAAAAACATCAAGGTATTAATGGCGAACGAATCCTCATTCTGCCGATAATACTCAATGTTCGACTAACGGATCTATGTTAAATGTCGAATCTCAGAAATATTAATTTTTAACAACGCCGGCCTGATCTACTCTTCTTCCGCCTTTCTTGATTTCTTCCTTCCTCTTCTAGTTTTCTTTCCCTCGCGGTTCTGCGGATTGGGACAAGTATCCGAACGGTGCCTATCGACGGTGGTCCCCTTCCCCACACACTATTGATACCTCTCTGGAAAACTACCAATTAAATGAAACAACAATTAAAATCTACAGAAAAAAGGGACTTTTGATTACGAAAATACCATGAAGAATATCCGTCCTTCTACGGTGAACAATATTTTGGGGCGAAATTGGAAAAAAACCGTGAAGACCATCCGTCCTTCTACGGTGAACAATATTTTGGGGCGAAATTGAAAAAAAACCGTGAAGAACATCCGTCCTTCTACGGTGAACAATATTTTGGGGAGAAATTGCAAAAAACCTGAAGATTTTGTAGCTGAATTGAAGGAAAACGTGAGGAACATTCGTGATTAAAACCATCGTAGAGTACATTTAGGAGTCCGGTTGAGCAGATCTAGCTACATCCAACAAAATGGAGCACATGCTTTTCTTCTTAATGGCAGATTGGTCTTCATGACGATGAAAGCCGAGATACCACAGCACCGACGTGACGTGACTGCATGTTCCCATCGTACGCTCTCCATTTTTGCATCTACAGTAATAATTCTTGATTTGCTTGTATCCATCTTCCGATAAGTCGTACTCAATCCAGAGTATATGTTCTTCGTCAGAATGAAATTTTGAGTGGATTTTTGCGCGAATAAAGTTTCGTTCGTCTTCTTTTTTAGCCAGAATTGTGTACTCGGGATCATCGTCTAGATGTTGTTTGGTGTACAGAATTGCATTCTTGGTTTGCCATGTTCCCAAGGTGATGTTAAAGATGTCCTTTTCCGTAAGTCTTGGAAAGTCGTCGAAGTTTGCACTCGTAACTTTATCCCACTTATCTG
Organism: Entomobrya proxima; assembly: GCA_029691765.1. NCBI lineage: Eukaryota > Metazoa > Arthropoda > Collembola > Entomobryomorpha > Entomobryidae > Entomobrya > Entomobrya proxima. Next base: position 42,189,639 of record CM056172.1, read on the forward strand.
CAGCTCTAGGCTTGTCCCAACCTTTCTTCTCTACAAACTTTTTAAGAACTGCTTGCTGCTTGCTTTTATTTACTGCTTTAAGTATCTCTTTGTGTTTTTCTTGGTCCTTATACAAGGGAGGGGAAAAAGCATTAAGAATCGCACATGAAATCCGAAACATGTCGTTGAGCTTATTTCCATACACGTATGAACATTTGATTGTGCCCGCAAAGAACTTGAAGACGTGCTTAATTCTTCCATTTACGGATTCGATGGACCATCTAGACATTGTGACCTTTCTGGATTTGTTGGCTTCATCTGCTGAGAATCTCTTCTTGCCCGTTCCTTGAAGTAACTCAGGCATTTGAACAATAAGTTTTCTTGCTCTAAGTTCTCTAACAACATCCCGAAATCCACGGTCGACTATGAAGTGGTCCTTAGGTCTAATATATGCCGATATTGCATTGGCAGATGCATCGCGTAACATATGCGACAAGATTCCAGCATCGTTGTGTTTCGGGCTAGATTTATAAAGTCCGACTGCATCAACAATGTATCCATTGGGGAGCGTAACCATCATTGGTTTTAAAAGATTGGTACTCTTTGGTATGCACCACGTATCTCGTTGGGATCTGTAATCTTCTGGTTTTTCAATTCGTAGATACGTAGCGTCTAGTACCAAAGCCAGATTGTCGGGAAGAATGCCGTAGAGTTGTCTAACAAAATCTGGTATGTGTGCACAGTGTGCAGCGGCAGCAGCTCTTGAAAGGTGGTTAAATCCTAGGAAATGTGGCACAAATTTGGTTGTAAGTGAGTAATGATTTCACTCACTCTCTGATTTGGAATCTTGAAGAGGTACGCTAGTAAAGTCTGCGTAACGTTGAGTCTTAGTAGCATCAAAAATATTGCCAGGCAATTTCTGGGACTTCTTCTTGGACAACACTCTTTAAGGTCCCACGAAAGGATGTTGTCGAATTGTTCCAATGTGACTACCGTTAGCATTTTGTAGTCTTCACTGCGTAGAGTTGGAGATGTGAAATCAATGAGGGCCCTCTCAGATCGGGCTTCCTCGGTAAGCATGGTTAACCAGTTCTGGACTTCCGATTCAGTTAGCACAGCGCCAGGCTTTACGTGTGCTAAGATCCGGACTACAGAGGCCTCATCAAACACTTTTTCTGCCGTTAAGTTCTCCGGGCAAGAACGAACACGATCTCTTGGGATGAAAACTCGGTGTTTGTACCAAATATCTTTGGTAGCCTCCTCTGGAACTCGGGCCCTTTGGCAATTCTCCTTTCTGCACACAAGACACCATTTCTGTGTTGCTGCAACAGAAAGCAAGTCTTTACACTCCACTTTGTTGGTATTTGCCCTTAAAGATCTTCGTCCTCTGCACTTGGGTGACTTGTAGCTGACAGCTGCTCCTTGTGATTCCAACTCCTCACTTGACTCAAGTTCCACTGCTGAGCTTCCCGATTCGCTGTATGTAGCTTCGGCAACTACTTGAGATGTCGAAGTGTCTGAATCACTGTAAGCAAACTCAGCTGAATCTTGAGGTGCTGAGTTTTCAGAAGCACAGAAGTGTGATTGGGAAGCAGACAATATTTCAGAAGCAGCGTCATTTTCAAAATCAATATCTTCATCATCAGATTCAATGAAAGCCAATTCTGGGTCTTTTTCCACTTCTACAGGATCCAACAGAAACTCGGCATAATCCTTAAACTGGGGCTCATCGGCAGAGTCTTCGTCGCTCGAACCATAATCAGCTAAACCACGGATGTTGAAGTAGTCGTGATGCAACTCAACCCCTCCAGTTGTCACCACTTTGACCTCGTTGTCCTCAAGCTCCCAATTCTGTTCATAATCACCCTCCTCTTGATTGTCAATTTCCATCTTGAAATCATCCAAACCGCGCTGGTCATTGTCGACCTCCATCGCGTCGTTATTTGGGTGCTCGTACTCTTCGTTGACAGCGCTTGGTGGATCCTGGGACATGTTTTCGTTAGCTGGTTGATCAAGTCTATTGTAGGCCCGCACAATGCTGTTCCTACACCGCTCACAAATAACAACATCGTGCTCCACATTGCACCCAATTGCTTGAATTTTCCGCCAGAGGTCTGGAGCCGAGGTCTTTCTCTTGTCCCGAGTATTCGACGGGATCCGCCTCCTGCAGCTGGCCATAGCACAAATATGATGCGGCATTTTCTGTTACGATTTTTCTACATGTTTATCTGTTAAATTATGTTCTCCTAAACTAAGTCTATCTAGGCAATTGTGATTGGTACTAATTATGTTCGTACGACAGACGCATGTTATGTGACGTGTGATTTGGTGTAAATGTTGTTGTATGTGCATTTGTCACAGTTCTTATAACTAATCACGTTGTTTTCATATTGTTGATTCCTTCATCAAAATCCTTCCGACGAATCCGTTTTTTTAAGAAATGGGGCCGTTGGCGGGCGGTGGGCAACCAAAATCGGAACGGACTCGACTTGATTGCCACGGCCAACGGTGCCGGACTTTGAGGAGGACGTGTGCGGTGTCCTTGTCGATGCGGCCTACGGAGGGCTGCACAACCTCAAAGTCTCGGACTTTTCTCTTTTGTATGAAAAAATCTAGTAAGACCCCGACAAACCAGGACGTACGGATAACGTCCCAGTAAGCCGAAGCTTACTAGCCTAGCCCAAGGCGGCCCGCCGGGTGAGCAATCCATTCCCTAACAATAACTCTGTTTGTGCCATATGTCTACGTCTGTCGTACTTTTTTAAAAGTAATTCAAATAGCTAATATAAATATATTGAAAATAGACAAAGGTGTAGCTGAATTAGGGAACATTTATGCCTGTTCTAATTTGTCTCAAATGTACAGAAAGGGAGAAGCAGTAGAAGCAAATCAGGAGAAAACCGACCATTACAAGGCTATTGCAATAGAGATACAGGATCAGGTTATTTAGTTTGTTTAAAGAATGTACTCATTATAATTATCAAAAGTAATGCACTGGTAATTATTGTAGAACAGCAAGTGCCATTATTAACTGCTAAGTAGTTTGTTTGCAATTTTGCAGTTTGTAAGTTTAGTATTACATGACTTTATATTTGCTGAACTGTGTACGTGTCATTTATCAGTATCGATGATATTGAATCCCTTAAATGTTAACTGTTACTGCTTCTTATGTTATGAAGATTTTAATGCATTTGTGCTACCGTACAAGTGCCTTCAAGTAAATGGATATTTTTGGCATTGGTTTTGGCATTTTTGGTGAAAGCAATTGGTTTTGTGAAAGGTAATGACAGCTTATGTAAAGCATAAAAAGTAATCACCAAAGTTCTGTCCTCGAGAAATAAATTACAGCTTGTTCCTGCAATGAGAGGCGGTATATCTTTGAAAATATGTTAGAGTTATACTCTAGTTTGAAAGCAGTTTGAAAAGGTTGTCACCATATTTTGCATATGTACATATTTATTTTAAAAGAGGCTCTACTACCATGTTTGATTCTTTGATGTGGAGATGATCTGATTTTGATCACTCTTGCCGACTATGAATCACATGAAAGTTGCATAATATTTCGAGTTTTTGTAACTCATTCAAAACAAGGGGGCACAACCCTTTTCTTCTACTAATCCATATTTTGTTTGTCCTGCAATCATAGAAGCGACTACATTAAAGCTAGAAACAAAATGAATGAAACATATCATACTAGTTTCTGTATCATGTTGCATATTAATTAGTTTTGTCAATCACTTTGTACTTCTTGGGTTATTCATTTTTTGACAAATCAATCTAAAGATAAAGTCATACACATGAGAACACTCATTATCGAGTCTGTTCATGTGCGCTACTGAATTCGCAAATGACAAAGGAAAATTGGAAATTTTTCATTCATTGATGTATGACCATATGACCATACCATAATTAAAGTGCATTATGATATGATCATGACTTGTGTAACATGTGCAGAAGTAGTATTGCTTTGAACTCTTTACCTGCCTATCTTTGAAAAAATTCAATATAAAAACAGGATCATGTCAAACTGATTTGGCACAGGTAGGTAATATGTAGTGGCTGCTTTTTAGCGGTGGCAGAAACGAAGCTCACACACGGAATATTACTTTTTGCTCAAAACGCCGACCATGCAGGAGGCAATAAGAAACGACAGCGTATGACGCTGGGAACGGTAATGGATCCCTTCAAGGGACTCCGAAGAAAACGACGCAGGAGAGCACTGCGCGGTAACGGTGATAATTCTCCAGTGTTTTTTGTGTATCCCGTGGGACAACAGCCCACATCTGAGGATACCAGGGAGAATGAGGTGGTAATTCCCCGGAAAATAAAACCAAACCTGAAGCTGTCAGCACTATCAGCCAGAAAATTCAAGTGAGAAGTAGTGCAAATGGTGCGGTTCAAATAGACCAGGAAGAATTGCACCAGACAATGCAAGCTGCAATGGATAGAGCTTGGGCGCAGTATGGAACCCGAGGGTTGGATCCTCCACCAGTAACGCCAGCTCCTCCCAGTCCAGTGTTCATTTGCCCCGCATCAGAAGAACCACCTCCGCCAAAAGTACCCTTGCCAAAGAATCAGTAACAGAGGCTACAAATGCAACAACAGGCACAGGTTCAGTCACGACCAGCACCTTCACCATGAATTCCCTTTCCAACCCTGAATGGGACAAGCATGTTGCACCGGTTCAAGGTCCTCCTCCACCGCCCCCAGCTATATTGACTTTGAGGAGAACAACCACGAAGCAGCCGATCTTATGCGTAAAATAGTTCTTGGCATTTTTATCGGTTTCATGTAGGCTGGTTGGCTTGCTATTGGGAATAGTACCCTTTAAAGAGATACTGGCTTAGTTTGTCGGCGCCGACAAAATGGCCGCAAAGCGCCTTGACAAGAGAAAAGAGTTTCTTAAAAGAAACGCAGAAATCTCTGATCTCACAGACAAAATATTGCTGGCTTTGGATGGGAACTGGTTGAAACGGCTGGAGGACAGGGTTACAGATTTAACAGAAGGGGGCGGAGAGCAAAGCGGCATTACAAAAATACCTACTCAAGTCTTTTGCTGAATTTTACCAGAAGAGGAAACCCAGGGCATGGTGGAATGTCATGTGACAAAAGGTCACCATCAAACTGCAAGTGGTAATAAGAACAAGAAAACTAGTCCGTTCAAATGTGTTACATATCTCATTTATAATTTCCCCTTTGGACCGCGTGACGTTGATACGGAAGATGCAGAATTGCAACATAACACTGTAAAAAGCAAATCTAATAACAATGGGGAAGAAATCAGCAGCAAAGTGAAAGTGATAGATAACGTGAAAAGGTGAACAAAATTAAAGGCATTTGGAAATAGTTCAAAATTGTTCAAAATAGCGACAGTTTATTGTAATTAGATTTAAAATCTCCGGCATTGAGTTTGTCTAAAACATCATTATTTTTAAGGATTTAGGATTCTAAGGCTAAATGCAATTGTAATATACGATGACGTGACCTTAACAAAGCTGTGCATAAACCGAGGAGCCTAAGCATTATGTAATTTTTGTAACTCAGGTAAATGAAACAGATTATATAATATGCAATATGTTTAGGTAAACAATTTGGCAATTAGGTATACAAGTAGTATTTTAAGGCATTTTGCTGTATAAATCAGCGTACTTTTTGTTATTATAACTTTTTTACATGTACGAATTACATATATTTACAGTATTTCTGAAACATTCAGACGATACGAATAACCATACGATTACTAAAATACAGCTACTTCTTTACTACATGTTTGAATCTCAATACATTTTTTTCTTCAGTACTTGAAGAATGTTTTAAATTTCTCAAACTAGTTTTCTCAAACTTTCATAACATTTATAGTTGAAAATCAAATCCTGATACTTTTTATTCCGGCAGCACTCCCAGTCTTCGTGGTGTTCGTTTGCGACATAATTTCGGTAGACATCAACATTCTGAATCTTAGCCTTCAATGCTTCTTCTGCTTCCATGGTTACCTATATAGCAGTTAATTACAGTTACAAATATGCAAAGAGGACAGTGCTAGATTCACAACTTTAGATTCTTAATGTTCATACCTCAGGGGAAACGCATATCTTCAACTCAGTCAACTCGCGCATTTGAAGAAATCCTTGGGTAATCGATACATCTGTTAGCGTACTTTTATTACACTCCGTGTTGTAATGAAAGCTGCTTAGATCTGTAAATAAAATTAAATAAAATTGTCAACATTTGAATAATTTACTAAATAAGCATTATTTGTATTTAGCTTACATTTTAGGTCTATCAGTCCTTTTCTAGAAGAACCCTCAAATGAATCCCTAAAAGTTCCAGTTACATTTTCATCAAAAATGTGGGAGCCAAAAAGACACTCTAATTTCTCAAGTTTTGGCCATTTTTCGCAAACTACAGGCAAAGTATTGGTGTTCAATACAGCTTTCAGCGTTTTCAAATTTGGCATCCATTCGGCCAGAGTTGCAACGCTATCACTGGAAAGTGGACAATTGATTTGAAAGTTGGTTAGCTTGTCCATGACAACCCCTACCAGACATCGTTTTTTATCAGTAGCTTGTACAATGTCATCAGTCAACAAACACAGTTTTGTTGCTGGGTGACCCCCACCGTCGTGATATATTTCGTAAATCATTTTCTCTTGTTTTTCGAAATTATACAAGTCCATATGAAGCAATGATAGATTTGGCATATTTCGGAGAAATCCAAGGTGATTTACCACATTACCCCAAAGACGAAGCTCATTTAACATAGGAAAATCAGCCATTCCAAACGGATATATATGTGAGGGTGGTCTACAGCATGACGTGTATATTTCTAAAGTACGTAAGGCTTCGCAATGCGTATGTAGAAAAGCTGGAAGAAATGTAGGTTCGTTTTGTCGGTACATATGGTCATCTCGGGAATGCATGTTTAATGATAGATGTTCCAGGCTTGTAAACTTAACATTGACATCTCCAGTACGTCTACTGATCATAGGGCAGTATCCAATGGAAGTGTCCATAAGGTTCAAACGCCTCACTGAAGATATCACCCACGGACCTGCGTCCCCCACAGCTTCGTCGTTTGGAGAGACCAAGAGAATTAGTGCCATTGTGTCGCAGTTTGTTAAATATATATCCTAGATTTAAATGAAGATATCGTCAATATTTGCAAATTGTCCCAGTTTTAATATAGTCAATCGTAGAAACATTAAAGTACCTGCAATTTGGGAAAACTGGAAAATCTAAATCCCCAAAAATCCGTACAACTCAAAGACATTAGATTTGGATGCATTTCTTCTGTAACAGTATTACCTGGCCATGCCACCTTAAATCCGTTTTTGAGTACTTGATTCATTTCTAAACTTTCTAAATTTGGTGTTTTGTGAACAAAAAATTTCAGCAAATCTGTCGGGGATTTTCCATGAGATACAAAATTTACGCGTTTCAATATTAAGTGTTTTATGCTTGGGCCTACTACAGTCCAGAAAGAGTTTTCAGTAGAATCAGACAAATCAATTTTGCAATCTTCTAGCTTGTATTTTCGATATGGCAGTTGTGCTAGATTGTACGGACTTTCGAAGTTTTGAAATTCGGAGAGGTATGGTATCATGGACATTTTATCTAAGTTAGGTGATGGAACCAAATTTAGAGTAGCTGTGCTTCTAAATCTGGATAGGGTTTCCTTATGCCAAGATTTGCAAACTAGACGGATGTTTTTCCAATCGTTGAGTGTTGCCGAGAATGCCAGAAACAGAACTATATGATGCAGTATCTGTAATTAAAATTGAGACTTGCAATACTTAAAAGATGCTGCCTTTAATTTGTATTAATATTAAAATGCTAAGTTCACACTTACCACATGATTTTTCAAAGGATGATTTTCTTGACCAATCTGGTCCCAGGGATCCTTATCCTTTTTGGCTTCTTTCATAATCAGTTTACAACGTATATTCTAAACCTTGAAAATGTGCATAATTTATTATTCATTTAACTATGAAACGTTGGAAAGCCAAGCGGTGACTAAGTTGTTTTGTTGAAAACAAACTACTTTAAAGCTTAACTTATCTGTGCTGGAAATAATACAAGGCTTGTTATGTCATGTTTTGAGGAATTTTTGAAGTAACGTAAGCTACGTCGTGAATTAACCGTGTTTACTGTCTGTCCTCGATTTTACTCAGTAAGCAATTTCAGCTGTGAGCTCAAACTTTGTAATATTGTACATAATATATATACCTTATAAAGGTTTACTGGTGTGATATAAAATTTGAGTCAATCACTCGTAAATGCATTCAGCAAAATTTTAAAGAAAAAGTGTTAACGTCATTTCACGTTATATTTTGAATTTACATAATTTAACATTTTTACAGGTGAGGTTACAACGTTACGGTTTACTGCATTACAGCTTTATTCTTGGCATCTTAATGTGCAAGTTGTTTACTAAATCTTATGCATAAAGTTTTAACATGTAAACGCGTAACTTTGCAACATGGCAGCTGGCTAGTCTAGCTATTGTAGTCTAAGCTTACGCTTCTTTGATACGCTGTTTGTAATATTTTATCTTATCCAATGTTTTATCTGTAATTCCATGTTATATGTTTATACAAGGTCTCCAGTTGTTTTTCTCTGCAAAAGCTTATCTCAGCAAAAATAGAGCTGCCGAGATTGTCCGTTGAATTCATATCATTATAAACTCGTAACTGAAGTTGGGTTTAATGAGTACGTATACTTATCATAATAATATTATATATGAAGCAATTGCTGAAAAACAGGAACAATGTAAGGTAATAATGCATACAAATTTCATAATTTTTGTCAGCTGTCATGTTAGCTGTCATTAACCACTAATCTGCTATGATTGACAACTATTGTAATGCCAATCTTTAATTGACCTGACATTGGCTGACATCGTAATATCTAAAATTAATTACGACATAAATTAAATGGGCATTGCATTGGAGTAAACTTACACGCGCACACTTTATCTTGGCGAATAAGTTGTTATTATTCATTTACAGTTTGTTATAAAAACACCTCTGATAACTCAAACATTATTCAACAATACTTTATATAGTCTTGCTTAATATTTTTATGGTACGAACTTACGCAACTACTACATATTATCTATCAATTGTGCACGACGGACACGGAGCACCTCAACTTTAATGTAAAAGGCTAAGTCTATGCAATTACATTTCAGTAGCGTGAACTTAGTGATATTGATTGATATTATATTGCTTGCATAGACAGAGACGTTTCGTCATTAGTTCTAGTCGTAAACACTTGTGTACACAATGCATACCTGTCCGCTTATTTTGCTTTGAACGACATGAGTAATCTAGTTTTTGAAGTTCATTTAAGTGCAGGACGCATAAAAATTCATTCATTTGAAACACACAGCTCATAACACTTTTGAATTGAATAGTGCTACTCTAAAACACGTAACGTTTTTGTTTTTTGTTTCAAATTTTGGAAATTTTTCTGAAAAAATCATTTCAATATGCCTAATATAAGTACAATGTAATCAGATGTGAAAATGTAAGTCCATTTGGTTATCGCCAGGAAAAAATCAAATTTCTGAAAAAGAAGCTCAATTTGTATTTTAAAAATTGTCTCTTCACAATTTGCTATAGCGACAAGTATGCAAGTATATGAGCAGATGTACCTTTTGTTTTGTAAACAATGTAAAACCCTGTTTGTTGATTTAGGGTAAACTCGTAAAAATATGCAATTTGAATGGAAATTACACCGTGACAAAATCTATGCCATTATAGCTACCATACTACTAGCTACAAAATACTTGTGTAGTATCGTTTGTGGCATTCAGCAATTACAGATTTTTAAACATTAGCTTTCGTAAACGTTAGTATGGTGTCTGCTTAGCTAATATTTATTGTTGGAGACGTCATATAATTTCGAAAAGAAATTACCCTCATCATCACGTAAATAATTTAGCAACACTTGCCAAACCATGTCCTTCTAATTTTAAATGCCCACACAAAAACACAAAGAAGTCTGGAAGTTTTAATTGTAATATAATTGCTTTCTTTAATTAATTGCTATCATTGAGTGAGTTTACTGTAAACTGGTAATTCAAGGCAAACACGCAAATTGTATGGTAAATGCTACTAATCTAGCACTTCCTTGTCCCTGTATGTGTTTTTTTCGCTAAAATTGCAGGTTGATATTAGTTTTGAAGACATGAAAACCAATTATTTTAATTTATATGACATGTTTGTCAACATACAGTTTGCCATTACTATGCTATTTGTATTGTGCACGCAAATCGACTCTGTAAGACCTTCTCATAAAGTCATCGACAATTTTGTAGTTTGTTCATCATTTTCTATTTGCCATCATGGCTACATGGCAGGTTTTTTGTACATGGCGTGATAAAATTTCTTGGAAACCAGCAGCAATAGCAAATCGAATACTTAACCCCGATTTGGCATTTTTTCAGAAAAATGTCATCCGATATTTCAGATATCACGTGCAAATCTGCAGCATTTTTGGAGCTTCATCCTTCTGTTGGAAAAACAACAGATTTGGAGTCCTTACAAACAAAAAGAAACAAATATTCTACAACATTCAAATGGCAATTCACATTTTCAATACTTGTTTTCTCCTCTGGGGAATTACAAGCAAAGATATTTCCAAATCTGGGGTAGCACAGGCAATGTTGGGAATTTATTTTACTACATTGGGTTACTGCCTGTGTAACGGTCTTCGGTGTATTGCAGCACTCCAACAAAAGGAAATTGTCAAGTTGATCAACGCACAGTTTGACTTTCAGCAGATGATCCGAGTCTCATTAAATAAAAGCTATGCATCCCACGTTTTGAAACAATTTCTTAAGGAATCTGTTATAAAAAAAAAGCTCTTTTGGGAATGGGTCTAAACACTGCTTTCTCCTTACCCGCATTTCTTGGGGTAATGTGGATTTCAACTCCCTGTCAGCCACCATTTCACAGACCGGCGAAGTTGTTCCTATCTACGGGCTTTAATAACATTAGAAAAAGGCAAATGGAACAGTCAAATATTGAGACTAGTGCCATTCGATAGAAAACAATGTGGACTATTTCCTGGAAAAAACCCCATGTGTCGACGCTGCCTTGTTCAGGAGATATAGGCGGTCAAAGTTTAGGTCACGCTGGCCATTCATACACTGGGTTTCAAAAGACGCATCTATTTATGCGGTTAAACTTATGCATGTAAATGGACGTCATGCAAGTGATCTTTACCTTTTTGGAACCTAGTGTAAAAAGACTCTAACTTTGAACCCCAATATCTCTTGAACAAGGCAGCGCCGACAGATGGGGTTTTTTTCAGGAAATAGCCGGAATCTTCTTCTATCGAATGGTACTAGTCTCATTATTTGACTCTTCCGTAATGCTTTTAGATTGGAATTTGGCATAATGCTGGGAACGCAGAGTGGCATTTATTGGCAGCTTTGTGTTTGAGTATCAACCAGAACTTAACAAATGTCACGTGTGGTCATACGCTCTACACATAATATTTACTGTGATAAACGTATACTTGCAACTTACTATGGTGATTGCAGCTTTGCTGAAAAGACATTATCGTTTCCCTCATATAATATACTACTTCCCTCCATTTTTTTTTGTTAATATATTTATTTCTATATTTGTCGTATTTGCATCATGCACGGTTGAAGTACTACGTACATATTTTTACCAACCTCTCTAAATGGAATTATATTTGTAATCATGTTGAGTCTTGCCAGTTTTGTGTTACTGCAATGTACGATAAACATATTAGCATTTCTTTACGGAAAAAACATTGTTGCTTATATGAATGCATTGATTGATTTTGAGAACTACTCATGTGTGCATTTTATCGACTTTACAAACAACCAAGAAATAAATTGTAGAAAAGTTTGTTACGAGTTTTGTAAAAATTTACATTTGGCCGCTACTGGCCAGTGTTGTGACTTTATTAGATTAACATTTTGTGTGACAGTACCTTACATGTTAGTTTTTCGTGTAAATATAAACCACCAAACATAAGAGGCGTAGACATTTTGTAAATCCTGAGAGGAAATTAGAATTGAATTAGGAATATGGAAACGTTTCAGAGCTTGTCTAAACGACATATGCACTTCAGTGACATGACGTAAAAATACAATTTCCATAGAAGTCCTTTAAAATTGGAATTCAACTCCAAAAATATCGCATAGGTTGTTGGGTTAATTTTAAACGAATAATAAAGGTCAAACAAAATGTCAATTTTAATGCTGAACGAATTAGCTTTATACTAAAATAAAATAGTTTCGTTTTTCCGTTGCATACAAATAACCGATGAAACATTAAAAACTTATTTTTTAGAAATCCGAAATTCGGATTCCGAATCCTTGAAACGTTTATCTCTAGTAGTTTTCGAATCATCCTATTACTCTGGTGTTTAATCATCCCAAGTTAAACGTGATACTAATGATTTATTGATACAAATAAACTTATTATTGAGAAAAAATTTGCATAGCAATATAGAAATGCAACAACAAGTAAGCCATAAATACGACTCCTGTAGAAAGCATCGTCATAAAATATTTGCACTTTGTCCTACCAAGCTTAAGATGCTGATACATTTTCATGATATACGATACATACTCGCCATTCCAGTTTCTACTCTCCCGACCAGCTTTACTTCGCTGATTTGGTTTTTTAGCATCACGTGAAATAGATGAGCAATTTCAAGCGCCAACCGTATAAACCAAAAATATTGTGTTTGCTTTTGTGCTAAATATCTATAAAACATATTTTTGCATGTTAAATGTATTAGCTGTATGCATGGGTGGCGAATAAAATCTCAAACTAGTACATTAGCTGAAGACAGGCTATATTTTACACATACTTGTGGTCAAGCACAAACCTCAGAAATACTTTTGCCTTAAACTAACAAGCGGAAGCAAAAGAGTGAAAAATGAATTAATTTGTGAAGTAGTAGTGTTACATTTTATTTAGCAAGTAACAGGGTGACTCGAAATAAATAAATAAAACTTAGAAGTCTTCCCATGAGCACCTAATTTTGTAAATTTGAAATTTAAAAGATGGAACAGGAAAAGATGAATGAGGCGACTGGAGTCAATGAGAAGATAAATGCTCCACCTACTGCTGTGGCAGGTCCTTCGTGGTCTGGGGGAAATACACTTAAGCCTGAGGTGGAGCAGCTAGACAACAAAATGGAGGTTCAGATGGACAAGGAGGGTCCGCAAAAAAAGATGAAGCAGAACAGTGTCAAGTTAATAAAAACCAAGGGTGAAATGTTCCACGGCACTTTGGATCCCATTTCCATTTTTCCCGAGGAGGTAAAACCAAGTTAGAAATAGAAACTACTCAAACAAATTACCTATTTCTTTAAATAAATCATTTTGTTAACAAATGTTTTGTGTTCTGCTTAGATTTGGAAAATGATTTTAGACCGAGTATCCTCTCTTGACCGTCTTGCTACCTGTCGCACCAATACCCAGTTGGACACTGCTTTCGGCGAGTGCAAAAATGAGTGGCTATTGGACCAAGTGGTCCCTTTTATACTAAAGCACTTTACTGAGAAAGTCCACCTGCTGAAGTGCCGTCAAGTCTGTAAAAATTGGAAACGCACTGTGAATACCTTCCTGGAAAGTGAACATCCCTTTCGACGCATCTACCAGAAGGATCATCCTCAGGAGCAGCTATTCTGTCGTATACCTAGCCTTTACAGTAATCTTTCTCGCTGTGACTTGCAGTATCTTAAGTTCAATCCCAAGTCTGCTTATAAGTTCAATAGCTGTCCAGATCCCACCGAACCCTTGATTGGTCGTGCTTTCAGTCTCCAAATCCATGGCTTGGATGGCGATAAAGAGATTAACCAGTTTTGGGATCTGGCTCGAGCGTTTCTGGAGATTCAAGGAGGAGCCCTTTGGCACTTCCAATTTGATCTGTTTAGCGTGCACTTTACTGCTACGCGCTTTTACCAGATTTTGTGGGAATGTCTGAAGCTGCTACCCAACCTAAGAACGCTGGCAATACACTGCATAGAAAGATTCAGGGACAATGTATACTTTTTAAACGATGAGAAACTCGCTCAAATAATTGCCGACAATCCGCTACCCGTTCTTCCGCGCCTTCACTCCCTGTACATGGATTTAGTTCCGAGAGCAATTCAACAGCATGTTATCTCGCAGTTCAATAGACAATTAAAACGTCTCTCCATCGACCTGGACATGTCGATCGTTGAAAGCAATCTCCAGAATGACCTAGTCGAGATTTTTGTCTATCGAGATGGTACTATGTTTGAGGACTTTCTCCGCAGACTGAACACCTTGAACAACCAGAGCACTCCCAGAAGTTGCCAAAAGTTAACCCTGAACTTGTTTTCATGCCACAGGGTGTCAGGGCTCGAACTGCTGCAGGTGCTGGTTCAATATCCTCAGCTTAACTACTTGAAACTTATTTTGAACCCGTACTTCAGCCAAGTGTATGAGTGTGCGGGCGATTCTTCAGTGGTGCCGGGTGTGGAGTACATTGAAATTGAGGGAAATAACCGGGACCTGTTCGAATTTAGCACTTTGCTTCACAGATTTCCCAACCTGAAGTACTTGCATATTCAAGACCTTCCCTTTCCAGTGTATGACAATGGCGAGATAGTGAGAAAGGACGTAAGCAGTGAGGCTGCCAAGGTAGAAATCGAGCAGTACCTTTATTCTCACAAGCTAGAGGAGAGTCCAATCTGGGATACGCTGGACCAATTGGAAGTGCTGACCTTTGACAGTAGAAACTTGAAACGCTTTTGCAATAGAGAGCAGGTCAAGTATTACCGGGAACGGATGGGAACAAATGATACGAAATCCATCTCATTGGGGTCAAAGTAAAGAAGAGTCATAAGTTGAGGGAAAGCATAAACAAAATTTTACAATTTGCAAACCTTGTGGGTTGGAAATGTAAATAAATGTAATGGTAAATTTTTAAAAAGTTGATAAAAAATTAACTTGATAAGCGGGAAAAAGCTGTACTAGAAAGGTTTTTCGTTGTAAAATATACAGAATTCGAGAAACTGTAAGCAGTATGTAGATATATATAAATATGGGATTGAAAATGTTAAAGGCATACAATTTATCATCACCATAATTTAGAGGTTTCATCTCCACTATTATAATGCTTTTATCCGAGAAAAAAATCCCCTATAATTTTTTATCACCAGGTGGAAATGTTATGATTTTATGGTGTAAAAGCAATATTTTCTATCTTTGTTATGTAAAACTACAATGTTAACATGGAATATCCTGACTTGTTTTCACTGTTTGACTTACCCTTTGGCATATTTGGCTGCCTAGACACTTTGCGGTATTTACTTTTCCCGTAATTGTTTCAAGAGATATTACAAGTAAATTTAAAATTGGTGCATGTATATTGATACACATAATTTGTCTGTAAAAGTTACTTTGAGTACAACAATTTTGTGAGGATGGTGTCATCCAAAAAAGTGACGCTTATACAAGAGAGAATCATTACGAAAGGACGTAGGACTGTCAAGCTAGCATAATACAAAAGAAGCGTAGCGCAGTTTTGTACCTCTGTGACTTCATATTTATATTGGCTAAGGCTACGCCAACTCCCGACAGCCATATTTCGAAGTTACGAGAAACTAAATTATTTGTGTTTTGGTCGATAACTACTGTCAATCTAATAGTAATACAAAAAGATTCAAGTTAAATAAAGCTAACGTAAGGAAGTTATTGACGTTTTAAGTATATATGTGGTTTAACATTTAGCTGTGTAAAAATGCAATTTCGATGAATTAAAAAATTTGGCTATTTTGGAATAACCATATACAAGTAGAGGAACAATTTGTGACCTTAAAAACATCAAAAAGTTAATTAATTTTTTAATTGCCCTGTTAACTTTAACTACGATTATTAAAACTCCGCCACCAATGCCGAGCCATATTTTTGCGGTTTCTGGTACTTTGGACACCACCAATTCTAATGGCGTTCTTATTTGGCTCGGCATTGGTGGCGGACAGTTAATAATCGCAGTTAAAGTTAAATGGGCAATTTAAAAAATAATTAACTTTTTGATGTTTTTAATGTTACAAATTGTTCCTCGACTTCTATATGGTTATTCCAAAATAGCCAAATTTTTTAGTTCATCGAAATTGCATTTTGACGCCCATAAATATACAGCCAAGTTCATGAAATGCGACTATGATGACTTCGTTTTTTGTCGGGGATTGGCGTAGCCTCCACCATTACAAACATAATGTTTGAAATTGATAATTCTTGAGTTCCAGTTTCTGCTTACCTATGTTAAACAATGTTATTTACTATATAGATAAGTATAAATACTTTAAGTTTCACAAATATTTTATCTTTGAAGAACCAAATGGACATATCAGTAAGCCCTTTAAAATTGGGAACAAACGCTTCCCTGGTACCTATTGTGACAACTGAACAGTTATCTATGCGGGATCACTGTGGTTAGTGGTTACTAATTCGAATCGTTTCTCGGGATTCCAGAATGTTGCTATTATGAAACGAATAGGCACCACCATCAGCCAACAAGTATATTGGATAGCCTTGAAGGATACGTTTGTGTGTCATGTCGGTAGCATATTGCTAATTATGTTCTGATTACGATGTACACAAATCAATTGATAGGTGTTTACTAAATAATGCTATGCAGAATGTAACTGTGCAATGCATTTAGAACTAGTATTATGCTAGTCATTTTATATGCAACACCACAGATATCTGCAATGTAGTTGTAAAAAATAATGCTTTTACACCAGAAAATTAATGCATTTACACCTGGTGATAAAAAATTATGGGAGAATTTATTTCTCGGATAAAAGCATCATAAAACCGGTGATGAAGCCTGCATTTCCCGGGTACGACTAAAATTTTGCCAATGTTAAAATATAAAATGTTTGTACAGAAACAAACGCAAAGTTTGAAATAAATTGTAAACTGGTGTGTAACCAAACTATTTAGAGTTGATTCACATTTTCTGGGTTTTGAAGTTTCTTTGGCTTGAGGTAAAATAAGTAGGTATTACAAAGTATATGACTTATTGTGTAAAACATACTGACAACAATTTGGACGTTTAACATATTTATCTCAATACTTTTACAACCGCTGATAACCATGATGGCTCCTTTTCGAAAAGTTAGATTGTAAGTTAGTAAGCATAAACGTAATCCAACTCGCTAATTCTGACCGACATATTACTCTGAAGAAACTAGCTATATGTTTTTGTGTATTCTAAGGTTTAAAACCCCAGAAGAAAACCAGGTCCTTATACGGTTAAGATCCAGTTTACTTTAGGCAACTTCAAATTATGGTAGAAGTAATGATAAATGACACTAACATTTTAGAACTGAAAGAAACTTCAAGTTCAAATGATCAATTGAAAAATTTAAACAATTCAATTGTTTAAATTGTTTATATCATTTAGATTGTATAGAATGTTAAGTGTATAACAAGTTTTTTTTAGTTATACTACTTGCAATGTTTGCACTGTTTAAATTACCTACAATGTTTGTATTATTCACATTATTTTCATGGTTAAGAAAGTTTACATTGTTTACATTCCCTAAGTTGTTATATTGTTTGCATTAAATTGTTTAAATTTTGTTTAAATTATTTACATTGTTTACATTGTTTAAGTTAATTAAATTATATACGTTGCTTACGTAGTTTAAATTATTCAATTAAATACATTGTTTACATTGTTTTAATTAATTAAATTATGTACAATGTTTCAATTAATTACAATTTTTTAATTAGTTACACTGTTTAAATTATATACATTGTTTACACTCTTTACATTGTTCAAATTATTTACATTGTTTACATATTTTAGTCCATTACATTTGTTACTAAAACCAATACACTCCTGAAATATCATCATAGCTGTTATTATCAGCAATATAAACATGTATTATTTTCGTTATAAAAAACCGTTACGTTATGTTTTGAAGTGTCCTTAATTTTTGATTATTTCTAAAACTGCTTATTAACTGGTTTATAAAATATATGTTATGTTTCACTGTTTGTTTCTTATCTAATGCTTTTTACATATTTATATAATTTATTTACAAATTTAATAGATTGTTCATTACATATAAAAATGCTAGACTGAATATACCTTTACAAAAACATTTTGCTCATTTTAGTTTTTTTCTTGTTGGAATTGAAACCATTAAAATAAATTTAGAAAATACAGGTTTTGCAAGAAATTGCAGAAAATTATATAACTTTTTATTAAAACTAAATGCTACATCAATTTCGACAAGGTAATCCATTTTGTCATGTCATTACATGAATTGCCTACTTGTTTTAAAGCTGTTATTTACAATGTCAAAAATCCAAACATTTTGTTATCAGGTTTGTACGCCAGTTGCTCATCCCAAGTTGGCATACATGTGGATTGAATCCACGTACGTGAACTGACGAATTCACGGATTTCCATTCACTTCCTCCGTCGCTCAGAAGGCTGTCACTTTGTGGCTTGTTCTCTTAAATCCTCATTGACTTTCCAAAAAATATAATTATTTTAATAAATATCTTGTGACAAAATTGGTGAATAGTATGGCTAGTGGGACCGGAGGTATAGTTCGAGAGGGTGGAAGTGTTGGTCCAGAGAACACCGTTTTTGTGCACGTCAGCGGACCGAAGTTCATCTTCATGGCGAAGGCACGTCAGGATCAGACCTGGAACAAATTCTTGGCTGATAATGGGGTTCCGGTAAGAACTACTAGCTAGATTATTAATTTATTTTATTATCTGTATAAAAGTTACTTAGTTTTCAATTGAAATTAATTAATTCTCTGCTTTTTTATAGGAGGGAGTCCGCCGTCGGGTGTTTATCCGCAATTGGAAAAGTGCCAACTGCCGGGGGAGTTCTGGAGAGATTTCGGACTGGACGGCTCAAGTCAATGAGCGGGTAAGCAATTAAATGGGAGCATATATTTAATTGTAAATTTAACTTGACTTGTGGGGATTTTGATTGCAGATTGGAAAGTTTATCTCAAAGTACAAAGGGCCAATTACGGCAAATTCGCATTACAGCGTCATGTTGTGCGTGAAGGATAAGGAATCCCTTGCTCCTCCCCCGCAGCCAAGGGTTGGGCCTCAGGGAACAAGCAAAGCTCCACCAGGTGGACCAACAGGTTCTGGTGGAAGGACGAAGGATTTACCGGCGACCAGTGACAGTTGGAGTGGAGCCCAGACCTGTAATCGGTCTTAGAAGGGGCCTGATGGCGTTGGATTGCCTCCTCCGCCGCAGCCAAGGGCGCCTGGTGGAGCAGGAGGTCCAGGAGGATTGCTGGCTTCGCCACATCCAGCTGCTGAACTTCAAAGGGCTCCTGTTCGTGGTCGTGGAGTACCAAGGGATAACGGTGATGGGCACTTGACACTTGAGGGAATGGGGGCGGAGGAAGAAAAGGAGGAGTTAAGCACACATGGAATTCAGGTGGAAAATGTGAAGGCGAGAGTGCAGGAACGGTTCAAAAGGCTCACGACTGATTCTGTAAGCTAATCATTAAATGAAATTAATGAAATGTTTAGAGGAAATGGGAAACAACAAGTAATTTATATCTTAATTGGGATTTTTAGATGCAAAAAATTCAGATGGAAATTAATAGCTTGAAAAACAAGGAATTATGGGAACGAAACGTCGCCAGAGCTCCGTTAGCATGTTATTTCATTGAAAAAATGTTCTGCCCTCGTAGTGATAATTAAGACAACTAAAAGGCTTGTGTTTCAAAGTGTTTCGCGTGTATGCTTATTTCAATTGTCAAGTAAGAAAAATAGTTTTTCTAGGAAACATTAATTTTATCTCAACTAGCTTTTTTGCAAAAAAAAATCTTTAAATTCTTATGTCACACTAACAACATTAAAGTTTATATTATGCGTGTAGCACAATATCGTCAATGTATCATTGGAATGATCATATCATCATGCCAAAACTTATGATTTATATAGCATTTCTATATTTTGTATGTTGTCCTTGAATATTAAATTTGATAATATTGAAATGTAAACACGTGATGGATTAGAAGTAACAATTTAACATCTTAAGTAAACGTTGTAGCTCCATAACTACACGCTGCTTTTATTTTATACTCTCGGTACATCCAAATATTTTTGGCACAAATCCAAATTAAATTTTGTTGTTCATTGTTTTTCTATTTACAATGTGCAATTAATGTCGTTTCCTAACACTAATGAACTTTCTTAGAATATACTATACTCAAATGTAATTGAATACCTAGTTGTTGTTTTAAGATGCGTACGTTTCTACGCTATCCAATAACTCTACTTAACTAATTTGGTTTTAATATCATATAAAATAAATAGATGAGCAATCCAATAAAAATGTTATTTGTGCAGTGTATATTTGTATTAGCTGAATCTGTTGCTTGTATATTATGTTGCCAATAAAATCCAAACTTGAATCAGTACATTAGCTGATGACAGGTTATATCTTACACGTACTGACTATAGACTGATTGGTCACGTAAAAAACCCAAAAATAATACGAGGCATACTTTTTTCTTAAACAAACAAACGGTAACAAAAGGACATTTAAAAAGTAAATTGGAGGATTAGTAGTGGTACATTTTATTTACATTTTCTTTAATGTCAGCAATCTGCATGTGGGGACTTATTTTGTGAATTTCAAATTTGAAGATGGACATGGAAGATCTGCATAAATTGGAAAAGAGCAGGGTCAAGTTGATCAAAACCAATGGGGAAATGTTCCAGGGCAGTTTGGATCCAATGTCCATTTTTCCCAAAGAGGTAAAACCAGTCTAGAAAACGAATCAATGAAATTTCTCATTTCCTTATAAAATCATTTTTTGTAAACCATTTTTGGTTCCATTTCTGCTTTGGAAAATGATTCTAAACAGAGTATCCTCTATTGACCGTCTTGCCAGTTGTCGCACAAATTCTCAACTGGATACTGCTTTCGGCAAATGCAAAAGTCAATGGCTATTGGACCAAGTGCTCCCATTCTTACTGAAGCTCTTTACTCAGAAAGCCCACCTTCTCAAGTGTCGTCAAGTGTGTAAAACTTGGCGTGGCACTGTGAACTCCTGTAAGGGGTGTAAAACATAACTATCCAAATGCACTTAGGTGTACATTATCTTTTAAAACTCATCTATTTATATTTTATACAGGAAAGGCTTGAAAAATTAATCCCCATCCGTGCTGCTTTGCGGAGAAGAAAGAATGTATTACTTAGATTACAACAACGGACGAGAGCATATTTTGCTTGTAACCTGGGATTAGGATCGTTGTTTTAAAAGATATCAATAAGACTGCTTTTCCAGGTTTCTAAAACGTATACACTCATAACATATTTAAGTGCGTGCATACAATACTAGTTCCTCTACACACTTGCGCGACAAGGATAGACCAAAAATTTTCAAGAATTGGAAATAACAATGGAAAGGGATTGGACTTGTTGGTTTTCAATTTTCTAAAACTGATAATGAAAGGAACCATTCACTCTGGGAGTGTATGCATGTAACGAGCTACGTGAAAATGCATACGCGTGGTTATATTGTTTGGGTCAAATGCTCACTCTCGAAAATATACCTAACGCAGCTCTTCGCATAAATAAAGCAAACAAAAATATTTCTGAAGTGTACTCGCGTCTGAAGATCCATTACCCAACACTTTGAAAAGCACCTAAACCATTACCAGACAAATGAAATTCCGATTGACAACATGAACTAACACATATATATGCAAAATGGTAGTTTTAAGAAAATGACGGTTGAAGCTGGTGAATGAAAATTAATATCCTTATTCTCAGATTTTCTTAAATTTTGTGTGCGATGAAATTAAATTTCTATTTTTTGCAATTTAATCAGCTAAAAACGCTCTATCAATTACGCATAATTTACACATTTTTATAATTATTTACCGTAGCACTACTATTTATTGAAAACATAGGATCGATTTTGCATTGTTTTTGTTAATGCCATAACTCTGCTCTGTCTCCACGGATTTTAATGAAACTGTCAGCAGCTGAAAGCAATAAATTGGGCCTTTTATTTGGGTACCAAATCTCATTTCTCCTCAAAATGTAAGTATTATTGGTTCATGTTGTCAATCGGAATTTCATTTGTCTGGTAATGGTTTAGTTGCTTTTGCAAGTGTTGGGTAATGGATCTTCAGACACGATATGTATTTGTTATTGTAGCAGATGTATCAAGATTCAGGATATATATCCTACACGTACTTTAATACTGACTGACTGGTCACGTAAAAACTCCAAAGAATGCACAAGGCATATACTTTCGTTTTAACAAACAAACAGAATCAAAAGAGCACCCGAAAATTGAGTTAATTGTTGCACTAATAGTGGCACATTTTATTTAACAAACAACAAGGTGACTTTAAATAAATCACAAAAGTTAGCAGTCCATTTGTATGGACCTAATTTCGTAAATTTTAATTTTAAAAGATGGACAAAAAGAAACTGCAGAAAACCAAGGGGCAAATGTTCCAGGGCACTTTGGATCCCACTTCCATCTTTCCCGAAGAGGTAAAACCAAGCTACTAACTAATCAACCAAATAACTCATTTCTTTAAGCAATTTTAATAAATTTGCTAACAATGTTTGGTGTTCTGTTCAGCTCTGGGAAAAGATTTTAGACCGAGTATCCTCTCTTGACCGTCTTGCCACTTGTCGCACAAATTCCCAATTAGACACTGCTTTTGGCGAGTGCAAAAATGAGTGGCTACTGGACCAAGTGCTCCCTTTCCTTATGAAACACTTTACTGAAAAAGCTCATGTGCTTAAATGTCGTCAAGTGTGTAAAAATTGGCGTCGCACTGTAAACTCCTTCCTGGAAAGCGAGCATCCATGCCGACGCTTCTATCAAAAGGATCATCCTCTGGAGCAACTATTCTGTCGCATGCCTATCAGTAACAGCAGTCTCCGTCGCTGTTGTCTGGACAGACTGGAGCATCTTAATACTACTCCAATTTATATGCGCTGTGGCATGAAGTATATTGAGTTCGCTCCCGACACTGTTCAAAAGTTCAGTAGCTGTCCAGATCCCACCAGACCTTTAGTTGGTCGTGCCATCAGTCTCCATATCAATGGCTGGTGGACAGAACAAGTTGTTGAAGAGTTTTGGACTGCGGCTCGTTCATTTCTGGAGCTACAAGGAGGAGCCCTCTGGCACTTTAGGTTGGCCATGTGTAGCGAACACTGGACCACTGTGCGCTTCTACCAGATTATGTGGGAGTGCCTTAACCTGCTGCCCAATCTTAGAACGTTAGAAATACGCTGCTTTCCACGATACCTTAACCTATCCAATAGCCCACAAGAACGGGAACTGGCTCAGCTATTTGCCGCCAGTCCATTGCCCGTACCTCCACACCTGCACTCCCTGGACATTGACTGCCTTCCGCTAACCATTCAGCAACATTTTATTTTGCAGTTTAGTACTCAACTGAAGCGCCTGTCGGTGGACAAGAATATTTTTCAGGAACTGGAATGCACTCTCCCGGAAAACCTGGTTGAGCTAAGTGTCAAGCGAATTAGTTCTAATGACTTTCTTCGCAAAATGTACGTTATCAACAGGGAAAGCATTCTCAGAAATTTAAACAAGTTAACCCTGGACATGGGTTTATGTGCATGGGTGTTTGACGTCAGCCTGTTGAGGGTGCTAATGCAGTACCCTCAACTTAGACATTTCCATCTTATTATGCCCTTCCAGACCAGCTACGGCGAATGGTTTCAAAGCAACAACGACCAAGTGGTGCCGGAACTGGAGTACTTTGAAATTGAAGGATATGGCCAGAGCCTGTTCTATTTTAGCACTTTGCTCCACAAATTTCCCAACTTGAAGTACTGGCATATTCGAGACTGCTCCAGGACAGGACCGGCTCCGAATGAGAAAGTACCAATAAACCCACTGGCTCCAATAGAAGTGAGAAAGCAGGAGAGTTTGGAGGCTGCCAAAGTAGAAATCCGACAGTACCTCTATTCCAACAAGCTGGAAGAGAGTCCAATCTGGGATACGCTGGACCAATTGCAAGTATTGACCTATCAAAATCATAATAGTAACTTGACACGCTTTTGCAATAGAGAGCAGGTCAAGTATTACCGGCAACGGATGGAAATGAAGGTTTCAACGGCTGAAATTAAAGATGACGTATTGAGCATTGTAACGGCGGCGGATGAAGAGGAATTAGGGACACAAGGCATAAGGGTAGACAATGTGAAGCTGGGAGTAGAGCAAAGGCTCCAAAAGTTCACAGCCGAAGATGTAAGCTAAAATAATTTAATGAAATTAATCACATGATTTGGGAAAATGAGAAACAGTAATTAATTTAATGTTCTGATTGGATTTTAGCTGAACAAAATCCGAGCGGAGATTAATCATTTGAAGGCAAATGGTTGTTGGGAGAGGAATGTTGGCAGGGCACCGCTGTCATGTAATTTCCTTGAGGAAATTTTCCGCCCTCGTACTGATAATATAGACTAAAAGGCTTGTGTACTTTGTGTAGGTTTGTTTCAAACTTTTACACGGAAAAGCCATATAAAACGTATAAAAACTAAGTTTTATGGCATACCAATCGTCAAGTATAGAATTGTATATTAGCAAGAAAAATAGTTTTTCTGTGAAACATGAATTCTACTTCAACTAGCTTTTTTGCAATTAATTTTTCTTGAACTTCTTATACCACACTAACAACACTAAAGTATATATTATGCGTTTAATAGAATATTGTCAATGTATCATTGGAATGATCATATCATCATGCCAAAACTTATGATTTATAAAACATTTCTATATTTTGTACATTGTCCTTTGAATATTAAATTCGATAAGATGGAAATAATATAAACACGTGACGGATTAGGAGTAACCATTTAAAATCATAAGTAAACGTATATTATGCATAGCTCCATAAATAAAAGCTGCTTCTAATTTATACTTTCGTTACATTGGGCGAATATTTTGGCACAAATCCAAATTAAATTTTGTAGTGTATTGTTTTTCTATATACAATGTACTGAATGTACAATTAATGTTATTTTCTAAAACCACTAAGCCTTCTTAGAATATATTATAGAATATTAAACCAACAGAATAAACCAATCTATAGATTTACTGTTTTTAGGTTAATATCTACAAATCCATAAAATATCTGTATTTGTAT
Organism: Entomobrya proxima; assembly: GCA_029691765.1. Lineage (NCBI taxonomy): Eukaryota > Metazoa > Arthropoda > Collembola > Entomobryomorpha > Entomobryidae > Entomobrya > Entomobrya proxima. The sequence continues at coordinate 42,214,794 of CM056172.1, forward strand.
TAGTATGTTTGTATTAGTAGCTGCATCTGTTGTCAGCATAATATTATATGTTGCAAATAAAATTCAAACTTGAATCCGTACATTAGCTGATCACTATTGATACATAATTGTACTCTGGTTGAATCTAAATTTAAAAACCAAATCGGGATAACCGGTTTTTTTCTATATACCTCTTTCGGTTATATGAACGTGCGTTGTAACTATATAGGATACTCAAAATCATGAATGAATGAAATAAACCTGTAAACGGTCTGTGCGTACTACGTTAACATTACTTGGAGTTATCATGGAATTTATCAAATTTAGGCATTTGACCTGATCATTCTCCTCATAGTGTGTTTGTTTGCATTGGGTTCTAAAGTAATGTTTTAGAATAAAAGGTTTCTGGTGAGTGCTGACAGTATCTTATAATAATTTAACTTGTATTTGGGATTATTTTTTTGGTTTCCCTAAAATGCTCCGAGCAAAAAATATTATGGAATTATAAACATGAACTTATTAAAATTTTATTGTGTGTATTCTTTTAAGCTCATTTAAAGTTGTACGCATTGCAGTATAACAGAAAATTTTTCTGAAGGCAGTTTTATTTTTAAAATACCTCTTTGAGATATTTAGTTTCTCTAAAATGTTTATTTTTGAAAGTAAAGTAAACAAAGTAAGTATTCATTACGTTTACATTGTTTTTATTAACCATGCGTAAAACAAATATGAGTTTAGGTACATACTCTCATTGTACTCAGTCCAAAACGCACTAATCGTAAAAGGTTGCATTTAGCATGCAAGCAAATAATATCCAAACGTACAAGTTAATTCGTGAATGGGCAAGCTAGTGTATTTTAAATATGAACTTATGAATAAAGTGTTGTAGGGATAAACCAAGCCCATGCTGCAAACAACTTTGTATTTGCTGCTCTTGCTGGACAAACTGGTTTTCACTCAAAAAAGAGTTGACCTCGTTACCAAGAAGAGCGTGAATTTGGTAATATAAAAACTCACGACGTATTGACCATAGTCATTCATTCCTCAACTTATTACACTTATTGAAAAATTGGAAAACAGTCTTATATTGTTGCTATGCTTATTCATTCATTTTAATAATTTTGCTAGTGTACTCTCAGCTGTGGTTGTTTCAGTTCACTAATACAAAACACGTAAAATTAGTTGCTATTTGAACAAACTCATGATCATGTTTTCAGGAGGTCTCTGATAGTAAAACACCGAAAAGACTTCAACAGTTTTACAGAAGCTAATAACGGTTACTAAATAAGAAATCAGATTCGTGTAGTACCATCTTCGTAAACTCGTAAGGCATAAAAACTTACGCTAGTCACAATAACTTTACTGCCGTTTCCAAGTTAACAAGTGAAAACAACTCGTGTACCTATATAGGTACCTAAGTGCAAAGTGACGCAATTTGTATCTAATCAGACGAAATAAAAGAACGTTTCCAAAATGGCACACTTGCAAAAACAAACCGATTCCAATAAAACAAAAAACCAATTTCCGTGCAAATTTTGTGGAAAGAATTGTTCAACACCAGGAAACCGTAATAAACACCAACTAATTCATTTAGGTCAAAAGCAATACAAATGTAATTATTGTGGAAAAGAATTCATGCAAAAATACGCCTGCCAAATTCATGAAACAATACATACCGGAATCAAACCACATGTTTGCGTGTTTTGCAACAAAGGCTGGGTGCAAAAGGCTGAATTATATACACATTTACTAACGCATATTTGCGAAAAGCCCTTAGAGTGCACAATTTGTGGTCGTGGATTTGCAGACGGTTCTGCACTAAAGCGTCATATACAAAGCCACACAGGTTTATTTCCAGAAAGATATACTTGTGACTATTGTAATAAAAAGTTTCATAACAAGGGTGCCTATGAAATTCATCTGAGAGTACATACAAAGGAAAAACCGTACAAGTGCGAAATCTGTCCATATAAATTTTACACGCAAAAAGGTCACGTTGCAAAACACATGCGGATATTTCATCTGGGTGAGAAACCGTTTGAATGTAAATTTTGTCAAAAGCGCTTTGCCACTAACTCTTTTCTAAAGATTCACACTGATAATATTCATACCAAAGTTAATGAAAAAAATTTCAAGTGTGACGTTTGTATGGAAGCTTTTAAACATGCAAACACGTTAGCTCGTCACAAGTTAATAGTTCATGGAGGAGGAGTTAAATTGTTTGAATGTCCTGACTGTGGAAAAAAGTTTAGTGTTAAGTGCTACCTAACCAAACATATTAAAACAGTGCATCATAAACTTAAAGAATATGCTTGTGAAATTTGTGGAATAGCTTACAGCAACAAGGGGCGTTTAGATACTCATATTCGTTGGCATCTTGGAGAACGTTATTGGAAATGTAAAGTTTGTGGAAAGGCATTTACATGTAAACCAGATATGGAGCGTCATGAAATGAGACATACGGATTTGAAACGATATGAGTGCTTGTTTTGTGGAGGAATGTGGAAGTTGAAGAAAAGCTATGATATGCATGTTCGTAGGCATTTGGGAGAAAAGACGCTGTTTTGCAAGCAGTGTGGTTACGAATCCTTGACGAGAGAAACTAGGAACAGGCATTTAATTAAGGAGCATGGCAAAGAAAAGACCAGGGCTTGTCCACTTTGTGACAAGAAATTTGCTGGTGCGGGTGGTGTCAATCAGCATTTGAAAATTGTACATTATAACAGTCAACGAAGGATAAACCGACATGAAGCTCTTCAGCTGAATGGAAAAGGATTTGAGTGCATTTTCTGTAGAGAAAAATATGCAAATAAAGAGAACTATTATAATCATATACGGAAACATCTTGAAGAACAGGTGGTATTTTGCAAGGAGTGTGGATTCGAGACATATACAAAGGAAATGAGAGAAAGACATTTGATTAGTGAGCACGGGAAAGAAATGCAGCATCCATGTCCAGTTTGTGGAAAGAGACTTTTTGATGATAGAGCATTGCGGGTACATTTGAAAGGAGTACATAACAAAACACGAAATAACTGATACAAAAATATTGTGCGTAGGTATATTTGTATTCAAAATAATATTTAAGTATATATGTTCAAACCTGAAATGCTATACGAAGCAACCAGATTTTTAAATTATTTTGTGGAATCGGAACACATATTTCTGACACGATTTCGAGTTTCCTGAATAAATATATATTAAATTTTATGATGCTATTTTAAAAACTAATTGTTGTGAACATGTAATGGTTTCAAATAAAGTAAAACAATGTTCTGATCAGTGTTTGGCTTGAAAGTGATTCATTAAAAATTTGGGTTTAGGAAGTTATCTTTTAGGGTTAACTTGTTAGTTTTTAAGTTTGAAATATAAACTAGAATCTACTCGATGTATTTCTTGCCGGGTTAGTGTATAAGAAAATTTAGCATTATTGATTCGCCCAAAATAGAATAGTTAACGAAATAACTCCGAGAAATAGAATGTTGAGGAGTGGAATGGTCGTAGTTAGTGTTAGAAACGTAAGTAAAGCTTTCATGAATAATAATGTATTTATCATAAGTTAAGTAACTCAGAAAGTTAATTATTAATTAAGTGAAGAACTTAAAACAGGTACGTACTCAAACAGTTTGAGGAGAACGTGGTGTTTTACAAAAAGTGTGAACAAAATTTTTACACAAAGCAAATAGAGTGAAACGTTTAAATAATGATAAAGTTGAGAATGGTGTAAAACAGACGTAAACATTGTTGGTTCTTGTAGTGTATATAGAAATTATAATATTCCAATTACTTAACCACGCGTAAACATGACAATTCCAGAATTTAGGAATATTTGCTAAAAGGAAAATGCAAAGTCGGATATAAAAAATAGTTATGTGATATATAATTAGTCTATCTAAAATAGAAATAAGTCCTATTCAGAAAGTTTCTCATTCTTACCTAATTCAATTAGGCTAATTGATATTTAAACGAGACTATATATGATTACCAGCATTATCAATTTTCAAATTTTATTTGGACATCCTTGTATGATCTGTTTGCGTTATGCAATTAGCCTTTGTGACTGTAAGGATACATTAGTGACAAAACATTTTAACAATCTATTATGTTATATCTGCTAGTGTTAGATGATATAGTGTGATCACAACACAACGTATTTCTATATATCAATTTATCGATTTATCACAGTAATTAGAGTGTAATGAACGATGTTCACAAAGGCGGAAATATATCTAAAAACAGTAATTGAGGAAAACTCGATAGCACTTCCAAAATGCCAAGCAGTTGCCAACTAGAACAGAATCAACACATTTGTCAACATGAAAGGCTTTCTGGATTTTACAGTTGTAATTTTACTGGTTTGTATTTTCTCCTGTTTTGCTGAACAAGGAGGAAACGGGTGTAAGTTACTTGAATCATTTTTAATGATAAGTGTTCTGAACTAAAAGACAGAGCTTTTAACTATGTCTGGTTTGATTTTATAGTGAACTTGGGAAATAGATTAATTGGCAATTTTAGAGCAGGTGGGGGTGGTGGAGGCGGAGGTGGCGGAAATGAAACAGAAGGCGGCGGTGGTGGTGGAGGGGGAGGCGGGGGTAAGTAGGACGTTTCAAGCGTTACGTTACGTTTTTATGCAGTTATTGAATGTGCTGATTAATTTTAATGGTTTCCAGTTGAGCTTAATGGTCCATTGAATATTTTCGGCGTATCGGCTGGGGGTGGTGGGGGAGGAGGTGGCAACGCTGGCGGAGGGGGTGGTGGCGGCGGCGGTATGTACATGCTTATATTTACACAAAATCTACAAAATCCATTGTTGCTTATTTTCCCCATGCAAAATGTTTTATTTATTAATGACAGTTGAAGCACATTTTCTGGGTTTTGAAGTTCCACTGGCTGGCGGAGGTAAAATGCTAGAAAGTTGATTTGTTTTGCAATGTAAATTATACCCCTGTTTGAACCCTATGTCTACTAACTTCAATGTTTTTTTAACCTTAGATAACCCTGATAGCTCCTTCTTTGGAAAATTAGAACGTATGTAAAAATTTAATCTAAAACAATTTTTGAATTTCAAAGAAATTTTATAATTCCATTTAAACTAGCTATAACTTTTTATTAAATTTTAGGATTGAAAGCTCAGAAGAAAGCCAAGTCTGCAGTCAGTTCATAAATGACTCAAATCTTGCCTTGAAAACAAAATGACTAAACGTTTTATTACAGCGTTAGTGTAATACTGAAAAACTGTATTGAGTAAACCAAAAATAACTGTTTTGAATAAAGTATATATAACAAACAAGATATCACCTTTTAATTTGATTATCAACAACTTATTTATTTTTGCTTCATTTGACATAAAAATTAATTGTTTCATACATTCCAATATTTACAAATACTTGGTTAAATAATTTCTAAACTACTCATTTTCAAAAGCGTCGTTATTACTTAAATGCTTTATCTGGAAAGGATTTTCTCAAAGGTTGTTGTGTAAGCTATCCGTTGCCAAATGGAAGCAAGATGCAGAAAAATATATAGTAATAACCATGTATAAATCTAAACTATCATCTATTTTTAATTCTAAAGTTGCAACAAACAAAACTGAGAAAGATCCCCCCAAAAACTAATCTCCACAATACTCTCATTCTTCTAAACTTGACAATACTGTTGGCTCAGATTTAGAACTGGTTTCAAATAAAATACAATTATGAATATAATTATATTGCATTCCATGATGCAAGTAAGACACTAATGATAATTCATATCTAATTATGATTATTGGGTAGAGAATTACTAAACAAAGTGCAACATGAAGAACCATTTTGATAAAAAGGAAGGATCAATACTAATACTGTTTTGCACAGAGCATGCATACAACTGAAACTATATAAAAATAAACATTTTTGTTTGAAAATTTCCAAATTGCACTAAAATGTAAAGCTGTTTAATTTATATTATATTGAACCTGCCCCTTTCAAAGAAATTTGATTCTGATATCATCGTCATGTCACAAATTACTAAATATTTTCCTGTCAGGTTTGTTCGCCACTTGGCCATCTCTTACTGCCTAGTCCACGTTGACGAATACATGCAGAATCGAGAATCATCTAATCAGCCGTTACTTTTGGGTTTGTTCTTTCAGTTCTTGTAACAAATACTTTGCCAGAAATTAATTAACTTGTTAATTAGCTAATCATTGGTGGTTATCATTATGGCCAGCATTATCCGACTCGGTGGTGATCGTCAGGTGAAAACGGTTCCTGTTTACGTCAGTGGACCAAGGTTCATCGTGTCAAAGGCTTTTATGGCAGAGGCTAGGCTGGAGCAAACTTGGAGCCAGTTTCTGGCAGAAAATGGCGTTTCGGTAAGAAACTTATCAATTAAATTGATTAGTTGACGAAAAGCTAATTAGTTTTTTATGGGAAATTGATTGATTGATTGTTTTAGGAGGAAGCCCAAAGTAAGGTTTACGTTCGCACTTGGCAAACTGTCAGATGCAAGATGGGTTCTGGGGAAAATTGGGGCTGGACGGCGGAGATAAATGACCCGGTAAGCAATTAAAAGTTAGAAATAGTTTAATTGTAGATTTAACTTGACTTGTGGGGTGTTAATTTCAGATTAGAGAGTTCATTGACAAGTTCAAGGGTCCGATAAGAAAAAGGGGTCATTACAGCGTCATTTTGTGTCTGAAGTATGGGGTAACCCGACCGAAAGTCCAGAAGCCTTTGGCGTCAAAGAACTCGGGGTCTTCTGGGAGATCTGGTGGTCCCTCGGGGTTAACGGCACCTGGAGCACAGAAAATTAACTGGCGACGACGTCTTGACACTAAAATAGACGGATTGAAACCGGGAACACTTCCCAAACCAATTTATCGGAGTATTCATGAAGGTCTAGCTGAATTCCCTTCTCCGCAGCCAAGAGTTGGACCTGTTTTTCTGGGAGGACTTAGGGTTAACGGTGGTCCAACGGTTGACAATTTTGATGACATGATGAAGATTGACATGACGCCGGAAGAAGAGGAGGAGAATTTAGGGCGACACGGCATTAAGGTGGAAGATGTGAAGCCGGAAGTGGAGCAAAGATTCGGAATGTATAGCAACAACTATGTAACTAGATGATTAATTAAATTAATTGATTAGTTTGAAGGAATGTCAACTTAGTTAATTTTTTATTTGAGGGTTTTTAGCTGGAGAAAACTCAGGCGGAGATTAACCACTTGATAGAGAGCGGAGAGTGGGAGGAGAACGTTGCTCTTGCGCCAATGTCAAGTTTGTTTATTCAGCGTTTGTTACGACCTGTCAGTCCAAGCTCCAACAATTAAAGTTGTGCCAGGGCTTAATTAATCATCTTTAAAAGCTTTTTTATATCATGTAAACTTTGAAGTAGAATTGTTGGCGTTAATTTAAAGAAATAAAGATTTTGGAGGATGGCACAAGTTCAAAAATGGTTGATTTTTTGATTACTAATCGAAGTTTATTCGCTATTAAATCATAAACAAGTTTCAGTTCCAATCGCTTTCTCCTGAGCCCATTCAATTTTCAATCGCTGCTCCTGTTCCTGAATCAAGTTTTGCTGCTGTCTTAACATCGCCTTAAGCGGCCGATTTACTGAATTCACCACCACCACTTTTTTGCACTGATCCATTTTCTCCTTCCTTCAAGTTCAAAGTCCTTAGCTTAAACAAATAACGGTTTTCGGTTAAATAAAATTGTACAAAACTTCCGAAAAAAATATTGGCCAACTTCTGAAGTTATGCCTTAGTTGCCTTGCTCGTACAAATTAAATTACAAGTTAGATAATGGCATAGATCTCACAATGCCCCAAAATGAAAAGTTACATAAATCCTGGATATCTTTACCAAATTAGCCATTTTTAACGGTTTAGAAATAATTAATAATTTAGCCATTTGCAGTTATTCTTCACAGGTAAACTTTATTAGTCAACTTTATTTGTAAATCCATTTATTACAAAAGCTTACAAAACTATAATCTTGTCATTTAAATTTAAAGCACACTTTGATCCTCCTCCTTTTTAAATGAAATTCCATCATTTTTCTAAACCTATTTTAACAAAAACTTAATTCTATTAACTAATTTCCCTCCGATTGTCTTCTAATTTATAACTAACTGACTATTTCCAAACTTCCCTTTTACCATTTACGACAATACGACTTTATAAAAAATAACAAAAACTACACTAATTCAACTAAACTCCACATAACTTCATAACTACAAATTAATCAGTCATCATCGTCATTTCGTCATCCTCATCATCATCCATGGAATACCCATCTCTATCATCCTGACTCTCCTGACTCTCCTTATCATCCGAATCATCCTCCGACTCCTCTTCCAGGTCAATCACCTCAATCTCATCCTCCTCCACATCTGTCTCCTCCTCACCAAGCTCGTCATCCTCCTCTTCCTCATCCGCCTTTTTCTCTAGAGCAATTATCTCCTCTTCAGTTAACCTCTCGCGTTTAACCTTAAACCAAAATCCAATCAAATAATCAATTAATCATCGAAATTAACCATTTCCCTCCAATCCACCTCTTAAATAAACTTTACTGTCCTTACCCGATTCAAATCAATTGTCAACCTATCAATTGTCAACCCGTTCACCCCATCCTCCTCCATCCCCTCCAGCTCGCTTTCTTCATCCGAATCACTCAACCTTAAATCCTGCCTTACCTTTAATCAATCCCCCAAAACAATTAATTCCCCAATCACCAAAATAATCAATTCTTTCTTAATTAAAACTTCACTTACCCTTTCTAATTCCTTCTTGGAAACCTGCACAATCTTCTTGGGCGCCTCATCAATTCTCCTAGGACGCAATACCCTCTTAGTCGCCTCCTCATCAATTTTCTTCAAACACAGTACCATCTTCTTCGGAGCCTCCTCTTTCTTCTTTGGAACCTCAACCTTGGAAACTTTTGGAGGAACCTGCACCCCCATCCTTTTGGTCACCTCCTTCTTCTTGTCGTCCACCTTTGATCTTTTCGCTGCCTCGTCACCTCTTTCCACCTCCTCCGTCACCTTCCTCTTCTGCTGAACCTGCAACTTCTTCTCCTCCACCTTACTGGTCACCTCCTTAGATCCTGCCTTTAACTTGGCGTCCAACTCCCTGACCTTTTCCTTTTCTGTCTTTAACTGACTCTCCAGCTCCAACGTCCGGTTTTCATTGTCCTTCACCTCCTTCTTTAAATCCTGGACCTGTTCCATGGTCTGGCTTAAATTGACCCTTAACTCTTTAATCTTCTTATTCTTCTCCAAGATAACCTTTTCTTGCTTTGTAATGGTCCATTCCTCCATCCTAATCCTTTTTTCAAACTCCTGAATCGCCAAGTTTTTGGCGTCCAGCTCCAAAGCACTGGATTCCTTGTCATTGACCTCCTTCTTTAATTCCTGGACCTGTTCCAAGGTCGCTTGTAGCTCCTCCTCCTTCTTTTTAATCGTTTCCTCCAAAGCCTCCTTGTCCTTGACCTCCTTTCTTAAATTTTGGACCAGTTCCATGGACCCCTGTAGCTCCTCCTCCTGCTTCTTAACCGTCTCCTCCAAAGACGCATTCCTCCTCTGAAGTTGGTCAACAGTTTGCCAAGTCTCCTCCTTGTCCTTGACCTCCTTCTTTAACTCCTGGACCTGTTCCAAGGTCGCTTGGAGCTCATCGTCCTTCTTCTTGACCACTTCCTCCAAAGTGGCATTCCTCCTCTGAAGCTGGTCCACGGTCTCCTCCAGAACCTTCTTCTGGTCATCCATTTCATTTTTCAGGGCGGACATCTGCGCATCGTGGTAACTGTGGAAGTCATCTAAATCGTGGACAATCCGCTGACGAATCCGCGTCCACTCCACCTTGGACACCTGGACATAGTCCATCTTATCATTTCCATTCCTAAAAATCAACAAGTTAATTAATTAATTAAAGTAAACCTAATAAAACCCTAAAAATAATTAATTAAATTAACTTACTCTTCATTTAACTCCATTTTTGTAACCGTCACACAGTTAAAGGGGATGTCACCGGGTAAAAAAACTGTCCAAAGAACCGATCCGATCGCTGCGCTGGCTTGTGGCTGTGTGTGTGGTCTTGTGGTGCTTTTGGAGGGTTCGGTGTCCAAGGAAGCTCAGCTGGATCCCAAGTCCAGCGCCAATCTCAATGGTTTCCAGTGCGGGGCAAGCTGCCACTGGAATGTGACGTGAAGACAAGGGAAATGACGACAAGTGACAACGTCACTTTGCAATTCCAAGCTAAGCTGCTATTTTGGGATTGACATGGACAGCAGACTGCCGTTCACTTGGCTTCAGTCGTCACTTACCTTGACTTTGATTTCGTAATCTCTTCGTCAATTCAATTTTCGTCAACTGAAATTAAATTGCTAAACAGTTAATTAAATTGGAATAGTTGGTGGGTTATCATGATGGCCAAGGTTATCCGAAGTGGAAAAGGCGGAGGTGCTGGTCACGGTCAGAAGAACAGGGTTCGTCTTCACGTCAGTGGACCAAAGGCCATTTTGCCGCAGGGCTTTCGCGCAGTGGCGGATTTGGAGCAGACTTGGAACGATATTCTGGCGGAGAAAGGACTTCCGGTAAGAATAACTAGCTATTTTAATAATTAAGTGGATGAGTTAATTAATTTTTAATGGAAATTGGTTAATTTTTTTAGGCTGGAGTTCGAAGTAGAATTCGTGTGAGAACCTGGCAAACTGCCAAGCGACAACGGACCTTTGGACAAAATTGGGGATGGACCGCGGAGATGCATGAACCAGTAAGTAATTTAATGGAAAGTTAATTTTAATTAAAAGTTAAGATTTGATTAATGTTTTATGGTGATTCATGATTGTAGATTAAGGAGTTCATTGGCAAGTACGCTGGTAAGAGGGTGGCCCGTTACAACGTCATGTTAATCCTTAAGGAGGAACCTGCTTCTACTTTACCCCGAGCTGAAGGTCAGCAACCTGTGGCGTCACCTTCATCAAGTTTCCGGTCCTCTGGGACAACTGGTGCTCCTACTACCGGAGGTTCTGGAGGTGCTTTTGGGTTAATGCCACCTCCGCCGGTTCCCCAAGGGCGAAATATTTACCGGCGACCGGTGACAGTTCGACCTATTTATCGGTCTTCTTGGGCTCCTGAAATTGATGAATTGCCTACGGATCGGCAGTTAAGACTGGAGCTTCAAGGGGCAAGGGTAGCTCGAGCTGGAGGACCAAGGGTACTTGGTCAAGGGAGAGGTGGATTGGGTGTCGGGCTTCAAAGGGCCCCTGTTCGTGGTCCTGGAGGACAGTTGCCACTTGTTGACGAAATTGGGGTTCCACCGGTTGACAATTTTGATGACGCAATTAGTATTGTCACGGCGGAGGAAGAAGTGGAGGAGGAATTAAGAAGGCAAGGTATTCCGATGGAAGATTTGATGCCTGGAATGGAGGAAAGGCTCAGGAGGTTCTCAACTGAATATGTAAGCTAAGGATGTAATGAAATTGATGAAATGATTGGGGGAAATGGACAATAATTTAATTCTGATTGATGATTTTAGCTGGTAAGAACGCGGGGTGAGATTAATCGTTTGAGGGGGAACGGCTTGTGGGAAAGGAACTTTGCCAGGGCACCCTTGACTTGTTATTTCCTGCAGGAAATTTATCGTCCTAGGACTGATGATTAGAAGAACAATTAAAGCGCTTGTTAATCATTGTAATGATTTACTAATTTGTTTTTAGGATTATCTTCAGGTTAAGTTGTTGAAATAAAAGCAAATTTGTAAATGAGCCATTTTGTACAGCCTTGCACGGAGTTCTTTTTTATAATTTATTGTGTCATATCATTCTATATTTATGATAACTCCCGGTTTATTTTTCGATTAGATATCAAAATAGATTCAAGAGATAAATTTGTCTTTCTCTAAACAATTATTAAAAAGACACACTTAGGTTTCACGTAAGATTCATCAATTTTGATCATTTGGGGCAAGTTGAGATTCAGGCCATTCTTTAGTTATTTTTAGTTTTGTAACGAGTGCTTTAAGACGAAGTATGAAATTGTGTATGTAATAGAAAAATTCTACATTTTTTGGTAGAATATTAACCGAAAATTGTTAATCTAGAAAAGTTCCCATTGAGTTATAAACTTTATATCTAAGAACAAACTTTCTAAGAGGTATGCAAGATCGCCTCGCTTTATTTGTAAAATCTGTGCAGTATTCTGCAGCAGAATCTCTGCTGTTATTGGTAGCTCTTTAATTTATTGGGACAAGCAAAGCCATAAAGCAGAAACTGTTAATTCAGTCCCGTAAAAAAGGTATATGCTTTCTAAATTCTTTATTAAACTTCTTGTGTTAAATGGTAAGATTTTTGTAAATCCTCACAGCACAAGGAACTTAGAAACTGCATCAAGTTGACTACGGCTTTGTATTCTAGACTAGTTTATATTTGAAAATTATGTTGCTTTTTAGCTTAGGGGAGTTTGATTTGAAGAGCCTGTTCTCAGTACCAAATACATACATTTATTAAAATGAAGAACTTGTACAGTTGGTCAGCATTATTAAATTAAAAGGGCCTGATCTAGTGGGCTGAAACGCTGCCTAAAGACCATTTTGCATAAGTGATGATTACATTTATTTGTTCAGATGTAATCCGAAGATGGTTATTTTCTAGACTGATTAAGTTTCTTGGAATTGGTATGATTTCAACTTATAGGCAGAAATCTTTGAACTGTCGTTGTTTATGGTTTAGCACACATCCGCTAACTTTGGTCATTTTTAGACTTTTTCTTAAATCTAATTAGATAATAGAAACTTATTGATATAATTAGTAATTCTAAATTACTACGGTTTAACAATTCAATAAATTGCTAAGTATGATTGCACACAACATAAACCACAAGTTTCCTTTTCCCGAACTAATCCAAAAAAATGCGTCAACTGAATATACCATATTACCGTTTTCATTCATCCGTATATTCTTCTCATGATATATTGAGAAATGAACTGTTTATTAAAAGTACAGTTTTAAAAACCTTTAAAATACTTTTTAAAAACACTAAACATAACCAAACAAAAACACGGGCATAAATTCAAGATAAGATGTTGCTGTTTGTTTTCATTTTGTTACTAAAAAGCACTTTTTATTACCATTCTAATGCTCTTTTGACATGCTACACTTGTGCTAGACTTAAAAATCCAAATATCAATTTCGAACACCTAGTGGCAACGAATAAATCTGAAATTATGGAGAAAAGTTGCTTTTCGCTAAACTCGGATGCAAAACCGGTACAGCAAAAATGCAAAAGCCAAGGTAATTTAAATTATGTTTATAAACTAGAAGTCTGAATGCTTGAATTAAATAACTGATTTTATTTGTTTCTAGATGAGGTTTGCGCTTCGGCACTTTTCCCTAAAAACTGCATGTTTATAGTATCCTGTTTAAACGTAACTGTGCACTTAACAAAAGTTTTTGGCAACTACAGTTGTAGCACATTTCTCGGTCGCTCCAATTCTCTTCACAACCTCTTCCCGGGAATTTTTAATTACCCTGAGCACCTGAATATGAGACTCTGTAGTTGTGCTGAACCCAACTGCATTTCCATTCCGAAAACACATGGGGAAAGATACGGAGTAAGCCGATTTGGTGGTACTTCTTACACCGTTGATAACCATGTTTTGGAAACTCTTCAAAATTTACAAACTAAATTTTTTGAAATAAGTACAGGTATAATGACATAAAACATTTTAACTAATGCATAAATAAGTAATTTATGGTAAATGATCAACTACAAATTTTTAAGGTCTGTCAAACACATCTTTGGACGAAGTTAATACAAACTATTCCACTCACCAGGGTGATTCATTTGCTTCAAATGGAACCAATAATTCAATCAATAATCAATCCACAGTAGAAAAGGAAATAGAAAAATCAGTTCCTCCTAATGTTGAGAGCAATCCGACTTTGATGAAGATCATAATTCCAACAAGCATCATATTAGTGGTACTTGTCATATTTGTTGTAGGTTTATTACTACAACGTTATTTAAGGTCCATAAGTAACACTCCAGAATCTTTAGATTCTGTCAACAAGGAAAATTCAAGCACAGAAGTGCCCATAGTAACAGAAAGTGTAAATACGGATTCGACTAATTCCAACGTAAACAGGCTTAGTAACTTTGAAGCTTACGAAATTGATGAAAACAAATTTTTACTTGGTACAAACATATAAGTATTTTATGCATTTAGACAGTCGTTGCATTCACCTTCATAACCTTCGTAAAAAATTGTTTACATTTAGATGAATCAAAATTATTGGGATCCGGACAATTTGGACTGGTATGTTTAGGAAAAGTTGTTTGCAACGGAGATATTATTACATTTGCTGTGAAAATGACAAAACCTCCATTTGATAGAAACGCGTCGAAGGACCTTCATTCCGAAATCAAAATTTTAAGCTATATTGGTAGCCACGAAAACATTGTCCGTCTGGTTGGATGCTGCACAAAACAAATTGAAACTGAAAGCGTTTTAGTATTTCTAGAGTTTTGTAGTGTTGGTTCGTTAAACAAATATTTACGCCAAAACCAACCCCATGTTCGTGTATCCAGGTTGGAAAATCAACTCCAAACCGATTTATTAAAATGGGCAACGGAGATAGCTCGTGGCATGGAATTTATTGCATCAAAAAAGGTTTGAAAAGTTACACAAAAGAAATTAAGTTTATAGAATATGTATCTGAATCATAATTTTAATTTAGCTTGTGCATGCTGACCTTGCGACACGTAACGTACTTCTAAACGCAAATAAGACGGCTAAAATTGCTGACTTTGGACTGTCAGGCTATACAATTATTCTGTTTACGTTAAAAAACATCAGCAACCACTACCCTGGAATTGGATGGCACCCGAGGCACTGAAAAAATTGGAATTTACTGAAAAAAGTGATGTATGGGCATTTGGAGTTGTACTCTGGGAGCTGTATACGTTTGCGGATGTGCCTTATCGTGGATTGTCTTGGGGAGCGGATTTTGTTAATCAGTTAGAAGAAGGATTACGACTTGCAAAACCAAAGTTTAGCCAGGTTGATATGTACGAGTTGATGCAGGGTTGTTGGAATTTGGATCCACTAGAGCGACCCAAATTCTCAGAAATTCAAATTCTGGAAGACAAACAGTTATATTAGTTTAAAAAATCAATTTGTAAATTTTTCGGCGAACTTGACAGATTTCAGTAGCATTAAAAAGTCTTGTCAGCAATAGCAGTGTTACAGATAGCTTAGTAAAATTCACATGCTCTTGTGATAAGCTTTGGTTTTATAATGAATCGTTTACGGGTATTTGCATATTAAAATCAAACAACAATTATTTCGATGAAATTTTTGAATGCTTTATTATGTACGTACTTAAATATTCCATTCACACGTACTTGCTTAAATTATCAACACACAAGCCAAATGTTGAGAGTACTGCATACGCATAACTTCTTTAATTTTAGTATAACTAACTGACAATTTGACGTATGAAATAAGCTAACAACTCAAATTACCTCAAGCATTAACTTGTTACTATTTTAAAAATAAAGACCAATATTCTCAAAGTTCTTATATCGGGCGATGGCGGTGTTTCCGGTTTTCTTTTGTGCTAATTAGTGAACAATGGGAGAACAATGGGCTTCCAAGAAAACCCTTGCTCGAACTGAAAAAGAGTTCTATCGGAAAGAAATATGGAAAAGTATTTAAATCCTATACTAAAATTTATTCTTAGTTAGTTGTTTCTGGGTGGGACTAAGTGCATATATTTGAAACACGACTTGACTTTATCTTTCCTAGTAATTCCCCAGACGAGAAAACAAGTATTTAAATTTAAAATGTGAATCACCATTTGAATTTTGTAGAACATTTGTCTTTTTTGGCTTGTAATGACTCCAAGCTTCATATTTTTCCAACAAAATGATTTTAGATTTTAAGATTTTAGAATAAGTTGTGGTTATTTGGAAAAATAGTTGGATAATTATGTAAGTAAACAGCAGTTGAAAGGTATCATTTTGATATTTTCTAGCTATGCATAAGCTCATCAGTCATTGCGCCAGCGTTTTTTCCTAGTACATTTGGAAGTAAGCACAGTTCAAACCATTTATGCCACTAAAAGTGCTACAAATATTTTTTCCATTTAAAACGAAGTAGCTTGATTAGTTAAAAATACTTGCATCAGAACAATTTCGAATTTCCTTCAGTTTAAACTAGTAATACTTGTCTTTTTTCTTTGCAACAAAATCGAAATCTCGAAAATTCCAGAGAACCCAAACGAAATCCTTATGCTATGTATATATATTATGTTTTTAGTATGCTAAAATCAGGGAACAATGGACAGCTTAAAACGAGCACACAAATTTTTGGGACCGCTGCTCGGGTAGACTGGACTTTGACTTTGCTCCTTTCATTCTTTAATCTTAACAAATCTTTAAAAAAAGGTAATGCTATATTTATAGTATTGCTACAAAAACCCAACATTCGTTTTTACGTACTTGTGTTATGGGTAAGGATTAGGAACCAAAGTAATTACACCGAAGTCCATTTTAAGTGCTCATGTTTATGCTACCTTTCGTCAAGTACCTTTCTTGGAAAGGACGTTTTTACTTTGTTTAATGCATACAAATATTGACCAATGCAAAGCCCTTCCATACCAGTGAATACCGAAACAGTAAATAAAGTGGTCAAACCTCTCCTTTCGTGTCTTAATCAGTAATAGTTTGTTTGTTGATGAACTAAGTTCAAAATCTCGTATCATATTGATCATTTTGCTCCAAAAATTAACAGTACTACAGCGTTACGTGTGCTATTAGAAAGTACATAATATATTCTACAATATTTTGTAGGTTTGGCAAAAGTATGAAAATCACTGTGTTAAAACTATTTGCGATACTATTTTTGGGTCTGGCAACAGCAACCAAAAATGAGCCAGCCGACGTTTCCAGTGATAAGCCAGATAACAATTATGTTATAAAACTTGCCATCTTTTATGACGCAAATTTTAGCAAAAGATTTGATAACAACTCAAAACGAATTCAAAAATACTGGGAGGCTACCATATTTGAACTTCACTACCGATTTCAAACGTTTACACGCTTTCCCTCAAGCTTTCTGGTTACTTCATTGAATATTACTCAGGTAAGTTGGAAGATAAAGAATTATACAAGCTTGTTAATATTGCGGTAATATATTGTTCAAATTTATTTAACTAGGAACCTGAAAACAAAGCCATTTTCCAAGGATTCGAAAGTCACAAGAATGACCCAGAAACAGCCGTTAAATGTCTAAGGAAGGATTTTCAGAGTTGGACTTACAGCCAGTTAAATAAAATTCCCAGTTTTGACATTGCTGTACTGGCTGTTGGAGCTCCAAACTCCGAATTAATATTTGCTGACAAGTCCACAATGGATTCTATCTGCAATGCACAAAACGACATTGAGAAAAAATGGATGGCCAGCTTGGTTATTTCCATTGAAGACTCCACCGCTCCTGCTGAAATGCTGCCGATGCAAATTGCACATATGTAAGTTTTTTTACGGTTACAATATATACGCTTAACAAAGTGTGTAAACTTTGCTTGATGTTAAATAAAATGTTTAATTTGAATGTGCTTTAGAATGGGAGCCACCTTGCGTTCGGGTAGGGCATCTTGTTTGGAAAAGATACCAACTGAAGTAAAACCAATCATTAATTCGGCTAAACTGTTTAAAGATCCTAGTGAGCTTTATGGCTTTTCTCCTTCTGAACAGTGCAAAATTTTCTTAAATGAAAAAATAGAAAATTTGGTAAGCATTTTGTAACACTTTTGAAAATTTTTGTAAACATCAAAACGAAGTTGTATAACATATTAATGTATATATTTTATAATTTGCAGCTAACGGAATTTGAACCAGCTAGCCAGTGCAAGCAAGTAACTTGCGTTCAAACAATTAGTAATCGCAAGACAACATTTAGGCCACTGGATGGATCTGTCTGTGGAAAATTCAACCAAGGGGTAATGTTGATTTTGTTTAATGATTTAATTTTCTTTTCAAGTATGTCAAATAATTTACGTTTGCTTTAAAACTTTTAGCGGTGTTTCGGAGGATTATGTATTGCGCATGCATTACAACTGGTCAACGTTGCCACCGGCAAGTGCTTGGTATCGGAAAAGGGCCAATTTGCTGTTAATGATAAGCTAGTTCTCCAGGAATGCTCTCGTGTTGTAACTCAAGCCCTTTTGGCACCTGCTACTAAATACTGCTATGACCGGGAAGAATTAGTACTTGCCATTCCGTACTGGAACCGTTTTCGACATACTTGGAAGGTGCTGGGGAAAAACTTGAACATGGAATTGGTATTTTGTGCCGAGAGAGAGGAATGTAGAGATACACTTGTGGTACTTCATAGATTGAATGATGCAGATGGACAAGAGTTTCTTTTGGAAAAGGATGATATCAGAATTTATCTAAAAGCTGCGGAAGATGGAGTAAACCTCAAGGTGACACGCGATGGTTCTGGAAATGACAAGGCCAGTCGTTGGAAATTTGTAGAGTTTGCAAAAGGGGCGACGGTTCCTCATAAATGTGGGGGAAAATCTAATATTAAACAAGTGTACAAAGAGCCTGTTTTAGAAATGAATCGGAGAATTGAGTTGTAAAGTTTTAAATGTATAATTATTGATATACATTTAAAAATTCCACACGGCTCTAACGATGTGTGAATTGATTCATTGAATATGATTTTTGTAAAATTTGTCGTTTTAAATCGTAGGTTTAGTTAATATTGTTTGGATTTTATTTTGGGTTTTTATTTATAACATAGTTTTATTATTAAAATGCTTATTTGGCTATAGTACACGCAAAACCTCTTGAAAATTTGTAATTGTAACAGTTATTCTTTGATTCTTACAATCCGTAGCAGACAGTCATTCTGTTCTGGGACGAAATTCGTCACAATAAAATTAGGAAAGGGATGAATACACTACGATTTAAAATTATTTAGTAGTTTGCATATTTAGGTTAAAGATTACTTGTTTTAAAAATGTACAAATACTTGGATGTTTTCGGACACCAAATTTGCATTGTGACAATCCAAATTGCGCAAGTATCCAAGAACTTGACACTATGAAACCTTTAGAGAGAACTAGAAAAGTGACAATAGCTTCATGACAAGCTTTTGCTGAGTCAATTTTTGGCCATTTGTAAAATGGAAAGAATAGAATATAGAAGTGGCCAATTGTGTTGACAAGCATGTCACATAAATTAAAATTATCGGTTTTCATTTCTTTAAAACTACCAGCTATCTGACAATTGTAAAGCATATAAATACACTGGACAAAGAAGAGCCGAATTAAAAGCTATTAGCAGGCAATTTGTGTGTCCTTCTTGAATTGCGGTTTATAGTAAATACCAATTTAGTGGTAACAATTATTCAAAAAAAGTAATTATAATGCAATTAAAACTTCCATATTTCTCTTTTTGTTTTTCGTGTGGGGTTATTTAAAATTCCAGGGAAATCGTTTGGCATGTGTTGCTAAAATATCGATGTAATGGTAGATGTAATTTGGTTTTTAAATAAAAGGAGAACTCTGAAACTGCGTATTAACTATTTACGTACTTTGAAAAAGCTGGAGGAACAAAGAAAAACCTTGGCAACACAAGGATTAAAATTGAGATAAAATCGGGAAATCTTATGAACAACTAAGCTGCTTTACAAATTTTCATGGTATAAAATTTTTTTCACAAAGTTTTGTAACATGAATAATATTTATATATACAAAATGTTTATGTGCATTAAGCTACAAGTAAGCTTCGTGTTACAATGTAAAATTTGAGTGAGTGATGTGTGTTAAGTATAAATACTTACATTAAAAGCAACGAAACAACCTGATTCAGACTAAAATTAATAAACAACAGCGGTGTTTCCTTTTCTACAAAACTTTGTCCAAATTTAACTTTTAGCGGTGTCCAGCTTCTACAGCACTTCTTTGCCCAGGTCTCCTTTCCCTGCATACTACACTTGTCGCATTTCAATGTTTCAATCAACTCCAAACTCTGCTCAAAAACATTAGCCGCTTGAGTGTTCATCCCTAACAGCATCACAATACCATTCAAAGCTACAATTGGAAAGTATGTAAATCCTGGCATTGGAATTTGATCATTCAGTTTAATGCACAGATAAAGAGCAAATATAAGCAGAAATGTCATTCCAGCAAGCAGCAACGGAAGGTATGCATGACGGAAGCAAACGTTAGCTTGAATTTCCAATATTTGCACTTGTCGATACATTTTCAAAATATTTGTTTGATTTGCTTCGCTGCAGTTAGCCAGTAATTTCCTGTAAATTTAATAAAATATAGATAAAATTTAACACCAAAATTGAGAATTAATCTACCTTATATTTCTTACCGTTTCATCACTTCCACGTAATCACGAAGACAAGTAACGTTTAAAAAGAAAAATCCAAATATGGTAAGTAAAGCTGCAATCACCATAGTAAACTGTAGGTATACGTTGATCACAGTAAATAATATGTGTAGAGCGTATGACCACACGTGACATTTGTTAAGTTCTGGTTGATACTCAAACACAAAGCTGCCAATAAATGGTGGCTGACAGGGAGTTGAAATCCACATTACCCCAAGAAAAGCGGGTAAGGAAAATGCCGTGTTTAGTCCCATTCCCAAAAGAGCTTTCTTTTTGAGCGTAGATTGCTTAAGAAAATGTTTCAAAACGTGGGATGCATAGCATTTATTTAATGAGACTCTAATCATTTGCTGAAAGTCAAACTGGGCGTTGATCAACTTGACAATTTCCTTTTGTTGGAGTGCTGCAATACACCTAAGACCATTACACAGGCAGTAGCCCAATGTAAAATAAATTCCCAACATTGCCTGTGCTACCCCAGATTTGGTAATATCTTTAGTTGTAATTCCCCAGACGAGAAAACAAGTATTGAAAATGTGAATTGCCATTTGAATGTTGTAGAATATTTGTCTCTTCTGGTTTGTAATGACTCCAAATCTGTTGTTTTTCCAACAGAAGGATGAAGCTCCAAAAATGCTGCAGATTTGCACGTGATATTTGAAATATCGGATGACATTTTTCTGAAAAAATGCCAAATCGGGGTTAAGTATTCGTTCTGCTATTGCTGCTGGTTTCCAAGAAATTTTATCACGCCATGTACGAAAAACCTGCCATGTAGCCATGATGGCAAATAGAAAATGATGAACAAACTAGAAAATTGTCGATGGCTTTATGAGAATTTCTTACAGAGTCGATTTGCGTGCACTTCTACAATAAATATAGCTTAGTAATGGGAAACTGTTTCGACAAACATGTCATATAAATTGCAATAATTGGTTTTCATTTCTTCAAAACTACTAATCAACCTAGCAATTTTAGCAAAAAAAAACATACTGGGACAAGGAAGTGCTAGATTAGTAGCATTTACCAAGATTTGCGTGCTTGCCTTGAATTACCAGTTTACAGTAAACTCACTCAATGATAGCAATTAACCAAAGAAAGCAATTATATTACAATTAAAACTTCCAGACTTCTTTGTGTTTTTGTGTGGGTATTTAAAATTAGAAAGACATTGTTTGGCAAGTGTTGCTAAATTATTTACGTGATGATGAGGGTAATTTGTTTTCGGAATTATATGACGTCTCCAACAATAAATATTAGCTAAGCAGCCACCATACTAATGTTTACGAAAGCTAATGTTTAAAAACCTGTAATTGCTGAATGCCACAAACGATACTACAGAAGTATTTTGCAGCTAGTAGTATGGTAGGTATAATGGCACATTATTTCGTCATTGTGTAATTTCCATTCAAATTGCATATTTTTACGAGTTTACCCTAAATCAACAAACAGGGCTTTATATTGTTTACAAAACAAAAGGTACACCTGCTCATATACTTTCATACTTGTCGCTGTTGCAAATTGTGAAGAGACAATTTTTAAAATACACACTGAGAAAGAAGTCTTTCTTCAGAAATTTGAATTTTTTTCCTGGCGATAACCGAATGGACTTACATTTTGACATCTGATTACATTGTACTTATATTAGGCACTTTGAAATGATTTTTTCAGAAAAGTTTCCAAAATTTGAAACGAAAAACAAAAACGTTACGTGTTTTAGAATAGCATTATTCAATTCAAAAGTGTTATGAGCTGTGTATGTTTCAAATGAATGAATTTTTATGCGTCATCCACTCAAATGAACTTCAAAAACTAGATTCATCATGTCGTTCAAAGCAAAACATGCGGACAGGTATGGTGTATACAAGTGTTTACGACTAATACTAATGACTGGCGAAACGTCTCTGTCTATGCAAGCGATATAATATCAATATCACTAAGTTGACGCTACTGAAATGCAATTGCATAGACTCAGCTTTTGCATTAAAGTTGAGGTGCTGCGTCGTGCACAATTGGTGAATATGTAGTTGTTGCGTAAGTTCGTACCATAAAAATATTAAGCAAGAATATATAAAATAGTGTTGAATAATGTTTGTGTTATCAGAGGTGTTTTTATAACAAACTGTAAATGAATAATAACAACTTATTCGCCAAGATAAAGTGTGCGCGTGCAAGTTAACTCCAATGCAATGCCCATTTAATTTATGTCATAATTAATTTGAGATATTACGATGTCAGCCAATGTCAGGTCAATTATAGATTGGCAATACAATAGTTGTCATTCATAACAAGTTAGTGGTTAATGACAGCTAACATGACAGCTGACAAAAATTATGAAATTTGTATGCATTATTACCTTACATTGTTCCTGTTTTTCAGCAATTGCTTCATATATAATATTATTATGATAAGTATACGTACTCATTAAACCCAACTTCAGTTACGAGCTTTATAATGATATGAATTCAACGGACAATCTCGGCAGCTCTATTTTTGCTGAGATAAGCTTTTGCAGAGAAAAACAACTGGAGACCTTGTATAAACATATAACATGGAATTACAGATAAAACATTGGATAAGATAAAGTATTACAAACAGCGTATCAAAGAAGCGTAAGCTTAGACTACAATAGCTAGACTAGCCAGCTGCCATGTTGCAAAGTTACGCGTTTACATGTTAAAACTTTATGCATAAGATTTAGTAAACAACTTGCACATTAAGATGCCAAGAATAAAGCTGTAATGCAGTAAACCGTAACGTTGTAACCTCACCTGTAAAAATGTTAAATTATGTAAATTCAAAATATAACGTGAATAGCCGTTAACACTTTTTCTTTAAAATTTTGCTGAATGCATTTACGAGTGATTGACTCAAATTTTATATCACACCAGTAAACCTTTATAAGGTACCGTATTTATTCGATTTATACCCCTCGCTCGATTTATAACCCCCCTCAAATTATACCCTCCTTTGAGAGGAGAAATTTGAAATTTTAGCCCCCCTCGGTTTTTAGCCCCCTATCATTTTTGATAGCCTTGTAAACAAAATATTCACTTTTAAATTGAGTTTGATGAATATAATAATCATTTTAAATACGTTTGATGCAATTATTTGTCTTAAAATACTTTCTAACGAAGCTATAGCTGAACAATTAAATCTTAATTATAATCATAAATACAAAATCCTTTCAAAATGTACCATCAAATTTGAAATTTTGGCCCCCCTCGATTTATACCCTCCTTTGAGATGCGAAATTTGAAATTTTAGCCGGGGGTATAAATCGAATAAATACGGTATATATATTATGTACAATATTACAAAGTTTGAGCTCACAGCTGAAATTGCTTACTGAGTAAAATCGAGGACAGACAGTAAACACGGTTAATTCACGACGTAGCTTACGTTACTTCAAAAATTCCTCAAAACATGACATAACAAGCCTTGTATTATTTCCAGCACAGATAAGTTAAGCTTTAAAGTAGTTTGTTTTCAACAAAACAACTTAGTCACCGCTTGGCTTTCCAACGTTTCATAGTTAAATGAATAATAAATTATACACATTTTCAAGGTTTAGAATATACGTTGTAAACTGATTATGAAAGAAGCCAAAAAGGATAAGGATCCCTGGGACCAGATTGGTCAAGAAAATCATCCTTTGAAAAATCATGTGGTAAGTGCTAACTTCACACTTTGGGATTAAAGCAAATTGAAGGTAACTTCTTTTAAATATTGAAAGTCTGAATTCAATTACAGATACTGCATCATATAGTTCTATTTCTGGCATTCTCGGCAACACTCAACGATTGGAAAAATATCCGTCTGGTTTGCAAAGCTTGGCATAAAGAAACCCTGTCCAGATTTAGAAGCACAGCTACTCTGAATCTGGTTCCCTCACCAAACTTAGAAAAAATGTCTATGTTACCATACCTCTCCGAATTTCAAAATTTAGAAAGTCCTTACATGCTGTCACAATTGCCGTACAAGAAGTACAAACTTGAAGATTGCAAAATTGATCTATCTGATTCTACTGAAAACTCTTTCTGGAGTGTAGTAGGCCCAAGCATAAAACACTTAGTATTGAAACGCGTAAATTTTGTATCTCATGGAAAATCCCCGACAGATTTGCTGAAATTTTTTGTTCACAAAACACCAAATTTAGAAAGTTTGGAAATGAATCAAGTACTCAAAAATGGATTTAAGGTAGCATGGCCGGGTAATACTGTTACGGAAGAAATGCATCCGAACTTGATATCATTAGATTGTACGGATTTCTGGGGATTTAGATTTTCCAGTTTTCCCAAATTGCAGGTAGTTTACTGTTTCTACAATTGACTATATTAAAACTATGACAATTTGAGAATATTTACGATATCCTCATTTTAATCTAGGATATATATTTAACAAACTGCGATACAATGGCTTTAATTCTCTTGGTCTCTCCAAACGACGAAGCTGTGGGTGACGCTGGTCCGTGGGTGATATCTTCAGTGAGACGTTTGAACCTTATGAACACTTCCATTGGCTATTGTCCTATGATAAGTAGACGTACTGGAGATGTCAATGTTAAGTTCACAAGCCTGGAACATCTATCATTAAACATGCATTCCCGAGATGACCATATGTACCGACAAAACGAACCCACATTTCTTCCAGCTTTTCTGCATACGCATTGCGAAACCTTACGTACTTTAGAAATATACACGTCATGCTGTAGGCCGCCCTCGCATATATATCCGTTTCGAATGGCTGATTTTCCTATGCTAAGTGAGCTTCGTCTTTGGGGTAACGTGGTAAATAACCTGGGATTTCTCAAGAATATGCCCAATCTATCCTTGCTTCACATGGACTTGTATAATTTCGAAAAACAAGAGAAAATGATTTACGAAATATATCATGACGGTGGGGGTCACCCAGCAACAAAACTGTGTTTGTTGACTGATGACATTATAAAAGTTACTGAAGAAAAAGGAAGCCTTACGGGGGTTGTCATGAATCAGCTAACCTACTTCCAAATCAATTGTCCACTTTTAACTGAGAGCGTTGCAACTCTGGCCGAATGGATGCCAAATTTGGAAACGCTGAAAGCTGTATTGAATACCAATACTTTGCCTGTAGTTTGCGACAAATGGCCAAAGCTTGAGAAATTGGAGTGTCTTTTTGGTTCCTGCATTTTGGATGACAATGTAACAGGAGCTTTTACGGATTCATCTGATTCCTCCAGAAAAGGATTGATAGACCTAAAATGTAAGCTAAATACAAATGCTTATTTTGTAAATTATTGAAATGCTGACTGTTTGGTTTCAATTTTTTTTATAGATCTAAGCAGCTTTCATTACAACACGGAGTGTAATAAAAGTACGCTAACAAATATATCTTTAACTCAAGGATTTTTTCAAATGCGCGAGTTAACGGACTTGAAGATATGCGTTTCTCCCGAGGTATGAGCATTAAGAATCAAAAGTTGTGACAGAATCTATCACTGTCGTCTATGCTTGTTTGTAACTGTAATTTATTGCTATATAGGTAACCAAAGAAGCAGAAGAAGCATTGGTGGCTAAGATTCAGAATGTTCATGTCTACCGAAATTATGTCGCAAACGAACACCACGAAGACTGGGAGTGCTGCCGGAATAAAAAGTATTGGGATTTGGTTGTCAACTATAAATGTTATGAAAGTCTGCGAAAACTAGTTTGAGTAATTTGAAATATTTTTCAAGTAATGAAGAAAACACTATTGAGATTCAAACCTGTAGTAAAGAAGTAGTCGTTATATTTTAGTAATCGTATGGTTATTCGTATCGTCTGAATGTTTCAGAAATACTGTAAATATGTAATTCGTACATGTAAAAAAGTTATAATAACAAAAAGTACGCTGATTTATACAGCAAAATGCCTTAAAACTTATACCTAATTTCCAAATATATATAATCTGTTTCATTTACCTGAGTTACAACAACTGCGCAATGCTTAGGCTCCTGAGTTTATGCACAGCTTTGGTAAGGTCAATAACGTCATCTTATATTAAAATCGCATTTAGCCTTAGAATCCTAAATCCTTCAAAATAATAATGTTTTAGACAAACTCAATGCCGGAGATTTTAAATCTAATTACAATAAACTGTCGCTATTTTGAACAATTTTGAACAATTTCCAAAATTTGTTTCGTATACCAAAATTGGTTCCTAAGTAAATTATTTACCTGTAGTTAAAATGAAATACAAGGGTTGGTTCTTTCGGTACACAACTTTTTCTTGAATTTAATAAATTACAATAAATATCAGTTCAGAAGGTTGCTTGCAATACAGCCAATCAGTGGTAACTTCAACAAAAGAAACTAACAGTATTAAGTTTTGAAAATTTCAAAAGAACGAAAACATGCCTTCAAAGCTTTTCTTTTTTTGTTGTGATCTCAACCAGAAATTCACAGATCGCATTTATCGGTACCGATCTCATATATTCTGGAATAGTGCATCTCAATTGTTTGACATCGAGACCCGTGTATGGCCACATATATTTGTATTTTACTTTATAAATACGGTTCCTGTAATTAGTTTGGGATTACCTATGAGCATTTTTGTTTTAGTCGATGCGCTTCATCATCGTACAGATTACAAAATATTCCCGATTATCTTTACAGTGCTTCTGTTTTTATGGGTCTAATTTTGGTAACAATTTTTCAAGGTATACGACTAAAGTACAAAACTGTAGTTAAACTTCTGAACAAAATGATTGAGTTTGAAACTAAACTTTTAAGATATTCTCAATTTTTCAAGAAGATAAAGCGAAAACCAAACAAGCTTCTTTCGGATATACTTTGGTTGGAAAATGGGAAAACGGACTTGATAGGTGTTGCTTTGTTACTTATTATTGTGCCTATATCACTTGTTCCTTTAATGTGTATTCCAATTTGCTTGTATCTAGAAATTGACCCACCTTATTTGTTTTTTAGCAAAATAGTGCCTAGTGACTCGAGGAGTTTTTTAGATGACACAATAATTTTCCTTATTCGTCTTATAGTTGGTGGCTTCAGTGCAAAAGAGGCTTGCACTCAGTTTCGAACCATTACGCTACTTATAACATTTGTATCGTACTCAATTTCTAGGTGTGTAAATGCTATGGGACGATGTATATAACTCAAGAATCGATTCGTTTTAGAAAAACATTGCAGCTATATCTTATTATAGCTAATGACTTTGAATCGCCGATTCTCACCGCTATTACTGGATGAAGTTTTTACTTGAAACTAATATCCTGTACTGTAGCCACACTTCTTTTTGGCAGAATTTCATGGAAAATCTACTTTCTTTTTCCAGTTATGGTGCTTGTGATTTCTACGATTGTATCTGTGCTTTTCTATGTACTAATTAAAGCTAGTAAAGAAAGTGAGCGACTAAATGAGAAGTGGTCGCAAAAGTGTTGCATGGTAACTCACAAAGACTTACAGTATGCCAAAATTCTATACAAAATACTTCGATCAATCAGACCTATAAGCTTTACGTATAGTACTTTAGGTACATTTAAGCAAGGGAAGAGGACAGATTATATTTTTTCTTTAATTAACTATACGTCCAGCAGTGTCCTTGCATTCAGACAATATGCTAGCAGGGTATCATAACGCTGACAATTGTATTTAGTTTTACTCACAAGTTAACAATATTGCTATTCTAAAATACTTCTCTGCATATATTTGTTCGTCTTGTTTTCAATACACAATACGACAACGTGTTTATATAAGCCCATCATAATAAGCATTACCTTTGGCAAATACATAAATTGCCTCTTCGGCAGTTTTTTGTAAACCATTTGGATTTTCACTTTTCATGCGCAGTTTTTGCTTGCTGAATTTACGAATGTTTTATGAAGAAAACCTTCTAAAAGTGAGTAGCAAAGATGCAAAGAAGCTTAATTATTAGTTGAAACCGTTTTAATATACAGAATGTTAACCTGAATAATTATAATCGACATATTGTTTCAAAGAATTAGACACGTTTTCATTGAGAAAGAAATCAAATACTAACTTAAATTCTACATAATTACATAACGGTGTTCAGAATGCTATGTAAATCTAAAATACAATATGCATTGGAACAATACTACATTTGCCATTTTTTTTCGATTTCAATATGAAATAAAAATAATATGTGTAACATACCTGTATAACAAAGTATTAAATTAAAATGCCCTACTGAGTTTACAATGTTTTAGCTACAAACTGTTGTTTAATTTTTCTTACTGTGTATCTCTTTAAAATATTGCTTTATTCTTCGATATCAATGAAATACCTTCCACACATGTGCATAATCACGACTTATTTTTGTAAGTTTTTTCCATCGAAAAACAGACAACACATAATATCTTTTCCAGTTTGCGTTGTATAATATCTTACTTTACTGCCATGCATAGACGTCAAGTAAGGTAATATTTATTTGTAGCAAAAGTTCTCACAGGTTGCAGTTTTGGTAAGCGATCCACGTACTAGCTTGTTCATATCGTGTTCCGACTGGACTTGAGTTGTGTGCCGACAGCTGTGATTGTGATCATTTCTATTCTCGTTCTGTTTCACTTCTGAATGTTAGTAACTGAGTTCTTGGAAAAGAGAGTTCTAAAAGTTTTAGTCCGGAAGCGCGAAAGCCTGACGCTGACGAATTAATTTACTAATTTGGTGCTGATCCTAGTTAGGTTCACAGGAGATAAGTTGTACAGGGATAAACAGGTGGTTGCAGATTTTTTGGTGCTTTTAAAAGTTCCGTTTGTGAAGTCGTTTTAAAGTAAGGAGATCAACTTGTTGACGAGGATTGAAATTGACATTTTGAGAAGAAGTTGAAGCAAAATAATTTTCCAAACTTGACTTTTAACTAATTTTACTTTTTGCAAACCAGTTTGTTAGTTGAACAGTTAAAAATGATAACCAGAGCAGCCAAACGCAGAGGTGCAGCTGTAAAGGGAAATGAAACTGGTGTACAGAAACCTGCAGCCGGCGCTAGTCAGGGAAATCAAAACGGGGCTGATCAAGATGCGGAGCATCCACTGTTAAATCAAGTGGTAAGTAGATCAGTAATACTTGTTTTTTAATTGCATTTAGTTAAAATTCTTCCTTTTACATTTATTGTTCCAGGTTCTGAAGCGAATCTTTGAGTATATCCAGCCCACTGCCAACTTGGAAACCCTGAAATGCATCCGTCTGGTGTGCTCTACTTGGCGGAACGAGTCCTTGAACTGGTGGAGGAAGAATGCAGTTCTGAAGCTTGTTCCAGAACAGGGATTAATGGAGGAGGAGTCCTCTGAAGGAGGCATTCAACCCTCCAAACTTCTAAAGGAGGTGCAGGATCCTTCAAGTCCCCACGCTTTGCTGAACAAGCCTTTTGAAAAGTACAAGCTAGAGGAGATGACCATTTCCATTCGTTCTGCGCTGAAGGAGCCTCCTTCAAGGAGGGTTCTCCGTCCAACCAGTTTTGGACTGAGGTGGGACATACCATGAAGCACCTTATTTTGCATGTAGTTAACTTTACTGGCATTTCAGAGGAAAAGGAGTTTAGTTCGGATTTGATCGGGTTTCTACGAAGATTTGTTCCCAATCTAGAGCATCTCGAACTAAAGAACATTAGCGTAAATGGTCAGAAATGTAATCCAAGGAGTACTTCCGGCGAGGATGAGGACATGCCCAGTCCAAGGATGACATTTCGTCCTACAGAACTAACTCACTCTGGAGTATTATCCTTGACAGTTGACGCATTTTCAGGGTTTCAGCTTGTAAACTTTCCTAATCTGCAGGTAGTGCAAAATCAAATTTGAAAGCTATTATGTTTATATGCTGTCACTTTTGTTTGCTTTCTACTAGCATGTCATTAGGAAAATGGAGGAGGATCCCGAATCTCTGCTTGACCTTCTCCTCCTTTCTCCTACTGGACCATGGACCAATTCTACCGTGAAGACACTGGAACTTATGGAATCACCTATTGCTTTGAAAACCGATATTTCCATGCTTGACAGGGTCCACTTTTCTTGTCTCCAGCGCCTCAGTATTTGTTTCAAAAACTGCACAAGTTCCAGTGAATTTTAATGTCCAGTCTTGGGGAAACTGCTGCTGGCTCACTGCAGAACGTTGCAAGTTTTGGAAGTTTGCTGCAGCTTTCTTCTTTTTGCGGATTATAGATTCCCGTTTGGTGGCCAAATGGAAGCTTTGAAAGAACTTCGACTCTGGGGTAACGTGACAAGTGATCTTGCATTTCTAAGATGGATGCCCAACCTTCAGGTGTTAATGATGGACCTGCGTGGTATGGATAAAAGAGAATACTTGGATAATGTACTGGAGGAGGATATACAAAGCAACGAGTATGCAGATATGTTCGACTTGTATGATGTCAGCATAAAGGAATCAGAGCTAATGGGAGTAGAACTTCCAAACCTTGAGATTGTCCACATCAATGATGAATTATCACCTGAAAAGCTCAGAAAGTTGGTTGAGTACATGCCAAATGTGAAAGTACTGGAAACTATTTTGGGAAAGGAGTCCATCAATGTGATCTGTGAGAAATGGCCGTTACTGGAGAAACTTGTTGGTCTACATGGATCCATAGTGAGTGATGCGGATGTGGTTGGGAAGAACGGAAAAGGTTTGGTGGACTTAAAGCGTAAGTTTTTAGTGGTTTTTACAACTAGAGTTATTTATAAGTTTATTTTAATATACAATTACTTTAACTGGTTAATATTACTGTTGCAGATCTAAAGAGCTTTCATTTGAATGCTAGCTGCAACAAAGGACAGCTAACTGATGCGGCTACTTCGGGATTTCTAGAAATGACAGAACTAACTGACTTGCAAGTGTGCGTAAGTCCGAAGGTATGAAAAATAACTGAGCGGATTGATTTGAATTAATTATGTATGTATTCTTAAAAACATATTTAACATTGTACAAATTTTTGCTTTGTGTTATTTTACAGTTTAGCAAGGAACTGGAACTCAGTCTTAAAGACCGCTTTCAAACTGTCAAGATCATTCGCAACTATTTCGGAAATGACAGTCATGTTGACTGGGAATGCTGTCGTAACACAGAGTACTTAACTAGTCTGGATGACGTTATGGAATACGTAGAAGAGGATGAGGATGAGGACGAGGAAGACGTTTATTTTGGCTAGGACAGTTGTAGTTGGAAGAAAATACCAAGTACTGTAAAACTAGAATAAATTTGAATGAGGTATTGGCTCCATCAAGTAATCTAGTAAATATTTGGTTTGTGAATCGGTTTATTAGCACGAGATACTGAAAGTTTGTGTGTTCAACTTATTAATTACTTGTACTTTGTATCCCATTTGTTTAAATGTTAACTGCTGCCTTCATTTATTGTAATAAACATTAAAATAGTTTTTAAAATTTAAGATGTAGTTTTGCCATGACATTGGATTCTGAAAGAGTGGAAGTTCTGTTTTCCTTTTTCATCAGCAGCAGACATAAAATGCCATGAATCAATGTTAAATGTACACAATTGGAATAGAACTTGATAAAATGCTGCTTAAGAATACGGGTAGATTAGCAAAGAGGATGCAAGGTAGACAGTTTAGCAAAATCATAATACAAATTATTGCCAAAAATGTGATTGAAAATAAAACATGGTAATCATGTAGTAGAGAGTAAGCTTGCCGAAATTTGGCAAATTGACAACATATTCGTTAATTTGGTCAAAAACTGACCTATAATCATGTGTCGCATGCCATAGGTCACTTAAGGAACTTAAAAATCCGCCGTGACCTTTGACCTTAGAGGTCGAATTTCAAAAATCGGGCTCCGTCCTGCACAGGTTCCTATGACCAGAAACCTTTGTGCGTTAACAGAATTCTAAAAATTTATTACTGGACTACCGATATGGCGGTCACAAAACTTGACCTTTGAATAACGGTCAGACGATTTCGAATTTTGGAAAACTGACAAAAGATTCGTTAATTTGGTCAAAAACTGACCTATAATCATGTGTCGCATGCCATAGGTCACTTAAGGAACTTAAAAATCCGCCGTGACCTTTGACCTTAGAGGTCGAATTTCAAAAATCGGGCTCCGTCCTGCACAGGTTCCAGTAACCAGAAACCTTTGTACGTTAACAGAATTCCAAAAATTTATTACTGGACTACCGATATGGCGGTCACAAAACTTGACCTTTGAATAACGGTCAGACGATTTCGAATTTTGGAAAACTGACAACATATTCGTTAATTTGGTCAAAAACTGACCTATAATCATGTGTCGCATGCCATAGGTCACTTAAGGAACTTAAATATCCGCCGTGACCTTTGACCTTAGAGGTCGAATTTCAAAAATTGGGCTCCGTCCTGCACAGGTTCCTATGACCAGAAACCTTTGTGCGTTAACAGAATTCTAAAAATTTATTACTGGACTACCGATATGGCGGTCACAAAACTTGACCTTTGAATAACGGTCAGACGATTTCGAATTTTGAAAAACTGACAAAAGATTCGTTAATTTGGTCAAAAACTGACCTATAATCATGTGTCGCATGCCATAGGTCACCCAAGAAACTTAAAAATCTGCCGTGACCTTTGACCTTAGAGGTCGAATTTCAAAAATCGGGCTCCGTCCTGCACAGGTTCCAGTGACCAGAAACCTTTGTGCGAAAACGGAAATTGAAAATTCAATCTGGTGTTAGAGATATGGCGGTCACAAAAAACGACTCAGGCAATATTAGTAGTAAGACAAGCTTACTAATAAATCCACGAGTTTTCCTAAGCGCAATATTTTGTAGTAACGCCAGGGAAGGCAGTAACCTGAAACAAATAGTAAGGTGCATTATTTAATATTTTCTAAAATCGGGTTAAAATTTCCACTTACATTTAAAATGTTTTAATAGAACCAATACTTGGTTTACAGCTTGGATAAATTCCCCATCAGGTTTATGCAAGCTCAAGTTTACAACCAACATAAGTAATACCCCTGTGGCAAAAGGAAATACTAAAGTGAAATTGTTGATGTCTTTTAGAATCCAGTATCTTATCAACTGCAGATTTGCAAATAGCACCCATGTAGCTATCAAGCCAAAATTTTTTGCGAAGTTGGTAGTAGTGTTTGGTGATTTTGTAAAACGACAAAGTTTGCTGTTCCAAGTAAAACTGGTAATGCCAAAGTGGAACAAAATAGGAAATATTAAATCAAGAGACTTGTAAAATTTACTTGTTAACAAGTTAACATATTCAGTCAGGGATCACAGGGTCTATATAGACCCTTTCCGAAAGGGTCTATATAGTCCCTTATGAGGGTCTATATAGTCCCTTATGAGGGTCTATATAGACCCTTTTTAAAAAAGTTGCATTTTTTTTGGATTTTCTCGAACACGAAAATCTACAAAATTTTTGGTTAGTGTAAAAAGTGTTTAGAATCGTCATTTGGACCTTTTGGATCCGTTTAAATAAAATTTTTGTTAAAAAATAATTTTGCTGAAGGGGTCTATATAGACCCTTTTAAAATTCCGAAAACACTATTTTTCAAATAACTCACCAACTGAATTAGCTATCAACCACTAAAAATATGATTCTTAATCAGAAAAAAATGCCCGACTTTTTGAAACAAGAATCATTTAAAAACTGTTAAACGTTGATAAGTTATGATAAATAGAAAATTTAAAAAACGATTAATTATTTTTCTCGAAAAGTGAGGGGGAAAGTTGACCTCAAAATTTGACAGCAAATTTTTTGTAGAATCTGAATCTGGTTTCAAATCTATCGGCTCTTGCAACACGAAGGGTCTGGAAATTTTTTAATGGTCGTTTTCTCGTTAAAAAATCTTAAAATAATTTCCAGACCCTTCGTGTTGCAAGAGCCGATGAATTTGAAGCCAAATTCGGATTCTACAAAAAATTTGCTACAAACTGTCAAATTTTGAGGTCAACTTTCCCCCTTACTTTTCGAGAAAAATAATTAATCGTTTTTTAAATTTTCTATTTATCATAACTTATCAACGTTTAACAGTTTTTCAATGACTCTTGTTTCAAAAAATTGGGCATTTTTTGCTGATTAAGAATCATATTTTTAGTGGTTGATAGCTAATTCAGTTGGTGAGTTATTTGAAAAATAGTGTTTTCGGAATTTTAAAAGGGTCTATATAGATCCCTTCAGCAAAATTATTTTTTAACAAAAATTTTATTTAAACGGATCCAAAAGGTCCAAATGACGATTCTAAACACTTTTTACACTAACCAAAAATTTTGTAGATTTTCATGTTCGAGAAAATCCGGACAATTGCAACTTTTTTAAAAAGGGTCTATATAGACCCTCCTAAGGGACTATATAGACCCTTTCGGAAAGGGACTATATAGACCCTTTCGGAAAGGGACTATATAGACCCTTTCGGAAAGGGTCTATATAGACCCTTAGGGGTCTATATAGACCCCGTGATCCCTGACTGATATGGTTACAATTGTTACAAAGTATTTGTAAATTACGATCAGTGCTTAAGCTTGGTACAGTTCTTAGCTTATTAGTTTTGGAATCTAGGCTATTAAATTTTGAAAGCCCATCAGTCTCTCCATTGGCTTTATGACAATGACTCATGGAGAGGAAGCCATTCAAAAGACTCCATGAATTTTTTATATACACTATGCAATTGCGTATAAATGAGGAATTCTATCGAAATAATGCTTCAACGTGGTATTATTTTTTAAATAGGAGGAAAGAATGTATTATTTCACTGCTTAAATGGCCACTTATCGTATTCTAATAAGATGATATTCAAAACAAAATTTTAGGAAATTATATGAATAAAATGACAGAGTAAAAATCAATAGTAAATTACTAATACTAGTACCTAATACGACAATCACGATTTTAACGTAAACTTTTTCTAGGAATTGAACTGGTAATGATGACCAGAGATGGCTCGCGGGTTAAAATCTTGGCCGGGTAACCCGTTTTTGCCCGGGTTTTAACGCCCCCACCCGACACCTGGTTGGGCTGAGTTTTTTGGGGCAATAATAAAACCCCATGTTAAATTTAAACCCATAAATGGCGCCATTTTCTATGGCCCCATATACATGCATGTATTAAAAAATAAAACCCGTTAATGCCCATTAATGCCCGTTAAAACCCAAAAACCCGTTATTACCCATATAAACCCAACCCGGCGGGTTTAAATGTGGAAACCCGCGGGTTTAGCCATCTCGATGACTAATGGTCAAAAAATTGATTTTCAGTTATAATCGCAGCATATTTCAAAGTAAAATGTAATAACTACCTACTACCATGCAATTACTTTTTGCGTTGGTATTTATTCCAAGAATTTAAGGGGACCCGTCTTTATAGATGTGTAAATGGAGCTAAACATGTGCAAATAGAAGCCATTGAGCACCCGCGAAGTTCCATTTTTGACAAAAGTTAAAAAAAACGGAGATTTGTTGTACTTAATTTAAATTTCGGCTCTGTACTGCACTAGAATAGTTAACGACGAGTTTAATGATGCCAAACTCTCAAAATTTTCTCCATGATTTCACTGACAAAAATTAAATCTCAACTCTATAAGCAAGGTTTACCTATATAAATAAGTAAATTTTTCATAGATTTTGGTATCGTTAAACTCGCCGTTAACTATTCTAGTGCAGTACAGAGCCGAAATTTAAATTAAGTACAACAAATCTCCGTTTTTTTAACTTTTGTCAAAAATGGAACTTCGCGGGTGCTCAATGGCTTCTATTTGCACATGTTTAGCTCCATTTACACATCTATAAAGACGTGTCCCCTTAAATGAGAAATGATTCCTTAGGGTTGGTATAATAACGTGGTATGTGGGAGGTTTCTTTTTAATAAAAGGTATTTGAAGTATCGTGGGCTGAAAAGACAAAGTGAGATACTGGGTTTAAAAAACTATTAATGAAGATTGAATAAAGCGTTTTACATTAGAAGTCGGTTAACTATATTTCTCAAGGTGGCTCAAAAGTCATGAGGTATTGACGGAAAAATGAAAGTCACCAGAATCGAATAAATTGCAAAAGCATGCACATAGTTAAGTATCGCAAATTGACCTCAAGTTCAATAGGGTTGTGGCTGAGGTGCTATTGTGTCTGTACACCAAGTTTGACTGTAAAATTATGTGTCGCACAGCATGTACGCTGTAAAACTGCTGTATCTGGCAGTTAAGGTCCTGAATCAGGGCCTTAATGTACGAATTTTAACAAACTGGTTGTGAATTCGTAATTCTGGTCAAAAACTGACCTAAAATCATGTGTCGCATGCTATAGGTTCTATTATGAATTGTTTTGAAATCGCTGTGACCTCTGACCTAGAGTTGACCTATTGACCTCAAGTTCAATAGGGTTGTGACTGAGGTGCTATTGTGTCTGTATACTAAGTTTGACTGTAAAATTATGTGTCGCACAGCATGTACGCTGTAAAACTGCTGTATCTGTCAGTTAAGGTCCTGAATCAGGGCCTTAATGCACGAATTTTAACAAACTGGTTGTGAATTCGTAATTCTGGTAAAAAACTGACCTAAAATCATGTGTCGCATGCTATAAGTTCTATTATGAATTGTTTTGAAATCGCTGTGACCTCTGACCTAGAGTTGACCTATTGACCTCAAGTTCCATAGGGTTGTGACTGAGGTGCTATAGTATCTGCATACCAAGTTTGGTTGTAATCGGTACAGCCGTTACAGAGAAAACGCATAAATGCTATGTCTAGCAACAAAAAGAGCCTGAATCAGGTTTTTAGAGCCTGAATTTTGAAAAACAAACTGCACCATCGGAGTCCTGGTAAAAAACTGACCTAAAATCATGTGTCGCATGGTATATGTCCTATGTAAAAATATTGTACCGTTGGTGACCTCTGACCTTTAGAGTTGACCTATTGACCTGAAATTCAACAGGGTTGTGGCTGAGGTGTCATAGTATCTGTGTACCAAGTTTGGTTGCAATCGGTCCAGCCGTTACTGAGTAAATTGCATACGGGCGGACGGACGGCCGGAGTGCAATATTATTAAGTATTTTAGCAATACTTAATAAAAGGGTATGAAAAGTGTTATGATTTAGCATGCATTTTGTGATGAAACTGTTATGATATAAAATGTTTACAAAAAGAGCTTGATCTGTCGTTTTTGTTCAGACATAAATAAATAAATAAACTTTCTATTATAAACAAACATTTTCATTCTTTTTAAAAACACATATAAATCATGCTTTCAATCAGTTCTTACGAAAAAGATATTCCCGTTTACAACTCATTTAATAACCACTTAATGTTATGAAAACTCCTACACTTCTTCAGAAACTTGATCGTGTGCGCTTTGAATTATAGTTATAAAATTTGAAGAATTATAAAACTATCTTAGTAAACCAATTTGTTAATCCATAATTCATAAAAAACTTCTGAAAAGTAGTCGTTAACCCTGCTAATTTCCACGACACACATGGTTCTTTAAACCGTCCTTACTAACATAACTTCTAAGACAGACTACACACTTGAATGGCTTAACCCAAGCATGCGTTTTTTTGTGTATTCTAAGTATGCGTTCTTCTTTAAACGCACAGTTACACAAATCACAACTAAATGGCTTTTCTCCAATATGACCCATCAAATGCAAATCAAATTTATCTTTTCTTGCAAATGTACTCAAACAAAACACACATTCCAACGGTTTACTATTTAAGTGAACTGAATTAATGTGCCGATTTAAGTAGCTAGACTGAGCAAATGTTTTATCTGTGATAGCTCTGGAAATTTTTTAATGGTCGTTTTCTCGTTAAAAAATCTTAAAATAATTTCAAGGCCCTTCGTGTTGCAAAAAGCCGATGGATTTGAAGCCAGATTCGGATTCTACAAAATATTTGCTACAAACTGTCAGATTTTGAGGTCAACTTTCCCCCTTACGTTTCGAGAAAAATAATTAATCGTTTTCGAAATTGTCTATTTATCATAACTTTTCAACGTTTTACAATTTTCCAATGACTCTTGTTTCAAAAAATTGGGCATTTTTTTCTGATT
Organism: Entomobrya proxima; assembly: GCA_029691765.1. Lineage (NCBI taxonomy): Eukaryota > Metazoa > Arthropoda > Collembola > Entomobryomorpha > Entomobryidae > Entomobrya > Entomobrya proxima. Next base: position 42,253,136 of record CM056172.1, read on the forward strand.
AAGATACATATTTTTATTGGTTGATAGCTAATACAGTTGGTGAGTTATTTGAAAAATATTGATTTCGGAATTTTAAAAGGGTCTATATTGACCCTTATAAGGGTCTATATAGACCCCTTCAGCAAAATTATTTTTTAACAAAAATTTTATTTAAACGGATCCAAAAGGTCCAAATGACGATTCTAAACACTTTTTACACTAACCAAAAATTTTGTAGATTTTCATGTTCGAGAAAATCCGGACAATTGCAACTTTTTTAAAAAGGGTCTATATAGACCCTCATAAGGGACTATATAGACCCTTTCGGAAAGGGTCTATATAGACCCCGTGATCCCTGACTGAAATTGTGTAAAGTTTTGACAAAAAATGTTCACCAAAATTTTACTTGAACTGAGATTTGCAAAAAGAGCCCAAAATGAGACATTTATCAATTAAGAAAGTAAATGGTCATTCATAGCTCGTCTGAAAGCCCTTTTTATGCGGAGTATTTTAATCAGTTTGTTTGAAAAAGTGCAAAAGATCAGAAACTTAAAATCTAAAGTCATGCTTTAAAAAACCGGAAAAACGGTGAATAAATATTGTTTTAAAAAATTCGTCATAACTTCCTGTTGACAGGTCAAAATACCATGGGGTATTTTTGCGGTAAGTTTGCAATGTGGTATGTGTCTAATGGCAGTTTAGTTATTGTCTATGGATTCGTTTGTAAGTTTTACCAATAAAATGAACTTTGTGACTTTAATGATCGGACATCCTTAATTTAAATAAAGTTAAATATTTAAAGCCGATTTAGCCTATGCTTTAGAACCCCGAAACAAAGTCTACGGAACGGACATACAATCCAGACTAATATTGACTATGTCAAAAATATAGATGTCGCGCTACTTGAATTATTATTTAAGATATGTAAGCATTAGCATCAGCATTCGTATAAGCATTATAAACAGACCGTCTCAAAAGCATAATGCTATTGTGGGATATGGGTTGCCACTAAATAATGATGCAGTTTGCTAACTAAACCTATTTCCGAATTTTTTCGGAATTTTAAAAAGCATAAAACGCACAAAACGCATAATTTAGTCTCGTGAGCATAATTCCATCGGAGAGCGCATAATTCGCATAATTAAGCAATTTTTTCCTAATTTTACCCGAAAATTGCTGTTTTCTGTACGTAGTTTTCCCCAAAAATATGAAAATTCCGAAAGAGTTTCCCAAAACATTTTAGCTTAAAAACTTTGAATTTCTCGCTGAGCAGCAGGAACTGTGCTCATCCTGATCTTGTTTGAATGCATTGCAACTATTTATGGCGTTCATTCCACTCAGCGTTTGTGCTGAACGCAGTGAAATTACCAAAGTAGAACCGTGTTCCTCAATTCAAAGCATCAAATTAAGACAATGTTGAACTACAGGGAATTATTAATCTAACTTTACGTTAGTCAAACTAAGCAATGAATGGATCTAAAATTTCTAGGGTTTAACTTTATCCAAATTTTACAGTAAAATTGCTCTCTCCAACTTAAGTCCTGTTCATTCATTAGTTGGACTATCACACTAACAGAAGGATAATCTATTAGATGGAAAATTCAGTAATTTTACAGCTTAAACCGAGCTTCAAAACATCGAGCATAGTTAGTTAATATATTTTGTATGTAATTTTTGGTTTCTGGAACCCTTGGACGTAAATTTTAGTAAACGCATAAAAAGCATAATTTTCGAATTCCCAGCGCACAATTTTTGTGCAAAAAACGCATAATTTGAGACGGTCTGATTATAAATTTTATATGATGAATGCAGTCTGAACTGAACTTCATTGCTAGGTTGAAATCGTGTGTATGTTAAACTTGAATTCATAATGTAGAAATAATTGATATGCAAAGAATGTTTGTCAACACTTTAAATGAAAGTATACAATTGCGGGAGCTGCAAGTTATCAAACATTCTAAACAAAACACACCTTTCTCTTCCAAATGTCTGTACGAGCTTGTTCAAATTGTGTTCCGACTGGACTTGAGTTGGGTGCCGACAGCTGAGATGAGATCATTTCTATTTTCTATTCTCATACTCTGTTCAACAGAGTCTGTTGGTTTGTTTGTTTGTACTGTTTCACTTCAGAATGTTAGTAACTGAGTTCTTAGAAAAGAAAGTTTACTAAAACTAAAAGTTTAAGAGTTTTAGTCCGAAAACCTGACGAATAAATTTGCAACTTTAATGCTGGGGTTAGTAAGGTTTACAGCAGATAAGATAAGCTGTGCAGGGATAAATAGGTGGTTGCAGATGTTTTGGTGCTTTTAAAAATTCCGTTTGTGGAGTCGTTTTAAAGTAGGCGGAAGTCAACTTGTTTTTGTGGATTTCATTGGAAAATGGTACTTTTGGTGAGATTTTGAGAAGAACTTGGAGCCAAATAATTTTTAAAACTTGACTGAATTGACTTTTTGCAAACCAATTTGTTTGTTGGACAGTTATAAAAATGAGCAAGGCAGTTGTAAAGGGAAATGGAACCGTTGGGCAGGAACCTGAAACCGGCGTTGCGCAGGGAAATCAAGACGAGGGTTATCAAGTTGCGGAGCATCCTCTGTTGAATCCAGTGGTTAGTAGTGTTTGCAAACCAAATACCGAATCTTAGTATTTACTCGGTATTTGGTAAGCTTATCGCATACCAAATAATTACCAAATATTTGGTAAACTTTTTTTTTATTTATGCATCATAAAACCATAGCTATTTTTACTACTACCAAAAGGAAGCAAAAAATGTATTGTAAAAAGTTGCCTCTTTTGTCTTACATCTTTGTATATGATTTTCCTTACCAAATAGATACCAAATATATGCGGTAATTATTTGGTATGCTTAGTAGCCTTACCAAATACCTTACCAAATACTTTTGCAAACACTAGTGGTTAGCCTATCAGTATTTTATTTTTGTTTACAGCTAATAACTAAGTTTAATAACAATTTTTCATTTCACGGTTGTTTCAGATTCTGAAGCGAATCTTTGAATATATCCAGCTCACTGCCAATTGGGAAACCCCAAAATGCACCCGTCTGGTGTGCGCTACTTGGCGGAACGAGTCCTTGAACTGGTGGAGGAAGAACGCAGTTTTGAAGGTTGTTCCGGAACAGGGATTATTGGAGGAGCCTGTCACGACAGGAGGCATTAATCCCTCCAAACTACTTAAGGATATGCTGGACCCTTCAAGTCCTTACGCATTGCTGGAGAAACCTTTTGAAAAGTACAAACTGGAGGAGATGATCATTTCAATTCCTTTTGCGCTGAAGGAGTGTACTCCGTCCAATATTTTTTGGAAAGTGGTGGGACCTACCGTGAAGCACCTTATTCTGGATGGAGTTAACTTTACTGGCATTAAAAATCCTAAGAAGTTTATTTCGGATTTGCTGAAGTTTCTAGTGAGACATGTTCCCAACCTGGAGCATCTCCAAGTTAAGAACATTAGCGTAAATGGAGAGCAATGTAATCCAACATGGTGTTCCATCGATAAAGAGTGGTCGCCAAAGATGACATTTCGTCATGCAAAACTAACTCATTCTAGAGTGGTGTCCTTGACACTCGACGAGTTTTCAGGGTTTCAACTTGTAAACTTTCCTAATCTGCAGGTAATGAATTTCATTAAATGAAGTCAACCACATAATTGTAAAACCAAATTATCAAGCTGTAATATAGTATTTTGTAATTTTTGCTAATTTTCTAGCACATTGTTAGAAAAACGGAGGAGGATCCCAAATCTTTACGCGATCTTCTGCTTTTGTCTCGTACAGGACCATGGACCAATTCTACTGTGACGACACTAGATCTTATGAGTAGTATTAAATAGGCGCCAATTACCTCCATTTAAAATGCATTATAATTTGTTTAATATGAATTTAATATAAAATGAGCGAGGCTGTGCCGAGCGATATGCTCCAGTTTTATTTCTATAAATAGATTTATTAAATTAGTATAATATTTCATTGTCGATATTTTCTATAAAATTTTAGCGAGGCTGTGCCGAGCGATATGCTCCAATTTTATTTCTATAAATAGATTTATTAAATTATTATATTATGTCATTGTCGATAATTTCTATAAACATTGAGCGAGGCTGTGCCGAGCGATTAAATTTAGATTTTCGTATGGCCAAATACCCCAAGATATGCCCATGTTAAATCAATGTCTGGGCGATTCTTCCATTGTTTTAAAGGAAAAAATACAACTTTTTCTCCAAAAGTGGTCAAATAGAACACTTTGTATTTAATTACTATGGCAAAAAGGAAAATTATTCAGTTAGTGGAGAAATATATTTCCCTATCCTGCCTATGTTAAACTAAATGCTTGTGGTCTGCAGGGGAAAACTTGCACACCTCATCTGTTCTAATACCAAGAGGGGCCCCGACACAGCGCACGGAACGGAGCGTTAGCGTATTGGTAGATTCGGCCAAAGGCCGGAGATGATGATAGATGTGGAGGGCCCCGACCTGTGCATATCAATGTAATTTCAGGGAAAGTTGTCAAAAGTCAAACTTTCCGCTATCAACCTATGTACTTCGTGCATGCATAATAGGTAATACCAACCCATTAGGTATTTATATTCTACAATGGATAAGTTCCTTTCTTAACTGGGTGTACATAATATACTTGCCACTTTGAAAGACCCCTACAAAATTTCATGTGCAGTATAGAATATTCAAATTACATAGAATTAAAGAGACGCGGCCCACGCATCATGTGGTTGACCCCCACTCCATGAGTGCAAAAGTGTGTAGTGTGTAAAGCGTAGAAACATGCCAATTTTATTTTGGCTTACGGGTTTTGTAATGCAGTGTAAGTCAAAACAATTTACTGATCAATGGAAAAGATGCAAACAGTTTATGAAAAACTTTTTTGTAATTTGGTTATGCTTGCATGTTGTGTGCTGTTGTTAGATTTTTTCATTGTGCACTTTTTTTATTCAGATGTTGCAAAATATTTCGTTTTTGTTGAGAAAATGTTGAGAAGAAGAAATTTGAATGCAATTTTATTTTTCAAGTACAAACTCTTAAAGATTTTTTCAACGACCCAAGATTCGTTAAAGCAGTTTATGAAAAGCAGTTTACGTTGTCTCATTGTGCACTTTTTGTGAAGATGTTTCCAAAAAACAAGTAGACCAATTGTTGAAAAGAATTTGTGCTAAATTAAATTTATTTTGCAATTAAAAATATTTCAAGAATTTTTTATAATTATTCACATTTTTATACAAATTGGTTTTCAAAAACAGTTCATATTTTATGATGCAAAAATATATTTTACAAATTACAAATTCAAAACTTAACTAATAATTTGCGTTCACAGAAAATTTTCACATGCATGTTTGATATTAGTTTTGTAACAATGATTTCGTTACATAAGTTATATAACTTTTAAAAAATTTGTTTGTAGTCACAAAATATTAATTTAAAAAATAATATTCAAAGTTGTGTTAGATATTTTTGTACTATATTAATCCTAAGAAAATTTATGTGAATCAATTTCATTATCTAATTACAATTGCTTCACTAATTCAAAAAGCATGCTTATATTACATGTGCGTTATAGTAAAACAGTTTACATTCTATGATGCACAAAATATTTTTTAAAATTTGCGTTCGCAAAAAAATTTCTCATTCGTGTTTGAAATAAGTTTGATTTCATTTCAAATTTTGTAAAACTGTCCTTTTGCAGTCAAACAAAATGAGAACTTTGAAATAGTATTGAACTTTGTGCAAAATTTCGTACTATTATTTTAATAATTGAAATGAAATGGAAAATTTGGTGATGTGAATGACTTTTTTTATCTTGTTGAACCTAATTCAAAACACAAGTGTAGTTTACAGTTGCACAGTCAACAACAAAGTACACATAGTACACGTCGTAGTTAACAACAAAAAATATTTACAAATTGCTAAAACCAAATTGCTTTGGTCAAACCAAGTTCACATTTTCATTCACACATTCAGAATGTAAAATATAACTACACCAAAAATTTGAACAAGATGTTATAAGAATTTTTTAGCCGCTGAAAATATTTTGCTTTCACAACACAACATAAAGTTATTTTGATTTCTAAAACTAAATCTAAGATTGAACCAAAGTTTTTTCTAAACATTCAAACTGCGACACAAACAAAAAAGTTTTTATTCCATCTCCATTTGTGTTGGGTTTCGGATTTATCGGGAATATCCGGGCTGTTATCCTCATCAGTACAGCTCAGCCAGCATTTTGTTGTAATGCTTTTCGTTATAGACCCACCACCATACCTGTACACACATTTTTTGTGTGATGTGCAACCCTTTTTACAGTGCAATAATTAACATTAGTGATATAGTTAATGCGTTATTACGACTAACATTATAACATAACATACAACTTAAAAGTAGGTTTTTTTTCATTTTCAATTTTTTATAAAAAAATAATATTTTGTTTATAAAATATCTCTCGTGTACCCAATCCGCAGCCCCCCGCTAAAAGAGTGGCCCGACTCTGGGTACAAATTCATAAGAACTAAATATTTGTTGTGGCTTAGGAATAAAATTTCGCAAAACATTATCTCGCTTGTACCCAATCCGCAGCCTTTCGCTAGTGGAATGGCCCGATTCTGGGTACATCCCCGAGATGCCTAGTTACATGAATAACCAAATGGTTCACTTGTATTGAAGTCAAGCCATTTTCTGTGGAAGTCTGCAGGCGTGAACAAAAGTTTTTTTAGCTTCAGCAAATTGACAAGTTGGTTTTTAGTTTGAAGAATAAAGTAATCTGTAAAGACTTGGTGATTTTCTTCAAGTACACCTTTAAAAGTTGAATGTGTAGTTGGAGTTTTCTTGGGGCCACCTTTTGCAACATTATTGGTGCCGTCCACACAATTCCCACACACAATATTGTTATCTGGGTTAAAGCATGATGCACACTTGTTGAGAATTGAATACACTTTCGATTTTAAACCAATAAACTCAAGTGGATAGGGATATTCAATTTTCAATAGTCCAGCCATTTTTGCTTTTGACGTGTCGTAAAGTTCATGGTTTGGTGCAATGTAGAAAAATCAAAATGTTCACCAATGCTTCTTACATCCTCTATAAATGTGCGCTCTGGATCCTTAATTTCACACACGAGACTATCTGTTTCTGATGCAATTATTGTAACTCTATCACCAAATCGCGGTTTTAGCACGTTATACACCAATTCGTAGAGACGAAGCTTTGCCAGTTCAAGGACAACAAAGGAAACTAAAATGTTTTTATCCAGCTTTACGTTTGCTTTTCTCATGTAAAACAATGACAAATCTTCCGAAATAATTTTTGCATCGTCAAAATTGTGTCGTGACAGTAGATTCAGAGCCTTTTCCTGTGATGTAACAGTAACAGGAAACCATGTTTCCCAAATTTTTGGAAATTTTTTCATGAAATTTATCTTGAGCTGCTCTTCTCACATCAATGTTGCTGTTAATAAACCCTTGTAGGTACGGCTGTTCTTCGAATTCAATCACGTTGTGAATTTTTGTAACCACCATGCCTTGTTGAATAAAGAAACGCAATAGTTTGTAATAAATGCCAATTTCTTTTTTATCTTCTTGGGTAAGAAGTAAGTTGTAAACGCCAAGTTGGTTTCGTTTGGATGGAGCTAGTGACTGGCGGAGTTCTTCTTGGTGTTCACTAAGATTGGACAAATCAATTTGCCGTTTCTCTGGGCAGTAGGGAAAATCTTTACTAATTTCCTTGATTTCATTGGGATAATGCAGGTCAACAACGTAAATTCTTCCCGTGTTATCTGAACCGTCATGGTTTAGAATATCATTTACTGTCATTTCTGAGACAACTTCTGGCCTCATGAGATTATAGTTTCTGATTGGCTGGGGCTGCATGAGACAAAATTGGTAGAGAGAGTTTAGATCTGCTATTAGCAACTCTGTTCTTTCTTCATTTCTTACGTTTTGATGGCCAAGTCTTTCCGATTTTGCAGTGACAACCCGTTTTGACAAGTGTGATACGCCTCCTCTGATGTTGCGAAGCACAATGTCAATTATTTTTGGATCGGAAGGAATCTCAAACTTTGTTCTCGCGTGAAATGTTGCGCAGGTGTACGCGTATGAAGCCAACGAAAGATCAAAAAGTGGGGAAACTTGGTAGGTTTTAATGCACCAGTCCCCGAATTCCTCCATTGCTGCTGCTAGTGTGTACACGCGGCTTTGCAAATAGCGGTAACAGTAATCGCGGACTGATTTGCAATTAAGCGCATTATAGAGAGATATTATGCTGTCATACTGCTCTCTTGAAATTTCCTTGTCCAGCAGAATATCCTGAAATTCCTCAAACGGTGGTAATGATGGAGCATTCAGTTTTTCTGCAGAGTTAAACCACGTGTGGGGGAAAAAGAATGGTGTCTTTAGGATTGATTCTTCCGTGTGTTGGTAAAACGGCTTGAGTTTCTCCACATTTCCAGAATTCACAAGTTGTAAAAGCAAACTTTGTAAATCGTAATCCAAAAATCGCCTGCTGTCTACCAATTTCAGTTTGTTATCAAATATAACCGAGACAAAGTTTTCATTGTTACGGGGAATGATTTTAACTGATTTTGCATTTTCAGCAGTCAAATTTGCCAAAAGCAAGTGTGAACCCACTTTAGCGTGCGAATGTGAGAATAAAGGAACCTGAGCACGAATACGTATACCCAAGTTACAAGTGTTACACACTGGCTCAACCCGATGCTTTGAAATATGGTGTGAATGATGTCGGGTTTTATGATTTTTGCGTGAAAATTCCTTTAAACATTTCACGCATCTCTCAGATCCTTCATATTCTTGGCGTTGTTCCAAATTCATTTCGGGAATGGGTAGCGTTTGATTTCGTATTTTTGAAGAAAGATCATTTGCAAGTGGAAAAATATATTTCATGTAATTAGCCATTGCGTGTTCACCAACTTCAAACCTTTGTGTAACAATTTCGCTGTTGGGGCCGATCACGACCACTCCATAACCAATCATTTTTAATTCTCCGTCTGTTGTAAAAAGAGGCTCTGTGTACATTCTGTATGTTGGAGGAAGAAGTTTGTGCATGTCACGGAATTTGAAATGTTTGTTTTCAGGTGTCTGTTTTTTGAAACCTGTTGAGAACTGAAGTTGACATTCCGACATGTGTTGGTCAGTCCGAAATCTTTGAGTACACCACGGACAAATTTTTCCTCCTTTTCCCTGGTGACGGCCAAAAAACCGAGACGGGTTGTCGATCAATACAAAATGATGTAATGTATCATCCTGTTTTTCTTCCTTTAAAACAATTAAATTGACATGTTTGTCATAACCAAAATTAAATTTGGTAATGCGATAAGGATATACATCGCGAATTTCGTCGTCGTACTCATACACATTGACACTCAACTTGTTTCGCTCTTCAAAAACTGTTAAATCGTTAATGTCAAAATCCTGATCAAAATCCGTAAAATCAAGTAACTTTTCTTGCTGCACTTTCTTCCAAATTTCTGCATAGTTGTAAGGTTTCTCCTTTAGCAATTTTAATGTTTGTCTTTGCTTTCCAGTTAACTCTTTTGCTGAGGTTCCAGGTAATTGTGGCAATTCAAGTTCATCACCGTATAATGCTGCCAAAATGCAAAGTCGAAAGCAACAGTTATCTTGTTCCGTTCGAATATTGAGTAGCCCATGCCTGCCTTTTAATCCTTCTGGAGTTTCAATAAAACCTCGTGGTCGAATTGGTCGGTAAGCTTGAATGCTTAGATCCAAGGCATCTATGTTTTCTGTGATAACCCCACTATCACCATGAGGCCAAAGGAGTTCAAAGGCACGACACACGTCAACTGCCATTAAAACGTCCTATTCGATTGATCCCGAATTAAGAACTCGCATCCAAGGACTAATAAGATTGCGTTTTTTTCTTTCTCCAGTTTTTAAATCGCGAACATTGCAAGTAAAAACTAACTGAAAACGCATTCCTCTGCGTACACCAAGATGGTAGAGTATAACCTGATACGTGTCATCATAGGCAAGGTTAATAGCATCTTCTAGCAAAACTGGCTTGGGTTTTGGAAACACTCTTTCGTAAGTCACAAGCGCTTTATCGTTTGCCGTTTTTTTCTGCTGAAACTCTGTTGTTGGTAAAGCTTCAGGAAACTTTATTCGTTTTCTTTTAGAACAACACTTGTGTTTCTTTTTGTTGCTAACCATGCAATCGCACTTTGTACATGAATGTTCATGAAAACGGTGCTCGTCAAATTCATCCTTATCCAAAGTTTTGTAGTCGCAACCATAAAAGTTACAAGAAAATTCTTTTTCGGTTGTATGTCCAAGCGCCAAAACTTCAACCTCCTGAAACTTTCGTTTTTTGAGTTTTGTAATGGGCACCCATTTTCTGGATCCGCCCTTTGTTTTAGGCATTTTGAAAAGAATTATGTCTTCACTCGGTAAAAATATAAACACCAATCTAAAATCACATTTCTCAGGTGAACTAAAAAAAGTTTTATATATATTTTTTTTAATTTTGAAAAGGAATTTCAAAAACTGGGTCTAATTTCTGAAAACTAAGCAATTGTCTAAAGCAATTCTTCAAAATATTTTCATAAATGTTATTAGTTCACCAAAGTCTCCAAAACAAATTTTAATTGGTGAAACTTGGCAATGTAAAAATAACTTGAAGCGTTCTAATATATGAGTAGATTCTTTTTACACAAAAATATTCTTTCACTTAACTACAATTTGAAAATATATCCTACATAAAGCATTGCATTAGTACTGTGCAAAAGTGATATTTTATAAAACACAAATCTACAAAACTAAACAATATCTGCTACGAAAAAATCATTAAAAAAAAAACTTTACTATTACATACGGAGAGGTTTTTGAGAGATGTTGTTTGTTTAAATCGCAACAATGAAATGAAGAAAACTTTCTTGTGCATGCGGTTTTATTTAGTCTACTAGTCAACAGAACTTTTAAAATATTTATGGAATTTCAGAATAACTTTGTTGTTAAACAAGCTAATTGGAAATATAATAATTGCATAGGTGCCAAACAGCACGCACACAAAGGGTCGGTGCACGTATGTTTTTTGTGACACTACATGCAAAATTGAAAATATGTAAACAAAAAATAACAAAAAATGGAAACGATCTTTGGAAATTTTGAAACAATTTTTGTTTGGTGGCTTAGTTGGTGCTTACTTGGAGCTTAGCAAAGTGGCAAATGACACAATTCTTTTCAGTGCACTACGTTTTGATCTGCAAATAGTTTTTTTTGCTGCGGAGTATTCACAGGAAGTGCGCACTTATGAAACGAAATATTATTTTCTTGAGTCGAGTAGGGATGGTTGACCTAATTTATTCAACAAACGGCTAGCCGCAAAGTTTTCGATTCAGTTCTATATAGCAGATGTTACTTGAAACGTTAATGTAGGGTTGCATAGTATAATACCCAAAATAATATATTTCACTTTAACGCTAACAACGCAGTTATTTTATAAAACAGTTTGCACGTAGGAAACGCACAAGTACATTTTAAAATGTTCTCTACGTTAAGTGGTGAATAGAACTGGCCCAAGTAGAAAATGTGTATGCAAAATTTGGTGAAGTACACTTTCTCGTAAAATAAAATAAAACTTGGAAAAAAGTTAGGGATGGGTTAAACTTAACACGTTTGCAACAAGTTCGTTTTGTTTAGTTTGTTGTTTTTTACAAAACGTTTCGTTTGTTATTGAAACGGTAGACAGTTTTATAATAATGGCAAAACATTTCTTACAAATTGATAATTGTTTGCTCTATAAAAATAAAAAATGTCAAAAGCAAAAATAAGAACTTGACAATCCGTTCCAAATTGAAACGGATTCTTGTACTACAGTACCCCGCGGTGCATATTGAATTTGTAAGACAACGTGTTGTTTTAGGTACATTGGAATACGTACGTACATTTATGTACAGCAAAAATATTTGAAAAACTGTGTTTACATGTTATGAAGCTGTCGTATTCAAACTGTCAAGATCTGTATAACCTTTTTTTCAGTAAATATCCCTGAACAATATTTTTTAAGAAACAGATCATGAAACTCGAATGAATCGAAACATAAGAAATCATATTTCAGTTTTTGCCATCACTAGTGTCAACTCAAAAGTTGTACTGCAGGTTTCACCCAGAATTTTTTACGCAACTACTTTTATATTATTATCCAGATGAATTTTATGAACACCTGTTACCGTTTCTCTGCAAGCTAAGGTGTACCACATATTACAAAGACAGCAAACATCTTACGTTTCATTGCAAACAAAGTTGCTTCTACTACTTTTTGTGGGCTAAAGTAAAAGTGGTGATAGTATGTTTGCAAAAAACTGTTATGCAAAATTGTAGCCGAATAAAGCTTGTGTTTACCATACTTATAAAAAATCTATTTATACGTAATGAAGGAAACAACTGTGCAAGTCTTGATAATTTATGCAATTTTTTGCAACAGGTAGTTGTAATGCGGAGAAAAACGCTTGAGCATTTTTCGGAGAAGCAAAAATATTATTGACTGCATTGCCCTTCTACACCAAAATTCTACTTGGTTATTTGAAAAATTTAAGTGTGGTTAGTTAAGTACTACACATTAGAATATTCTTTTCAGTGAACATGATAGATATTTCAAAATGTGTGGCATCAAAACTTCCTGACATCTGAAGCAAGTTTTTTTGGTTAGAAATATTTCTGAAGGTGGTGCGAAGCAGTGTATAAGGCAGCAAACAGAAACTAATACTACCAAACAAACTAATAATGCTAAAAAAGCTTCAACTCGTCAACGTGTATAGAAAAATTCTTCTCGTCAACTTGTACTGACTTGAAAACTGATGTGCACAAAGATTAACTTTATGAAATTAGATTCTGCTTTTTAATGAGTGCATCATATTTTTTTCTGACCATGACCAGCAACAACAACAAATGTATAATATAAAACTGCAAATTATGCTGGCTTTTGTGGAATGCTGTGCATATAAGTCTCAGTCATTAGAAAATATTTTTGTACCGCATGTAATTATAATGTTCATCGACAGAATTTACTGTATTCATTCCACCTGTAATATTTCTACATTCTTTTGTAACAAGAAGTAATGCTCAAAAGCATTAACTCAAATATTCATTTCATTTGCAATAAAAATGATTTCAATATTTATAATTTTGAAACTCAATCAACTGCACACTATCCAGGTTTGCACAAAGCACATACTTTTCCTTGCATGATATCAAGTTTTCCCAAACCTATCACTATTACCTTACTAACCTACTCAATATTTGATCAGCAACGAAGAGGCAGTCGGACTATCTATATTACAGTTCGAGTGCTCATAAGTGAAAAATTGTATAAAACGTCATTCAAGTTTATTTACACTCAACGTAGCAGTTTTAATTTGTGACAGGTGTGGAGAGACTTTCCACAAAACAGGTTTTTGATAAGGCTGCACCATGAAAAGCAGCGAGAATGTTGTTGTTTCATGCTCCAGTTGTGGTGCTGGTTATAAGAGCTATTTTTACACTAAATTATTTGCAGTTTTTAGGGTAGCAATACACAAATACATGGCCAACATAAAATTTGAATATTCTTGGAACTTGCTAAAAGTTCAACGCACACGAGTTTACTAATACGAAGCTTGCTTGTTGATGTTGAGCATTATAGTTAAAAAAATGCTAATTAGTGTGTTATCATCTTTAGACAAAATTCTTCCGTGGCCAAGCTGCTATTCAAAGCAACAACCAACTTGACACTCAAAACCGGTTATATGTCCAGACGTCTAGCTAGAGTAATAATGAGTTTCGGTTTTACATGTACTGAATTTCCCTTTTACTTTTGCTGACAATACAGTAGCTGCATTATAACTATGTTGCAGTTTTCTCTATTTTTACTTTCGTTCATCAGACAAACAAGCCATACCAACGTATAGTAAAAAATGAGTCACCTGTCACAAATTTTTTATTCATTTATCCCCCATTTAATAATATGAAACTGCTAAATAAAATGATAGAATTGTAATAGCTAAAACGGCAAGTATCCAGCATTTTAATACCACAGCGTAAAAAGAATTTTGCAATAAAAGCGCACAGTTGGCATAAAAATTTTTATAAGTGGTAGCAGTTATAGCATGTTGGTTTTAATGAATTTTTGAAAATAAATTATCAATGGTATGCTCATTATTTCTACAGGTTATAAAATTTCAGAGCAGCGATTAAGATTGCACTCAAACCGTTACATATCCAGAACAAAAAAATCATGTTGCAAATTTTACTAAATGGATTTTGCTGTTACTTTTGTTGGCAATAATACAACAGTTTAAGCATTACCACATTGATGCAGTTTTTCCTTTCTGCTATTATGAATAAGAATAATAAGTACTAGCAATTTAATATGAAACAGGGAACACCTGGCACTACTGCAATAATGCATGCAAACGTTTTTCCTTTCAATCTGCCGTCATTTCATAATAATAAAGTGTGATAAATAGAATAGAAAGGTGAACCTGTCCATTAGATACTGGCATTTTGCATACTTGAACATTGTGCACAAGAATTGTGATCACACGGAATACATTAGAGAAAACGTTTCAGTATTTACAATGACACGGCATGCGTCTTAATTAGATTATAAATACGCAATGAAAACAATTTATCCATGCGCACTTTTTACTTGCTTGTGATATTCCGGTGCACAATACCAAAGTAAAGCCGGTATATTTATTTTAGTTCACCAGCATGAAAATTTATACAAGCAAGTATCACTAGAAATATGAAGGTAGACAAAATATTTTATACAACAACAATAATGCATATTATATTCTCAATATGATATGAACCACAGACCAATAATTAGGCACCTAAATATTTCCAGGGCGAGTTTCTGCTTGTATCTCACACGTGCACTCTTAAATGAAACCGACACAAACACCGTATCAAAGAAGCTTAAAACGTTATGAAGCAACAACTGCACAAAAAATGTAATGCCTAAAGTTGTGACGTCATTCTTAAATGCAATGCATATCTTTGACATGCAGTATGTCATGATGTTAAAACTATCTTACTTATGAATCCTCGGAAGTGCTCAAGCACACAAGTGCACCTTAAAATGTACATGTCCAGTTTGAAATATAAGACCCATTTCTTTAATGAGTATAACAAGAATGGGTGGATATACAGACATGCACGATAATATCTCGATCAAGCGTCTCCAAATTACCCCCCCGTACAAATAATGTTCATAATGTATACTACAATACCATGCCATTTTAGACAACCACATTATCTAAAATGTACCATGTCGTATTACAATTAGGTATGGAAATGCACAGGTCAGTTACAATATATCTGCCCCCATTTATAAACGCGTGTGCATGGCAACAGATTTGCTAAATACCAGGCATGCATTCTATCTACATTTTCCAAAAACATTGATGGCCAACATGAGATGACGAATACGACACGAAATGACTAAAATGACCTGGCTAAAAAGGACCAAGGAAATCAAGACAGAGCATACTTAAACGAGGGCATATACCGATACGAAAAAACATATTTTTTTAAACAATTTCATAGTAAATAAATTATAATGCATTTTAAATGGAGGTAATTAGCGCCTGTTTAATACTACTCTTATGGAATCACCCATTGCTTGGAATACCGATATTTCCTTGCTTGATAGGATCCAGCTTTCTTGTCTGCAGCGCATTTGTTTCGAAGAATGCAGACACACTAGACGCAGTCGGGAATTCAAAAGCCCAGTCTTAAGAAAACTGCTGCAGACTCACTTCGGAACGTTACAGGTTTTGGAAGTTTGCTCCAGCTTTCTTTTTCATGCTGATAATAGATTCCCGTTTGGTAGCCAAATGAATGGCTTGAAGGAACTTCGACTATGGGGCAATGTGACAAGTGACCTTGGATTTCTGAAATGGATGCCCAACCTTCAAGTGTTAATGATGGATCTGCGTGGCTTGGATAAGAGAGAATACTTGGATAGTGTACTGCATTGGGATAAGTGCCGTAATCGCTTAGTTATAAATAGAAATTATAAATTCTACGATGTCAGCATAAGTGAATCAGATATGATGGGAGTAGAACTTCTTAATCTTGAGATAGTTCATATTAATCATGAATTCACTCAGGAAACCCTTAGGATGTTGGGTGAGTACATGCCAAATGTGAAAGTACTGAAAACTGTTTTGGGAAGCGGGTTAATTGATGTAATCTGTGAGAAATGGCCGTTACTGGAGAAACTTGTTGGTTTACACGGATCTTTAGTCAGTGATAAAGATGTGATTGGGAAAAACGGGAATGGTTTGGTGTGCTTAAAGCGTAAGTTTTTGTGATAAAATTAATTTCATTTCATTTCCAACGTACACAAGTTATACAATAATTCAATGAACTATTACTGTTACAGATCTAAAGAGTTTTCATTTGAATGCTAGCTGCAACGAAGGACAACTAACGGATGCGGCTGCTTCTGGATTTCTAGAAATGACAGAACTAACTGACTTGCAAGTGTGCGTGGGTACGGACGGAGGTATGAAGTTTGCTTAGTCGATTGATTTGAATTAATTAATGTATCTATTGTTAGAACCATGTTTAATATTTTATAGAGAAAAATTCATCATGAATAATTTTATTTTGCTTGGTGTTGTTTTACAGTTTAGTGAAGAATTTGAACTAAGTCTTCAAGACCATCTTCAAAATGTCAAGATCATTCGTAACTATTCAGAAAATTACAGTCATGCTAAATGGGAATGCTGTCATAACAAAAGATACTTAACATCTCTGAATAAGGCTAATGAGTCCGAGTCCGATGAAGCTGATTATGACTTTTAGGTAGGCTTGGGAAGATGTAGTTTGAAAGAAAATACTGTAAAACTAGAATAAATTTAGAATGCTTTTTGGCTCCACCAAGTAGTCTAGTAAATATAATAAGTTTGATGAATCGGTTTATTAGCCCGGTATTCTGAGCAGTTTTTGTGTTCAACTCAATATATTACTTATATATTGTAACACGTTGATTCTTATGTTTACTGCTGCCCTCATTTGTTGTCATAAAATAGTTTAAATCATGTTCTAAAAGCAAATTTTCAAAAGGAATTTTGGCATGCCATAATACCCCAATGCAAATTGCACATAGCATGAACCATGTTCATGATTCATAATTTATTGGATTTGCAAATAATATAGTGTCACAGAAATGAAACAACGCCAACAATGTCACAATTAATATTGCTAATGCAGCGGTTGGATGTATAAATATCGACTAGTCTTAGAGAGTTAGTGAAAAATTTTATGCATGCAAATATATTAATCTATCATAAGGAATCTTAACTCATAAACCGATTATTACGCTCACTATCAATAAACTATTAATAAATACTTACATTTGTAGCAGAATCTAGCAATTTACAGGTAGAAATTGGTTAAATCAAAATTCAATATCCTCTCAAAGTTAACAAAACTCGCATCAAACCTTTCACCAATCCTCTCAGAAATACCAAAACGGAAGTTGACCTAATCGTATATACTTTCTTATACTGTAAAGAAAAAGGTTGACACGACTTTTTAAACTTTGACTGGACTTTTCTTTCACTTTTATTATTCCAATATATCTGATAATATTTCCACGAGTCTAAAATTTTACTTCCATTCCTAAATATCGTTGCACCCATGAGCAAAATAAGTGTCCAAAACAACGGTGCAAAGATTGCCCAAGTCAACATTAATACTAAGGCAAGTGTTTCTACAGTTTGAAACTGTTTCAGAATCAGTACAACCGCAACAATAAACAGCAATGTAACCAGAGCTTGAAATGGTAGCAGAAATATGCCTAATGAACTATTTGCTAGATTTTGAAATACTTGAAGAGCACGATACTCAAATATCAGAGAATTGACTGAGCGCAATTTCCCACTGGTTGTATAAAATCTTCGACCAAAACAAAATTCGTTGGAAATAAAAGGCATTAAAATTGTGGCAAAGATGAAAGATATTACAATTAAAATGTAAAGGGAGAAATACATTGGCAAACAAATGTAGCACTGGTACATTATTAATACAAGTTTAAATGGAATTGGAGTAGAACTTGGTAAAATGCTGCTGAAGAATACGGGTAGATTAGCAAATAGGACGCAAGGCAGGCAGTTTAGTAAAATCATGATACAAATTATTGCCAAAAATGTGATTGAAAATAAGTCCACGAGTTTTCCTAAGCGCAATATTTTGTAGTAACGCCAGGGAAAGCAGTAACCTGAAACAAATAGTAAGGTGCATTATATAAACATATTTTCTAAAATGGTGTAAAAACTTTCACTTACATTTAAAATGTTGCAACAGAACCAACACTTGGTTTACAGCTTGGATAAATTCCCCGTCAGGTTTATTTAGAGTGAGATTTACAACCAGCATTAGTAATCCCCCAGTGGCAAAAGGAAATACTAAAGTGAAATGGTTAATGTCTTTTAGAATCCAGTATCTTATTAATTGCAAATTTACAAATAGCACCCATATGGCTATCAGACCAAAACTTTTTGCAAAGTTGGTAGTAGTTTTAGGGGATTTTGTAAAACGACAAAGTTTGCTTTTCCAAGTGAAACTGGTAATGCCAAAGTGGAACCAAATGGGGAATATTAAATCAAGAGACTTGTAAAATTTACTTGTTAACATATTGTTTCAATTGTTACAAAGTATTTGTAAATTACGATCAGTGCTTAAACTTGGTACAGTTCTTTTAGCTTATTAGTTATTAGTTTTGGAATGTAAGCTATAAATTTTGAAAGTTCATAGTCTGTCCATTGGCTTTATGACAATGACTCATGTAGAGGAAACCATTTAAATGAAACTATGAATTTTTTATGTACACCATGTAATTCCGGAGAAATGGGAATTCTACAGAAAATAATAAGCTTCAACGTGGTATTATTTTTTTACAAAAGAGGAAAGGATTCATTATTTCACTGCTAAAATGGCCACTTATCTTTTACTAATAAGATGATATTCAAAACAAAATTTGGCAAATTATATGAATAAAATGACAGAGCAAAAATCAATAGTAAATTACAAGTACCTAATAGGACAATCACGATTTTAACGTAAACTTTTTCTAGGAATTGAACTGATGTATAATTATGACTAATGGTAACAATAAAAAATTGATTTTCAGTTATAATCACAGCGTATTTCAAAGGTAAATGTAATAACTACCTAATACCATGCAATTACTTTTTGCGTTGGTATTTATTCCAAGAATTTAAATGAAATGATTCCTTAGGGTTGGTAAAAAACGTGGTATGTGGGAGGGAGGCTTCTTTTTGACAAAATGTATTATGTATGAAGTATCATGGGCTGAAAAGACAAAATGGGATACTGGGTTTCAAAAATTAGTAATGAAGATTGAATAAAGCGGTTTAAATTAGAAGTCGGTTAACTATATTTGTCAAGGTGGCTCAGAAGTCATGAGATATTGACTTGACGGAAAAATGAAAGTCACCAGAATCGAGTAAAACGTCTATAAAATGTTGTATGATCTATGATTGTACATGCATTTGTGATGAAATTGTTTTATGAAATAAAATGTTTACAAAAATAGCTTGCTCTCTCTCGTGTGTTCAGCCTTTAATAAACAAATAAACTTTTTATTACTAGCAAACAACTTCATTCTTTTTAAAAATACATAAAACTCATGCTTCCAATCAATTCTTATGAAACAGATACTTCCCATTTACAACTCGTTTATAAACCACTTAATGTTTCAACAATTCAATAAACAACTTCTGAAAGTAGTCGTTCCCCCTGCTAATTTCCACGACACACATGGTTCTTTAAACCGTCCTTGCTAACATAACTTCTAAGACAAATATTACACTTGAATGGCTTAACCCAAGCATGCGTTTGTTTGTGTATTCTAAGTATGCGTTCTTCTTTAAACGCACTCTTACACAAATCACAACTAAACGGCTTTTCTCCAATATGACCCATCAAATGCAAATCAAATTTATTTTTTCTCGCAAATGTACTCAAACAAAACACACATTTCAAAGGTTTACTGTTCAAATGAACTGAATTAATATGCCGATTTAAGTAGCTAGACTGAGCAAAGGTTTTATCACAAAGCTCACACAGCTTTACTTTCAACTCATTATCTTTTAAAGCAGAATGTTTAAGTTGGTGTTTAATCAACTGATTCCATTTTCGAAAGTTCCATGGACAATCCTGATAAAGAAATGGTCGTTTATCCAAATGCTTTTCACGATAATGTGGGCTCAGTACCTGCCAATGTTGTTCCTTATCTTTTGTTTTCGCAGTGAAAACACAATACTGACACTTTGCCGTATCCGGTTTCTAAAGTCACAAAAATTACTTGTTTATAGAAAGTTGCAGTTGTCATTTAAAAACGATTTGTAATATCCTGCCGATAGACAAACCTAAAGAGGTAGAGGGAAAAGTTATCTCCGTCTGACACTTTCACAGTCACTCAAATCGCCGCTCTAAATTATATGGCGCCACCTATGAGATTTCCAGGTAACAGATTTTTCAGGAAAGTTTGCATATATTTGTGGGTTAAATATTTCAGATAAGTCAAGACTTTAAAAAAACATCATACATGTTGTTCAGAGTTCTTTTCTTCACAAGATGCAACTAAATCCTGATGTTACTGGTACTTTGTTTTTGCGGATTCTGTGTTACAAGATTTTAGCACAAGAAAAACATACAGTTTTGATGCTAAGCAATTTTTTCAGCAAATATTGACATAAAACCAACTTTATTTGCTTGTTCCTAAAAGCTTAAAAAATTAGCTTTTCATATTGCTGAATCACTCAAGATATGCATATAAAAATGAAATATAAATTCAGTCAGGGATCACGGGGTCTATATAGTCCCTTTCCGAAAGGGTCTATATAGTCCCTTTCCGAAAGGGTCTATATAGTCCCTTTCCGAAAGGGTCTATATAGTCCCTTATGAGGGTCTATATAGACCCTTTTAAAAAAAGTTGCAATTTTCCGGATTTTCTCGAACATGAAAATCTACAAAATTTTTGGTTAGTGCAAAAAGTGATTAAAATCATCATTTTCACCTTTTGGATCCGTTTAAATAAATTTTTTGTTAAAAAATAATTTTGCTTAAGGGGTCTATATAGACCCTTTTAAAATTCCGAAAACAATATTTTTCAAATAACTCACCAATATTTAGAAAAATATTACAGTTATATCTTATTATTGCTAATGACTTTGAATCGCCGATTCTCACCGCTATTATTGGATTCAGTTTTTACTTGATACTAATATCCTGTACTGTAGCCATACTTCTTTTTGGCAGAATTTCATGGAAAATCTACTTTCTTTTCCCAGTTATGGTGTTTGTGATTTCTACGATTGTATCTGTACTTTTCTATGTACTAATTAAAGCTAGTAAAGAAAGTGAGCGACTAGAAGAGAAGTGGACGCGTGAGTGTTGTATGGTTGCACAAAAAGACTCACAATATGCCAAAAATTTTACACAAAATAGTTCGATCAATTAGACCTATAAGCTTTACATACAGTTCTTTAGGCACATTTAAACAAGGAACGAGGACAGATTATATTTATTCTTTAATTAACTATACGTCCAGCAGTGTACTCGCATTCAGACAGTATGCTAGCAGGGTATCATAAGGCTGAAAATTGTATTTAGTTTTTTTCATAAGTTAGCAATATTGCAATTCTAAATTGTTTGTCTTGTTTTCAATACACAATACGACAACATTTTTATATAAACCCAGCATAATAAGAGCTATATAAGCATTACCTTTAGCAAAGACAAGGATTGCCTCTTCGACGTCTTCGAATTTTTTAAAAGTCATTTGGGTTTCCACTTTTCACGCGCTTTCACTTGCTAAACTTATAATATAAATATGCTACGATAATAATTTCAATATCCACTTATTAGTCATTTCAATATTAAGAATGTTAACCTGAATAATTATAATGGACATATTGTTTAAAAGAATTTGACACGTTTTCATTTAGAAAACAATTAAATACTAACTTGAATTCTACATAATTACATAACGCTGTTCATAATGTTATGTAAATCCAAAATACAATAATATGCATTGTAACAATACTACATTTGCCATTTTTGTCGATTTCAATTTGAAATGAAAATAATATGTGTAAGTGTGTAACATAACTATAACACAGGAATAACTTAAAATGCACTATTTGGGTTTGCACTATGTTTTAGCTGTGTATCTCTTTAAAATATTGCTTTATTCTTCGATATCAATGAAATACCTTCCACACATGTGCATAATCACGACTTATTTTTCGTAACTTTTCCATCGCAAAACACACATAATATCTTTTCCAGTTTGCGTTGTATAATATCTTACTTTACTGCCATGCATAGACGTGAAGCAAGGTAATATTTATTTGTAGCAAAAGTTCTCACAGGTTGCAGTTTTGGTAAGCGAGTCAGGTTCGGTTCGAGCTTGTTCATATCGTGTTCCGTCCGACTGGACCTGAGTTGTGTGCCGACAGCTGTGATTGTGATCATTTCTATTCTCGTTCTGTTTCACTTCTGAATTTTATAGATGAATTTTTGGAAAAGAGAGTTCTAAAAGTTTCAGAGAGTTTTAGTCCGAAAACCTGACGAATTAATTTGCTACTTTGGTACTGAGGTTAGTAAGGTTCCCAGGAGATAAGTTGTACACGGATCAGAGCTGGGATAACGCGTTATTTTCAGTAGCGCGTTACTTGCGTTATCGTTACCGATAATAACGAATGGCGGTAGCGATAACGCAAAATAATTTTCGGAATAACGAATAACGGTAACGATAACGCAAAATAGTTTTAGGAATAACGAATAACGGTATCGATAACGCAAAATAATTTTCGGAATAACGAATAGCGGTAGCGATAACGCAATGCATTTTTTCACAGAATTTTGGTTGCATATTTTGATTTTCCTGGATTTTGTTGCAAGAAAACCTCTTAAAAATCTCAAAAATTGTGTAAATTTCTCTCGCTGGTACTTATTCACTACAATTAAAGGTTGAAAATCATACAAATTTAGAAGTAACGCATTGTATCGCGGTGCGTTTTTTCGTTACTCTGTAAAAAGTAACGCAAACGAGAAACGCGTTTTTTCTAAAAATAACGAATAACGGTAACGCGTAACGTAGGAGAATTCTCAAAATAACGAGTAGCGGTAGCGATAACGCAAAAGAATTTTCAAAATATCGAGTAGCGGTAACGATAACGCAAATGAATTTTCGAAATAACGATTAACGGTAACGCATAACGCAAAATATGCGTTATCCCAGCTCTGACACGGATAAGTATTTGGTTGCAGATTTTTTGGTGCTTTTAAAAGCTACGTTTGTGGAGTCGTTTTAAAGAAAAGACCTCAAAGAATAGGATTGGAAATAGAAGCAAATCCAGCACTGCGCCTATGTTCCCTATGCTATTTTTCAATCGGTTACTTTATCTCAATAGATACGAACAATTACAACGAAATAACAAGCAAAAAAAGAAACAGCGAAAATTATTTGACCAGGCTTGCTGTTTGTCTCAATGTATCAACAATAGAACGCATTGACACTAAGGAGATAAAGTAACCGTTCGAAAGTACACCCTGCTTCATGTTTTATCTTGGATTTCCAATCCTATACCTTTGAGATCTTTTTTTTAAAGTAGGCGGAGGTCAACCTGTTTACGTGGATTTCATTGGACAACGGTACTGTTGGTGAGATTTTGAGAGGAAGTTGAAGCAAAATAATTTTCCGAACTTGACTTTTAACCAATTTTACTGTTTGCAAGCCAGTTTGTTAGTTGGACCGTTATAAAAATGAGCAAGGCCATTGTAAAGGGAAGTGGAACCCTTGGGGAGGAACCTGCAGCAGGCGTTGGTCAGGGTAATCAAAACGAGGGTTATCAAGTTGCGGAGCATCCTCTTTTGAATCCAGTGGTTAGTCCATCAGTATTTATTTTTGTATTTTTAGTTAATAACCTAATTTTATGACAATTCTTGATGAATTATTCTTCATTTTATGGTTGTTCCAGGTTCTGAAGCAAGTCTTTGAGTATATCCAGCCCACTGCCAATTGGGAAACCCGGAAATGCATCCGTCTGGTGTGCTCTACGTGGCAGAACGAGTCCCTGAACTGGTGGAGGAAAAATGCAGTTTTGAAGCTTGTTCCGGAACAGGGATTAATGGAGAAACCTGTCACGACAGGAGGGATTAATCCCTCCAAGCTTCTTCAAAAGATGCAGGATCCGTCAGGTCCTTACACTTTGCTGGAGAAACCTTTTGAAAAGTACAAGTTGGAGAAGATAATCATTTCAATTCCTTTTGCGCTGAAGGAGGGTACTCCGTCCAATATATTTTGGAATGTGGTGGGAGGAAACGTTAAGCACCTAATCTTAGATCGGGTTAACTTTACTGGCATTAGAAAGCCAAAGAAGTTTAATTCGAAGTTACTGAAGTTTCTAGTGAGACATGTTCCCAACCTGGAGCATCTCCAAGTAAAGAACATTAGCGTAAATGGAGAACAATGTAATCCAACATATTGTTCCATGGATAAAGAGTGGTCTCCAAGCATGGAATTTCGTCACACAGAACTAATTCATTCCAGAGTGTTGTCCTTGACAGTTGACGAGTTTTCAGGGTTTCAACTTGTAAACTTTCCTAATCTGCAGGTAATGATTACCTGTTAATCAAAATACTTTGTAAATTATAAAGTTGTATGATAATTTTGTCATTGTTGTTTGGTTTCTAGTACATTGTTCGAAAAAAGGAGGTAAATCAGCAAGATCCCGAAACTCTGCACGACCTTCTGCTTCTTTCGCGTACTGGACCATGGACCAATTCCACCGTCAAGACAGTGGATCTTATGAAATCCCCTATTGCTGGGAATACCGATATTTCCTTGCTGGACAGGATCCACTTTTCTTGTCTCCAGCGGCTCAGCATTTGTTTCAAAACTTGCAGAAGGTCCCGTGAATTTGAATGTCCAATCTTGGGAAAACTGTTGCAGGCTCATTGCGGAACGTTGCAAGTTTTGGAAGTTTGCTGCAGCTTTCTGGTTCAAGTTGATAATAGATTTCCGTTTGGCCAAATGGAAGCCTTGAAAGAACTTCGACTCTGGGGCAACGTGACAAGTGACCTTGCATTTCTAAGATGGATGCCCAACCTTCAAGTGTTAATGATGGATCTGCGTGGCTTGGAAAGGAGAGAATACTTGGCTTGGGTAGAGGATTGGGAAAATAATCTGTGGACCAGTTACGAAGGTATCCATTTAAATAAGGATTTCAACCAAGTCACGATAAATGAATCAGAGCCGATGGGAGTAGAACTTCCTAACCTTGAGATAGTCCATATCAATCATGAATTCACGCTGGAAAACCTCAGAAAGTTGGGTGGGTACATGCCAAATGTAAAAGTACTGAAAACTATTTTGGGAAGTGGATCAATTGATGTGATCTGTGAGGCATGGCCGTTACTGGAGAAGCTTGTTGGTCTGCATGGATCTTCATTAACTGATGCGGATGTGATTAGGGGAAATGGTTACGGCCTGGTGGACTTGAAGCGTAAGTTTGTAATCATTTTCAATTTTCTCAAATAGCTTAAATTATAAGATAATTTATTCCAATATTAATTAACTGATATTACTGTTTCAGATCTAAAGAGTTTTCATTTGAAAGCTAGCTGCGACGAAGGACAACTAACGGATGTGGCTACTTCAGCATTTCTAGGAATGGCAGAACTGACTGACTTGCAGGTGTGCGTGAGTCCGGAGGTATGAAAAATAACTGAGCGGATTGATTTGAATTAATTATGTATGTATTCTTAAAAACATTAAATATTCAATATTGCATTTTGCTTTGTGTTGTTTTACAGTTTAGCGAAGAAGTCGAACTCAGTCTTAAAGACCGCTTTCAAACTGTCAAGATCATTCGTAACTATTCCGGAAATGACAGGCATGTTAACTGGGAATGCTGTCGTAACAAAAAATACTTAAGATATCTGGCTAACTATACAAAACACATGGGAGGATTATGAAGACGTTTACTTAAGCTGGGGCAGTTGTGGTTTGGAGAAAAACTGCAAAACTAGAATTGAATTTTGATTGTGGTTTTGGCTTTGGTTTGTGGTTGTGATTTTGGTTTAGTACTCTATTAAAGATTAAATATATGTTTGGTGAATCGGTTTACTAGCACGAGATACTTAACAGTTTTTTTTGTTAAACTCAATTAATTACTTAAATCACTTTGTTCTAATGCAAACTGCTAACTGTTCATTTATTGTAATAAAAACCTGTTCGTTCCCGAAAGAAAATTTCATTTGTAATTTTGGCACGATTCTAAATTCTACTATTAGCATAATATGCATATTATACAGGCATATCAGAAAATTATAATATTTCAATGCAAGTTGTACAAGATAGGAACAGTTTAACTCACATGTTGCCAAACACACTAAAGACAAACATACGCGTACCAGCATTGCTCGACTGTTTTTACTGAAAACAGATTCTTATGTATGCGGGGTTCACATGAATGCCCTTTCTTTTTTCAAAACGGCTGTTTGATTATGCTGGACTGATTTTCAGACCTCAAAGAATCAAGACTGGCAGATGATCTCTTAAGAGCTTAGCTACTCTTAAGTTAAATTTGGATGCATAAGTTGTAATTCAAAAGAATCGCAGAATTTGTAATTTAAAAGTAATCATAATTGAATTACTTTTGTTGTGCCCGATGTAATTTGTAATTCAATTACTTTTCCAGAAAACAAAGCAATTGTAAATGAATTACTTTGTAAATTTATATGTAATTTGTAATTCAATTACACATCGAAAGTTCACAAAGTGATTTGGTTAAAACGATATTTGTATTTATTAATTTTAGCACAGACACAGAAAAGTAGTGGATGTTACTACAAAATTTTAGTCATGGTAGTGGATGTTACAATTAGAGGAACAATTAATCAATCATTATTTTGTAAATCTTTATTTTAAACATATTGTGTATTTAAATTGCTAAATCAAAATTTAATATCCTCTCAAAGTTAACAAAACTCGCATCAAACCCTTCACCAATCCTCTCAAAAATACCAAAACAGAAGTTGACCTTATTGTATACACTTTCTTATACTGTAAAGAAAAAGGTTGACACGACTTTTTAAACTTTGACAGCACTTTTCTTTCACTTATACTATTCCAGTATATCTGATAACATTTCCATGAGTATAAAATTTTACTACCATTTCTGAATATAGTAGCACCCATAAGCAAAATAAATGTCCAAAACAATGGTGCAAAGATTGCCCAAACCAACATTAAAATCAATGCAAGTGTTTCTACAGTTTGAAACTGTTTCAGAATTAGTACAACCGCAACAATAAACAAAAGTGTAACCAGAGCTTGAAATGGTAGAAGAAATATGCCTAATGAACTGTTTGCCAAATTCTGAAATACTTGAAGAGCACGATACTCCAATATCAGAGTATTCACTGAACGCAATTTTCCACTTGTTATGTAGCATCTTCGACCAAAGCAAAATTCTTTAGAAATAAAGGGCATCAAAATTGTGGCAAAGATGAATGATATGACAATTAAAATATACAGCGAGAAATACATTGGCAAGCAAATGTAGCACTGGTACATTATCAACACAAGTTTAAATGGAATTGGAGTAGAATTTGATAAAATGCTGCCGAAAAATACGGGTAGATTAGGAAAGAGGACGCAAGGCAGACAGTTTAGCAAAATCATAGTACAAATTATTGCCAAAAATGTGATTGAAAATAAGTCCACGAGTTTTGCTAAGCGCAATATTTTGTAGTAACGCCAGGGAAGGCAGTAACCTGAAACAAATCATAAGTTTTCATAAGATAGCTAAGATAAACATATGCCCTAAAATCCTGTAAAAATTTCTACTTACATTTAAAATGTTCCAATAGAACTAATACTTGGTTTACAGCTTGTATAAATTCCCCGTCAGGTTTATTTAGAGTGAGATTTACCACAAGCATTAGTAATCCCCCAGTTGCAAAAGGAAATACCAAAGTAAACTGGTTAATGTCTTTTAGAATCCAGTATCTTATTAATTGCAAATTTACAAATAGCCCCCATATGGCAATGAAGCCAAAACTTTTTGCAAAGTTGGTAGTAGTTTTTGGGGATTTTGTAAAACGACAAAGTTTGCTGTTCCAAGTAAAACTGGTAATGCCAAAATGGAACAAAATGGGAAATATTAAATCAAGAGACTTGTAGAATTTACTTGTTAACATTTTGTTTTAATGGTTTATAAACTACAAATTGGAGTTCAAACTTGGTTCAGACCTGTTGGCTTATATGCTTTAGAATGTAGGCTATAAAGTTTTGAAAGTTGATGTTTTCTCCATTGGCTTTATGACAATGACTCATGTAGAGGAAACCATTAAAAAAGATTCCATGAATTTTTTAATACAAACTATGTGATTACCTATAAATGAACAATTCTCCAGAAAATATGCTTCAACGTGGTATTTTTTTTACAAAAGAGCAACGTATTTATTATTTTACTTCTAAAATGGCCACTTATCTTTTACTAATATGATGATATTCAAAACAAAATTTTAGTAAATTATATGAATAAAATGACATAGCAAAAATCAATAGTAAATTACTAGTACCTAATAGGGTAATCACGATTTTAATTTAACCTTTTTCTAGGAATTGAACTGACGCATAATCAATAATGACGACTAATGGTTACAAAATTAAAAAATCGATTTTCAGTTATAATCAAAGGATATTTCAAACGTAAATGTAATAACTACCTACTACTATGCAATTACTTTTTGGGTTGGTATTTATTCCAAGAATTTAAATGAAATAATTCCTTATGGTTAAAAAAAACGTAATACATATGTGGGAGGCTTTTTTATGAAAAGGTATTTGAAGTATCATGGGCTGAAAAGACAAAAAAGGGATACTGGGTTTCAAAAATTAGTAATGAAGTTTGAATAAAGCGATTTACATTAGAAGTCGGTTAACTATATTTGTCAAGGTGGCTCATGTGTCATGACTCATGAGGTATTGTCGGGGAAATGAAAGTCACCAGAAACAAATAAAAGCCTATGCAAGTTGCTATGGTTGTAGATGCATTTCGTGATGAAACTGTTTTATAAAATAAAATGTTTACATAAATAGCTTGCTCTCTCGTCTGTGTTCAGCCATTACTAAACAAATAAACTTTTTATTATAAGCAAACAACTTCAATCTTTTTAAAAATACAGAAAACTCATGCTTCCAATCAATTCTTATGATTCAAAAGTTATGAAAAAGATACTTCCCATTTACAACTCATTTATAAACCACTTAATGGTTCTACAATTCAATGAACAACTTCGGAAAAGTAGTCATTTACCCTGCTAATTTCCCCGACACACATGGTTCTTTAAACCATCCTTGCTAACATAACTTCTAAGACAAATATTACACTTGAATGGCTTAACCCAAGCATGCGTTTGTTTGTGAATTCTAAGTATGCGTTCTTCTTTAAACGCACTCGCACACAAATCACAACTAAACGGCTTTTCTCCAATATGACCCATCAAATGCAAATCAAATTTATCTTTTCTCGCAAATGTACTCAAACAAAACACACATTCCAACGGTTTACTATTTAAATGAACTGAATTAATATGCCGATTTAAGTAGCTAGACTGAGCAAAGGTTTTATCACAAAGCTCACACAGCTTTACTTTCAACTCATTATTTTTTAAAGCAGAATGTTTCAGTTGGTGTTCTTTCAACTGCTTCCTTTTCAGAAAGGTCCTTGGACAAACTTGACAAAGAAATGGTCGTTTATCCAAATGCTTTTCACGATAATGTGGGCTAAGTAACTGCCAATGTTGTTCCTTATCTTTTGCTTCCGCAGTGAAAGTACAATACTGACACTTTGCTATTTTATTAAATACCTTTGGCTTTTTTGGTTTAACAATTGAAGTTTGCCTTGGAGCAGGATGCTCTTTTAAAATCACAGCAGGTGGTTTAAAACCCGACGTTTCTTTTTTATGTACCCACTGATGGATTTCTAAATACTGTAAAGTTGCAAATGGCCAATTGCAAATTTGACAAGAATAGGGTCGCTTATCGGAATGTTCTTTGAGATAATGCTTTTTCAAATCTGCTTTCTTTTTTACAGTACGATCACAATGCTGGCATTTGAATATTGCTTTGTAATTTCCAATTTCTGCAAAAAAAATAAGCTTAAATTGTAAAAATGGCTATTTTTTTTGTAAATTTGGCTAATTTTGTTACTACTTACTTTTGTGCTGACTCTTGTTCTTGCAACTTTTCAAGTGTTTTTTAAAAGAAAAACTCCATTTAAAGGTAGCCCCACAAAGTTTGCACTTGTAACGTCGTTCGTCAGAATGAACCGTTTTGTGACCCCGTAAAGTGTTGCGCGTGGTAAAAGGCCAGTTGCAAATGTCGCAAACGTGGGGTCGACGATCCAAGTGCTGTTGGAAGAGATGTGCGCCCAAGTTGCAATGACCTTTAATGATTTCACCGCAGTGTGGACATTTGTAATCCCTAGATTCTAAACAAAGCAGATAATTAATAGTTTAGTTTAATGACTATGTTAATTGATTGATTAGTTTTAAAAATATTTTACTTATCAACTTGCCTTTTCCACGGGCGTAAAAATAGTCAAATTTCCGTGGTCCTGCACTTGCGCTTTGTAACGATAACCGTAACCGTTCCAGTTTTACAGTTAACGCTCTTTTCTGGACTAACTGAATTAGATTTAGATTCTTGCGAGCAAATTTCCTTTCGGCCACTTTAGTCCTCTTATTTTTCACGGATAAGGGAGCTGGTCCACTATTAATCCGTTTAGTCCAACACTTGGAACTGGAAGAGGCTTCATCTTCATTTCCTTGAGAAGTAGAGGTTATCACAGAACTGTGTAATTCTTCAGTTTCTGGAGTTGTCACATGACCCACTTCGGCTGGAGATGAACTACTGGCTTCATTGTTATCCTTGTCAGTAGAGGGATGACCTTGACAGTTTTCCACGGTTGAGTTACTGACGTTACTTTCAGTTTTAAACTCGGGCATGTTATCCTCATCCACCTCACAAACCATGGAAACCTCCTGCTCTTCTGGCTCTTGTGATTGATTTCCGGTTTCCTCCAAAACCGTTTCTGTTGAAAACTCACCTCCATTTCCCACACCGCTGCCTGAAACTAAAATGCAATAAAGTATGAGGTAACCACCAAAATTACAACTTTAATGATCTTATCAAGCAGTTTACCTGTTAATCTGGGTAACGTCCCCTCCAAAATACTTCCCAAAGCTTCCCATCCCCTCCAAATGTTATCCTGTCCACTGGTCCAACCCGAAATGGTCACTTGTCCAGGCGACACCGTTAATGTTGAGGAGCCCTGTCGGATTTCATTAATTTTCAGTACTTGACTTTCAATCCTCTTCTGAATGGACTCCAGTTCATTAGTCAGACTGTCCACCGTTTGAAGCTCGGATGAGCAATTGTCACACAAAAGAAAGTGCTCACTATTCTCCATTGAAGGATTTGAAGTAGCTGACAATTTAAACCACAATTTTGGAACAGTTTCATCAGTCATTTGTAAAGGAATATCGACTAGTAAGCCTTCAAGTACATTTTGATGAGACAGGTAACTTGTCAATCTTGCAACAGGTACTAAATCAGGTAACTGGTCACCACCACCACACAGTTGACATGTCAAGTTGTCAACGGGTAGTTGTGTCATTTTAATAACTGAAAAGGTTAATACTGATTACCAATTTTACTAAAAATAGTAATAAAATGCGATTGAGCTCAGTGCAAAGCAGAAAGAAAGTGAGTTTGGGAAAACACACGTCAGCTGTGCGGGTTTGTGCAATAGCGAATCATTCCGTTCTACTGCCGTCGGCTTTGTCAATGACAAGTTGTCATAACCATCATACATTTTTTAATAAAAATGACACAAAATGATAAATAATTTAAAAGTGGAAGTTTAACATATATGAATGTTAATGTAGTATGTAAAGTTTAAAATACTTATTTTAGTTTGATTGAGGATTTAATAGCACGCAAAAATAAAAATTGGACGAAATAAATTGTGTGTGCATTTTCAACATAGTTCAGTCTTCAGTAGGATATTGAAAATTATATAATGTGTAATTGGCTTGATAAATTAAGTTATTTTGAAACTATAAGAGGAACGATTTTTTTGGTAGGGTTGAGATCGCATTTTTAATCTAATTTGCTTGTTTAAGTTTTATTTGATTGAAAATTCATACCATTCATATTCATACTGCGTCTTAAATGCGGTACTGATTGATTATTATTTGGTCATATTGGGTAACTTGACTTACATAATTGTATACTAGTAAATTCAGCATGTAAACGTAAGATCAATTGAGATTTACTGGAGTTTAATACAAGTTTTTATTACATAGTACCCCTTGTAAAATTTTATTTGTAAAATAAATGGAACCATAGACAGAGTTTGCTTTCTCATAAAACTTCCGATTCTCCCAGAAATGTATAAATAACATAATATACCTACTACCCTTTCATTATATTTAACAAAACATTTTATGCCCTTATTCTGCATTGCTTAGAATTGCTTGGATTTTTTCATGTAAATCGGTACACACTTACACACTCTAATATGTGTAAGTATTATGTATTCACATCTCGATTTTGTCAGAACGAACACGCGGCAGAAACGGGGTTCTATCTAGTTGAAACCTTTGCTGTTAATTGCTTTACATTATGAAATATTATCATTGCTCTCATTCCTTCACATAAATTACTTGGTAATACCTTGCTTATTTCTGTTGCCTATAAAAGTTACACATTTTCAGGGTATTGCTGGAATGCCAGATAATGGTATTCAA
The DNA here is from genome assembly GCA_029691765.1 of Entomobrya proxima. NCBI lineage: Eukaryota > Metazoa > Arthropoda > Collembola > Entomobryomorpha > Entomobryidae > Entomobrya > Entomobrya proxima. The sequence continues at coordinate 42,286,010 of CM056172.1, forward strand.
TGAATGGATTGAATACCCAATGCATATAAAATACCCAATTCGTACGCTTTTGTGAACAAGCTAAAATCACTGAAATGATGTATATTTTTCATATTAGGTATATTATGCACCTATGGTTAAATGCTTTTCTTTACATCAATTTGTTTAACCAAACCCCAGTTGTTATACACTGCAATATGTATACCTACCTTTACTGAATAGAAACCTACACCGAAACTTGTACATAAATACATAACTGCATTGAACATAAACACCCTAAAGTACGTGTACACAAAACGGTACCTTTTCATCTTTAATTTCTCTCAATAAAAGCACAGTTTGGATATTCACCGTAGATAGTTATTCTGACAGGGTCAACATTATACAGATTTTCATTTATATTCAATATTATGGCAGATTTCAGATTAAAAATTAACATTATTTGAGATTTTCATAGTCCAAGTAGGTAAATTAGTAAGAGAACTCTAAAAATTATAATGACAGAATAAGTATCACTACTCAAATTTGATGTTTTAAAACGTAAAGAGAAATACGTTTTTTTTTAAATTTTCAACCCTACTTACCTAATCGCAATGGAAAGCCGAGACGCACTACAGATACTGCCGGAGGAGGTAATTTATAAAGTGATACATTACGCCAAATTCTTTTAAAGCAAACAAAACTGACTTAAAAGATCTTAAAATTTAATTTTATTCTATTTCCAATCAAATTTCAGGTATGGGGTATGTTGCTGAAATATCTGGAAGCCGGACAGGACTTGCTAACAAGTAGACAAGTATGCAAAATATGGAAAGAAGTCGTTGACAGATACCTCCAAAGTGAACAACTCAACTTGCAATACTCCTCTGTAGAAAGCCACAGCTGCATATTTTTGCCGTTAATGGAAATGAGAATTACTAAAGTCAGGTTTCTAAACGCACAAAGCACAACTAAAATGTTACAAAAATGTCATCGGCATTTTAAAGATCATCCAGACAATCATTTTGTGGCACGCTCGGTAAATATAGGCCTTGACGATTTAAGCTCTTATGTACTGACTTTCTTTGAACGGTATGGAAAACATATTTGGTATCTAACCCTCTCAATGGAGCAAACGGGTAATTTAGATAATCAAGTGGATATTGCAAAGTTTGTGTGTAACGTGTTAAAACACACACCAAATGTTAAACTAATTAAGTTAAGAATCTGTCAAAACCTGCTTAATCAGAACTATGAGGTAAATGATGAAAAGACTTTGCTAAAAGCCTTTCTTGAAAGCCAGTGTCTCCCAGAGTTGCCAAGGTTACAAAATTTAGAAACGCGTATTGACCCGCATTTGTGCATAATTCAGGAATACCTGGAAAAACATTACGCTCCCCAGCTGAAATACTACACACAATATGGACCTATTGGACTAGAGCACGTTGACTTGCAATCTTATTTGCAAAAATTTTGCTGGAGTATCAATCATCCAAGAAAATACGAAAATCCTGTTATTTTGGACAAACTTCAGAAATTCCCGAACCTTACAAAATTATGTCTTGATATTGTAATCGGAAGACACTTAAACGACTGCTTCTCCTTATGTCCAGCGTCAATATTTCTTACAATCGAAAAGCAGGCAAAAGCAATTAAATTTCTATCAATTTCATTAGATACACCGTTGTTTGACTTTCCCGTCAAATGCAACATGCCAATGCTAGAAACGCTTTGCCTGTCGTTTAAATCACCAGTAGTTACTGGAAAATTGTGTCTGTCGTTTCTGAAATATCTTGTAAATTTGAAAACTCTCCAACTTCATTTTTATCGCAAAATACTTACAGATTGGCGTCAAAGCTCAAATCCTCCAAAGAATTGTTCCCATACTCAAAATGATCACTTGTGCAATTTTGATAATCAAGAGATTGACTTATTTCAGAATTTGGATCACATTGATACTTTCTGGAATTCGGAAGCATCTGACCCGTCTAATGTACACAAGTCCAATATCTGGACGCATGTCGAAAGCCTACAAACAATAAATTTGGCACTTATCGACAATGTGAAGCATGCTTGTAATTACAGTTCTCGTTTCGAAGGCAAAAAACTATTTCGAACGTATAGACGCAAAACTGTGTCACAATAAAACTTTTCTGTTCTGATTTATACAGCTATTGTTATAAAAACTTAGCTAGGACAATTATATTTTACTTATGTATCCGTGTCTACCTTTAAATTACAACGGCAAGTGGTTGCAAACCAACCTTGAGGAAATCTTCTGCAATTTAGAATATTTTGAAATAAAAAATAGATAAGTTGGATGAATAGAGTATTTTGTTTTTGTTTGCCATAGTAGAATTATGCTCCAACGAGAAAATATTTTGTGCATAATATGTAGTTTGTTTTTAAATGTAAACATTTTAAGTGTAAATTAAATGTAAATTACAGACCTAGAATATAACCTAAACTGTTCACAATCATTGTTGATCGTCAACAAGTTTTTTCTCTTGTAAATATTTTGAAAATTTTGACATATTAGGTTTCTTAAAATGCTAATAGAAACACAAGTTTACATTGTCTAACAGAAACATCCAAGTTACAAATTTGAGTTTAATGGTACTTAATATAGTTTATTTTACTTGCAGTATTAAGTAAAAGAAATCTTATCATAGCAAACACTAAATATTGATGTAAATGTAAATATTGATGTATGATGTAAATATTAAAAATAGTTTTGAAGGATAACGGTTTACGCTCAATAAATAAAACTCAATGCTTGACAAAACAAATTCTATAATTGGAGCAATAAATATTGTATGCACATTATCTAACATATCCTTGTCCCGAAAGAATCCTCAGCGAAAGCATCCGCAACCTTTTTTACCCAAACCAAACAATACCCAATGCGAAAAAGCTCCCAACAAAAACTAATTTTACACTACAATGTCTCTGGCAGCAGTAACTGCTTGATATTTGAAATTTTTAGGAGTTAGGTAAGTAGTTATGATCTACTGCAGAGACTTTAAACTTACTGTCTGTGCACCTATTAACGTCGTGGTCGTATAGAGTTATGCTAACACAGCAACCTTGTTATGCCAACTGGCATTTTTTAGAATGCACATAAAATTTGTGGATGATTTTGATTTTCAATTAGTACATAAAGCCTCCACGAACTGCAAGCTTTTTATCTTTGAATCCATCAATGAATTGCAAATTTTTCTCCGATGAAACTGATTCACTTGCCCTTTTTGTGACTTTGCTGGACTTGAAAAATAATACGTTGTTTTAATGCTTACTGTTCCGCAACCATCGTTAAATTAAAAGTGTTTCTCTATATTTCAACTTCGTGTAAAACACTGAGTCAGGATTACAATGGCCAGCAAAAATCATAATCATGTAATGCAAATTTTGAGACATTGTATTTGGATAACTTACATGATTTACGGTTTACTGTTGTGATGTTGGATTGGATACAAATTGGATGCATTTTGACGCCAATAAATATACAGACAGGTTCATAAATTACAAATATGATTACTTCGGTTTTTGTCGCGAGTTGGCGTAGCCTTCACCAAAAATCTTTGGTTCCATTTTGTTTGGTGATATGACGTTTTAGTAATCCACAAGGCTCAAGGCTGTCGTATTATGTTCACCTATGTAGAATTAAAGTTGATGGAAAACTGAATTTTTATACAGTTAGAATTAACATACAAAAGATGCAATATTTCTGGTGACTGGCACAATGTTTACAAGAAGTAATAGGAAAGCTCGTAAGTAGAGTACTGAACTTATTAAATAATGTGCTTATTAACTTATGAGAAATATTTTATGGTACAATTATGGAGCTTGTTTTATTAAACTTGGTTTTATTTATTTATAAACAATTATGATTTAAAACTATTATTAATATCTTGCATCACCATTTAATACACAAAATAATAAGATTCCTTAAATGTAAAAATTGTAGCTAAATTTTCCCATTACAACTTTATTGAAGTTTGTAAGTTAAACGTTTCTGTTACACAATGTAAGCGTATACTTCTATAAGTTTTTAAGGAAACCAGATATATCAAAACTTTCAAAATTTTAATAAAAGCCAACTTTTTGGTAACCATGATCGTCGAAATTTTAGATTTATGCTAAATCAGTATTAGGAATCTTCATTTTCTTCATACTTCTTTTAAAACTAAAATGTTTACATTACACTACACGTTTATTACACAAACAAAATATTTCATCACTATAGCATAGTCTTACCACGGCTGCCTAGATATTTAGATAATATTCTGAGTTTCGCGTTTTCTGTTTATCTCTTTCTTATCGCAAAATGTTGTAAGGCATGACACTTTCCTCAAGGTTGATTTGCAAACACTTGTCTCTCTAATTTGTAAATAAATACGGAAATATAAATAAAATATAATTATCCTTATTACTTTTTATAAAAATAGCTGTATCAATCAGAACAGGAAAACTTTATTGTTTCACAATTTTGCGTTTATACGTTCGAACCAGTTTTTTGCTTTCAAAACGCAAACTGTATTTATGAGAATGCATTACATCGTCGACAAGTGCCACATTTATTGTTTGTAGGCTCTCGACATGCGTCCAGATATTGGATTTGTCTATATTAGACGTATCAGATGCCTCCGAATTCCAGAAAGTTTCAATGTTGTCAAAATTTTGAAATAAATCAATTTTGTGAGTTTCTAGATTGCACATCTGATCACTTTGAAAATGGGGGCAAATATTTAGAAGATCCGAATTTTGACGCCAAACCGACTTTGTAGGTATTTTGTTGCAGCCCTTGCGATCAAAATGAAGTTCAAGAGTTTTCAAACTTTCAAGGCATTTCAGAAACGACAGACACAAATTTCCAATAACCAGTGGTGATTTAAAGGACAGGCACAGCGTTTCTAGCACGGGCATATTGCATTTGAATGGAAAGTCAAACAATGATGCATCCAATGAGATTGATAGAGATTTAAGTGATTTTGCGTGCTTTTCAATTGCCTGAAATATTGACGTTGGACATAAAGAGAAGCATCGGGTAAATAATTTGCAGATTACAATATTAAGACAGAATTTAGTAAGGTTCGGGAATTTCTGAAGTTTCTCCAAAATAAGAGGATTTTTGTATTTGCTTGGGTGGCTGACACTCCAACAAAATTGTTGCAAATTAGACTGCAAGTCTACGTGCTCTAGCCCAATACGCCCACGTTGCGTGTAGTATTTTAACTGAGGAGCGTAACTTTTTTCCAAATATTCTTGAATCATGCACAATTCCGGATCAATACGCGTTTCTAAATTTCGTAATTTAGGCAACTCTGGAACACACTGGCTTTCAAGAAAAGCTTTTAACATATTCGTTTGCTTCTTTAAATCATACTTCTTTGAATTAAGAATGTTTTGATGGATTCCTAATTTAAATTGTTTAACGTTTGGAGTATGTTTTAACACATTACACAAAAACATTGCAATATTCACTTGATTATCTAATGTATAAGTTTGGTCCAATGAGAATGTTAGATACCAAATATGTTTTCCATACTGTTCAAAGAAAGTCAACACAGCAACGTCTAAATCTTCAATACCTATATTTACCGAGCGTGATACAAAAGGATTGTCAGGATGACTTTTAAAATTCATATGGAATTCTTGCAACACTTTAGTTATGCTTTGTTTACGTATATGAAGCCCAAGTTTAGTAATTCTCATTTCCATTAACGGCAAAAATATGCAGCTGTGGCTTTCTACGGAGGAATAATGCAAGTTGAGTTGTTCACTTTGGAGGTATCTGTCAACGCCTTCTTTCCATATTTTGCAAACTTGTCTACTTGTTAGCAAGTCCTGTCCGGCTACCAGGTATTTCAGAAAAATACACCATACCTGAAAATTGTGGATTTTAAAACCTTTTTAACAAATTATACTTACTAAACTCTTAGTATGAATATCACTATAAATTACCTCCTCTGGCAGTATCTGCAGTGCGTCTCTGTTTTCCATTGAAAAAGTTAAGTAGGGTTGTAGATAAAAAGCGTATTTATCTTTACGTTTTAAATCATCAAGTTTAAATAGAGCTATTTAACAAGCAGTTATAGTGTTTTTACAGCTCTAATACTATTTTACTTATGACACAAATTTATCAAATAGAATTACTTTTAAAACAAATTACAAGAAAACTGACACTAGCAGAAGATTGAACAGAAAAAAAATCGGAATAATGTTGAATTGTTGACCGTATCGGAATTACTAGCTACGGAGAATATCCAAACTGTCCACATGTGTTCTTTAATGAGAGAAATGAAGGTGAAAAATGAAAATGTACCCCTTTCACGTACGTTAGAGGTTTTATGTAAGTACAACTCAAATATGTATGTGCATACATATTTGAGTTGTACATGCACATGTTTTGATGGAGGACCAACACTGTGTAGGTTTCTTTTATAGGTAAGCAAATAAAATGCAGTTTAGAAGTAATATGTATTGTTCCTGTGAAATGAAGAACTGTGAAATTCACAGTGGGAATATCTTCATTGTTTCCCTTGATTTGGAAAAATTGATGCAAAGAAAATCCCTTAGCCAGTTGCATACGTAAAGTGTGTATGTCGTTTTAGTATATTCATTTGCTTGTTGTCATTGAATCATACATTTACAAGGGTAAGGGCTTCGGAAACACAAGCTGCAGCTGGATGAATTGATTAAGTGATGGTTGTGATGATGATGATCGATGATGAATCCCGCACGGGAAAAAGGCGTCAGCAAATCCCGCACATTGGGTAGTCACGGCTACCCAAAACCTACATAAACCGACGCCCTGAATATTCACAAAAGCGTACATATTGGGTACTTTATTTGCATAGGGTTTGCATGCATCCCTTCATTCAACCTAAACTCCCATGCATTGGGAGTATTCACCTGCACCTGGTATTTCAGAAATGACATGTTTTAAGTACCAAAAGTGATTTATGTGAAGGAATTAATAAGAGTAATGATAATAGGTATGTCGTAAAGCAAGTATTGAACCGTAAAGGTTTCATGTTCCCGTTGCTGCTGCGTGTACTTTTGTATCAAAATAGAAAAGTGAATAATACCCAATCAGGGCACAACTCTCTATTTCTGTTAGCATATATAAAAGAAAGCACACATTGCCTGTTAAATAATTCTAATTTACTGCCATGCATACACGTATTGAAGCGAGATAATATTTGTTTCTGGGAAACGTACTCACTTCTCACAGTGACAAGTGGTATATGCTTAAGTACTTTTGGTGAGATTTTGAGAAAAACCTGAAGTCAAAAACTTTGTAGAACTGGTTGTATCTAAACTCACTTTTTGCAAACCAATTTGTTAGTTGTTGGACAGTTATAAAAATGAGCAAGGCAGTTGTAAAGGAAACTGAAACTGTTTGGCAGGCACCTGGGACCGGCGCTGGTCAGGGTAATCAAAACGGGGATGACGTTGCGGAGCATCCTCTGTTGAATCCAGTGGTTAGTCGATCACTATTTATTTTTATATTCTTAGCTAACTAAGTATAAAGGCAATGGGTAACATCAGGTGAAACGGGACAGGCCATATTTTCGATTTTAAAATTGAAGCAAATGAATTCAACCAGCAGAAAGTAGATTATTTTCAGGTTTCAAAGTGACAAAAATCATCCTTTTATGTTAAGGCATTGTCGAGTTATAAGCATTCCAAATTTAACTACGTTACAACAATTAGTAAAATATCTTAACAATTAAGCTGTTTTAAAAACTTTGGCTATCTTCAATATGTTTTAATATGTTGATTCTATTAACTAAAATTTAATTTTTTGAAAAAAACTTTAATTAAAGTTAATTATAATGTTAAATGTTACCCTAATTATCTCGTTTCCCCCCAGAGTGCTAGAAAATTTTGAATGCGCATTTCAAAGAACTTGCTCTGGAGATTCGATTTTTGCTAAAAAAGCTTCTAGCACTCTGGGGGGAAACGAGATAATTAGGGTAACATTTAACATTATAATTAACTTTAATTAAAGTTTTTTTCAAAAAATTAAGTTTTAGTTAATAGAATCAACCTATTAAAACATATTAAAGATAGCCAAAGTTGTTCGTAAAGCTTAATTGCCGAAAAATATTAGTAAAATTGTTGAGTTTTAGCGACCCGTTGGAGAAAAATGAAAATATGGCCTGTGTATTTTATACACACTTCGCGCGTTTTACGCCAATTCTTTAATAAGCATTTAATGACTATTCTTCATTTTACGGTTGTTTCAGGTTCTCAAACGAATCTTTGAATATATCCAGCCCGTTGCCAATTTGGAAACCCTAAAATGCATGCGTCTGGTGTGTTCTACTTGGCGGAACGAGTCCCTAAATTTGTGGAGAAAGAATGCAATATTGAAGCTTGTTCCGGAACAAAGATTAATGGAGAGGCCTGCCAAAGGAGGCATTAATCCCTCCGAACTTCTTCAAGAGATGCAGGATCCTTCAAATCCCCACGCTTTACTGGAAAAGCCTTTTGAAAACTACAAGCTGGAGGGGATGACTATTTCTATTCCTTTTGCGCTGAAGGAGGGTTCCCCGTCCAATTTATTTTGGAGTGTGGTGGGAGGAAACGTTAAGCACCTAATCTTAGATCGGGTTAACTTTACTGACATTGAATTTGCAAATGAATTTAATTCGAATTTGCTGGAGTTTCTAATCAGACATGTTCCCAACTTGGAGCATCTGGAAATAAGGAACATTAGCGTAAATGGTCAACAATGTAATCCAACTTGGCGTTCCTTTGAGGGCCAAGACAGGTTCAGTCCAAGGATGACATTTCGTCCTACTGAACTAATTCATTCTAGAGTATTGTCCTTGACAGTTGACGAGTTTTCAGGGTTTCAGCTTGTAAACTTTCCTAATCTACAGGTAATCAAAAGTCTTATTTGTGAAACCAAATTATAAAGCAATTATATTGTGATTGTTGCTTGGCTTTTAGCACATTGTTAGAAAAATGGAGGAGGATCGCGAGACTTTGCTCGATCTTATGCTTCTCTCTCGCGCAGAACCTTGGACCAATTCTATCGTGAAGACACTGGATCTTATGGAATCACACATTGCTTGGAAACCCGATATTTCCTTGCTTGACAGGATTCAATTTTCTTGTCTCCAGCGCCTCAGTATTTGTTTCAAAGAGTGTGCAGGTTCCCAGATATTCGGATGCCTAGTCCTGGTGAAACTGCTACAGGCTCACTTCGGAACGTTGCAGGTTTTGGAAGTTTGCTGCAGCTTTCTGCTTCGTGCTGACAATAGATTCCCGTTTGGTGGCCAAATGGAAGCCTTGAAAGAACTTCGACTCTGGGGCAACGTGGCAAGTGACCTTGGGTTTCTGAAATGGATGCCCAACCTTCAAGTGTTAATGATGGATCTGCGTGGCTTGGATAGAAGAGAATTCTTGAAGAATGTACTGGAGGAGAATAGATATAGCAACGAGTATGCTGAATTTTATGATGTCACTATAAAAGAATCAGATCTGATGGGAGTAGAACTTTCTAAGCTTAAGGTTGTCCATATTAATCATAAATTCACACTTGGAGAGCTTAGAAAGTTGGGTGGGTACATGCCAAATGTGAAAGTACTGAAAATTGTTTTGGGAAGCGGGTCCATCAATGTAATCTGTGAGAAATGGCCGTTGCTGGAGAAACTTGTTGGTTTACACGGATCTTCAGTCAGTGATGCGGATGTGATTGGGGAAAACGGAAACGGTCTGACGGACTTGCAGCGTAAGTTTGTAATCATTTTCAACTTTCACATCTGGCTTTAATTATACGATCATTTATTCCAACATTTAAATTGACTGATATTACTCTTGCAGATCTAAAGAGTTTTCATTTAAATGCTAGCTGCGACGAAGGACAACTAACGGATGTGGCCGCTTCTGGATTTCTAGAAATGACAGAACTAACTGACTTACAAGTGTGCGTAAGTGCGGAGGTATGAAGTTCAGCTTAACGGATTGATTTGAATTACTAATGTATCTATTTTTTAAAAAACTCATTGATATTTATTATTTTATATTATGTTGTTTTACAGTTTAGCAAAGAAATCGAACTCAGTCTTGAAGACCGCTTTCAGAATGCGAATGTCAAGATTATTCGTAATTATTCCGGAAATGAAGTTCATGTTGACTGGGAATGCTGTCATAACAAAAAATACTTAGCATATCTGAATAACGTTAAGGATTCGGACTCCGACGATGAATTTGAAGAATTTTATTTGTTCTAGAGCAGTTTTAGTTTGAAAGAGAACAGATTTTCGTAAATTATATGAATAAAATGACAGCGAAAATCAATGGTAAATTACTAGTACCTATTAGGACAATCATGATTGATCATCATCATCATGATTTTAACGTAAAGTTCATCTAGGAATTGAACTGACGCATAATGATGGCTAATGGTTACAACATTAAAAAATTGCTTTTCAGTTATAATCACAGCATATTTCAGAGGTAATAGTAACAACTACCAAACTACCTACTACCTAGCAATTACTTTTGCGTTGGTATTTATTTCAAGAATTTAAATGAAATGATTCCTTCGGATTGGTAAAAAACGGGATGTGGGAGGCTGCTATTTTACAAAAGGTATTTTAAAAGTCATGGGCTGGGGAGTACGATTGATTAGACATGTCAAGGTGGCTCATAAGAAATCGTCAGGAGAAATAAAAGAAAGTAACTGTATGACAACTTGCGATAAGCCTAAAACAATGCTGTTATGTTTGTATAAGCTTTTGCGATGAAAACATTTATATGAAATAAAATGCTTACAAAAACTACTCGCTCTCTCGCTTGCGTTTTTAAATAAATAAATAAATAAACTTTTTATTATAAAATTTGCAAACACGTTCATTCTAGTAAAAATACATAAAACTCATGTTCCCAATCAACTCTAATCATAAGAATACTTTCCAAATATATGTAATCTATAGACGACTGAATCTATCACCCAATTTTGATTCCATCCTGTTACTATGTACAAATCTGAAATCATCCTTTAAAAACTTACACTTTTTCAGAAAATCCGTCTTGAGCACTTCAACAAAGAATTTAACACTATCTTCTTACTATGTTGTTCCTTATCTTTTGCTTCCGCAGTGAAAGCACAATACTGACACTTTGCTGTTTTATTAATAACCTTTGGCTTTCTTGGCTTAATAATTGAGTGATTGAAGTGAGTGATTGAAGTGAGTGATTGAAGTGAGTGATTGAAGTGAGTCGCCAGGACAAGTGACCATTACTGGTTGGACTAGTGGACAGGATATACGATGATTTAAATTAGGCAGAAACAACAAGTGCTTTATAGATGACTAAATGGGAAGTACTTTTATAAATAAGAAACGATAGGAAGAATGAGCTGTATGTAGTTTTATAGATAATGAAAGGTTTAGGTACATTTTAAGTGTGATATCATTCATGTTTGCCACAATCTTGATGCCTTTTGTTTCCAATGAATTTTGCTTTGGGCAAAGATGGTATATAACCGGTGGGAAATTGCGTTCAATCAATACTCTGATATTGGAGTATCGTGCTCTTCAAGTATTTCAGAATTTGCCGAATAGTTCACTAGGTATATTTCTGCTGCCATTTTAAGCTCTGGTTACATTGCTGTTTATTGTAGCGGTTTTACTGGTTTTGAAACAGTTTCAAACTGTAGAAACACCTGCATTGGTTTTAATGTTGGTTTGGGCAATATTTGCACCGTTGTTTTGAACATTTATTTTGCTTATGGGTGCAACTGTATTCAAAAATGGAAGTAAAATTTTAGACTCCTGGAAGTATTATAAGATATATTGGAATAACAAAAGTGAAAAGAAAGTGTTGGCAAAGTTTAAAAAGTCGTGTCAGCCTTTTATTTTACAGTATAAGAAAGTATATACGGTTAGGTCAACATCCGCTTTCATATTTCTTCAAGGATTGGTGAAAGGTTTGATGCGAGTATTGCTAACTTTAATTAGATATTGAATTTTGATTTAAATTATTGTAACGACAGTATTTATATTTAAAATAAAATGTAGCCACAAAATAGAGATTGCTTACAAGTTTATTTAATAAAAGATTCACTGATACTACTAAAATTGTGTAGTAATAAACAAACCGCATTCTGTTTTTCTGCATACATGCTGAAATGAATAAATCATTAGTCCATATTTTTAAACAAAATTGCTTCATATATCTGTAAGTAATTTCCATTTACCTCTACAAATTGTAAAATTTCTGGTGTCAAGCATTCCAATACTAGAATATTTACAAATCTATCATACGGTCCCAGGTCATGTTACAATTTTTGCGTTCTTGTCATTTTGCCTGGAATATAGATACTGTCTGGTTTTCAATAAACCGTGATCCTGATTCCAGTCTTTAGCATATTATTCTAGCAATTCAAAATGCAAATTATTATAACACGTTTACAGCTATCACCAAAAATGCATGTGAGAATGCAACAACAAAGAAAACGTCTCAAAACCTGCAATATACATACGTGTTGTCAAATGCTACTATGTTGGATTCTGGCTAAGCAATATATTGTCCACAAAAAGCCTGTTCTCGTTCAAGAACTTGTTGATATTGATAAGAAAATGAGCAATAGAACCGTTTTGCTTTGCTTTGCTGCTTCAGTTCAAACAGGTTTATGTTCCATATACTTCACACAGCTCACAGAGTTGATATGCCGGGTGTGGTCAGAATGAATGAATAAATGTCTACTTCTGATTAACATATTCCCTATGTTGTATTTTTTTCTATTTTATAACGCAATTAGATACGCTCATCATACAAAACTTAATGAGAACACAGATTTACCACTTTTTAAAAAGGAGAAAAACACTCAGCTGTAAACGCTGATTTAAGTTATGTTATCATATAAGTAAAGTAAGTACAAAATAAATACTTGTTTACCACAAACAAACAAAAAAACTGACAACAAATAATACAATTTTTTGGTACGAGAATGGCTTCCAAAAAATGTAGTGCAAGTGTCAAAAAAGACAAATTTCATCCGTGTAGATATTGTGGAAAGACTTTATCAACGCCAAGGAATCGAGAACTACATCACCGAATTCATTTGGGTGACAAACGCTACAATTGCAAGCACTGCGGAAAGAGGTTTATACAACAAGGTGCTCTAATAGTTCATGAACGAATGCACAACGGAATTAAACCGTTTCTATGTGTATTTTGCGAGAAACGTTTTCCTACTAAAATTGGATTGGAGGTTCACTTGAGAACACATATTCAAGAAAAACCCAATGAATGCACAATATGTGGTAGAGGCTTTGCTGATCACTCGGCTATGAAACGTCATATATAGAGCCATACAGGTTCATTTCCGGAAAGATACACTTGCGGTTATTGCAATAAAAAGTTTCACCACAAAGGACACTATCAAGTTCATCTGAGAGTTCATACTAAGGAAAAACCTTTCAGATGTGAATTTTGTCCGAATAAATTTTATACAGAAAAAGGTCATTTAACAAAACACATGCACCGATTTCATCAAGACGTAAAACCGTGTGTTTGTAAAATTTGCCAAAACCCATTTGCAACAAATTCTGTCCATGTAGCCAATCTGCATGTGCATACACATGCAAACGATAAAAACTTCAAGTGCGATATTTGTAATGAAGTGTTCAAATATGCGTGCACGCTCCATCGTCATAAATTAAAAGTTCATCAAGGAAACTTGAAAGTTTATGAGTGTCCCGAATGTGGAAAGATGTTCAGTGACAAGACCTATGTTAGTAAACATATTAAATTAGTTCATCAGCAAATACGAAATCATGTTTGTGCAATTTGCGGAAAAGCTTTGCAGTTTTGGAAATGTCTCGTGTGCAGAAAGGGATTTACATGCAAGGCAGATATGGAGCGCCATGCCCGAACACATACGAACCTGAGGCAATACGAGTGTTTGTTTTGTGGAGGAAAATGGAAGCTTAAGTATACTCGAGACGTGCACATTAGGAGGCATTTAAGGGAAAAGACTATGTTTTGTAAAGAATGCGGTTATGAATCACTAACCAAGGAGAATCTGGAAAGACATTTGATTCGGGAGCACGGAAAAGAAAAACATCACACTTGTCCAGTGTGTGACAAAACATTCTTCAAAGCAAGCGATGTACGTCAGCATTTGAAACAGGTGCATAATAACAATAAAGGCACGATAAACCGACACGCTATTCTACAGCTGAACGGGAAAAGAACAGAATTTGAGTGCATTTTCTGTGGAGAAAGATATGCAAATAAGGACAACTATGAAAATCATACTAGGAAGCATCTTGAGGAGAAAGTGGTGTTTTGCAACAAGTGCGGTTTTGAGACATATACAAAGGAAATGGGGGAAAGACATTTGATTATTGAGCACGGAAAGGAAAAGCAACATCGCTGTCCAGTTTGTGGAAAGACTTTCTTTTATAATAGAACGATGCAAATGCATTTAAAAAAGGTACATTATAAAGTGAAAAATACCTGAAACAAAGACCACAGGATTACGTGTAAATAGTATATTAGCTCATATTTTGGGATAAGGGAAAATGTAAAATGATTCTATTAAGTTATATCTATAGATAATGATGCTGACGAAAATTTATTGCCAGTATGCACATTTGATGGACCATTAGTAAAATTTAGTGGAAATATTTTCAGAAACATTACAGCAACCTTTATAAATATAGTATTGTTATTACCCAAAATCTTTGCAACAGTTCTTTATTTTTCAAACAAGTTATGTTTTTGTTCTTGTAAAGTTTTGATAACTTTTGATCCACCGGAGTATTTTTGTTTGAGCCGTTAGATACCTGGTGCCTAAAACTTTTGTTTTAAAGTATGTTTCCTGTGCTACAAATGAATTCTGAATGAAAACTACCTTTGAAAATTTGTTTTTAGAACATGGTTGAAATTATTTTATTACAATAAATGAAGCCAGCAATAAACATCAAAACAAACGTGTTACAAGTAATTCATTGAGTTAAACACATAAACTGTTTAGTATTCCAAGCTAGTACACCGATTCATCCAACATATACAACCATCCAACATTCAAAACTCTAGTTTTACAGTATTTAGTATTTTCTTCCAAATTACAACTGTCTTAGCCTTACAAAAGCTCTTCCTCATCCTCTACGTCGTATACCAAAACGTCATTCAGATATGTTAAGTATTTTCTCTTACGACAGCATTCCCAATCAACATGACTGTCATTTCCGGAATAGTTACGAATAATCTTGACATTTTGTAAGCGGTCTTTAATACTGAGTTCCACTTTGTTGCTAAACTGTAAACCAACACAAAGCAAAATAAAATATCAATTTGGTTTATCAATTTAAATCAATCGGCTAAGCTGAACTTCATACCTCCGCACTCACGCACACTTGCAAGTCAGTTAGCTCTGCCATTCCTAGAAATCCCGAAGTAGCCACATCCGTTAATTGTCCTTCCTCGCAGCTAGCATTCAAATGAAAACTCTTCAGACCTGAAACAGCAATATCAATCAATTAATGTTGGAAATTAAACTAAACTTGTCTCAGTAAAGCTAGTTGAGAAACACTTACGTTTCAAGTCCTTCAAACCTCTTCCGTTTTCCCCAATCACATCCGCATCACTCACTGATGATCCGTGTAAACCAACAAGTTTCTCCAGTAACGGCCATTTTTCACAGATCACATCGATAGACCCGTCTCCCAAAATAGTTTCCAGTACTTTCACATTTGGCATGTACTCACCTAACTTTCTGAGCTGTTCTTGTGTGAATTCATGATTGACATGGACAATCTCAAGGTTAAGAAGTTCTACTCCCATCAGCTCTGATTCACTTATGGCGACATCACACATTTCGTAAAATTTAATATATTGTCTACTTAGCATATCCTCCTCCAGTACATGCTTCAAGTATTCTCTTTTATCGAAGCCACGCAGATCCATCATTAACACTTGAAGCTTTGGCATCCATCTCAGAAATCTCAGATCCTTTGTCACGCTGCCCCACAGTCGAAGTTCTTTCAAGGCTTCCATTGGACCACCGAACGGGAAACTGTCATCGACATAAAATAGAAAGCTGGAGCAAACTTCCAAAACCTGCAACGTTCCTGAGTGAGCCTGCAGCAGTTTCACCAATACTGGGCAATGGAATCCTTCGGACCTTCTGCAGTCCTTGAAAGAAATACTAAGGCGCTGGAGACAAGAAAACTGGATCCTATCAAGCATGGAAACATCGGTTCTGAAACAAATGGGCGATTCCATAAGATCCAATGTCTTCACGGTAGAATTGGTCCATGGTCCACTACGCGAAAGAAGCAGAAGGTCAAGCAAAGTCTCAGGATTCTCCATTTTTCTAACAATGTGCTGGAAACCAAACAACAATGATTACAAATTATAATATAACAGCTTTATAATTTGCTTTTACAATAATGTCACTTTTGATTACCTGCAGATTAGGAAAGTTGACAAGCTGAAATCCTGAAAACTCGTCAACTGTCAAAGACAATACACTGGAGTGAATTAGTTCTGTAGGACGAAATGTCATTCTTGGACTGGGATTGTCCTCGTACTCATTGGGAGTACTAGGATTACATTGTTGACCATATACACTAATGTTCTTTAGCTCGAGATCCTCCAGGTTTGGAACATGTCTCACTAGAAACTCCAGCAAATCCGAATTAAACTCATTGACCACTTTAATGCCAGTAAAGTCAACCCGATCCAAAATTAGGTGCTTAACGTGAGATCCCACCACATTCCAAAATAGATTGGACGGAGAACCCTCCTCCAGCGCAAAAGAAATGGAAATGGTCATCTCCTCCAGCTTGTACTTTTCAAAAGGCTTGTCCAGCAAAATGTAAGGGCTTGAAGGATCCTGCATTTCCTGAAGAAGTTTGGAGGGACTAATGCCTCCTCCCGTGGCAGGCTCCTCAAATAATCTCTGTTCCGGAACAAGCTTCAAAATGACATTCTTTCTCCACCAGTTTAGGGACTCGTTCCGCCAAGTGGAGCACACCAGACGGGTGCATTTTAAGGTTTCCAAATTGGAAGTGGGCTGGATGTACTCAAAGACTTGCTTGAGAATCTGAAACAACCATAAAATGAAGAATTGTCATTAAACTTAGTTATTAGCTAAAAATAAGCACTGATCAACTAACCACAGGATTCAACAGAGGATGCTCCGCAACTTGATAGCCCTCGTTTTGATTTCCCTGCACAGCGGCGGCTGCAGGTGTCTGCCCAACGGTTCCATTTCCCTTTACAACTGCCTTGTTCATTTTTATAACTGGCCGAAACTAACAAACTGGTTTGCAAAAAGTGAATTTACTTAAAAGTCAAGTTCTGAAAATTATTTGGCTTCAACTTCCTCTGAAAATCCCACCAAAAGTAGCGTTTTTCAATAACAACGCTTTCAAAAGCACTTATAAATCTGCAACCACCTGACCTAATCTTCCCTTCACTACTTTTCCCCTTTAAACCTTACTAACCTCAGCACTCAGCACCAAACCAGGAAATTAATTATTAATTCGTGAGGCTTTTGGACTAAAACTCTCCAAACATTACGAAATTTATAGATATATAGAATATTTTTCCAACAACTGAACTACTAAAATTGACAGAAGACAAACAGAATGAAATAGAATTGATCACAGCTCTAACACTCAATTCAAGTCCATAGTCCATCCAACTCACAAGAAATGAACAAGAACAAGCTCGCAAACCTGGGCATTTACCTGCCACCTGAGACCTGAGAGAACTGCTTGACGTTTATATGGCAGTAAAGTAAGACATATAAACTGGAGAAGATTCTTTGTTTTTCGATGAAAAATTTACGGAAAATAAATCGGTTATGTCACAAAAGACCTAATCACATAAGATTGGCTTTTCAGGCAACGATTTTATGTGATTAGGCCTTATCACGGGCAATCAAATAAATCATGATATGCAATGCACATTCACCGACATTTGGAAGACAATGTGCAGTGCAAGATTTCCGATGTGTGAATTATTTCAGTCACATAGCAATTTCAGCAATTACATGTGTGGTTGGCTTGATAAATTAAGTTATTTTGAAATTTTAAAAGGAACAATTTTCTTTGGTTGAGTTATATCTCCATTATCTCTCTTTTTTTCATCTCACTTGCATGTTTAATAAAGTTATTTATGATTGAAAATTCATACCATACATACTGCGTCTTAAATATGGTACTGGTTTGGTATTATTTTTGTTCTGGTTACGTGCTCTACCAGCAAACTCGATTGGGATGTAGGCCAGGTTATACATTGTCACTATCAGTGTGGATATCAGATCATGCATATTTGCTGATGTAGAAGTACTTGATTTTTTTTTTTTTGAAAAACTAAGACAGTTCGGCTCATAGTCAGTTTAAATAAATGGTAATTTCGTCTTCTTTGTCTAGTGCTTATGTATGCACATTTGTAGCTCAAACTCTAGTTACTCAATTACGTACTAGCAAATTCCGCATATAACGTAAAATCAATAGACATTTACTGGAGTTAAACTTAATAAATAATAGATGCAATACATACTCTAGATAAGTCTTTGAAACATTACCCGAAGTAAAATTTTAATGTGAAAGGAACCAGTTTGAGTTTACTTTCTCAGAAAAATTCCATTGCTCCCAAAAATGTATAAATAAAATATACCTACCGTATTTGCAATGCATTCGTCAAAACACGTCCCTTTTCTGCATTGTTTAAAACAGGTTGGAATTTTCGTGTAAACGTATTTACACTCTAATATGTGTAATCATTTTTTTCGATTTTAATACAAAGAACACTCAGCAGCAACAAAGTTTTACATGAAACCTTTACGGATCATTACTTTACTTTATGACATACCTATTATCATTGCTCTCATTCCTTTACAAAAATCACTTAGTACTTTAAACATTGTATGGCTAGAATACCAGGGGAAGGTATTGGGATTTTGGGTTCAATGAAAGGATTCAAACACTATGCATATAAAGTACCCAATTTGTACCATTTTGTGAATATACTTAAACGATGCACACTTTACACATATGCAACTGGTTAAGCGCTTTTTTCTGCATTTACAAATCAAAGAAAACAATGAAAATATTCACAGTTATTCATTTGGTAGGAACCCACATCAATACATCTTACTTGTAACACTGCATTTTACACGTTTATCTTTAAAGGCATTTTGCTCGATAGAATCCTGCACCAACCATGCATACACATAAGCCCTAACGTTCGTGAAAGGGGTACTCTTTCATCGTCAATTCCTCTCATTTAAAAATACACATTCGAACAGATTGGATATTCACCGTAGCTGGTTATTCCAATAGGATCAACATTTTTCCAATTTTCATTTTATACTCAATATTTGGGCGAATTTCAGGTTTATGTAACTTTGTTTTAGAATTATTATTATTAGTGGATTTTATAATCTACCTAAGTAAACTAGTAAGAGAACTCCATATAAAAACCGGAGAATAAGTATATCTATTCAAACTTGATATCTTAAAACGTAATTCGTTTTTTGCAATGGAAAACCAAGACGCTCTGCAGATTCTGCCGGAAGAGGTAATTTATAGTGATATTCACATTAAAAAATGTAAATAAAATTTACGTAAAGTTCCTAAAATTAAATTTTCAATAACTTCTCCATCAAATTTTAGGCATGGTGTATGTTGCTGAAGTACTTAGTAGCTGGAAAGGATTTGCTAACAAGTAGACAAGTTTGTAAAATATGGAAAGAAGGCGTTGACAGATACCTCCAAAGTGAACAACTCAACTTGCAATACTCCACTGTAGAAAGCCACAGCTGCAGATTTTTGCCCTTAATGGAAATGAGAATTACCAAAGACAGACTGCTAAACAAACAAAGCACAACTAGAGTGTTATTACAAAAATTCCATAGAAATTTTAAAAGTCATCCTTTTGTGTCCCGCTCGGTAAATATAGGCGTTGCCGGTTTAGTCGCTGGTGTGTTGACTTTCTTTGAACAGTATGGAAAGCATATTTGGTATCTAACCCTCTCAATCGACCAAGAGCATAAATTAGATAATCAAGTGGATATTGTAAAGTTTGTGTGTAACGTGTTAAAACATACTCCAAATGTTAAACAACTTATGCTAAGAATCTATCAAGACATTCTTGATAAGAAGAAGTATGATTTAAAAAAGGAAAAGAGCATGCTGAAAGTCTTTGAAGAAAATCAGTGTTTTCCAGAATTGCCAAAATTACAAAATTTAGAAACGCTTATTGACTCTCATTTGTGCCTAATTCAGGAATATCTGGAAAAAAGTTACGCTCCTCAGTTAAAATACTACACGCAACATGGGCTTACTGGGCTAGAGCACGTTGACTTGCAACCTAATTTGCAACAATTTTGTTTGAGTGTCAGCGACCCATGGAAATACGAAAACCTTCAAGGTTTGGACAAACTTCAGAAATTCCCGAACCTTACTAAATTATGTCTTGATATTGCAATCTGCAAACTCGTTTCCGACTGCTACTCCTTATGTCATACATCAATATTTCTGGCAATTGAAAAGCACACAAAATCACTTAAAACTTTATCAATTTCATTTGATACACCAATGTTTGAATTTCCGTTCAAATGCAATATGCCAATGCTGGAAACGCTTTGCCTCTCGTATAAATCACCAGTAGTTATTGGAAAATTGTGTCTGTCTTTTCTGAAATCCCTTGTAAGTTTGAAAACTCTAGAACTTCATTTTGACCGCAAGGGCTGCAACAAAATACCTTCAATGTTGGATGGGCGTCAAAATTCGAATCTTCCAATTACCTGCTCTCATCTGCAAAATGATCAATTGTGCAATTTTGATAGTGAAAGGATTGACTTATTTCAAAATCTGGACAACATTGATACTTTCTGGAATTCGGAAGCATCTGACACGTCTAATGTACACAAATCCAATATCTGGACGCATGTCGAGACCCTACAAACAATAAATGTGGGACTTATCGAAGATGTAATGCATGTTTGTAATTACAGTTTTCGTTTCGAAAAAAAGAAGCTGGTTCGAACGTATAAACGCAATATTGTGGGAAAATAAGGCTTTTCTTTTCTGATTTATGGAGCTATTGTTTTAAAAAGTATTCATGACAATTATATTTTAATTATATTTGCGTATCTATTAATAAATTACAGCGCCGAGTGTTTGCAAATCAATCCTGAAGATAGCTGAAACGCCTTATATTGATATTTTGATATAAGAAATTGGTAAACAGAAAAAAACGTAATCAAGAACATTATGTGTTTTGGTAGCCATTGCTCCAGTGATGAAATAGTTTGGTATATATAGGTTTTTGTGCAAAGAAAACATTTTTTTATTTTAGTGTAAGAAAGACTGATAATTACTGATTAAGTAATATTCTAAAATGTCCACGATCATTCGTGATCGTATATTAGTTGGTAGTTTATTAAAATTTTGAAGGTTGTGACATATTGGGGTTTCTAAAAAGTTTATACAAGTTGTATAGCAGAATCTTTTAGTTACAGTTGTAAACTTTTTGAAAACCCGTATCATCACTCAAAATGGGCCGACGAATTTCTATTTATATAATTTTAAAAGTCGTCTCAGCAATTTTCGTTTCAGGATAAGAAAGTACATACGATAAAGTGAACTTCCGTTTTGGTATTTCTTCACTTTTTGGTGAAATGTTTGATGCGAGTATTGTTAACTTTGAGAGGATATTAATTTATAGTTAGCCAAGTTTTTGCGACAGTATATATATATTAATGAAGTAAAGTGTAGTTTTAGCTAAAGATTGTTTTATAGTTCGTTTAATTGATGCGTATACTAATATGACCTAGATTTGGTAGTTTAAAAAAAACCGTGTACCACACTCAATTATTATATGTGTATACTCTAAAATAAAGAATTAGTGAATATTTTTACATCAAATGTCTTCATAAAAACAAAGTATAATCCAGTTATTTCTATAGATTTGACATCACTGGTGTCAAGCATTTTAACAGTAATATATCTACAAAATCATCATATTCGGAATCTTTCAGGTTATGATTAATTCTTCAGGCATCAAGATTTTTCTGTATCTGTATTTTTTAATAAACCATAAGCCATGTTTCGGAGATCATTCTTTTCCACGTTAGCAGTTCATTTGTCAATCAGTTTTTTTCCTTATAGCACATTTGAGGTTAAAATTTCTATGTGGACGCAACAACAAAGAAACTGTCTTAACATTTGCAATACCCATAAATGTTTTCTAGTGCTGTTATGTGAGATTCCGGCTAAGCAACATATTGTCCATAGAAAGCGTGCTAACAATACAGGTGTACCAACAACCTGTTCTTGATCAAGGTGAGCAATGCAGCTTTGCTTCAATTCAAACAGGTATTTATTCCATACGCTCCACAGAGCTCACAGTGTTAACATAGCATGGTTAGAAACAGTAAAGAGATCTCCACTTTCAATTGAGATAATCTGTATATTGTTTTCCTTTCTGTTTTATAACATAA
The DNA here is from genome assembly GCA_029691765.1 of Entomobrya proxima. NCBI lineage: Eukaryota > Metazoa > Arthropoda > Collembola > Entomobryomorpha > Entomobryidae > Entomobrya > Entomobrya proxima. The sequence continues at coordinate 42,308,460 of CM056172.1, forward strand.
TAAGGTATCCTCAACCCATAAGAAGAAATGAATATAGAGGATTACTATTTTTCAAAAGGAGACATCAAACACTCAGCTGTAAACGCGGTTTTATGTTAGCATATTGTAAGTATAATTAGTAAAAACAAAAATATTTGTTAACAGCAAATAAACAAGAAAATAAAAAAGAGTTACGTAGCAACAAATTTTGTACGAAAATGGCCTCCAGCAAACGTAGTACCACTGTCAACAAAGACAAACTTTATCCGTGTAAATATTGTGGGAAGATTTTATCAAATCCAGGGAATCGAGAAATACATGAAAGAATTCATCTGGGTGACAAACGCTACAAATGCAAATATTGCGGAAAGCGTTTCACACAACAAAGTGCCCTTACAGTTCATGAACGAATGCACAACGGAATTAAACCGTTTCTTTGTGTGTTTTGTGAAAAACGTTTTCCTGCAAAAATTGGATTGGAGGTTCATTTGAGAACACATATTCAAGAAAAACCCAATGAATGCACAATATGTGGTCGAGGCTTTGCTGACAACTCAGCGCTAAAACGTCATATACAGAGCCATACAGGTTTGTATCCGGAAAGATACACTTGTGACTTTTGCAACAAAAAGTTTCATCACAAAGGCCACTATCAGATTCATTTGAGGGTTCATACTAAAGAAAAACCTTTCAGGTGTGATATTTGCCCAGACAAGTTTTACGCACAAAAAGCTCATTTAACGACTCATATGCGCAGATTTCATCAGGACGAGAAACCGTGTGTGTGCAAGTTTTGCCAAAAACCGTTTGCAACAAACACTAACCTCAACATCCATGTAGCCAATATGCATACACATGCGAACGAGAAAAACTTCAAATGTAATACTTGTAATGAAGCGTTTAAATATGCAAACACGCTTCAGCGTCACAAACTAAACGCTCATCAGGGAAACCTAAAACTTTATGAGTGTCCCGAATGTGGAAAGATGTTCAGTGACAAGGCCTACATTAACAAACATATTAAATTAGTCCATAAGCAAATACGAAATCACGTTTGTGCAATTTGTGGCAAAGCGTATGGAAACAAAGGGCGTTTGGATATATATATTCGATGGCATCTTGGCGAACTGTATTGGAAATGTCAGGTGTGCGGAAAGGGATTTACATGCAAGCCAGATATGGAGCGCCATGCCCTAAAGCATACGAACTTAAAGAGATACGAATGTTTGTTTTGTGATGAAAAATGGAAGCTTAAAAGCAGTCATGACATGCACATTAGGATGCATTTAAGGGAAAAGACTCTGTTTTGTAAAGAATGCGGTTATGAGTCACTAACCAAGGTGAATATGGAAAGACATTTGATTCGAGAGCACGGAAAAGAAGAAAATCGGGCTTGTCCAGTGTGTGACAAAACATTCTACAAAGCAAGCAATGTACGCCAGCATGTGAAACAGGTGCATAATAACATTAAACGCACCATAAACCGCCACGCAATGTTACAGCTAAACGGGAAAAGAACTGAATTTGAGTGCATTTTCTGTAGAGAAAGTTATGCAAAACAGGACAACTTTGAAAATCATACAAGGAAACATCTAGAGGAGAAAGTGGTGTTTTGCGAAGAGTGCGGTCTTGAGACCTATACACAGGAAATGAGAAAAAGACATTTGATTAATGAGCATGAAATGGACAAGCAGCATCCGTGTCCAGTTTGTGGAAGGAAATTTTTTAATAATAAAGCAGTGAAAATGCATTTAAAGGGGATACATTATAAAGTGAGAAATACCTGAGAAAAAAACCTTCCCGTACAATTTGAAGACTCAAAACTGAATCAAATTTGTGGTATTGTAAAGCGGAATTTGGGTCTATTGACGTTGCAGTAATGCAATTGTAAAGTATGTAAAGTAGTCGTAAATGTCAGAACTTTGGAAATTGCTAAGATATTACAGGTTTAAGTTTAAATAGATATTATATATGTATGTGCTCATATTTTTGAATAAGGAGAAATGTAAAATAATTCAATTCTTAAGAGTTTTATCTACAGTCAATGATAATGATGCTAACATAAATTGATTGACAGTATGCACATTTGGATTGCCAGTATGTTGATAGCATACTTGTAAAATTTAGAGGAAATGTTTTCAGAAACAGTACAGCAGCTTTTATAAATATTGTATTTTTATTATGTACAACAAATTGTTTTTAAACACTAGTTATGTTTTTGTTCTTGTATAATGTTTTGACAATTTTAAATATATTTTTGATCTACTGGAATATTTTTGTGAATGGTTAGATAACTGGTGCCAAAAAATTACCTCCCGAAATACGTTGCCTGCCTGCCTGCCTGCCTATAAATGGATTTTAAAATCACAAATATTAACGTTACTGCAGTGAACTGTATCATTTTATTCTTTCATTATCAAATATTTTATTTAATGATCTTACGTCATGTCACTTGCTTCACAATTCTTTGAGCCGCCAAACCCGCAAATATTCCACCGGTAACACCACCAATAACTTTTCCCATTTCCGGGTATGCTATGATTGCACTGGAAGCATAAGTACTCAACAGATGACCCCCTCCAATACTACTTCCAACTTCAAACCAATAAGCCAAGCAATTAGAAGTAAACTTTACACCCGAAATTTCTCGGGTATTGTACAATCGATGATTTTCTAAAGCAATATTATAAAACCGTAGACATATTAAACACCACAAAAAATTCCGAGCCCCGTCTTTATTAATATCTGCAAAATATTCCTCCAGTTGGAGCTTCAAGGGTGGTAAAAACTTTAGGCGTTGAATAGCCAAACTAGCAAAATGGTGTTTCTCTTCGGACGAAAGGTTATCCCAAACATGTGCAATACCCGTGGCCATTCCAAATAACACGGTGGAGTAACGCTCTAAATAGCTATGCACTATATTTTCAAGGTTTATATTTTCTTCGTCAGCGGTATTCACTTTCAAAAAGTTTTTGTATTTGCTGATGGTAGATTTTTGTAAGGACGGAACTTGTTCAACTTTTTCCAGATCTTCACGCAATATTTTGGCGTAATCTTGTAAAACGGTTTTTTCTTTTATAGAAGCCAGATACAAAAACTTCCATAGTACTGAGGAATCATTTGAACAGGCGTTTTCGCACTCTTCAATTAGGAATATAAGCTGAGCGAAATTCTCATTTTCCTTTGGTGTTGTACAGTTTTTCATCAGTTTGACGATTACAGTTTTTTCAAATCCTTTGGGATATTTCATTTTTAATAGCCGAAAATTAGACAATTTTTTCCAAACTTTTGAATTATCAAATTGGGTCAAAAATTAAATTTTTTAAGTGTAAGAAGGTTGTAATTACAAGCGTTATGATTTCTGACGTTATTTTGCAAACGATGAAAATATTTACTCTATTTTAATTCCGTTCATTTGTCACTTTGATATTCAGTAGCTTCATTGCGGTGAAGTCTGACGCTTTTGCTGTAATCAATTTTATGCTTTATCAACTAATTGACTGAGTACTTGCACAATATGTGACATGGCTTGTTATGTTATTAGGAAATTGCTAATCACATAACCACAGATATCAAATAGAAATTCCAGAAACTGCTTGTCCGCCTGTTCGTTATTATAATATTTTTAGATGGAAAAATGGGTTAAGACTTTTATATTTGCTTCACATTCTGCTACACTGATAGTGCAACATCCATTACCCACCCATACTGACTCATTAGTCAAAACCACATTGAGATTTGCCAAAAAATATACAAAAAATGGGTACATCCGTTCTCCACTGATATGGTTACCACTCAGACGATGACATTATGAAGAATTACGCAGTAAAAACAGGAGAACTTCTAGACTTTTCTTGTATGAGTAAGGACGTCTAAAGATTTTAGAGTTTGCTTGTTTTTGAGCAGTTTATATTTTGCATACTACACAATTGCCTAATTAAATTACAAGACCATCTTTTAGCATTCAATTTAATAAGGTAAGTTTTAAAATAAAGCTGATTAAGAAATCTGTCAAAACAATTTTTTGTTCCGTGTTACTATACTGGAGTTTTAAAGCTTTTCTTATAGAAATTTACACTTAATTTATAATTCACTCCAATTCAATGCCATTTTAAAAAGCCAGCATGGGACCTTCAATCGAAGCTGAAGAACCGCCAGAATGGAAAACAGAGATCGTTCATAAGCAAGGCCAACAGCCGGATGCAGATTTATGCATTCACAGGATGCAAATTTATTCGTTGAGGGATGCACATTTATGCAATTATTTTTTTCAATTATGCAAGTTTATGCAAATTTATTAATTCGTATAAATGTGTATTCAAACAAGGGTAAATAGAAATCGAAAATTATTTTACCAAAGCTATTCTAATTTAAAAAGTTCACAGAATGATTGACAATTGAAAAAACATTAATAACTAAACGAAAGACCGAAGGCAATTTTTTATACGATTATGATACTTTTCTACGACAGAATTTTTCATATGACAAACTTGGTGACAAGCTTTTCCTTTATATACAGTCAATGCAGAACAAAATCCCTTCATTTAATACACTAAGCACATTTACTGCATGTTTTAAATTGAGCCAGACACAATTAAATTTCTGGAATTCCAGTAGTCTTTCTGAAGTCAATCAGCGTAACGCTTTACCCTGACATTATATTTTGACTAACTTTGGTGCTTTTTATTATTTTGTTTCTATTTAAAATTATTGTATAAAATTTTATATCAAGTCAGATTTTGCTTTTAATCTAAAAGTTAAGTGTGCAAACCCGAAATTGTTAATTTTTGCACCTTTGTTTTTCTTTTTATTATGTAAAGTAGCAAAATTTCACTTAAAATATTGTTCAAAAGTGCAAGTTTATGCAATATTTTCCTAAAGATGCACATTTATGCAAGGTTTATCCAGGATGCAAATTTATGCAAAAGATGCAAATTTATTGTCTCAAAATTTGCAAAACACAAGTTGTCATACCGTCTAGTTTCCGTTTTACCTAGCCATCATATGCCGGTTCTGGTAGGATGCAAATTTATGCACAGGATGCAATCTGTTGGCCTTGTTCATAAGTTATTTGAAATTTATGGTCCGAACTCAGACACTACGAATATCAAAGGGCTAGTTATATTACTTTCGTTCCTGAATGATATCGACTCAAAGGAAGATACACTCCCACGCTTCTGGAGAACACTGCACGTAGCACATGTCAACAAAAACAATGACATTTTCAAGATGTACGCAGATAAATTAATTGAAAATATTTGCAAAGATTACACTGATTTTGAGATGTCTGGCGTTATGGCGCCTCCTCTTGTGCTTGGACGTTCTTTGAAAAAAGGAGGATTTGAAGAAGAAGAAATTGTTTCAACGAAAAAGGATATATGTGTCAGTCATGTCATGTATCAGTCTACGAGCGCCGGTTTACCCAAAATATTTCTCCAGGAAACAGCAGAAATGCAAGAAGGTATATTAATCGACTATCGGCAAATTCCAAAACACATAAAACTTTTAAAACTGATTTCATCAAAAATGGGAAGTTTGACTGAAATGGGATTTTTAACAGTGACCAGTTTGCCTTTAAAATGTGCAAAAAGTTTTATTCAGTGGCGAACAGGCAATATGAGTGGAGCCAGATGTGCTAAAAATTGTGTTGACTTGATACTGACAATTACAGGATTTTTTCGAGGAGTGAGCCTAGGGACTAGTATTGGCTCGAATATTTTGCCTAGATATGGCGCACCCTTAGGTGGAATAATCGGAGCAGTTTTAAGTGGAAAAGGAGCAAGCTTTCTGGCAGAGCGACTTACCAAAACAGTGTTTGATTTGCCAAATGATCCAGAAGTGGAAAAAGCTTATGATTATTTGGGAGTTTATCACAAGGCTAGTGCCTCTACAGTGATAAAAGCATTTCAAGAGAAGCTTCAAAGCTTAAAGGAGAATGAGGACGTGAATGCTCTGAAAATATTTGAATTACAGATGAGCTTGGCAGTTATTATGACAGCCAGAAATGGAATGAGATTGTGATCCATTTGAGACCAAAATCTGTTTTAAATTAAAATATTTGAGTGCAGTGTGAAACTAACATTTTACAGTTTGTACAGTACAGTAATTAAGTATTTCCTTTTCCAATTTGATTTCTGCAGAAACCGTTGGGACAATCAAACAAAGCGATTCGATTTTTCAAAACAATTGCGATTCCGATCCAATTATTGCCTATAACGTTTAGAAATAGAAAGATTACGATTTCTCCTGCCACAAAACTTCTTCCGTAAAATTAATGTACAACTGAGCAAAAATTCTGAATGATTTAAAGCAGTCAGCACAATTAATAAAAAATGAACTATTGTAAATTAATTGAAAAACAAGATTACAATGATTGAGATACACCAAAGACATAATATATGAACAATCTGTAAAAAATTGACATTAAAGGACTATGCAACCTAAGGGCTAAAATTTTGACCTCCCAGTTAATTGCTGATTTCGATAGAACTTTTAAAGCTCTACAATTTTGCAATTTAAAGTATATCATTATTTCTTAAAGTTGTCGGGATATGAACGAGTTTGTAATTTTAGCTCCCATAAAGGCGCTTGTAGAGTTTATGCTTGTGCATGTGCTTTATGCTTGTGCTTTATGCATTTGCATTTATAGTTATAACTTATGAATGTGCCTGTGTGAATCTCGTGTGAATGTGCTTTATGAATGTGCATGTGGAGTTTATAGTTCCAAATGGAATGTGCTTCTACTTATGCCTGAGCTTGTGCTTTTGAATTTAGCATTTATAGTTAGGGATTGTGCATGTAATTATGCCGCGATTTATGAATGTGCCTGTGTGAAACATGAAGTTGAGATCAGATGAACTTTTTCCAAAGGCACATTCACAAGCAAAAGCACATTCTAGTGTCCCAATTCTGGAAGTATAAATACTTATGAATTACTTTATGCTTTTTCTGAAAATCTAAAGCACATTCAAATGCGCATTCACAAAAGTGTTTATAGTTAATGTTTTTGTTCAGAATTAAATTCACAAGTACAGGCATAAAGCACATGCACAAGCATAGACTCTACAAACGCCTTAAGGCTCCATAGAAAACATCGTTTTTTCAAAGTCGTGGCTACCCATCACTTTTGATTTTTGATGTTGACAGCAGTTTAGAAAGAGCGTTATATGAGGATGTTTTTCAGAACTTACTGGAGTGGTCTTCTTGCAAACGTCGAAGTTGTGGTAGGTCAAACATGGAGGTATTTTTTCGGAACAACTTTCTTCTAAATCGTTGTAGCTTCCACTACACATCTCAAATTTTCAAAGTTAATAGCTATTTTAAAAGAGTAATTTTTAAGGATTCTATCGCAGAAAAAATCACTAGAATGCCAAACCTCTAAAGGTTCACCACCTTCATAACCGAAGTAAGTTATGAAAATGCAATCAATAATTTTACAGAAATATTGAACCTAATAATGATGCTGAACAATACTCAGCACTGGGATTATGTAATGTCATTAGAAAATGTCTACTATCTAATTAAATGTGCTGCATATTGTCCTCCTGACCCAACCGGAACTTATAAATGAAATCTGAAATTCGTAGCGAGTATTTTCCTAATCAAAAATTAAGGAAAAAAGAAATGTCAAGAATAAGCAAATCTGGAAAGTATGGTACTCGTGGTAGTACACAATTGAACACAAACAAACTGTAACATGTATATACATGTTTAGTAAAAATGCTTTATTGAGTATAATAAAAAGTGTCACAAGGATAGTATTATAGTTATATCTTAATTATTATGATTTTATTCATTGTTTATAGCATTTACTATACTAATCTTCAAACACTTCTAGTAGTACAATATACCTTACCCGATTTATAAAACATTTTAAATTAAAGCTATATGTATATGCAATAAATATCTCAGACGAAGGCTTGATATCAGGAATACAACAGTCAACAACTTTCGTACGCGCAGCAGATTTTATTTTTCATTCGATATGTTTTACTGTTGTTGGTATTTTTCCGCTGGCTTATCCAACACAATCCTGTACAATCTATAGATAAACTTTTTAAACAGCCAATTAGAAAGATGTCGAAACCATTCAATATTGCCCGCACACCAAAACACTCCTTGCACAAACTTGAACAACGCTTTGTCCTTGAAGCTCATAACCTTCCAAAAATTCTCTGGATTTTCACATCCCAAAGCATGCAGAGCGAAACACAGTGCCATTTTCTGAGTTATGAAAGGTATATGAGCTGCAATGCCTTTGGCCACCATTTCCTCCAAATTTATCACACAGGTATCAATATTTGCCAAACTGTGAATATACACGTCATTAGCAATCCTATCAATCAGTTGGGGATCCGGATTGATGTAAATGTTGAACTCGTCTTGTAAGCCCAACATTTTGGCAATAACAGCCCACATGTGAATCAGAGCTAACATTTTCGGATCGTTTTTATCCTTCATTCCAAATAAGTGAGGTCGTTGCCAAACAGAACCGAAAAATGCTGCTGTGAAATAAACCATGCCAAATTGGTTAAAAGGCAGTTTAGTGTCCCAGCTCAGGTTTTCCTTGATATGTAGTGGTAATAGAGGATGATCCGGATTAATGGGAATGGTAGCCACATCATCTTTTACAGCTTGTACCACATCCCGCATCCATTGTTTTTCTTGCCAAACGATAACCTCAGGTAAAGGTTTTCCTTGTGCAAGTTTATTAAGTCGAGAAACAGCCATGGTGTGTAGCTTCCGTGTTTTGTAAAACACTTTGCGAATTTCTCCAGATTCCATAAACACGTTAAAGAACTTTTCAGTGCCACGCAGTTTGCCCAGAAATCTTCGAAAGTATTCGTCTCTTTTCATGGGCTTGTTGTTGCAAAATATTAGAGTGGAAATGGGCTTTACGGCAACTGCCAAACTTAGCATGACCAATACGGTTGTGGCAGCGTAAATACCAATGTATTCCTGAAACCATTCCATGGCAATTTTGATTTTGTTCATGTCTAACCATGGAACATGGTCAACGGGAGTTAGTGGGCTTTCGTCACCCACGATGAATGGAGACTCCTCCAAAACCTTTTTGTAGACTTGCTCGCTTGCAAATTCGGAATTTTCTGTGACACTATCTTCAACGGATTCCGATTGCTCATTGTTTAGTAGTTTCGTCTTTTTAGGTTTTTCGCTGTCACTGTGTTTGGTAATGTAAGAATTACCAAAGTTTTGTGATGACACTGTTGCTGTTGGCATTTTTAAAAAATCGGCAGCTTTTCTTAAAAAGTTTAATTTATAATTAACTTTAATTGCTTTAGTTTAGTAAAGAGACTATAAACACTGCTGACCAAAGTCTAAACGGCGAGTAATTTGTGATTTATAAACGCATTTCAATATAAATTATTTATTATCAGAGGTCAGTCGTCAGATAACTTCCAATTTTTTGTCAAACTATATATAAACTTGTACCCTATATTATGTCAAAACGGCAGTTTATTGATTATCCGCCTGTAGAGTGGGATGTCACCGCCGCTGAGAAAAACAAGTTTCGCAAAACATGTTTGCATTGATATGGATGTCGATACTATTTACTTACTGTACATTGTATGGCTTACATGCTCTAGTTGTGGAACATAAAATCATGGCAGAGGTGAAACAAGTCAGAGATAATATGGCCTGATCTATGTCAACATGCGATGTGCGTCTTTACATTTTTCCAGCTTGCTGATTGAGTCACTCATTTTGAATGGGATGGTGAATTGTAAACATTCAATTTGTCAAAGGTTATGTTTGTGTTTTTGTATCCAATGACCTCGTATGAGCGTATCGTAGTGTGGCATTTTGCTTGTTAAAAAGTATATGAAATATATACGGTAATTTTGGAATGGAAAATTGCGCACTTCTTTGTTTACTGAAAGGTGAAAAGTCAGTGGTATTTTACCAAAGCACACCAAAAGTTGTACGTTGTCTATGAAAATAAAAATGCAGATAATAGCATACATTGTCCAGTTTTGTAATCTTAAATTATCAGTGCTAGTCTTGTGGAACGAGGTGATATCATTTTGTATGCAAGTTTGACCTGGAAAAACATGTCACTCATATGCAGATAGTAATCCGTAATCCGTCGAAATACCCTGGGTATTTTTTTATTTTACAATAACTTGGAAATATCGTAATTCTGAATTTTATTATCAACAAGTTATGTCTTTAGTTATTACAGAACAATCCCTAAACCTTCTGAATGCATCAAAAGCTTATATATTCCTCAGGAATACGAAGAAAGGGAATTAATACATAAAACTTTCAAACAATATTTTTTAAAAATAAACCAATTCATAGGAAACGAAATTCTTTATTACAGCTTTAACAATTATAATATAGCATATTTAACGTGCTTATGTGCCAAAATCTACGGATTTGGATTGACTTCCCGTTTCCAAAAGTTATATCTATCAATATAAGGATCATCCATCATTTTCGGATTTGTATTCAGCTCCAGAAGTTTTAATGCTGAAAATATGTCCTTCGATGGTTCAATAGGTTTCCAAACATCCTGAGATTCATTTGTTTTACCCAACACTTACGGTTTACCATGTGTGGCAAAACTGGTCCAAATTTGGGTCATCATGCGACTCATTGCTAATTCAGGATCGTCCAAACTTAATGTTTGATAGTAATCGGGGTTATCCAGCAGATATATTAAGTCGTCAAGATGTGACACGCCTAAAATTGAAATATTTTAAAAATAATTCAAAATTTTAAGGAAAACATTAAAATATTTTTTATTGCATAAGCGACCTACCCCAGTCTGCCGCCTTTCCTCCATACTGCTGCACAATACTAAATCTTCCTTGATAATTAAGCTGATAGCCATAAACACTCTGTTTTGTGTACATACTATGATATCTCATCGCTTCTAAAGTGCACACAGTCATAAACCTATCACTAAACAATTTTCCGAAATCCAATCTATTTTCCCAATTGAATTGCCTATTGCCCATATAAAAATCCCAAACCTTTCTTGCTCTCTCAACATTTATCTCTGTTGTGTTATAATCCATTGCCAGCAATATAGGCCCAACTTGATCCCATTTTGTATTTGTATCATTTACCAAATTAGGATATATAATTTGCCGACTAGTCAGCCAAGTAAACTCGTGTTGGGTTAGTCCAGCAATTAAACTAACATTTTGAGCTTTTCCAGCCTTGTAATATTCTTGTGGTGACTTTGTCATAAATGCTTCAGCATGCTCAGGCTCTTCAGTTGGTGCAAATACAACAGCGGGATGAATATCCCACTGAGAAAATGTAAGCTGCACAGTAACAAATTCCATTTCAGGCACTTTACGCAAACACTCAACTGCTGCTTCTGAAGAATTTGACCCACAATTAAAGACTTCCGCAACTTGCCTAAAGCGACCCGTGGCATTATGCACATTCGACCAGAAACAGAGCGATGACCCACTCTGCATAATAGCTTTGTGAAATAATCCTTGAGATAAAGGAGACAAAATGTGAAGACCGACTGAAGCCGCCCCAGCGCTTTCGCCAAATATTGTCACGCTGTTTGGATTACCCCCAAAAGCAGCAATATTTTCTTGTATCCACTGTAACGCAAGAACTTGATCTTTCATTCCTTGATTTCCGGGACTAGCCATATCTCCCGAAGATAAAAATCCAAATGGGCCTAGACGGTTGTCCCCAAACTTGGAACATAAGATGGTGATGATATCTTCCGAAGGACCACTCACACAATGTGAGACAAATCTGGAACCCCAAATGCAATGAAATGCTGGGTGCACTATTCCAGAGGATGGAAAATAAATAGCAAACGATTCCCAAATTAATAAAAGGAACTTCAACTTTATTACTTCCCAAAAATAGACAAATAACGGTTGCTTTGTTAAGTGTCTCTAGTCCGTAGACCGACTTTCTTCTCTTTCTTGGCTCAACCACAGGGTAATCTTTCTGGGTGTGATGCCTCAAGAGGACTTATGATGGTTTACAATTTTCATTCCCTTTTTATACTGAAACTTGGCTACTCCGGGTTCGAATTCAGAAAGTTACAAAATGGCAAGTAACAAAGAAAACGTTTCATGATGAACTATTCATGAAGCGACAATACGAACCGTTTCCGGTTTCACAAGAAAAACTACCATTTCCGCACAAAGAAAGACAAAGGAAAATGGGAACGTTTTACAAACTCCAACTAACGTTGGGATCGAACTTGACCTTTTCACCGGAAGTAGCCATTATAAATACAAAGTCCATAATATTGGACTGTAACAATGATCTTCTTAGCAATAACAATGAGAATACTGAACGTGAACAAAGAAACAACGAATTTACAGGTTTGAAAACGTTCAGTTTACAAAGGAAATGGAAAATTATAATAAAATATCCAGAGTTTCCATTTCGAATCCAAATCCTCCGGAACAACGGTAGTTTATGGTTACCAGGATTATATCCTGATCTAGTAAATACCGGGGTCCGTATATACTTCCCGAACCGAAAAAGAATGCTCCGCCGTGTATCCACACCATTACGTCCAGGCTACGGTTTTGCGTGGTAAGTTCCTCTGGAACATAAACGCTAAGATACAAGCAGTCTTCTTGTCCGACTGGTTGCATGTCACGTACAAAATCCAGTTGGATACAAATTGGACTTTGTGGCATGGCGTTACGCGTATTGTTCCATGGTTTGGCCTTCACTGGACTACGGAATCTTAAGTTACCCACTGGCGGCTCGGCATATGGAATGGACTGGAAAGCGGAAATTTTTTGGCCTTGAACGGTTCTTATAGTTGTTCCGCGTAATAAGCCATTGGCAATTTTTACAACCGGGCGTTCTGGATATTGAGAGGGTTGATGGGATTGCCAATCACTGGTATTCTGGATTTTTGAAGGAGAGGTGTTATCTGGGAATTTGAATTGATATCGTTTCAAAGAATTACGAGAATTTACAGTGCAAATGAAACACAAAAGGAAAAATAGCCCAATGTTTGGGCTGCTTAATAAAACCATAACTTTTATAATATTTTATTAAGAACTTTGCTTGAGATTTTGCTTGCAACGTGTTTGAGACCAAACTGAAATGGCTTTTGAATATAGATATTTTTAATCTTATGGTTTTTGCAAGTTCTGCTTGTTATCTGAAAGACTGTTTTTTGATTAATTTGCATTTATATTCATATTTCATTTTGTATCATTCGCGGATTGCGTGAGACATGATATCATCATTTAGGCATTTTTATTAAGAGGTTTAGAGTACGATTCCACTAAAAAAACTGGGTGTGAGATTGTTTCATGAAGTTTGAAAGTATGCAATTATATTTCAATTTACTTTAACTTTTGAGCTTCTGTTGGTGATGAGCTACTGAGCGTGTGGGTTTGAGAATTAATTGCAAAATGTGATTGCATCAAGCCAAGATGTTTGCTTTTCTGCTTGAGAGATTTTGTGTACTTTTGAGATGCTGAGAATGCTTACTTGTATAAATATTACTTGGCGTTGAAGTGTTATGATAGGTTGTGCAAATAAAACAGTAATATGATATGCTGTGAATCTGATTTATAAAAAATTATTACGCATTTTAATGTACTGGATGAACTGGCACTTGTAAAACATTTTCATTTATATTATTCATATCACCTTGGAATTCTGCATTATAATCCTGCACTCTTTATGTGCTGAAATTTTGTTATCATGTAGTTGACATTAAACTCCCACAGTTATCTTCGTTTTCCTACATACAAAAATACATACTATGGCATGTAACCGCATGGGGGAAATCACACAACTATCGGTATCAAAACATCAAGTTCAAATTGAGATATGTTTCATAATTATTTAGAGATTGAAATATGCTTACATCAAAATTATTTTACTTCAGCTAAAAAATTCTTTGGAGAAGTTCAATTTCAAAGCAAAGTTGCCGAATAACTGAAATCAGCACAAATGCTGAATATCAAATGGTGTTATAATATCGCATTGTTATGTAGTGTTATAATTACAATGCGTGATTGCTGGCACTCGAAGTATTGCGAATCGCTACTGTTTTTTTGCATTGAAAAATAAATGCAATAGGAAGCTCCCAACTAGTTGCATATACAAATTCTGCGTTATATCAGTGTGTTCACAAAGGTCATTTATATGCGCAGTGTTTCAATCCGTTCACTAGATGATCATACCTAATTGCTTGATGTATTCTAAAAAGTAGAATGAGCAAGCTCTCCGTGATTTATGAAAACGGGAATGAATGTGCGGTTGGTATGCTTGAAATGTAAACACGTTTACAAGCAACATCCAACTTTTCCTAAACCATCATAATAGCAAATGCTTTGGTTTTTAAATTCATTTAAAATGCAGTCGGTATCTTATTTTTACCGTTCCAATGAAGATAAAATTCTTTTTGGAGGACCAAAGAGATTCATTTGCTATTATTATTGACAAGAGTACTTGATACAATTTACTTGAGAAAAGTACCAAATCTTTAAATATTCATTATAATAAAGGAGTTTGTAAAAGTTGCATTGTTATTCAAATACAACAAACCTACTATCTTTTTCTCGAGAAAATTTGTACACGTAGGAATAGGAACAGATAATGCTACACTTCAATGCACAATTCTTTACAAATGCAGGATCAACGGAACTTTTTGGGAAAAAGATTACCTCTCAATATATGGCTCTCAATATACCGTCCTCCCTAAACCTACTCATGTCATATTTCTCTACCTCTTTTGTGCATGTTCCTATTTCTGGGAAGACTAATGGAAATCCTTGTTATATTATCAAGTGAAGCAGCTTGTTAAAGGTTCAGAATATCATGTATAAGAACAAGCTTTTAAATATGTAGCACATACTACACGAATCCAAGTACCCGAGCTTTTTCATGAATTTGATCTTTTATGTATTTGTTGAACAAAACAAGAAACACCCAAGCAAAATTTTAAAATATTTAAAATCCCAAAAATAAAAGCCAGAATGCCTGTAAAAGTAACACAGTCACAAATCGAAAGCTGCCAAATCAAATCGGAATCAATACGCGTAGCAACATTAGTTTTTGTAAGAACTGTTGATATATCTTTTGAAAGTTTTAATTTGTTCACATTGCCTTTTTTAAATTTGTAATATATTGTGAAACTCAAAGTCAAATTTATACACGCAACGGTTGTTACACGTTACGTTACTATGTTGCTGCTAAGTTAGCAACCATTTTGCGCAATGGAGGGAGACGCACTACACATATTGCCAGAGGAGGTAAATTCTAATTGAATTCATATTATTATACCAAATGCCACTTTTTTGTAAGCTATAACAATCAAATTATAAATTTAATATATTTAGGTATGGAAAATAGTATTGGATTATCTGGTCACTGGAAGAGATATGCGCAATGCAAACAATGTATGCCTTGTCTGGAGGGAGGTTCTGAAGAAGCACGTATTCACCTGGCTGTTTGGTAAGTGTATTGCTCAGCTGACCCGCTATCTGCCAAAAGACGGGTTGCTCAATGCTCGAAGAGTTTGCAAATTATGGAAAGGCAGCGATGACAAGTATCTGAGCAGTGAACAGCTAAACATGCAATATTCATCAATTTATGGCCACCCAGCAAAATATATGCCGTTAGTGGAAATGAATCTTTCTCAAGCCAGACAACGATTTCGGCAAAATACTTCCAGGGTTCTACAAAGATTTCGTCGCGTTTTCAACCACCATCCAAACAATCCGTTTGTGTCACGCGCTGTTCATTTAGACATTGACGGTTTGGGCTTTGGACTTGTGCCCTTCTTTGAAAAATTCGGACATCATATTTGGTAATTAACACTTACCATGTACCAGTTATTTGGTCTTAGGCCTGAAACCAATAAACTAAGCAGCCATGTAGACATTGCAAAGTTTCTGTGGAAGGTGCTGGAGTGTACTCCAAATTTAAAAACTTTGAAACTAACCATTCGTCAAAATTCCGAGGAACAGAGATATTATGATTTTTTAAACTGTCCTGCGCAAATTGCTAAGCTGAAAGTATTTCTGGAATCGAATAGACTTCCACAATTGCCCAACCTACTAAACTTGGAAGCTACTGTTGACGAACATTTGTGGCCAATACAAGAAACCTTACAAAACGCTTATGCTACTCAATTAGAATATTATACGCAAATACAGCTTCAGGGATTAGCAAACACAATTGTGTTACCAAATATGAAGCAATTTTGCTGGAGTATAAGCGTAATAAACTTACACGTTGTAGATCCTGCTATAAAGGTGCCCGTAGAGTCCGATTACAAGTACATTTACAAGATGAAATGCTTGTTTTTGCATTTTACTGAATTCAATTGTAAATGTGAAAACTATAAACGCAAAATAGGAAACTGGTAGAATTTGTATTCCAATTCACATTTGAAATTGCATTCTACATGTTGCTAGTTTAGACTTTGCATTTGTTTTTCCTATTGTCCTACTCTCGAGAGTTGAAAAGAATCCAACTCTTGATTTTGGCATTGTACTTCCTATTTTGGTACCAAAATCGATGCATTGCATTTGCATTGCATTGTACTCTAAACACCACATGAGAATAGGAAAGTACAATATGAATGCAACTGAAATTTTGCATTTGACTATAAATGCCACATTATGAATTGGAATTGGAATGCAATCCAAAATACCACAGTGTGAATTGGAATGCAATGCAAATTGGAAACTATAAGCGCAGAAGTGGAATTGGAATGCAAAATTTTGGCATTGTAAATGTACTTGTAATCGGACTCTACGGGCACCTTAATGGACAATCTAAAAAAGTTTCCAAATATTAATAAATTGTGTCTTGATGTTGAAACTCACCACTGGTTTATTGCCGACTGTTACGCTGTATGCCCCACTTCAGTATTGCAAGGAATTGAAGAACATACAAATAAGGTTAAGAATTTATCAATAGTTTGGACAACTTTATTATATGACTTTCCCTTCAAATTTGACATGCCGTTGTTGGAAAAACTTACACTTCAATTTGGAGGAGAACTTTTTGCAAAGTGGTCATTTTCATTTCTAAAATTTCTACCAAAGTTAAAGCATTTGCAGCTTCAATTTCATTGGTATGACTACGAGAAGCTTAGACAAATGGATTGGCGACAATGTTCCAGCAGTCCAAAACAATGCTCCCACAGTCATGCAGATCACCAGGTTGACAACAATGATGATCACAGAATTGATATACTACATTGTTTGGATAGTTTTGACACCTTTTCTAAAATGGATCTTGTTACAGTGTCTAATGTTTACAAATCCAATATTTGGAAACAGGTTACAAGCTTACAAAAACTAACTGTGGCAATTGTTGAACGTACGTTTGATGGCTTGAATCATAATCAACGCGTAGAAAGTAGTAAACAGGTTCGAGTATATGGACGAAAACTTGCAGAGGGACAGTAAATACCATCTGCTTCAATAAGAATGTATTGAATATCGTGCAACATCTACTGATAATTAGTATTGTAAATATTTATGTTATCTGAGTAAAGCTAAGCAAACAGTTTATTTGTAATTTTAGTAGAATAGCATCATTTTTGAAAGTGCTGCCGTGCGTGTGGTCAGAAAACGTAGAAGTGCGGCGAATTGATGGTTTCTTAGCACATATAATTTTATTATTTATTCATGAATTATTGTTGTTAACATAATAAACTAAAGTTTCAGTAATTGCTTTTACTTATGCAACCAGAGATCATGCGAATACTTTCATGTTAACTAATACATGTTAACATGTTTCATGAATCAAAACTTGGGAAACTAAAATTTTCATAATAATACACTTTTTATTACTGCACGTTACAAGAATATGAATGATTACAATATGGTAAAGCCAAAATATTCTTATTAAGGATAACACATGATCCATAATAACCTGACTCTTAAAAACGTAAAATCATATTTTGGCATTTCATGCCTTTAATTATCAGCACAGAAATTTCTCATTTCAGCTGCACACTTGCATACCCGTAATTCCGATAGGAAAAGGGAATTTTTAGGTTTTTTTCTTATGTTTTTGTATTACGTGATATTGTCTAAAACCTATACTTATAATTTCTGTTCAAAGTCCATGAAAGGTCATACATGAAGTAGTGCTACGCTACTGCCACCAAACAAAAATTACTTAATTTTTATCTATAAACGTGCGCGTATTTTGTTTGCAATATATAAGCAAAGAACTGTAAGTTAAATAATGAATACACCCTAATCCGGGCACGGCAAACAATTGTTAATGAAACATGAAAGAGGAAGTTCACACAATTTACATAAATACACAGAGTCCTGTTTGAATTTCTTCAAATTTTGCTGGGTACAAGGCAATTTTGGAACTATTCAAGTTTATTAAAACGCCCTGATAAACTTTAGTGAGTTACGTCAAGCTTATGTGTCATTCATAAAAACCTTTAAATGGTCATCGGTCTTAATCAGAGAGGTTTTTATCATTTGGATCGTATTCGTTGTACTAGCTTCAGGTTTTCATTAAGAAGCATGTATAAACCAAACAAGTAATAATCTGTTTTTAATACTGAAAACGTGTATGCAGAATAAAGAGTATCAAAAGCGTTATTGATAACCAACAAAACATCAATTGAAGCAAGAAAATGTATTTTAAGTATTACGTGAAATACGTATAACATTTCAATTCTACCCTACAAAACATGCATAAATTCATTGAACGAAAATTCAACAAAAGAGGAAGCAAAACACGTAACTGACAGCCACATATATTATTCAACAATATTAGCTTAATTGGCCATGTAAGCTGTTTATCTAATTTATGCTTACATGGAGCGGTCGGTATGACAAAACTAAAACTTGTACAAATACCAAAATATTTTACATGATATAATAATTTAGCAAGAACCAATTTGAATAAGTTAGAACCTCAAGTCGTGGAACACGTCTTTATTCACGTATCTAGATTATTTCAATCTATCAAGTTCCACGTGGAGTCAGACTAAATTTTTCGGCTTTTTTAGTGCGTGGCGAGTCTGCGGGTTAGAATTTTAGTTCAGAAGTATTATTAGTCTTGAAAATTAAATACAGGTACCAACATGTTTGAAATTAATTTTAGAATCTGTGCACCGCTATTTCAAATTCAAACCAAATGCGCATATTTTCTTGGAGTTTCGTCACTTTTGTATTCATCAAAACAACGCAAAGTTGGTTTTATAATCAGACCAAGACTTTTACGATTCTGGACTCTAGCTCTTTCTCTTTCTACAGTATATAATGCAGTTGAAATCATATTTAGCCTGAAAAGGCAGCAAATGACCAGTGCTCTGTATCACTTGTTCATTCTGTTTCTCCGAAGTGCGCAAACATTATTTCTCCTAGCATTTAACCATAACGCCTTAAATGTGTGCTTTCTTTTAGAAAATTTATTAAATGTTCCGGGAAGCATTCTTTATAATCTGCGCCATCAAATTACCAAAAGCAACAGTTTCATGGAATCTTTAGTGTTTTTTCAAATTGTAGCAACCACAATTGCAGCTCCAGTTTTGGGCTTTGTGCTCACTCCTGCTTTACCATTTGCTGTACCGTGTGTTCATGAACTATTTTATGAAATGGTTGTTGGCGATAAATCATGTAAAACTATTTCCATATTGCCACGACTAGCGCCAGGAATATGGGACTTGTTAACTCTTGCTCCAGTAGGAGTTCAGGCACCATTAGTAGTAAGCACTGCTGGATTTGCTTTATTGGAAATCAATAGATACCTAACCAAATGCAGGTAAGGTTAAAAACTTATTTCAAATTCCAAATTAAAATTAATTATTAGGGATTAAAATTTCAAATGTAAGTATCTTCATCAAAATGTCATTTTTAGAAATCTGTCGAATTGTGTTAACGAAACATTAGATTGGAAATACAAAGTCGGACAAGCGTATCGACAAGCACAAATATTATCGCTGATTGTTGATGGATGCTTCCAATACTATCTATGGCCAGTGGTACAGTTCCTAGGCAACGGTGCATCAATCACATCGCTTTATTTTTTGATTGCTCTGCATGATCAGTTTCATCTATATATTGTTGCCGGATTGCTACTGTCTTGTGTAGCTATAACTTTGGTTTGCTTCTTGTTCCTGGATTTGGGAAGTAAACCTACTACGTTTTCAATAATGATAAGTAGGAAATATGCCAATTTGTGGAAAACATGTGTTTGGTCTAGGCGGTTTTTCAGATCTTGTCAACCTGTTTCAATGAAAGTGGGACCATTTCATAAAATGGATAGAAAAATTGGTATTAGATTTATCCGTTACATTCTTCAGCGTACAAGTGTTTTAGTTGTTAAGACGCAAGTGTAAATACATCTATAAATTAAAACGAAAGGAGTGAATTAAAAAACATGAATAATAAATATGCAGGGTAATGCGATTTGTGTAAGGAAACGAGTGCAGTGTTGGTATGTCCAAATGTAAATCAATGAACCGTAAGCATTTTAACTACATTCACGTTGCTGCAGCATAATATGCCAGAAAATTGTATCGAAAGGGAAACAGTATATTGTTTATATATTTATTATACACAAATATTAGTGCGTTTACACCCAGAATCCAACTTTTCTAACGACAGTGCTGTGTAAGGATATCAAATACATTGAAAATGCAGTATGTATAATATTTCTACCTTTCTGACGATAAAGGATAAAAAAATACTTTTCTCAGGGAAAATATTCGTTCGTTTAATATTACCATTGGAAAGGGTACGTGGTATCGCATACGTAGGAAACCAAATATTTTATTCTCAGTGCACAAACCCTTCTCAAATGTTGAAGCAACGGAATGTTTTGGAGACAGGGTACTACCTATTACACAAAATTAATCCTGTCTTGTTTCTCTTTCTCTGTCGTGTATTTTAGTTTTTCTCTGAAGAATAACGAAAATCTTTGTTATAATACCCGAATAAACATTTGGATAAAGGTTGCATTTTCTGAACATTAAAATAATCATTGAAGCAATACTTTCTTTTAATCCTTTTACTCGTAAACCAATAAACAACAGAATGCTTTTTGTAAACCTGCATGAATACGTGTGTGTACTCTACATGAAAGCATTTCATACGTAGTCAGTGACACATTCTGATGTAGTGTTATATGCATTAATTTAAAACCCCATTATCTTCTTAACAAGTAAAACAAAATTGAAAATTCAGTACCTTGTTTCACTTAGTACATGTAAAACTTTGTATAATGACATTTCATTCTTACTTAAACTTTTGAGTTTAGGTCATAGATTCTTTATTCTGTCAGCATATTTATCAACTTTTTACTGGAATTTGGATTTCGTAATTTTATGAAATAGTCCTGACAAAAAATACAAAAGAAATACTAAACAAGTTACGTAATACGGCAGCAGCCACCCACATTTTGTAGAATGGAGAGAGACACGCTACATATATTACCGGAAGAGGTATTTGAAAACATATTTTAATGCCAACCGCAGTTTTGAGCAGCCAACTTTCAATCTAAATTTTATATTTACCATACCTTAATTATTATTTAAAGGTGTGGAAAATAGTATTGGAGTATCTTGTCACTGGGAAAGATATGTACAATGCAAACAATGTGTGCCGTGTCTGGAAGGAGGTTCTCAAGAAGCATATATTCACATGGCTGTTTGATAAGTGCGTTTCTGCCAAAAGACGACTTGCTGAATACTCGAAGAGTTTGAAAATTCTGGAAAAAAAGCGTTGATAAATATCTAAGCAGTGAACAGCTGAACATACAATATTCGTTCATTTTTAGCCACCCCGCAAAATTTATGCCGTTAGGTTCGTGTATGGACGAAAACTTGCTGAGATTCATTAATTACAAAAGATTCAAATGCAAATAATGCTGCATAGATTGGGTCCTAATAATAATTAAATTTATATTTTTAATGAATTTGTTATTTTTATATTTGTTAAAAGATATACATATCAATATCACTTTTTAGTGTAAGAATAATTTGTTTGCGCATTAAATAATATAGTTTTCTAATCCTGTTTTGCACTCTGCTGCTGTTATCTTTCATTTGAACGTAAAGACCAGGATTGGGTAATCACCGCATTTTAGTCAAGTGATTAGTGATTGGGATTAAATGAAGCCTCTTTTTCAAATGGTGATTAGTGATTGGAGATTAATACCGATATTAACCATTGGTGATTTGGTGATTAAGATTAATCCCAATCACTGGTGATTAGGTGATTAAATGCTAAATGAAAATGCAAGTTGGATTTGGACTAGACTCTAGTCTAAATTATTATTATGCAATTATGCGTACCTAAGGCATAGTATACAAATTACTCGGAAACATTTATGGGGTGTCAGTTCATATGTAATCTGTGTGGTGACTTGCCTCAGGTACATAACCTAACTAAAATATAATAAAAACAGCTTCATGGAGTACGTAGGAACTCAGTGATTAAGTAGTGATTAAAGGCCGGTGGTTTCGGGATTAGTGATTGTGATTAAATGCAAAAACTCTGAAGTGGGATTGGTGATTAAGTGATTAACTTAATCACCAATCCCGAATTAAGGATTGGTGGTTCTAATCCGTGATTACCCAAGCCTGGTAAAGACCATATGGAAACTAAATATCCACGGAGTTATGATGCACAAATACGTACATTTAATATTAGTACTTGATTAATGCAACATGTATATTTTTGGATTGTTTCAGCACAAAAAATGTTAACTAATAAAATAAAAAACACTTGTCAGTCTTTTGTGTCATTTTGTTATAGCGTGCTGGTCTATCTGTTCCACCGAAAGCTCTCTGAATTCATGTATAGTTGATCAAAAACTAAATAACTAAACTCACAATAGAAAGTTCAATAGTAGTGAAACATAAGTAAATATTATTCATGACTTTGTGGGACATTTGACGCAAGTAAGCAACCGCAATTTACAAAGAAAACAACAAGAAATTATTCTGTCATTTCACAGTCGCTAATATTTACATTTAGATGTTTGTAAAAACACAAACGTGTAAAACTACAAGCAATGCTTTTCAATGCAGATAGCTTGAACGTTAGCACGAAGGAAAGTCTAGTTCCTGAAGGTTTTAGTATATTAGGCTCCACTAGGTATACACATTCTGATTAAATTTTTATCATAGTCGAGTTAGTTCTAAGGATGTTTGCACTGAACTTTGTGAACTTTGAAATGTCGTCGCAACTTATCCAGCAACATTTTTACGTTTCTAACTTTTTAGGAATATCTCCCATTTTATATGTGTCTAAACGTTGCAAAATACGCTATAATCCTAAACCCAAACTGCTTAGATTTTGGACAACTCTTATAATAATTTCTACTATGTACAACACGGTTGAACTTATTTTCAGTGTTAATAAATGGAATCACATTAGTGTACTTTATCACTTGTACGTGTTATTTCCACAAGTCGGACAGTTAATGTATCTTCTAGCTTTTAACTACAACACAATAAATATGATACTGTTTCTGCAAATTCAGTTGAATACATCACAAAGCATTCTGTACAACATTGCTCGGCGGAATTCGAACATACGTACTGGTTTGTTAGAAACACTGGTGCTTGTGCAGATGCTAACCAGTACATTTGTTGCCCCAGTGTTATTATCTCGCTGCTTCTGCAGAAGAGCTATTTAAGATATAATGTCCGTTTGTCTTAATGTCCGTCCGTCCGTCCGTAGACTTTATTTTTAAACCAGGTTAAATGGCGTCTAAACCAGGCTAAATGGGTCTAAACCAGGCTAAATGGGTCTAAACCAGGCTAAATGGGTCTAAACCAGGCTAAATGGTGTCCAAACCAGGTTTAATGGGCTCTAAACTGTATAGTAAACGTGGTTTAGTATTAGGCACGTTTATATTCATATGAGTTTTAGCAGAGAGCATCTTTCAATGGCTTACCATGGATGTTTATATATTGTAAATCCAGCAATACCAATGATTGTGCCTTGTTGCCATGAACTAACGTAAAATGAAGTAGTTGGTCAATCCTGTGATAATATATTAGTGCTATATCGTTTAGTTCACGGATTTTGGGATTCACTATCCCTTGTTCTAATGGGAATTTTGGCTCCATTAATATCAAGTGTGGCAGAATTTGCTTTTCTAGAAATTAATCAATATCTATAGACCTGCAAGTAAGGCATAAATATTCGTACATTCTGTTTCTGTCGTAGTCAAAAGTTCTAATACTCCACAATTTATTCAATTTTTGTTCTCGTAGACGATTGTCAAACCGACCAAAAGAAAGCATCATGCACAAGTGCATTACCTCCATTTTATGGAGCGAATGTTGCAGAAATGACGGATAAGAATTCCAAAATTTTAATTTTCCTAAATTAAAATACTCTTCAAAAGAAGAAAATGGTGGAACGCAAAACTGTGAAATTAATAAAGTCGGCACATGCAACGTAAAATAAACTGTGACTGCGTAACGGTAACCTAAATGCCTGAACCGAATCTGATAGTAAAACACGCAAGTTTTACAAAGAACACTTGATTGGTCATAGTGAATTTTAGTATAGATTTTTATAAAATCCAGGTAGTACGTGGTAAGCTGCATTGATTTGATTACGCAGTTAAGATGTTGATTTTTTTCTCTGCAATATTCAAAGTGGTTGCTGGGGCAATTAATTGTTTTAGATAAAATATTTTTCCTCAATAACTTTTGCTCTCTGTTACTGCACTTGGTCTGAAAAGAAAAGAGCACACTAAAATCGGAATCTCAAACAAGCGAGAGAGCAAGAAACATCCATCCCAATATCACAGCAGGACTTCTGACAGAGGCACCATGCGCAACTCTTTTGTTGCATCGTAGTCCACATCCTGATACTCAGTCAGGGTTTTTTGGATGCATGATTCCAATTCTTTGTGAAAATGCAACAAACCAACCAATGCAAGTACGAAAAGCAACCAAACAATGCTTTGCTTGCACAAAAAAAAATAATAAGTTCCCCATTTTAGCCTAGATTCTCTACAACCAAAATGCAATAATGCATCAGTGTTTAATATGCGAGCTAGGGTTTGCAAATGAGGCTTTATCGGGCAACCCGATGATTTTTTTTGTTTTCGGGCTTTTCTCGAGCTACCCGATGAGCTACCCGATAACTGAGTTTCTATGTAAATTTCCCCAATGGAAAACATACAGTGTATTCCATTTTGTATTGCACTGGCGGACAAAATTGCTGAACAGCGCTTGCTAAGCGTAGCAACACATTCACTATGTGCTACGCCTAGCAAACGCTGTCTAGCATTGGGCGTGCTAGTACAAAGAAAAAAACCCAAAATACCGCAAGTTCTCTAACAACCAAGGAAATTATATGGGAAAAAAAAGTTTCGGGTAGCTCGATAAGAAAATAAACGGGCTTTTTATCGGGTAGCCCGATGAGCGTTACTTGGGTTGCAAACCCTAGTTCTGGCCCAATTGAAAAATATCTTGGAAAGTAAAAATAGCTGCTAGAAATTTAAATTAAGTATAAATTGAATATATTTTCCATGAAAATTGACACTTGTCAAGTTAGTTAGTTCAATTAGTTTCTTATTGATCAATCCCCGGAATGTATTGATTGAAAAAACTCACTGCGGTGTTTGATATCACTGAACTCTGCATTACATAAATAAAGTTTGTTTTTACTGAATGGCTGAAAATGAAAAAATATTTTGTAGCGAGATAAGGATAAGTTACTAAAAATTTGTCAAGTGTGAAAACACACCTAATAAAATATTATTAGGAAATGATCCTCGTGTCCTTTCATATAAGAATGCATTGCTGAATGAGTTCATTACGTATGACCTTCCTCTGTCGATACTGCCGATATTATTGATGACATGAAACAACCTGACATGCTATGTAAACTACAACAACAGTGAAACCTGCTCAATAAGGAAAGGTTGTGCCGAACTCGTTCTCAACTCTTTTGTTGCATCGTTGTCCACAGCCTGAAACTTACTCAGTGTTTTCTTAGATGCATGATTCTAGTTCTTTGTTATAATGCAACAAAGCAAAAGCACCCAAACAATGCCTTGCTTGCACAAAAATAAGTTTCCCTTTTCTAGCCTAGATTTTTTCAACTAAAATACAATATTGCATCAAGTTTTAAAATGCGAGTTCTAGCCAGGCTTGGGTAATCACGGATTAGAATCACCAATCCTTAATCCGGGATTGGTGATTAAGTTAATCACTTAATCACCAATCCCACTTCAGAGTTTTTGCATTTAATCACAATCACTAATCCCGAAACCACCGGCCTTTAATCACTACTTAATCACTGAGTTCCTACGTACTCCGTGAAGCTGTTTTTATTATATTTTAGTTAGGTTATGTACCTGAGGCAAGTCACCACACAGATTACATATGAACTGACACCCCATAAATGTTCCCGAGTAATTTGTATACCTTGCCTTAGGTACGCATAATTGCATAATAATAATTTAGATTAGGGTCTAGTCCAAATCCAACTTGCATTTTCATTTAGCATATAATCACCTAATCACCAGTGATTGGGATTAATATTAATCACCAAATCACCAGTGGTTAATATCGGTATTAATCACCAATCACTAATCACCATTTGAAAAAGAGGCTTCATTTAATCCTAATCACTAATCACTTGACTAAAATGCGGTGATTACCCAAGCCTGGTTCTAGCACATTTGAAAAATATCTTGGAAGATGCAAAACCTGCTGGAAATTTAAGCTAGTATTATTATAATCGCAAAATATAAATTGAATATCTTTTCTAGAAAAACTGGCTTGATACTTGTATTAATTTTTAATTGAACAAGTGATGAACACTTTCAATGTATTGATTTAAAAACCCACTGCGTTGTTTGATATAGATGAACTCTGCATTACATAAATAATGAAATGTGTTTTTCAGATTGGGCGAAAAAAGAAAGTATTTTGTACCAAGAAAAGGAAAACTTACTAATAATTCGTCACTTGCTAGAGTACACTTAATTAATTTTTATTAAAAATTGTTCTTCATTTCTTTTCCATTATTAAAAATGCATTGCTGAAAGAGCTCAACATGTATGAACTTCGTATGTCGATATTATTGATGACATGAAACAACCTGACATGTTATGTAAATTACAACCTGACAGCGAAACCTGCTCAATAAGGAAAGTTGTGCAGCACTGTCAACTTGCGCAGAGAATAAAAATGCATGTTTTCGTTCTTGCGTCATTGACAACCTAACAACTAAAATCTTCGTTTAGGTTTTACCATGCTGATTGTAATAATTGTCATGATTTATGCAGCGTGTAACAAAACATTGGAGTATGAGCTTTACATCGTAGTATGAATAAAAGTATACACAAAGTGGGGCCATTGTTGTGGGTTTCTCCATTAAATGAGAAATACAGCTCTGTCACTAAAAAGCATCAATTGATTTGATAAAGTGTTTGCAGAATTGACAAATTTTCAGCAATTTTTCCTTGACTTTTAATAACAATACGAAAATATTATTTTGCACAATTCAGTTTTAAGTTAATGCTGATTTTAATACATTCTAAAAACACGCCCAATTGAAGGGTTTGATCACAATAAATATTGAAAAATATCATTCCTTCTTGATTTTCCTTTATAAATAAGCCTTCTTGCCACCACCGTAGGATATTTAGAATAAAGCCGCAAAGCAACAAGCGTCTTGCGAACTGCTTCAAAATTTTTGTATTTTACTGTTGCTGGTTGCTGGTTACTGGAGTAAATCCATTTTACAGAGCTTGTAGGATTTTGGCGGCCTTTAATTTGCAGTTGCAAATTATACATTGACAAAGCCATTGCAACCTTGATGTGTCAAGAGACTAACTGCCTGCTTGATAGTCTAAACCAAACTGACTTTTCTTTTAAAGAATGTGCATGATATAATTCGAAATCCGTGTCAACCGCGTTTTGTGCCGCGGCCGTTACGGTTTCCAAAAGAATTTTTAACTTAGAAATTTTAGAATTTTTTTAGGTTTAGGTTCTAATGGGTGCTTATGAAATTCAAGTTTGCTGCATTACGTAAATCTTTCACTGACACTAGTGAACTGAAAACAATATATTCCGTGATGGTAAAATATAAAAATATTGACGGACTTAAAACAAAAATTATAACTAGTGCAACACCAACACAACACAAATATGCGATTTAATTCCAACAGATAACTGTAGTTAATATACATAATTTTACTGTTTATTGAAGCTGAATGGTTTTGATAAATGTATGTCTAGTATATTTGTGTCTGAAAATGTCTGAATTGATTACTTTTTTCTGATTATTTGGTCATATGTGTTGTTTGGTTTACATGTAAACAATTTATTTGGCAAATAAATAAAAATGTATTGTTATTAATAGTAAAAATAAATTTTCTGTTTTTCTCAAGTCATTCCAATGCTAGTAAGTATGCGATTTTTTGGCATGTGTTGTTCATCCTTTGCCAGGATAAAAAAATATATATCAATTTTTGAAACCATATCACACAGTCACAGTCAGGATAAAAGGAGTTGTACTACTTGATGCAAACATGATGGTAGGTGACCAATTGATTGCCTTCTTTGTTCTGTTCCACCCAAGTAGCTATGCACAGTTATAATGTATATTTCTATGCTAATTTGAACACTTCTTGAACTAAGACCTTTTGCCCATCTAAAAAAGCGTGACAAAATCAAGCGTGGTTTGAAGTTGATCTACTTGTGTTCGTTTTGCATAAGTCTAAATGGTATTTTGAAATGTTTAGTTGTCATTTAAAAGATCTTGTCCCATCTCCAAGAGGTTGGAGAACACAGTTATATACTCCAAAATGTATTCATGTGAAATTGTTGCAGCGCCAGAAATTGCTCATTATTTTGAATTGCATTTTTTGGGCAAGCTATTTAGGTCACATTATAAAATTTTCAAAATTTGAAATAACGTTTTACTCAGTCGGCTTAACTTCTGAATGCTCAGACTGCAAATGAACATATTTGTGTAAACTGCTTGGGCAGGATAAAAATTTTAAAATCATAAATTATCATGATATTCCTAATCGTTTTGACGAAAGGTGCTCAAACCCTTTATCATTGTACATGGTGCTTTTGAAATACAATTTTTAAATGAAACTTGTTAGAATTTTAATTTTGAAATGTATAAAAAACCGAAAAAGACAAATCCTTTTAGATTGGGTTTTTTGTTCTGAAACTGGTACTACCTGGAACTGAATTTATTGTCTTATCAACTTATCAATAAAGTTGCATAGCACATCCTTTAACAAAATTCTCCTCCGATAAATATATTCACTTTGTTGTTCAAAATGGGGTAGCAAATCCGCATGATTAATTTAAATTTTCCATTTGCAGTACCAAAAATGTGTGTAGATAAAAAATTTGCGTATGTCAGTATTTTACATGAAGTGTCACTGGCACGGCAGATGCGCATG
Organism: Entomobrya proxima; assembly: GCA_029691765.1. NCBI lineage: Eukaryota > Metazoa > Arthropoda > Collembola > Entomobryomorpha > Entomobryidae > Entomobrya > Entomobrya proxima. Next base: position 42,337,821 of record CM056172.1, read on the forward strand.
TAAAATATTTTGTTGATGAGCACCAACACAGAATAGCAGTTCATTATGCATTCAAACCCGTTCAATTGATGAAAGGCATGTTTTACTCCTGTTGTTTTGAAGCATGATGTAAACTGCCGTATATGCCTAAAAATAAAACCTGATTTGATCAGGTTTTCCTGATGACTAAGGCACTGATGTGAGTTTTTACTCATCCAACTTGGAAGGCAAATGCAATATGCTGTCAATAAATATATTAGAAATTGCGCATGTTTATGTTTGATAAATTTACCATCCTCCTTGCCCTGCGTAGTATAAATACCACTTCGACAAACCAAACTATCCACATATATGCACAAGTTTGTAGATGATGGTCACACTCTGCACTCAGAAAGCAAGTGTATTTGTTTCTAAAAATGGACAACTGGCAAGATCTTGAACGCATTCTAAAAATAGGAGAGCTAGATCATTTGCCACTTCACAAACTGGAATCGTTCTTGGGAGATTGCAACACGGCAGTAATAGTAAGGTAAAAAAACTAGAGCAATAGTTTGTTTTTGTTATTGTACCTATTTCCGGAACATACATTTATACTCTGAATAAATATTATTTTTGAATTTGCTTACATGCAGAAGGATATTGCTATCAAAAAAGCTTGGCTCCAATGAGGTGTTGAATGGACTTCCTCACAAATCACTAGACTACACCAAGGTCTTTGGAAGTTGCTGCGAGAACGTCATTGGTTACATCCAAACTCCGGTTGGAATTGCTGGACCGCTGAATTGTGACAATGAATTGCACTACGTTCCAATGGCCACCACAGAAGGGTGTTTGGTGGCAAGTACTAACCGTGGTTGCCGAGCTTTGTTGGAATCCGGTGTGACTACTCGACTACTTTTTGATGGCATGACTAGGGGTCCCGTGGTCAAATTTTCTTGTGGGGTAGCAGCCGCCAATGCCAAAGCATGGTTGGATGATCTCAGCAACCAGAAGCATTTGGAGAATGGTTTCCAAGAAACTACCAAGTTTGGTCGGCTAAAACAAATTACAAGCACGGTAATATTGCCATTTTATGGCGTGTTTGATAACAATGGAATACTTATTTTGTTCAATTCTAATTTTTTTCTAAAAAGTTATTTTTAAGGTAGCGGGAAAGTACCTTTTTATTCGATTTGTGGCCACAACCGGAGACGCCATGGGAATGAACATGGTATCAAAAGGAGCCGAGCACTGTTTGAACCTTCTGCAAACCCACTTCCCTGATATGCAAGTACTCGGTCTTAGCGGTAACTACTGCACGGACAAAAAATGTGCGGCAATCAATTTCATTGAAGGTCGTGGAAAATCTGTTCTTGCGGAAGCTATAGTGCCTGGAGCTAGCGTGAAAACTATATTAAAAAGCAGTGTTGCCAAAATGGTGGAATTAAACATTGCTAAGAATTTAGTTGGTTCAGCTATGGCTGTGAGCGTGGGCGGTTACAACGCTCAAGCAGCTAATATCGTATCTGCTATTTTCCTTGCTACTGGACAAGATGTTGCACAAATTGGGGTAAGCAGCAACTGCATCACGTTAATGGAGCCCCATGGAGAAAATGGGGAAGATCTATATGTGGCGTGTACCATGCCTTCTCTGGAGGTTGGGACGGTGGGCGGTGGAACAGGTTTAGACTCACAGTCTGCGTGCCTGGAACTGCTGGGGGTTAAGGGCCCATCTAGTAATCACGTGGGCAAAAATGCAGCCAAGCTTGCCAGAATGATTTGCGCCACTGTTCTTGCTGGAGAAATTTCTCTGATTGCTGCACTATCGGCAGGACATCTTGTGCAAGCACACATGAGTCACAACCGTAACACAACCAAGAATGCCATCAAAAATTAAAATGCGTTCTGCTCGATATTGTTAAGAATAATTCAGATTTGCATCTAAAATCGTTTTCCTATGAATCAAATGTTTTATTAGTAATAATGACAAAACTGAGAAATAAATTTGATAAATCGTTAAACATTTTAGGTGCAATGAGTTATTTTGCAAGAGAGACAATAAATTTAATAAATCAAAAGAAAAATTGTGCTTGCATATATTTTTAAAATCCATTTGTGGTACGTGTCTAAATTATTCAATAATTGTTTCTATATTGATAACATAGTATTAAAATTCAGGTAGCAGCCAAACACCGCATGCATTTTTTGTAAATGCTCATTTGAAATCATTTCATACATATTTGAGCTTGTAAAGGTCAGTTGAGCTTGTAAAGGTCTTATATATCAATCTTAATGTTCCTAATATTCGCAAAAATGATTTAAAAACCGTAGAAGAAGGCTTACAAAACGATATCAAGCAGATGAAGGAAAATGGAATAAAAGTTGCCAAAACGTTGGAGGAAATTGTTAACTGGTATGCTAAAAGAGATGATTAGATACCGGTGATGAATTGCAGAAAAATGCTTTTAAAACCAATAGTTCTTGTTCTTCCAGGAATTTTGAAATTATCAAAGTGGTGTTTGGGTCTTAGTCGTTTAATTGTACATTATCTTGGGGTTATTGCAAAAGTAATTTTGTTAAATCACTAACTATGCAGTACACCAACCATTGTGTAAAGCGGTTTTCTGAAATAAAATAAAATAAATATTGTTGATATTATTGCATTCATCTATTGTTTAATAAATTTTCTTTTCTCAAAAACTCAATTAATTATATTGGTGTTTATTTCGGTGAATTTTTGTCGCACATTTTGGATCACACATTGTGAAGCATCCATGCAAATTTTTGTTTTGAAACTTGCTAAAACTGCATTTTGCATTTTGTATTCCTGTTTCATATTATGTCCTGAGAAGTATTCAAACTGAAATAAGCAAAGAACAAAGATTGTACTTTGTTCACTCAGATAAAGTCATTCAGTTATTGACTCTGCTTCCTAATAACAGAAACAGTACGACCTTTAATACATTAATTAATTGTACTGGTTATAAGTAATTTTGACCAGCCTTTTCATTTAGAAATAATTTAAGTTAGCTGTCAATTTTTAGCAATTATGTTTAGCAATTCTTCTCTTTCCATGATAATAATACAATAAAGTATTTACGTGTAGTAATAGCAGATTATCTGACTTTATGTGTTAAGCCCGAGGAAGAAATCTTTTGTGTTATTTTCTACTGCACCACCATCTCTAAAATTCGTATAATTTGACAATTTGTTGTTAAATCATGACATATTTATGTAGGTTAGAACAATGGATTCCGAATTTCGTAGATATTTCCTCATCCGCCGTCACGTATTAAAACAAGTTGTCAAACCAGTTGCAGTAAATTCTTATTAGTGCAAATACCCCGCAGGGTAGGTACATAGGCGTGTACCATTATATTACACCACAGAAACTTGTGAATACCAATCGTATATAAAGAACTGGTTTCCAGGAAAACTGTCACAGTCCGTTTCTACATGACCAAGTTGGTACTTGTTTTCAACACCTATTTGCCAAACATTTAGGGTATTATGGCAGTCCCAAATATTTCTTTGACTAATTGTCAAATTGCTACAATGGAGATGGGTGACGAGTTTGATAGCGACTTTAAATTTATTATTGACGATATCAATAATATTTTGGAAACTCAACTTGTCAATTATCGAGAAGGAGCTCAGCACACTATACCGTGGTTATGTAAGGTGCTTGAATACAACGTTCCCGGTGGAAAACAAATCCGGTGTGTTTAAAACTAATTGCTTTTTTCAAATTTTTCTAATTTTGTCGAGTAGAATTATGAGTAAGAAAATAGAATTCATTGTATATAACTCAAGAAACACTAACATTTTATTATTAAATTACACTGATTACAGAGGAAGAATGGTTGAGCTGTGCTACGAACGTTTGGTGCCGGATGCAAACCCGGAACAACTGAAACAGGCGAGGGTGCTGGGTTGGTGTATCGAAATTGTAAGAGCTTTTTTATATATGAGAGAAATAATAATCCTAAGCCACTAGTCAAAATAGTATTATGAAGATCGCAAAAGCAATTCCAGATTACATTGTATCAATACATCGCAATTTGTACCGTAAGCTTTTGAAAGCTTTTCAAAGTCACATAAACTGATATTCTAAAAGTTCCTGATTAACAATTTAAAATTTGATAAGTAGCAATAAGACAATTATTATCTTTTGGTATTAAAATTTTTCTCATCATAATCATACATTTTTGATTAAAGAAACATGTTTTTATTCTGGTCTGGTAAGATAAATGGTCATATTTTATAAAAAATGTGGTAACTGGTACAATGAAAACAATCTCGCACAAAATTAATATTCCAAACATTGTAGTTACAGGCCTTTTTCCTGGTGGCCGATGATATAATGGATGCTGGAAAAACACGACGAGGCAAACCATGCTGGTATTTGGTGGACAATATGGGCAACATAGCAATGAGCGATGCTTTGTTATTGGAACACGTCGTCTTCCAACTGCTTCAAAAACATTTTCGAAGTCACGCATGCTACATGGAGTTGGTTGAACTATTTTTGAACGTAACCTGGCGGACAATATTAGGACAAAGTGTGGATACGAGATTGGGTCATTCCAAAGCTTTCGGAAACTTTACTCTTCCTGTTTACGATTTTATTGCTGCATTCAAAACGGGTTATTACACCGTCTACCTTCCAGTGAAACTGGCTATGACATTGGCAAACCAAAACCAGGAGCGCAAAGAGGGCAATGTTCGGGAACAGGAGAAGCTGCTTTTGCTGATCGGTATCATTTTCCAAATGATGGATGATTGTATGGATTGTTTTGCCTCAGGTTCTGTAACTGGTAAGGACGGAACCGATATACAGGAAGGTAAGTGCTCATGGTTATCTGTCACTGCATTGGAAATATGTAATTCCAAACAGAGAGAGTTATTCAAGGAACACTATGGCAAAGCGGAAAAGGTTAACGTAGAAAGCATTCGACATTTGTACTATGAACTTGGCCTTCCAGCGCTCTTTGATTTGAGTAAGGAAAAGCTATACTCTGAGATTTCACATCGGATTAAAGTCTTAGGAGAAGACACTGTGACTAGTATTTTGTATGCGTTTTTGGACAAAATATGCAAGCAGGGCAGTTTGTCCTAAAAAGGTCACAGTACAAACAAAAAGCTTGGCTTGCAATAAATCCTTAAAACCCGTTATAACCTCTCTACCAAGCAAGTTTTTTTAGAAAATTGGATTATATGACAAATTTGCAAAATTTATTTTACAGTTAAATAAAAGTGTCACTACATTCTTTATGAAACTTTTTGTCCCACAAGTATGAGCTAAATATTTTGCTTTTTCATTTGTAAATTTTAATAGTTCTATCGTTATTGGAATTTAATAAAATTAAGTCACATGATATTGTATGTATTATATGGCACAAAGACTAAGGTTACCTACAAAAGCAATTTTGCTCGCAATTTGGCATTTATCAGCACCAGGCATGGTGGTACCCGCGGGTTTTTTATAAAAACCCATGGGCTGGGCAAAAACGGGTTTTTTTGGGGAATATAGGGTTTTTTCGGGTTTTATTGGGTAAAAACGGGTTCCCTATTTAAATACATGTAACATTATAAGACCATTGAAAAATCTTATATTCAACCAAAGCTAGCCGCGTATTGTGTAGCTATGGTTTGAATCAGCAAGGACAGCGTCCGGTTAAGATAGTAAGTGTGCCATCCAGATGTTGATACCAGCAGCTTTATTCTGATAAACTTGGCGTTTCCAATTTCCAACCACCTAACCATTACGGTACCTGTAACTTGCTTGCATCGTGGTTTCCCATTTGATTTCCAACGGTCTTGAACACCATTTCGCAATCCACAGCAAGAATGTTCTCCTCCGAAAACTCCGTCCACCACCCTACTAGATCTGGCACTGACTTGCGTCTTGACACAGATCTTTCAGGCTGGGTGATTGTGACACGGCCCGGATAAGTGTAAGTGGCACGCACAGTTCCAACCTCATTTTTACGGCAAGCGTTTGATAAACCCAATCAATCCTGCTTCCGAGCTGTATCTTGACCACCTACCTACCTAAGATTTCGCTATGTCCATACTGTATAAAGGTTTTTGGTGGTGAGTTGTACAAAAATCTTTGTCCCTTGTCCTCCGCAAAGTTGCAAAATTCGTTGTCCGTCCCTTGTGTTCCGCAAGTTTATATGATTGACATGCCCAAGAAATTCAGCCTGCACGCTTGAATGGATTGCCAAGAATAACTTCACAAACCCTGAATGCTAACGTGTGCGTTTGTTTAGTCTAGTAAATAGATGGATGTAAGAGAGTATAGTGAATTGACAAACACATTATGTGTTTTGGTTTGATTGCTTGGTTTCTGTTATTTAAGAAAGATATTGCTTACAGCTGAGCCATATAAATGTGTGTATCGGTTTACCCCAGTATTTTATTTTACCCAGTGGGTTTTAATGGGTAAAATGGGTAATACCCACTTACCCAATAAAACCCACATAAATCTTTGCTAAGTGGGCATGGGTAAAAACGGGTAAAAATGGGTTGCCCAGCCTAGTAATAAAACCCACCACCATGCCTGATCAGCACGAGTCAAATAAGTATAAAATTTTAAAAATTGGTCCCCGCTTCCTCATACTCGCCTTTTTGCTCAAGCTAAACAGGGGCAACGCCAGCGCATTGTACAAATTGCATCTCGATTTCATTTCTGGGTTCTGTTTGAGTTACACATCCAAATAATTATAGTAATTTTTCAAAATTTTGCGTAAAGAATTCTTTTACGTTTAAAATTTAATCGGACTGTTGCATGTGTAGGCATTGCTCATACATTTCATAAAAATCATAACTTTTGAATGGCAATATTATGCAATATCGGTGTCAATTTTGATTGTTATGAAACACACTAGTATACATTGTTCAAGGAAATATTTGTGTAAATGAACGTGTTTGCCATATTTTTATCATGCGTTGTGTCAAAATTGCGGACTCGCAAACAAATTTCCAAAAACCTGTCTTGCTCTGCAGCTGAATATTTCAACTCTGGGTACTTTTCTGCTACCAACAGTTTCAGCTTTTCAACCTCTTCAGATACAACGACCTTGAACTCGCCAATGTCATTTTGAGCGTCCAAATCCAGCTTCCTAAACACTCCAGAAATGCCAGTCATTTTGTCACTTTGGATAAGGAGGTTACCTTTATCCCAGTACCCTTAAACGAATATAAATGGACTAAAAGTTTGAAAATATAAACTTTACAGAAAGTTAGAATATTTGAAAAACCTGAGTAAAGTCAGGTGCTGATAATACACTTTTGTCGCGTCAATGAATACTGGCGTCGTTTCGGCTTGTCTGTTTTGTTGTAGATGTGGCTAGCAGACTAAATAATAATAATAGTTTATTGTCAATACTATACCCTTGAGAGGCAATTACATAGTATGACACAAGTCAAATTTAGTATTTTACAGTGGCTTTTATGTTTGATTACTTACAATGATTTAAATTACCTTACAAATATGATTAAAAATGGTTCATAAGCAATTTAACCGTATTTTTAAATATAAAGTATACAAAATAACACCAGTATAAAACACATACATAACTTTAAATTTTAAATCATTTAATCATTTAATTATTACATTATTTCTGCAAATTGTTAATAAAAATAGAAATTACTTCATCGATACAACTTTTGTCACAAGCATCCTTATCTTTTTTTAGTTAAATTGTAGTCATCGGCTTGAAGTCCAAGTATGTACCCACAAAGCGTTTTTTTAAAGTGGGAATGATAAATGTCCAGCCGTAAGGAACTCTGGAAATTTAAGCCATTCATATATAGAGTTATACTTAAAAGTTCGGTTTTCCCAGTTACTATTATATCTTATTGCAGGTATTTTATATGTATTATTTCTAGTAAGGCCTATGGTAACACTTGAAAAGTCAAGATAATTATTCATTAAATTATTTTGTGACAGAAATACAAATTTGTATGCAAACAATGCATTTTCAAATATTATTTTATTTTTAAAGAAAAACCATTCGAGGGAGAAGAATATGTCGTGTGAGATTTCGTCGTATTTCATCTTATTACAAACATACCTAGCACAATCGTCTATAATCTTATAAAGAAAAAGAAGTTGACCTTTAGACAAGTTGTTTCCCCATACAATGCAACTATAACTCAATATGCTTAACACAAAAGATCGAACAAGAATTTGTTTTATTTCCGTAGTTCGTAGTTGTTTGCTCTTCAGTGTACAAGTATTCTAGTTGTTTAAAAGCAAATCTATGTCAATAAATTAAAACAAATGGAGTGAATTAGAAAACATGAATATGCAGGGTATTGCGATTTATGTAAAGAAACAAGTGCACTTGGTATTTACTACTTGCAATAACTGTGTTAATAGATAGTGTAGAAAATATTACTCATACAAGAAATGATATTATGCTGCAAAACATTGTACGAGTCTCTTAACTCAAAGTCTGTGCACTATACCTATTAACATGTTTGACCAGGAAGCAAAAAACCAGAGACAATTATCGACAAATAGGCAGATAGTTTTGTTTCCCTCAGTGAGTTCCTTAATGTGCATTTTTTTGTAAATATGTAATTTGGGCCATTTGTTCTGTTTTAATTATTATAAACCATCGCCGAGTTACTTAGTGCTATTTTGAAAATTTGCGACAAATTTGTTAGTCATACATTTAAAATGCACTGTAAACAGGTTAAATAATTAAATTAACACATTAGTACAAAGTTTGAGAAGTAGTTATATTGGTTGAGCAGCATACAATTGGAAGATAAAATCCAGTGGACAAATGCATTAACATATATGTAGAATATTGAGTTGTATTTTTAAGTTATTGATATATTTACTGTTTCCTTGTTACAATGCAGTAATTATTAAAAACCCATGCAAGCAGTTATCATTAAAATACATAATTTCCAGAATATATAAAAATCTATTTTCATATTTATATGGGAATAAGAAAAATTACAACATGTCAAACAAAAACCGTGAACATTGCTGGCCAGTTTTGCGGTTTATGTGCAGTGGTGCATCAATAACGTCACTTTATTTTTTCATTCCTCTGCATGATCAATTTCATTTATACATTCTAGCGGGATTGCTACTGTCTTGTGTAGCTATAACTTTGGCTTGCTTTTTGTTTTTGAATTTGGGAAGTAAACTCACTTCATTTTCATTTTTCAATAATGATCAGTAGAAAATATGCCAATTTGTGGAAAACATGTGCATAGTCTAGCCGGTTTTTTAGATCTTGTCAACTTGTCTCAATGAAAGTGGGACCATTTCATAAAATAGGTAGAAAAAATGGTATTAGATTTATCCGTTACATTCTTCAGCGTACAAGTGTGTTAGTTGTTAAGACGCAAGTGTAAATAAATCAATTAAAAAACGGACGGAATGAATTTGAAAACACAAATATGCGGGGTAGTGCGATTTGTGTTAAAGAAACAAGTGCAGTTTTGGTATTAACATATTGTAAATCAATGAACCGCAAACATTTGTCCGATATTTACGTTGCCGAATCATCAAATGTCAGCAATTTGTATCGGAAGGTATAACGACAACGTTAATCTATACATATATACATATTTGTACGTTTACACACAAAACCCAACTTTTCTAAGAACCGTGCACTGTAAGGACATCAAATGCTTTGTTTTTTGTCTACATTGACAGTTTAGCATGTATCCTAATGTTACCTTTTACATCAAAAGAAATGAAAATACTTTCCTATGAAGGAATATTGGTTTGTTACTATTATCATTGGAAAGAATACGTGGTAACGCTTACGTGGGTAAAAAGGGTTTTGTCTTCAGTGCACAACCCTTTGCAAATGCTGAAAGGATGTTTGGAGACAGGGTTATACCTTTTATAACACCCATAAAAATTACTCCCGTCGTGTTTGCCTATCTCTGCCAGGTGTTTTCTTTTTTCTTTGAAGATTAACGAAAAACATTGTTAGAATACCTGCTACAACATTAATTTGGATAACAGTTGCATTTGATAAGCAAAACAAGAATCATTCAAGTAATACTATCTTCTAAAATTTTGTACATAAAAGAATAAATATGCCTGCATAAAAAAGTGTATAGTACGGAATAGCATTTTGTGTCTCGTACGTATTCGTTGAAACGTCTTGATGCAGTGTTATTTTCAGCAGGTACGAACCGCAATCTTTTTTTCACAAATGGAATAGAAAAAATTCAGCACTGTGTTTTATTCAGTACACGTAACAACTTTTCATCTGTACTAAAACTTTGAATTTAGTATGCAGACGCTTTAGTTTGTCAACATATTTTTGTTAGAATTAAATATTTGTAATTTTATGAAATAATATTAGCGAACAATAAGCATAATAAGTTACGTTTTACGGCAACAACCACTGACACTTTGTGCAATGGAGAAGGACGCACTACAAATATTACCGGAAGAGGTATCTAAACACATAATAATATACCAAAAAGCAGTGTTTGGTAACTATAATATAAAGGAGACTTAATGTTTTTATCATAATTAATATTTTAGGTATGGATAATGGCATTGGATTTTCTTATTACTGGAAAGGATATGTACAATGCAAACAATGTATGCCAGGTCTGGAAAGAGGCTTTAAAGAAGCACGTATTTACTTGGTTGTTTGATAAATGTGTTATTCAGCTGACCCGCTATCTTCCCAAGGACGACTTGTTAAATGCTCGTAGAGTTTGCAAGTTATGGAAAGGCAGCATTGACAAATATCTGAGAAGCAAGCGGCTTAACATAAAATAATCATCTGTTAATAGCCATGCCGCTAGATTTATGCCGTTAGCAGAAATGAACCTGTCTCAAGCCAGACAACGATTTGGACAAAATACTTCAGAGGTTTTAAAAAGATTTCATCGCAACTTCAGAACTCCCGTGAATAATCCGTTTGTGTCGCGTGCAGTTCACATAGACATTGACAATTTTCGGTTTGCTCTAATGCCATTCCTTGAACAATATGGACAACATATTTGGTACCTAACAATTAGCGTAACCCAGCTATCTGATTTTATAAATGAATTAAATAGACTAAATGATCTCGTGGATTTTGCCAAATTTCTGTGGAAAGTATTGGAATGCACACCAAACATTAAAATGTTGAAACTAACAATTCGTCAAAGTTTACGCGAAAGAATGACTTTTAACAAAACCTACAGAGCCCAGCAGCGTGCTAAGCTTAAGGCATTTCTGGAAGCTTATAATACTCCGCAGCTACCCAGTTTGCTAAATTTAGAATTAGATGTTGACCCACGACTACGGAAAATTTCGAAAAGCTTGGAAAACGCATGTGCTCCGCAGTTGAAATACTTTACACAATTGCATGATCAGGAACAAGATAATGCAAAATTGTTTGTGAATGCAGACCAATTTTGTTGGAGAATAAAAACAACAGGTTTGCCAGTTAGTAAAGCTGGTATAATGAATAGGCTTCAAAACTGTTCAAACATTACTACATTGTGCCTTGATATTGAAACTGATTACCGTGATGATTGTTATCGTATTTGTCCTACATTAATTATGCGGGCAATTGAAAAACACACACGAGCAGTTAAAAATTTGTCAATTTCGTGGACAAATTTAGAAAATGAATTTCCAATGATGGTTTATTTGCCATATTTGGAAAAGCTTACACTTCAGTTTGCAGGAGTGAAAGGAATTATGTATTGGTGTTTTTGCTTTATGAAATGTTTTAAGAAATTGAAGCACCTACAACTGCACTTTGATTTGGATTACGAAAGTCTAACACAAGTGTTTGATATGCAGCACTTTAACTATGATTGGAAAGCATGTCACCATTCAACACCAAGTTCTCATAAATTATGCTTAGACGGCATTCACAGTGTTGATATACTAAGCCGCTTGGACGATATTGAAACTTTTTCTAATAGAGGACAACCGTCGGATTTGTCTAAAGTTTACCAATCCAATATTTGGAGACATATTCCAAGCTTACAAAAACTTTCAGTGGCAATTATTTCTGCCCGTGGAAATGAACTGGATCACAGCCAATTGTTGAAGAAGAGTAAGTTGGTTAGAGAGTGTGGACGGAAATTTGTAGAGGAAGGGAAAGTTATGTGTGTTAAATCTGGTTTAAAAAATTCAAAGGACTGGCCTAAATGTTTTTGTGAAAAGTGTGGTGTAGAATCAGTTCGTTTTTATTTTAAGATATTTTGTACAGCTTATATATATTTGACAATTGCATATTTTATTGGAATACGTTTGACGCGTTTTTTGCAGAAACAAAATGTTGTTGTTGACGTTGCCAATCTACTTGATGTTAGTTTTATTACGTGTAGTCACTGTAGTTTGTTCTTAGTTCTAAAATGTCTATTTATCAATTTAAAACGAACACTGTGAATAACATGATAGGTACTAGCAAATCCGAGAATGGCCCGGAAAACTATTACTGGTTCTAGTTATAACTTTTAAATCATATTGAGTGCAAACTACCGATTTGAAAGAACCCTTTGTTATTTTCATACAAAATTTGATGCTTTTTTATCAAACCTTTAAACAAAATTGTACAGAAACAATATACCTAGTACCACTCAATATAAAAAACTGCATAAACACTAATTATAGGAGTTGTGATGAACAAAAACGTACATTTAACATTAGCACTTGATCAATGCAACATCTATGTTTGAAGTTTTTAGCACAAAAAATGTTAACTAAGAAAATAAAATTCACTCGTCAGTCTTGTGTTTCTTAATTCATGTATAGTTGATTAAAAACAAATAAAATGACTAAACTCACAATATCATGTTAAATATTACTAAAACATTTATTATTTGTAGCTTTGTGGAACATTCAACAAGAGTAAACAACCGCAATTTAAATAGAGAATAACAAGTAATTATTTTGTCATTTCACTGTGGCTAATATTTACATTGGAACGATTTAAAAAACACAAACGTGTAATACCTTTCAATGCAGATAGCTTGAATGCTCGTAAGAAGGCAGTTCTAGTTTTTGGAGCTTCCAGTACATCAGGTTCGAATACTTATGCACATTCTCATTAAATTTGTATCCAAGTCGACTTTGTTCTAAAGATGTGTGCATTAAATTTTGAAATGTCATCGCAACTTATCCAACAACAGTTTTACGTTTCTAACTTTTTAGGAATATCTCCTATTTTATTTTTGTCTAAACGCTGCAAAATACGCCATAATCCTAAACCCAAACTGCTTAGATTTTGGACAACTCTTATAATAATTTCTACTGTTTACAACACGGTAGAACTTATTTTCAGCGTTAATAAATGGAATCACGTTAGTGTACTTTATCCCTTATACGTGTTATTTCCACAAGTTGGGCAGTTAATATATCTTCTAGCTTTTAACCACAACGCAGTAAATATGATATTGTTTCTGCAAATTCAGTTGAATACTTCACAAAGCATTCTTTACAACATTACACGACGGAATTCAAACATTTGCACTGGTTTATTGGAAACACTGGTGCTTATACAGATGCTAATCAGTACACTTGTGGCGCCAGTATTGTTGTATGTGATAAGTCCTGCAATTCCAATGATTGTGCCTTGCTGCCATGAACTAACGTACAATATAGTAGTTGGTCAATCCTGTGTTAATATATCAGTGCCTTATCGTTTATTTCACGGATTTTGGGATTCACTGTCCCTTGTTCCAATGGGAGTACTGGCTCCACTAGTATCCAGTGTGGCGGGATTTGCATTGCTAGAAATTAATCAATATCTAAAGACGTGCAAGTAAGGCATAAATATGTTCACAATCTGCATCTGTCGCAGTTAAAAATGTTAATACTCGGCATTTTATCCATTTTTTGTTCTCGTAGACGACTGTCAAATCGACCAAAAGAAACCATAAAGTGGAAGTACAAAGTAGGAATAGCATATCGTGAAGCCCAGATATTTTCAATAATTGTTGATGAATGTTTTCAGCATTATATATGGCCAGTAATACAATTTCTAGGCAACGGAGCAGCAATAACCTCACTTTATTTTTTAGTTACTCTGCACGATCAATTTCAACTTTCTATTCAAGCTGGTTTACTGCTGTCATGCGTGGCTGTGAGTTTTGTTTGCTTTATGTTCTTGGATTTGGGAAGCAAACCTACTGGAGTTTCAGAAAAAATTGTGAGAAAATACTCCTGTATGTGGATGGGATGTAAGTGGTCGAGACGATTTTTTCGATCTTGCCAAGCAGTATCAATGAAAGTTGGACCGTTTCACAGAATGGATAGAGAAATTGGCTTGCGATTTATTCGATATATTTTGCAAAGAACTAGTGTGCTAGTTGTTAAGACGCAGGGATCCAGTCAGTCTAGTTGAGCGTAAATAATGCTAAAATTACTAACAGTTCAATTTATTAGCACTACCGTGAGCCCTGGAGTATACAAGGAGACGTTTTAAATTTTGAAAAAATATTTTTAGTTAAATTTTCGGTTTTTTAAAATAATATATTGACAAAATTTAGATCTATATCGCTTTTATGATTCTTGAAGAGTTGTTGGATATTACTATGCTTTTATTATTTTTATTATTGAGAAGATGTGTATACAACTAATGTATACGCCTCTTCTCAATAAACCAGTAATTTTAGTTTTACTAAATACTGTAAATTGTTATGATGACCTTATAATTTACTAAAAATACTCTAGACGTGTGATAATTTAAGTTGGCAGTTTATATATAAATACAAGAAAACAGAAACGTAAGAAATATTTTATGGCTTCTTGTCTGCCTTTATTTTCATTATTACATGTCAAACGTTTTGCATGATGTGATATCTTCTTGAACTTAAGTATCATTTTAATTAAGTCATGTTTTCGTTTTGTGCTTAAACGTGGCCGGATAAATGAAACAACTGTAATAAATACAACGTGTAAGTCACATAAAATCATTCAGAGCTTTATGTAAATCACGTGTAGTATTCCCAGTCATGAAATGTAGTTTTAGCATAAGTTGTTAGGTAAAATACGTAAAACAATTTGAATTTTTGTTCAGGAAAATTGGTTTAATATCAGATTTCTTTTCGTGGGTTTATACTTTTGTAAAATACTAAAATGAATTTCTCACATATACCAGATTGATTTGATTGAGTACTAACCTACATACTTTAATTCAATGAACAATTCAGTAAAACCAAACGTAGCTGGAAAAACATATTATTCAACGTGTTATTTACTAGTTGACTTGTAGATTTAGGATCTGTCAGCTCAATCTATAATATTATAACATTTGGTCATGTAAACTGTTTACCAAAATTAAGTTGACATGCGTGGGTGTAAAAACTCAAACAAGTACAAATACCAAAATCCTTCCCAAATGACATGTTATTTGAATTCAACGCAAAGCAAGTATGTTTAAGCTACAAGCCCAAAAACTCCAAACTCTCCTACCATCGCGTATTGAATATATTAACCTTTTCAAAAACTCGTTCTTTGTTAGTTGGGATAAATTTATGTTGTCCAAATTTAAAGCGTGTAGTAGTATTTGGTTTGCCAATAATAATTACAGCATATTTAGTTTTAAAATGTTGACGCAGTTATTTCAAATGCAGGCCAAGTGTGCATTTTTTGTTGGAGTATCACCTCTTTTGTACTCCTCAAAACAACGTAAAGTTAGTTTTAGAATCAGAAAGCGACTTTTAAAATTTTGGAGTACGGTTCAGTTGATATCTAGTGTATATAATTTAATTGAGATTCTAGTTAGCCTAAAACGTCAGCAAATGATAAGCGTTCTATATCATATTTTCGTTTTAATTTTACGAAGCGCCCAAGGTTTTTTACTTCTGGCATTTAACCGCAACGCTTGTAATATGTGCTTTCTGTTGGAAAACTTATTAAAAGTTCGAGGAAGCAGTTTTTACAATCTTCAGCAAAAAACTAAGAAACGCAGCTTCATGGAGTCTTTGGTGCTTTTTCAAATTGTGGTTGCTACAATTGCTGTTCCATTTATAACCTTTGTGCTTACTCCAGCCTTACCATTTGCTATACCATGTATTCACACATTGTTTTATAAACTGGTGTTTAGTAATCAATCATGTGATACTGTTTTAATTCTACCACGTATAGTGCATGGAATGTGGGATTTATTAACTTTTATTGCTGCGGGAGTTCTAGGCCCATTAGTAGTAAGCATTGCAGGATTTGCATTGTTGGAAATCGATAGATACTTAAACATATGCAGGTAACACACACAAAATAAATATGCAAAGCTGCTTGAAACCTGAGTAATTGCATCTATTTCGTTTTTAGAAATCTGTCGAATCGTCATAACGAAACATTACATTGGAAATACAACGTCGGACAAGCGTATCGAGAAGCACAAATATTTTCCCTAATTGTTGATGGATGCTTCCAGTACTACCTGTGGCCAGTGGTGCAGTTCATGGGCCACGGTGCATCAACAACATCACTTTATTTTTTAATTGCCCTGCATGATCAGTTTAATTTATACATTCTAGCTGGTTTGCTAATGTCTTGTGTGGCGATTACTTTGGTTTGCTTTTTGTTCTTGGATTTGGGAAGTACACCTACTTCATTATCAATAAATATACGAAGTAAATATACCAATATGTGGAACACATGTACATGGTCCAGGCGATTTTTCAGATCTTGTCAGCCTGTTTCAATGAAAGTTGGACCATTTCATAAAATGGATAGAAAAATTGGTATTAGATTTATCCGTTATATTCTGCAGCGTACATGTATTCTAGTGGTGAAGACGCATGAGTGAATACGTGATAAAAAATATTTATCAGGCAGTTTAAAGTTTTATTGAAAGGAATTTTTAAATGTGAAATGCAGGCATGGAAGAACAAGTGTTGAAAGTAATTGCACATTTATAAGGTCGTTTATTAGCTTGCGTCTTCAGCAGAGGAACTATCAAAGATGTTGTGTGTCCGTCTGTCTGTCCGTCGGTCTACTTTATATTCTACAACAGGCTAGTTTGTGAATTGCAACTTTCCGTGTTAGCAGCGTTTTCTCAAGTGCTGCTATGTTTAAGCTGATGTACGTACTGAGTTGAAAAATGTAAAGGTAGCTCAAGCTGCATTATTGGTGCTTTGGTATTCGTTTTGTAAGACCCGTTTGCACTAGAAACGTCGAAACCTGACTTGTGAACTTGTGATGACTAAAAGTTAGTTTTTTGTTTATGAACCTGTCCTTGCTTGTGGCGCTACTGAATATTCAGAACTTATTTAATTATTATTTGTCAAGTCTCATATTGTATTTCCCATGCTTTTGAAGCGTGTTGCTATGTTTATATTTTCAAGCTTAATTGTGTGTTACAAATGCAAATAATGCGTGTGGTCTTTCACTATAACATATTCATCCAGAAAATTGCAAATTTTTAAAAATTTTTAAAAAATATTCCCGGCTTATAACAATATCTAAATTTATTGCGTGTACAGTATAAAACTTGCAATCAGTTCATTTTTGCATAGTATTTATTTAAACAACAAAAGTGTGCTTTTAATGTGCCCGAAAAAATTGGAATGATTGCTATTCTACAATTTACAATTTTGAATCTGCTTGCTCAAAATTTTCTACTTTACTGTTTGGTACCAACCTAAACAACAAATGGGGAATCAGGGACATCGCAAAATCCACCAAGTCGGACATTATGGCTTTATCAAAACACAATGACGAACATGATGAACAATAGGTTTGTTGTAAAATGTTCCATGTTCATTGCGTCAGAGGTATGTGTTGTGTGTATTGGAAAATACGTTTTGAAAAAATAAAATACTGTTTGGCACAAAACTTAAAAATATGATTTAGTGTGGTTACAGACCACAAAAGGATATTATCCTGGCATTGTGTAATGGAAATGCGTTCCAAGAATGAAGGAAAGGTAAATAAAAATTTAGGTTTTTATTTCTTTAAAACAGGTTATAATACAGAAAAAAAAGAGTTTTGAATTTTTGAAATTTGAGTTTGTGTCATATGAAATAAATGTCGCTAGACCATTGCACATTTTAATGTATTTTTCTAAAGTCTTGTAAAAAGTTATTATATGCCATCGTGCGGATAAAATTCAAAACATTTTGCGTATATAAAAAGTAAACATTTTTTTCATTGTAGTTTTTTCAAGCTGTCACGCTACAGGTATAAATCTTACTTTCATTTTTAACATTGCTTACCTAATTTTCAGCAAAATGCTTACAATTTTCAATTAAATTTTTACCTTGTTACAACTTAAATACAAAATCAACACATTTCTGTTAGTCAGTGTACAATATGTAGTCGAATACAAACAATTCCAGTTTGCATTTAGATTTGTTCACAAAGTAAACAAAAACACCATAGAAGGAATTTAGGATGTCTATTTGTAACCACTTGCGCCTTTGCCTTTTAAGTATGTACTCAAATAAACTTACAATCATTTTTAAATAAATGCAAAACAATGCAAGTATTATGCACTCACAATCAAACAGAATATAAAACAGCTACCTAGTTTTTCAACTTATGCAATCCAATTTAGTTTACAATTTACAAAGCATCGATATATTTGTCTAAAAACTCCTTGCGTGAAAACATGGTTTGTTTATGATTCCATGTATTGTAGCCAACTTCAGTTGATACAGTCAATGCGCAATATCTTAAAGATGGAACTAACTTCCAAATGCTGCTTTTGTAAACCTCACTTTTGTCAACAGTTTCTGCTGTCAAGCCTACAATACTAATTTTCTCTTGTTCAACCGGACTGTCAGCCCAGTGTTCACACTTTCTTGTTTCTTGACAAAGCTCAGGCCGCATTTCAGCTATTCTCTGATCCAACTGAGGTCGTTTCTTGACACGGAACAAAAGTTGAAATAATTGTTTGCAATTTTGCAAAAACGATAAATCAATACTTGGTCTGTCTCTAAGTGCCACTATACAGAGTTGAAAAGTAGTTAGTTCTGGCAGGTCAACTTCAGTGGGAAAATTTAGTGGCGTTAAGAATTCAGTACGAATGGAAAGGTATTTAAGTGTACCTTTGAATTTTTCAATATATTTGAAAAATAAGGGCAAGCAAATAACATTGCATGGATTGTATTCCGTATCTAGAAAAACTGTAAGTTCAACTAAATGGGGGCAATGTAGTGACTTAAAAATATGCAAGCAATTGTCACTATTTTCATTAAATCTATGAAATTCCCAGTACAAATACTTAAGTTTATTAAACTCTGTGGGATGCTGTGTATTAGCTGTATAGCCAGTGTTTGCGTAACTTACAACATTGGAAACATATTTAGATTGCAGGGCTTGCTCAATTGGTGCAATAAATGGAAGTCGAATTTCTGCACGTTTTAATCCAGGTAGTTCAGATAATGAATTTGCTTCTACATAGACTTGTAAATTTGCTAATGCCTCTTCAGTTACAAGCTCAGGCGAAATTTCAAGCTCAGGAAAAACTGGCTGAATAATACTGCCCAAAACATTTAGCGTTCTTAAATTAGGAACCGTACTCAGAATCTTCCAGATATATTCAGCAATTTGTGTTGGTGAAGCATTTGTTTGAAAAAACACGTGCATAAATGGAAGCTCTAGAAAGTACACATGCACACCAAATGCTTCAAAGAGCTTAAGTACATTTGGACAGATTGATTGAATTGACACGAATAACCGTCTTGAAACAAATGGATTCTTATCAGAATTGTTTTTAAAGTCGGCATAAAATCGATTCAGTTTAGAGGCTGGTTCTGGACCGCAAAGCAGTGGGGAAATTTGAATGGCACGAAATAATCCAGAATCACTGCGTCCTTTAAGGCAAAACTGGTAGCGCTCTTTTTCAAGAAAATTGTCAATAAATTGGTTCCAGGATTTACAAACAAGTCGAAGTAGAAGTACGTCAGTGTTGGAAAGAAATTTGAGCAGTTTTGGAAAGACTGGAGGCCTAATCCATGTATCTGTGTAGTCTTCTGAAAGTCGCTGAAGCAGTTTGCATGTTGGTCGTATTTCGGCTAAATTACTTCCTTTTGACGCTAGTTTGTCCAAAATAACAGACCATAGCTGAAACAGAAATTTTGAGTTGATGAAAAAGTAGCAAATTTAAAAATTAAATGTAGACCTTAATTTTAGACACTGAATAAATACCTCTTCAGGAAGAACGTCCTCTGCCGCAACAGCTTCCATTTCGGGTTGGAGTATTATATTTACAAATACAATTTAGATTATTCTTATTGAGTATTTCCAAAGAGATAAACGTCAGTAGCTAGAGATGTGACTGCTATAGGATTCAACTTCAACTGATTAATGAATGTTAGCAAAGTTGTTCGGTGTACGTGGTAAGTACGCTCGGATACTTTTTGTGACATGACTTTTGTAAGAAGATAATTATACACATGTGTGCTTTAAGTACATGTCAGGGCATTTAAGCCTAGGTAGTAGGTACTGCATTGATCCAAAGAGTAAAACCCTTTCTGTTCATTTTGAAGCTTAGTGCACGAACACCTAACGAATTAGGAAAGGGAATATTTCAGTCGACCCTCAAAAAACATTTGTTTACCCTCATTTTATCATAACCAATCCTATCGTGTCAAAATATTAATCATTACTGGCCCTTTATTGATTTTTTGAGGATAAAGTATTATTTTTGTAATCTTATTCAAAAAAGTTAAGGTACATGTATTTATTTTATTCTTCGTAAAGGCTTTCATTCAAACTTTCTGGCGGACTTCCGTGGCAACTCTAATTTGTTCTGAAGTACTACGATGAAGACGTTGTCTGCAACCCTAGCACAACAAATTTCTGTGTATTTGTATTATTTTACTTCTTTAAAGAAATCTTAAAAATCTGTACAATGGTCAGCCTGTGTTTAGTTCCTAGCAAGCCATGGTCTAGTTTACTTGCTTTTCATACCTATACATACCTGGAAAACGAGGACGTACATGCATTTTATACGTTTGAGCACTGAATAATTGTTTATCCTCAAAAAAATCATTTAAGGGCCAATAATGATTAATATTTTGACACGAAAGGATGAGGCATGAAAATTAGAGGAGGCTTTAATGATTACTTAAGGGTAAAAAATTACATGCCTTTTAGATATCTTAAAATTGTTTTGCTACTGACGTGGTATTTCCTTTTGTCCGCCCACTTTTGGTTGCCGTGGTTGTTGTAAAGTGAAGATGAGAATGGGCTACAATAAACTAGCTGTTGTGGCAGAAAAAAAATTTGGGTTGCTGGCCTATGAAATTTTTAAAAGGACAAGCACAGTACACGAACGGCTGCTGAATTACAACTGAAAAAACACTGAGCAGAAAATACTGAAACCCGTGAAGAAGGAAAAAGGATTAGATATTGTTTAGGTAGTACGTGTAAAAAAATTTACGTTAATTTTGCATGTATTGCACACAAAATAACTTTTAATGTTTTTATATTTTTAGCTGTTCAGGTAAAGCTTAATCCCTCGATACTGAATTCCAAAAAAGGCATTGAAAACCAAAATTTTATTTTGTATATATGAGGTATTACAAGCACACATACACAAGCACAAAAGAGTAGTATGCCCAGGTTTGTAAATTAATATATTACGATAAGTAAAACCATTTGACTGGTACACATACACTAGTATTTCTGTAATTTGCACTAAATGTACTAAAATTACTTACTAGTTTGTAATTTAGTGAAAAAGCAAACACATGTTTAAGAAAAATTGTCTTCAAGTGATTGGGCAGTTATTGTTATGTTATTGCAGGTTTTTGTGCACAAAATGGACCATCTCCTTTGTAACTTCGTACAGTGCATGCTGACGTTGATTGGATATACAAAAACTTAGCCACATGATGAAGATATTTCATGCCATCATATAGTAATGCATGTAAAATGTTACGTAGCTGAAATCCTAAAACTTAGCAGTATTAAATGAAAACAAGTTTGCAACGATGGGAAACGTAAAATGTTTATAATATAAGATTATATAAAATGGTAGATAACACTTAAATGTTTATGTTTTTAATGAGTTTTCTTTTTCAGAATCTTGCTGCTTTTGGAATGAAGCCTATTGAGATATCCTGTGTTTTGTCTGCTTTATTTTTGTCCCAGGTTAACGTTTTACCTAGGTAAAACTTCTCTATTCAAATTATGAGCGCAATAGTCACCTAACAAGCAGATTTTTATATTTGAATACATTGGTAGTAAGATATATAATTGGAATTAAGATCTAACCTTAAAGGCACATAGCATTCTATATAGGTAATTCCAAAAAAAATTTCCAATGTTTTTTTTCACTTAATCTTATATTTGGTAAATCATAGGTAACGCCATAGAAATAATCAGTACATACTTTCGTATATTATACCTCACAATATTTAATAAACGACTTGAAGACAAGGCTGGGTTTTCTCGTGCTTCAATATACCAACAGAAATTTTGCTTGCGAGTACAACGGTACAACAATAGAGCATCATGAATAAACGTATATGGATAGCTCAAAAAGTAAAAGTTGCTTCTATTTTATAACATCAGTACATTAACTGAATGGTTTTGGCACAAATCCAAATTAAATTTGATGTCTATTGTTTTTCTATTTACGATGTGCAATTAATCATTACAATGTGCAATCATTTTTCAAACATTAATGAGTCTTCTTAGAATACACAATACTCGAATGAAATTGAATAGTTGTTGTGCAATGCATACTCGTCACACCAGTTCCTACTTTGATGAATAGTTCTACTTTTATGGCCTGATACATCAGCTAATGTACACAATTAAGGTGGATTTTATATGCAACATAAGCAAACTATAGATACAGCTAATACAAATATACACTTCAGAAATATATTTTTATACGAAAAGCTGCGTCAGGTACATTTCTCGAGTGAGCACTGAACCGTTATATGTACCTATATGTTGCATATAAAATCCAAACTTAAATCAGTACATTAGCTGAGGTATCAGGCTATGTCCTTCGCGTACTTTAAACAGACTGACAGGTCACGTAAATACCCAAAAATTACACCAGGAGTACGTTCGTTTAAAAAAACAAACAGACGCAAAAGGGCATCCAAAATGTGAGTTACTTGGTGCACTTATAGTGGCACATTTTATTTAACAAACAATAAGGTAACTTTAAACAAATCACAAAAGTTAGCAGTCTGTTCGCGTGGACCTAATTTTGTAAATTTTAAAAGATGGACAAGAAGCATCTGCAGAAAACCAAGGGGGAAATGTTCCAGGGCTTTTTGCATCCCATTTCCATCTTTCCCGAAGAGGTATACCAAATCTACTAACTAATCAACAAAATTACTCATTTCTTTATGAAATTTTGAATTTCGAAACATTTTCCTAACAATTTCTGGTGTTCTGCTCAGGTCTGGGAAATGATTTTAGACCGAGTATCTTCTATTGACCGCCTTGCCACTTGCCGCACAAATTCGCAATTGGACACAGCTTTTGGCAAGTGTAAAAATCAATGGTTATTGAACCAAGTGCTACCTTTTATCATTAAGCATTTTACCCAGAAAGCACAACTTTTAAAGTGTCGTCAAGTGTGTAAAAATTGGCGTCGCACTGTAAACACCATCCTGGAATCTGAGCATCCGTGCCGACGCCCTTACCAAAAGGATCATCCTCTGGAGCAGATATTCTGTCGCATGCCCACCATTTACAGTAGTCTTCGTCGCTGTGGTCTGGAACATCTTCAGTTTACCCCAAACTCTGCTCACAAGTTCAGTAGCTGTCCAGATCCCACTAGACCTTTAGTTGGTCGAGCCGTAAGCTTATATATCAATGGCTGGTGGGTAGATGAACAAGTTGAAGAGTTTTGGACTGCGGCTCGTTCATATCTGGAGCTTCAAGGAAGAGCCCTCTGGCACTTCAAATTGGTCATGTATAGTGACCACTGGACCACTGAGCGTTTCTACCTGATTCTGTGGGAGTGCCTTAACCTGCTGCCCAATCTCAGAACACTGGAAATACGCTGTGTCCGGAAACATCTTGACAAAACATACAATACCGAAGAAGAACTGGCTCAGCTAATTGCCGCCAATCCGTTGCCCGTGTCTCCATATCTGCATTCCCTGGACATTAATTGTGTTCCGAGATTGATGCAGCAACATTTTATCGCGCAGTTCAATACTCAATTGAAGCGTCTCACGGTTGACATGGATGTTTTTGATGGATATAAACTGAAATGCACTCTCCTGGAAAACCTGGTCGAGCTAAGTATCAAGGGAATTAGTTCTGATGACCTTCTTTGCAGATTGTACAACAGGGAAACCATTCGCATTCTCAGAAATTGTCACAAGTTAACTCTGGACATGAGTTTATTGCCCTTCACCCGGGACTATGACCTGTTGAGGGTGCTGATGCAGTACCCTCAACTGAGACATATTCGACTTGTTCTGCACTCCATCAGCAAGAACGGGAGGTGGTTCCACAGTGAGGAACAAGTAGTGCCGGCAGTAGAGTACTTTGAAATTGAAGGGAATAACCTGGACCTTTTCCATTATTGCGCGTTGCTCCACAAATTGCCGAACCTGAAGTATTTACATATTCGAGACACCTCCTCTCCAGGGCATGACGGCGCAACAGTAGTGAGCAGTGAGGCTGCCAAGGTGGAAATCGAGCAATATATGTATTCTCACAAGCTGGAAGAGAGTCGAATCTGGGATACGCTGGACCAATTGGAAGTGTTAACATTTGAAAGTGAAAGGGGTTCCTTGAGACGTTTCTGCAATAGAGAGCAGGTCAAGCATTACCGGGAACGGATTGGAACGTATGATAAAAATTCCATGTAAAACGATAAAAGAGATTTAAGCTGGCTGTCAGGGGTATCAAACTAGAAAAATTATTTTGCAACTGTTTCAGATTTTGTATAGTGATAAATAAATAAACTGATTCATAATTATACACTGATTGAATTTAAATTTATTAAGCAAATAAGGATAACTTGTGTAAACTGTGTATGCGTAGTAGTACGTCAACATTGAGTAAGCATGGAATTTATCAAAGTGTCGGCATTTGACTTTGACATTCTGGTATTTTGTGTGTTAGCAATG
This sequence comes from Entomobrya proxima, assembly GCA_029691765.1. NCBI lineage: Eukaryota > Metazoa > Arthropoda > Collembola > Entomobryomorpha > Entomobryidae > Entomobrya > Entomobrya proxima. The sequence continues at coordinate 42,362,790 of CM056172.1, forward strand.
AATACACATGATATTGTAAAATAATTGGAGTTATGGAATATTAAATAAATCCTCTTGTGTGTATTTCTTTAACCTCATATAGAGTAATGTTATGCATTGCAATACAAAAAAGCAAGTTTTTATGTAGGCTTTTTATTTATAAAATACCTTTTCAAAATATTTCATTTTCTCTAACACGTTTCTCTGAAAGTAAGTAATAGATTCCAAAACGTAGTATTCGAAAGGTTAAATAACTCATTTAGCATTCAAGCTCTTTATAAATGAATTTCCAAACGAAAAAGGCAATGCTACTTGTCTGCTAAGCGTGATTTAAAAACTTCCAACGACCTTTTCCCTGACAAACTAACAACACATTTTTTCTATGCTTTATTTATTAGATGCCGAGCAATCGTTTAAAAGTAAACAGTGTGGCTGCGTGAAATGTGTATGCAGTTTTGCCTTTATACTTAATGATAGTTTTGAAGCCATTAACGTGTTGCAATTAGTTATTGCTGTATTAATTGAAAACATCAAAAAATGATCTATTGTAACAAATAAAAGATATATTCATAATAAAGACAACCAAGAGAACTTATTTATATTAGTTTTAATTTGCACCTACCCACAATTAATACTTTTACTGTTGGATAATATACTATTTCTTTTTTTTAAAAAACCTTATTCAAAATTTAAAATATGTGCCAGAAAGCACATTGCTACACAATTTAACAAGACAATTGCTATGTGGTAGAATTATTGAAGTTCATTTGAACTTGCAAATTAGGCTTAAACGACGCTTACTGTCTCTTAAATACCTTACAATTTAATTACAATTATTTTTATCCTTTTCTTGTAAAAGGTTGGAACATGATTGAAAAAATGCAATGAAATTCGAACACACTAAACCGAAAATAACACTCCCTTTGTCCTCACTAAATACAATGGACACAACACGAAAAATAACATCTAAAATTAAACAACCCATAGACTCGCTAGGACCAATCTCCTCTAGTGAGCAACAAACATTTTCACATCTAAGGTCTTTGCGATTTCGCAAATCGGAAATATAAAAAAATAACAAAATGAGAAACACCACTGAAGATCCAGCACATTCCTTAAAGACACCTGCAAATGTAGAAATTGGAGGCATGGCGTCCTTTCCCTTCAAAACTATATTGCAACCCAATTGTTTGTTGCTGATGTTCACTATGTACATATTTAGAACACTCCAAAACGTTGTAGAAAGTACCATAGCCAAAAATACGGGGTGGTAAAACAGAAGACAAATACTTATCTCTGTCACAATGGCAACTAATGTCATATTATTCCAGAATCGTATATAAAACTCCCTAGTCTCCGGGGATATATCCTAGAAAGTTTATATGTACTTATTAAAATAATATTGGTAAACAGTTGTTACATATAATAAAATTATAACAAGAAGCTTTTACTTACAAGTATGATAGCTTGCGTTAGACGAAAAGATGCAAACGCGCGTAAGGCTATAACCATAAACCAGATTGCATATATCGTCCACATTGCAATCCAGGCAATTGCATTTATATACTGGTTCGCGCCACATTTATTTACTGCCCAGTTTATCACCCAGTAGAACAGTGATCTGCTATGTTTACAAACAAAAAGGTAGTCACCAAAATAGAAAAGACACAGAGCAAGAGCCGGAAAGAATCTCAGAAGACGGCGAGCGCTCCCTCGCTAATTATTTTACAAAAAAAGGAACATGTTTGTTATTAATATGTTTTCATTCAAATTTAAGAGCAACACAAATTCTTTGTATTAAAATTGTATAATTATGAATATGTCAATTACCAACAATCCACTTGTTCCCCACGTTGCTAAGGTTTTTGGTGCGATTTTGTCAATTCTGGCAATAATACGGGACCAAGTATTTAGTAGAAAGAAAAACATGTTTACAGCAGGTTCTTAATTTGGTTCACAGTTGTTAAGTCTTTAAAAATTGGTATATGTTTGTAAGCGTATTTTAACTTTGTTATAATTTTCGAAAAGATGCTCTTCTGTTGCGCACAACTATTGTTTTGCAATGTGATAACTCTTTTTCATTACGGCTAACTTATAAATGTAAACTAGCGTTCCAGGTTAAATGTGTAACTGCAGGCGAACAAGCCAACAATGTCAACTACAAATTTTTCAATATTTGAGTGATAGTGAGAATAGAAACTTTAAGCATTGGGGTGTAATACAACTTATCCAAATGCACCTTAGGTGTGCATTTTCTTTTAAAACTCAGCTATTTATATTTTGTACAGGTGAGGGTTCAAAACATTAATCCTCTTTCACGCTGCTTTCGGAGAAAAAATAATGTACTACCTAGATTACAACAACAGACAAGCTCAACATATTTGGCTTATAACCTAATATTTGGGATCGTTGTTTTACTGCTGATTCAGGTATCTAAAACGTATACATTCTTTATATATATAAGTGTATGCATACAAAAACGACGGAGTTCCAAAATAATTTACAATACATAGTGTGTTTGTGTTGCAATTTCTAAATTAAGTACGACAAATGTTTAACCCTTGCAATTCAGGCTTTCCCGAATTTGAGTTTTATAATACAAATAAAGGGGGTTTAACAAGTCGAGTCAGTTTCAAAATCTTGACAACAGAATACATTTGCTTAATCCCTCAGCTCCTCGACTAAACAATTGAGTTATTTCTACAGACAAAAAAATGAATGTGAAGTATCTAACCAAATCTAGAAGTTCAATATTTATACTTTGTAGCAAACATCAATGATTCTTTCGAATAGAACAAATTCAGAATACAGAAAATGGAGCAATGCATTTAGTAGTACGATATGCAGAGATAGGCAGGCATTCACGCTTTTTGAGTAGCATCCATGTCCAGTTTGTGGGAAGAAATTTTAATTATATAACCAGCTTTATTTTATGGCACAAAGCATTAGCAGATTTGGAGAAATTAGCCTATTTATCCCTAGAACTTCTATAACCACAGATAACTCAGATAGTTCCTTCTTTGCAAAGTTAGAACGTACGTAATACTAAAATACTAAACACACTATACAGTAGCATAAAATACTAAGCACCTGTGTTAGTCTAATCGAAATTTTATTCTGACATCTGAATAAGTTAGCTATATGTTTTTGTATATATTTTAAGGTTTGAAAGCCCAACTTAAGCCAAGTCCTCAACCAGTTATTAAAAGTCTCCAATTATTAATTGATGGAAATGGTCTGTATAGTCTTTTATGCAATTATTCCTGGAATAATATTCCAAATCAATACATTCTATATCCTTTTTCCTATGAATTATGGTACTCCAAAGGGACGCAGATACTGTAAAACACAAATTAAATCTCTCTTAGAATAATTTAGCTTACATAACTCATTTAGCATTCAAGCTCTTTATAAATGAATTTCCATACAAACAATGTAATGATAATGCCAGTTTTGCCTGATACATAATGATATAGTTTTAAAGCCATCAACGTGTCACAATTAATTATTGTTGTATTTATTGCAAACATCAAAATATGATCTACTGTAACAAATAAAAAATATTCATAATAAAAACAACCATGAGAACCTATTTACTTTAGTTTTACTCGCATTTACCCACCATTAATGCTTTTACTGTTGGATAAATATACTTTTTGTTTACAAAAAATCTTATACAAATTCAAAATATGTGCCAGAATTTACAATTTCAAATTAATACATAGTTTAACAAGACAATTGATACTTAGTTATTGATTTGAGGGAATTTTGTGAATATACATAATATTTCTATTGAATTAACTGGTGTTCATTGGAACTTGATTATTAGGCTTAAACGACACTTACTGTCTTTTATATACCTTAAAATTTAATTGCGATTATTTTTATCCTTTTCTTGTAAAAGCCTGAAACTTGATTGAAAAAATCTAATGAACGTCGAACTTATTAAACCGATAATACAACCTGTTCTCCCTTCCTCCTTACTAAGCACAATGGACAGAAAACGAACAATAACATCTAAAAATAAACAACCCATAGACTCGCTATGGCCAACCTCTTCTAGCGAGCAACAAACATTTCCACACCTTATGTCTTTGCGATTTCGCAAATCGGACATATAAAAAGCTAACAAAATGAGAAGCACAACTGAAGATCTAGCACAGTCCTTAAAAATTCCTGCAAATGTTGAAATTGGAGGCATAGCGTTCTCTCCCTTCAAAATTGGATTGCAACCCAATCGTTTGTTGCTGATGTTTATTATGTACATATTTAGAATTCTCCGAAACGTTGTAGAAAGTACCATAGCCAACAATAAAATGTGGTAAAACAGGACACAAATACTAAGCTCAGTAACAATGGCAAGTAATGTCATTTTATTCCAGAATCGTATGTAAAACTCCCTAGTCTCCGGAGATATGTCCTAGAAAGATTATAATTCTCCATTAAAATAATATTGATAAATAGTTGTATTTACAATAATTTTATAACAAGAAGTTTTTACTTACAAGTTCAATAGCTTGCTGTATGCGAAAAGTAACGAATGCTTGTAAAGCTATAACCATATACCAGGTTACGTATATTGTCCACATTGCAATCCACATAATTGCATTTTTGTACTGATTCGCATCACATTTGTTTACTGCCCAGTTTATCACCCAGTAGAACAATGATCGGTTATGTTCACAAACAAAAAGGTAGTCACCAAAGTAGAAGAGGCACAGAGCGAGAGTCGGAAAGAATCTCAAAAGACCGCGAGCGCTTCCTCGCTAATTATTTTACAAAAAAAGTATACTTGTTACTAAAATGTTTTCATTAAAATTCTTTTTATTAAAATCGCTTAAATATATCAATTACCGACAATCCGCCTGTTCCCAATTTTGCTAAGGATTTTGGCTCCATTTTGTCAATTCTGGTCATAGTACGTGACCAAATATTTAGTAGAAAGAAAAACATGTTGACAACAGGTTCTTAATTTGGCTCTCAGTGATTAAGTTTTTTAAAATTGCTATATCTTTGAAAGCGACTTTGATATAATTTTTTTAAAGACGTTCTTCTATTGCGCGACTATTCGTTTGCAATATTATAACTCCTCTTCAGTATGGTTAACTTACAAATGTAAACACTATAACGTTCCAGGTTGAATGTGAAACTGCAGACCATCAAGCCAACAATGCCAACTACAAATTTTTCACTATTTGAGTGAGAATAGAAACCGCAAAACATACAATCTTATCCAAATGCACCGTAGGAGTACATTGAGTTTTAAAACTCAGCTATTTATATTTCATACAGGTGAGCCTTTAAAAAATTAATCCACTTACGTGCTGCTTTGCGGAGAAAAAAATAATGTACTACCTAGAATACAACAACAGACAGGTTCAGCATAGTAGGCTTGTAACCTAAAATTTGGGATCGTTGTTTTAAAAGATATCACTAAGACTGCTGTCTCAGGTATCTAAGACGTATGCATTTTTTAATACATTTAAAGACAAATGTTCAACCCTTATAGTGCTAAACGTTGTGCGTAGTGCTAAGCAAGTCGAGCCAGTTTTAAGAACTTGACTACAGAATATATTTACTTAATCCTTTAGCTCCTCGACTAAACAATCGAGTTATTTCTACAGGAAAAAGATTGACTGTGTAAAGTACCCAACCATATCTAGAAGTTTATTTGTTATACTGTGTAGCGAACATCAATAATCCCTCCGAATATTTAGCATATTTAGAATACAGAAAATGGGGCAGTACATTTAGTACGAAAAGCAGAGATGGGCAGTCATGCACACTTTTTAAGCAGATTTCATGTCCAGTTTGTGGGAAGAAACTTTATTTATATAACAAGTTTTATTTTATGGCATAATGCACACTTATTGGATTTTGAAGTTCCCTTGGGTGGAGGAGGAGAATATTACAAAGTAAATGACTTGCTGTAAAACGCGTTTACAAATTTGGACAATTACAAATTCGCCTATTTATCCGTATACTTTCTATAACCGCAGATAACCCAGATAGCTTCTTCTTTGAAAATTAGAACGTACGTAAACAAGCATAAAATGCTAAACACCTGCTAAAATGCAATGAATTTAAAAAGTTATAGTAATGGTTAGGCTGTGATATGATATATAACTTTGTAAGATGCAATAAGCACGCTGTCGTGAATATGTTATGAAGGAAAGTTTTTAGAAATTTGAAAAATATCGCAGTTCCATTAGCATGTGTTTTTATTTAGGCAAAATGCATATGAATTTAATAGATATCCGGTGATAACACTACTACTTGTCACTATCATCATTAAACAGAGCAAACAGTTTTTAGAAACTTTCTTTATATTATAGCTATATAGGTAGTCAAAAGAAACAGCTCATCTTTCATAATATCAAGACAGTAATTTAGATAACCTGAGCCATAATCATAAAAAACCATTCATTTTTTATAATTTATGTCACGAAAATTTAGCTTTCCCATTTCTCCGTGATGTGTGATTTAAATTTCAAAGAATTTGTATAAATGAATGACTTGTAAATGTGGATTATGTTGGATATAGATGCATTGAGTACAACACTGCATTGGAAAAGCTTAGGAAATAGGGGCTCCAACGGAGGGCAACGATGACGACATGACATGATAAGCCAAGTCATTATAGTTTAATTGATGGAAATGGTTTGTATAATCGTTCATGTAATTAGTCCAAATCAATGCATTCAATATCTCCTTCTTGTGAATTACGGTACTCCAAAGGGACGCAGTTACTATAAAACACAAATTAAAAACATATGAGCTTAAATATTTACTTAAATGCTTACATGTTTACAAGTAATAAATTTCCCTAAGCCTTAATTTAAAAGTTAATTGGGTTAGCTTACCTGACAAAAATCGCATGCTTCTCAGTAATCACCGGAAACTGGATTTCCTCCTCGTCTGATTCCCAAACCATTTGCTGAACACCTACATCAGCCTGGACCTCAGAAACGTGCTCCAAATTTCTACCTGCCTCACAGACTGCAGCTTGGGGTTCGTCCGATGACGCCAGAACTTCCGGTTCACTGCCACCCTTTTCTGGTGCATCTTTCTCTTTTTTCCTGTTTTTAACAGCCACTTTAAGAGCCGCCTCCAGAACCTTGACCTTGGTAGTTAACTTGTTATTTAAGCGTTTAGACGCGCTCAACTCATTTTTAAGGGCAGCTCCAATGGCTCTCTCCTGAGCCCACTCTGTTCTCAACTGGCGGCTATAACTCCTTCCCATTTTGGCCTTTTCCATTTTCTACAAAAGCTACTTTAACGTTTCATACTAGATTTAAATTCTAACTCTATATCTCTATCTATCTATCTAACTTTTTTTTAAATCTAAAACTATTTTCTAACTTTTGAACTTATTTCTCCGCACGTCTCAGTCGTATAAGTAGATAGCAGATACTGCCTTCCGGCTTCGATTCGATCTCTTTCTTGACCCGAATTGTAGCACAAAAGCGTATAGAGTGGCAGCAATTTGTAAGCTGTGTGCAGCGTGCATGCGTTTTTAAATAGCGTCAGCCACTTCGTAATTTACCTAAATTTGTCCGTCTGTCTGTTTGGTTGCATGATATCTCCCAAATGGCGATTTCCTTGAAACTTGGCGCTGGCGTTACCATAAAGATTTCTTTAGAGAAAGGACCCAGCTCCCAGAATTCTAGCAGGGGTATACGAAATACCCTGTGATTGTGGTGACGTATATATTGGAGAAAGTAAGGACATTGAGAGAAGGAAAACAGAACATGCCGCAGATCTTCGGAACAACCGTGTTGTTCAGTCAGCTTTGGCAGAACACAAGGATCAAAATCCCAATCACAACTTTGACGTAGGCTCCACAGCCCTGCTTTGTTACGAGCGAAGATGGTTCCAACGAACCTTCAAAGAAGCCATTTTTATACAAAAACGGCCAAATAACATAAACCGGAACACTGGCATGGACATCACTCCCTGGATACCGTTAGCGTTGGATTTGATATAATGTTTTTTAATTTATTATTTGGAAATTTTGGACCTTGTATTCATGCATAATATGTAGTTCCCGTTAGCAAGTTATTGTTGCTTTACCCCTGAGGAAGAATACGGCTAGTATTCGAAAGCTTGGGAATTAATAAATTTATCAACCTTTAAAGCCAAAAATGACTACTACTAGAAAGAATCCTATTGATTTTTGTCTAAATTGGTAAAACCTTTTGGTGACAAATCGAGGTCAAGGGTCACGCGACAAAAGTTCTCATAGTCGGTTTAACCCACTCGGTTAAATATAACATTGAAGGGCTAATGGTAGATAAAATTTATTTCATCTGTAAACAGCAAACGATTAAAGTTAACGTTTAAGCAAGCAATTAGAATGAATGTTTTGATTAAAGTGTTAAAATTAATGCATTGATTTTTAACGCTACTTTTGTATTCTGCATTTTGCTGTATATTTCCTTGCTTTTGTTGGTTTATCGCTAGAAGCCGATACAAGCTTCTAATTTAAATAAAATGCGAAATTTTGGAGATAGTGGTTATTCGCTTGACGTGACGTTATTCCAAGTTGGATGATTGGTTGTCAATATAGGTAATGCAGTGGAACTTAAGTGGAATTATGTATGCATGTCATGTATGAAGGTAAAGTAAAAGTGAATGTACTTTTTTGTTTCATTTCCTTTTCCTGTGATAAGGCTGCATAAACTCTTTCATTTTTCTAAAGATATTTCGTTCGTTGATTATTTCTCGCAGATAAAGTGATTCTGTATACTTTTTGATTATTTTCAAGATTCCATAATATCCTTTAGAATGCAACTTAGGGGACCAATGTGTGCATGAATTCTTGCTATGAAATGAAAAGTGATAAGCTGAATTGGATATTTTCATAAAACGTTTTATATTATGAAGCTGTATGCCACTAATAAATTAAGATTTGTCTAAATGTAAAAAAATTGAAGGCTTTTTGGTGAATGAACTTTATTAGGTAAACCGAGTCTTTATTTCAAGTCTCTTGTATATTTTCAAATACTGATATTATTTTACTCTTACTCTGTAATAATTAGGTACTACGGTACTAGGTTAAATGGCTTAAATCTCACTTTGCCCCAAAAATTATAAGTTACGATCAATGAATTAGAATCGTATTTCTTTAGCCGGTGCAACAATAACCAAGTTATCAAGACACTACTTGAAAAATTCAAGAACATTCAGTTCTTCACAGGTAAATTTTATTCGTCAACTTAATTTATAAATCCATCTTACAAAAAACTTACAAAGGTAAATATTATGTCAATTCTAAATTCTATTAACTACTTCCGCTTAGATTGCCTTCTAATTTATACAATACTGACTATTTCCACAAAACTTCTAATAATTGTTTATAGAGATCATCTTACAAAACCTTACAAAACTGTCATTTTTTATCTAAAGCACAAATGGCTCTTCCCACTTTTAAATAACATTTCCACTCTTTTTCTAAACCTACAAACTTAATTTTATTAACTGATTCCCCTACGATTGTCTTCCAACTAAACATCAAACTTCACTTCTTTCATTTTGCACCTTCTTCTTGTATATTATTGTACTCCATTGGAACGCAGCAACTGTAAAAACCAAAATTAGAAATACACGAGCCTAAATATTTAGTTAAATTCTTACACTTAACACTTTATCATTTTCAAACTTCTAAAATTCCATTTTCAATTACCTGACTAAAATAGCAAGCTCATTAGTAATCACCGGAAGCTCAAAAATTTCATTAGCCCTCCAACTCAAATCATACTTCCAATTTGTCCCGTTCAACTCATCTTCCACCTTGTCATCTTCTTCGGAATCGCTCAGCCTTTCCTGGTCCACCTTTTAATCAAATAAAAAAATCAATTAATTGCCCAATCACCAAATCAATCATGTCCTTTTTAAATAAATTACGATTCCACTTACCGTTTCCAGTACCTTCTTCTTGGGAACCTCCTCCATTTTCTGGGGAACCTCAACCTCGAGAATTTTTGTAGGAACCTCCCCAATCTTCTTGGTCACCTCCTCCTTCTCCTCGTCCACCTTTAACCTTTTCGCTTCCCCGTCACCTCTTTCCTCCTCCATTACCTTCCTCTTTCCCTGGAAGCCTTCTATTTCCCCCCTCAACTGCTGGACCAAAAGCTTTAATTCCTTAATCTTCTCATTCTTCTCCTGAATCACCTTCTCTTGCTTTCCAATGGTCCATTCGTCCAACTTGGCCCGTTTCTCCAACTCCTCCATCGCCGCAGCATTTTTGGCGTCCAGCTCCAAAGTCTGGACCTCCTTGTCCTGGACCTCCTTCTTAAACTCTCTGACCAGTTCCCAGGCCACATGACGCTCCTCCTCCTCCTTCTTCCTAACCGTTTCCTCCAAAATGGCATTCCTCCTCAGAAGCCGGACAACGTTCTCCTCCAGAATCTTCTTCTGGTCCTCCATTTTATTTTTCAGGGCAGAAATCTCCGTTTCGTAATAACTTTCGAGGTCATTTACTTTGTGGTCCATTTTTGTAACGGTCACACAGTTAAATGGGTCGTCCAAAAACCGATCCGAACTGACTACCTGGCTTGTGGACTTGTGGATTGTTCGGTTCTTCGGTTCCAAGCTCAGCTGGTTCCCAAGTCCAGCGCCAATCTCGATGGTCTCCTTTCTTGGGGCAAGTTGCAACTTCAACTTGACGTGGTGACGAAAATTATGTCGTCAAGTGACAACGTCACTTTTGTAATTTCAAGCCGCGATTTTGCAAAGTTCATGGACATCAGCAGGCTGACCGTTCACTTTCCGTCAGTCGTCACTCGTCACTTTGACTTTGATTTCGTCATTCGTCAACTGAATTATTTTGCTAAACCGTTAATTAAATTGGAATAGGTGGTGGGTTATCATGATGATGGCAGGGGTTATCGGAGGTGTTGGTCAGAAGAAGAGGGTTCACCTTCACATCAGTGGACCACGGGCCATTTTGCCGCAGAGCTTTATTGTAACGGCGGATTTGGAGCAGACTTGGAACGATATTCTGGCGGAGAAAGGAGTTCCGGTAAGATTAACTAGCTATATGATTAATTAAGTTAAGTAATTAATTAGTTTTTAATGAAAATTGGTTAATTTTTTAGGCTGGAGTTCGAAGTAGACTTCGGGTGAGAACTTGGCAAACTGCCAAGCGACAACGGAGCTTTGAACAAAACTGGGGCTGGACGGCGGAGATGCATGAACCGGTAAGCATTTTAATGGAAAGTTAATTTTAATTAAAAGATTTAATTAAGGTTTTTATAATTGTAGATTGGAGAGTTCATTGGCAAGTACGCTGGTAAGAGGGTGGACCGTTTCAACGTCATGTTAATCCTGAAAGAGGAACCTGCTTCTACTTTACCCCGAGCTGAAGGTCAGCAACCTGTGGCGTCATCTTCTTCAAATTTCCGGTCCTCTGGGACAACTGGCGCTCCTACTTCCGGTTCTACTTCTGGAGGTTTTGTAGGTGCTTCTGCGTTGATGCCACCTCCACCGGTTCCCCAAGGACGAAGTATTTACCGGCGACCTGTGGTCACAGTGGGGCCCAGACCAATTTATCGGTCTTCGAAGGCTCCTGAAGGGTCTGGATTGCCTACTACACAGTTGGGAAGAATGAGGCTTCAAGGGGCAAGGGCAGGTCCAGTTGGCGGACCAAGGGTACTTGGTCAAGGACGAGGAGGAATGGGTGTCGGGCTTCAAAGGGCTCCTGGTCGTGGTCTTGGAGGACCAAGGGTTAACGGTGGACCACAGTTGCCACTTGTTGACGAAATAGGGGTTCCAACGGTTAAGAAGGATTATGATGCGATGAGTATTGTCACGGCGGTGGATGAAGAGGAGGAGGAATTACGAAGGCAAGGCATTTTGTTTGAAGATGTGAAGCCGGAAGTGGAGTACAAGCTTGAGAAGTTCACCAATAAGTTTGTAAGCTTAATAATTTAATGAAAGGAGTAATTATGTACTTGGGGGAAATTGGGAAATATCAGTAATTTCTTATTTTTGATGATTGATAATTTTAGCTGGCACAAACGCGAGTGGAGATTAATCGTTTGAAGGAGAATGACTTGTGGGAACGGAACTTTACTAATGCCCCGTTTATATGTTATTTCCTGCAGGAGATGTTTCGTCCTCGTGATTCAAATAATAACTAAAAGGTTTGTTAATTATTTTGGTAATTTATGGTTTTGGTCTAAAGAGTTATTTCATGTGAAGTTTGAATAAAAGCATTTTTGTGAAGAAACCATTTTGTATAGCTTTGTACGGAGTTGTTTTTTATAATTTATTTTGTTATAGTATTCCTTATTTTTGGTAACTTCCGGTTTGTTTTACAATTAGATATCAAAAATGCTTACATTTCTCTTCTTCCAAATAATGGTTAAAAGTTAGTTAGTTAGCTTAACACACTTTACAGTTAGGTTTCTCGTAAGGTTCATTATTTGGGGCAAGTTGAGATCCAGCCCATTCTTTAATTACTATTAAGTTTCATATTAAGTACACCAAAATGAAATAAAAAATTGTGGAATATAAAAATCTTGACTGTTTTGGTAGAATATTAATCGAAAATTGAAAATCTAGACGCAGCGATGTTTAAATTTTCAAATTTTGTAATAAACTGTTAATGAACTGAATGCATTAAATAAAGTTAGGGTTAGTATTTCAAAATAATTTCATTTCTATTTACACAACACTTTACCAATTTGCTTTAAACTTTGTGCTTTTTTATACAAAAAATTATTTAAAGTAGGAAACAAAAGAGTGCTATTTCTATCTCGTTGTGGTACTTTTAAATCAGTTTTTTACAAAATAAATGATTTGTTTGAATGCATCTTTCCAGTGTGCATATTCGGTATATTCAATTTGGTTGGGGAAGATTTTATCCAATGGTAGCGTTATTTAGAATGAACACTTTGTATTCTTCCGGATTAATGAACTGCCGCATTTGCGTTTAGTAACCGCTTATGTGATGACTTATATCTTACAGCACTTTGTGGTGAGTCTTGCTAATCAACAATAACATGTCGATCTTATTTAGGGAAAATCAGAGTTTGTTTTAAAAAATAGGTACTTTCTCATATCAATTGCTAATATACTATTAAATACAATTTAAGCCAATGCATTTTAAATAAATACGCATGAGCATAAAGTGCGCAACTAAATAAATGAAAATTTTGTGAGTCTTTCTTTCAATGTACGTGGTAAAGATGTTGGTTGCTTTATTACATGTTTAAAGAATATAAAAGAAAATCAATTATAACATATTTTATCATAACCTAGACAAATATTTTATGCCTAATTAATGTATCGTTAAAACATTGAACACAATAAGAAAACTTCCTAACCTAATGAGTAGGTTTAACAGTTTTTCTAGCATTAAGAAGTAGGGCTAGTCATTGTTAATACAAAAATGGAACTGTAGACCAAGTCTTCTTGCATTGGAAATTTGCATTTTGATAAGCACTAACATTTTACTATAAAGAATGAGCCAGACTAGTCTTGTAATAAGCTAAAATATAATTTCTAACCAAGAAGCAACAAATGGTAAATAAAACATAATATCCTACTTCAAAACTTGAGTTTGTGCATAACGTTTGACCAAAAAATGCCATCCGTTTCCCTGGCAATTAGACACAATTTAAATTTTTACAATTAATGACTGTGAATAATCATACAAAAACAGTATATATACAAAAACATTGCTTGCAATTATTATTGTATGTAATGTTACAACCACATCAAATATTTTCTACGGTTCTTTTCAAATTGTGTACTGCTTATATTTAATGCCTAACTTTCATATTATTATATTTACCAATATAGTAAAACAACAATTCAAACTCACTCTTCTCTATTTAAACCATATTCCACACTACATAACAAGCTTTCTATTGGTAATGCTTAGCCCACATCCCATTCTTGAGACAAACGTTGAAAACATGCTTCCACAAACAATGACTTGGCCAACCAGAACCAACTTCTTGTATCTTGTAACCCAACAACACGCACAAAGCGTTAGCTTTGTTGTTTCAGTCAGGAATTTATATATTTGAAAAGTTATACAGAGAGCAAATTGGGATTCAAATCTATGCTTAAACCAGCTTGAGTTCATACCCAAACTCTACAAATATATATTTTTATTCATTTTCTGACAAACTTTATATTTGCAGTAAAGAAATTTGGTTTTACGAGTGTTTAAAACAATTTATTAGTAAAATCTACCCGACGTTTCGATCCGACCTCGAATCCTCTTCAGGGGTTTTTACAATAAAGGCAAAATCGTAATGAATTATTATATTATATATTATATTAACTTATATAAACTTAATTACTTAAACATTTATATATTCCATAGCTAACCTTTTATAAATAGTCAAATCGTCACGGCAATACAAAATCTTAAAATTACTTGATTCCATAATAACGATAAATAATACTAGGCGGATTGTTTTAGTATTGATATAGACATATAGTTTTGTACTTATTTTGGTTCCAATTACGGAAACAAAGTAAATGTAAGATTGTCTAAATTATTTGTCTTTCCCCTTCTTATTTTTCTTGTCGCATCTCCCTTTAAGTACATTAAGTATGCTTTTCATTTCCTTAGAAACCTTATATTCAAACACCGTCTTTCCAAAACCATCCTTTGCATTTATATCTGCTTTCAACCTTTTGACTAACATTTCTGCTATAGCCACATTTTCCAGTGAGACTGCCCACTGAAATGCATTCATGCCTTGCGCATTTTGCACACCAACATCTGCTCCACATTCAACAAGCTCTTGTATAAAATCAAATCTCAACTTTTTTTCGATTGCCATGTGCATAACAGTGTTTCCGTTTTTATCCTTTGCATTAAAATCCGCACCATGCCTTTTAAGCACAGAAAGCTCAGCTTTCAAATCGTCTTCAAATAAGTTAAAGGCGCATAACAAAGGCGTCTTTCCTTCGTCGTTTTCAACATTAATCGACTTTTCGATATTCACTCCAAAACTCTGAAGAACATCCCACTGCTTAAAATAGCTCTTGGCTATGTTTGGCAAACTGTCGTACACCATGAATTCTACCTTCTTTTTGTCCTCATTACAAACAACGTGCAAAATGTTATTGTTACAGTGGTCAGTAACGTTAGGATTTGCACCAAGCTCTAAAAAGAAGGGTAGCATGGACATGTCACAAAACTCAATACTATGGGCAACTGATTCCTTTACAAGAAGCATCAAAGGTGTATTTCCATATGAGTCTCTTAGCTCAAGCTGTGATTTATCTTTTTTTAATATATAATTAATAAGATCCTTTACCATATATGAGCATTCTGGGTCGACTCTGTTAAGGCCTTTAATAATCCAGTGTAGCAAACCGTACTCACTTGTAGTACTCTGTATAAACTGATTCCAAGGATTTTTAGTCAGTAACCAAAAATCGTTTTCTATTATATATCTGGTTGCATTAAAATACCCATGAAGTACTGATACAATAAATAAGTCATAGATGTGTTTCTGACATTTTAGAAATATTGAAACAAGATCAAAACACTTTTCTTTTTGAATCGCAGCAAAAACTGGAGCCCAATTGTAATACTTTTCCAATGCACACTCGTCCACTGAATAACTTATCTGTATCAGTTCAGTCAATCGCTCAAACTTATTTGACTTTGGGGAGTAATTAGCAGCAACACAAATATCTTGAAGAAAATGCCAAAAGTCGTTTAATTTAAAGTCACAACTGTAACAATTACGCTTTTGTCCATCCGGTATGTTTTGTGAAACATGATCATACAAGATTTTCTGAAAGGCTGGATCATTTTCAGTAATTCCAAAATAATCTTTTGTCAAAACCTTGAAAATAAACTTTGCCACAAAATATTCAGCAAATGTGCGATGAACAAAGGTTATTGTGGGATCAAAGGACAATATAATTCCCTGCTCTAAAACTGTAGTTTCTAGTCTTTTACTGTTTTCTTTTGTAACAAAAAGTTGTTGTTTGAATTTATTGGCAAAAGACTCACCAAGAATCAACATAAGTGCAAAATAAATATGAGCATTGTCTAATTGCTCTCGCAATGTTTGCAATATTGATGTATGCTTTAAAGCATCTTTTGCATTTCCTATGTATGCAGCCAATTTATGATCAATTGCTTTGTCAAATATATCAGATATATAGTAAATTGTAGATATTTCATTAGCAAGCCCATTTTTATTCAATTTCTTCTTATGCACTTCAGCCAACATTCTAGTCAACAGTGGACTGCCAGAAAGAAATTTGTGCAAACGTGACTCTGGTCCTGCAAGGCATTTTCGAGCAAATTTTCCAAGATTTTTCTTTACATTTTTTGTACACTTGCCATTAGAATCTAGCCAATAATTTACCATTAAATGTACTTGATCCTCCAAAGTATACGGCTTTATATTGTATACTGCGCTAGTAATCTGTTTTACTGACTTTGTACACATATGATCTCTTGTGGTAATCCAAACACGTATGTTTGGCATTTGTGATTTTATAAAGGTTAGTATTTCTATTGCAACAGGTTGCAAATCTGCATTGACTTCGTCCAAACCATCTAGGAAAAGCTCAACTTTTAAATTATTTTGTAAGAGAGCTTGTAACAGTTTTGTTTCAAATGAAGATTCACAAACAAATTCACAGAAAGCTGTATAAATCATTTCCTTGGATAAACTATCAGACTCACCCAGCTGCCCAATAAATTTGCTCGCACTTGTAAGCACGTTTAAGTTGTTCCTTGTTCTGAAATTCTTGGCAGCTTGTATTGCCAAACTTGACAGTACCATTGATTTACCCATTCCAGGTTTATCAGAAATGAAGATTATTTGCTCTTCTTTACTCATTCCATTAGGCAATTCTAAAAATGCGTTGCTTTTCAAAGAAGTATTCTTAATTTTGGACTCTGTTTTACTCTCTCTTATAAGCGGTCGTGGAGCATAATAAGATGGAACTGTTGGCAGTTTTTGTTTCGCAAAAATTTCAGGTTTTTTGCCTACAATCAAATCATTTAAAATATTGCCTTGTAGGCTAGAAAGTTTTTCAATTGACGAGTCAGCAATATCTGCTAGTATGTCACTCAAAGCCAAAATTCTTTTAGTGTCGTCATCCATAAATTGAAATACAAACTCTGCGCTTTCTAAAACCTGGTTTTGAGTTGCGTCATTCAGTTCATTCCAAGTCACAGGTTTTTGACAAAACTCAACGTCGCCTAGTTTTTGCAATTTCTCCATAAATGTGTTTATACTCAAGATTTGCAAATCGTTTTGTTGTTCATTTTGCTTAGTAAACACAATTAGCTTGCTAACTTTGCGAGATTCTTTCAACTGATTTTTGATAAATATCTCTTCAATGTCATTAATGGTGTTAGCAAAAATAATTCTAACTGCATTGCTACCATTTTCACTGCAAAGTTTAAAAGACTTTTCTTCTGCTAAAGAACCACACCATTTGATTTGCACATGTTTTGCAGTGATAAGTACTTGCATGCTTGTACTTTTGTCCAGTAGTTCCGCAATAATCTCTCCTGGCAATGATATGAAATCCAGTGTCCATGCTGCTGATTTTGTTTTTAGAGCGTAGCGGTGCTCCACAAGTCCTACAATAAACGTACAGCATTAATTTTGTACAATAAAACCTATAAAAAATTTATCATAGTGCCTAATTTATATTTATAATTAAGGCTACCTGAATTTAACTGATGTTCTAGAATTTTCTCAAACTGCCTCAGCAAACTATCCGGATGAATTTCAACCATCTGACACTCCGGTTTAAGTACTGGATAAAACTTGGTTAGTTTGCCAGATTGACAAACCGATTTCAAATTCATCCATAGAAAAGGCACAAGTTTGGGAAATCTGAATGTCCAGTAATCTACCCAGTAGTTTGGGTCAAGTACCCAGCCTTCATTTGTTTTGTTAAACCATCCCAGTTGTTCTTTATCGTTGTCAGTGAACTCCTTAGTATGCACATACTTGTTCCGAATGATTTTGTGCAGATCCAAAACAGAGTTTACATTTAGACAATAGGCACTTTGCCTATAGGTTGCCAAAATTGAGTAGTGCTCATCTCCTAAAATAGTTTTCCAGTTGTTTTCAGGATGCCATAAATTCAAACGGAGAGCTTCTAATTTAAGCTTTTCTCGGAATTCACTGTTGGCATCCTCCTTGAGGTATTCGTAACTTTCGATTAAAAATTGACAGACTTTTAACGACTTCCAGCAAATTGGTGATGTTAAGAGCACTTCCAATGAAGGCTGATCTGTTGCTGAAAATAAAAAAGTTGTATAGTTTATGAATTATGTGTAAATATGCAAACAAATTTGGAAACAAATTTATAACTTTAGCAACCTACTTTGTGGATTATCCATGTTTTACTGAAGAAAAGAGAACTACAACAAAATAAATGGTACAAAACAAAACTGCGTAACTGTTTGGCGTTGTTCTGAGATAGCTATATACTAAATGCAAATTTATTACTCTTCTCTACCACTTCCTATTGCTTAATGAGAATAACTTGATAAATTTTATAATTTTCCTTTACCAATCTGCAGCTTAGAAATTGCGTGAGTAATAGCTCAAAGTCTAAGGCAGCTGCAGCTGCTATACGAACAGAATGTTTCTTTGATACTGAAAACAGAAAACACCACTTGTTTGAATGTAGAGAATATTATATGCTGCTCTTCTAGCTCAAGACCAAATAAAAAGTCTCAACCGTAATCCTTGTGTTGTATAAACCCTGTGTATGAGTCAGCTACTTGGGTTGTATAAAAATTCTCTATGCAATGAATACAACAGAAAGCATTTCTGGGTTCATGGGTTTGTATATAAGCAAAACCTTTTTTTTGTTCCGCGACTACTTCTCTTTTTCTTTATATGAGTTGAACGGCTAAGTGGACTTTGTATCATTATAGTTAGGAATGATATTTGGTTGGTGATATATTGGAAAGTGGATGACTTGAGCAGGGTTCTGGTAAATGTGGCACAGTATGAGACACGAGTAAATATTGTTAATAAAGAGTGCCTTGTATGCTTTGTGGTGAGTCATACTCTAAAACCAAAATAATTTATGGATGTTCACATCCTTTTTTATTTCAGCATCATAGTAAGCAACATGCTTATTGGGGATAAATACACATATTAAATAACATATCAATAACAAATAGGCATACATACACTGACAAAACAAAAATGTTAACACTGGTCAAAACCATCCTGATATTTACGTCAGTGTACCATAGAATTTATAAAATGCTATATACTGGTTAGATTTACATCCATATACTAGTTTTACCACCGATAAATGCGTGTTGCTAGTATTTTCATATTACTGGTAAATTTCTTTTAAGTTTTTATGTCTTCATCTTGCATAAATACTCAAAAACGTAGAGCTGCAAATCAAGCTCTACGTCTGCGCACTTGCTGGTCTGAACATACGCTTAAGTAGTGATGCTAAAAGTTTGTTCTTTTCAAGGACTCAGTTTTTCTTTCTGAATTGTTGTTCCGTAAAGAAAAAAGTGTAAGATATTCGTACATTCAAAAGATAACAAACTGATACAATAGTTTAATTTCTGTCAAATTGTCTTTGTTTTAAACAATTGCATAAAAGCAGTTGCATATAGCATATAAACAACAATACCATATTAGTGCATGAACATCTCGAGGAGAAAGTGGTGTTTTGCAACGAGAGTGGAGACACTTACAAGCAAACAGAGGAAAAGGCATTCGATTAGTGTGCATTTGATTTAAAAGGAAGAATTGTCCTGTAATTTACTGTACTTTATTGGAATATTGAAATGTGATTGATTTGCGCAAAAAATGGAAACGTCTACTGTGGGACAAATATTTTTTCAGCTCCAGCAATACGCAACGCAAAATTTCAAACATCTTCGTTATACCGACAAACAAAATTGTTTGTCATGCCGTAGCTTAATAAAAACGGACTTTTTCAGATTAATTTGTGTATAATGTGGCAAAATCACATATCTGGACAAGTCCAGATCATGCGGACACATTTCAGAAAAAGTAGTGTTTTGCCAGTTTGTGGATATAAGACCTACACAAAAATAGAGCGAAATGTATTCTATTAATCAAGGGAAAAGAAGAGTAGTTTCCTTGTCCAGTGTCTTGTAGTTTATTTATGAGAATAGTGAAGCATATTCTAAAAACTTTAAAATGATTGAATATTACTTTAATGGTAATGAAGTACAATTTTAGACACACAGCAGTGGAACGATTCAATGGTAAATCGTTATGATAAAAACAAACAAAAAATGGTTCAAATGATTGATTGTATAAACTTTCGCTGTATTCGTGGTTGTAGGTTGAAACCACATGTTTCATTTCTGTAAATTAGTGTATGGTTGACCATATACATGGTAGAAAGAAAGCGTATTGTTCTAAGCATGATATAGTATAGTAGCACATAAGTTAGGAAAAGCTTGTGATTAAACCTGATTTATTTTGATAAATCACAGGTTTGATTTTGCTTTGCACATAATATGCTAGGAAATATTTCAAATTCGTATAGTACTATAAATACCCCACTTGAGGATGAATGAAATTTATACCTACTTGCGACTTGTGGCTTGTACATAATATTATTCTTGTTTCATTTTAAAAAGGTGAAATAATTCGACACGAATATAATCAAAAGGTGAATTGAGCAGTCAACATAAAATTACAATTATATAGTCTTAACATTTGTGCATTTAAATTGAACAAATTGATTAGCTTGGCAACGCAATTAATTATAAAAATCTACCATGGATAGTAAACACAAAATTAACTATTTTCTCTGAAAACCTAAAATAAAGTAAAGTAGTTGCGTACGTAATATTTTTATTTATCATGGACTTCGTTTTGAGTTTTTTACTTCTGTCCTATTTTCAACGTTTGATATGATGCATTAGCAATGTAAATGAACAAGTAGTTCATCCTACATCAGCATTTATTTTCATGAGCACGCTTTTTTTGGAAAACATATTAAACTTTTATACAGCTTACATGATGCTCAATAAATACTTTTAAACTTGGTATAATGAATACCTTCACAATTATGCTGAAAGTTAAAACACACAAGTTATTTACTACCAATTTTGCAAGTTAAACTAGCAAACTTGGCTCATGCTTTTTTAAAAGTTGGCATCAATAGGGAAGAAACTTCATGTTTTTAATTGTTTCTCATATATTTCCTTTGAATGTACTCTAAGAGTACTACTCTTTTATGTTTTGAGTATTGTTGTCATAATATATTTTAAAGATTGTTTTGACCTTCGTGCACCATTACTATAAAATGAATTGCTATATTCACAAGACATATATTTTGGAACATATGTCTCGGTGGTAGAGGTTTATAAAGTTGGACAAGTGTTGGGTTTCCATTTGGTGGTAATACATTTTTACTGAACCAGGGTGTCTGTACACACTTTTATGTTTTTGTCCTTTCTAATAATTTTGGACGACAAAAAGTAATAACAAATCTTTTAGAAACAAAATAACAAAAAATGTAGGGTAACATTGCTATACATGTGCTCCCCTTCTCCAGTTTTATTGCTTTGCTGTCGCCGTTTTGAAAAACAAAGAAACTGCTGTTATTGCATAAAAATACCACGTATTGTATTCTATTCAAATTTATGTGCTCAGGGCAGAATTTTATGGGGCTATAAAAATAACCTGAAATAAATAAAAGGCACCATTCGAAACAGGCAAACAAATATACATAATAATATTGTAGAAGGTTTACTTCAGCATTTCTGTGTAGGTGATTCTTAAGTTGTGAAGCTAAACTACTTGAACAACAAGTGTGAATCGAATCTCCAACCAGGCAATAATTTTGGCTTGGTTTGCTAGGTTAAAACACTTACAAGAACGCTCCCAGTTTTTTGCTGACAAAGAGCTCCTCAGTTCAATTCTTTCAGCTTGTTTGTAAGGTTTGTTTAAGAGCAACAACGACAATAAATACTTCGTTCAACTTTATCGACCAAATTTTTAAGAAGTAAGCATAAACATACAAACTTGTCAAACCACGACCACGGCATTATTTATAAGGGGATTAAGCTTTGAGCAAGGAGTGCTGTTTCAACGCTCACAAATAAAAGTAGAAGTAAACAATATATCAAGCAACTAAAAACAGTTTTCGCATATCTTAAAATGGCACAAAGTAAAAAATATTCAGAAACCAAAATGACACCAAAACGTTACCCGTGTAAATATTGTGAAAAATCCTTATCGACGGCGTCTAATCGTGATTTACACCATCGAATTCATTTAGGCGACAAACGTCACAAATGCAAATACTGCGAAAAGCGGTTTGTAGACCCTAGTGCCGTTAAAAGTCATGAAAGAACCCACACCGGAATCAAACCATTTGTTTGTGTGTTTTGCGAAAAAGGATTTGCTACAAGTTCTGCATTAAATACACACTTAAAAACCCACATTGGAGAAAAACCAAATGAATGCCAAATTTGTGGTCGCGGTTTTGCAGACACTTCAGCGCTAAAACGTCATGTGCAAAGCCATACAGGCTCATTTCCAGAAAGATATACCTGTGGCTACTGTAATAAAAAGTTTCACCACAAGGGAACCTATCAAATTCATTTAAGGGTTCATACAAAGGAGAAACCCTTCAAATGTGAACTTTGTCCAGATAAGTTTTACACACAGAAAGCTCATGTCAGAAATCATATGCGTACCTTTCATCTGGGAGAAAAGCCGTTTGAGTGTAAATTTTGTCAAAAGCGTTTCTCCGCATATTTTCAACTCAGGAACCACATCAACAATATCCATACTCAACCTAACACAATGAAGTTTAAGTGTAAAGTTTGTATGAAAGAATTTAAAAGAGCAAATGCGTTGAAGCGACATATATTAAGAGTACATGAGGGTCTTAAATTACATGAGTGTCCTGATTGTGGAAAGAAATTTAGCGACAAGAGTGACCTTACAAAACACGTCAAAGCGGTGCACCTGAAACTTAAAGAGCATGTGTGTGAAATTTGTGGAAAGGCTTACAGTAAGAAGGGACCTTTAAATACTCATATAAGACGGCATCTTGGAGAACTCTACTGGAAATGTAAGGTGTGTAGAAAGGCATTTATATGCAAACCGGATGTGGTATATTTGGATAATTAGCTACTTAGCTCAAAAGCATTCATTTAGCATAATATGATGAGTTGAAGGACAGTCACAGCAGAAGGAGTCTTGTCACGTAGATCAGTAAGAATACCGGCACCAGCGGACCAGAGAGAGGGGAGTATTATTAGCTTTGCTCTAGAGGCAGAAGCCTCATTCGATTGTATCCCGGCTAGGCACTAGCACGGAGACTCTCCTGAGTTCCAACTGTGTACACTCTTACTCACTTACCTTACCACTATACTATATAAGTAATAAAGACTCTATATGTTATATGTACTAATGAAATACGCCCGTTTACTTTGGTAGTTATTGAACGTACATACATAACATTTTCTGGCGACCAGGCTGTTGTTTAAAAGTGAAAACGTTAAATTTCCGAGAAATTCAACATGCCTACAGTTGGACATTTAGCGGTGTTTAATCCAGGAGTGGATGACATCACGGTGTGGTTACAGGCCTTTGATAATTATCTAGTGGCTAACGATTTGGACCTGGGGAAGGTGGATCCCACAACAAAACTGCCAGATCCAGTAGTTGTGAAGAAGTGCAAAGCGATTTTACTAGCTTCGATGGGGTTATCAGCACTATCAACATTGTCTACCCTAATTGCACCAGCAACCACCGCCACCAAAACTCTAGTTGAGTTAAAAACGGAGTTAACAAATCATTACAAACCAACACCAAAGGCCCTGCTGGAACGGTATAAGTTCACTGGGCGCAAGCAGAAATCAGGAGAGACAGTAGCACAGTTTGTGGCAGAACTGAAGAAAGCCGCACAGCACTGTAAATTCGAATCGACAACAAAAATGACGGAGTTGGAAATAAGACTGCGAGATCAGCTGCTATTCGGTTTGTGTAATGAGAAGGCACAGAATCAGATTTTCCAGAAGGATGACGATCTAACGCTGACGGACGCCATCAAGATAGCAGAAGCTCAAGAATCCGCAGACGCCAGCACCATCATGGTCCGAGAGGGACAGTCCACCAACCCAGTGGAAATACACAAGACCAGTTCTAAGTTTAAGAATGGCAAGAAAAATAAGGGAAATTCAGGAGGCTACAAAGAGGGGAAGGACAAGGAGGAATGTGGAAGATGTGGCTCAAAGAAGCACAACAGCAGCTCCTGTCCACACAAATCAGCTAAGTGCTATGAGTGTGACAAACCTGGACATTTCGCAAATAAATGTCGCACGGGAAGTGGGAAGAAGGAGAAAACCGAGAAGAAGTTTTCAACTAACACTGTAGCCGTGGTCAACTCAAACAGAGCAGTAGCAGATGAAGAGGATGACGAAGACGACGTCAAGCCAATGGTCACAGTACAGGTTAACGGGAAACCTCATCAAATGGAATGGGATTCTGGATGCGCAAGGGGCGTCCTAAATGTGTCATTTTGGGAAAATGAACTAGGATCACCGCCGCTGGAGAAGTCAAGAATCAAGTTCGTGTCTTACACCAAAGATGAATTCAAGCCGCTGGGATTACTATCGTGTTCGGTAACGTATCAAGATCAGACACGTAAAAGAAAAATACCAGTAGTTGAAGGGTCATCACTTTTTGGGCGTGATCTAATCAGGCTATTTAAGAATGATTGGAAGGAGGTACTTGCACAACTCAACAAGGTGGAGGCGGTAGCAGAGAAGGAAGATCAACTTTCACTGGAGAGTTTGCTGACTGAGTATCAAGACATCTTTGCAGTTCCGGATAATCAAAGCAGAATCAAGAATTTTAAAGCGAAGATAATCCTAAAAGATGACGCAACTCCTAAATTCTTAAAAGCACGGCCCATTCCATATGCTTACCGTGAGAAGGTAAATGCTGAAATTGACAAGATGGAAAAACTTGGTCACATCGAGAGGATTGACTATAGTGAGTGGGCGTCACCGCTAGTAGTAGTTCCAAAGTCAGGAGGAAGAATCCGTATCACTGGAGACTTTAAGTCTACCATTAATAGTCAACTGTGCGTAAACCAATATCCCCTACAAAACCCAGAGGAATTGTTCCATACCGTCGCTGGGGGAGAAACATTTACAAAATTGGATGGTCCAGATGCATACCACCAAATTGAAGTTGATGAGCAATCGAAAAAGTTTCTAGTCATCAACACCCCCAAAGGACTATACCGATATAACGTGCTCCCGCAAGGCATTGCTTCGAGTCCGGCAATATTTCAGGAATTTATGGATAAAACTCTACAAGGAATTCCCATGGCTGGATCGTATTTGGATGATGGAATCTGCAGTGGCAGAACAAATCAACAGCACCTGGAGACGTTAAGAAAAATATTTGCAAGAATGAGAGAAGTTAACTATCACCTGTCCAGAGAGAAGAGTGAATTTATGAAACCAAGACTGTCGTATTTGGGGCATATCATCACAAAACAGGGAATCCTCCAAGATCCTGCTAAAGTGGAAGATATTATGAACATTGAGCCACCAAAAGACGTTGGGGAACTAAGATCCTTTCTTGGTTTAGTTAATTTCTATGCAAAATTTGTTCCGTTTCTTTCAGACATTTGTGCTTGCTTGTACAAATTGTTAAATGATGATGTCAAGTGGAACTGGACAACCGAGTGTCAAGCAGCCTTCAAGAAAGTGAAAGCAGAAGTGGCATCAAACAGACTACTGGTGCACTTTGACCCGTCCTTGCCAATTGGGCTGACCGCTGATGCCAGTTCAAAGGGGCTCGGAATAATAATTTTTCATCGGTTTCCAGATGGAAGTGAGCGGCCAATCCAGTTCGCATCACGTACCCTGACAAAGTCGGAATTGAACTATTCTCAGATAGAGAAGGAGGGACTCGCCATAATGTTTGGGTTAAAAAAGTTTTACAAATACCTGTTGGGACGTAAGTTTATTCTAATAACAGATCATAAACCGTTATTAGCCATTTTTGGTCCCAAGACGAGCCTTCCACCATTGGTAGCAACGCGGTTGCATCATTGGAGTTTTAACTTGAGTCAATTCCAGTATACCATTGAGTATAGGAAGACATCGGAACATGGAAATGTAGATGCACTATCGAGACTACCCTCCAAGAAGAACCCGAGTAAGGCTGAGGAGGAGGAAGCAGTGCAAATTCACGCAGTCATGGAGGAGCAGCTAGAAGCACTGCCAGTGACCGCTAAGAAAATCAGATATCATCAAGCACGAGATCTAACACTTAGTAAAGTGCAACGTTGGATTTTATCGGGGTGGCCAGAGAAGCTAACCGAGAGGGAAAAAGAATTTCAGCCGTTCTTCAAGAGGAAGGACGAGCTACATATCCAACAAGGAGTGCTGATGTGGGGAGCAAGAGCTGTGATTCCAACAGCACTACGCCCAAAAGTTTTGAACGAACTGCATAGTTGCCATGCAGGCATAGTGAGAATGAAGGCGCTAGCAAGGCAGTACATATGGTGGCCAGGGATAGACGAGGAAATTGAAAGAATTGCCAAAGCATGTGAAGCGTGTGCCGCAGTTCAGCCCAATCCCACAAGCGCCCCACTCCACCCATGGCAATATCCTGATCATCCGTGGGAGAGACTACACGTTGATCTTGCAGGACCGTTTTTAGGAAAGAATTGGCTTTTAGTGGTGGATGCCTACACAAAGTGGCCAGAAGTATTCAACATGAATCAAGATACCACCAGCACCGCCGTAATTGCCAAGCTAAAAGAAGTAATAAGTAGATTCGGACTACCGTTACAAATTGTTTCAGATAATGGCCGTCAATTCGTTTCGGGCGAATTTGAAAATTTCTGTAAACAGTCGGGAATAAAGCACACTACCAGTTCAGTGTATCATCCCAGAAGCAATGGGGAAGCTGAGAGGATGGTCCAAACATTTAAGATGGCAATGAAGAAGGGGGAAGGAGAGCTGGAAAGTAGATTACAAAACTTTCTTACTACATACAGACAAACCCCACATGCCACTACTGGAGCTTCACCAGTTGAGTTGATGCTGGGGAGGAAGACAAGAACGAAGTTTGACCTGATTATTCCCAGTGTGAAAGACAATGTGTATCATGCACAGCAACAGCAAAGAGAGAACTACGACAAGACATCAAAGATGAGGACATTCACTGCTGGACAAAAGATATGGGTAAAGAGCTTCAAGAAGGATGAGCCAAAATGGTCATTCGGTCATGTCAAGGAAGCCGTTGGTCCCTTATCATACATTGTGGAAGTGGATGGGCAAGAGATGAAAAGGCATGTCGACCAGATCGTGGATGCCATTAGCCCAGTCCGATCGCCACCACAACCAAGGCCACAACCAGAGGTGGTGCCATTTGTCCTTCAACCTGAAGAAGAGAGTAATGAGCCGACTGAGGAGCAGACAACTGTGATGCCACCGGTCGGAGAGACTAATATCACGAGCCCACCACGCCAGCGGCCAGTTAGACAAAAAGCTGCAGTCGTAAGATTTGGATACAAGAAGAAGGGGTCTCCAAGTTAGGGTGGAGGAGTGTGGTATATTTGGATAATTAGCTACTTAGCTCAAAAGCATTCATTTAGCATAATATGATGAGTTGAAGGACAGTCACAGCAGAAGGAGTCTTGTCACGTAGATCAGTAAGAATACCGGCACCAGCGGACCAGAGAGAGGGGAGTATTATTAGCTTTGCTCTAGAGGCAGAAGCCTCATTCGATTGTATCCCGGCTAGGCACTAGCACGGAGACTCTCCTGAGTTCCAACTGTGTACACTCTTACTCACTTACCTTACCACTATACTATATAAGTAATAAAGACTCTATATGTTATATGTACTAATGAAATACGCCCGTTTACTTTGGTAGTTATTGAACGTACATACATAACACCGGATATGGAGCGTCATGCTCTGTGTCACGAGGATATTAAACAATTTGAGTGCTTGTTTTGTGATGCAGCTTTTAAATGTAGACAAAGCTATAAATTGCATATTCGTAAACATTTAGGAGAAAAACTGGGCTTTTGTAACAAGTGTGGTTTTGAGTATTTTACAAAAGAACACAAGGACAGACATTTGATCAATGAGCACGGAAAGGAAAAGCGACTCGCCTGTCCACTGTGTGACAAAAGATTTTACAACTCAGGGAATCTCCAACAGCATTTGAAACAAATTCATAATAACCCCAATCGCAAAATTGATCGTCATGCGGCACTCCAATTAAATGAGAAAGGAACTGGATTTGAATGTATTTTCTGTGGAGAAAAATATGCAAATAAAGCCAACTATGAAAATCACATTCGGAAACATCTTGAGGAGAAAATGGTGTTTTGTAACATGTGTGGGCTCGAAACTTATACAGAGGAACAGAAGAAAAGGCATTTGGTTAGTGAGCACGAGAAAGAAAAACAGCATCCGTGTCCAGTTTGTGGAAAGAAGTACTTTGATAATAGAGCAGTTCGAATGCATTTAAAAGGAGTACACTATAAAAGGAAGAATAACTAAAAATCTGGTTTTTATATGCTTTGCGTTTTTACATTTATATGTTACGTATACGTACATTATACATTTCACGGATTCGTAGGTTACTCATTTTTAGGTTAATAAAATGCCGTTTTGTAAACAAAACTGTACAAATGTGTAATATCGTGTGATGTGTTGCATGTTTTGTGGAATCAATCAAAATTTAAATGATTTCTTGCATAAAATATTCTAATAAATTTCATTCAGTTTATTCAGTTCTGTAAATCAATAAAATTGTGATCGACGTATTGTACAGACATAATTTTTATGCTTAAAAGAAAAATTAAATAAACAATTCCAATCAAACTTGATTTGTTGTTATGTGGTTTTGGTTTGGGTTCCTCTTGTACTATTATGTTACTTTGCTATATCTAACAATGTTTATGCTGTATTGCTAGATATGATTTTTTATATAACCTCAAAGTAAATGGCAAACAAGTTAATTAAGATTAATGCATACCTGACACTTTTAGTATATTGTTTTTCCGTTTGTTTTAAAAAAGTAGAAAAATAAATACAATATATGTGAATATCTATTTATACTTTGATTATTAATCTTTTATCCAATAGTAGAATAAAAAGTAATATCCAGTTCTGAAGCGTACTCATATTTACCAGCTGAACAGAGTGAAAAGCTTCATTCGTGTAACTAATGAAGCACATGAATCTTTAGCATATAAAATGTGAATCTAGTTTACATACATAAGTCGTAATCTTAATTTTTACCTCGCTTTTTTTGACATCTTTTGGTCTACTCTTGGGTATTACAGAAACTACACACAGTAAGACAGGGGGAACTACACATTATCTTTATAAATAATTATAAACACTTTATAGGAATTATATAGGAAGGTTTATTTATTTATCAAGGTTCAATTTAAATGGCTTAGACAATAATAAAAATCTAAGCATAATCTAGATTACTAATATATTGTTTATCCCTTTCATTTCTACAGAGTGTATATAATTTGATAATTTTATTAAAATAAAAGTACAAAACATTCAAAATTTTCAGAAAATTTGTTCGCATATACTGTTGCTAATACCAAGATTGGCTTACTTGTTACTTTGATATTTGGTACCTGAACAGAAGCAAACAGACTTTTGAAATATAGATCAATTTGCTCAGACGAATGATTTTGTCGAAGGTGAAACTGATCTCGAAACACTTTAAGACGCTCTTGCATAACTCTCCCATTTTCCTTGAAGATATTGATAACTTGGGATTGCATTCCCTCCAGTATATTGTTCAACGGATTGGCCGGTTCCATAATATAAGGAACACGTCTGCCTGGCACCTCTTTAGATTCTAAACTCCATCCTCCAAATCCATTAGCTACCATTAATCCTTTCTCAAATTTTACTTTAATTTGATCAAAATTAGCTACCATTTCTACTAAACGACAAAAACAAGCATAAATGGAATACTTCTTTGTTGCTTCTGTTTCCTTTAAAACTGATGCCACTGCCAATAGCTCAAAAATGGTGCTTCCTCCGCTAACATGTCCTCCTCCAAACTTCATACTCTTAACCCACCACTTTGCTAGTCGCGACAAATCATGACATAGTTTACTCTGCCAGCGCATAAAATCCAATTGGCAGTCAACCAATGTACTACTGTACAATCTAACGTTTCGGAAATCTTCGGTCATTTTTTGCAAAGCCTGCTCTTGCTCGAAATCGTTCGCAGCAGGCAACAGATCAACCATTATCCCATTCTGAAAACGAAATTTTACTGTGTATGGAGTTCGATGGATTGACTTAAAATCAATCTGCAATTGTGCTGATTTTTCTTTGAGAATGCGTTCCATCAGTTTTAAAATTCCAAGAAATGGTGGACTTTGGTTACGTATCTTAACCACCACGTCAAAATCAGGTTCTGCAACATCTGTTCCCTTACCAACACTTCCAGCGCAGGTGGAGCCGGAAATGGATATACCATCCAGTTTGATGTCTCGTTTTAAAGTATGTTCAACCTGAAAAGGGTTTTTATCATTATATGATATAATTGCAAAATAATATGTTTCGTCTGGCTGATAGAAATTGTATAAAGACGTACCTTTTCTAGCAAAGCTAGACCCTCGTTATGGTAAGACTCAGAAGTTTTGACGCATTCAACAAATTGGAAAAACCTGGCGTCCAGTTCCTTATCCAGCTTCTTCGTGGTGTCCATTCTGTTGCCTAAAGCATGTGTTTTTGAGTTAAATTTAGTATTTACTCCACTCCACATAATGATGAACCAAAAGCGCATTAACTATTTTTCTTATCTCACAATAAAAGAAATTGCACTCACGGATTATATAATATTTTTAAAATTCAGTTGTACCAGCAAACGTGTTTCTCAGGCAACAGAACTGTCTGCTGATGATATATAAATAAGCACACGGCACCTTTGTGAGCAGAAAAGGTTTACTAATCAAGCTTAACTTTGTAATAACCTTATTTAAAATTTGTTAAATTTTACTGCGGGTACTTATTTATCGTTATCAGAACGAAGAGGTTAATTAAAATTTAGAACAAATATTTAACACGCTTACTGTTTGTGTACATACGTTTCACAAAGCAAAAGCACACAGGAATTATAAAATTACACTGTTGTAAATTAGGTACTTGTATTTATACTTAATCTGGAGAAAAAATTGCAGCTTTTGGGTATTTTGATTGCATGACCAAGTTTCTATTCCAATTGAGCTTGACAAAGACGCAAATCATTTTAAAAAGCACTATTAGTGCAAAACATCTTCGAGCAGGATGTGGTGATCTCAGTCTTTGAGTAAAAATTGCGAGATTAGTCATAAACGAATTAATAATATATATGCTTTATTATCCACAAGTCGGACAAGGTCAGCTTCAAAAGCCTATTTCCAGTAAAAGGATGTACGATAAGTAACGTCACAAAATTGATGTATTCACAAAACATAACTGTTGTCATTTAAAATCGAGATATTATATGTTGCTGATAGACTGAACCTTGAAGATGTACAAGAAAAAATATCTCGGTCAAACATCCTCAGAATAGCTCAAAACGGCACTTTACATTATGTGGCGCCACCTGTGAGTTTTGCAAGTACCAAATTTTCCATCATCTTTTATATTTATTTTTGAATAAAATCGGTCAGCTAAGGTAAAACATAAAATAAATTTATACAACCTGTTCAGAATTTGTTTTTCTACAAAATATATGTGAAATTTAGTATTTCTGATAAGTCGTTGGTGCAAACACGGTGTAAAAATACTGAAACACAAAAAAGCATACGATTTAGAATCTTGTCTAGTTTTTCAGCGAATATTAACATGTGAGAAGTTTTCTTTCTAGGCCCTAAAAGCCTGAAAAACAAGCTTTCCGTATTGGTAAAATAGTCTTTATATAAACGTAATAAATATAGAAAATAAGCAGCATAAACGTTTTCGAGAAATTTTTCATCAAAATTTTATGCGAAACGAGATTTACAGAAAACCGAAAAAAATAATATGTTTGTAACTTTTCGCAGTTAGTGAACTGAAAGCCAAATGATAGCTTGTTGGAAAGCCCATTTCTTTGTGTGTATTAGGCCGCTTAGTTTGTACAGAAAGCTATGAGGGTTGTAAATGCAAGGCAAGACATTTAAAGTCATGCTTTAAAAAAACGGGAAAACTGCCATCTAGCGGTGTTGTAAAGAATTGTTTATAACTACCCACTGAAGGATCAAAATACCATGGGGTATTTTTGTCGTAAATATGCAATGTTGTATGTGTCTAATGGTAGTTTAGTTAATGTTTTTGAATCCTTCTGTAAGGTTTAATGTGGCCTTCAATTTTGTGACTTTACTTATCGTACACCCTTTAGATTGTTTCATGTTATTTCATGTTGAAGAAGTGTTGCTTGTCATTATCACAAGCAAGTTTTAATTCGCAGAAGCTTGGTCAAGACGATTTCAATATGTACAGGATATTGCATACCAGATCAAAGGAGCATGAACTCACTAAAGAAGATAAAATTTACAAGAAAAAGTCTATGACCAATTTTTTACTCATATTTCTATGTAAGCACTGTTATCATTTCTGTTAGCGTATAACAGTTTCCAGAAAACCATGAACCCATATGAAAGTTAAATCATTTCACAAAATAAATAGATGTGCATATGTGTATATACCCATAATCCCGTATAACCTTCTGGTTTAGCAAGAGTTAACAAAAACTTGTTATTGCTCAACTAAAACCATACGTCTTCAGATAAAGCGGCACTTGGACTAAAAATTGCTTGAATACATTTCACTCACAAAATTGTTTTATGAACACAATTATGTCTCGTATCACGTAACTTATTGTTTCGTAATATGTAAATAGTATGAAATGTACAAGGTATAACATAAAAATTGTGTAATAAAAGAAAGCTAAAAAAGCAGAATGTTGCGGAATCACATGTTATAGTTAAATGAAAAAAATATTAATTGTAATTGAGCATGTCAGCACCAATGCTTAAATATTAAGACTTGAATACTTATAATTCTTGAAAAATGTTTGATAAATAATTGTCTTTGAAACTTTTTAACATATATTTATTATTGAGTTCTTTTGTATTTAACTAACCAACAAACTCACTAAATTATTGACCACAATATCCATCCACTCTAGAAACGTGCTTCTACTCAAATTAAAAAATGGGTAAGTGGCAGGTACATTCAAACTCCTAAAGGATCTTGCACACTTAAAAATAATACATTTTCTCCCTCCAAATTTCAAAACCGAATCTTTATACTCTTTCCACTTACGATCAATTTCATCAAAAAACAAACACTCAAATAAAAACACCAGCGTACACACAACAGCAGTTGTAATCAAAATAAATATCTGCGACATCCTTGATACATTATTTTGCCATTTAAGCTCGTTATAAAATCGAAGCACAGCAAAACTTGAAAGCACGACGAGAAAAAGTAGAGCCGCTGCATGATACGCAATTCTAATTTTTGCCTTAAAAGTACGCCCTATAGTGTGTAGAACTTGTATTGAGCGATAAATTGAAATGATTTCAGTTCCTTTTAATAATCCGAGCTTTGCCGTAATCCATTTGCTTTTACCAAACTTGGAAGATTTATATATTTTTACAGGCATTGCAGCCGACAACCAAAAGAAAACCACATATTGGTAAATAACAGCATTTAAATTAATTGATATTACTATAGCTGAGCCTGCAAAAACAGCCCATATTTCCACAAACCATAAAACAACAACTCCAAATGAAAATTTGAAATCCAGTTCTAACGTGTCCACTATTATTCGGTGCGTTGGATTACCCGCGTTAAAGAAGGAAATTGCAAATACAAATGGCATAAATGTATCAGCGTATAGTAAAACTAGAATTAACACTTTGGATCTCTGAAGTAATTTGCGACACTCGGTCTTCTTTGAATTTTGAATAGGATATCGTAAAACAAACGAAGAATCTAAGTAAAGAGTTTGATTTAGTGCAAGTACTAGTTCACTTGAGTATTGTACGAGTACAGAATCAACTGCTAGTGTTACAGACATTAGTAACCAAAACAGAAGTGCGGTTAGACTCGACAAAATTCTAGTATGGTGTTCTGTCTCTTCCAGGTCAGCGGAATCATTTGGATCAAATACGTTTACAACTATTATGTAAAAATGAACTATAAGGAAAACTAGCCCACCAAAGTGCTTTGAGCACCATAAAATGTAAGAATATCCATATATTTCTTTGAATCTCCAATACAGATTATCACAATATATACCTGTAGTTCCAGTGTATTGTTTCCATTTCGGGAAACGAATCGCAAACGCACTGGCTGTGTTAAGGTTTAGCAACATTTTCCAGTAATTTTACTTGCGGTTGGTATATGTGACGTTTGAAACTAGACTGTCTAAAATATTTGATTGACAAACATCCATACGTTGGAAGAATGAAAATATCTAGTTGATTTGAACACGTGTTTTTAAAAATAAACTTTAATTATTACAAATAACTACATTAAAATGTTTTTCTGGTACAAATAAATCCAATAACTACCTATTTATTATTAGAAAAAAGTGGATTTCTGCTGATGGAATAAAATTAGAACGGGTAGCATGTTTTAAACTTGAGATATATGGTGGGTTAAAATCGGAGGTAACGTTGAAAAACGGTATGTCCAAACTTAGTTACAATTTAATGCGTTGAATGTATCTATACAAAAGCTTCTGTGGGCCACTTTTTCACTATTGCCGTCCAAATAAAATAAAATTTGCTACATCACACAAAATAAGTTTCGATAGTTTTTGTTGGAAACTTATGCCTGAATAAGAAATGTGGAAAAAAGAGGCAAACAAGTGTAAGGTACATGTCTTCATAACCACAAAGCAATTTTTAATTTTCTTAAGTGCAATTTTTAATCCATTTTAACTATCACGTTATAAGTAGCCATACCAAAATGTACTAAATATTTTAAATATTCTGCCAGCTTAGCAACCAATAGAATTCAGTTTAGTGTCGACATTTTACCAGTTATCCTTAGGTTTGAAACTATATTGATCTAAATCGATTCGGCAATTTTACTTTGGAAATACCCATAGCGTTTCTCTAAAAAGCCATAATATCTTTTTTTACTTATTTTCCAGTGCTGCTAAAACTGATAGCAATGTTGTTTCAGCACTTGTTGATTTTGTTTTCTGTTAAAGTTTCTGGAATATCTTCGGTTACATACATTTTTGAAAAAGTTGATGAAAAGTTTGAGTTTGAGGATCCAAAGGAAGGTCTCTGCGAAGAACTTGGACCATGGTACTACGGCAACTGCGCAGGAGCTTGCAAAAACACAAATTACCTTCTGGGAAAAGTCCCCCGAATACAAAACCTAGACAGCATCTTACATCCTTTCAGAGACCAACGCACACTGGTTGTTTTAAACAACTATCTGTCAACTAATATTCACAGTGGGTTTAATAATCCGCATATTATAAGAAATTTGGCACCATATGTCGTTAAATACGACCTAGGGTACTTGGTTGCAATATTGCAAACATGGGTCCCTCGAGAAATGCCCAGTAGGTTTAATTTGACTGTAGAACATACTTCAGATATCTATACCTGCCATGCATCAACACTTTTTGAGCAGCGGGAGGCTAATAACCTCATTCACATTATGTGCGCTGCTGTTAAATTTGAAAAATACATATTCAAGACAAAACCATGGGAATATTTACTCTACATAAATTTGTACTTGCCTGGTGAAGTTATAAACAAGTATAATTACCCTTGGTTGTTTGAATATGATTTGAAGCACACACAACCTTTTCTTCATCTCTTCATACATACTACATTGTACAGCAGTTACCATGATATTGCATTGAAACATTTTGATAAATGTTTATCAAACGACATGGCATTCATTGCAATACTGAAACTCAAACAGAAGTCTGCTAAATTTCAAGACTCTGATGCTTTTATTACGCACATTCTTGACTGGAACCGGAACTTTAATGATGAAAGGCGATATAAAGGTATCTTATAAACAATATTAAAATGTTATTTCTCAAGTTTTAACTCATTCGTGTTTGACAATATTTCTGTATGAATACTTTAGAAAAC
Source organism: Entomobrya proxima (assembly GCA_029691765.1). Lineage (NCBI taxonomy): Eukaryota > Metazoa > Arthropoda > Collembola > Entomobryomorpha > Entomobryidae > Entomobrya > Entomobrya proxima. The sequence continues at coordinate 42,398,884 of CM056172.1, forward strand.
TTTCTGACAAGCATTGGACAGTGGAAAAATTTGCCAACAAATGTAATGCGTACTCTGCAATCCTGGTACGCAGGAAGTAAACAAACGCACTTAATATATTTTGAGGGGGATTCTGAAGTTGTTAAACATTTGAAGTTATGCAAAAACTGTTTTAGAACATCGTTTGGGTCATGCAAATTCACTGACAAGCTTCAGATGTTATATCACGGATATGCTTACATTCTTCAAAGCCTGATGGCTAACTTTAGCTACTACACGACTCAAAGTATGGATTGTATGAATGGCAGGTTATCAACTAAAATAGTAAAAACGGCTTATGGCATACGCGTCTTTACAATTGTGGAATTTTTCCGCAAAAACTACATTTACAATTATGAGTTGTGGGTCGAGAATAGAATAAAACGACTGAGGTTTGTAAGCTGCGGAAAACCAAAGGATATTACTGGATATTTGTTTCAAGAGTTTTACAGCGTGTTTGAAAACGAAGTTTGGATATGCGTTGTAGCCAGTATTCTAATGTTGGGTACTTTTTCAAATCGCATGTTCAGAAGGATCGAGAATTCAACATTGGAAAGAAAGATTAGTCATGTCGCCAACATTTTTGTAACGGTGTGTAAGCCTTTTGTGGAACAGGGGGACCCTATACCCCTCTCAATATTGAAAAAAAGATATGGTAAATTTATATTCGGAGGCTTTCTCTTAGTTGGAGTAGTTATTAGTAACGCATACAAAAATAAAAACGTTTACAATATGATACAACCTAGGGCAGTTGTACCGTATGTAAACATTTCAGAATTAGTTCATAACGGTTTTAGTATTTTTTCAAGAATAGGTGAAGTAAATACAGACTTTTACATTGGAATTCGACACTATCTTGAAGAAAAATACACACTAAGGTTAAAACAAAATCATACCGTAATACCATATCCACCAAAGTTTTTGTACAGCGTTATCACATCCGAAATTCGGTCATTGTACAATTCCATGCAGTACGAATTCGTTGAACAATTAGTTTGGCTAGTTTTGGTGGTTTCCAAATTACATGATTCTGTGCTGAATAATTCCTTGGAAACTTTGTCTAAAATGAATGTCTCTAGCGTAGAAAATGTTTCAGCAACTGAAAGTACACTACTTCAGAAGGACATGTCGGCTCTTGATAATGAACTTCTAATTTGTGAAAAAAGTGCCATCATATTACCGGAATATCTATGCAACCAAAAGGCTTATTTGCTAAAAAGCAAAGGTTTCAAGAATGTTAGCGTTGGGAAAGAAGTGTACACGAGACCTTATATTGGCATACGTTTACGTGGTTGGTTTACATACGAAATACAAGATAGGTTTGGTTGGCTTAAGGGATCAGGATTGGTAGACTGGTGGATGAATTTGGTTGGGGGAACAGTTTTGCCAGACGCTAACTTACCACCTGAAAAACCAAACATGCAAGGTAATATATTAGTAATTTTTTATATACTAGTAGTTGGACTTTCCGTTTCGACCTCCATATGGATCCTTGAGGCTAGCAAATTGCTGTGGATTTGCGTCAAACGATTTTTCAAAAACTTGACAAAAATTGTGTTGATAATATGTTATTTTCTGATGTACTGTGGTAAATGGTCAATACAGTACTTGAAAATAAATTTGGCCAAGCGCTTTAGTTGTTAGTTTAGCTGTCATTTAAAAAACTGATTTTGCAATGCATTCCAGGAATATGAATAATGCAATAAGAAAGTTCTAACAAGACTAAAGGTACATTGGTGTGGTTGCTGTTACTTGCAAATAAAGAGATAAAAACGCTTAACTTAGAAACAAATTCTTTGAATGCGTGTTTCGATTTGATGCTCGGGTATAAGCTTTTGAGCAGTATGTACATTGGGAATGTTTTGGATTTTTTTCTGCTGCGGTAAGTAGAAACGGATGAGTAATTTTTCAACGAATTTGCTTGCGTAGCAATCATTACAAAACTGAACTTATGGTAACCTATAGTACATAGAATTTACTACTTAATTTATTGCTGCACAAACAGTATTTGACAGATTAAGTAAAACTTTACTATATTTTCTCAATAGATGTTGCTCTAGCTTATTGAAATTGGGGTTTTAAGGTCCTAATTAAGACTTTTTTGCGATTCTTACTTATGCTTTCTTAGAGTTAAATTGATATATACACTGATTCTAACATTAATAATGATTATATAATGGTTTTCTTTGATATAGCAAATTCAATCCAAAAAATATGCGGGCAACATGAGCATTAATCTTAGTATTTATTATTGTTATAAATACATAAGTATACATATGGCAACAAAACATATAGGAATAAATGATATTAGTGAAAACCATAAAATTGATGAAACCAACTCAATTTCATCGACGTATACCTTTTGTTCATTGATCGTGCATTTCAATTTAAATTGTGACGAACGTAATGCTTAATCAACGACTAAAGCATTTATTTATCCTATACCTAAGTTTTTATAAGTATTTGTTGTCAAAACAGTACAATTTTACCATCTTATCTTAATAAACTACCACAAGGCATGATTATTAAACAACGTTAATCAGAGTTAATTACTTTAAGTTTTTTATCTTTAAAATTCTAGTCTTTGTGTTTACAGTGAATGATAATAGACGTATTGTCCTAAGCAAAGTATTGTTTTATACTGACTTGAGCTCCGAAATAACAGTTAAGAAAAAGTAATATTTCTTCAAATTATTTGCCCTTCACTTTCGTTGTTTCGTTTTTCTCTCGCATCTTTCTTTAAGGGAATTAAGTATACATTTCATTTCCTCAGAAACTTTATATTCAAACACCGTCTTTCCAGAACCATCCTTTCCATTTATATCCATTTTCAAACTTTCGATTAACATTTCTGTTACAGCCACATTTTCCAGTGAGACTGCCCACTGAAATGCATTCATACCTTGTGCATTTCGTACATCAACATCAGCTCCACATTCAACAAGCTCTTGTATAAAATCAAATCTCAACTTTTTTTCGATTGCCACATGCACAACTCTGTTGCCGTTTTTAACCTTTGCGTTAAAGTCGGCACCATGTCTTTTAAGCACGGAAAGTTCAGCTTTCAAATCATTCTCAAAAAAATCAATGGCGCTTAACAAAGGCGTCTTTCCATCGTCGTTAACAACATTAATCAAATTTTCAATTTTCACTCCAAAACTCTTAAGAACATCCCACTGCTTAAAATAGCTTTTGGCTAAGTTTTGCAACCTGTCTTCCTTATAGAAATTATAATAATCGTTGTCATCAATACGTACAACGTGCAAAATGTTATTGTTACAGTGGTCTGTAACGTTAGGATTTGCACCAAGATTTAGAAAGAAGGGTAGCATGGACATTCTAAAATACTGGGCACTATGGGCAATGGATTCTTTTAAAAAGAACAGAAAAGGTGTATTTCCATTAGAGTCTCTTAGCTCAAGCTGTGCTTCATCTTTGCTCAATATATAACCAATAAGATCCTCAATATAATATGTGTACTTTGAATCGGGAAAGTAAAGGCCTTTAATAATCCAATGTAACAAGCCGTACCCATTTGTAGTGTATTGTCTAAACTTATTCCAAGGATTTTTATCCAACGACCAGAAATCGTTTTCGATTATATAACTGGTTGGTGCAAAGTACCCATTATGTGCGCATGCTATAAATAAATCATAAATGTGTTTCTGACATTTTAAAAATATTGAAACAAGATCGAAACAATTTTCTTTTTGAATTGCGGCAAAAACTGGAGCCCAACGGTAATACTTTTTGACTGCAAACTGGTCCTCTGAATAACTTATTTGTAGCATTTCAATTAATGTTTGAAATTTATTTGACTTTGGTGAGTAGTTAGCAGCTACACAAATATCTTGAAGAAAATGCCAAAAGTCGTGTAGTTTAAAGTCACAACTGTAACAATTGCGCTTTTGTTTATCAGGTATTCTTTGAGAAACATGATCATACAAGATTGCCTGAAAGGCTTGATCATTTTCACAAATTGCAAAATAGTCGTTTGTCAAAACCTTGAAAATAAATTTTGCCACAAAATATTCAGCAAATGTGCGATGAACAAAAGTGATTGTAGGATCAAAGGACAATATAATTTCCTGCTCTAAAACTGTAGCTTCTAGCCTCGTACTATTTTCTTTTGTAACAAAAAGTTGTTGCTTGAATTTGTTGGCAACAGACTCTCCAAGAATTAACTTAAGTGCGATATAAATATGAGCATTGTCTAATTGCTCTTGCAAAGTTTGCATTATTGATGCATGCTTTAAAGCATCCTTTGCATCTCCTATGTATGCAGCCAATTTCTGATCTATTGCTTTGTCAAATACATCAGAAATATAGTAAATTGTAGATATTTCAGAAGCAAGCCCAGTTTTATCTAAATTCTCCTTATGCATTTCAGCCAACATTCTAGTCAACAGTGGACTGCCAGACAAAAATTTATGCAAACGTGATTCTGGTCCTGCAAGACACTTTCGTGCAAATTTTCCAAGATTTTTCTTTACATTTTTTGTAGCAGACTTGCCATTACAATCTATCCAATAATTTACCATTAAAGTTACCTGATCCTCCAAAGTATATGGTTTTATATTGTATACAGCGCTAGAAATTTGTTTTACTGTCTTTGAACACATATAATCTCTTGTTGTAATCCAAACACGTATGTTTGGCATTTGGGATTTTATAATCGTTAGTATGTCAATTGCAACAGGTTGTAAGTCTTCATTAACTTCGTCCAAACCGTCTAAGAAAAGCTCAACTTTTAAACTGCTTTCTAATAGAGCTTGTAACAGTTTTGTTTCAAATGTGGACTCACAAACAAATTCAAACAAAGCTGTATAAATCATATCCTTGATACTATCAGACTCACTCAGTTGCCCAATAAAATTGCTCGCACTTGTAAGCACGTTTAAGTTGTTCCTTGTTCTTAAATTCTTGGCAGCTTGTATTGCCAAACTGGACAGTACCATGGATTTGCCCATTCCGGGTTTATCAGAAATGAAGATTATTTGCTCTTCTTTACTCATTCCATTAGGCAATTCTAAAAATGCGTTGTTTTTCAAAGATGTATTCTTAATTTTGGACACTGTTTTACTCTCTCTTATAAGCGGGCGTGTAGCGTAATAAGATGGAACTGTTGGCAGTTTCTGTTTCCCAAAAATTACAGGATTTTTGCCTCTCATCAATTCATTCAAAATATTGCCTTGTAAGCTAGACAGTATTTCAGTTGACGAGTCAGCAATATCTGCTAGTACGTCACGCAAAACCAAAATTCTCTTAGTGTCGTTATCCATAAATTGAAACACAAGTTCTGCGCTTTCTAGAACCTTGTTTTGAGTTGCGTCATTCAGTTCATTCCAAGTCACAGGTTTTTCACAAAACTCAACGTCGCCTAGTTTCTGCAATTTCTCCATAAATGTGTTTATACTCAAGATTTGCAAATCGTTTTGTTGTTCACTTTGCTAAGTAAACACAATTAGCCTGCTAATTTTGCGAGATTCTTTAAACTGATGTTTGATAAATATTTCGTCAATGTCATTAATTGTGTTAGCGATAATAATTCTAGCTGCATCGCTACCATTTTCACTGCAAAGTTTAAAAGACTTTTCTTCAGGTGACGAACCACACCATTTAATTTGCACATATTTAGCAGTGATAAGTAGTTGCATGCTTGTACTTTTATCCAGTAGTTCTGCAATAATCTCTCCTGGCAATGATTTGAAATCCAGTGTCCATACTGCTGATTTTGTTCTAAGAGTGTAGCAGTGTTCTACAAGTCCTATAAGAAAAGTGTACAACATTTATTTCATGCCTGAAATCCTATCGAATTTTTTCAAGAATAATTTAGAATTTACGCTACTTGAATTCAACTGATGTTGTAGGATCTTCTCAAAATGCGTCAGGAAACTTTCCGGGCAAATGTCAACAATCTGACAATCCGGTTTAAGTACTGGATAAAACTTGGTTAGTTTGCCAGATTTACAAACTGATTTCAAATTCATCCATAGAAAAGGCACAAGTTTGGGAAATCTCGACGTCCAGTAATCTGCCCAATAATTTGGATCAAGTACCCAGCCTTCGTTTGTTTTGTGAAACCATCCCAGTTGTTCTTTTTCGTTTTCGGTGAACTCTTTGGTATGCACATACTTGTTACGAATGATTTTGTGCAGATCCAAAACAGAGTGTACATTTAGACTATAAGCACTTTGCTTATAGGTTGCCAAAATTGAGTAGTGCTCATCTCCTAAAATAGTTTTCCAGTTTGTTGCAGGATGCCATAAATTCAAACGAAGGGCTTCTAATTTAAGTTTGTTTTGGAATTCACTGTTAGCATCCTCTTTTAGGTATTCGTAACTTTCGATTAAAAACTGACAAATTTTTAACGACTTCCAGGTAATTGGTGAGGTTAAGAGCACTTCCAGTGAAGGCTGATCTGTAGCTGAAAATACAAAGTAGTATAGTTTAATAATTAGGTGTAAAAATGTAAGCAAATTAGGAAACAATTTTATAACTTTAGCAACCTACGTTGTGGGTTATCCATGTTTTATGCAATAAAATTTACTGAAGAAAAGAAAACTACAAAATTTTAACTGATAGAAAATATAAACTGCATAATTATTTGGCGTTGTTCTGAGATAACTCTATACTAAATGCAAATTTATTACTCTTCTCTACCACTCCCTATTGCTGAATGAGAATAACTTGACAAATTTTAAAGTTTCCCTTCACCAATCTGCACCTAAGAAATAGCGTAAGTAATAGCTCAAAGCCTAAGACCCGTACTTGGCAGTTGCAGCTGTTATACGAACAGAATATTCCTTGATACTGCGTACGTAAAACACCACTTGTTTGAATATAGAGAATATTACGCTGCTCTTCCAGTTCCAGCTTGAGACAAAAAAAGCCTGAGTCGTAATCCTCGTGTTGTATAAACCCTTTGTATGAGTCAGCCACTTGGGTTGTATAAAAATGCTCTATGCATTGAATACAGCAGAAAACTTATCTGGGTTCAATAGTGTGAACAAAAGGAAAGCGTTGTCTATACGAGGCTTCTTGCCTTTTTCTTTATATGAGTTTAACTTCGAAATGGACTTTGTATCATTATATTTAGGGATGCCTTCCTACGGCTAGTTATACACAAGAAAAAATGGATGTCTTGTGCAGGATTCTGCTACATCTGAAGTGTTCATCGTGTTTTACTTCATAATGCACTCTGTCCGTTCGAATATGTAAGCCCAAACAGAGTATGAGAAACAAGTAAATATTGTTAACAAAGAATTCTCTCTATGTTCTCTAGTGAGTCATACTATAAAACGAAAAGATTTTCTTGATGTTAACATATTTGTGACATTGTCAAAATCCTTAATAAGCATATACCTAAACAGGCTTGGGATATTTAGGGGTGCAATTTCATCTGCTAAGTAGCTTATGGTACAAGAGAATTGCTTATTGTTTCATAAAGTGACATTTTGTGGTTGCTGAGTTGGAATATTTTCAAGAATGTACGATTCAAAAAGGGAATTTTGTATTTAAAAATTATGCATTCATGCTGGCAATACCGAATTCAGGACAAAGCAATTGATATCATAAACTTCTATTGAGAAGCAACAAATGCTGAGTCAGCAATGCTGACTAACATGCAAGTATATACCTTTCAAATATTATTACATTGATAGCTTCAGCTTGCCAAAAAACTTTGTAGTTGCACAAAAGAACTTACTTATTATTGTTGGTACTTAACTTTCACAAAAAGGTTTACTCGTATCATTCAAGTTTTGATTTCCTTAGAGCTAACAAACTGCTTAAAGCTAACAGCCAATGTATATTAGCTCCAGTACATGTAATATAATGTAACATGATCAATATACAAAAGCAATACTAAAATATTACAATGCATGCATGGTAGATAAGTTTGCTACCAGGCTTCTGTGTGTTAAAAAAATGTTTTTCACGCTGGTAAAAGTCTTCCAGCTATTTACGGCTGTGTTCTGTGGAGTTTACAAAATGCCAATACCACTGACAATCTATAATAAACCAGTTAGGATAAAGTCCATGCCAGTCCTACTACCGTTAAATCCGACCGTATTACTAGCATTTTATTATCACTGGTATACTCCATTGAGGTTTCTGTTTTCATCTTACATCGCAAACCAAAAATGAGAAGCTGCAACTTAAGCTTTATTTCTGCATTTGCTGATCTGAACATACGCAGAAGTATTAATGCTGAAGGTTTTTTAAGAACGCATCTTTTTTCTTTCTGAAAGGTCGTTTTTGTCAAGAAAATAGCGGTAGCTATTCTTACACTCGTTTTACTGCATCCGTGTAATAAAACACTTCGGCGTGTACGAAGCAAAATTGTGTGCATTAGAGTATAGGTTACTCCAACATGCACTTTTCCTCATTCAAAAAAATGTAAGAGCTCAAGAAAACATCTCCATATAAAACGGCGTGTCGGATACAACGCTTGCGTTCAGGACGACATATTATGAGGAGTAGTACTAGTACAAAATGCATTAGGCTGGCATGGACATATGAATACGTTATTTCCTTGCATACAAAAATACACAAAAATATTGTTTTGAAAGGTTTACTTTGTAGTGTTTCACTGGTCGTTCGGCTTTCGACTTGCTCAAAGGCAAACGGAATGGCACAGCAGGCAGTATATTTTGTGTACTGGTATTGCATGAAAGAGTAAAGCAAAAGCAACCCTCCCAGTTTTTTTGTCAAAGCGTTTCTTAGTTCTATTCTTTCAGTTTCGCTAAGAGGTTTGCTCAGGCAAAAATACAATTGAAACGTATATATATTTGTAATTATTTTACTGCGGGGTATACATCTACCAAATTGAAAAATAGTAAACAAGAACCTATATATGTACTGAATCGCAAACCACGGCTTCACACGTAAGGGTTTTAAGCTGCTATCAAGAAGTACGTTTTCAGCGCTTAAAAGTGTAAAAATAAAAACATCTCAATCTAGTAAACCAATGTGTACACAGTTATAAAATATGGCACAAATTAAAACAAACATCAACCTAAGCAAAGCATCAAAACGTTATCCGTGTAAATTTTGCGAAAAATCTTTAGCAACACCATCAAGTCGTATTATACACCATCGCATCCATTTAAACGACAAACGCTTCAAATGCAAACATTGCGGCAAAGGTTTTATAAACTGTAGTGGTTTAAAAATTCACGAAAGAATACACACCGGAATTAAACCATTTGTTTGCGTATTTTGCGAAAAAGGATTTCCTGCCCAAACTGGGTTGTATGTCCACCTGAGAACACATATTTGCGAAAAGCCAAACGAGTGCACACTTTGCGGTCGAGGATTTGCAGACGTTTCAGCGTTACGACGTCATGTACAAAGTCATACTGGCTCGTTTCCAGAACTATACAGCTGCAGCTACTGTAATAAAAAGTTTCACAACAAGGGTGATTACGAAATTCATTTGAGGGTACATACAAAGGAAAAACCTTTCAAGTGTGAAATTTGTCCAGATAAATTTTACACAAAAAAGACTCATCTTTTTAATCATATGCGAATCTTTCATTTTGGACAAAAACCTTTCGAGTGTGAGTTCTGTCAAAAACGTTTTGGCATTCTTACTGACCTCAAGAGTCATACTCGTCGAATCCATACCCACCCTGACGAGAAAAAATTTCAGTGCAATGTTTGCATGGAAGCGTTTAAAAAAATAAGCACGCTAAAGGGTCACAAATTAAGAGTACATGAGGGAGGCATTAAACCATACGAATGTCCGGATTGTGGAAAGAAATTTTACTCAGAAGCTCACCTTAAGCAACATGTCAAAACAGTGCACCTGAAACTCAAGGAACATGTTTGCAAAATCTGTGGAAAAGCTTATAGTAACTGTCAACCTTTAAAAACTCATATTAGAAGACATCTTGGTGAACTTTATTGGAAATGCAATTTATGTGGGAAGGCATTTCCATGCAAACCAAGCATGGAGCGTCATGCTTTGAGACATGCAGATATGAAACGATATGAGTGTTTATTTTGTGGAGGAATGTGGAAGGAAAAGAGAAGTTATGATAAACACATCCGTAATCATTTGGAAGAAAAGCCGGTTTTCTGCAACTTGTGTGGTCACGAGTGTCCTACAAAAGAAAGCAGAGGAAAGCATTTGAACAGGGAGCACGGAATAAAAACGACACGACACGGTAGAGTCATCGTGTGACAAGAAATTTAGCTATGTAGCTCTATTGGAAATGTGAGAATTGCAAAAAGACATTTCTTACAAAACCCGTTTTGGAGCGTTTCGAATATTTTTGCCACTATGTTTTATATACGTCTCTTAAACTTTGTACAGACTGCACACAAGTTTTTTAACCAGCCGTCTCCCTGAAAGTTTTTGAGGTTGTCCAAAATTAACAATTGGTCATTCCTATAAGTATTATAAATAGCGTTTTACTGACCAACACAGTATCTGCTTCTCTGCTACATATGCACACTAATATTTTAATGTACTCTTAATAGTTTCGAGCTGCAATAAAAAACAAGATTTGTTTTTAAAGTATAATGAAAGCAAATGTAGAATCAAATTGCCTTGCAAGTACTCCTTTTCCCAGTTTTATTTCTTTTCTGTCGCCAGTTTGACCAACAAAATATGCTGATGTTGCATAAGAATACCACTCATTATATTCAGCTTCTGTGCAGTGGTCGCGGCATTCTATGGGGGTTACAAAAAGCTATAGACTGGCATAAATATACAAATACTTTATTCATTATATTTTAACCTACTTGTATTATCAGTGTTGTGAGTTTGCTTTACAGTGTGAATGTTGTTAAAGTCGAAAACAAAACGACATGAAAAACAAGTGGAAATAAAAAATCAGGCAAGACTTTTTGTGCTACCATTGCATTGTATGATGAAACAATAAATCCCAGGATTTTCGTTGACAAAGAGTTCTTTCATCCAATTTCTTCGGCATTTTTAAAGACTTTTCTGAGAGAGCAAAACCCCTGCGTGGATGCTACTGTTGATTCTACTGTGTGTAAATAGGAAAAAAATTAAGAACAAGAACGTATTCAAATACTGAATCATAGCCCACTGATTCATCGCTCTAAAGGTGATTTAACTCTAAATACTAAGTACATTTCAACGCTCACTGAAAAGACAAAATTATTCTACGCAAGTTGCAAGCAACAACAGTATACGAGCTTTTAAACAATGGCGCAAAATAAAATGTATGCCGGTACAAAAATGGAATCAAAGCGTTATTCGTGTACATTATGCAAAAAAACCTTATCTTCCTTGCAGAGTCTTCGTTTGCACCATCGAGTTCATTTACGCGACAACCCTCACAAATACAAACGTTGCAAAAAGCGGTTTTTATACCCTTGTGCTTTAAAATGTCATGATAGAAACCACACCGGAGTTAAACCGTTTGTGTGTGTTTTGCAAAAAAGGATTCGCTACAAGCTCTAAATTAAATATTCACTTGAGAACACACGTAGGAGAAAACCAAATGAGTGCAATATTTGTGGTCGCGGGTTTGCAGACACTTCAGCGCTAAAACGTCATGTGCAAAGTCATACAGGTTCCTTTCCGGATAGATATAGTTGTGGCTACTGTAATAAAAAGTTTCACCACAAGGTTCACTATCACATTCATTTGAGAGTGCATACAAAGGAAAAGCCCTTCAAGTGTGAAATTTGTCCAGTCTAGATAAATTTTATACGCGGAAAGCTCATGTCGTATATCATATGCGTACCTTTCATCTAGGGGAAAAACCATTTAGGTGTAAATTTTGTCTAAAGCGTTTCGCTTCTAAATATCAACTCGGGAACCACATCAACAATATTCATACTCAACCAAGCACGAAGAACTTTAAGTGTGAAGTTTGTGTGAAAGAATATAGAAGTAAAGGTACCCTGAAACAACATATGTTAAGAGTACATGAAGGTCGTAAATTACACGAGTGTCCTGATTGTAAAAAGAAATTTAGCGACAAGGGTGACCTTAACAAACACGTCAAAGCAGTACACCTGAAACTTAAAGAACATATGTGTGGAATCTGTGGAAAGGCTTACAATGTAAAGGGACCTTTAAATACTCACATAAGACGGCATCTTGGTGAACTCTACTGGAAATGTAAAGTGTGCGGAAAGACATTTACATGCAAAACCTATCTGGACAATCATGCCCTGAGCCATGCGGACCTAAAACCATTTGAGTGCTTGTTTTGTTGCGCAGCTTTTAAATATCGACAAAGCTATATAGTGCATATCCGTAAACATGTAGGAGAAGAACTGGGCTTTTGTAGTAAGTGCGTTTATGAGTATTTTACAAATGAAAGCAAAGAAAGACATTTGATAAATAAGCACGGAAAGGAAAAGCAACGTGCTTGTGTACTGTGTGGCAAAAGATTTGTCAGGTCGGACGATCTCCAACGGCATTTGAAGCATGTTCATTACAACCCAAATCGCCAAATCGATCATCGTCATGCTGCTCTTCAGTTAAACTCGACTGAAACTAGATTTAAATGCGTCTTCTGTGGAGAAAAATATGCAAATAAAGAAAATTATCATAATCATATACGGAAACATCTTGAAGAAAAAGTGGTGTTTTGTAACGAGTGTGGATTTGAAACCTTTACAAAGGAAAAGAAGGAATATCATTTAGGTAATGAACACGGAAAGGAAAAGCAGTATGTGTGTCCAGTTTGTGGAAAGAAATGGATTGATAATAGAGCACTTCAAGTACATTTAAGAGGAGTTCACAAATACAAAACGAGGAATAACTAAAGTTGAGACTTTGTAAAATATACTCGGATTCGCAGTTTACTTGTTAATAATATACGGTTTTCAATACATAACTGTATAATCTTGGAATATCATGTAATGTACAGCTTGTTTGTGAAATCATTACAAATACAAATCAAAATATAAATGATTGTTAAAAAAATTCCTTTTAGATTTGGTTTATTCTGCTCTGAAAATCAGTGAGGTGTGCACCCACGTATTACACGAAAATATTTTTATGTGTAAATACATAGGTTGTACCTAAATATTTTAGAAAACCTTCAAAGCAAACTTCATTTATTCTTATACATTTTTTGGTGTTGCTCTTATAAACGCTTAAGCATCCTCCATTACATATTCGTAGCTATCGATCAGAAAAAGACAAATTTTTAACAACTACCAGCAATTATGTGATGTAAAGAACACATCCAATGAAAACTGATCTGTTGCTGACAATAAGACATAAACATCCATGGTAAACCATTAAAAATGCTCGCTGCTGAAGACGATAATATGGACATAAACATATAATAAACATCCATGGTAAGCCATTGAAAAATGCTCGCTGCTAACAACGTTGAGTGCCTAAGTAGTCAAAAGATCCTACGACAAAATCCTTGATGAATGCAGTAAGTAATAATGGCCCATTCTGGCGGATGTAATGCCCATCTGGGCTTCTTAAAACCAGATTTTGCCTGGTATAGAGCCAATTTAACCTAATTTTAGCCTATTTTGCCTGATTTTCAACCCATTTAGGCTGGTTTAGAGCCGAGTTTGCTGGATTAGAGCCGATTTTGCTGGTTTAGAGCCGATTTTGCTGGTTTAGAGCCGATTTTGCTGGTTTAGAGCCGATTTTGCTGGTTTAGAGCCGATTTTGCTGGTTTAGAGCCGATTTTGCTGGTTTAGAGCCGATTTTGCTGGTTTAGAGCCGATTTTGCTGGTTTATAGCCGATTTTGCTAGTTTAGAACCAATTTAGCCTGGTTTAAAAATAAAGTGTACGGACAGACGGACAGACGGACAGACAGACAGACAAACGGACAACGATATCTTAAATAGCTCTCCTGCTGAAGCAGCGAGCTAATAATAGAGCCGATTTAAGCTGGTCTAGAGCCGATTTAAGCTGGTCTAGAGCCGATTTAAGCTGGTCTAGAGCCAATTTAAGCTGGTCTAGAGCCGATTTAAGCTGGTCTAGAGCCGATTTAAGCTGGTCTAGAGCCGATTTAAGCTGGTCTAGAGCCGATTTAAGCTGGTCTAGAGCGGATTTAACCTGGTCTAGAGCCGATTTAAGCTGGTCTAGAGCGGATTTAACCTGGTCTAGAGCCGATTTAAGCTGGTCTAGAGCCGATTTAAGCTGGTCTAGAGCCGATTTAAGCTGGTATGGAGCCGATTTAACCTGGTCTAGAGCCGATTTAAGCTGGTCTAGAGCCGATTTAAGCTGGTATAAAGCGGATTTAAGCTGGTCTACAGCCGATTTAACCTGGTCTAGAGCCGATTTAAGCTGGTCTAGAGCCGATTTAAGCTGGTATGGAGCCGATTTAACCTGGTCTAGAGCCGATTTAAGCTGGTCTAGAGCCGATTTAAGCTGGTCTAGAGCCGATTTAAGCTGGTATAAAGCGGATTTAAGCTGGTCTACAGCCGATTTAACCTGGTCTAGAGCCGATTTAAGCTGGTCTAGAGCCGATTTAAGCTGGTATGGAGCCGATTTAACCTGGTCTAGAGCCGATTTAAGCTGGTCTACAGCCGATTTAACCTGGTCTAGAGTCGATTTAAGCTGGTCTAGAGCCGATTTAAGCTGGTCTAGGGCCGATTTAACCTGGTCTAGAACCGAATAGCCGGGTTTAAAAATAAAGTCTACGGACAGACAGACAGACAGACACACGGACACCGACATCTACAATAGCTCCTCTGCTGAAGCAGCGAGCTAATAAACGTTTTTAAGTTTAGAAACTAGATGTAAATATGTACGCAAATTAAAAAACAGAGCTATAAGTTTAGCAACCTACTTTGTGGCTTATCCATGTTATATTGAAAAAAGATACAAACATTAACTAGCACAAAATACAAAACAGGTAAATAAATATTTGGCGGTGTTCTGAAATGGGAATATACTTATGTGAATTAATGTGTTACGATACCACTCTCTATCTCTGAATGGCAATGTCTTGACAAATTTTACAACTTCCCTTTACTATTCTGCAGGAAATTGCGTGAGTAATAGCTGAAAGTGTGAAACCTGTCTTTGGCTGTTGCAGCTGTTATGCGAACAGGATGTTCTTAAACACTGCCGACGGAAAACACCACTTATTTTAATGTAGAGAATATTATATGCGGCTCTTCTAGTTCGAAACAAAAAACGTCTCAGCCGTAATCCTTGTGATGTGTAAACCCTTTGTATGACATGTCTATTTTTGGATTGTATAGAAATGTTATATGCGCAGAATCCATCAAAAAGCGTTATGAGTGTGAATATAAGAAAAACCCTGTTGTTTCAAAAGTAATTGTCTATTTGTATACGGGTTTCTGACTAAATGGATTCTGTATCGTTCTGTTTTAGGACGCTTTTATGTTAGTAATATATAAGAAAGTATATTGGAAGTGGTGTTCAAGATTTTTTACTTCACAACGCACATTGTTATTGTTAAGTCCCAAGCTCAGTCACAAGATGAAAAACAAGTAAATATTTTTATTAATTTGTATGCTTTCATGTATCATACTGTAAAACAACACGAATTTTTGACATTAGAATATTTTAGTACTTAAAGCCGTACCAAGAATCAAATACAAATCCTGTTTATAATATATGTATATATAAATACCTTAACTGATAAAATCATTGGAAAATGTACATTTAACTCAATTTTGCTTTGGAATACACTACAGGATAAAAATACTGAAATCTAAACTTGGCTTTAGTAATAAAGCTTCGAAGTTCTGAGTGGAATATTTTGTTTGCAAATAGGTAGGTACTCCTCATTTTTAGCCCTAGCATTCACGCTGCCTACACCGACTGGAAAACAAGGCAATGAATACCATAAACTGCAATGAGAAACAACACATGCTGACTTACATGCCAGTATAACCTTTAAAGTTTTGTTACATTGGTTGCTTTAGTGTGCAAAAAAAACTTTGTTCTCGCACGAACGAGCTTACTTAATATTGTTGATACTTGGTCTTCACAAAAATGTTTAGTCATATCATTCAAGCTTTGATTTTCTTATAGCTTACAAAATCTTGCAGCTAGAAACCAATATATAACTTCATTACGTACATACAATATGATGTTACATGGTGAGTAAGCAAAAGCAATACTGAAATATTTTAATGCATCAATACATGCATTACATGATAGTAAGTATCCTACCAGGTTTCCGAAACAGTGAAGTATACTTCTACAGTTTGACTGACTAACTCTCGCCAGTTTTCAAGACAAAAATGTACTTATGCATTGGGAGACTGCCTGTTGAATTCAGTCGTTTGTTGTTACCAACAGGATGCCTGGGTTTAGAACGGCATTTTATGGAGTACAAAATGCAATAGGCTGGCATGATCATATGAATATGGTATTCATTACATACGGAAAAAATACAATGATATTATTTTGGAAGGTTTACTTTAGACAATGTGCATTTCTCTGGCTGTTCTGCATTTGATATGCTTCAACATGAACGGAATAACACAGCAGGCAGTATTTTTGGTGTAGTGTCATTGGATGATAGAATCAAACAAAAGCATTCCTCATAGTTTTTATATTGTCAAAGAGATCCTTAGTTCTATTCATTCAGTCTCTCCAAGAGCTTTGTCTGAGAGCAATAATACACTTGAAGTGTATATGGTATGCTTCTACTGACTTTACTGCTGAATTTACATCTACAAAATTGAAAAATAGTAAACAAGAACCTATGTGTATACTAAACCAAAACCCGCTGTCTTACACTGAAAGGTGTTAAGGTGTTAGCAGAAGTACATTGTTCAACGCAAAAAACTGAAAAATTGAAAGAAAAAATCTCTGTGTAGTAACAAGCATTTACACATTTAAAAACAATGGCACTAACTAAAATGAATATCAATCTAGGCAAAGCATTAAAACGTTACCCGTGTAAATTTTGCAAAAAATCTTTAGCCACACGATCAGGTCGCACTTTACACCATCGCATCCATTCAAACGACAAACGCTACAAATGCAAGTATTGCGGAAAATGTTTTATAGAGACTGGTGCTCTAAAAGTTCACGAAAGAATACACACCGGAATTAAACCATTTGTTTGCGTGTTTTGCGAAAAAGGATTTACTACCAAATGTGGAATGTATGTTCATCTGAGAACACATATATACGAAAAGCCAAATGAGTGTACAATTTGCGGTCGAGGATTTGCAGACATTTCAGCGTTAAGACGTCATGTACAAATGCATACAGGTTCGTTTCCAGAACGATACAGCTGTAGCTACTGTAATAAAAAGTTTCACAACAAAGGTGTTTATCAAGCTCATCTGAGGGTACATACAAAGGAAAAACCATTCAAGTGTGAAATTTGTCCAGATAAATTTTTCGCGCTAAAGGCCGATCTTTTAAAGCACGTGCAAATAATTCATTTGGGCCAGAAACCATTTAAGTGTGATATTTGCATGGAGGCGTTTAAAAAATCAAGCACGTTAAAGGGTCACAAATTAAGAGCACATGAAAGGGGCATTAAACCATACGAATGTCTAGATTGTGGAAAGAAGTTTTACTTTAAAGCTAACCTCCAGCAACATGTCAAAATTGTGCACCTGAAACTTAAGGACCATTTTTGTGAAATCTGTGGAAAAGGCTATAGTAGTAGTGAAACTTTGAAAATTCATATAAGACGACACCTTGGTGAACTTTACTGGAAATGTGAGAAATGCAAAAAGTCATTTCTTACAAAAACTAAACGGGACCGCCATGCCTTGACTCACACAGATATAAAACGGTACGAGTGTTTGTTTTGTGGTAGAGCTTGGAAATGTAAAAAAAGCTACAATTTGCATATGCGTAAGCATTTGGGAGAAAAACTGACATTCTGTAACGCGTGCGGTTACGAGGCTTTTACATATGAGATAAGAGAAAGGCATTTGGTTAATATGCATGGAAAGGAAAAGAAGCGCGTTTGTTCATTGTGTGACAAAAGATTTTTCGACGCGACCAGTCTACATAGACATTTGAACCATCTTCATTTGAATATTACTATGAAGAGAACTTTGCCTACTGCTTCGCGGTTTGAATGTATTTTCTGTGAGAAAAGGTATGCACTTAAGGTTAGCTACGATAATCATATACGGAAACATCTCGAGGAGAAAGTGGTGACTTGCAACAAGTGTGGGTTTGAGACATTTACAAGCAAACAGAGAAAACGACATTTAATCAATGAGCATTTGATTTGAAAGGAGACAATTGGGGATCTGCAGTCGAATTGTTTTACATTAGTGCAGTTCGTGTACATTTAAAGTTGTACATTGCATATTGCAAACCAAAAAATAGAAGCTCCAGCAGTAGTATTTGCATGTGCACTAGCGCCAAGTGTAAACTAGCTCGGCATAGTATGCTTCCTTAAAATTACCCGACTAGAACTATTTGAATGTATTGAATGTAAAACACAAATCGGGACAACTACCAAAATCACGCGGAGACACTGCAGAAAAAGTAGTGTTTTTCCGATTGTGTGGACTTGAGGCCAACACAAAAAGAGACAGGGAACATTTTATTAATTAAGGGAAAAGAAAAATAAGTTTGTTGAAATTTCATAATGCATGGTAAAACATGATTAAAAAGATTCAAATTGGTTGAATATGACTTTAATGTTAATCAAGTACAATTTTAAACACAAAACAGTGAACTAATTTATTGGTATATCTTTAGAGTCTTTATGATAAAAACAAACTTCAAATGATTAATTGTATAAAATTTTGGTGTTTTTGTTGTTGTATTTTAAAATTACATATTTCAATTCCGTACATCAGCGTATATGGTTAGTGCTGACTTAAAAGGTATTACATAACAGTTTTAAATATGACTTAGAACTTACATTAAACAAGCTTGTGAACAAACCTGACTTGTTTTGATAAATCACTGATTTTGTTTCATATATAATACGTGCTAAGAAATATTTTAAAAATTTATAATACATACCATAAATAGCCCACTTAAAGCATACAGAAGATTAGTTCATTGAAATTTATACCTACTTACAATTTGCACTTCGTATATATTGTTTGAGATTTTGTAATTCCTATGTTTCATTTTTAAAATAATGAAAGTGGAATATTAAATATAACTACACATGTAAATACCTACTTTACTTAGCTTAGACGTAGTAATGCGAGCATAATCAAAAGGTGAAGTTAACATTATTGATAAAACTATAATCATATAATCCAAAAACGTGTACATTTATCTTGAACAGATTGATAAGCTTGCAATGCAATTAATTATAAAACATTTGTATGGATAATAAAGTCACAAAGTAACTAGTTTCTATTTAAACCTAAAATAAAGTAAAGCAATTGCTTACATAAAACTTTTATCTCTCTTTGTCCTTTCTTTGTGAATATGACTATTTCCTGTCTTGTTTTCAACGTTCTGAATGTATATGGTGTTTTGGCAATGTAAGTGAATGAGTAGCTCATCCCAATTCAGCATTTAATTTACATGATCACACATTTTTGGTTAGCCTATTAAACTTTTTATAGTTTATATGATGTGACCTTTTAAAACACTTTTAAACTGGTTAAGATGAATAACTTGACAATTTTGCTGGAACACATAAAATTTAATTATTACCAATTTTGTAGATTAAAACAACAAACGAACAAACAGTTGGCATGGGGTTAAGAAAAACTACAATTTTCATATTGTTTTTCCAGTAAGTTGTTTTGAATATCCTCTGTAGTGTTTTGAATACACTTGTTATCATTCATTGTGAAAATTGTTTTAAATGTCGCATACTTTAATTTGAATTGCGTTTGTTATATTTCAAGTATGTTTCCGTGCTGGAACTTTATAGGGTTGTATAAATGGCTTTTCCCTTTGGTGGTGATACCTTCTTACTGACCGACAGAGTCTATTTCTACGTTGCATCCATACACATACTTTTATGTTCTGTCCTTTCTAATAGTCTTGGACAGCAAAACGAAACAAAACATCTTTAAGAAACAGAACACCAGAAAATAAAAGGTCATATTGCAATGCATGTGCTCCACTCCTCAGTTTTATTGCTTTGCTGTCGCCAGTTTGACCAGAAAAATTGCTGATATTGCATAAGGATACCACACATTGTATTCAGCGTTCTGTGTTCAAGACAAAATTTTATGGGAGTTCTAAAATGAAAAAAAAACTGGCATAAATGAAAGGACACTATTCATACCATTCATACAAATACGCATAACATAAAATAACAATGTTGTAAAACTTTTGTCTTAGCAATACTATATGTAGGTGATTCCCAAGTAGAAAGCAGAACTACTTGAACAGTAAATGCAAATGAAATATAGAAGCAGGCAATATTTTGTGTACTGGCTTGGCATGCTGGGTTAAAATAAATACAGCAACGCTCTCAGCATTTTGCGGACAAAGAGTTTCTCAGTTCAATTTTTTCAGCTTCTGTGTAAGGTTTTTTCTAAAAGCACCAACGACAAAAATGGTGTATAAATGCTTTCATCAACTTCAACACAAATACATCTACCATTTTTTAAACAAGCATAATCTTAAGAGTTTATCAAATCACAACTCAGGGCTTCACTTTTAAGATGGTTATGCACCGAGCAAAATATATTGTTTCTACGCTCACAAATAGAAAAGCAAAAGTAAACAATATGTCAAGCAACTAAAACAGTGTACATATGTTTTAAAATGGCACAAAATAAAATGTACACCAAAACCAAAAACGCATCAAAACGTTATCAGTGCAAATATTGTAAAAAAACCTATTCTTCACCATCTAATCGTCATAAACACCATCGAATTCATTTAGATGACAGACGCTACAAATGCAATCATTGTGAAAAAACGTTTGTAGATCCTAGTGCTCTAAAAAGTCACGAAAGAACATACACCGGAAGTAAACCATTTGTTTGCGTGTTTTGTGAAAAAACATTTGCTACAAACAGTGGATTAAGTATTCATTTGAGAACACACATTGGAGAAAAACCAAATGAGTGCCAAATTTGTGGTCGGGGTTTTGCAGACACTTCAGCGCTAAAACGTCATGTGCAAAGTCACACAGGCACATTTCCGGAAAGATATACTTGTGGCTACTGTAATAAAAAGTTTCACCACAAGGGCACATATCAAATTCATTTAAGGGTTCATACAAAGGAGAAACCCTTCAAATGTGAAATTTGCCCAGATAAATATTATACGCAGAAAGCTCATGTCAGAAATCATATGCGTACCTTTCATCTAGGAGAAAAGTCGTTTGAGTGTAAATTTTGTCAAAAGCGTTTCGCCGCAAATTATCAACTCAGGTACCACATCAACAATTTCCATACGCAACCTAGCACAAGAAAGTTTAAGTGTGAAGTTTGTATGAAACAATTTAAAAGTAAAAATGAGTTGAAGAAACATAAATTAAGAGTACATGAAGGTCTTAAACCACATGAGTGCCCGGATTGTAAAAAGAAATTTAGCGACAAGAGTGACCTTAAGAAACACGTCAAAGCAGTGCACCTGAAACTTAAAGAACATGTGTGTGAAATCTGCGGAAAAGCTTACAATAAGAAAGGACTTTTAAATACTCACATAAGGTGGCATCTCGGTGAATTCTACTGGAAATGTAAGGTATGCGGAAAGGCATTTACATGCAAATCGGATATGGAAAGGCATTCATTAAGACATGTGGATTTGAAACGATATGAATGCGTATTTTGTGGAGAAATGTGGAAGCTGAAGAAGAGCCATGATATGCACATAAGAAGGCATTTGGGCGAAAAGACACTGTTTTGCAACACGTGTGGCCACGAATCATTAACAAGGGAGAATATGGATAGACATATGATTAATGAGCACGGAAGAGAAAAAACACGCGCTTGCCCAATATGTGACAAAAGATTTTACAAGCCTTGCAATGTACAGCAGCATTTGAAACAAGTGCATTATAACCCAAACCGGAAAATTGATGCACATACTGCTCTTCAGGTGAAACTGAAAACGGCAGCACACGGGTGCATATTTTGTGGAGAAAGATACGCAAATCAGAACAACTTCCACAATCACATACGGAAACATCTCGGTGAGAAGGTGGTGTTTTGTAAACAGTGTGGATTTGAGACCTATACAAGAGAGAAGTGAGAATGGCATTTGATTAATGAGCACGGAAGAGAAAAGCAGCATTCGTGTCCTCTTTGTGACAAAAGATTCATTGATGGAAAAGCAGTGCAACTACATCTTAAAGGAGTGCATTTAAAAACAAGAGATTGATGAAAAGAGTTTGCAGGGCATTTTAATTTGATTACTGATTTGAACACTTATATTTGCAAATGTAATCTGCAAAATAAATAATGGCTTAAATCAAATTAAAGTATACAATTAGTCAGTACGAAAAAGAAAAACAACATCCATGACGAGTTGGTATAAAAAAGTTTGAATAATAAAGCATTTTAACACCAACGTTTAGGAGACATACATCCTAAAACCAAGAATTCCTTTTAAAAAGTCTTAAATACAATCTGTAAAATCGCCGCGGATTCACAAATTAATTATTCCGAAGTTAAAAATTCCGCTTTGTATACACAAATGTAAAATAATGTATGTGCAGGTAATGTGTGTGAACAAAATATGAAAAAAATATATACTCATTAATTAAACAAGTAATTATTGTGTAAATTGTGCATTTATATTTACCCAATAAATAATCTGTTGTGGTTCTGAAATTTAATGATACGTCGGCACACGCAAGATATAAAAATTGTTTTTATGAGACAAAGTGACTGTAAGATGTTCTCCAAAATGCCAAGTTTATTTACTAGCATATCTATTACTGACTTGGTTCCTGGATGGGACTTTCACATTTATGACAAAATATGCATAACTATATGTTATTCATTATAGAGTCATTATATGGGGTATAGAAACATAAAGAGTTCAGATGAAAAAAGCTGCAGGTTGTAGGTTTTATAGGCTCAGTTGTTTGCAAATAAATTTTCTTTATATCTGATTTTTTTGTGAAAACAATTTCATTATATTTATTTTATTGCAACATCACGTACATATAACTGTAACATAGTGCTTTGTATATTAGCGTATCGTAATATAATGATTTTCTAGAAACAACAATTTTGTAAAACATTCTGATCAGAGGAACGTTTCTAAAACCGGCAATGCATTTTTCTATTACTTTTACGATAAAATATAAAATTGGTATGCACTAAACTAACAAATAAAAGTGTAATGGCTATTCGTGATCTTATATATTTGTGTTTCCATAACGTTTTTGTAAAGTTTTATATTTCTGTATGTCAGAACAAACAAATAAAACAAGGCTTGACAAAAAAGTCATTGGTCTTATTATTAAGAATAAAACGCTCAGAAGGTTCAGTAAATGCATTTGGATATAGAGTTGCTAATACCAAATGTTTGGCTTACTTGTTACTTTGATATTTGGTAGCTGAACAGTAGCAAACAACTTTTTAAAATCTAATTCAATTTGCTCAGACGAATGATTTTGTCGAAGGTGAAACAGATCTCGGAACTCTTTAAGACGCTCTTGCATAACTCTCCCATTTTCCTTGAAGATATTGATAACTTGGGATCGCATTCCCTCCAGTATATTGTTCAACGGATTGGCCGGTTCCATAATATAAGGAACACGTCTACCTGGCACCTCTTTAGATTCTAAACTCCATCCTCCAAACCCATTAGCTACCGCCACCATTAATCCTTTCTCAAATTTTACTTTAATTTGGTCAAAATTAGCTACCATTTCTACTAAACGACAAAAACAAGCAAAAATAGAATCCTTGCCAGTTGTTTCTCTTTCCCTTATAACTGATGCCACTGCCAATAGCTCAAAAATTGTACTTCCTCCGCTAACATGTGCTCCTCGAAACTTCATACTCTTAAACCACCACTTTGCTAGTCGCGCCAAATCATGACATAACCTACTCTGCCAGCGCATAAAATCCAATTGACAGTCAACCAATGTACTACTGTACAATCTAACGTTTCGGAAATCTTCGGTCATTTTTTGCAAAGCCTGCTCTTGCTCGAAATCGTTCGCAGCAGGCAACAGATCAACCATTATCCCATTCTGAAAACGAAATTTTACTGTGTATGGAGTTCGATGGATTGACTTAAAATCAATCTGCAATTGTGCTGATTTTTCTTTGAGAATGCGTTCCATCAGTTTTAAAATTCCAAGAAATGGTGGACTTTGGTTACGTATCTTAACCACCACGTCAAAATCAGGTTCTGCAACATCTGTTCCCTTACCAACACTTCCAGCGCAGGTGGAGCCGGAAATGGATATACCATCCAGTTTGATGTCTCGTTTTAAAGTATGTTCAACCTGAAAAGGGTTTTTATCATTATATGATATAATTGCAAAATAATATGTTTCGTCTGGCTGATAGAAATTGTATAAAGACGTACCTTTTCTAGCAAAGCTAGACCCTCGTTATGGTAAGACTCAGAAGTTTTGACGCATTCAACAAATTGGACAAACCTGGCGTCCAGTTCCTTATCCAGCTTCTTCGTGGTGTCCATTCTGTTGCCTAAAGCATGTGTTTTTGAGTTAAATTTAGTATTTACTCCACTCCACATAATGATGAACCAAAAGCGCATTAACTATTTTTCTTATCTCACAATAAAAGAAATTGCACTCACGGATTATATAATATTTTTAAAATTCAGTTGTACCAGCAAACGTGTTTCTCAGGCAACAGAACTGTCTGCTGATGATATATAAATAAGCACACGACACCTTTGTGAGCAGAAAAGGTTTACTAATCAAGCTTAACTTTGTAATAACCTTATTTAAAATTTGTTAAATTTTACTGCGGGTACTTATTTATCGTTATCAGAACGAAGAGGTTAATTAAAATTTAGAACAAATATTTAACACGCTTACTGTTTGTGTACATACGTTTCACAAAGCAAAAGCACACAGGAATTATAAAATTACACTGTTGTAAATTAGGTACTTGTATTTATACTTAATCTGGAGAAAAAATTGCAGCTTTTGGGTATTTTGATTGCATGACCAAGTTTCTATTCCAATTGAGCTTGACAAAGACGCAAATCATTTTAAAAAGCACTATTAGTGCAAAACATCTTCGAGCAGGATGTGGTGATCTCCGTCTTTGAGTAAAAATTGCGAGATTAGTCATAAACGAATTAATAATATATATGCTTTATTATTCACAAGTCGGACAAGGTCAGCTTCAAAAGCCTATTTCCAGTTGTATAAAGGATGTACGATAAGTAACGTCACAAAATTGATGTATTCACAAAACATAACTGTTGTCATTTAAAATCGAGATATTATATGTTGCTGATAGACTGAACCTTGAAGATGTACAAGAAAAAATATCTCGGTCAAACATCCTCAGAATAGCTCAAAACGGCACTTTACATTATGTGGCGCCACCTGTGAGTTTTGCAAGTACCAAATTTTCCATCATCTTTTATATTTATTTTTGAATAAAATCGGTCAGCTAAGGTAAAACATAAAATAAATTTATACAACCTGTTCAGAATTTGTTTTTCTACAAAATATATGTGAAATTTAGTATTTCTGATAAGTCGTTGGTGCAAACACGGTGTAAAAATACTGAAACACAAAAAAGCATACGGTTTAGAATCTTGTCTAGTTTTTCAGCGAATATTAACATGTGATAAAGTTTTCTTTCTAGGCCCTAAAAGCCTGAAAAACAAGCTTTCCGTATTGGTAAAATAGTCTTTATATAAACGTAATAAATATAGAAAATAAGCAGCATAAACTTTTTCGAGAAATTTTTCATCAAAATTTTATGCGAAACGAGATTTACAGAAAACCGAAAAAAATAATATATTTGTAACTTTTCGCGGTTAGTGAACTGAAAGCCAAATGATAGCTTGTTGGAAAGCCCATTTCTTTGTGTGTATTAGGCCGCTTAGTTTGTACAGAAAGCTATGAGGGTTGTAAATGCAAGGCAAGACATTTAAAGTCATGCTTTAAAAAAACGGGAAAACTGCCATCTAGCGGTGTTGTAAAGAATTGTTTATAACTACCCACTGAAGGATCAAAATACCATGGGGTATTTTTGTCGTAAATATGCAATGTTGTATGTGTCTAATGGTAGTTTAGTTAATGTTTTTGAATCCTTCTGTAAGGTTTAATGTGGCCTTCAATTTTGTGACTTTACTTATCGTACACCCTTTAGATTGTTTCATGTTATTTCATGTTGAAGAAGTGTTGCTTGTCATTATCACAAGCAAGTTTTAATTCGCAGAATCTTGGTCAAGACGATTTCAATATGTACAGGATATTGCATACCAGATCAAAGGAGCATGAACTCACTAAAGAAGATAAAATTTACAAGAAAAAGTCTATGACCAATTTTTTACTCATATTTCTATGTAAGCACTGTTATCATTTCTGTTAGCGTATAACAGTTTCCAGAAAACCATGAACCCATATGAAAGTTAAATCATTTCACAAAATAAATAGATGTGCATATGTGTATATACCCATAATCCCGTATAACCTTCTGGTTTAGCAAGAGTTAACAAAAACTTGTTATTGCTCAACTAAAACCATACGTCTTCAGATAAAGCGGCACTTGGACTAAAAATTGCTTGAATACATTTCACTCACAAAATTGTTTTATGAACACAATTATGTCTCGTATCACGTAACTTATTGTTTCGTAATATGTAAATAGTATGAAATGTACAAGGTATAACATAAAAATTGTGTAATAAAAGAAAGCTAAAAAAGCAGAATGTTGCGGAATCACATGTTATAGTCAAATGAAAAAAATATTAATTGTAATTGAGCATGTCAGCACCAATGCTTAAATATTAAGACTTGAATACTTATAATTCTTGAAAAATGTTTGATAAGTAATTGTCTTTGAAACTTTTTAACATAGATTTATTGCCATTAAGATACTTAACAAAGAATAACATTTTTAAAAAATGAACGAAATTTTTCATGAATATTTAAACACTCAAGTTGTTGAGTGACTCAACATACCATACTATAGTTTCCCATTAAATAATAAAATCGAATGTTCGACAAAACGTTTTTTGAGGTCTTTTGCATTTAACTAACCAACAAACTCACTAAATTATTGACCACAATATCCATCCACTCTAGGAACGTGCTTCTACTCAAATTAAAAAATGGGTAAGTGGCAGGTACATTCACACTCCTAAAGGATCTTGCACACTTAAAAATCATACATTTTCTCCCTCCAAATTTCAAAATCGAATCTTTATACTCTTTCCACTTACGATCAATTTCGTCAAAAAACAAACATTCAAATAAAAACACCAGCGTACACACAACAGCAGTTGTAATCAAAATAAATATCTGCGACATCCTAGATACATTATTTTGCCATTTAAGCTCGTTATAAAATCGAAGCACAGCAAAACTTGAAAGCACGACGAGAAAAAGTAGAGCCGCTGCATGATACGCAATTCTAATTTTTGCCATAAAAGTACGCCCTATAGTGTGTAGAACTTGTATTGAGCGATAAATTGAAATGATTTCAGTTCCTTTTAATAATCCGAGCTTTGCCGTAATCCATTTGCTTTTACCAAACTTGGAAGATGTATATATTTTTACAGGCATTGCAGCCGACAACCAAAAGAAAACCACATATTGGTAAATAACAGCATTTAAATTAATTGATATTACTATAGCTGAGCCTGCAAAAACAGCCCATATTTCCACAAACCATAAAACAACAACTCCAAATGAAAATTTGAAATCCAATTCTAACGTGTCCACTATTATTCGGTGCGTTGGATCACCCGCGTTAAAGAAGGAAATTGCAAATACAAATGGCATAAATGTATCAGCGTATAGTAAAACTAGAATTAACACTTTGGCTCTCTGAAGTAATTTGCGACACTCTGTCTTCTTTGAATTTTGAATAGGATATCGTAAAACAAACGAAGAATCTAAGTAAAGAGTTTGATTTAGTGCAAGTACTAGTTCACTTGAGTATTGTACGAGTACAGAATCAACTGCTAGTGTTACAGACATTAGTAACCAAAACAGAAGTGCGGTTAGACTCGACAAAATTCTAGTATGGTGTTCTGTCTCTTCCAGGTCAGCGGAATCATTTGGATCAAATACGTTTACAACTATTATGTAAAAATGAACTATAAGGAAAACTAGCCCACCAAAGTGCTTTGAGCACCATAAAATGTAAGAATATCCATATATTTCTTTGAGTCTCCAATACTGATTATCACAATATATACCTGTAGTTCCAGTGTATTGTTTCCATTTCGGGAAACGAATCGCAAACGCACTGGCTGTGTTAAGGTTTAGCAACATTTTCCAGTAATTTTACTTGCGGTTGGTATATGTGACGTTTGAAACTAGACTGTCTAAAATATTTGATTGACAAACATCCATACGTTGGAAGAATGAAAATATCTAGTTGATTTGAACACGTGTTTTTAAAAATAAACTTTAATTATTACAAATAACTACATTAAAATGTTTTTCTGGTACAAATAAATCCAATAACTACCTATTTATTATTAGAAAAAAGTGGATTTCTGCTGATGGAATAAAATTAGAACGGGTAGCATGTTTTAAACTTGAGATATATGGTGGGTTAAAATCGGAGGTAACGTTGAAAAACGGTATGTCCAAACTTAGTTACAATTTAATGCGTTGAATGTATCTATACAAAAGCTTCTGTGGGCCACTTTTTCACTATTGCCGTCCAAATAAAATAAAATTTGCTACATCACACAAAATAAGTTTGGATAGTTTTTGTTGGAAACTTATGCCTGAATAAGAAATGTGGAAAAAAGAGGCAAAAAAGTGTAAGGTACATGTCTTCATAACTACAAAGCAATTTTTAATTTTCTTAAGTGCAATTTTTTAATCCATTTTAACTATCACGTTATAAGTAGCCATACCAAAATGTACTAAATATTTTAAATATTCTGCCAGCTTAGCAACCAATAGAATTCAGTTTAGTGTCGACATTTTACCAGTTATCCTTAGGTTTGAAACTATATTGATCTAAATCGATTCGGCAATTTTACTTTGGAAATACCCATAGCGTTTCTCTAGAAAGCCATAATATCTTTTTTTACTTATTTTCCAGTGCTGCTAAAACTGATAGCAATGTTGTTTCAGCACTTGTTGATTTTGTTTTCTGTTAAAGTTTCTGGAATATCTTCGGTTACATACATTTTTGAAAAAGTTGATGAAAAGTTTGAGTTTGAGGATCCAAAGGAAGGTCTCTGCGAAGAACTTGGACCATGGTACTACGGCAACTGCGCAGGAGCTTGCAAAAACACAAATTACCTTCTGGGAAAAGTCCCCCGAATACAAAACCTAGACAGCATCTTACATCCTTTCAGAGACCAACGCACACTGGTTGTTTTAAACAACTATCTGTCAACTAATATTCACAGTGGGTTTAATATTCCGCATATTATAAGAAATTTGGCACCATATGTCGTTGAATACGACCTAGGGTACTTGGTTGTAAGATTGCAAACATGGGTCCCTCGAGAAATGCCCAGTAGGTTTAATTTGACTGTAGAACATACTTCAGATATCTATACCTGCCATGCATCAACACTTTTTGAGCAGCGGGAGGCTAATAACCTCATTCACATTATGTGCGCTGCTGTTAAATTTGAAAAATACATATTCAAGACAAAACCATGGGAATATTTACTCTACATAAATTTGTACTTGCCTGGTGAAGTTATAAACAAGTATAATTACCCTTGGTTGTTTGAATATGATTTGAAGCACACACAACCTTTTCTTCATCTCTTCATACATACTACTTTGTACAGCAGTTACCATGATATTGCATTGAAACATTTTGATAAATGTTTATCAAACGACATGGCATTCATTGCAATACTGAAACTCAAACAGAAGTCTGCTAAATTTCAAGACTCTGATGCTTTTATTACGCACATTCTTGACTGGAACCGGAACTTTAATGATGAAAGGCGATATAAAGGTATCTTATAAACAATATTAAAATGTTATTTCTCAAGTTTTAACTCATTCGTGTTTGACAATATTTCTGTATGAATACTTTAGAAAACTTTCTGACAAGCATTGGACAGTGGAAAAATTTGCCAACAAATGTAATGCGTACTCTGCAATCCTGGTACGCAGGAAGTAAACAAACGCACTTAATATATTTAGAGGGGGATTCGGAAGTTGTTAAACATTTGAAGTTATGCAAAAACTGTTTTAGAACATCGTTTGGGTCATGCAAATTCACTGACAAGCTTCAGATGTTATATCACGGATATGCTTACATTCTTCAAAGCCTGATGGCTAACTTTAGCTACTACACGACTCAAAGTATGGATTGTATGAATGGCAGGTTATCAACTAAAATAGTAAAAACGGCTTATGGCATACGCGTCTTTACAATTGTGGAATTTTTCCGCAAAAACTACATTTACAATTATGAGTTGTGGGTCGAGAATAGAATAAAACGACTGAGGTTTGTAAGCTGCGGAAAACCAAAGGATATTACTGGATATTTGTTTCAAGAGTTTTACAGCGTGTTTGAATACGAAGTTTGGATATGCGTTGTAGCCAGTATTCTAATGTTGGGTACTTTTTCAAATCGCATGTTCAGAAGGATCGAGAATTCAACATTGGAAAGAAAGATTAGTCATGTCGCCAACATTTTTGTAAAGGTGTGTAAGCCTTTTGTGGAACAGGGGGACCCTATACCCCTCTCAATATTGAAAAAAAGATATGGTAAATTTATATTCGGAGGCTTTCTCTTAGTTGGAGTAGTTATTAGTAACGCATACAAAAATAAAAACGTTTACAATATGATACAACCTAGGGCAGTTGTACCGTATGTAAACATTTCAGAATTAGTTCATAACGGTTTTAGTATTTTTTCAAGAATAGGTGAAGTAAATACACACTTTTACATTCGAATTCGACACTATCTTGAAGAAAAATACACACTAAGGTTAAAACAAAATCATACCGTAATACCATATCCACCAAAGTTTCTGGACAATGTTATCACATCCGAAATTCGGTCATTGTACAATTCCATGCAGTACGAAACCGTTGAACAATTAGTTTGGCTAGTTTTGGTGGTTTCCAAATTACACGATTCTGTGCTGAATAATTCCTTGGAAACTTTGTCTAAAATGAATGTCTCTAGCGTAGAAAATGTTTCAGCAACTGAAAGTACACTACTTCAGAAGGACATGTCGGCTCTTGATAATGAACTTCTAATTTGTGAAAAAAGTGCCATCATATTACCGGAATATCTATGCAACCAAAAGGCTTATTTGCTAAAAAGCAAAGGTTTCAAGAATGTTAGCGTTGGGAAAGAAGTGTACACGAGACCTTATATTGGCATACGTTTACGTGGTTGGTTTACATACGAAATACAAGATAGGTTTGGTTGGCTTAAGGGATCAGGATTGGTAGACTGGTGGATGAATTTGGTTGGGGGAACAGTTTTGCCAGACGCTAACTTACCACCTGAAAAACCAAACATGCAAGGTAATATATTAGTAATTTTTTATATACTAGTAGTTGGACTTTCCGTTTCGACCTCCATATGGATCCTTGAGGCTAGCAAATTGCTGTGGATTTGCGTCAAACGATTTTTCAAAAACTTGACAAAAATTGTGTTGATAATATGTTATTTTCTGATGTACTGTGGTAAATGGTCAATACAGTACTTGAAAATAAATTTGGCCAAGCGCTTTAGTTGTTAGTTTAGCTGTCATTTAAAAAACTGATTTTGCAATGCATTCCAGGAATATGAATAATGCAATAAGAAAGTTCTAACAAGACTAAAGGTACATTGGTGTGGTTGCTGTTACTTGCAAATAAAGAGATAAAAACGCTTAACTTAGAAACAAATTCTTTGAATGCGTGTTTCGATTTGATGCTCGGGTATAAGCTTTTGAGCAGTATGTACATTGGGAATGTTTTGGATTTTTTTCTGCTGCGGTAAGTAGAAACGGATGAGTAATTTTTCAACGAATTTGCTTGCGTAGCAATCATTACAAAACTGAACTTATGGTAACCTATAGTACATAGAATTTACTACTTAATTTATTGCTGCACAAACAGTATTTGACAGATTAAGTAAAACTTTACTATATTTTCTCAATAGATGTTGCTCTAGCTTATTGAAATTGGGGTTTTAAGGTCCTAATTAAGACTTTTTTGCGATTCTTACTTATGCTTTCTTAGAGTTAAATTGATATATACACTGATTCTAACATTAATAATGATTATATAATGGTTTTCTTTGATATAGCAAATTCAATCCAAAAAATATGCGGGCAACATGAGCATTAATCTTAGTATTTATTATTGTTATAAATACATAAGTATACATATAGCAACAAAACATATAGGAATAAATGATATTAGTGAAAACCATAAAATTGATGAAACCAACTCAATTTCATCGACGTATACCTTTTGTTCATTGATCGTGCATTTCAATTTAAATTGTGACGAACGTAATGCTTAATCAACGACTAAAGCATTTATTTATCCTATACCTAAGTTTTTATAAGTATTTGTTGTCAAAACAGTACAATTTTACCATCTTATCTTAATAAACTACCACAAGGCATGATTATTAAACAACGTTAATCAGAGTTAATTACTTTAAGTTTTTTATCTTTAAAATTCTAGTCTTTGTGTTTACAGTGAATGATAATAGACGTATTGTCCTAAGTAAAGTATTGTTTTATACTGACTTGTGCTCCGAAATAACAGTTAAGAAAAAGTAATATTTCTTCAAATTATTTGCCCTTCACTTTCGTTGTTTCGTTTTTCTCTCGCATCTTTCTTTAAGGGAATTAAGTATACATTTAATTTCCTCAGAAACTTTATATTCAAACACCGTCTTTCCAGAACCATCCTTTCCATTTATATCCATTTTCAAACTTTTGATTAACATTTCTGTTACAGCCACATTTTCCAGTGAGACTGCCCACTGAAATGCATTCATACCTTGTGCATTTCGTACATCAACATCAGCTCCACATTCAACAAGCTCTTGTATAAAATCAAATCTCAACTTTTTTTCGATTGCCACATGCACAACTGTGTTTCCGTTTTTATCCTTTGCGTTAAAGTCGGCACCATGTCTTTTAAGCACGGAAAGTTCAGCTTTCAAATCATTCTCAAAAAAATCAATGGCGCTTAACAAAGGCGTCTTTCCATCGTCGTTAACAACATTAATCAACTTTTCAATTTTCACTCCAAAACTCTTAAGAACATCCCACTGCTTAAAATAGCTTTTGGCTAAGTTTTGCAACCTGTCTTCCTTATAGAAATTATAGTAATCGTTGTCATCAATACGTACAACGTGCAAAATGTTATTGTTACAGTGGTCTGTAACGTTAGGATTTGCACCAAGATTTAGAAAGAAGGGTAGCATGGACATTCTAAAATACTGGGCACTATGGGCAATGGATTCTTTTAAAAAGAACATAAAAGGTGTATTTCCATTAGAGTCTATTAGCTCAAGCTGTGCTTCATCTTTGCTCAATATATAACCAATAAGATCCTCAATATAATATATGTACTTTGAATCGGGAAAGTAAAGGCCTTTAATAATCCAATGTAATAAGCCGTACCCATTTGTAGTATATTGTCTAAACTTATTCCAAGGATTTTTATCCAACGACCAGAAATCTTTTTCGATTATATAACTGGTTGGTGCAAAGTACCCATTATGTGCGCATGCTATAAATAAATCATAAATGTGTTTCTGACATTTTAAAAATATTGAAACAAGATCGAAACAATTTTCTTTTTGAATTGCGGCAAAAACTGGAGCCCAACGGTAATACTTTTTTACTGCAAACTGGTCCTCTGAATAACTTATTTGTAGCATTTCAATTAATGTTTGAAATTTATTTGACTTTGGTGAGTAGTTAGCAGCTACACAAATATCTTGAAGAAAATGCCAAAAGTCGTGTAGTTTAAAGTCACAACTGTAACAATTGCGCTTTTGTTTATCAGGTATTCTTTGAGAAACATGATCATACAAGATTGCCTGAAAGGCTTGATCATTTTCACAAATTGCAAAATAGTCGTTTGTCAAAACCTTGAAAATAAATTTTGCCACAAAATATTCAGCAAATGTGCGATGAACAAAAGTGATTGTAGGATCAAAGGACAATATAATTTCCTGCTCTAAAACTGTAGCTTCTAGCCTCGTACTATTTTCTTTTGTAACAAAAAGTTGTTGCTTGAATTTGTTGGCAACAGACTCTCCAAGAATTAACTTAAGTGCGATATAAATATGAGTGGAAAGAAATGTGTTGGGAAACTGGCAAATTGATGAGAAAAAAGGTTTACGTGCTAAGCGTCATAAGAAGAATAGCATTGCTTCTTATGTGCAACAAAGTATGAGAGTTTTCTGTTAGTATTATGTTTAACATAGTGAGGATAAGGAGAACATAGAGAAAGCACCAGATCCATTTGAAAGCATAGCGACGCTTTTTGCACTTTCCCAGCAAATCTGCTAGAAAGTGGCGCTTTGCACAACAGACCTCTTTTTGCATACATTGCGAGGATCACTCTGAAAATTTGCGATTTTTGCACTAGTTAGTTTTTTACAATTAGCTTGATAATGTGTGTAATTAGATGAGGGGTAAATGCATAGGATGAATGCTCGTTATTATTTGCATATACTAATGTAGTTAAGAACACCCATTTTGTTGTATAACTTGGGGAAATTTGTAACCAACTAGAGAAGCCATTAAAGTTATGTTAGGCCAAGTTTATTGGGGTCCAACACTTGAGACGGAGAAAGTAAGTACAAGTACGAGAAGACCAGAGTACAAGTTGGATCAAGCTGAAGTAACAGTGCAGTAAAAGTGTTCTTATTGTATTATATCATATCTTGTGACTTGTGTTAGTAGTGAAATAAAGTGCTTTGTTACCACAACGAGTTTGTAGCATTTTCTTATTGTCACTTTGGCACATTAGTTTCGCCACACATGGATATGCCTTTGGATGGGGCAAAGCGGGACTCAGGGTTGGGATCGGGCTTGGGGGAATAAATTGCACAGGGACGAGTGCAACCTTTAGCCGGGGCCTTGGGTCATGTAACACCATTGGTACCGGAACTGTGGACGTGGTGACCTTTTGTGTTTAAAGTGAACAGTGACCTGTGATCAGTGACAAACACAACGGTGACGGGGCCGGATATTCCCCAAGTGAAAGTGCTGCAGCATTGCCTACTGCTGCATAATAACGGTGACGGGGCCGGATATCCCCGAGTGAAAGTTCCACTACTACAGCTGCTGCTGTTGTTTGGCGTGTGTCGTGAATTTCGGAAACTTACGGACGTTTCCAAAATACGGAAAACTTTAAAGTTTTCGAACCGGGACATTGAAGTTCTAGCTGCTTGGAGGGGCAAGTTGGGACTTTGAAATACAACGCCCACAGTGACACTAAGTGCTGAAAGTTAATCAGTGTTAGTTTTGGGGCAAGTTGAGAAAAGTGAGATAACCCTAGTGGTTAAAGTGTTTGTTACAGGACAATTCTTCCTGTATACAAAACTGTCTCAAATAAAGGGCAACGTGAGAAAAAGTGTAAAAGTTTTCTGTGCCGTGTCCACAATTTGTGTCCACAATCTGTGTTCAATATACGTGTTCACAATCTGTGTCCACAATCTGTGTCCACAATCTGTGTTCTTCATCTGAGAAATCCAACTCAGTGAAATTGTGTGTGTAGTGTACACCTTATTCGTTTGTGACAATGGAACGTCTACAGCATCAGCTCGCAGAAGAAAAAGGGCATCTTGAGATTGCTGAAGATCGAAGAGAAAAGCTTATACAAATAATTGAAAAATATAAAAACAGCGATCCGAGCGGTCTCAATGAAGAGGAAACTGCAGAAAAAACGGACGCGGAAAAACGACTAAGCATTGTTAACTCAATGATAGCTACCCACCAAGAGCATATCCGCAATTATGAACGCCAAATAGATCGTCTTGTGGATATGATGGTAAAAGGAGAAGCTGATGTTGAAGGCAGCCCTCGCCAAAGAATGGTGCCCAAAAACCAAATGGTATTGCCAGCAGCTGAATACAACAACAGGCCTGCTTCAGCTTCAAGTGGCCGAAGCAGCCGACGCGACGACGTCCAATTCTGGGAAATGAATGCGTCACATGATGATTCAATAAAATGCCTCGAAGCAGTAGCTAAGAGCAAACGCTTAGAGGCAGATATGCAGTACAAAAATGACATAGAAAAACTGCAACACGAAATTGAGGATGACGAGGAGGCTCTTGCAGGTGCACAGCCCGGCGCAATTGCAAAGGAATTGCTCTATCAAATACAACTTAAGAAAAAGAAACTTAAAAGGCTTGAAGGGTATTATGCAAGAAGCGTTAACCAAATCCAGGAGAAATTAAAAGCGGATTGTGATGTGGTACTTTACAAAGCAGCAACTGCTAAACTAGGAGACGCTGTCCCTCCAGTGGCATCACGATGTGTTTCCCCTGCTGGGAGTACGGGGCGCCAGCAAGAATGGTCCCGTTTTGACCCTCAGCCTGTTGTCAGAGTTGGGGCACAAAACCCACCACGAACAAACATAAGAGATCGAAGTGTAGATCGTGAACTTTACCGGGAGCCTTACCATGAGGCTAGACCAGACAAAGATACACTTATGATAGAAGCTCTAACAAAGTTACTAAAGGAACAAAGGACAGTTCCCAGTGACAAGTTCCTGCCAGAATTCAATGGAGATCCAGGACAGTGGATTCAATTTAAGGCACATTATGACCGTACTCATAGAAAATTTGGTCTCACTAATGACGAAAACATGTCTCGATTAGCCCGAAGTTTAAAGGGTGCTGCAGCAAAGGCAGTACAGCATTTAATGACAAATCCCAAAAATGTACAAGCCGTTATGGACACATTGGAACGGCGCTTTGGGAGACCCGAGTATGTCATAGATTACCTTACAGAGAAGGTAAAGGGTTGTAAACGTATAGACACACGCTACCCTGAAACTATAATCGAGTTTGGATCATGTATCTCAGCCTTAGTTGAGAACATTAAAACGTTTAAAATGCCGGCATACTTGATGAATGCTCAATTATTGCGTGAGCTATTGGATAAATTACCAAACATCTTAATAGATGACTGGATGGACTATCGTGTCCATTGGGATATTGATGCATCAGACATAGAGATGTTTGAGAAATGGTTAAATGGAAAAGTTGAAGCTGCCTTAATGAGGCACAGGCCTACTGTGGGAAGGCAAGCCGAACAGAAGGAAGAAAAATCACAAGGTTCAAAACGACGAGGAGTGACAGCGATAGCAGAGGGGGTACAGGAAACACAAAGCCCTCGTAGCTCTA
The DNA here is from genome assembly GCA_029691765.1 of Entomobrya proxima. NCBI lineage: Eukaryota > Metazoa > Arthropoda > Collembola > Entomobryomorpha > Entomobryidae > Entomobrya > Entomobrya proxima. The sequence goes on from CM056172.1 coordinate 42,436,208, forward strand.
AAACATATGAATGCAATGTCTGCCATGCAAAAAACCATAGAATAGACACGTGTTGGAGTCTAAAGAAAAAATCAATTGATGAACGTTGGAAATTAGCACGAGAAGCCGGAGTGTGTTTTTCTTGCCTTAAAGATGGTCATCACACAATAGAGTGCAAAGAAAGCAAAGTGTGTGGAATTGGTGGCTGTACGAGAAAGCATCATATGCTATTACACTCCAAACCTTCTAATAGCAAAATGAGTGCACCCCGTGATTGGAGGGCAAAAGAAACACAAGAACAGCCCATTACTACTACACCAGTTGAAGAAAAGAATTTCACGGGAAATATTGGGCTATCAGCAGCTGTGGAAGCAGCTATCATTAAGGGAACCGACGGCCCTTTACCTATAGTGCCGGTGAGAGTAAGGTGTGGGAATAGAGTAAGAAGAACCCATGCACTTCTAGACTCAGGAGCAACGCGAACCTTAATAACGAATGACCTAGCAAAGGAAATTGGCATTCAGGGGAAGCCAATAGATTTTAGCTACACTAAAATGTCAGGTGGTGTAGTGAAAGAGGACAACGCTACACTTGTCGACTTTTCCATAAGTGGGAAAACAAAAAAATCAGATTGGCATAATGTGCGACAAGCCATTACAGTAAAGCAAGTGGGACTGCGTCCTTATTCTATAGATGTGGAGGCTGCTAAGCTACGTTGGCCACATTTAAAAGGATTTAAGGGGCCCTCCCTAAGAAATGTGAAACCTGAGATCGTTATAGGAAGCGATCATGGGTACTTGACAATGCACCGACAGCTACTGTATGCAGATCCAGAACAGCCCATTGCAGTTAAAACGGATTTGGGGTGGGTGCTTCAAGGACAATTTGGAGACACTAACCAAATTGGCTCTTTATTTCAGTTAAGTGGAATAGAGATGGATGATACCCTTGACAAATTAATCATGGAAAGTTTTAAGCTAAGCAATGTGGGCGAAAAACATGATGAATCGACATCTATGTCGGTACAAGATAAGAAAGCTTTAGAGATCATGGAGTCTACAGCAGTACAGAGAAATGACCAGAGGTGGGAAATAGGTTTGCTATGGAAAAACCGTGAACCTTTCCCCAAAACTATGTACGAGACAGCCCTTTCTCGTTTGTGTAAAACGGAAGCCAGGATGATAAGAAATCATGAGTTTGCTAGCACATACAAAAATAAAATAAAGGAGTATCATGAGAAAGGATACATACGAAAACTGTCGGAGCAAGAAGCTTTGGTGCACACAGACCGAACAGGGTACATTCCACATTTTGGAGTTGTCAGCCCAAACAAGCCGGGAAAATTCCGCCTTGTATTTGACTGTGCGGCCATAATAGAAGGAAAGTCATTTAATGATTATCTCCACACGGGGCCGGATTTGATACGCCCACTACCCACAGTATTATGGAATTTTCGACGACACAAATTTGTAATTTGTGGTGATATTGAAGATATGTTCCATCGTGTCTTCATTCAAAAAGAGGACAGACAAGCACAAAGGTTTCTGTGGAGAGATGGGGAGTCATCTAGAGAGCCAGATGTTTACGAAATGATGGTAATGATTTTTGGAGCCACATCATCTCCATCATGTGCAATTTTTGTAAAAAACAAAAATGCGGAGAATTTTACTGATACACATCCTGAGGTGGTTCGTGCCATAAAGGAGGATATGTACGTAGATGACTGCTTAACGGGAGGTGATTCGGAGGAGAAAGTGTCACTTTTAAGGAAAAATATAACCGACATAAATTTAGCAGGTGGGTTTGTCATCAAAAAGTGGCTTTCTAATAGTGAACAAGTAATGAATACCATACCTAGTGCTGCGCGGTTGGATGGTAACCAGAAAAGCATAGGGGAAACTGAGCGGGTTCTGGGGCTTTACTGGGATCCCAAGAAAGACGTGTTTACATTCCGACTAAATTTCAGTAAGGTGAGGCCTGAAATAATGGCAGGGGGTAGACCAACCAAACGACAAATGTGTGGTCTTATAATGTCACTCTTCGACCCATTGGGATTTGTGGCCAACTTTAAAATAAAGGCGATGATGCTTTTCCAAGAAGTGTGGAAAACGGAAATAGGATGGGATGATCATATCACCGATGAAGTTTATACAGGATGGTCTCGTTGGGTAAAGCAGCTTACGGCGCTGACACAAATTACCATACCAAGATGGTATGGAAAGTTGACTCATGATTCTTGCGTTCAGTTACACACGTTTTCAGACGCTTCCACTGAAGGAATAGCTTCTGTCTGCTACCTTAGAATTCAAAATTGGAATCATGTGGAAGTTGCATTTGTAGTTGGGAAAGCAAAGGTTGCACCAACAAAGAAGTCGACTATTCCCAGATTGGAATTATGTGCTGCGCTTATGGGAGGCCAGATGGCAGCAGCATTTTTAAAAGAAACACCAATAAAAGTAGAGAAATGCGTGTTTTGGAGTGACTCTACTACGGTCCTAACCTGGATAAAAAGTGACTCGACGAGATATAAAGAGTTTGTAGCAAATCGAGTCACCAAAATACAAAATTTGACAAACATGGATGACTGGCGGTGGTTAAGTACCGATGAAAACCCAGCAGATGATGGTACACGGCTTAGCAAATCTACTGAACTTAAAAGTGAAAGTCGATGGCTGATGGGGCCGGCTTTCCTGATACAACCTGAAGGGGAATGGCCTGAGAATAACACAACGGTAGGGGCATCCCTCTCAGTTGCAGGAGAAGAAACGAAAGAAATGGAAATCAATGAGGTACCTATAGTGCCTGATTGTGCTCGATTTTCAAGTTATAACCGATTATTGAGAGCAACAGCGGGGGCTATAGCCGCTGCTGAATATTGGCTGCATCGAATTAGGAAAAAGGGGCCACAATGTGCGCCTTGGAGTAAGGCAAATGGAGTAAATTTATGTTCAAACTTTAAGTCTGAGCATTTGCAAGCAGCAGAAATAGCGGTATTGAAGACCGCACAGAAGAACATCAATCTTGACAAAGCCCAAAAGCTGTCAGTGACAACAAAGCTTTTTCGTGACCCACATGGACTCATACGTGTTCATGGCAGAATTGGAGATAATGTAGAGGGAGAAGTCAAGCATCCCATTTTATTACCGGAGAAAGACCGCATATTGGAACTACTAATAGATGAGGAGCATCATAAGAACTTTCACTGTGGCAGAAACACAGTTTTTAATCTGCTAAGACAAAAATATTATATCCCCAGTGGGCGAAATGCAGTTAGACGTGCATGGAGCCGATGCCTAACATGTAAACTTGCAAAAGCAAGCCCAGTAATTCCTGAGATGGGGATAATCCCAGACTGCAGGACAAACTCATACAAGCCACCATTCACCTACACAGGTGCCGATCTTTTTGGTCCAATCGAGGTTACCGTAGGTAGACGGCATGAGAAACGATGGGGACTACTGCTAACTTGTATGGTGACCAGAGCAGTACACATTGAAATCATATCAGGGCTCAGTCTTGATGATACGATGATGGGACTGTCACGCTTTGTGGACATACGCGGACTTCCTAAACACTGTTACAGTGACAATGGCACCAATTTTGTTGCCGCTGCAAAAGAAATTGGTAAACTGAGTAAATATAATGGAATAACTTGGCATTTTATTCCTCCGGCTGCTCCGCACATGGGAGGAGCTTGGGAATCTCTTATCAAGCAGGTGAAACGAGCCTTGCAAGAAGTACTCAAGGAAAGCTTTCCACGGGACCAGGTACTGCTGACGGCAATTAAAGCAGTGGAGAATGTCGTCAACAGTCGGCCACTCTCCTACGTATCGAATGATCCAAATGACAACAGTGCGCTCACTCCCAATCATTTCCTTCGTGGTGTCGGAGTAGCTTCTGATGAATCCAATGATGTCACCAGCAACTCAGCCGACCTATGTGGAGACATAAAAGACGAAAGAGAGAAGTGGGGAAAATCTTGGGAAAGGGCACAGGTATTAGCCAACCGGTTTTGGGATCGATGGAGTAGCGAGGTGCTGCCTGATTTACTGCGACGAAACAAGTGGAACGTTTCCAGGGAGCCAGTGGCAGTGGGCGATGTGGTACTTATGGTAGACGAGTTAAAACCAAGGGGCCAGTGGAGCAAAGCCATTGTCGCACAGATATTTCCCGGAAAGGACGGCATTGTGCGAGTCGTGGAAGTCATTAGACGTGACCCCAGAACGCACACAGTACACCGGTTTAAGAGAGCAGTCGCTAAAGTTTGTCCTATAGGGGTTTCATGTAGTGATTTGGCCACAGTTCTAGAACAGGTGGGCAAATCAGGGGCCGGAAATGGAAAGAAATGTGTTGGGAAACTGGCAAATTGATGAGAAAAAAGGTTTACGTGCTAAGCGTCATAAGAAGAATAGCATTGCTTCTTATGTGCAACAAAGTATGAGAGTTTTCTGTTAGTATTATGTTTAACATAGTGAGGATAAGGAGAACATAGAGAAAGCACCAGATCCATTTGAAAGCATAGCGACGCTTTTTGCACTTTCCCAGCAAATCTGCTAGAAAGTGGCGCTTTGCACAACAGACCTCTTTTTGCATACATTGCGAGGATCACTCTGAAAATTTGCGATTTTTGCACTAGTTAGTTTTTTACAATTAGCTTGATAATGTGTGTAATTAGATGAGGGGTAAATGCATAGGATGAATGCTCGTTATTATTTGCATATACTAATGTAGTTAAGAACACCCATTTTGTTGTATAACTTGGGGAAATTTGTAACCAACTAGAGAAGCCATTAAAGTTATGTTAGGCCAAGTTTATTGGGGTCCAACACTTGAGACGGAGAAAGTAAGTACAAGTACGAGAAGACCAGAGTACAAGTTGGATCAAGCTGAAGTAACAGTGCAGTAAAAGTGTTCTTATTGTATTATATCATATCTTGTGACTTGTGTTAGTAGTGAAATAAAGTGCTTTGTTACCACAACGAGTTTGTAGCATTTTCTTATTGTCACTTTGGCACATTAGTTTCGCCACACATGGATATGCCTTTGGATGGGGCAAAGCGGGACTCAGGGTTGGGATCGGGCTTGGGGGAATAAATTGCACAGGGACGAGTGCAACCTTTAGCCGGGGCCTTGGGTCATGTAACACCAATGAGCATTGTCTAATTGCTCTTGCAAAGTTTGCATTATTGATGCATGCTTTAAAGCATCCTTTGCATCTCCTATGTATGCAGCCAATTTCTGATCTATTGCTTTGTCAAATACATCAGAAATATAATAAATTGCTGATATTTCAGTAGCAAGCCCATTTTTATCCAAATTCTCCTTATGCACTTCAGCCAACATTCTAGTCAATAGTGGACTGCCAGATAGGAATTTGTGCAAACGTGACTCTGGTCCTGCAAGACATTTTCGTGCAAATTTTCCCAGACTTTTCTTTACAGCTTTTGTAGCAGACTTGCCATTACAATCTATCCAATAATTTACCATTAAGGTTATCTGGTCCTCCAAAGTATATGGTTTTATATTGTATACAGCGCTAGAAATTTGTTTTACTGTCTTTGAACACATATAATCTCTTGTTCCAATCCAAACACGTATGTTTGGCATTTGGGATTTTATAAACTTTAGTATGTCTATTGCAACAGGTTGTAAGTCTTCATTAACTTCGTCCAAACCATCTAAGAAAAGCTCAACTTTTAAACTGTTTTCTAATAGAGCTTGTAACAGTTTTGTTTCAAATGTGGACTCACAAACAAATTCACACAAAGCTGTATAAATCATATCCTTGATACTATCAGACTCACTCAGTTGCCCAATAAATTTGCTCGCACTTGTAAGCACGTTTAAGTTGTTCCTTGTTCTGAAATTCTTGGCAGCTTGTATTGCCAAACTTGACAGTACCATTGATTTGCCCATTCCGGGTTTATCAGAAATGAAGATTATTTGCTCTTCTTTACTCATTCCATTAGGCAATTCTAAAAATGCGTTGCTTTTCAAAGAAGTATTCTTAATTTTGGACTCTGTTTTACTCTCTCGTATAAGCGGTCGTGGAGCATAATAAGATGGAACTGTTGGCAGTTTTTGTTTTCCAAAAATGACAGGATTTTTGGCTCTAATCAATTCATTTAAAATATTGTCTTCTATGCTAGAAAGTATTTCAGCTGACGACTCGTCAGTGACGAGTTAGCAATATCTGCTAGTACGTCACGCAAAACCAAACTTCTTTTAGTGTCGTTATCCAAAAATTGAAATACAAACTCTGCGTTTTCTAAAACCTTGTTTTGAGTTGTGTCATTCAGTTCATTCCAAGTCACAGGTTTTTCAGAAAACTCAACATCGCTCAGTTTCTGTAATTTTTCCATAAATGCGTTTACGCATATTTGCAAATCGGGTTGTTGTTCAGTCTGCTTAGTAAACACAATTAGCTTGCTAATTTTGCGAGATTCTTTCAACTGATTTTTGATAAATATCTCGTCAATGTCATTAATGGTGTTAGCAATAATAATTTTAACTGCATCGCTACCATTTTCACTGGATTATTTCTCAACTTTGTAAGACGTTTCTTCAGCTGAAGAACCACACCATTTAATTCGTACGTTTTTGGCAGAGATAAGTAGTTGCATGCTTGTACTTTTGTCCAGTAATTCTGCAATAATCTCTCCTGGCAAGGAATTGAATTCTAGTGTCCATGCTGCTGATTTTGTCTTTAGAGTGTAACGTTGCTCCACAAGTCCTGTAAGAAAAGTTTATAGTATTAATGTATGCAATAAAACCTATCTAGAATTTGTCATATTAAATAGTTTATAATTTACGCTACCTGAATTTAACTGATGCTCTAGAATTTTCTCCAGATGCCTCAGGAAACTTTCCGGGCAAATTTCAACAATCTGGCAATCCGGTTTAAGTACTGGATAAAACTTGGTTAGTTTGCCAGATTGGCAAACCGATTTCAAATTCATCCATAGAAAAGGCACAAGTTTTGGAAATCTGGACGTCCAGTAATCTGCCCAATAATTTGGATCAAGTACCCAGCCTTCATTTGTTTTGGCAAACCATCCCAGTTGTTCTTTATCGTTTTCGGTAAACTCTTTGGTGTGCACATACTTGTTACGAATGATTTTGTGCAGATCCAAAACAGAGTTTACATTTAGACTGTAGGCACTTTGCTTATAGGTTGCCAAAATTGAGTAGTGCTCATCTCCTAAAATAGTTTTCCAGTTTGTTGCAGGATGCCATAAATTCAAACGAAGGGCTTCTAATTTAAGTTTGTTTTGGAATTCACTGTTAGCATCCTCTTTTAGGTATTCGTAACTTTCGATTAAAAACTGACAGATTTTTAACGACTTCCAGGTAATTGGTGAGGTTAAGAGCACTTCCAGTGAAGGCTGATCTGTAGCTGAAAATACAAAGTAGTATAGTTTAATAATTAGGTGTAAAAATGTAAGCAAATTAGGAAACAATTTTATAACTTTAGCAACCTACGTTGTGGGTTATCCATGTTTTATGCAATAAAATTTACTGAAGAAAAGAAAACTACAAAATTTTAACTGATAGAAAATATAAACTGCATAATTATTTGGCGTTGTTCTGAGATAACTCTATACTAAATGCAAATTTATTACTCTTCTCTACCACTCCCTATTGCTGAATGAGAATAACTTGACAAATTTTACAATTTCCCTTTACCAATCTGCAGCTAAGAAATGAGTAATAGCTCAAAGTCCAAGACCCATATTTAGCAGTTGCAGCTGTTATACGAACATCGAACAGAACATTTGTTGATACTTCCTACGGAAAACACCAATTGTTTGAATGTAGAGAATATTATGTGCTACTCTTCCAGCTCGAGCTCTAGACCAGAAAAGTCTCAGTCGTAATCCTTGTGTTGTATAAACCCTTTGTATGAGTCAGCTACTTGGGTTGTATAAAAATGTTACATGCACTGAATACAACAGAAAGCTTATCTGGGTTCATGCGTGTGCATAAAAAGAAAACGTTTTTGTCCTGAGGCATCTTGCCTATTTCTTTATATGAGCTTACTGACTAAATGGACTTTGTATCATTCTATTTAGGGATGATATTTAGTTGGTGATATATTAGAAAGTAGATGACTTGAACAGGGTTCTGGTACATGTAGCACAGTATGAGAAACGAGTAAATATTGTTAACAAAGAGTGCCTTGTATATTTTGTGGTGAGTCGTACTCTAAAACCAAAAATTTTTCTGGATGTTCACATCCTTTTGTATTTATGCATCATTGCATGTATTGCATAATAGTAAGTATGCCACCAGGTCTCCAAAACAGAAAAGTATACTTCTCCAGTTTGACTAACTTGTTCTCGATAGTTGACAAGACAAACAAGGACTTCTGCATAGGAATTCTGCCTGTTGGATTCAGTCTTTCGTTGCTGCCACTAGAATGTTTGCGTGTACGACAGCATGCTAAAAGTATCTGCAGCATCTTATGAGAAGCACAAAAAATGCAATACGCTGGCATGAAAATATGAATACCAACTTTATTCACTACGTAAGAAAAAGTATAAAATAATATTATTTTGAAGGTCTTTATATTATATGTATTTCTCAAGTCGTTCTGCTTTATTCGACTTACTGAAGTATAACCGGAATTTACAGAAGGCAGCATTTGTTGTATTGTGTACTTGCATTGTAAGACAGAGTTGAACAAAAGCAACCTTTCTAATTTCAATGTTGTCAGAGAGTTACTTAGTTCTATGTTGTCAATTTCTCTAAACGGTTTGTCTGAGATCAAAAATACAACTGAAGTGTATATATGCTTCTACTGACATTACTGCTGAATATACATTACTTTACCAATTTGAAAAATAGTAAGGAAAAACAAACAAATGTACGTACTGAACCACAATCCACGGCTTTATTCGGAAGTGTGTTAAGCTGTTAGCAGAAAGTACATTTTGAACTCACAAGTGGCAAAACTGAAAAATAAAAATATCTCAGTGTGCAAAACCACGTCTCGGTTATAAACAATGGCACAAAATAAAATTAATATAAACCAAAACAAAGCATCAAAACGTTATCCATGCAAATTTTGCGAAAAATCTTTAGCGACAACACAAAGTCGTAGTTTACACCATCGCATTCATTTAAACGACAAACGTTACAAATGCAAACATTGTGGGAAACGTTTTGTAGAGAATGGTGCTCTAAAAGTCCACGAAAGAATACACACCGGAATTAAACCATTTGTTTGTGTGTTTTGCGAAAAAGGATTTGCTACAAGTTCTGCATTAAATATACACTTAAAAACGCACATAGGAGAAAAACCAAATGAGTGCCAAATTTGCGGTCGAGGATTTGCAGACATTTCAGCCTTAAGACGTCATATACAAATGCATAAAGGTTTGTTTCCAGAACGATACAGCTGTAGTTACTGTAATAAAAAGTTTCACAACAAAGGTGTTTATCAAGTTCATCTGAGGGTACATACAAAGGAAAAACCTTTCAAGTGCGAAATTTGTTCAGATAAATTTTTCACGCAAAAGGTTCATCTTTTAAATCATGTGCGATTAATTCACTTGGGCCAGAAACCGTTTGAATGTAAATTCTGTCAAAGACGTTTTGGAAGTTCTTTTAATCTCAAAGTCCATACTCGTAAAATCCATACCCACCCTGACGAGAAAAAATTTAAGTGTGATGTTTGCATGGAAGCGTTTAAAAAACCATGCTCGTTAAAGAGTCATAAATTCAGAGTACATGAGGGAGGCATTAAACCATACGAATGTCCTGATTGTGGAAAGAAATTTTACTCCAAAATTAACCTTAGGCAACATGTCAAAATAGTGCACCTAAAACTTAAAAACCATGTTTGTGGAATATGTGAAAAAGCTTATAGTAACAGTCAGCCTTTAAATGCGCATATAAGACGGCATCTTGGTGAACTCTACTGGAAATGTGGGAAATGTGGAAAGTCATTTCTAACAAAACCTGAATGGGAGCTTCATGCCTGGACTCACACAGATATAAAGCGATATGAGTGTCTGTTTTGTGGAAGAATGTGGAAAATAAAAAGAAGTTATGATACGCACATCCTTAAACACTTGGAAGAAAATCCAATTTTCTGCACCATGTGTGGTTACGAGTGTCCTACAGAAGAAAGCAAAGGAAGACATTTGAACAAGGAGCACGGAATAAAAACGACACGACATGGAAGGGTCGTTGTGTAAAAAGAATTTAAACAGGTGCATTATAACTCCAAACAAAAATATATAAAAAGCTACAATTTGCATATTCGTGAACATTTGGAGGACAAACTGACGTTCGGAGAGAAACCAAATGAGTACCCACTTTGCGGTCGAGGATTTGCCGATCATTCGGCATTAAAGCGTCATGTACAAAGCCATACAGGTTCGTTTCCGGAACGATATAGTTGTAGCTATTGTAATAAAAAGTTTCACAGCAAGGGTTCCTATGAAATTCATTTGAGGAAACATACTAAAGAGAAACCTTTCAAGTGTGAAATTTGTCCTGATAAATTTTACACTCAGAAAGTGCATGTCTCAAATCATATGCGGCTCTTTCATTTGGGTGAAAAACCGTTTGAGTGTAAATTTTGTCAAAAACGTTTTGGCAGTTTTATTAATCTCAAGAGTCATACTAGTACAATACATACCCACTCTAACGAGAAAAAATTTAAGTGCCATGTGTGCATGGAAGCTTTAAAGTATAAAATGACACTAAGCCGTCACAAACTAAGAGTGCATGAAGGAAACCCTAAAAAGTTTGAATGCTCAGATTGTGAAAAGAGATTCACTATAAAGGAAAATCTTAAGCACCATGTCAAAACAGTGCACCTAAAACTCAAGGAACATGTTTGTCAGATTTGTGGTAATGCATACAGTAACAGTCAACCTTTAAAAGCTCATATAAGACGGCATCTTGGTGAACTCTACTGGAAATGTGAGAAATGCAAAAAGACATTTCTTACAAAATCTGAGTTGGAGCGTCATACCTTGACTCACACAGATATAAAACGGTACAAGTGTCTGTTTTGTGGTAGAGCGTGGAAATGTATAAAAAGCCACAATTTGCATATTCGTAAACATTTGGGAGAAAAGTCGACTTTCTGTAACACGTGTGGTTACGAGGCTTTTACGCGTGAGATAAGAAAAAGACATTTGATCACCGTACACGGAAAGGAAAAGAAACGCGCTTGTCCATTTTGTGACAAAAAATTTTTCAACGCCGGAAGTCTACGAGCGCATGTGAAATGTATTCATTTAAGTATTAAAAGGAAGAGATATTCGCCTGCTGCTCGGCGATTTGAATGCATTTTTTGCGAGAAAAATTATGCATATAAGACTACATACGATGATCATTTACGGAAACATCTCGAGGAGAAAGTGGTGTTTTGCAACGATTGCGGATTTGAGACATTTACGAGCAAGCATAGGAAAAGGCATTTGAATAGTGAGCATTTGATTTGAAAGAAAACAAAGAAAATTTGTTTTGACATGAGTGCAGTGCGGGAACACTAAAGAAGGGTACGTTACTAAACGAGAAATAACTGAAACAAAATTATTTGTTTACGTTACATTGCTTTGATATACTTTGCTAGGTAGGTAAATCAAACCAGCCAAATGTGTGCTTAAAAGAAACCTAATGACAGGATTCTCAAACTTTCCTTTGTGCTACATGTTGCTGCTAAAATTTGAAGTGTTACTTTGCTTCGGAAACACGCAAATTGTGGAAATATTTCTTTGATTTTAGCATCTCATATTGACACTAATTTAAGTCTCAAGAAGGTGTTGGTGTTGGGATATATTAATGCGATTTATTTGCACAAAAAACGAAAACGTCTACTGTGGGACAAACATTTTTGCAGCTCCAGCAATATGCAATAACATTTCAAACATCTTCGTTATGACCATAAGCTGAAACTTGTATGTCATGCTGTTGCTTAATACAAACCGAAGACTAGTTTGTATATAATGTGGCAAAATTACAAATCTGGACAAATCTCAATATTATGCTGACTCATTGCAGACAAACCAGTGTTTTACCGATTAGTGGATTTGAGACCTACAGAAAAACAGAGCGAAATGTATTTTATTATTTAAGTGGAAAGAAAAGGAGTTTCCTTTTCCAGCGTGTTGTAGTTTATATCTGATTGTTGAAGCATGTTCTAAAATACTTTAAAATGATTGAGTAGGACTTCAATGGCAATGAAGTAAAATTATAGACACACAACAGTGAAATGATGCAATGGTGAATCATTACAGTCATTATGATAATAACTAAAAACAAAATTAAAATGATTAAAATGATTGATTTTATAAACTTTTGCTGTTTTTGTTATTGTAGTTTGAAACCACATGTTTCTTTTCTTTTAATTAGTGTATTATTGACCATATGTAGGGCAGAATGAAAGGGCATTACATTGTTCTATGCATGATATAGTAGCACATACGTAAGGAAAAGCTTGTAACTAAACTTGATTTGTTTTGATAAGTAATTGGTCTTATCTTGTTTCAAATATATTATATGGTATGCTAGAAAATATTTCAAATTTGTATAATAATATAAATAGTCCACGTAAGCTGAGAAAATCAATGAATTTATACCAACTTGCAAGTTGTGCTTTGTGCATATTATTCTTATGTTTAATTTCAAAAAGGCGAAATAACTAGACACGGATATAATCAAGAGGTGAAGTGAGCATTAAACATAAAATTACCATCACATAGTATTAAAATTTGTGTATTTAAATATACAGATTTCTTAGCTTGGCTATGCATTTGTAAAAATTTAGCATGGATAATAAACAAAGTAACTATATTCTCTAAACACTTGTATAAAGTAAAGTACTTGCTTACACAATATATTTATCTGTCATTGACTTCGTTTTGAGTATATTTTATTGCTGCTCTGTTTTCAACGTTCTGAATGATGCTTTGGCAATGTGATTGAACGACTAGTTCATCCTAAATCAGCATTTAATTTACATGAGCACACATTTTTGATAAGCGTATAAGTTATATAATATGTTCTTTAAATACTTTTTAACTTGGTAAGAGGAATAACTTCACGACCAGGGTGAAAGTTAGAACACATACAATTTGGTCATTACTAATTTTGTAGTTTAAAATAGAGAACTGGCTAATGCTTTTATAAAAGTTGGCATCAATTAAGAAAAAGCTTCATGTTCTACTTTGTTACTCCTGTAATTCCTTGTGAGTATACTCTTTATTGTTTTGAGTAATGTTGTAATAATTTATTGTGAAGGTTGTTTTAACCTCTTTGTATACTTTAATGTGAATTGATTTTATTCACAACACAAATATTTTTGAACCTTGCTTCAATGATAAAAGTTCTCAAACGCATACAAATGTTGGGTTTGCCCTTTAGTATTCATAAATTTTTAGTGAACAACAGCGTCTGTTTCTTTGTTGCAGCCATACAAACACTTGTGTTTTTGTCATTTTTATTAGTGTTGGACAGCAAAACGAAATAACAAATCTCGAAACAGAAAAACGGAAAATCTATCACCATCATGGTTGGATTTCCTCACCCACTTTTATCCATTGAAAACTAGTTTTTGAGCTGAGAACAATGGAGTTCTCGGGAAAAGAAAATCGAGCGGATTAACATATTCGAAACTACCTAAAATGGTGTTTCAAGGGAACATGCATACTAAGGGTGCATTTATATGTACAGCTAACATCATGTTCAAATATACATTCAAGCAACGCACTGCGTTGTGTGAAGCTTCCCTTTCTCTCCAGTTAAAGTGCATTTTAGGTAGTTTCGAATATGCTAATCCGCTTGATTTCGTTTTCCCGAGGACTCCATTGTTCTCAACTCAAAAACTAGTTTTAAAGTGGATAAAAGTGGGTGAGGAAATCCAACCATGATGGTGATAGATTAGCTTTTGGTTTTTAGTACATCTACCAATATTCACTCTTCACTCTTAAGGTGGTTATGCATTGAGCAAGAAGTACTGTTTCAATGCGCACAAATACAAAAGTAAAGTAAAAAATATATCAAGGAACTAAATAATTGTACGCGTGTTTTAAAATGGCACAAAATAAAATGTGCACCAAAACAAAAAACGCATCAAAACGTTATCAGTGCAAATATTGTGAAAAAACCTTTTCTTCACCATCTAATCGTCATATGCACCATCGAATTCATTTAGACGACAGACGCTACAAATGCAATCATTGTGAAAAAACGTTTGTAGACCCTAGTTCTCTAAAAAGTCACGAAAGAACATACACCGGATATAAACCATTTGTTTGCGAGTTTTGCGAAAAAGGATTTGCTACAAGCTCTAAATTAAATACTCACTTGAGAACGCACATAGGAGAAAAACCAAATGAGTGCCAAATTTGTGGTTGCGGTTTTGCAGACACCTCAGGGTTAAAACGTCATGTTCAAAGTCATCCAGGCTCATTTCCGGAAAGATATAGTTGTGTCTTCTGTAATAAAAAGTTGTATCGCAAGAGCCATTATCAAATTCATTTGAGAGTTCATACAAGAGAGAAACCATTCAAGTGTGAAATTTGCCCAGATAAGTTTTACACACAAAAAAGAAGTGTCACAAATCATATGCGTACCTTTCATTTGGGAGAAAAATCGTTTAAGTGCAACTTCTGTCAACAACGTTTCGCCACAAGCGGTTATCTCAAGCGTCACATTAGCAATATTCATATTCAAGCTAACACGAAAAAGTTTAAATGTGCAATTTGTATGAAAGAATTTAAAAATAAAAATGGGTTAAAGCAACATAAATTAAGAGTACATGATGGTCTTAAATTACACGAGTGTCCCTATTGTAAAAAGAAGTTTTGCGACAAAGGTGACCTTAATAAACATGTCAAAGCAGTGCATCTAAAACTTAAAGAGCACGTGTGTGAAATCTGTGGAAGGGCTTATAGTATGAAGGGACCTTTAAATACTCATATAAGACGGCATCTTGGTGAGCTTTACTGGAAATGCAAAGATTGTGGAAAGGCATTTACATGCAAACCAGATATGGAAAGGCATTCACTAAGACATGTGGATTTGAAACTATATGAATGCCTGTTTTGTGGAGAAATGCGGAAGCTAAAGGCAAGTCATGATATGCACTTGAGAAGGCATTTGGGCGAAAAGACACTGTTTTGCAACACGTGTGGCCACGAATCATTAACAAGGGAGAATATGGATAGACATATGATCAATGAGCACGGAAAAGAAAAGACACGCGCTTGCCCAATATGCGACAAAAGATTTTACATGCCTTGCAATGTACAACAGCATTTGAAACAAGTGCATTATAACCCAAACCGGAAAATCGATTCACATGCTGCTCTTCAGGTGAAACTTAATAGGGCAGCACATGGGTGCATATTTTGTGGAGAACGATACGCAAATCAAGACAGCTTCCACAATCATATACGGAAACATCTCGACGAGAAGGTTGTGTTTTGTAAACAGTGTGGATTTGAAACCTATACAAAGGAGAAGAGAGAATGGCATTTGATTAATGAGCACGGAAAAGAAAAGCAGCATTCGTGTCCCCTTTGTGACAAAACGTTTATTGATGGAAAAGCAGTGCAACTACATCTTAAAAGAGTGCATTTAAAAACAAGAGATTGATGATACAATTTGCAGAACATTCCAATTTGATTACTGATTTAAACACTTGTATTTTCACATGTAATCCAGAAAATACAGAATAGTTAAATCGAATGTTTAAAAAGAAAAAATATTGAATTAGTAAGCACGAGAAAGAAAAAGAACTTCCATGTTCCGTTGGTGAAAATGAATGTTTGAATAATAAAGTATATCAACAGCAACATATATGAGATGTACATATAAAACTAGGTGCTGCTTAAAGTTAAAGCTTACATACAATTTGTAAAATTAATGCAGATTTAAAAACTACTTATTTTTAACTTAACAAATGTCGGCTTTGTATAAAAAACTGTAAAATAATGTAGGTGCAGGTACATTGTAGCATTTGTGTGAAATAAAATGAACAATCACAAATAAAAAAAATATTTAATGTGTAAAATCTGCATTTATATTTTTACAATAAATAATCAATCTATTTTAGTTCTGAAAATTAGGGAACTGTTAACACACGCATAGCAAAAAATTGTGTCTATGACAGAAAGTGATTCTAAGATGTTTTGTATAAAAACCAAGTTCATTTACTTGAATATATATTATTGTCTTGGTTTCTGGAATGGATTTTTACATTTATGACACAATATACATGTTTTAAATTTGATGTACAATGATATACATAGCTACTTAATTCATTATAGAGCCATTATATGGTGTATAGAAACATAAATAGTTGAAATAAAAAAAGCTTCTGGTTATAGGTTTTATAAGCTAAGTTGTTTGCAAATAAATTGTCTTTATATCTGAGTTTTTTGTGAAAACTATTTCATTATATTTATTTAGTTTATTTTATTGCAACATCACGTACATATAACTGTAACATAGTGCTTTGTATATTAGCGTATCGTAATATAATGATTTTTTAGAAACAACAATTTTGTAAAACATTCTGATTAGAGAAACGTTTCTAAAACCGGCAATGCATTTTTCTATTACTTTTACAATAAAATATAAAATTGGTATGTACTAAACTAACAAATAAAAGTGTAATGGCTATTCGTGATCTTATATATTTGTGTTTCCATAACGTTTTTGTAACGTTTTATATTTCTGTATGTCAGAACAAACCAATTAAACATAGCTGGACAAAAAAAGTCATAGGTCTTATTATTAAGAATAAAATGCTCAGAAGGTTCAGTAAATGCAATCGGATAGAGAGTTGCTAATACCAAATGCTTGGCTTACTTGTTACTTTGATATTTGATACCTGAACAGTAGCAAACAATGTTTTGAAATCTAGTTCAATTTGTTCAGACGAATGATATTGTCGATCGTGAAACTGATCTCGGAACTCTTTAAGACGCTCTTGCGTAACTATCCCATTGTCCTTAAAGATATTGATAACTTGGGATTGCATTCCCTCCAAGATGTTGTTCAACGGATTGGCCGGTTCCATAATATAAGGCACACGTCTACTTGGCAACTCTTTAGATTCTAATCTCCATCCTCCAGACCCATTAGCTACGGCCACCATTAATCCTTTCTCAAATTTTATTTTAATTTGGTCAAAATTAGCAACCATTTCTACCAAACGACAAAAGCAAGTAAAAATAGAATCCTTGCCAGTTGTTTCTCTTTCCTTTATAACTGATGCTACTGCAAGTAACTCAAAAATTGTACTTCCGCCGCTAACATGTGCTCCTCCAAATTGCATACTCTTAAACCACCATTTTGCTAGTCGCGCCAAATCATGACATAGTATGCACTGCCAGCGCATAAAATCCAATTGAGCGTCAACCAATGTACTACTGTAAAATCTAACGTTTCGGAAATCTTCGGTCATCTTTTGCAAAGCTTGTTCTTGTTCGATATCGTTTGCAGCTGGCAACAGATCAACCATTATCCCATTCTGAAAACGAAATTTTACTGTGTATGGAGTTCGATGGATTGATTTAAAATCAATCTGCAATTGCGCTGAATTTTCCTTGAGAATGCATTCCATTAGCTTTAAAATTCCAAGAAACGGTGGATGTTGATCTTGTATCTTAACCACCACGTCAAAATCGGGTTTTGCAACATCTGTTCCCTTACCAACACTTCCAGCGCAGGTGGAGCCGGAAATCGATATACCATCCAGTCTGATCTCTCGTTTTAAAGTATGCTCAACCTTAAAAAATCATTGCCTTATTATATGATATGGTTGCAAAATGAGTTTCGTGAGAGAAATTATATAAAAAATTTACCTTTTCTAGCAAAGCTAGACCCTCGTTATGGTAAGACTCTGAAGTTTTGACACATTGAACAAACTGAACAAATCTTGCGTCCAGTTCTTTATCCAGTTTCTCGGTGGTATCCATTCTGTTGCCTAAAACATGTGTTTTGAGTTAAATTTAGTATTGACTCCACAATATGATGAATCAAAACATCAAAAGCGCATTAACTATTTTTCTTATCTCACAATAAAACAAATTGCACTCACGAATTATATAATATTTTTAAAATTCAGTTGTACCAGCAAACGTGTTTCTCAGGCAACAGAACTGTCTGCTGATGATAAATAAATAAGCACACGACACCTTTGTGAGCAGAAAAGGTTTACTAATCAAGCTTAACTTTGTAATAAACTTATTTAAAATTTGTTAAATTTTACTGCGGGTACTTATTTATCGTTATCAGAACGAAGGGGTTAATTAAAATTTAGAACAAATATTTAACACGCTTACTGTTTGTGTACATACGTTTCACAAAGCAAAAACACACCAGGAATTATAAAATTACACTGTTGTAAATTAGGTACTTGTATTTATACTTAATCTGGAGAAAAAATTGCAGCTTTTGCATATTCTGATTGCATGACCAAGTTTCTATTCCATCTGAGCTTGACAAAGACGCAAAGCATTTTAAAAAGCACTATTAGTGCAAAACGTCTTCGAGCAGGATGTGGTGACCTCAGTCTTTGAGTAAAAATTGCGAGATTAGTCATAAACGAATTAATAATATATATGCTTTATTATCAACAAGTCAGACAAGGTCAGCTTCAAAAGCCTATTTCCAGTTGTATAGTTTGTTTCATGTTATTTCATGTTGAAGAAATGTTGTTTGTCATTACCACAAGCTAGTTTTACTTATCAGAAGCTTGGTCAAGACAATTTCAATATGTGCAGAATATTGCGTGCCATATCAAAGGAACATGTATTCATTCAGTCACTAATGAATATAAAATTTACAAGGAAAAGTGTATGACCAATTTTTTACTCATATTTCTATGTAAGCACTGTTATCATTTCTATTAGCATGTAACAGTTTCCAGAAAACCATGAACCCATATGAAAGTAAAATTGTTTAACAAAATAAATAGATGTGTATAGGTATATGTACCCATACTCCCGTATAACCTTCTGGTGTAGCAAGAGTTAACAAAAACTTTTTATTGCTCAACTAAAAACATACGTTTCAAGATAAAGAGGAAATTTTGCTTGAATACATATCATTCACGAAATGCTTTTAAAAATAATTATGTTTCGTCTCACTGAACTTGTTGTTTTGTGTATGTAAATTGTATGTAATGAATAAAGCATAACATACAAGTCTTGCAATAAAACAAAGCTAAAAGAAAAAAAATGCTGCGGATGCACATTTTATAGACAAATGAAAAATAAACATTGATTGTAATTGAGCATGCCAGCACGCCTGCTTAAATTTTAAGACTTGAATACTTATAATTCTTGAAAAATGTTTGATATTGATAAATAATTTGAAACTTTTTTAACATAGATTTATTGCCATTAAGATACTTAACAAAGAATAACATTTTTTAAAAATGAACGAAATTTTTCATGAATATTTAAACACTCAATTTGTTGAGTGACTCAACATACCATACTATGATTTACCATTAAATATAAAATCGAATGCTCGACAAAACGTTTCTAGAGTTCTTTTGCATTTAACTGACCAACAAACTCACTAAATTATTGACCACAATATCCATCCACTCTAGAAACGTGCTTCTACTCAAATTAAAAAATGGGTAAGTTGCTGGTACATTTACACTTCTAAAGGATCTTGCACACTTAAAAATAATACATTTTCTCCCTCCAAATTTCAAAACCGAATCTTGATACTCTTTCCATTTACGATCAATTTCATCAAAAAACAAACATTCAAATAAAAACACCAGCGTACACACAACAGCAGTTGTAATCAAAATAAATATCTGCGACATCCTAGATACATTATTTTGCCATTTTAGCTCGTTATAAAATCGAAGCACGGCAAAACTTGATAGCACCACCAGAAATAGTAGAGCCGCTGCGTGATACGCAATTCTTATTTTTGCCATAAAAGTACGCATTATATTGTACAAAACCTGTATTGAGCGATATATTGAAATGAGGTCAGTTCCATTAAACAATCCGAGTTTTGCCGTAATCCATTTGCTTTTACCAAACTTGGAAGATTTATAAATTCCTACAGGCATTGCAGCCGACAGCCAAAAGAAAACCACATATTGGTAAATAACAGAATTTAAATTAATTGTAATTACTATAGCTGAGCCTGCAAACACAGCCCATATTTCCACAAACCATAAAACAACAACCCCAAATGAAAATTTGAAATCCAGTTCTAACGTGTCCACTATTATTCGGTGCGTTGGATCACCCGCGTTAAAAAAGGAAATTGCAAATACAAATGGCATAAATGTATCAGCGTACAATAGAAGAACAATTAGAAATTCGGCTCTATGAAGTAAATCACGACATTCAGCTTTCTTGGAGGTGTGAATGGGATACTGTAGAGCTAGAGTAGAATCCAAACAAAGAGTTTGATTTAGTGCAAGTACTAGTTCACTTGAGTATTGTACAAGTACAGAATCAACTGCTAGGGTGACAGACATTAGTAACCAAAACAGAAGTGCGGTTAAACTTGACAATATTCTAGTATGGTGTTCTGTCTCTTCCAGGTCGGCGGAATCATTTGGATCAAATACGTTTAAAACTATTATATAAAAATGAACTAATAGGAAAACTAATCCTACATAGTGCTTTGAGCACCATAAAATGTAAGAATATCCATGTATTTCTTTAAATCTCCAATGCTGATTATCCCAATATAAACCTGTAGTTCCAGTGTATTGTTTCCATTTCGGGAAACGAATCGCAAACGCACTGGCTGTGTTAAGGTTTAGCAACATTTTCCAGTAATTTAACTTGCGGTTGTTATATGTGACGTTTGAAACTAGACTGTCTAAAATTTTAGACAGTCTAGTTAGTTATTTGATTGACAAACATCCATACGTTGGAAGAATGAAAATATCTAGTAGGTTTGAACACGTGTATTTAAAAATAAACTTCCATTAATACAAATAACTACTTTAAAATGTTTTCTGGTACAAATAAATCCAATAACTACCTATTTATTATTAGAAAAAATTGGATTTCTGCTGATGGAATAAAACTGTCATGTCATAATAACTGTTTGTCTAATATTCAACAAATTGAATATCTAATCGGCATCATTCCTAAAACATACGCATTATGGGTGGAATCGTATACCGGGATAAGCGGAGTTTAAACCGATTTTAGGCTTATCCTAATCGCGTAACTCGGTTTAAACCAAAAGATTAGGTTTTCGCTTAGCCCGACCAACTTAAGCCAAAATTACGCGATACTGGTATCTTGTAAGTCGGCTTAGCCAAAAAATGGGCTTAAAATGCTGCGACCGCTCGGACCAGTCGTAAGTCCAGCTGGCTTGCATCTTTGCATGCAATAAACGTGAATTTCACCAGTTAATTTCTGCTGTTAAAGAAATAAAATTGTAGATAGATGCGCGTGTGGGTAATTATTTACTCACAAAATATAAATAAATGTCACAACTTATTTTTTTTCAACTCCAACTTCAGTAAATTCATTCATTTTCAGCAGAAATTAGTACAAAATGGAGGCTGATGGTGGTCACACGTCTTAACTTTAACTGCATGCATTTTTTTGTAGGTGATCTTGCACTACTGAATTTTTGGGGGGAAAAAACTGTCACTAACCACTGATAAGCTTCATCGATTTTCTACAATAAATCAATAATTTTATATTTCAATGAATACTAAATTGGAGAATATAGGATGTCTCTTAGGAAGGCAGCTGAGCCCGTAGATTTTTGAAAAAGTCACGTTTCATCATTTAATGGCATGATAAGTTGTTACCATCATTTGATAACGTGTATTTGTTGCGTTGACTGCTGCTAAGTTGCTATACTTGGCTGCTGTTTGCATGAAACCATTGCTGCCCGACGCATAATTTTAGCTTAAGCCTAATCGCGCCTAATCCAAATTTTGAGTTTAAACCAAAAGTTATACGATCAGAATTTTAAACTGGCTTAAGCCAGGATTTAGCAGGATTAGATTAAACCTAATCTAAACCTGATTTTACGTGATTCGACCCTATGAGTCCTTGTTAATTTGATTTTATCGAAACTGTTTTCCTTGGAATAAAGTAATGTTCTAATTTGGGAATGAATATTTTGGATATCTGTAAGACGTTCAAAGTGTGGATCCTTGTATACAGAAAATGATTTTTTACATTTATAGTCTTATGTTTAAAATAAGATGAAGAAAATCAATACGGTAATACCATAATATCGTACGGTTTGAATATCATATTGTCACAATATTCCATTTAGGATACGCCATGTAACGTTAGTTTGAGAGATAATATGTTATTTCACCATGTATCTTGATTGCAAAACATTTAAATTTATGTGCTTCTTTATTAATAAGACGAAGCCTGTCCGAAACGACACGGAGGATTGTTTAAAAACTTTCCGACCCACACGGTCTTCAATATATGATTAGACTTTTATTAATTACGCATTTTAGTTTCACGGTCGAGCTTGTGTGCAAAATGAAAGTTTAAAGTAGTAAGTTGTTTTAAGCTTACAAATATACAAAATGTTCTTTTCTAGATAAAAATGTACAAAATTGTGGGTTTGAATATGCGGTTTTACCTATGATATTATTCAAAGTTTGTTTAATAATGGTTTGATACATCTAGAACAAGCTGGTAAATTCAAATTATGTTGCACTGGTATGTAATTTGCACGTGCTTGATTTTTAGATTGTTGATAAATTGCGTCCTTGGTTCGTCTCATTCATAAAATTCGCGAAAGCATTTTGCAATAAACAAAACCCTAAATCTGCACATTAAACTATAACATTTAGGTTAGTAAATGCAACTTCTTTGCTCATCAACATGTCAAAAATGACCACTGTTAGATTAAAAGAGGTAAACATTTTACCACAAAAACTTGAGAGGTTGAGAAAATTTCCAAACCATTTAACACTAGTAATGCAATTTCACACCTTTGCGTATTATTTGTGTTGTATACCTTTTAAAATCGTTCTGGATAAAAATGGCAATCCCCATTTTTATACTTGTGTTGCTCAGAAGGTAAGTTACGATAGTTTTTCATTCAAGCAAACTATTAAGATATTAATAAAGGTAAAATCATTTTTAAAGATTGGTTGTTCGGTGCAACTTTGCGCTTTCTCGTATTGCGTGATACAATTCTGCTCCGAAAACTGGACAATCACATTAGGCCATCGTTCTGCCTCAGGCCAACCGTGGCATGTTCTGTATTTGGAAATGTTCGAGTGTACCTTGTATTTAATTTCCGTTCTTACAACTACGTACTTCCATTGTTCATATAACAACCTACAGATGAAGTTTATATGCAAATTGCATAAATACTTGCTAAGCTCTAAATCCATTCACGCCGATGGTTTGCAATTTCAAAAAGAATTTTGGATTAACGTAAGTAGATCGACATTCAAAAATTTCAGGGTGGCTTTTTCTACATGTATAAATAGATTTTGTCCATTTTTACATGTAAAAATGTATAAATACATGGAAATATGGAAATACCATGTAAAAATGTTAAAACACAGCCAAAGAAGCCATATGACTACATTTACACCTATTATGGGGAATCAGAAGACGATTTTAATTAATTTAAAAGCAAACGAAGCGGATTAACAGAGTTTAAAAACCTGTTAAAAGCTTAAAACACAAACACTGAGTTTCATTTTGCAGAAAAAATCAAAATGTTCAGGAATATTTCCATAATTTACATTGTCCATGTAAAAATTCCAAGTATTTTTAACATGTAAAAAATACTTTTTACATGTTATTTCCATAATTTACATTGTCCATGTAAAAATTCCAAGTATTTTTAACATGTAAAAAATACTTTTTACATGTTATTTCCATAATTTACATTGTCCATGTAAAAATTCCAAGTATTTTTAACATGTAAAAAATACTTTTTACATGTTATTTCCATGTTACATGTATTCACATCCCGCCACCCTGAAAAATTTGAACCCAGCAAATTTACCGTTATGCAAGGACTTTATGCAAGTTCTTACTAGCCTGGGACCCGGGACTTTATCTTAATTTCTGAACTACAAGTCGGATGGCTATCTTTAATGGCCAGAGCTGGGATAACGCATATTTTGCGTTATGCGTTACCGTTAATCGTTATTTTGAAAATTCATTTGCGTTATCGTTACCGCTACTCGTTATTTTGAAAATTCTTTTGCGTTATCGTTACCGCTACTCGTTATTTTGAAAATTCTCCTGCGTTACGCGTTGCCGTTATTCGTTATTTTCAGAAAAAACGCGTTACTCGTTTGCGTTACTTTTTACAGAATAACGAAAAAACGCACCGCGATACAATGCGTTATTTGTAAATTTGTATGATTTTCAGCCTTTAATTGTAGTGAATGAGTACCAGCGAGAGAAATTTACACAATTTTCGAGATTTTAAGAGGTTTTCTTGCAACAAAAGTACAGGAATATCAAAATAGGCAACCAAAATTCTGTGAAAAAAACGCATTGCGTTATCGCTACCGCTATTCGATATTTTGAAAATTATTTTGCGTTATCGATACCGTTATTCGTTATTCCGAAAATTATTTTGCGTTATCGATACCGCTATTCGTTATTAGCGGTAGCGATAACGCAAGTAACGCGCTACTGAAAATAACGCGTTATCCCAGCTCTGTTAATGGCTCATTCGAGAGAGCAACTTGCGTACTATTACACGAAAATCCGTTGGTGTTCAGATTCGTTTGCGAATGGTCCGATTTTTGCAAAGCATTTTTCCAGAGAGTGGATCATGCACACACAAATCTGGACTACAGGGTAATAGTACTTGAGTTGCTCTTTCAAATGAGCTATTAAACGTAACCATCCAACGTGTAGTTGATAAATTAAGATAGGGTCACAAGCTAGTGAGAACTTGAATATGGACCTTTTTTCATATTTCAGATATTTTTTAACAAACGCCGGATAAACCTTTTCTTAATAATTTTAACCACGTTCTCAGCATGCAATGTGTTTTTTCGTTGGGAATTTAACGTCACCAAATCTGAATCGGAAACAATTTCGTTTGCTGGCTACGGTTCTGGAATTTCAAACACGTGTCTTTTACTATTATACATCTTTGCACAAATATTTACTGAAATTCGCATAGCGTATTATGAAGCATGGGGTACAATTGGTGTAATATATCTCTGGCTTGCTAGCTGTGATTTAAATATAAAATTTGAAAATTTCTTGATATCAAACACAAGTATGGCTGAAAAATATCGAAGCACAGAGTATTTATTAAAAAGTTACAGAAAGGTTTATAAACTTTGCAATGCTTTTGACAAAGCCTATGGGATTCCGGTTTCACTGCAGCTAACCTATTACCAGGTGTACTATGCTTTAGCGTTCTTTCGAATATCGCAAGCTGGTGTAGGAGCCAAGTTGTACGATCTAAAATGTGTGACAGTATTTTCCTTGCTATGTTTCTTTGGGATTAATTTTACAAAAAAGGTAAGAGAAGTAGAGCTACGATTGAAAAAAGTTATAAATGGAAATTTATGATTTATAAGAATTTTTGTGCTTATTTAGATGTCAGCTATTGGCAAAATGCTGAAATGTGATATACATTTGTCTTCAAGAAGGGTTCTACTTATAACCCACTGGTGCAGAACAGAGTACCATTCAATCAAAGCAACAGCATTTAACTTCACAATGTCAACTTTTTGCAGGGTGAGTACTAATTTTGAAAAGCTATTATGCATGTTTACAGAATGCTTAATGCTATGTAAAGTTAACGGTTTTATTTTTTCGGTAGTACGCCACGGATATTTTTATGATATTTGTGATTGCAACTCAGAATTGAACCGGCTCCATAATAAATATAGTATGTTATATTGCTGCTGCTTTGTAGTGCTTTCATATGGTATTTGAAACACTTGGTTGCATTTTAACTGTTTGGTTACTCAACAAAAGTTGAATATATGTTTAAGAAATAACAAAAATAAATTAAATACGCACATTACGTTAAATTTTTTGATCGTACAATTCAGGATCAATGATAAGCATACTAGATAACACGACAAAGAGAAACTAATTTTGATTGACTTTTATTGATTTATGTCTGCTCGCCATGTAGTTAATCATGTCTGCTAACCTTGAATGTTGCTTAGTAAAACTATCAAATTTAAACAAGGTTAAACCTTGGGCTAGAATAAAATGTTTGGCTGTTTTAAGCAATGCCAAATCGATATATTATTATTAGAAGAAACAGTCACAAAGAGGAAAGGAAGCACGGAAGGAAATGACAGATAGCGTTTGTCTAAAAAAATATATCAACATTTTCATAATTTCTTGTATATTCTGGTTTGCTAGCTTTGTCACTAGGATCAATTGCATTTTGTTTACATAACCGATATCAACATGTCAGCTAAGAAGTATATCAAATATCTTTTGTGTACCTACGACTTTTACAACTTCTCATTCTCATACATGTATTCATTCCCAATTGTTTGGGATAAAAAATCCAAAACGTTAAAATCAAAAGAAAGTTTCAATACAAAATATACTTGGTTTATACTTGGTAATTTCTCTTATAACGCTAATTGGTTTCCCAATTAGTGTTTATTCCATGTATAAAGAAGTGTATTTAAAATATAGCTCACTCAAGATTGTGTTTAAACTTATTGCTACTAGTTTTGTCATTTTAGTCTCCGCCTATTCATATTTGGCGTTTAATCGCAGGCATATACTTATTTGGAATTACAACTCCTTTTACCCTCACGAAATAAAATTGGAACATAGAATGCCTTTTGACTATATGCAATTATGTAAACGTAACTGGAGAAAGTGGAAAATTGTCAGGATAGCAATAGAAATATTAACATTTACCTTTGCGTTTTCTGCTCCGTTAATATCCGTATTTTTTATTTCTTTTAATATTGATCCTTTTAGTGAGTTTGTTGAATTAGTTGTTCCTTTGAAATATCTTAGTCTGAACTTTTTGTCCAAATTATTAATAAAACTTGCCCTAAAATTCTTGTTAACGTTAATGCTTTCCTGTGAAGCACTTCGCTTAGCCGGATTTCTTATGGTGTTTTCTATGAGTTTTATGTTAGCTATGTTTGACATTGAAATTTTAAATCAAGCAAGAACACCAGGCACGATGCTTAGAATTTTTAGAACAGAACAGGTACTCATTTTTAGATGTGCAGAAACATGTAATGACTTTGTGTTTGTGATGCTGTGGTTTATGCAAATGTTTGTTGTAAGTTTGGCATGTCTGATTCTACAAGCTAATGAAATGCAAAAAGATTGGTTTTGGTGTACTTGTGCCACTTTCTTTTGTAGCTCGGTATTTTTGGTTTCTGCAGTTATTCTAGTTTCTATATCAGCAATTGATTATAACACGAGTAAATTTATTCAAAAGTGGAAAGTAAAACTTAAAAGGTGTTCAGTTATAAGAACAGAAATTTTAACAAGGTGTGAGATTCGAATTAGGGAGAAAGAGGTACTTAGTCTGCAGCCTATACGAACTTATTGTGGCTCGCTGTTTGTAACTAACCAAAACACGACTTTGCTGTATTTTCATGTTTTGTTTCAAAATGTAGCTTCAGCCTCTATAATATTCACATAGCTCTATAAAGTATTGTTAGCATTGGAGGCTTTGTATTATATTACTTACTATACAATCTTGATAAACTTATAATGTTAGAATTAAATCTAGTGCATCGGTATATTTATAATGTAGAAGATCTACAGTCAATGTATTATAATATATTCTAATCAAAAATAATATTTTAAACTGTTTAAATTTCTTTCTGTTTATATAAACGGTGAAACAACCATTTAAACCATTTGCTTTTGCATCCGAATTGCATTACACATGCATTGTTATATACAAAAATGATTTTTCACGGGAACTAAGGTGTCGCTAGTATCCTCAGAGAAGAACTATGCCTCCTGCGACCCGACCGCTGTTGAGCTTAGAATATAATAAACTAATTATTCTTGACGAATATTTACAAGAGTTACTCAATTCCTACAAATAATAATTTTCCCGGTTTAGGAATTAAAAAATCATAAAGCGGAATTCAAACTAGAGTAAAGAACAAAAAACCAATATCAATACAAAAAGAACTTATCCTAAATATTTTCCAGTCTAACAACCACAATAGACGGAAACACTTTGCAGGCCTTAACATTTTGCTTATATTTTTTTCTTTGACAGCTAATGCGGAATCAACAAATTTATAATAATTAATCCATTGCCAAACATAAGCTGCATAGCAGAAAACAAGGCCAATGCAACTCTCTTTCTCACAAACTCGTGTAACTCCTGTTGGTATCCTACCAGGAAAAAAGTGATCAGGAATACAACAGCCGTAAAGATCCGCCAAAATACTCCAAGTCTCTTCATGCTAATTTTGTTCTCGTTTTTCCTTAATGCCTGTACAGACATAAAAATTATTTTTAAATGATGGACGTTATTGCACCAATGTTTCATGCAGCAGGTATGAAGGTCCTTGAATATAAAGTTTACCTTATTTTTTAATTTGCATGAAGTCCCAATCAGAAAAATGTGAAAAACAGTTTTCAACAGGTCGTTTCCAGAAGAACGGAAACGGCCACAAGTTTGTCAGCAAATACAACAACAGCAGCAACTGGGTAGAAATCAACAGAAAAAATTCAGTTTCACATTCAGGCTATTAAAGTAGTTTCTTATAATTGCTGTGTTTAAATAACATAAAACCATCTTACACCACTTTTCTGGGGTTTTCCCCGAATTCGAACATCTTTTGTCAATTCCATAACGAACCTTTTCATTCGCCATGTAAAATGCAGCCGATGACAAGATGAGGCCGCATTGGTAATGCTATAAAATTGAAATACAATGTATTGTATATGAATCAAGCGGAAAAGTTAAAACCAAACCTATTATCACTATATGCATGCAGTGTGTTAATATATTTTATAAAATAATTACTAACTTCAAATTCTGATAAAGTTGGCCTTTTGACATTCCACTCAGCCATTTTTATGTTTGATTTCACTGCTACATTTTGTTGTTTTTTAGAGTTTCTTATGTTGAAATTTTGTAGCCATTTTGATTTATTGTATACTATTTCCTGGTTTTATAAATAGATTTTTAAAAACTCGGATTTTCACTTCAAAACACACCTAAATAGAATAAATTATATCCTTGCACTTGCAGCTACGACTGCTTCAATACTTACTGGAATATGTATTAGCTCATTGGCAAAATCAATCTAAAATTTATTAAGAGGTTAGCATGTTTATGACTATGAACTAAACGTTTTTTCTTACGTAGGTATTTATAACATCTTGCAACTTCCACGGTATATAAAAAAGCTGAAACGTCTAACTTATGAATTTTAGAGAATGATTACACTGCCACTAAATACTTTGACCAAAGTTATTTGCATTTAACAGCTTAAAACAAACAAACATTAAGAAAATCCGTCAGGAACAGAAATGATTAGTCTTACAACCTAAAATGTGTATCACGCTTAACTTAGATATGAACGTAATTTGTTCGATCTTTATAACAACTTTCTCTGGACATATTATTGCTTACACGAAACACAAACACCAGTGATTTTTGTCTTTTGAATGACTATTATAATGCTGTCTTACAACCTGAAAAAACGTTACTTTACTTGACATGCAATATATGACTAATTAGCATAAAGCTAAAAATAATTCACTGGTACACAAGAAATCTCAGATAACATAATCTGCGTTAGATTAGACAAACTTATAGCTGCTTTTGGTATCGATGTTCCAGTGTTGTATTGATTCAAGATTTGCTTTATTCCAAGATTATGTAGGGATTAGGAATATATAAGATTAAGAAATATTATGGGGTTTTCTGGTTTGAACTAAACTTTTGTTTTTCCGTGCTCAGTTTCTAGATGTTTTTGCATTAACTCTTTGATATAAGATTCATATCCGCATATGTTGCAAAAACACACCTTCTCTTCCAAATGTCTTCGGACGTGTAGTTCAAATTTATTCCTCCTCCTCCGGATAAACATGTGTCCACAAAACAGGCACTCAATTCTCATCGGATTTTCTTGGTGTGTTAAAGCATGATCATCCAAACTCAATTTACTGAAGTATCCCTTGCCGCAAATTTTACACGTCCAAGTTCGCTCCTGAAGGTGATACCTTATGTGTGCATTAAGTTTGTCGTTTTCAAAAAATCCTTTTCCACACAGGACACACTTGTGTTTTCGAATATTCAAGTGCATTCTATTTACATGTTTCATCATATATTGTTTCCGAAGAAACATCATTCCACAATCTGGACATTTAAATTGTTTTACGTTTCCCTGATGTATTTTCACTTTGTGAAAGTTAAGCGCATCTCCATATTTAAACGTTTCTCCGCAAATTTTGCATTTATACCTTTTTTCTTCGGGATGCGTATGCATTCGAATAACGTGTTTGTAACGATGACCGTTTGTTCCAAACTGTTTATCACAAAACTGACATTGAAAGATTGGGTATCATCCTCGGACAGTTTTACCAGCCGCTTCTTCTAAATCGGCTTAAAAAATTAAGCCGCTTTCAGAGAACAATGAAAACGAAAAACGGAGTTTGGGACTGTGACCACGAAACTACCTATGCACTTAAAATGAAAATAAGCATATTTTCGACAAACCTTTACATTAATATGCACATTCATCTTTGGTTTTTATTGATTTAGCATTATAACACTATAGTACATGGTCACATTTTGGCTAACATATAAAAGTGCAAGCAAGCACGTTTGTACACAAAGTTGTCAAATACGAACAATAAAACTTTGTAATTTCGAACCAAAAAATTGACTTTGTCGTGATCTTGGTATATTATGTGTCCAGTTCCAGCAATTTTAAGCTAACAAGGAATTTCAATTATTTTTAAAATAAGCTCAGCAATAAAATCATACCAGATGCAATGCTATTTTTTCATGTTCACGATATAACCAAGTACAAGTTGATTGATCTAAAAGTTTCTAGGATCCATACAGTTACAAGGGAGGCATATGGTTTATTTACTGACTATTGTTTATAACTTAATTAATGCAAAATACAAAGCCATCTTTTTATGCCAGAAATTATCTTTGAATTTCAAAGTTTGAAGCAAGAACTCATGACGCTTTTGAAAGGAAATTAACATATTTAGAATTTTGATCATCACAGAAAGTGAATGTTCTGCATTGCATTGCAAAAATTTGCATGTTTTGGGCTTTGGTAATTTGGAATGCAGTTTTTGCATATTGTAAATTTCTATTCTGGAATTGCTACTGCCACACTAAAATGCATTCTATGAAAAATGATGTTGATTTATATGATATGATGATATGAATAATTTACTAAACATGTAGTGTTCCTCTGCTTGCAAAACAATTGCTTGTGTGCTATGTCACTTTGCTTGTTCTGTAACGTAGAACTGTGCAAATCGTTACACATTGTATGTTCAAATATATCACTGTGGAAAATGCGTATGTATTTCACTCGTAGTTCACAGGTACTTTCATGGTCACAGTCGCAAACTCCGTTTTGAGTTTTCATTGTTCTCTCTCGGACTTAGGCTTAGGGATTAACTAGCGGCTGGTAGGTCTGTCGGAGGATGGCATGGTACCGTTAATTTCTATTGTTTGAAAAATTTGTAGCTTACGAGTAAGTTAATTTATTATAAAATTTTGATAATAATAAAATATTCATTTTTTGTACTTTCACCACAGCTGAGTGTATTTCTCTCTTTCAATCCATACACTGTCTAACATGCATTTCTGAATATATAGGTATTATAGGTCTATGTAGTATAAACGGCTCTAAAATGGCTGTTGTCGTGTGTTGCAAATTGCGTTACGTATACTAAATATTACTGTGCTGGTTCACAATATTACAAAGTCTGTGCTAAGTATACACGAACTTGTATCTAAATCTGAATGCACAAAAACCTTTATTGCTACATACCGAGATGCCGACTAAGCAGACGTAAATCAGCAAATCAGAAAAGCGCACATTTTCACAGCGTCCAGGATGGTTCTTTTTATTCAGTATGATATAAGTCGTGTGTAATTTTAAACCTAACTTTGACTTACTGAATCTACGTTTGATCTTTTATTGTGAAATTGGAGGTATATCATTCTACGTGTACCTGGCAATGTTGATTCATTTCATAGAAGTAAAACAATCTTGTTTGAGCTCTAAATTGAAAGAGAATGCGAGAAACATTAGTTGGTCTGAACGATGTCAAATCGTGAAGTTTTCAATCTCACATAACTGTCTCATTACCTCATGTAAATAATTGCATTACTACTTACTGCCATCTGCTCAAAGTCAAGTAGTGTGTGGTTGCTTGGTTAGGTTTCTTGCACAAGACAATGTTTATTCTTAGCGTGCATACCTCCACAACAAAGAGCATATACCCTTCTGAATGATCCTTAAATATTTATAAGCTTGACAAGCGTTTGAGCAAAATCTTATTTCTATTGCCACACACGGTATATTAATCACATGTACCCATTATATATATTTTCTCATTTCATGCTACTTGCAAATGTTCCTTACCTAAACAAATCACTAAACCATCCGAATAAATAATAAAAAACCTAGGTTTATGATATCAATGCACAAAAAATTGTTACAAATACGCTTGATAAAACAACTCGTATTGTTAATACGAAATGGTAAAGTTACAAAATGAATTAGTTAGATTTTGTTGTACACGTGAGAATACAAAATACCTCACTAAAAGCTGTTTTAATAACAACGCAATTATTGATTTATTACAATAACAAACCGTTTATCTTAGGGCATGTCTTTTGAAATAATATTATTATCCAAACATATTTTGTACACAAATTTCCAAAAGGATACACATTTTTTTCGATTGTTGTTAAATTTATAGGATCCAAAAAATCACAAATCCAATTCTCTAGATTCAGTTGTCTTAAATAATTTTTGCATGGCAAAGAGCAGTACTTGAAATTTGAGTAAGAAGAAATATTCGTAATGTTTGCAAAATTTGAAATGGTTTTCTGATGATCGTTTTTGCTTCGACTTAATTATTTCAGTGAGTTATTGATCAGCTTTCATGTTTGTCAAAATTTTTAATTGGAAAAAAATAAATTAAACATGCCTGGCCTCGAGGTTGACCGAAACTTCAGAAAGTAATTATGTATAGGTTTTATTTTAGAATTCAATTGGTATTACCATTAGAAATTTGAATAGAAAAACAACTTATTAATACACTTTATGCGCAGTTACAACAGTGCTTGCTGACAACAAGTGAGGTGTACATTAGTTCCAAGGATTTTTAAAACTAATTAGTTAGTCCCATATTTCATAAAATATTTTAACCAGCAAACAAAATCAGAGGTTACCTTTTTAAAGGCTTATAAATTAGTAATTAATATGCAGAATACTTAGCCGTTTTTTGCAGCACATAAGAAACTAAAATTTAACATAAATCAAAAAAATTTCCAATATTATTTAAAATTTCAAGAAACAAACACAATTAGGTTTTGTATTTTACTAATCCAACTTCAACTCATACAAGGAACATTGTGGTCTTCATTTGAGCCCAGTATTGATTTAGAGAAGTCCTTACATGCGTTTAGAAAGTGCTCCGTTACCCTTGCTAACCATGTTCTATTGAGATCTGCAAACCAAACTATATCAAATCAAGACATGTACAATGTAGTTTCTCAAAACGTACCAATGCTAAGAAAGCTGTACGGTTTATTTCAAACACAAAATAAGGCGTACTTCATCTGCAACAACGACTTAAAACTTCGCTACAGGTATTTGGATTTGAAATGGAATGGAAAGCAGCCACAACCCAGTAAACAACTTACATGCTCAGTTTTCATCTATATTGACCCTGTGCAGTGCAAATTTTGCAAGGTTGAAAATTTAAAGGGTGATGCAAGATTAAGGGACTTGAAATTACCAAAAAGTTTCTATGATGGTTTTCTACCAATATTTTCAAATTCTAGGAAGATGTATACTTTAGAATTTTACTATTTTGCTCACGTTGAACTTTCTAAAGTCTACTCTGCAGAAGTTACTTCAAACGGCGAATCCATATTCTTTACTGCTGACGATTTTCTTAGTAGTATAAAACCTTCTGTTACAAAACTTACAAAACTTTGTATTGTGGTAAAAATGTCAATTGAACGTAGCATAAAATTGTTTATCCCAGATAAGCATTATATTGTAAGCTATCAAAAAGGAATGATCCAACTTTATTATAGGGTAAAAATGAATGCGACCAGTTTGAATCAATAAGTGAGATATCGTGCTTTCAGGAAGCTTTTCATAACCAGTCCAAACTTGATTACTTTTCTTTGCCGTTAAAATTTAACATCGAAAGCATCAATAAAATACTTGCAAAACAATTAGATCAAATTATTTTTGGTTTTCCGGAGTTAGATACATTTACAGAATATGACATTACTTCTAGCACAAATTTACTAATACAATTGCTTAGTGTTCTTGTTTCTAACTCTTCGTTTATTGAACACGACATTTTGTCTCAATTGTGGTTTTATTCAAATTTCCCGTATATTCAGGTTGTAGAATTTCCTAGGCCATACCCTGATTCCTACATAGAAAGCCCCAATTCCGTATTTTCAATAATATGTACCCCTCAAAGAAAAACAAGCAAGGGGGTAACATGGACTGGATTCTATTCTGCGTTTGATAAGTACACGTGGCTTTTAATTATCGTGACATCCTGTTTGTGTACAATTGTGTTAGTTCGGTTTTCCCCAAACGGACATGCACGATATTGGGAACACGTAGTGTTTTCATTCAAAATATTATTAGGGCTACCTATTGAGACACTTAACCAAAACAAATACCTGCTCTTCCCGTTTGTTCTAGTAGGCGTACTGCTTAGCAATTACTATCGCTCCGACAATATCACCGAATTAACCAGTCAAACTGTTCCGCAACATTTTGATACTTTCAAAGACGTTTTAAATTTAAACTTCACTGTTTACTCATTGCCAGTTCAAGAAGCTTTACACTATATTAAGCTAAATCAAGACATAGCGTCCAATCTTACTCGGTTGTATGTAGAAATTCTTCGCAAAATGTATGGAACTATTTTTGCAAACAAGCTTGATCTATTATTTTATATTGATAACACAACAAATAAGATACACGTTAGCAAAAGTGAACAAACTCAGCTAGAACGTTTGATACACCGACCAAATAACGTTACAACCTATTTAAATATGTCAGTTAACAGTTTATCTGATAATTTAAGTGTGTGCAAAAAGGAAGTTTTTGTAGAAGCGTATGATCAGGTTCTACAAATGTATTCAATTTTACGTAAAAAGGTTAACAACCAAGCGAATTTGCACATTAGTAGCAACCCAGTTTATAAATTGACTTTTAGCCTTTTGTTTTCAAATTTGCCAATCTCTTTTCAAACATTGCGGCGTAGACTACATTCAATATACCACTCTTCTCTAGCAACCTATTGGATACAGCTTGATCAAAAAGCATTGAAAATTAATCTAACAGACGATTTACGATATTACCGTGCTTTCAATGAGCGTCTTCATGAAGATGTTCCAACATCTATGTATAGCAATATCGTAGTAGTATTTTATTTTTGGCTAAGCGCTCTAGCAATAAGCATTGGTGTGTTTGGAGTAGAAACACGTATGTATATACAGGAAAAATGCTATTTTGTGTACTGGAAAATGGCGTGCATGGGAAAAACCATTGTTCAGAAATTAAAGATAGGTTTTAGTAATTAAGTGTTGCTCTATGATTTCAAATCATTGATTTGTAAAATCCTATGTGTTGGGGTTAGTATTAAGAACTCTTGCATAGTGAATTAGACAAAAATTTCAATATAGGAGTTAATAAAATTATTAATGTCTTGTCAGTTGTTAAAAAATACTGTATGCCCGTATTAATTTTCATAAAATACCGTTTCGTTTCATATAACATTTTGTAACAATAACTGAAACTACAAGGTATAATAGCGTATGCCATTACAAACTATACGGGCTCTTTCCCTGCCGAATATAGAGCATAAAACTGCCGAAATTCATTTATTGGTTTGGTTTTATTGCACTTTGGTAGATCTATTCTATATTGCGCACTCGTTTTACTGGGTTATAGAGAAATGAAATTAAATGCATGAAACATACAATGAAATGTACATTACGATTTGTAATTTTGTTTTTTTTCTTTTGTGATAGGTGTCAACCGTAATTTAAAATTTGTAATTCAACGTCTGTGTCATTGTATAGAATGTCTGTTTAGCAATAACAATATATAGTTAGCGCTAACATAGCACAAAAAAACAAATTTTCAAGGAAAATGATTCATAAGTATTAGCACTACTTATTAAATAGCCTTTGTATTAGCAATTAAATTTATAAAAGAATGGAAATACAGAGAAATTATAATTGCAATTAAAGTTTTATTGTGTTTTAATACAAGTGAAATTGAAATAATACCCAAAACAAAGAAAACAGAAAGCTGAGAAGTATAAATAGCCGTGAGAACCAAGCTAGTTTTTGCTTTTGACAAACTTGCTAAACTGCAGAATGAATAAAACTGGTTAGTTACGATACTAGAGAGGAGTTAATTCTTACAATTTCTTTGTCTTTTCGGTATTCAGTTCTGTAACAATCTTCAATACTTCAACTAATGCCGTGTAAAAATGTCAAATTACATTGCATGTTGCATGACATAAAGTTTCTAAAACAAAAATATATGCACACTTTATGACTTTGGACCGTGTGTTTGAAGCAGGTTTATTTAACTGTTTCTCGTCGACGGAGGTTATGCTTTAGGATATAAGTTTATGAATTATCTAAAGGTCTTAACCACTATGTGTGATCCACTGATTACTTTTGTGAAAAGTAAGTATTTGGAAAGATGGAAAGAAGTTAGTAAATGTAAATGGGATGATGCTGACTAACATATTATGAACAAAGAAAATGGATACAGTATAAACATATAATGATAGCGAAATTTATTTCTAAGTACAACGCGGATTAGTACAAATTAGCCTATATCACTGATACAAACAATAAGTATATGTTAAACACTTTTGATTACTGGGATAATAAATTGTGGCAAACTAATATCCGAGGAAATAACGTATACAAAATATCAGTCGACAGCAAACATTTCACTTTTCAATAATTGCGCACATTCGAATGATGCCAGTTTAATGTTCTCTAGGAAACGAACTGTATTCAAGTTTGCGCCCTTCGTTTTTCCAGGTCTGATCCATGGCCGGGGTTGCCTGAAAATAAACCAAAATGAAAATGCCGTTGATTGCACCAATAATTCTTATAAAGCATCACTTTCTTTCTCTCTTACCGAGAATCTCCCATAGAGGAACAAATTCTCTAATTTTGGCATCTTCAGCAGCGCAAATGTAAAGGTCAAATCCGAAATCAGAGGCAGCGTACCCATGCCTTCAACAACGGCTTCCAAGGACAAGGTCTGCAGATCTGCAATTTTAACAAAATCCTTTAGTAAAGACACTATTGAGCATCAATAAAAACTGCAATTACAAGTCTATATACTTTACTTTTTAACATTTTGATAGAAGGCACACTATCCTTGAGTTCAAAGTGAGTCAGAAAATCCGGATTATCTTGTAAACCTGCTATTATTGGAACCGGAGCACCCGTGAAAACGGAGTCCCAGTAGTTGGAATTGACAATGGACTCAGCTCCCATTACCCTAATTCTTAAATAAGTCAGTTGCTTCATTTCCATAAACAAGTACTTTAGTCCACATGTTTGTGTTCCAGAGGACAGTTCCAGCAAAAGTTTACAAACGTTTGGAAAAGCCAAATGTACACTTTGAATTGATTCTAGATTCAGCGGGAGTTCGTAAGAAGTACTACTCTCTGCTTGATTTTCATCAATCAAAGACAAGCCCAAAGAGCTGACTGAGTTCATAGGTGTAACTGTAACTGTTGTCCATTTTCGCAGCATTTGTGGCGTCTGACCATAAATACACACCTTAGCTAGTTTTGGAAAGCACTGATTAAGTGGCGGATGATCAGCCTCCAACTCAAAACTGTTGCTAGAACTGTACAGAAAGGTCAGTTTTTTCATTACAGGAAAGCGCACAAAATTAGTCATCCGAGGGGGGCCGTCGTAAGTTAATTCGCGTACAGTCAGGCTTTCCAGGTGTTCACGAAAGTTGGTTAAAATTTTTGTAAGTAGACCGTCTGCATAGGAAACGTTGTCCAGAATTAATTTCAGTTTCTGCAAACCTGGTAACTTGTTTCTAATCAGCACTTCGAGTTGGTTGCTTGTCATTTGACAACTCAGTTCCAAACTTGTGATTGATTCTGGGAGAGCAAGAATCCCAAATCCAAGTGGGACAAAATCAACAATGATGTCCGGACCAAAAGGAAGAATCGAGAATTCCTTCAGAGACTGAGCTCTACCTAGAAAGCTGTGAATCAGAAAGGTAACGTTTGTCGGGTGTCTGAAATCCTGCTCGTTGTCCGACAAGTTCAAATCCAGTTCTTCATCAGGAAACGTTACAACTAGCTTTTGTAAAATGGGTAAATCTGCTATGGGCAGCATTCCGGGAAGGGATCCTCCATTCTCGGGAATAACCATTTCCAGCTCCAAAAGGCCCCGCTCACACTGCCGCAGGAAGGATACCAAACTATCGAAATTTTCAAGCCGGAAGAACTCCTTCAAAATCTTCAAGCTGAATGTAGGAAAGGGTCCCTCCAATCGATTTCTGATAGTTTTAGCAAACACATCCAGCAGTTTTCCCTTGGCTTCCACATCCGGAGTACCGTTTAGGGAATTGTCCTTCGTCAATTGAAGCTTGAATAGTGGCTCCTTGTTCTTTCTCATGACATTGGTCACTTCGGCCAACCAACTTTTGTTAACCAGTCGCACCGCTCTCAACGTTATCACCCGCTTTTCCGCATCCTCGTCATGAATTGCATAATCCAAGATCATCTCCAGAAGCTACACAGCCATCCAATCGATAAAAACTCGTCAGTAAACAAAACACTTAGCATTTACTTAAAAGTATTACTTAATTTAGTTTACCTCGGGTTGATCAAACACGGCCCGAACTGGAGAGTATCCCGCCTGTTGAACAGGAAGTGGTTGACCTGCTCCGGGGGTTGACTTCCTTGTGGTTGTCCTGTCTCCAGTGGCTCCTTGAGACGCACTCTCGCCAGTGCCCTTTCCTTGACCTTCCATTCTCTCGTTCTTCCCTTCTCCAGTGAACTCCAGAGCCCGCAAACTGAAATGATTAAAAAGGTAGACAAACTTAACACCAGGAACTTTATGAAACTTACAATCAAAACCAAATCTAACGCCCTTTCCCACCTTATCAATAGCTAGCACAATAAATATTTCAGCTTGGATGTCAATGTCGATCGATCGATAACCTCTTCCAACTTCCAACTGAGTGCCCACTTTCTGAAAGAGAGGCTAACAGCTGAGCTGCCCAAACAAGGCTAAACCATTCAAATTATACCGCCGGGCGGATGCTCTCAATGGTACAAGAACAAGCTATGGTTTCCACTTCCTGGTGGCACCAGACGAGACAGGATGTCTACTATATTATCTCCTATCCCTCCCGTGCTTGTACCGCTGCTGGAGTTCGATCTCGATTCTCGATCACATTCACTTCACACCGTTTTCGTTAGTTTTAGGTGTTTGTAGTAACTACAACGTAGTTCCAGTCAAGTCTGTGGAAAAGTAAACTGGAAAGTTGGTTAAACTTGACTAACTGTTAAATTTTAATTATTTTCAGCCAACTATCATCAACTAATCAACTGATTTATTCAGCGAGACAGGAAGAGGCTAAATGCGGTTAGTAAATCAGAAAAAGTGACATTGTGCAAGGTGCCTTGCGGCCCGTTTTTGAAGGATTTGCCGTTATTACCAATGACTCAACACTCAAATCAACTTGGCATTGACATTTGAGACTTCCTAAAGACTAGTGCGCGCTTGGGAACAATCTAGCAGAGCTAGAAGACAAAAATATCTGTTAATCTGGTTATTTATTGGTAAAAGTTTTATGTTCATTTTGCAATAATTTAAAGGACGTATGAATTAAGTGGTGTCAGCTCTGTGTGGATACCCTTAAAAGAGGAGAAAAGGTTGACATTCTAACTTAATTGTGTCGGTTTTTCAGGTGGAACCATGGCAGGTCAAAATCAGAAGGAAATTATAGACCAACCTTGTACCTCCACCTCGCAAGATATCATCCACCAGGATCTCTCTTCATTCTTCAAAGACGTTGACCAAGTTCTGGGAAAAGAGCTTCAGAAGGTTCTTCAGCTAGAGGAGGACATGCGTAATGAGTGGGTCAAGTTGGAGGAGAATCGACAGAAGCAGAATGAGGAGCTTCAAGCCCAGCGGGCCAAGTTGGACTCAGAACGTGAGCAAGTGAAGAAAGATAAAAAGGAGTACAAGGTCAGGATTAGGGAGTTGAGGGACAAGCTTCAAAAGTTTGTGGCTGAACAGTTGGATTTTAAGACGCAGAGGCAAGAGTTTGTCCGACAGAAGCTTAATTTAAGGGAGGAGCAGTGTCAGTTTGAAGGGCAGCGACTTGAACTTCAGAAAATGGAAGTCAAGGAAGAAATGAAAACGCTGGAAATATTAGAGGCGAAGTTACAGGAAATGAACAAGCAAAATGCTGACAAGGCTAATGAATTGAGTGTCAGAGAGAAGGAGGTGGTTGTCAAGGAGCGGGACCTTTCCTTAGAGAAAGTCAGGCTCCAGGAAATGGTCCGTGAAATTGCGGAGTTGGAAAGGTCGCAGACTGAGCAAGTTCAGAAGCTGAAGGACAAGGAGG
Source organism: Entomobrya proxima (assembly GCA_029691765.1). Taxonomy (NCBI): domain Eukaryota; kingdom Metazoa; phylum Arthropoda; class Collembola; order Entomobryomorpha; family Entomobryidae; genus Entomobrya; species Entomobrya proxima. The sequence continues at coordinate 42,476,991 of CM056172.1, forward strand.
CAGAGTTGGAGCAACGGAAGAAGGAACTGGAGAAGAAGGAAGTTGTTCAGAGTGAGTTGAAGATGGAACGGGGCAATTGGCATGACGTTCAGGACTTTTGTCGCGTTGCCGGTGGTAAGATTTTGAAACAAATTTTAGACTTTTTTAAGTAGTTATCTGAATTGTGAAGGATGCTAGTCCCAATTTTTATCTGTTGGCTTTGTAGAAGTGGGCACTCCACAAGAGCAGGAGTTATCCGTGAAAGTTGACAAGCTAGCTAAAGTATTGGTCAAGGGAGCTCTTACCAAAAAGGTGGTACTCAAGTTTGACAACGGTCTCCAAATCAGTCTTGGTGTCCAATCTCCTTCGGGAATTAACATCGTGCAGTCAGGTAAGTTATAATTTTGAAGGAAGCTGTTAGTGTCCCTGTTAATCTTGATTTGTTAATCACGTTTAATTTTAATTTTACAGCCACTGGACAAGACTTTCGTGCCTGCTTGAAGAACATGTGCCAGGGAATGTTGAGCCTGATCCGTGGTGGAGCAGAGGCAGAGGAAGCTCAGGAATGATTAGAGTTTTCGTCATGGGCAAGATGATCTCAGAGAAAGAGCGAAGGATGGTCAAGATAAGATTTTAAGTTGGTACTTATTTCTTGATAGTTAGATTCCTGTTTTGGTTAAAACGATGTTGTATAATAATCTTAATAGAGCTTTAAAATGTATGAATTCCAATTATTGTAGAATTAACTTTTAAATGTAGTTGATAATTAGTATGTAGCGGCTCTTGTGAAACTACAATGTTTCACGCGCTTTCTGAAGAGCAACTTAGTATTTAATTCCTAAATTTGTAGTGATGTATTTCTAGTAGGGATTATCCAGTTAGCGTTACAATTGGGGTAAATAGTTATAAGAAATTTGACCAAGTAATATAGTTCTTGGGCTTGTGATTCCATTCAAAAATAAAGAAAATCACTGCAAATATCCAACTTTCAATTTTTAATTTATTTCAACAATCTTTGCACAACAGTCTACCTAAAAACTTTTGAAAAGGTTTTTAATCTAGAGCAATCTTTTTTAATTATATTGGTTTCATTTAATTTAATTGTACTCTTGCATGAGGTTCAGCAAGTTACTAGTTTTATTACTCCCATTCCAATATAGATCATTATAGTTATAGACATCCCCGACATTAGACTTTGAAAATTCAATACATGATACAATATAACATTTAATTTTTACGATTATCGTCTATTAGACAGAGTTATACCACCGAAAAAGCACTCAATTCAAATTTAATCAATGCCCATTAAATCATCCGGGTTTCGTCGGAACCAGCTTGGAATGTACTGGATTTCTGTACCCTTTTCCTGCTTCCAACAACGAGTCATCAATTTTGAAGCCTGTAAAATAGTTCCAAGTAGTTTATTAAAACATAACATAAACCATGGTTTAAATTTAGTAAAACTATTCTTCAATTCGAAGTATACTTACTCTAAATGTACCAAACAACCGCAGTTTTGTCAACTTGGCCATTTTCAGCAAACCAAACTGAAAGGTAACGTCAGAAATCGAATCTGGATGATTTTTTAACGGACCCAAAGGCAACGGTGCCCTGGCTTCTTGATACAAACACATAAACTCCAAATCTTAAAAACAATAAAACAAACCAAAAAAAATCACAAGAATTTTTAAAATTCCTTAAAATATTTCAATAGAAATACCAAACCTTCTACTTCTAACCTTTTAATCTTCTAATTGAAGGTCGTTTAGGATCATTTTTCAACGCTACGTTGGTCCACTCCTTCCGATTCCTATCATTTTCCAAATCCACCACCTTTTTCTCCGGAAACCCGGTAAAAACCGAATCCCACTCTTGCCACGTCATGCTCCCATCTTCACTTCTATCCTTTAAAACCACCAACGTCAACTTCTTCAGCTTTGTCATATCCCCAAAAATAAATTTCAACCCGGACTGCTCCTTTCCATAAATCTGAACTTGAAGTTCCGTCACATTTCTAAAAGCCAACTTCACTTCTGCCATCACCTTCCTTGTCACCGTTCCCTTCTTGTCCCCTTCCTCATCCAACAGACTCAAACTTAACTGACCAACCTTGGAATAAAGTGATCCCCCAATCCACTTGCACAATTCCTTAAAGGACTGAGCAGCCAAGTGAAAATTTTTCAGTTTAGGAAGTACATTGGTCAAATACTTCTGTTCAGGCAATAACTGGACTATGTTTGAATCGAAAACCAGCAATTCCTCCAGCTTTTTCATAACCGGAAATCGGACCAAAGTGGGATTTATCATGTCCCCAGGTTCTTTTACAGGTTTCCTCCAACCCGTAATCTGCAACGTTTTTAGGGTCAATCGAAACTTCTTCAGAATCTTGTACACCGTCTCCGTGTCACTTGGTTCCGGACCAAGTCGTAATAGCAAAAGCTTCAAATTTGGCAACTGGTAATTCTCCATTTCACCAAGAGCTTCCGGGTTTTGGAAAACACCCAATCTAAGTTCAGTTACCGATTCCGGGACAATCAACTTTTCAAACTCAAGTGGCAACCTTGTCTCCAAACTGTTTGTAGTCCCAGTAAACTTGACTAAATTTCCTGCTCCTTGAAGAATAACCTGAATCAAGTTGATAGTTGGAGCTGTGGTGTCCACAACATTTTTTGGGTGATAATTAACCTCCCAACTGCTATCGTAAGTGACCCTAAGTTCCCTTAAAACCGGCAGGTTTAATCCTGGAAGCAGATACGTTTCAGCTCCATTTGTAGGCAGACGTAAGGCCAAGTAGCACAATCCTTCTCCGAAATCGGTTAAGAAAGTCATCAGAAGGGGAATGTTCGGGGAACTGAACAAAATTGGAGGTAAATCCAGTTCTAACAACGGCACCAAGTCCTTTAAGCGTCCAGGTCGGTTTTTCAGTAATTCCACAAGATTCTTAAGCAAGTTGACACTTCCTTCGTCATTGTCCTCCAGATTGAGATCAATCAGACCCTCCTTCCGGTTTCGGAGACAATTAGAAACCGCTTTGAACCAGGAATATCCCACAAGTCGCAGGTTACACGCTTCAGAGACTAACCATTCGTCAGGATCCTCAACTGAGAAGATCACATGACCTACAATCTTCTCTAGCAACTGAACAAATTACATTACAAAAAGTAGTTAAATGGCCAATTAAAACTAACCAATTCCAACTAAATTAAGATAAGTTAGTTACCTTTTCATTTTGAAACACCTGAGCAATCGCCCTTTCCCTTTTTAACTTTGCCTGGTACCTTTGCTCCACTTCCGGTGGCACCGGAACCCTTTCCAAGATTATGCTTAACTCTCGCCCTGGCATAATTCAGTTTTCTTGACCTCGCATCTAACAATTCATTTGACGTCAATCAAAATTAAGTTGTCGTCATCATCAGCATCAGCCAGCACCAATTCTGCTCAATGAAAGTGAATGAAAGCTTGAAAAACACAAAATTATGCCCGCTGAAGCAGCTCCAGTCAACATTTGGTTCTATTATGGGCGCTTTTGCTACGCAATCTTTATCTCGGAACAGCGAAATATTGAAATATAGCATAGGTAGTAATTCGGCATAACTTGCTAAAAATGATAAATTGCTTGATTGCTAAAGTAAAAGCATATTAAAAAACCCGGAATGATCGTAAAAATAAAGATAGCATCGAAGTTGCTATATTAAGAAAACACGCAACACACCAGTCTTACATTTATCTGAGGGAATCAAGCAAAGTATTTATTAAGTATCGGCCAAGATACTTGATAATATTGTGCTCCGGCCGTCCGGCCGTGCGGCCGGCTGTCCGCCCGTATGCGATTTACTCAGTAACGGCTGGATCACACCCACGGCGATCACAACCAAACTTGGTATACAGATAGTACATGACCTCAGCCACAACCCTATTGAATTTCAGGTCAATAGGTCAACTCTAGGTCAGAAGTCACAGCAATTTCACAACTTTCCATAATAGAACCTATAGCATGCGACACATGGTTTTAGGTCAGTTTTTAACCAGCATTACAAATTAACAACTGGTTTGTTAAAATTCGTGCATTAAGGGCCCGATTCAGGACCTTAATTGCAAGACATAGCAGTTTTACAGCGTACATGCTGTGCGACACGTAATTTTAGGTCAGTTTTTGACCAGCATTAAAACTGGTTGTTAATATTCGGATTTTACGGCCAGGACGATACTTAACTATTCTCTCTCTTAGAGCTTTATTAAGTATCGGCCAAGATACTTGATAATAATGTGCTCCGGCCGGCCGTCCGTCCGTCCGCCCGTATGCAATTTACTCAGTAACGGCTGGACCGATCACAACCAAACTTGGTATACAGATAGTACATGACCTCAGCCATAACCATATTGAATTTCAGGTCAATAGGTCAACTCTAGGTCAGAGGTCACAGCAATTTCACAACTTTTCATAATAGAACCTATAGCATGCGACACATGATTTTAGGTCAGTTTTTAACCAGCATTACGATTTTACAACCAGATTGTAACAATTCTTGCGTTAAAGCCCTGATTCAGGACCTTAACTGCCAGATACAGCAGTTTTACAGCGTACATGCTGTGCGACACGTAATTTAACAACCAAACTTGGTATACAGACACAATAGCACCTCAGTAACAACTCTATTGAACTTGAGGTCAATAGGTTAACTCTAGGTCAGAGGTCACAGCAATTTCAAAACAATTCATAATAGAACCTATAGCATGCGACACATGATTTTAGGTCAGTTTTTAACCAGCATTACAAATTAACAACTGGTTTGTTAAAATTCGTGCATTAGGGACCCGATTCAGGACCTTAATTGCAGGATATAGCAGTTTTACAGCGTACATGCTGTGCGACACATGGTTTTAGGTCAGTTTTTGACCAGCATTAAACCTGGTTGTTAAAATTCGGATTTTACGGCCAGGACGATACTTAACTATTCTCTCTCTTAGAGCTTTATTTCAATTCATTTTGTTTTTTGAAAGTTGAGAATTGGAAAGTTATCCGAAATCATACAGTTGGCATGCAAAACACTTCATTTGCTTAACTTGGTCAGGTTTTGCTTTAATACAATAAATTCAATTGTATACGGTACAGAGTTTTAAATCCTAAAGCAAGAAAAGGTAAATAGGGAAAGAAAAAGAACCAAAATTGATACCTAGCGAAGATTGAATTAAGGAAATTTGTAAATTCATTCCTTTTTTAATGTAATACATTTGATGATGATAAATTTGTTAACACAAATATTACATGTTTGTTTTATTGCCGTGTGTTTTAAGTATGGGTTTAAGTCTCGTCGACGGAGCTTATACTTTAGATTATGTATACGTTTACATGGGTTATCAATTTACAGTCTTAACCACAGATTATTTTTTGTGAAAGGTGGACAAAACTTCGATTACAAAACGTGTCCGGTATTTGAATAAAAAGTTAATGTAAATGAATGTATTATCAAATGCACAAATACAAATTATCTTACAAGATTGATACAGGCAATAAATATAAGCAGAACACTTATGATCGTTAATGGAATAATAAGTTGTACATACTAATTTATGACGAAATAGTATACGTAAAAACAGTAGCTAGAATAGAGTTTTCATTAACTGTTTATAATTGAGAGATGATGTTGCCAATTTAATGTTTTATTTTAGCTAGGAAGTTAAGTGTATTCAAGCTTGCGCCCTTCCTTTTTCCATGCCTCTGTCATTGCACTAGTTGCCTGAAGGTAAACCATAATCAGAATTAAACTATATGTTATTGATTGTATCATCAATTTGCCAAGTTTTGATTGAGAGTAAAAGTTTCAGTAGAACCAACTTACCGCGAATCTTCCATAGAAAAACAGAGTCTGCAACTTTGGCATCTTCAGCAGCGAAAAAGTAAAGGTCAAATCCGAAATGAGGGGTTGTGTCACACGAGCACCTCTGCCTTCAACAATGGCTTTCAAGGACAGGGTCTGCAGCTCTGCAGTTATTTAAAAAATCCTTTAGTTAAGTGAGACACTCTAGAGATTGAATTAAAACTGCAATTCTACGTCCCCATGCTTTACCGCTACCTTTTAACATCTTGATAGACGGGACACTATCCGTGAGTTCAAAGTGAGTTAGAAAATCCGGATTTTCTCGTAAAGCTGCTATTATTGGAACCGGAGCACCCGTGAAGACGGAGTCCCAGTAGTTAGAGTTGCTAATGGTCTCTGTTCCAACTACCTTAAGCCTTAAGTAAATCAGTTGTTTCATTTCCATAAACAAGAACTTCAGTCCACACGCTTGTGTTCCAGAGGACAGTTCCAAGAAAAGCTCACGAACGTTTGGAAAGGCCAAATGAACACTTTGGAGGGATTCTAGGTTTAGCGGGAGTTGATAAGCAGAACTACTCTCCGTTTTATTTTCATCAATCAGGGACAATCCCAAAGTGAAGACTGAGTGTAGAGGCGTATTTGTTGTCCATTTACGCAACATGTCGGGTGTCTGATCACAAATTTTAAGCACGTCTAGTTTCGGAAAGCACTGAATGAGTGACGGATGTTGATCCTCCAACTCGAAAATGTTGCTCGAAGTCTCCAGGTCGGTCAGTTTTTTCATCACAGGAAAACGCACAAAATTAGTCATCCGAGGGGGACCGTCGTAAGTCGTTCCGCGTATTAGCAAGATTTCCAAGAGTTCTCGAAGTTATTTAAAATTTTTGTAAGTAGACCGTTTGCATAGGAAACGTTGTCCAGATTCAATTTTAGTTCCCGCAAGGCTGGCAACTTGTTCCTAACCAGCACTTCGAGATGTTCGCTTGTCATTGTACAATTTAGATCCAAACTGGTGATCGATTGCGGGAGAGCAAGAATTTCAAATCCAATTGGGGCAGGATAACCAATGTAGTTCGGACCAAAAGGAGGAATCGAGAATTCCTTAAGAGACTGAGCTCTACAAAGAAAGCTTTGAATCAGAAAGGTAACGTTTGTTGGGTGTCCGAATTTTTGCTCGTTGTCCGACAAGTTTAAAGCCACTTTTCCGACAGGAAACGTTACAACTAGCTTTTGTAAAATGGGTAAATCTGCTATGGGCAGCATACCAGGAAGGGATCCTCCTTTCTCGGGAATAACCATTTCCAACTCCACAAGTCCTCCAGCACACTGGCGCAGGAAGGCCACCAAACTATCAAAATTTTCAAGCCGAAAGAACTCCTTTGAAATATTCAAGCTGAATGTAGGAACGGGTTTCTCCACTCGGTTTTTAATACGTTTAGCAAACTCGTCCAAAAGCTTTCCCTGAGCTTTGACAGCCGGGGCACCGTTTAGGGAGTTGTCCTTCGTCAACAGAAGCTTGAATAGTGGCTCCTTGTTCTTCCGCATCACATTGGTCAACTCGATCAACCAACATTTGTTCACAAGTCGCACCTCTCTCAACGTTTTATGTCGGTTTTCCGCATCCTCGTCATGAATCGCGTAATCCAAGACCATCTCCAGAAGCTACAATAAAAACTCATCACTAAATCAATCAGTTAAAAGTATTTAATTAAAAATTAATTAATTTAGTTCACCTCTGGTTGATGAAACACGGCCCAAACCGGAGAATATCCCACTTGCAAAACAGGAAGTGGTCGACCTGCTCCGAGGGTTGATCTCCTAGTGGTCCTCCTGCTTCCAGTGCCTCCTCGAGACGTGCCCTTTCGTTGACCTTCCATTCTCCTGCCCTTATCCAGTGAACTCCACAGCTTATCAATAGCTGGCACACTAAAAATTTCGGTGAAGATAACCCAAATCCCGTCCTTTCCCAAAAGCACCTCAGCCCTGCCTGCCTTCTCGATGGGTTCTGAAGAAGTGTGCAGTGTGCACGAGAACAACAGGTTGGTTCGGCTTGCCGAGTTCCCACAGCTGATGTTTGTTTTGGCCAGTAGCTAAACTAGCTCTGCCCCGGCCCTCGTGAAATATTTTATATATTTTTAATTATAAACGCGCCAATTTCATAATCAAGTAAGGCAGTTGCAATGCAAATAGCTGGATGTTTCTCACGGTATGCAGGCACTGATTCTAGACCATTGGTACCATATATGGCAATAATACGTTAGATAAATAAATCCAGACAGAGCGACTAAATACTTATGGTCAATTTTTTAAAACGATAGCAACCGCAACTAAAAATAACTTTTATAAATATTCAGCAGCACATAATTGCAATGATGAAATGATGAACCGTATTAACCATAGACTAAGTAACTAAATAGAAGAAGAAATCTACCGCTGTCAGCCAAAATTGCGTAAACTAACCAAGAAGTACTTTGACTGTATTGCTGTTACTTATCAGGAACGTATTATTCTGCTTGAAGATAAAGTAATAGTCAGGCTATATTGCTGAAAAGTACAAGATGACATGCTTTATATAAAAAATAACACAAAATTTTAATTATAATCTTTTATAATACAGGAGTACTTTGTCAAAAATGTACTGATTTCTTCGAACGTTTTGCCTCTTTTTCCTCTCAGGCATATATACAGTCAACAGTAATTAGATAACCATTAGACAGTCTTGAAAAATTAAATATGTGGGGCATTTTCATATGATGTGATGTATTGGCTACAGCAGTGACCTATTATTGATACTTACAGTATTTAGAGGCTCTAACGTAAATAGTATTAAACATTTTAAAGAAGCAAATTTCGATTTGCCATTGGATATGAAGATTCTCAAGGAACACATGGTGCAATAGTTTATAAGATTCAAAACATTTCTTGTGGGGTTCCAATGAATCAGCATAAATCTGCTCATAGATTTAGTGTTTTATCTTTAGGACTTTGGTTATTTGGTGTATAAACTCATCAGTTTTTATGAATTCAAGTTTATAATTTTATTCGTTCAGACATCTAGAGAACCATATAAATGCTTTCTGCCAATCCTATTTTGACCCATCTATTACCACCCTTATTTCCAGTGATTTTGCATGCACCAAAATTTTTCACTCGATTGCTTAAATTGTTGTTTCTAAAGCCCTAAAGTTATTTGCACCATTACTTTTTCCTCATAACTCGTAACGTAAAATTGCAAACGAGGTACTCTGAAAATGCCAAATGCCAGAAAAGTGATCTCAAAACTCTAGGAATGCATTACTAATGCATTAACTCTAGATAACTAAAACACAATAATGTTCTTACAGATTTTAGTAAACTTCTTCACCTGGCCTTGCAAAGAGCCCGGAAGTTTTTTCTCTCTAGTTTTGTTTAGCCAACTAAACTTTACAAATGCTAAACGTTGGTGCATTTCATGTCAATTTTACTTTGTAGAATATGCCGTTTACTGATTTGTTCTTGGCTAAGCTCGTTTGAATCTGCGATCTAACAAAGAATTTATATATTTTTTAAATTATTCAACGAGTTGGAAAAAATGAGTTTACTGAATTTGGGTTTGGTGAAAAGTAAATGAAAAAAGCAAGAATGGCGAGCGTAGCGAGCCAGAAACTTTTGTGAAAATTCTGAATTTTTTCATTTGGGTTTGTTAAACTTTCATCTTCGTCGTCTAGTGGCCGGCTACCCCGGCCCTTTGGTCTGCTTTAATGCCCCGGCCCCCGTTCTTTCCACGGTTTCTCACGGGCGTAGTTTAGCCTCTGGTTTTGGCTTTCCCTTCTCCTTTCCGCCTGCTCTGCACTCTCTCTGAAATCCGAAATGAGCCCAATCCAAGTCCATAGTAAATTTTCCACTTTTCAAAATGGCCCAAGTGACTATTGACAGCTTGACATGTCAACTGTGTGGTGGTGGAAGTGATAACAATGACCAGTTACCTGATTTAGTACCTGTCACCTGATTGACAAGATATCTCTCTCATCAAAATTTACTGAAAGGCCTACTACCCCAAAGCCCTTCAACTTCTCAACAGTTCACTGATAAAAATCCTCCAAAATTGTGGTTCAAACTGTTAACGTCTTCAAATGATTCAACGGAAAATAGTGAGCACTTTCTTTTGTGCGACAATTGTTCACTTGAGCTTCAAAGGGTTGACAGTCTGACTAATAAAATGAATGAACTGGAGTGCATTCAGAAGAGAATTGAAAGTCAAGTACTGAAAATCAATGAAATTCGACAGGGCTCTTCCACTTTAACGGTGTCTCCTGGACAAGTGACAATTTCGGGTTGAACTAGTGGACAGGATAACATTTGGAGGGGATGGGAAGCTCTAGGAAGTATTTTGGAGGGGACTTTGCCCAGATTAACAGGTAAACTGCTTGATAAGGTCATTAAAGTTATAATTTTGGTCGTTACCTAATTACTTTATTGTATTTTAGTTTCAGGCCGCGGTGTGGAAAATGGAGGTGAGTCTTCAACTGAAACGGTTTTGGAGGAAACTGGAAATCAATCACAAGAGCCAGAAGAGCAAGAGCTTTAACTGTTTTGTGAGGTGGATGAGGATTACATGCCGGAGTTTAAAACTGACAGTGACGGTAATAACAACCCAACAGTGGAAAACTGTCAAGGTCACTCCTCAACTGACAATGATAAAAGTGAGACTGGAACGGTTACAATTACGATTACAAAATAAGTTACCAGCAGAAGAATCCAAATCATCTGAAGCTCCACCTGAAGATGATGCTGACTTTGTTCCAAGTGAGGGCTTGTCCAAAAGGGATTCTGAAGAAACTCGGAAGCAAGCCATAAAGGCAACGGAGAAATGTCAAGTTCCAAAGAAGAAGCGTAAGAAGAAGAAAGTCAGCCAGAAAGGCAAGTTGATAAATTAAGTGTTACAAATGCTGAATTTGAATTTGCACAAAAATAATAATTGCCTTTGTGTGCTTTTCAGAATCTAAAGATTACAAATGTCCACACTGTGAAACAACTATCAACTTGATAGTATCAAGGGACATTCCAACCATGGTGCACACTTATTCCAGCAGCACTTGGATGTGCGACCCCACGTCTGTGACATTTGCAACTGGCCTTTTACCACGCGCAGAATATTGCAAGACCACAAAGTGATTCACAGCGAGGAACGTCGTTTTCAGTGCGAACTTCGTGGGGCTTCATTCAAGCGAAGCTTTGCTTTTCAAAAGCACATGAAGAAAATGCATGGAATAAAAGTTCCAATCAAAACCAAAGTCAAGAGTCTGACGTGGTTGCAAAAAAGGATTAAAACGGTTAAGTGTCCGTATTGTGATTTTAGTGTGGAAGGAAAAATGAAAAGTGAACTGGGGCAGCATTATCGTGAGAAACATGGGAATAAGAGACCGCATTCTTGTCAGGTTTGTCAGTATCCCTTTCCAAGTTTGTCGGAGTTGAAACAACATGAGCTATAACTGTGCGGGGCGGGTTCTAAAATAAAATTGTATCTCATTAGGCATACTGCGAAAATGCATTCAGAAAGGAGTAATATTAATATTGACAGTGAATCTGTGTAAATGTCTACCTATTTTATATTGTTGAATATTGTTGAGTAAGCTACTACATATTTGAGTACGTCTAAAATATTTTAAAAACATGAGATCACTATACACTTTTTTAATGTTATTTTTATCATTTTATTTGCACACAAAATATCTTAAATAAAATAAATTTATTAACAGTTTACACTAACTTATTGTTGTATACTAATTGTGTTCGCCACAGTAGCGGTAATTCATGACACATGAACTAAAATAAAATTTATCAAACATTTCCGTCACCATAGGCTTGTCCATATCATAGGATGTCCAACACGGGTAACAATAATGATAGAAATGCCGTTTGAATAATTTGATTGATTATAATTTTACGGTTGTTTAAACAAAAAAACGGCCAAATATTGTGTGGAATTGCACAATGCGAATGATTACGTTTTGTATAAAATTGTGAATATTACGTTTTGGATTAATTAATGAGACAAAAAAATTGGTAGCAACTTTTGTAAAACGCTTGTGGAATCGAATAAACCCGGAGAAGCTCATTCATGATTGTCATGACTAAAGCAGTATCATTAGTTAGGTAGTTCTGGTGATATAAAGTTATACTAAACTCATTGAAAGTGCTTGTGAGTTAGATATATGGTGTTATAAAAAGTATTGGCACTTCCGTACTTATTTTTTAGTTCTTACGTATAGTTTATCTTATAGTTCTTACAAATTATGCCTATTGTTTTTTACTGATTCAAACGTATGAACAAAGCGTTAACTTAGGTTTAGTTTTTGAAAACTACATAAAGAAATACATGACATATATGAATGCCGAAGTCCAATAGCAGTAAGAAATTGTTCATTTTCCCATTGATTCGCTTCAAAAGCTGCTAAATCCCTTACATCCTCATCTTCATCTTCACTGTTGCTGTCATCAATAATGAAATATAAATCAATAATATAAAAGACTTGGGAATAAGAAAGATGACAGGGAAGTTACTGAAATTTCGTTCCCCTCAAAAACAATACAAGGCTAATTTGACTACAAGCTTTATAAACACCTATTATAGTTTTAGTTTTCTTTAAATTTATTAAATTGTTTTATAAAATCAAGAAAAGCAATACAACTAAAGAAAACCATTTTTGATTTTCTACTTCAAACATACTTTTTTTCGTTTTATGACCTTCAGTAATTTATGCTTGAACTTAATCAATTCGTAAAATTTCGGTAAGCATAAGGAATAAGCTGTAAAACATTGCAATGTTGGTAATGAGAACAATTTACTATGATATAAATATCTAAATGATTCATCGATAATCTAATTTGTTATGAAATAAAATTCACAACACCGTTATTCATTATGTTTGCATCATTTTTAATACAAAAAAATGTATTAAGCTTGTTTGACTTGGAAGGTAACAAAACGAAGCATGCTTTACAATATTCTAAGCATATTTTCACTGGATTGTCTGAAAAAACTTTACTCACTATCCGTATGCTCGTATGCATCTTTTAGCAACAGCAAAGGGTGCAATTCCTAAGCACCGTCGCGTCACGTTAGATGTTGTACAAGGTCATTTCCTAGTGTGTTCTGTTCGATATTTGTATGACTCACCTATTCACCGTAAATGTAAATATTTATCTGACTTTCTAGCAATCTGTTTTGTCTCATTTACTAGCGTTGAGTTGAAGCTGCGTAGGCTCGTTTTGGTCAGGTTTGGCTCATTCTCTTTCTCTCACAGTTTCGCTAATAACGTTTTATGCTATTGTGTCTATTTGAAAAAGTTTTACTCAACGCATTGCAGTTGATTCCCTAGCGTTTTAAACACTTATCAATTGGCAAACCGTGATCAGAATGGAATACCGTAGAACTCCTGTGGAAATATTTGCCCCTGAAATATGGGAACTAATTTTTAATCAATTGGAGTTTTTACAAAGTGGAACTAAGCCAGTTGACAAATTATTAAAAAGTGATATACTCAACTGCTTCAAAACATGTACTACATTTCGGAATATTTTGAAACCTACTTTCAAAACCTGGATATTTTTTGAGGTAACTAAAGAAATTGATTCCTGAAAACATACAAATAAATAAAATATATGATTTACTCATTTTAAGGTAATACCGCATTTGGCGTCATTCATGCACAAATCTGCACTCCTGAACTGTAGACTGGTTTGCAAATCATGGAAACACGCCGTAGATAACTTACTGGAACATTCTGAGTTGTGCTTCACTGAACAGAGATTGCAAATACAAAGAAACAATCTACCAACAAAAATAGTTTACTCATTTTCAACTTCTGAAGCCATCTCTGAGTTTATTGATATAATGGAAAATCACACAAGAAATCCGTTTATTGGACGAACACTACACTTTTACTGTTACGCAGGTCAACAGCTCCGCACAATATTTTGGGAACAGTTTGTCCCTTTTTTGTTGATTGATTTTGGCCAATATGTGTGCAACCTTTGCATTGATCTAAGCAACGAGGAAAATGTAGGCTCTAGACTAAATTCTATTCTGGTTCTAACTCCAAATTTAAAATGTCTTAGGTTAGAACGCCGGCTTGAGTCGTTTATAATGAATCGGGAAATTGAGATAAATTTACCTATTTTGCAAAACATACAATCTTTACGAATACAATCAATTGGTTCAGAAGGAGAAAGCTGGGATAGCGTTTTTCCTCCCACTTTTCCATGGCAAATTGCCTTTAATTTTGTGAGCACCTTAAAGCATCTTGAAATAAATTTGGTCAGAATTTCTACAATTTTTATTCTACAAGAAAACAAGCTGCATCTTCCGTGCTTAGAAAGTTTAACAGTTATTGTTATTAACGATAAACAAATGAATCTGATATTTCCCGTTTGTGGGTGCTTACAATACGTTACGATTTTGCTTGCTTTTGGCCGTGATTGCAATAATCAACATGCCATTGGCCACTTTCTTGAACCAATGAAAAACTTAACATGCTGTCTTCAAAGTTTAGTATTTAGAGCAAGAAGTGGAACACGACCAATTACCAAAACCCAATTGCAGTCTTTAGTAAAATTTGAGAAATTGAAACACTTGACCTTAGAGGGATTTAAGTTTTCTGACGACGTAAATGTTTTACCATATTTACCAAAATCACTAGAAAGTTTAGATATATGCAGATATATAACTGTAATCGAAGCATCAGAAAGCATTAACAAAATACCAAACGTTTCCAAGGATATTCCATGTATAGAAAACGCAAGTAGAGTACATATGTGGCGTGAGTTACCCCGCCTACAGAGGTTTAGATTATTTGACTGGTGTGTTTACTGTATTATGTGTAGAAACTATCACGATGTTGTGGTGGTTACATCAAACAAAGTCAAAAGAAAGTACAATATATCATTTAATGTAAACAATGGAAAGGTTTATTATAATGACAAATCAGGTACATTTGTTTATAGAATTAAGTGGTTTGCTTGTGTACTTGGAGTAATCATTTTATTGTGGCTGATGTATAGTCGCTGGAGCAAACGGTAAGAACCAATGTAACCAATAAGGACTATAAGCGTATATTCTTCAGCCAGTTTGTTTTGCTCTGGAAGCTACGAAATGCCAGTGCATATCAATTTGTGCAACATCAACTATGATCTCTTAGTCCTTTGTGAGCAAATGGAAAACTTATGTTCTTCCAAATAATGCTGTTTGTGTACTGATTTATTTGTCAAAATGTGTTATTTCAAGTGTGTTTAATAATTCTGGGCCATTGGTAAGCTATAAAGTTAGATGAGTACAGAAATTTTATAAATGTTGATTAAATCTTATTTGTTCTGTGTGCAAGTTGCAAATCTGCTAATTATTTCTTATATGAAATAAATCACATACAATAAAGTACATACATAAAAGCAATGAGATCACTACGCTTATACATTATAGCGTAAAGATGCATTCAACAGATTTAGTAGAAACCTCAAAAGCAACAAAGATCAAATTAAGGATGCACGCTTTACTATATACCTCATTCATTTGAAGCGGAGTGATATACAAAGTCAACAGCTCAGCCTTGGGGATCGATATTTTTTGCTCGCTGAAAGTACTTTCTCTTGTTCTGCTTTCTCTGTGGTTTATCAACATGCAGTTTTACAACAACGTTCCTTAGAAATTGTGTTGCATTGGTTTTCTTCTATCCGTTAAGTTCTAACTATTCACATCCTTAGTTACATCGTAAAGATTTTAAAAGACATCATACAAAATTTTACGTACTTTTGTGGTACCATTCACATGGATTGAAAAGCATTTCCATCAGAATGGAGTATTGTAGAAATCCGGTTGAATATGTACCCGCTGAAGTATGGGAAGCAGTTTTTGACAAGCTGCAATTTTTAGACAGAAATGGTCTAGAACATGGAAAAATACTAAAAAGCGATTTGAACTGCTGCTACCAAACATGTTCCACATTCAGAAATATTTTAGAGACAAGCATCACAACTTGGGCGTTTTTTGAGGTAAATTTATATATATATATTTTTATTTGTAATTCTGTATACGGGGATAACTTCAGGTAAAATATTTTTCCTAAATAGGTACTACCATGCTTGACTCCATTCATCTCCAAGGCTAGCCTTTTGCGATACAGATTGGTTTGCAAATCATGGCAGCACGCAGTGGACACTTTTTTGGAATATTCAGAACTAAAGGGGTGTTCCTTGTTCTGGAGACATTTTTGAAACTACGATATCTCGGAACATTTGGGCTTTATTGAGCTACAGTATTATTTAATATTTAGTACAACTAATAGTTAACAATATTCACATAAACTAAGATTCACTGGTGCCTCTGTATCCAGTGCTGCAAAGTTCTTGTTCGGCTTATGCTCGAACCCCATATCCCGATTTTCGCGATCATGCTGCCACTTTAGTGGTGATATTTTTCCATATAGTATTGAAACCTTGGGGTAAACTGTGTGGGTTTTGTAGGTTGGACTATCCTGCCTTACATGAATCCCAAAAAGTTTCGATGTCTCTTGTCAGTGGAATATTTGGAGCATGTTTTGATTTTGGTCTATATCTTAGAAACTTATTTTTGTAAACAAATCGGGGTCTAGATTTTGCTCGCTGCTCCTGATCCTTGACTGCTGGTTGGTGCTTCCGGCTTAGTGCAGGCTTTGATGCCCAATTTCTGAGCTTTGGTTTGACCTAGCGTTTGTGGACTAATGTTGAGTTTGTTGGCTGCAGCACTAATTGAGGTGGAAGGCTTCTCGTCGAACAACTTTGATGTCGTCTTCAAGCTTCCTAAGAAAGCCACCGTTACAATACGTCCTTATGAGAACCTGAACCCTGATGTTTTTGTAGCTTAATATCCCTGAATTATTTTGTATATACATGTCTGGCGCTTACCTTCTTCTACAAAGTGTTTCACTGCTTTAATCTTTGACCTTTTAGCGAAATTTTCGAAGTAGGATATAACCCGTTTTACAAACGCCTCTTTCTCCCGGGAAATCATGACGATGCGTTTATTTTGGAAAACCGAAAAATATATCATATAACCTCCAAAGGATGAGCTATCACATGATGCATTCAATTTTTTATCTCCTGCCTTCATTTGCATTTTATCTCTATTTGCATAAATGTCTCCAGAACAAAGAACAGTGCTTTATATTATAATAATCTAGAGCAGAAATATAGGAAACCCGTGCGCAAAACGCAAATCATTTACACGTTTTCTACTTCATCCAAAATCTCTAGATTTATACCCGCCATGGAACACTACAAGAGAAATCCTTTTGTTGGTCGAACTCTGGAAATATATTACATCTACAATGATTTACAGCAGCCCAACGAAAAATTCTGGAATAATGATGTTCAGCTTCTACTAATTCATTTCGGTCAGTACGTGTACAACCTTCAGCTGGACCTGAGTTTTGAAAGGAACGCAGTCAATAAGTTAAGATCCATTCTGGCACTAACTCCAAATGTGAAAAGTGTTCTATTGCAAGGTCGTATTCAATCCAGCCATGGTTACGGACAACACATAACTGAAGAATTTCCTCACTTGCGGAATCTTCAACTTTTACGCATACCACACATTACTCTAGGTGCTGAAAGAATGATCAGTGCGTTTCCCTCTCATGTACAAAGAAACTTAGCATTAAGAGTTCAGGATACGTTGAAACTACTGGAAATGAACTTGACAGATTTTTCTACTAATTATATTTTACCACTGAAAAGGTTGCATCTTCCTTGTTTAGAAAATTTAATTTTAACTGTTGGGAGTGACACACAACTATACATGATATTTCCAGTGAGAGCATTAAAATTGAAAACTGTAAAAATTACACTTGCCAAATGTTTTCCCTGCATGATTTATACACTTGGATGCATACTAGAGCCGCTAAAAAGTCTAAGTTCTTATCTACAAAGCTTAACAATTGAAACAGCTTGTAGAACATACATCGTTACAACACCAGAATTGCAAATATTGTCATTGTTTAAGAAATTGAAACATTTAATTCTGAAAGGATTTGAATTTAATAACCAAGAGGATATTTTACCATACTTACCCAATTTATTGGAAAACCTGGAATTATGCAGTTCTAAGATACACACTTGGAAATGCCACGAATCAAGAGTTGTATCACGTGACATTCCATGTTTATACAGTGAAGGTAGAGTGTATATGTGGAGAAAGTTAGCCCACTTAGAAAGCTTTAAAATTCACGGTTTTAATTGTACGTTTAAATTGACAAGGAATTATTATGATCTTGTGAAAATGACGGCAATTAAATCAAATGAAAGTGTAGAAGAAGAAATTATGATGTTTAATGTTAGAAGCGGTAGAAATTTAAGCGACCAAGGGGTCATTATTCAAGCTAAATGTTCTTCACAAGAGATGAGCATTTCTCATTGTTTGTTATTGCTAATGCTTTTAACGCTGCCTCTTTTGTTGCTGGTGATGGCTTTTATAAGATTTGTCAATAGACTTCAGCGGCAGATGTGAACTAATATTGAACTACTCGGGCAAACAATTAGTTTTCTAAAGTTTTCATACATAATTAGCAGCGGCAGCGTTTAAATACAAACATTGCATAAATAATATAACTAAATATGAAAATGTAGTGATGTTGTAACTGTGACAATTTTGTTAAGTGAAAAGAAAGTTTGAAAATTATAATGTTTGATAGATAAAATGGTAAAAATAAAACAAAGGAAAAAGAAAATAAACTTTATTTGACTAACATTCAAACTCAAGGAAAATAACAGTAAAGGTTGACTTAAATTCTAATCAAAAAAATAAAATAAATAAAATAAAACAAAAGTATGTTGTTGTTTGTCTGTCTGCTTGTGATAATATGGTTTGCGCTGTTGCAAATACAGTTTATAATGTTAAGCTCACTTAGTGTGTAATATGACTCATATTACAAGGATAATTGATACTCACATCTTGATCTTATTGCCTCATTTTTGTATTCAAGATTGTTGTTCCGATTGCCAATATGTATATTGTATACCTTAAAAACGTGTAAGGAGCTTTTTGCATGACAAAATGTACAAAATGTTTGTGAAGCTAAACTTCTTTTAAACATCAGTTCTTTCAGTTGATGAAAGAGCACCATTCTCATTTGCGTTGAACTTTTTTGCTATATCATATTATTATTACATATCAATTTTTATTATTATTAAAACATTTTAACTATTCTCGTATGAACTTATTCAAAATTTGTTCCTTAGCGTTACTTCATATATTTTTCAGCAACTTTTGTAGTATGTCAAATAAAAATCTGCAATAAATGTATTGGAAACTCATGTAAATAAATAAATGAATAACAGTAATATATGTAATATGATTCTCACAATTACCTGATAACGTCAAATTTAAGAAACAAGCCTCATTATAGCAAATATTAGCTTAAAATACTACAATTACTAATACTACCATTACTATTTTGGCATTGCGACATCGCGATTCTTTATTCACATTCATCATTGAGAAGGAGTTTTGGTGATTTTCACAAATTTTGGGCACATTCTCCGATTTTCGTCAAAATTGGCACATATGTACACTTTTATCTTGTGAATTCAAAATTAGTAATATTTTGGTCTCAGGGTGACGATGTCAGTAAAAAATTGATGACCAAATGTGACTATTTTCATGTATTCGAAGAATACTATGATTTTTGTAGTTTTTTGAGGATAACTTTTGTATGCATCCAAAACTCGAAAATCGCCGGAATGCCCATCCTGGAATATTTATTGCTTGTTTAAACAAAACAAACCTCAAGGCAAAATTCGGTTCCATGGTGGAGATATTTGGAAAAATGTATTGGCATGTATACCAAACTTGACAGAATCCATCGTGCCAAAAGTGACAGAATGCTGTTTCAATCTGCGTCATCCAAATTGTCTCATTAATATACCAAATTAAAGCCAATATAAAACGACAGGATCGTGTTTCTCAGTTTTTTGAAATACACACTAACAAGAAAGTTATGACCATATTTACAAAGTGATGGATTTTTGGACAAAATGGAAAGTTTCACTAATATGGTCATAACTTCCATGTAAGTGTGTGTTTCAAAAAACTGAGAAACAAGATCCTGTCGATTTTTATTGGCTTTAATTTGGTATATTAATTGGAGAGTTTGGATGACGCAGATTGAAACAGCATTCTGCCACTTTTGGCACGATGGATTCTGTCAAGTTTGGTATACTTGCCCATACATTTTTCCAAATATCTCCACCATGGAACCGAATTTTGTCTTGAGGTTTGTTTTGTTTAAACAAGCATTAAAACTTCTAGGATGGGCATCCCGGCGATTTTCCAGATATGGATGCATACAAAAGTTAGCCTAAAAAAACTACAAAAATCCTAGTATTCTTCGAATACTATGAAAATGGTCACATTTGGTCATCAATTTTTTACTGACATCGTCACTCTGAAACCAAAACAATACTATTTTTGAATTCACAATTCCAAAGGGTACATATGTGCCAATTTTGACGAAATGCTCAAAAAATTTGAAAAACACCAAAACTCCTTCTCATTACCATCATGATGCACCAACCCAACAATGCAGTACGCGTTAGACTGACGCATCTCCGTTTCTTCTGCTTTGTCTGAAGAGCTCGAGCTCTGTTGCGTATGGTTACGTCACGAAAACAAAACCAGCAGCTGATCAACCTGAACATTTGCTCATTCTCAACCCATGATTCGTAAAAAGATCGATACCGAGGTTTTGGCAATTTAGTACCGGTTTTTATTAAAGCCACTATTTTTTAAAGACAAAATACTCACAATCTGATAACATAAATTATGGAACGAGCAATGGTAGATATTGACCATGCCATTCAGAGAGAGAATCCTTTGGAAAATCATTTGGTAAAATAAAAATATTGTTTAAAACTTAAAGCAAAATACATTTAAAATTTTATAATTAGTAAGTACCTATAACGTAAAATCGGTTAATTTTGATTTTTTAGATTGTTAAGCAAATTATAAAGTTTTTAAAGCCTTTGGCAAGCGTTGAACAACTGAAAAATATCCGCTTGTTTGGAAAACAGTGGCATGATGAAACCCTATCAGTTTGGAGAAATACGGCTATTTTATGCTTTGTAAAGGATGGTCCCATTCTTGAGCGACCTCCGCCCGGAAAGATGTCACCTTTAGTTTTTTTGTCCGAGCTACAAAATCCCGAAAGCCCGTACAAACTGCAAGAATTACCTTATCAGAAATATAAACTAGATACTCTGAAAATTGATCTGCCTTACTGTGAGACAAACGTGTTTGCAAATTCCTTTTGGACAAATGTGGGACATTACATAAAGCATTTGATATTGAAAAATGTGAATGTTATAACTGCCGAAGAATCCTCTATAGAGCTATTACGGTTTACGGTTTTTAATTGAAAAGACGCCAAACCTGGAAAAGTTGGTGATGGATAAGGTGTACAGAAATGGACAAATGGTAACAAGTCCACAAGACCGAAATCAAAATGACCAAATTCATCCAAAATTGACATCTTTACATTGGACGGATTTTTGGGAATTTCGACTTTCCAGGTTTCCCAATTTGCAGGTACGTAACTGTATTTAAAAACTTAGAAATGTGACAACTTTTGGAAATGAAGGTTTTCTTATTTTAAATTAGGAGCTTTGTTTAGCAAACTGTGATATAACGACACTGGTTTGGTTTATCTCTGAAAATGATGACGCATATTTGGACCAAGAACAATTTGTAAATTCCACTGTAAAACATTTGGATCTAATGAAATCTTCTATTGGCTATATAAATGTATCCGAAGGTCAAAATGATATCCGGTTTACACAATTAGAACACCTTTCATTAAGTGTGCACTCCGCCGAAGATTATCTGTACGAAGAAAATGAACCCACGTTCCTCCCCACCTTTCTTGGAAATCATGGTGAAACTTTGCGCATTTTGGAAATTTACACGTCATGTTGTCGACCGCCATCCGAAATCTGTCCGTTTAGCGTTCAGTATTCTATATTGAGGGAACTCCGTCTTTGGGGTAATGTAGTGAGCGATCTGAGCTTTCTTAGAAATATGCCAAATTTAACGTTACTTCATATGGATTTGTACAATTTTGAAAAGAAGAAGAAAATGTTGAAAGAAATTGAAAATGACTGTGATGACAATCCCGCAACAAAGTTGTATCTGTTGCCTGACATTGTGAAAGTTATGTTGGATGCTGATAATTTGCTAGATGTTGTGCTAGATCAATTGAAATACTTTCAAATTAATTGTGAACTGCTACCTGAAAGCGTTGCAATTCTAGCAAAATGGATGCCTAATTTGAAAACGCTTAAGGCTGTGCTGGATTCAAATAGTTTGTCTATGGTGTGCAAGAAATGGCCAAAACTTGAGAAATTGGAATGTCTGTTTGGATCATGCATCTTGGATGAAAATACTAAGGGTTTGGTTGAGATGAAGTGTAAGTTGATTTGCTAAATTGTGCTGATAATATTTTAATTTAGATAAAAATGTGCATGATTTATTTTCTGATTTTGTTAACAGATCTGAAAAGTTTCCATTATAATTCGGAATGTGATAAAAGCTCGCTTACGGATGTTTCAGTTTATCAGGGATTTCTTCAAATGCGGGAATTGATGGAGTTGAAAATATGCGTTTCGCCGGAGGTATGGTATGAAATATTTGTAAAGCTTGATTATGTTTCAAAATGGTTTTCATTTCGGTTATTATGTATTTTAGTTGACAAAGGAAGCGGAGAGAACACTAGAGGCACGGATTCATAACGTTTGCGTGTATCGAAACTATTCCACAAATGAACATCATCACGATTGGAAGTGCTGCAGGGATAAAAACTACAAGAGCTTTATTTTTAACTATCAGCCACCCTGTTTGAGTGCAACAGAAGAATCTTCAAATAGTAAATCTGATTCAGATTCTGATGTTTGAAATCGAAATGCATATTACTTTTATATTTTAAACAAACAAGCTTAGCTTTCAATTAAAAATGTCATAAATTGTGTTCTATTAACTAAAACATATAAGATGCTTATTTGTGACATTATCAAGCTGCTAGTTTATACTATGTTATTGTTGCTTTTGTTGTCAAAATTTTATAACGATTTTATAGAATTAATAAAACGAGAAATACATATAGCTTATATATTGAAGCAAGCGAGCACGTAACATTCCATAATCCATTGTAAAGGTATTGTATTGATTTATTGTATTCATCAGAACAAGCTAGAAGCTGGATAGAAAATTGTAACAAGCGTCTTACATTAATTTCTAATTTTGCAGAGAAATAATTTATATCTAACTCAATTCAAACCAGCGTTATTTTCAAAATTACTTGGCAGAGCTGACATTGAAATGATTTGGCCCCAGCTTAGTCTATTCAATAATACCCATGATTTTCAGCCAGCCTATTTTCTGAAAATGTATTTCACAGACACAGAGTTTCATATATTCTATGTATTGGATGATTCTTGTGTTTTAAGTTTTGTATCTTGACTTTCTTGACGTGTTTCCATAATCCAGTAAAAATCCTTGAACATTCTCAATCTTACATTTATTACACCCAATTTCAAGCAAAAGCAGAAACCCAGACAAACAACCTATAAAACACCAAAGCACGCCTTTTCTTTGTTAACTAGAAACAGTATAAAGTATTCAGCTTACCACCAAACCACACCATAATACCATCTCATTATCTGAAAATCATGGAAATTGCGAATTCGTGTGTAAAGTGCTCTACCTATCTCTTAAATCTTGTCAATAACATGTAATATATGTAATGTAGCCATTAGCCATCAAAATACGAAACAAGTCATAAAAACATAATATACATAATATATCGCTTCAAGCGAGTCGCTTGATTCCACTGACCATAATTCTTCATCAACTTTCATAACATTCCATAACACCCAATTACCCAACATTACCAAATTCACATTCTCTACTCCGTCTATAGTTCAGCATCAACCTTTCAAAGTCAGTTTTTGTTACGCTTCAAAGCTGACAAAGAAAGATACTCAAAAAACCACTTACAGAAGATGGAACCATCCACTAATAAAGTTACCAAATAAACACCCAGATTTTAAACGCCTAGACATCGCAATGCATTGCTCTGTAAGCTTTCATTTTATAGCTTTATCTCACATTAATTTTACGTTAAAATTTACATTTAATTTAAAATTTAATTTTGTAAAAATTGGTAACATTTTAAGTGGACGGCCCCTTAAAATTCACACTGGCCGTGCATGGCCGACTACTAGTGTAGTGGCCTTGAGACCCAAAAGACAGAAAGCTTAGCTTCTTGAGCTTGCACCACCAACAATTCTCAGCTGAGCTTTCACAGAGTCAGCTCAGAATTCTCGTCTAAAAATTAACTAAAATTCAAAATCGGACTAACAGTTAATTATTCTTGGGAAAATCGGTTAATTATACAGGTGGGTAGTTATAAAACGGGGAAACCTTAGAGGAAATTAATTTTTGGGTGGTTTTTAAGGTGAAAATGGGCACTAAAAAGAAGGGAAAGGCCAGGAAGGGAGGTGCTGACAAGGAGAATGTCCAACCCCAGGGGATAAAACCGTCGGGAAGTAAAAAGAACCAGGAACAGGACGTCAACGGTAACCTGCGCACCTACTTTAAGGTTTTTGCCAACTTCCGGTGCTCTAATAACAGGTGCAAAAAGAGTTGGCAATCCGCTCACGCTTGGGAACGGGAAAATGACCAAAATGGGATTAACTGTGAGGATTGTGGGGAACAGGCCGAGTTGGCAAATGCGGTGGACGAGGTAGAAATCGTCAATTAATTAATTGAGGTGTCAAGTGACGATTTGGAGGAAGTTTTTAATTAATTTTTATGGTTTTTCTGAAGATTTTGAAGCTGGACACGTACTTGTGTTCCTGTGAAAATTTGTGGCAGAGTATTCACGTCAAGGAGGATGTGGAGGCTCAACAATGTGACATTTGTCATTTGATGGTCAACAGCTATGGTCAACCTCAAGAGCGTTTTGGACGTCACTATTGGCTCAAGTGTGGAAATGGCTGTTGTGGTTTGGAATGGGAGGACTTTAGCTTGACCCAACAGAAAAGCCAACGGTGTACAAAGTGCTATAGCCGTGGGGATATTTTCAAGATTAGCAAGGTTAGTGGTTAATCGTTAGTTAATTAATTGATTAATTTGGTTAATTTTTGGTGATTTTTTGGGGTTTTTTGCAGTTAAGGCAGTTGCCTTGGTGGATTTTAAAACAACGAATTGAAATGAGAAGGAGGAAGAAGCAAGGAGATGACGATGAGGATTTGGAGGAAAGACCTTCCAATCACGTGAGCGACTTTTGTGACATGTGTCAAGAGATTAGGAGGCAGGGAAAGGGACAGAATTGTCGACAGTGGAGATTGATTAAAATGAGGATGGTAACAGCAGGGCAGGATTGTGAGGAGGAAAAGGAGGTGATTGTGGAAATGAAGAGGGAGAGTGATAATCCAAGGCATTTTGATAAAAAGGGGAGTGAGGAGGCGACTTTGGCGGCGGTGGGAGGTTTGGTTCATTTGGTTGGAATGAAGGGGAAAAAAATGAAGTGAGGGGTGGGGGGATGTGAGGAGGATAAAATGGGACAATAGGGTACAATTAATTGACAATCCTTTTGTACTTTCAGAATAATTAATTTAGTATTTAGTAGATTTTAAGTAGAAGACTTAAGATTTATTATGACTTTTTAAATTAAATACAGGAAAATATGTTTAAGAGTTTTTAAGCAGTTATCAATATCATGTCTTTGTCCTTTCTGATTTTTATCAAGTCTTTGTTAAACTTTCTTTTAGAAAATGTACGGAATTATCTGATTTACTTTAACTTGTTCTTGTTTTATTTTGCTTTCGGATTATGATAATTAATTGAAATTGATCATATGTACTTGATTACTTGCTTGTCACTTTATATTGAATTTTTGTAAAGTAGATTAAGTAAGCTATAGGGAATGTGTCATTTACAAGTTAATGTATCTGTCTGTTTAATATTTTGGGTATTGATTTAATGTTAATTATACCAAGTTTTTAATACGGACGGATTTTTATACGGGTAAAATGCTAAGTTGTTTGTGCTATATTAAATGTTGTTTGTTTGCTTTGTGAATGTATTTTGGAATAATAAAATGTTAAAAATGTAAACTGTTTTGTGGAAATTTGTAGTATTTATTACTTAACTGAAGTTTTAAGTTGGCATTTTGAATTGTTATAAGAAAAGCATTGTCGATTTGAAAACAAATAGAAAATTTGCTAAGATTTTTTGGCAATTGGACTTGGGTTTTCAGAAGGCTTGGTAATCTTGGATGCATGCATAAAAACGTGACGTAATGATGATGTTGATGATGTCCTTTAACATTGAAGAGTATCACTGCATATTATGCGTGCATAGCAAACTGAATGTGAGAGTGAGAAATCTTGAACATCAACTCGTCACATAAATTTACGCTCGTTGTCCGACTCGTCTGCCTTATGAACTGAAAAGATTGACTATATAATCATATGGTTGTGGGCTGTTTGTATTGACAGGAATCTGAATTGAGCTGCGATTTTGCGTTGAAAACAAATTCATTAACAAAGTTTTAAAATCGAAATGTAATAGGATTTTAAATATTGAATTGTAAAATAGATTGGTTTATGAGACACGTGTGATATTTGACAGTGTTTGGAACTGTGAAGTTTGGACAAGTTTTTGGGCAAGTTTGTTCGGTTTTGTAAATTTGGCAGCTTAGGTAAGTAGAAATGTTTTTGTAGCGATTATAATATTTTGTTAACGTGTAATTGGTAATTTGTTACAAATATATGATTATATTGAATTGTTTGTGGTTTTTGACAGATAATCAAACAATTAAAACATGGATTCAACTCAGCAACAATCTGATGCTTCTTGTAGAATTTCTGAGCTTGAAGAAAGCAAAAAACTTAGACAAAATCGGATTGAAGCACTGGAAAGTGAACTGAAGATTAAAAGGGCGCAGTTGGAAGCCATGAAGAAAAAGTATGAGGACGCTCAGTTGGAAAAGGAGTTAACTACACAAGCGTTTCACAGACTGGAAGCAATGATTAAAACGGGACAGGTTAATGGGGATAGTAATGGCAATGTTCAGTAAAGTAATAAAAATACATTTGACAATCTGGCAACTGATTAACTGGTGAACTGTGATTAATTAACTAAAGTTATACAAGTAAAAATGTAAACTAATAATTGTATAGGGTCATTTGTAAATACTGATGATGTGCCAAGAGCTTATGATTTTAATAATCTTTTTATAGCATAGTATATGTTTTATAACTTTTTTGCGAGTTTCTTAAATTCTGTCTTTTGTACTATTAAGGGTTTCCTTTTATAGTTGATAGTAAATAATTTTTTAATGTAAATTGTTTCTGTTTCAAGATTTGGAGGAATCCAAAAATGCATCATGCATATTTATGTAAGGATGCATTTTTTTCATTCAGCAGCAATGTGTGAAAATTGAAATTGTACGAACAAAACCTTTTGATTTGTTCTAAAAACCGTTTTGATACACAGCTAATATATGCATTCTCCAGGTTAATGAACAATGTGAAAAAGCTTTTGCGTTATTTCAGACTGCATGCTTTTAATCTTAATGAAATGGTTTTAAATTTAAAGTTTCAAAGCTCAATGTTAACACTTGCAAATTAATAAAGAACATAAAAGACAATTTTCTAAATCACCTAAATCTAAATTCTGTTTCGAAAAAATATTTCGCCAAGTTTTTTACTTTTTATTTCGTCTTTGAAATGATGCCGTACAACGTGTTGATTTCTCATAAGGAATCACATTTGTCGGAAATCTGCTTTCAAACGCGTAGTAGTCCTGTTGATCCGGAAACTTCCAAGGGCATTCACTAACTTGAGGCGCATATTTGTGAAAATCTTGTAGTCTTTTACGATTTTCGGGAATACTCCAGTCTATTAAATTAGCCGCTTGGCTTACCATCAAACCTGCATTCTGTTTTGGACTTGTAACAATTTCTTCAAGATGCTCATTCGACCAAATTGTGTTGTAAATTTGTAAAAACTGAAGATACTCTGGGATGCGTACATTACTATGACAATAGCCCGTTCCAGGCATTCTGGGATAGTACCAAAGAAAAGTGGTGCACATTTCTTGACTGGCAGAAAATCCACCTAGTTTAACGCTCCCAGAAGGATCCAAGTTTTGATAGTGGCAACGAAAATAGAGGGAATCCCCGGGAAGCACGGTTCGCTCTCTGGAAAGAGTGCGAAGTTGCTGGTAGTTGAAATTATAGTTGTTATCGTAGATAATCCAGGGAAGCTCGCGATTATTGCGAAAATGATGCAGTTGGACGTGTCGGCCGCCGGTGTGGGTGTGAAGAAGGGAAGCGAATATATGAATTCCTGACTGGGGCACTATGCTACTCAGGCAACCTAAAAGAAAATTTCGTCAAGTCTCTTTATAGTGGCACCCCGACCTATGGAGCTTTGAAAATACCTGGTGCACAATGGACGTAAACTTCGTGATTTAGGGAATTGGGTGGAACTGCAAAGTAAATAAATAAAATATTAACAAATATTTTTAAATATTTATAATTAAAAAACTTTTACTCAAAAGAGACACAGGTCCAGGTTGAAGATTTTCCACAGCCAATACCCCCGCATCATGTTGCCGTAACTTATCCGTGTAAAATATTTCCAAAGCGTGATTCACCCAAAGATCTGGAACAGTGTGGGCATTGCCGTAGTGTACTTGTAGCATAAAGTATTCCCCTGGGTACATTGGAATGCCCGCATGCTCCGGAAAAAACAATGGTCTACCCCCAACTGCCACAGCCCAGCCGTGCACCAGCTCACTACAATACTGTGTTGGAATCTTGCCAATTGGTTGTTCCAACATGTAGCATTCTTCCTTTAAACCAAGTACGTTTTCAAAAAGTTGTTCAGCGGTTTGACCATTTGGTGGGATACAACGATGAACAATAAAATGATGCACGTGTTGCGTGTCAATATCACTAAATAGTATGGTTCTAAGCTGTAAATAAATAAAAACTGTACGTTATAAATTATGCCACTATAAAGAGATTTGAAAAATATTTTGAAGATTTACTCCAACAATGTGCATTTTTGTATTTCCTGGCATTTTATGAATGCTGCACATATACGTAGTATGCTTTTCTGGAATTAAGTAGGTATCCGCTATCCTCCAAATACTCCAATCACCAAATTTATCCCCAGCAATATTATTCGTTGTGTGTAATTTATTAGGACTTAAGTCGGGATCTAGTAAATATATCCAAAACACTCCTCTATTCTTCTGATGATACTCAATCTTATCATCATCCTTTTCCCCAAAAGCCCACAGTAAAGCAATCACATCCCCGTCTTGCTCAATAGGCAAATCATGATTTTTATCACAAGTATCCAACTTTCTAGAAAAACTTAAAAATGTAAAAGAATCCCCTTCATAGGCTTGATGCAATATCCAGTCTTGACTGGGGTCCAGTATAGGTGTCTCATGACCTGTTGCGTGAGTGTCCAAAAGATACGGTTGTCCGTTTGGCAACACGCCACCAATCACAATATCCGCTCCGGTCATTTTACCATGTTGACTTAGACCTAAAGCCACGTAGCCTTTGGTTCTAACAGTCAGGTTGAAATAAATTCGGGAATTTGGTAGATCCGCAAGCCATTCTAGGACGTATCTCCCCTCTTTATCTAGAATTTCTTTGTGTTTGAAGGGATTCCCGTCTTCTGATAAAGCCTGTATTTCTAAACTGTTTATAATTTGGAGCCACGCTACTAGCCAAAATAAATTAATTTTCATTGTGTGAGCAAAACAGACACGTAACGTGCCAAGCCTAGCTTCGGAGTTGTTAAAAAGAGATGCAGTTTTGCGAAAAAACTTTTTATGATGAATTGATGCACACGTCTTTGGGTACAGATGCACGTCAAACGAAGGGATATTAAATATGATCCGAATATTGATGAGTAGAACAATGCGTCATAAAAAAGTCTGGTTTTTATTTAATTTAAAGAAGGTGACACTCATCGTTAAAATTGGAATGTTTTATGAATATCAGATATTTATGTGACAATGATAGCTATAAAGAATCATTTCACACAACACGCCAAACGCCATGCATGCATGCAATACATTAGATGCACTAGTCTTACATTTGCTCATACATTTGCTCATTCATATTATGTATTAGAACACACCAGGTTAAAAACTATGCTATTGCCACTGTAAAAGATGGCATCATTAATGGTTAGGTCTAGCTTTGTGTCTTCATATCTGCTGTATTTAGCAAAACATAATATTGAAATTTGGTAAAAGCAACACCTACTTTACTTTTCATGGTTTATTTTCTAAACTCTATTTTAAAACTTTGAATTTCGATTCAAATAATTAATACATTTTTCATTTAGTAAATAATTTTCTTCTGCGTAACCAACTATTTTAATGCTTTGACTTCATTTGCTGTCATAAATCCTCTATAAATTCTTCACTCATTTTCAAATTAATATTTGGACAAAATATGTGTCCCTTGCTTTCCAGATTTTCTGCAATTGCCGCATCCACGCTTCCAAAGTTCATTTCATTTCCTAAACAAAAAAGTCATTAAAACTTTAAAGAAATCGTATCCAGTATTTTAATGTTATCAAAACTTACCAAAAGCAGCATGATTATCCCCACAATTTGTTGTAGCCACATGCAAACCTTTTATGGAGCTGTATTTCAAGGCGTCGTCAGTACTAAAGATAACTTTCACTGCATATTTTGCTTCAAATTTATCCACCCTCTTGCCGCTAACCGGGTCGCAATTGTAAAACGGCAGCTCAACACACCTGATAACTTTTTGAACTTCCGAATCTTCAAACAACTTCTCTAGTCCATCCAATACAGCAGGTAAAATAAAGTTTTCTAGCTGAGCAGAAAACTCTCCGCCAAAAAACCCAGTTCCATACTTGAGAAATTTAAAGTTGAGCTTATCATCTGGATAGTGTCGTTTTACCATACTACACAAAGCCTTTCCACAGAGGATTACGTCACGTTGAACAAACCTGGCATATGCTTCAGTATCAAAGAAACATATTTCGTTTTGCTTATTTCTGTGTGATATGTAGCGTGCTTTCACCAGTTTATCTTTAGAATCCATTGCTGCTTGAATTTCTTCAAAACTAGGTTTTCTTTCGCCAACCACATTTACAAAAATAAAGTCGTCTAGAATACCCTTGTATTTCTCATTTTCTCGAATTAGCACAAGCCGTCCTGAATTATACGGTTGTTGAAACTGTAGCGCGGCAAGATCACAAATGTAAACCCTCTGACCTTCCTGTCGTTGTCTTTTGGTTCGGTAGCCACCGTACATGTGACTTTCATCAATTCCGCAGATTACCGTTTGTCTGACCAAATCTCTAAGAGAGTATAAAACAAGAGGCTCTTTGATGTCGGGATAAAGTGTGTGGTCAATTTTGCCAGTGACGTTGTATGTTTCGTTTCTAGCTATCTTTTGTAAGGTTATCAAACTTTGGTCCGGAAGATTGCAACAACAGCAGGGAATTCCGGAAGTAATCTTTGGCAGTGTGAATGACTCTAGTGGACCTTGAGAAACTGGTTGGTGTGTTATTGCGTTCTTTTGATGTTGATACAAGTTAAAAGTTATTCCACCCAAGTATTTTCCCAATAGTAGTAGAGCACGTTTGACCCAAAGCGGAGCAAACACGGTAACCTTTTCGGAGGAATATGTCTTTTGGAGAGAAATTACTTGGTCATGACGCAGACAAATTTTGCAGGGCATTTTGAGATTTTTCTAAAATAAACAATAGGTAAGTAGCAAAATGATTATTACTAAATTGACTCTGAAATACTTACAAAATATGGCAACAATGATAACAAATCATACCAAATAATGTTGTACCTGAAGATGTCAAATTAAGTTGAAAATCTATGCTTCAAAATATGAGTTTGTGTTTGCTCTGCGTAGTCAAACTAATGTATACCAATTTATATTTAGGCAAAACCATAGCAAGTTGAAACGAACCAGATTCTGCGTGAGCATACAAAGCATATGAATGTTACATTGGTGCTTATCAGATCACCGAGGCTCCACCGTGACCAATCTTTTTCACAGCGCAATGAGTAAACTATGGTTTGCAAACAAACTGTAAGCTTAACGTGACACTATCTAAAATAGGTTGTCAGCTTTATCTATCCTCTGTTGTTTGCTAACACTAACACTGAAACACTGTTGTTTGCTGCTTCGGTCCAAACTGCACAGCCATGCCGTGTGCAAACTTAAGTAAATAAAACTGAATTCGCAAACGAAATAAACGTTTATGTCGATGAGATCATATTTCCTGGAATTGTATAACCGCATGATTTTTTTTCAAAAATAAAATATTTAATGGAAACAAACCCAGTTCGCTTTGTATAATAAAACATACTTTAAACATCCGTAGAAGATTATCAATCACATCAATGTATATGTGTTTTTCAAAAGACCAACGCCAACAACTCGGGGAAAATTTACTTTTTCAAAGGATGCACAGTATATTGTTGAATTTTGCAAACTCATGGAATACTAGCTCCAAAATTTTTTAGGCAATTTGTTTTCTTATTTGATTTTCAGGTGTTTTCTGTTTAAAAGTACTAAAGTATTATCACCAGTGCAAACTACCGTTCAATAAAATTAAAATTTATGTGATTTTTTCTAAAGGATGCATATTTCTACAAGTTATTGCTGCATTTTTTGCCTCAATTTTTTTTCATTACAAGTTTTCACATGAATTAGTTCTCGTTTCATTTAGCAAACAAAATTCGTTCTTGACAAGATGCAAATTGTTAGCCTTACTAATCAGTACTGTATGTTGCAATCAAGGAAAAAATTCTGCGCAATGGTAAGTTCTCCGGTATCGACAATCCACCATACATACCGTATTTATTCGATTTATACCCCTCGCTCGATTTATAACCCCCCTCGAATTATACCCTCCTTTGGGAGGCGAAATTTGAAATTTTGGCCCCCCTCGATTTATAGCCCCTGATCATTTTTGATACGAACGTAAACAAAAATATTCACTTGTATATTGAATTTTTTGAATATAATAATCAGTGTCAAACGTTTGACGCAATTATTTATGCTAAAATACATTCTAACGAATCTATAGCTGAACAGTTTAATGTTAATTATCATCATAAATACAACATCCTTCTAAAATTTACCATCAAATTTGAAATTTTGCCCCCCCTCGAATTATACCCTCCTTTGAGATAATTGTTTCTTTGTTTTTTGTTTTTTTTCACTAGGCAAGTAATCATGTACACTAGATTTGATATAATTTTATGTAACGACATTTTATTCCATTATATTAAAAAATAATTACAAGCTTGCGGAATATAGCCAACCGGGTAATTGTTTAGTCTTATATTCTTAGATTACTAGTTATAAGTTTTAAAGTTGTAGAGATCATTTATTGCAAAATATCAGTCTTATTGTGACACTTCAGTCTCTAAGTGTTTGAGTTATAATGGCTTGGTTTGCATGCATGGAAAATTACGCAGGGCTTTTCATCCTGCCTTGCCTACTGATAAACATTTACTTATCATAAAAGCTTATCATTGCGAAGGCTTTTCAAGCTTACGTGTAAATTCGTAAGATATAAAATATACTGGTTATAGTCATGTACGTAATCTCGAGTGTTTTTCAGCATTTTAAACTAACTATCAGATCTTCTAGAATATTATATGAGTATTACACACCCCCATTTATCTATATACTGTGTTACAAAATTTGAAATGGCTTGTAAAACCATAATAAGAAACGACAAACCAGCCAGCGTTAATACAATCGTATTTTGCCTAGCAGGTGGTCAAAGACAGCTAAGACCAGCAAAAATACTATTTTCAGAACCAAGTCACTTTCGCATGCCATATCGGCAACGTGTGATAGGTTCAAATATTTAAGCTAGGTCTACCTATCCCCTGTCATTTCCTGAAACTGTAAACTTATCTTCACGTTTCCTTGAAACGAAAATTGGATACAATTGGTGGATTCCAAAAACTGTACGGACTCTGAAAGTATTTCCAGTTGATCCGAATGATTTATAAGAATCGTTTTGATTGCTCCAAGAGATTCCAATAAGGAATGTTGGATGCATTCCAGATATATGAACCAGTCACACAAATCCTCCTCATTATCGTGTAAGCCAGAGTGAGCCAAGTCCTCATTTTCGGTTGAGCTGCAGAGGTTCTGTACAAAACGTCTTGTTAAGAGGCTAGTTTGGCCAGATTGTGCAAAAAGTTTTTGATCAAGAAGACTGCAAACCTGTAAGTAAGTAGAAGGCTGGTAGAATATTTTTAGATGACAATGACAAAGAATCAAACTATCTATTTTACCTTCGAGCAATGGTAAACAATGAAGTCATGAACCTTGTCCATCGTGTCCGTCTGGAAGTCGTTGGTATTCACGCGTCCTTCTGAGTTCTGCTCAGAGGCAAAATTCAAGGACAAATTTGTATTTTCCATCCAGTTATCCATTTTTTGATGGTTTGATGTTATTGAATGATGGGATTTTCTAGAAAAAACAGAATTTAATTTTTTTAAATTCCAGAAACGCATCTAAACAATTATCGTATATATTAGGTTTTTATTACCTGTATACCAACAACTTTTACAAAAAGCGGAGTAAGATGTTTGCGGCACCGAAGAGCGGACGTGACTAAATATTCACACCTTTTGATAGCATAATATATAGAAATATGCGAGATAGTGTCAAGGACGGTAATAACTGATAAGCATTTCAGTTATGTGATAAGCAAATATTGCAAAAACGATAAGCAGCAAGTAAAATTGAAGCTGCACCAGAATGCTCAGCAGTGTATACAGAAAAACGCGAATACAGCCTTTGCGAATCTTCCATAAAGCACCTTCAAAAAGCCAAAGTGAAAATCACATAAGATGGTACACTATAGTGGTAACAGCTATGATTTAAATATGTTATCGAACTTCTCCTATAAAATAGACTCTTCTAATCATCCTTGGTCGAAATGATTTTTGATGGATAATGAATTGTAAATTTATTCAAAAACTTAAGTACATCATTACATATTTTTTGATACTACATGTAACACTTCATGGACGCACCAAATCTGCTTCCCAAGAAAAGATTCTTTAAGCAATATATGCAATTTCGTCTTCTCTTTTGTTTTTTTCTCTGCTAAACAAAAAGTCTTAAAGCCGGCATCGCTATGTTTTTTTGCAACTAGTTACTAGTCGTCTGAGACAAGTCAAAAGCAAGCGACAAACGTATTGTCTTCTCCAGACAAATTCTACAAATATAAAAAAGAGCTACGTCCTTATCTGGAGTTTGAAAAAAAAGATTTTATATAAAACACTTATAGCACAAACTGTTACAATTTAAATCTGACTTAGCTTACGATCTGTTTAGAGATTTGGTCATATATCGTGTTTTCCACATTTACTTACATCAAGTAAACATCCTACATTTAATTCATAAACTCAAATAAATATTTATACAAAATGAACAAACTGCTGTGCTGATTTCAGAATGGTGATTTCATTTAATAAATCTGTCCGTCGATGTATTTATATTATAACTTGACATTGATTTATTTCAAGGTGGTGTGCTCTGACGTTAATTTGATTTTATCTTTTAATAAAACCGCTATCATTTATAAAGATAAGCATATAAAGATTACACAACTAGTTCCTGGCTGACTACAAAAAATAAATCAAAGTTTTCCTTACATATAAAATGAAATGCAAAAATACATTTTCTAAACAGCTTGACCATAAGGTAAAAAATCATAAAACAGTTAAGAAAATGTTTGAGGAGAGGCAGATTTCGATTGTCGACATTTGCAAAATTGGAACTGTGGTAATATATTTTTCAAAGTTTTTTTGCTTGTAAATCTTTGCACTTAATTTTACCAATTTTTATCTCAGGTACTGGGCATAGTCGTTCTAGGCGTTGGATTCCATTCCTACTTCAAATCGGACTGGTCGCGTTTTGTATTTACCGTAAACGGCACGGAACATGTACCCATGTACGAAGCCTGTCCACTTTTGGAAATTCCAAACTGTCCTAGTATCAAATTGGAAAGATATTTTGTGGTCACCATAGCAATCTGCTTTTTAATTTCACTGATTGGTCTTCTGACATTGCTACTGTTAGACGTGCACGACATAAGATACAGAGTTGTGGATGCTGGTTATCATGGAGTGTCTTGTGTGTTGCTGTTGGCAGCAGGAATTTTGTATATTATATCAGCAGAGCAGATTAACAGCTTGCCTCACTTTAAAAGATTTGGAGAAGTTGTAAATCTGCAAACATCGGAGAAATTATGTGCGGGGGTAAGGTTACTTAAAAATATTATTATATCAACAGAAACCAACCATATTTTAGATATATGGATGCTAATGGTTGTTTACAGGTTTTAAACATTCTTAATGGGATTTTGTATGGAGCAACAGGAGTTCTAATTATCTTAAATAAATGATAATGCGTCATCCGGTGACTTTGATATAAAGTTGGATTTCGGGTACGACTTTGTTGATATATTTATATTTATATTCACATCGAGAATTGAAGACATCGTGCAACCTGATGAATATGCAGATACGAAAATTGCCATTAATATAATTAGTGAAAAAATAATGTTTTTACAAACGTGCGAAAACATACGCTGTTCGATTGGATAAATTATTTTCTCAAAAACCAACGTTTATTATAATCTGACTTATTTTTATATAGCAAAGTCCAAAAACATCAAACTGGTTTAAAAATGAAATAAATGTAAACCGAAATAGGAAACTTTCTATCGTCAGACATTTTGACATTGACATTATCGATTTAATTTCTACCTATTATTGATTTCGCAACCAGATTAAAATAAGTTAAGAAAAACCAAAAAAATATTTATTGATTTAATGAATCTATCTCTTGTATCGGCAAGGAAACAAATAGTATTCCAGTGCTACATGTTTTAACTTACTACATCGCATAATTTTTATGGAAAGTAATTATGTGTTAATTTTAAACAGACTGGCAGTAGTTTTTAAACAGAAGTGATTAGTTGATTGCTTGTGTATCAGCGTAATCAAATAGAACTTTCAAAGAGGGTACTCTTAGATAAATTGATAAAATCTTTTGCGCACACTAATAAAACCAACAAACTGGAATAAAGTAAAAAATAAGGCACATTCTAAATGTAAACATAGTTCAGTTTTTTTGGGCTAAGCGCTGTTTTTATTATTCAATTAAACTGAACAAGTAGGTAATTTATTTTTTCCAAAATCTATTTTCTACTTAGACTTACAACTTAAAAACAATTTGCATAAAATAAGGAATTGCTTGAAAAACATATTTTTTAAAATGATACGCAATACATTTTAAAACACTAAGTCTGGCAATTTTGATAGTCAACTGAATTGATTGCTTATATGAAACTAGATTATTTCTGGTATTCATTTAAACAATAATAATTTCAAGCCAAAAGCATTAGTTGTAAATTGTAGTAATTGTGTTTTATATGCAGTAGGCCTAACTGTTGTAAAAACATTCAAACAATTATATCGAAGCACAGTGCCAAGTTATATCAAAATGGCAACGCCCTTAGTTTTAAAGTGTCTATCAGTAAACCAAAAGCTGGACAATTTAATTTTACATCGCATAGTTAGCCGAGTTACCTGGGATTCTAGCACGTTCACCTGGAAACTAGAAAAATCCCACAAAACACTAATTCCGTTTTATTCCATAATTTATCTATTTTTGGGTGGAATCCTATTCACAATCCCATTGGTTTTTCTTGTGATAAATTTTCTGTGTGATTTAAACTTGTTGGAATTTCCTGTAGTAATTGCCTGGTTATTTGTGTTTGTTCTGGCGTCGTTTCCATTTTTATTGGACTTTATAATGTATTTGTACGGTGGCGATATTATACTTTGTGCAAATTATCTGTTGGAAAGGCAGCTGCACGTAGAAAATACATTTATCAGTTTTGACGATATTGATAAAGCGTCTCCAATACCTGGTAGGTTTTCAAAATTTCTACAAAAATTTGTAATTGTTTGACTTCCTTCATATTTTTCTCTACAATTTTCAGAAATTCGTAAAGTTTTAACTGGATCAAACCCAGATTGGTTTGGATTAGTTTTGTTCTTCCTATTTGTTAACGTTCTGCTTGCCAGTTTTGCCATTCCACTTTTTGGCATTCTCAACAAGTTGGACCCAATAAGTGTATTTGTTTATCTGACCATCGGCCTTTCAGAAAACATTTTTTACCAAATTGGTTTCTGTGTTCTAAAACTAGTCTTAACCATTCCAGGAGCTTACGCAGCAACAAGTATTGTGCGCTCGTTTCTTCCACTTTTGCTATGTTTAGGTGTGTCATTTGTTAAAATCCAGCTTTTTATTTACCATCAACCTCCAGACAAAATTTCGTCTAAAATTATAAACCTGTATAGAGAACAGTGCATCTGTTTTCATATTCTGGAACCGTTTTTGTCATTGTTTTACTTCATTGCTTTAACTGCTATATTTTTTGGATCAATATTAGCTATAAATGGAACGCTGCTGGGATGGAAGTTTTTACCGTTAAATTTTTACGCAACAATACCCGTGTTTGCTATTATATTATTAGGACATCTGGAAGTTTTCATGAGAGGAGCTTGTGCTTACAGTGATCTGTGCGAGAACATACTGAGGAATTGGAAGAAACATTATTTAAATAGAGCTGTATTTTTAAGAGGTGAAAGTAGAGTGGTGGTTAAAAGAAAGTTGAAGTCGTTAAGGTATATTCAGGTAATTGCTAAAGGATACGGATATATATCAAAAAGCTTTAGAAGAAATTATATATTCATTTTGCAAGGAAGAGTAACTGATAGTGTGCTTTTGTTTTCCTATAAATTAAAAGAATATGTGTAAAAAATTGATGTTTGTAATAAATTGGATAAAATTTTACAATCGACAAATTTACAATCTCTGCCAAAAGAACAATTTCATTTTCCATTTTTTAGTTTATTGCTGTATGTTCGTTGTGTTGTGATGCAATTTGCAACAGTCAATAAAGTACTTTAGAAGCAGTGATTGGAAGAAATTTGCTTCCAGATTTCTTCATTTTACAAGCACGATATTTCAATTTAAAATAGTTATTTTGTAGACACGTGTAGTAAAATAAAAATTATATTTGAAATCTTACATAATTGAGGTTACTTTTTGTTTCTATTTGTTTCTAATTAGCGGTTAAAATGAACATCATACAATATTTATATAAAAATAAAAAATAAATAGGCAATCACGTCTGCCCTAGGATAGGAAAAAAACCAATGCTGTTACGGCATCCAAATTAGAATTTGATAGAACTGTCAAACATTCGAATTATAAATAAGTAGTACTGAATAAGTAATCCATGGATCGTTACGTCTATATAATGTTGCCTTTTTACAGGTATGCTAGTTACAAATTAAGCATCTACCTATTTAGTTTCATTTCAATGATTTGTCTAAAAATGCTTTTATGCTGAGTTTGAATGTGTTTGAAACAATGAAGCATTGCTGAGTTTGAATAAAATAAATATGCTTTGGTGTAGTGCTTATGGTGGAATATTCATTTATTTTATAAATCGATATTGCATATTATAATAGTTGGCGTTACTATTTACTATTTACAGGTTTCGTGATTTAAAAAAATATCCGTACATTTTTGTTAATGTTTTTTCCTATTTGTCCACAAACATAAAAATCATCAATCATCCCAACTCATATAAGCATACATAAGTGTTCATCAGTATTGACTTTGATAAGAATTGTAATCCCTTTCCACACGTTATCAGGGAAACTTGCTGCTTGTAAAACACCACATACAACGGGATGACTTTGCAAAAAAGTTTTTAGCACTATTCCTTTCCACGAACAAAGTAAAACACGGAAAATGCAATTAGATATTTGCTTTTAAGAACTGAGAACAACGATTGGCAGAATACAAAGTCTTTTATGGTAGGTCATGTTATAAAATACAAAGTCAGCTTCTTAATGTGTATCCCATGGAAATCTGAGTAATTTTGATGCTGTGCAATTCCACTTTAAATATTAAAAAAATCTTTTTCACACAACTACTGATTTATGCTGGCCTGGCCGCACGATCTTTTCTACACTCTTTCAAAAACTCGTCAAAATGTTCACCTTCCTTGCATTTGTTCAGTAGTACATTTTTGCATAAAGCGCTGACAACTGCCGTATTGTCTGGTCTGGGCTGCAAGGTTCTGTTCGTCTTTCTGGTCATTTCAGCCAAATAGTCCACAATTTCATACCAGAGTCCAAACGTGTCGAATCTCACTTTTCGGTCCAAGTGCTCTGTGCAGATTGGAGTGTCTGTTGCCCTGCTGCTGTTTTCTTCTGTGGTCGTGCTGCTGTGAATACTTTTACAAACGACAGAAGTTACCACTGTCACAAGCACCACAACTAAGGCTTTTGTAAAAATGGTAGCCATTATTGCTGCAGAATTAAAAGGTAAAGAAAGAAAACTGCAAATGGATTTATAAAACTACTAAAAAATTGTGTTTTGTAACAATAAAAAAACGCTTTGAAATAAGGTGCTTTGTGAAATGACGACTGTACGGTAAGTACTGAATATAGGCATTTTTCAAAAAAAAACAATACGAGTATGATTTCAATAAATGCTCGTCGCTACGCTTATCACTTACTGATAAGTATGCCAAAGATAGTTTAGGCATACAGTTTAGTAAATGGACTGTGCAAACAAGTCTACTTTTTGCAAACACAGTCGATGATAACAATGTTAAATGATAAATACTCCACAGTGCATACATGATAAACGTTTATTGTAATTACATAAAACTGTTTGGTGTAACAAAACCAGAAAATGAAATTTCACCTTTGAGAATATCGATAATCTATGCAACTGAATGAAAATTCTAATATGTTCTCAAAAGATTTCCGGTCAGGATGGTAGAGTTTCACCCCTTGTCACCGCATCTTGAACACCTTCAAATTTGTCTTATTATGTGACACGATCCAGTAGCACAATTTTGCACTTTGCAAGACGCTACACAAGCTGTTTTTCCATTCCATTGGCAAGTTCGTAATTGAGCGGGTTTTTGATTGGTGGTATATACAACACATAGGTAAATTAGAATTTTTGTATTTTTTGCTTCTACGAGGTATGACCAGGACACTTTTTTGGTAGGTTCAGAGAAAACAAATTTTTAATTTGACCACTTTCGAGTTCAAGTTTAGAAATTTATAATTCATTG
The DNA here is from genome assembly GCA_029691765.1 of Entomobrya proxima. Classification (NCBI taxonomy): domain Eukaryota; kingdom Metazoa; phylum Arthropoda; class Collembola; order Entomobryomorpha; family Entomobryidae; genus Entomobrya; species Entomobrya proxima. Next base: position 42,518,099 of record CM056172.1, read on the forward strand.
AAATAATGAAAATTTGAATAGTAGTCGTTTTCTTAAAATACTCTGGACTATTTTCCATCATTTAACACTATTTTATCTACACAAACCAGCTCTTAACTTTACGTAATGCCTAACTGCAGTATAATATATTACTACAGTGGGACTTACTAATATTACAAAATCAGTAAAGACAGCAAGAGCAAAACGTCGAAAGAAGGAATTTAAAGCTTAAGAGATAACCAAAAGGTTAAAATCATATGGAGTTCATGGCGTTTAAAGATTAACCCATTCATAAACTAACAAACTTGCAGAGATTGAAAACAATATATGTGTTGCTGCCATTTCCCAACGGCGCACAAAACGATACTAAGTATCATTCCAATACCTGCAATTGCAAACAGTGGCAAAACTATGTTTATTGTTATGTATTCATTAGTTGCCAAATTTGAGGACTTCTGAGAATACATAGAAATTTTAACAAGATAGAACAAATGGTTTGTCCAATGCAACACAAGTCCAGACTAAATCTTTAACATTGCCGATTTTAGCATCCAGTACCTATTTGCTGTGTCAATTAGTAACCTTGATGATCTTGCTAACATTGGTTGCTTTATAAGTTGGCACGAAGGCTTGATTTTTTTACGATCAATGTAAAATGTTTCTTCTAGTTGGTATTTAAGTCCTTCAAACCATATTTTGTGACCCATTCCCATGATTTTATTTGTAATGTAATCAGCTGATGTCAAATTGCTTCTTTGGTCTCTATTGTATATTCGAATACTACTGTTTAAAAATTCCGATATCTTATATACTTTAAAATCAACTTTGATATTCAATCTTCTTTAAATGATCACTGGACTGATAAACAAGTATGTGACCTTGTTCAAATGCCTGCCTAAGCGAAGTGAAAGTCAATGAGCGAAACACGGTAACTACAGTACTTGTAATTGAATTCTCATATACTGTACATATTATAACAAAGCAAAATGAAATCAAGGTAAGATTCCACGTTTCCAGCTTTGGATTTTGCCGAAAAATTAATCTTGCAGGTAGAAACCCAGAATCTATCAATTGCTCTTTTGACAAGTTTTTAGACGTACATATTACTACAAATAAAATAAACATACAAACCAGAAACACCCAGGTAGACCATTTAAATGGCGCTGTCTAGACGGTTAAGTATTCTGTTACATTGTACGCACTTTGAACGGATTCGCAATAGTATGGATACAATGGCAAACGATGCTCCATAATAGTTGAAGAAATCCACTCGAGTCCTGGATGGTTGGGAGCATATTGCCTTGTTGCAACAAACTGGAAAAATATTATGTTATAAGAATCCATCCATTTAGCATGCTCATCTTCATAGGGATTGCTAATTTGAAATGTGAAGTTATGTACTTCTTCTAGCGTAAGGCGTCATCCATTAATGACATCACTTTTAGGGGTCGGTGGGTCACTCGGGTCTAAAGGTGACGGCCTATGTTATGTGTCCTATCCTGCAATGTTAAAAAATAGTGACAGGGGTCAGTGGGTCACTTGAAAAATGGGTTTTTTAAAGTGACGTCATTAGTGGACGATGCCTAAGAAGGGTCATTAGTTCCATTGAACAATGCTTTGCATGCTTTTGTGTAGTATTTTTGAACAATTGTATTGATTCAATACTATTGAATACCAGTACGAACATCAGAATACAAAATTGCGTGCATAAGTCTTGAATTTGTATGTTTTCTAAACAGCGTTTTGTACAACATGATTGAATTCGATAATATTTGAGACACTGTGAGTGGAGAAGATGTGCACATGCACACATGTTGTGACTGCAAATAAATAAGTTTCATGAAGCACATTTTCAAACAAACTTAACTCCTTAAAATTTTGTAACATTTCAATTTGAGCCTCAACAACGGCGATGCTTGCAACAAAAACAAACACCGTATTTGGTTTTGTGACCATGTAGCGAAACAGCTTAAAAACTTTGTCATTTTCTTCTCTGTTATAATAAAGTATCGTAAGAATTACATGAGATGGCTGAGTGAAGCGACATATCTCCAGCGTTTCCCATGAATATAACAGTTTTTGATTCGTGGCAATTCTAATCTGACGCACGCTTACTACGGCAGTAAATTCGTATGAAACGTTTTCCATTCCGTACAGCGATATTACAAAATCACGTTGCGGCAATTGGTCCATTTCATGAACTAAATTGTGCAAAAATGTTTCTGTCGCAGGGTTCACTGGAGATTTTGTTTCATAACACAAACAACATCTCGAAAGTATAAGAAACATTAAACCTTGTAAATTCGCCATTAAAAAATGCAGAATGATCCTTAAGGTTTTAAATTGTGAATGAATAATGGAGTTTATAGGTTTATAGGAATAAGTATTTCCTACGACAACTTTCCACCATACCAGTGGCAAATGCTGGTGAAAGTATGGATGTCCAAATTCAAGTTCTAAATTGACGGGTTCATAAAACATGAATTGATGCTTGTAGGTTTTTAATAATTTATTACGAAGGCAAAATTTTTTTTTCAGAGTTTTCAAAGGTACATGTAAAAGCATGCAAATAAAGTAGCCATCATGGTACGCGTTGGCCTAAAATATCAACTCTACTTTGAAATTTGGTATTCGGCGATGGCATTTAAAGCACTTGGTAAGTTTCCGTTTGAACTTTTTAACCTTTACGGAAGTGTGCAAGCTTAACCATTAAACATCGAAATTGACACCATTCATTGTCAAAAACGCCACTCATTCGAAATTCTGGTGCTTTTACTAAGCCAACTTAAAAGTTATTGGGTTCAAGGAAGACTTCAAATTTGACTGATACAATCTTATCGACTAAAAGATAAAGTATACGATACGTATAATACGTAAGAACTAAAAAATAAGTACGGTAGTGGGGTAGTGCCAATACTTTTTATACCACCATAATATGTAATTTACACACTTATAAAGACTTTCAGTGTGTTTTTAATAACCCTATATCACCGGAACTACCAAACTAATTATACTGCTTTAGTCATTAAAATGTTGAATAAATTCCTCCGGGTTTATTCCACACGCGTTTTACAAAACTTGTTTCAAATTATTTGTTAAAATTGTAATCAATCAAACTATTCAAACGACTTGTCCATCGTATTATCATTACTCTTTTTGGACATCAAGCTTACAATGACGGAAATTGGAAATGCATACACTGTATAGTTTAGTGAATGGCGAATATTAAAAAACAGACATTTCGGATTTCAAAGAGAGTGCAGAGCAGACGGAAAGGAGAAGGGACAACAAAAACAAACGTCAGCTGTGTGAACTCGGCAAGCCGAACCAACCTGTTGTTGTTGTCGTGCACAGTGCAGAGCTGAGGTGCTTTAAAAGCACTGCTTTTGGGAAAGGACTTGATTTGGGTTATCCTCACAGTAATTTTTATTGTGCCAGCTATTGATAAGGTGGGAGATGGCTTTTAATTAATTTATTTGTCATAAAATTTCTTGTGATAAGCTGGTCTAAATTTTAAATCGTTTCAGTTCTGTGAAGTTGTGGAGTTCACTGAAAAAGCCTTCTTCAAGAAGGGCAGCAGAATGGAAGGTGAACCGAGGGGTAGCGGGACATCCACGTCTCGAGGAGCCACTGCAAGCAGGAAGAGCACACGGAGGTCAACCCCCGGAGCAGGTCAACCACTTCCTCTCACTTTGCAAGTGGGATATTCTCCAGTTTGGACTGTGTTCGATCAACCCGAGGTGAGCTAAAATAATCAATTTTTAATCAAATGCTAACTGATTGATTTACTGATGAGTTTTTATCGATTGTAGCTTCTGGAGATGATCTTGGATTATACAATTCATGACAAGAATGCAGAGAAGCGGCTGAAAACGTTGAGAGAGGTGCGACTGGTGAACAAATGTTGGTTGACCGGGGTGACCAATGTCATGAGGACGAACAAGGAGCCGCTGTTCAAGCTGCAGTTGACAAAGGGCAACTCCCTGAACGGTGCCCCGGCTGTCAAAGCCCAAGGAAAGCTCTTGGACGCGTTTGCTAAACGTATTAAAAACCGAGTGGAGAAACCCTTTCCAACATTCAGCTTGAAGATTTCAAAGGAGTTCTTTCGACTTGAAAATTTCGATAGCTTGGTGGCCTTTCTGCGTCAGTGTGCTGGGGGTCTTGTGAAGTTGGAAATGGTTATACCGGAACACGGAGGATCCCTTCCTGGTATGCTGCCCATAGCGGATTTACCCATTTTGCAAAAGTTTGTTGTGGGCTTTCCTCACGAAAATGTTGCTGTCAACTTGTCGGACAATGAGCTGGATTTCGGACACCCGACATCCGTTACCTTTCTGATTAACAGCTTTCTAAACAGAGCTCAATCTCTTAAGGAGTTCTCCATTCCTCTTTTCGGTCCGAATAACATTGCTTGTACTGCCCCACTTGGATTTGAGATTCTTGCTCTACCAGAGTCAATCACAAGTTTGGATCTAAATTGTGTAATGACAAACAAACATCTAGAAGTGCTCTTTAGAAACAAGTTACCAGGTTTGCGGAGCGTGGAGTTAACTTTGGACAACACTTCCTCCTATGCAGACGGTCTCCTTACAAAAATTTTCAACAATTTTCGTGAACACTTGGAAAGCCTGACAATATGCGGAATGACTTACCTCGGCCCTCCTCGGAAGACTAATTTGGTGCGTTTCCCTGTGATGAAAAAACTGACTGACTTGAGAATTTTCAGCAACACTTTTGAGTTGGTGGATCATCATTCACCACTCAATCAGTGCTTTCCGAAATTAGATACGCTCAGTATCTATGATCAGACGCCACATGCTGAGCAAATGGACAACAAGTACACCTCTCAACGTACTCAATGCTTTGGACCTGTCTCTGATTGATGAAAATGAAGCAGGGAGTAGTTCTGCTTATCAACTCCCCCTGAACCTAGAATCCATCAAGAGTGTTCATTTGGCCTTTCCAAACGTTTGTGACCTTTCGTTGGAACTGCCCTCCGGAACACAAGCGTGTGGACTAAAGTACTTGTTCATGGAAATGAAGCAACTGAAGATTTTAAGTATTCGGGTAACGGGAACTGACTCCATTCTCAACTCTGACTACTGGGACTCTGTCTTCACGGGTGCTCCGGTTGCAATAATAGCAGGTTTACGAGATAATCCGGATTTTCTAACTCACTTTGAACTCAAGGATAGTGTCCCGTCTATCAAGATGTTAAAAGGTATAGGTAAAAAATGGAGACTTAGAATGGCTGTTCTACAATATTAGCTTACTTAATGATTTTTAATACTTTCAGAGCTCCAGACTCTGGATTTGGAAGCCGTTGTTGATAGCACAGATGCCATAGCGACACAAACCCTCATTTCGGATTTGACCTTTACTTTTGCTCTGCTGAAGATGCCAAAGTTGCAGACTCTGTTTTTCTATGGAAGATTCACGGTAATTTGGATCTACTGAAACATTTACTCCTAATCAAAAATTGGCAAATTGTTGATACATTCAATAACATAATTTATTTCTGGTTTATTTTCAGGCAACCAGTGCAATGACAGAGGCATGGAAAAAGGAAGGGCGCAAGCTTGAATACAGTTCACTTCCTAGGCAATAAAAGATTAAACTGGCCAACTTATCATTCAACTATAAACAACCATTGAAAACCAACTCTTTTCTAGCTACTGTTTTTTACCTATAATAGTGTGTCAGAAATTAGTATGTTCAACTTACTATTTCAATAATCATATCATAAAAGTGTTCTACTTATTATGTTTATTACTTGTGTATCAATCATATGTAAGATAATCTGTATTTGTACCAATCTACATTAGAAACAAAAATTTCTCCAGCTTTATCTACTTCTGCTTATTCACGTTTTGTACGTTTGATAATACATTCATTTACTTTTTATTCAAATAATACTAGAAACGTCCTCTGTAATCGCAGATTTGTCCACATTTCACAAAAAGTAATCTGTGGTTAAGACTGCCAATTGATAACCCATATAAACGTAAAATCTTAACTTAATTATAAAATAATAAATAAAATAACCATGTAATATTTGTGTTAACAAATTTGCGAATTTTCTACATTGCAAAAGGAATACAAGTGACAAGGGAATGAATTTACGAATATTTTTAATTGAATCTTTGCTAGTTATGTCGTAATAATTTCGGTTCTTATTTCTTTTCTTTTCTACATACCTTTTCTTGCTTGAATGTGTTAAAACAAACTCCACATAATTTGTACATGAAACATGAATTCAAATAAATAATAGAACAATTGGTTTAAATGTTTGGTTTAGTCATAATGATTTTATCATGTAATAGCTCAGCTCAGCTCATTGTATTAAAATACAACTTTACATCATCATCTTTAGTCATAGTACTTTAGCAATCAATTTATCATTATTTGCTTAGCAAGTTTTCAAAATGCACATTGAGTCATAAACTCTGTCCAATAAATGAAGCAACGACCTACCATTTCAGTGTATCTCAGAAATGCTTCAAGGCATTTACCCCAAACTCACAGTGAATGTTGACCATCTTTCATGGATATTACGCGCCAAGTTTCATAGAATTTGGTTTGAACCTAAAGAAGTTATAGCAAAAGTTCAAAGGTCATCAAAAGTTAGGTGTCCAGAAAATAAAGCAACGATTTTACACATTTTGTATTTTTATTCGCCAGTCTGCTAGAACTGTATCCAAATTGACTTTACAGTATTTAGTAGTTTGTAGTTAAGTAGCTGACATAATAGCTGCAGTGCAATGACTGTGTTTGAATAAAAACCACGAAATTGGCAAATAACTGGAGATCGTTACTACTAAGGAACGGTTAGTGCATTTTTCAATATGCTGAATCCACACATCTCGTCCGAATTATTCTATTTGGAATCCAAAGCATCCAAAATGTATGCAAAATTGCATTTAAACCTAATTTTGACGAGACACGGTCATATATGTATCCTAACGGAAATTGAGGGATTCTTTGTCACTCAGGAAATCATGGGGTAATCAAGATTCTTTTTTATTTTTTAAGTATTCACTCGTACTATTTTAGATAAAGTGTAAGGTTTTATCATATTTGAAATTAAGGATTAGTCTAACATAAATTTTAGTAAAAAATGTAACTAATTCCGACTTCTACTATTGAATGAACGCGAATGAGGAATGACCATGCTATGTACCTGTTTTCATGTACAAGCATTTTACAGCTTGTAATATGTACGTTGGTAGATCCATGGTTTTGGACCATACGTAAATGTTGGCAACACTTTTTAATACATTATAAGCCCAACCCTTGCAAGCATTTTAAAAGTTGTGGCATGCAGAGTCCGATTGCCTCAGCTAGTCCAAAATCCACTAAATTGACAATGCCAGTTTATAAACTGTAAACGTCTTTTGGTGATCGAAATATAATTTCATCAAGCTAAATCCAAACAAATCAGAATGTTTCTTACGTGGTTTTAATCAAACATACACCTTCGTTTATATAAATGAGGAAATTTCACTTGTTTTTCAATGTATTGTAATGTGATTTTAAAAAGAACATTAAACTGCATGGTAAATCTTAAGCTTAAGCTGGCACTAGGATACAAACCTGAAAATTATTCGCCACAATTAGGTTTAAATAAAATTTTTGCATACATTTTGGATACTCTGGGTACCGAAAACTTTATTTAGAAAGAGAAGTGTGGATTCAGCTTATTGAAAAATGCACTAATCGTTCCTTAGTGGTAACGATCTCCAGTTACTTGCTAATTTCTTGGTTTTTATTCAAACACAGTAATTGCACTGCAGCTATTATATCAGCTACTTAACTACTAAATACTGTAAAGTCAATTTGGATACAGTTCTAGCAGACTGGCGAATAAAAATACAAAATGTGTAAAATCGTTGCTTTATTTTCTGGACACCTAACTTTTGATGACCTTTGAACTATTGCTATAACTTCTTTAGGTTCAAACCAAATTCTATGAAACTTGGCGCGTAATATCCTTGAAAGATGGTCAACATTCACTGTGAGTTTGGGGTAAATGCCTTGAAGCATTTCTGAGATACACTGAAAAGGTAGGTCGTTGCTTCATTTATTGGACAGAGTGTAAGTCATAACATAAGTACACACAAAATTACTATTTCGTTGTTCCGAATCGGAACTTCGTCCATAATAGAACTGAGGCTCTCCAGTGGAACATAATTTGGTGTGTTTTTCTTGAAGCTTTCTTTCGCTTTCACCAGAATTGAGAGTTAGGTGCTGATGACGACGACGACATTGTCGTCACGACAATTGAATTTTTATTGACGTCGAATGAATTGTCAGATGCGAGATCAAGCAAACCGGATTAATAACCGAACTTCAAAAGTTTGCTAAAATGACAGGGAAAGAGTTAAGCCTCGTCCTGGAAAGGGTTCAGGTGCCACCGGAAGTGAGGCAAAGGTACCAGGAAAAGTTAAAACGGGAAAGGGCGACTGCCGAGGTGTTTCAAAATGAAAAGGTAACCAACTTGTCTTAATTTAGTTGAAATTGATTGATTTTAATTCGCAAAAAAACTAATTTTTGTAATGTAATTTGTACAGTTGCTGGAGAAGATTGTAGGTCATGTGATCTTCTCCCTTGAAGACCCTGAGGAATGGCTAGTTTCCGAAGCGTGTAACTTGCGATTTGTGGGGTATTCCTGGTTCAAAGCGGTTTCCGATTGTCTCCGAAACCGGAAGGAGGGTCTGATCGATCTCAATCTGGAGGATAGTGACGAAGGGAGTGTCAACTTGCTTAAGAAACTTGTGGAATTACTGAAAAATCGACCAGGACGCTTAAATGAAGTGGTACCGTTGTTAGAACTGGATTTACCTCCAATTCTGTTCAGTTCCCCGAATCTTCCCCTTCTGACAACCTTGTTAACCGATTTCGGAGAAGGATTGTGCTACTTGGCTTTAAGACTGCCTACAAATGGAGCTGAAATTTATCTGCTTCCTGGATTAAATCTTCCTGTTTTAAGGGAATTAAGGGTCACTTACGATAGCAGTTGGGAGGTTAATTATCACCCGAGAAATGTGGTAGACACTACAGCTCCAACGATCCACTTTATTCAAGCTATTCTTCAAGGAGCAGGAAATTTGGTCAAGTTTACTGGGACCACAAACAGTTTGGAGACAAGGTTGCCACTTGACTTTGAAAAGTTAAATGTACCGGAATCGGTCACTGAACTGAGATTGGGTGTTTTTCAAAATGCGGAAGCCCTTGGGGAACTGGAGAACTACCATTTGCCAAATTTGAAGCTTTTGCTGCTACGACTTGGTCCGGAACCAAGTGACACGGAGACGGTGTACAGAATTCTGAAGAAGTTTCGATTGACCTTAAAAACGTTGCAGATTACGGGTTGCAGGAAAGCTGAAGAAAAACTCGGGGAGTTGACAAATCCCACTTTGGTCCGATTTCCGGTAATGACAAAGCTGGAGGAACTGCTGGTTGTGGATTCAAACATAGTGCAGTTATTAATGCCTGGACAGAAGAACTTGACCAATTTATTTCCTAAACTGAAAAATGTTCACTTGGCTGCTCAGTCCTTTAAGGAATTAACCAAGTGGATTGGGGGATCGGTTTATTCCAAGGTTGGTCAACTAAATTTGAGTCTGTTGGATGGGGAAGGGGACAAGAAGGGAACGGTGACAAGAAAGGTGATGGCAGAAGTGAAGTTGGCCTTTAGAAATGTTACGGAACTTCAAGTTCAGATTTATGGAAAGGAGAAGTCGGGATTAAAGTTTATTTTTGAGGATATGACAAAGCTGAAGAAGTTGACGTTGGTGGTTTTAAAGGATAGAAGTGAAGATGGGAGCATGACATGTCAGGAGTGGGATTCAGTTTTTACCGGTTTTTCGGAGAAAAGGGTGGTGGATTTGGAAAAGGATAGAAATCGGAAGGAGTGGACCAGCGTGGTCTTGAAAAATGATCCTAAACGACCTTCGATTAGAAGATTAATAGGTTAGAAAAAGGTTTGGTATTTCTATTGAACTATTATTTTAAGAATTTTAAAAAGTTAATGTGATTTTTTGGTTTGATATTTTTAAGATTTGGAGTTTCTGTGTTTGTACCAAGAAGCTAGGGCGCCGTTGCCTTTGGGACCGTTAAAAAATCATCCGGATTCAATTTCTGATGTTACCTTTCAGTTTGCTCTGCTGAAGATGGCCAAGTTGACCAAGTTGAGATTGTTTGGTACATTTAGAGTAAGCACATTTTGAAATCATAATTATTTTACTAACTTTAAACAATGCTTTATGTTTTAATAAACTACTTGGAACTATTTTGTAGACTTCAAAGTTAATGACCCGTCGTTGGAAGCAGGAGAAGGGTACAGAAATCCAGTACATTCCAAGCTGGTTCAGACGAAACCCGGATGATTTAATGGGCATTGATTAAACTTTTCTTTAAACTGATTGAGTGCTTTTTCGTTGGTATAACGCTATCTAATAGACGATAATCGTAATAATCAAATGTTGGATTGTACCATGTATTGAGTTCAATGTAAGTAATGCAAGTCTAATGTCGGGGATGTCTCTAATGATCTGTACTGGAGGGGTAACCTTTTTAATGAATTACGTGAAACTAGTAAGTCATAGAACCTCATGTAAGTGTTTTCACCGCAAAAGAGTATAAATAAATTAAATGAAGCCAATGTCATTAAAAAATAAGATTTCTCGTGAAACATTGTAGTTTCACAAGAGTCGCTACATACTATTTATCAAGTACAAATGAAATTCATCATTTTAAAGCTATAGACTATACCTATTATATAACATCCTTTTAATCAAAACAGGAATTAATATAAATTTAAAGAAATAAGTTAAGTAGCTATTCAACATAATAATCTTATCTTGACCAATTGTCGCTCAATCTCTGAGATCATCTTGTCCATGACGAAAACGCCATCACTCTTGAGGTTCATTTGCCTTCGCTTCACCCCGGATCAAGCTCAGCATTCCCTGGCACATGTTCTTCAAGCAGGCACGAAAGTCTTGTCCACTGGCTGAGGAATTCAAATAAAACTTGATTAATAACTAATAATTAACAAGGACAAAAACAATATCCCCAAAATAAATAACTTACCAGAATGCACAGTCTTAGTTCCCGAAGAAGATTGGACACCAAGACTGAGTTGGAGAGCGTTGTCAAATTTAATAACCACCTTTTTGGTACTATCCCCCTTGGCCATTGCTTTAGCTAACTTGTCAACTTTCACGGATAACTCCTGCTCTTGTGGAGTGCCCACTTCTACAAATTCAACAGATCAAAAAGGGATTAACCTTCCTGCACAATTAAAAGATAACTGCTTAAAAACGTCTATTTGTTTTAAAAGCTTACCATCTGCAACGCGACAAAAGTCCTGAATGTCATGCCAACTGCCCCGTTCCATTTTCTGACTCAACAGACTCTGGACACCTTCCGTCCTCTCCAGTTCCTCTTGACGTCTGTCCAGTTCCGCCTCCTTGTCCTTCAGCTTCTGAATTTGCTCAATTTGCGACCTTTCCAACTCAGCAATTTCACGGACCATTTCCTGGACCTGGACTTTCTTAAAGAAAATCTCCTGCTCCTTGATAACCACCACCTTCTCCCTAATACTCAAATCAGTAGCCTTGTCAACATTTTGCTTGTCTATTTCCTGTAACTTCGCCTCTAATTTTTCCAGCGTTTCCATTTCTTCCTTGACTTCCATTTTCTGAAGTTCAAGTCGCTGCTTTTCAAACTGACACCTCTCCTCAATCAAATTAAGCTTCTGTTGGACAAACTCTTGCCTCTGCGTTTTAAAATCCAACTGTTCAGCGACAAACTTTTGAAGCTTGTCCCTCAACGCCCTAATTCCGACCTTGTACTCCTTTTTATCTTTATTCACTTGCTCACGTTCTGAGTCCAACTTGGCCCGCTGGGCTTGAAGCTCCTCATTCTTCTTTTGTCGATTCTCCTCCAACTTAACCCACTCATTGTTCAAATCCTCCTGTAGCTGAAGAACCTTCTGAAGCTCCTTTCCCAGAACTTGGTCAACGTCTTTAAATAATTTAGACAGATCCTGTTGGATGATATCCTCCGAGGTGGAAGTGGAAGCACAAGGTTGGTCCATAATTCCCTTCTGATTATGATCTGCCATGGTTCCACCTGAAAAACCGACACAATTAAGTTACAAGTCAACCTTTTCTCCTCCTTTAACGGAATCAACACAAAGCTACAGGTATCATAACTTAATTGATAATTCCTTTAAATTATTGCAAAATCAACATTAAGCTTACCAATAAATCCCCAAATCAACAGCAATTTTGGTCTTGTAACTCTGCTAGATTGTTCCTAAGCACGCAAGTCTCAAATGTCAATGCCAAGTTGATTTGATTGTTGAGTTGAGTCACTGGTAATATCGGCAAGTCCTTCAAAAACAGACCACGCAAGTCACTCTTTCTGATTTACTAACCCCAGTTTAGTCTCTCGCTGAATAAATAACTAAAAGTTGGATTAAAATAATTAAAAGGTTAACTGCTAATTAAGTTTAATCAACTTTCCAGTTTAATTTGCCAGGAAACTGAAATTAAACTAGAAATGATTACACGCAAGCAAAAGTGTGTGAATGTGATCGATCTCCAGCAAGCAGCTATGAAAAGCATAGATAATTCCTGTACCATTGAGAGCAGTAGCCTGGCGGTATCATTTGAATGGTTTGGTCAGCTCAGCTGTGAGCCTCAGTTCGGCTTGCTAAAAACCCCGAGACTGTGAGAGACGGGAAGGGTGAACACAGGCAGTTGTCTAGAGGTTATCTTTTTGGAAAGGACTTGGGTTATCATCGCTGAAATTTTTATTCTGCTAGCTATTGATAAGGTGATTGATAAGATAAGGTGGGAGAGGGCATTTATTTTTGATAAAGTTCGTAGTTATAAGCTGGTCTAAGTTTTCAATCCTTTCAGTTTGGGCTCTGAAGTTCTCTGGAGAAGGGCGAGACAATGGAAGGTCAAGGAAAGGGCACTGGCGCTAATGTGTCTCAAGAGGCCACTGGAGACAGGAGGACCACAACCCCCGGAGCAGGTCAACTACTAGCTGCTCAACAGGAGGGATATTGTCCAGTTGGGACCGTGTTTGGTCAACCCGAGGTTAGAGAAATAATATTTAATTAACTGCTAACGGATTGATTTACTGATAAGTTTGTATTGATTGTAGCTTCTGGAGATGATCTTGGATTATGCAATTCATGACGAGGATTTGGAGAAGCGGGTGATAACGTTAAGGGCAGTGCGACTAGTTAGCAAAAGGTGGTTGACCGAAGTGATCAACCTGATGAGGAGGAAGAAGGAGCCAATGTTCAAGCTTGAATTGACAAAGGACAACTCCCTGAAGGGTGCTCCGGAGGTGGAAGCCCAGGGAAAACTGTTGGATGTGTTTGCTAGAACCGTAAGGAATCGTGTGGAGGGACCCTTCCCAACATTCAGCCTGAAGATTTTGGAGGAGTTCTTTCGACTTGAAAATTTTGATAGTTTGGTGGCCTTCCTGCGTCAGTGTGCGGAGGGATTTGTGCAGTTGGAAATGATTATACCGAAAAACGGAGGATCCCTTCCCGGACAACTGCACATAGTGGATTTGCCCATTTTACAAAAGCTAGTTGTAACCTTTCCTGACAGAAAACTGGCGGTAAACTTGTTGGACAAGGAGCAAAATTTCGGACATCCGACAAACGTTACCTTTCTAATTCAAAGCTTTCTAAGTAGAGCTCAATCTCTTAAGGAATTCTGGATTCCTCCGATTGGTCCGAGTAACATCGTTTATCCTGCCCCGATTGGATTTTGGATTCTTGCCCTACCAGAATCAATCACAAGTTTGGATCTAAATTGTGCAATGACCAGCGAGCAGCTCCAAGTGCTGGTCAGAAACAAATTACCAAGTTTGCGGGAACTGCTGATAAATATTCATAACGCTTCCTACGCAGACGGTCTACTTACAAAAATTTTAACCAACTTTTGTGAACACTTGGACAGCTTGTTAATACGTGGAATGGTTTACGACGGTCCCCCTCGGATGACTAATTATGTGCGCTTTCCTGTGATGAAAAAACTAACTGTGTTGAAGAGTTGCAGCAACACTTTCGAATTGGAGGCTGATCATCCGCCACTTAATCAGTGCTTTCCGAAACTAGATACGCTGGGTATTTATGATCAGACGCCACAAATGCTGCACAAATGGACAACAAGTACACCCATGAACTCAATCCGCGATTTCGGTTTGTCTCTGACTGATGCAAATTTAGCAGAGAGTAATTCTGCTTACATGCTCCCGCTGAATCTAGAGTCCATCCAAAGTGTTCATGTAGCCTTTCCTAACGTTCGTGAACTTGGATTGGACCTGTCCTCTGGAACACAAGCGTGTGTACTAAAGTACTTGTTCATGGAAATGAGGCAACTGACTTATTTGCGATTTAAGGTAGTGGGAACTGAGTCCATTATCAACTCTGACTACTGGGACTCTGTCTTCACGGGTGCTCCGGTTGCAATAATAGCAGCTTTACGAGAAAATCCGGATTTTCAGACTCACTTGGAACTCAAGGATAGTGTGCCTTCTATCAAAATGTTAAAAGGTAAAGTAGGTATATATTATGTAGACTTAGTATTGCAGTTTTCATTCATACTCTACAATGTCATACAACTAAAGGATTTTTAATAATTGCAGAGCTCCAGAATCTGTGCTTGGAAGCTGTTGTTGACGGTACAGATGGCCAGGTGACACAACCCCTCATTTCGGATTTGACCTTTACTCTTTCGCTGCTGAAAATGCAAAAGTTGACAAATCTGTTTTTCTATGGAAGATTCACGGTATTTTGATTTGCGCCCACTGTTTAAGAATTGTTGATGCAATCAATATCATGTTTTATTTTTCTGGTTTACTTTCAGGCAACCAGTGCAATGACAGAGGTATGGACAAATGAAGGACGCAAGCTTGAATACAGTTCACTTCCTAGGCAATAAAACATTACATTTGCCAAGCAATCATGAATTATATAATTTTTCTAGCTACTGCTTTTTACGTATAATATTTCGTCAGAAATTAGTATGTACAAGGAATTATCCAATTAATTATAAGTGTTCTACGTATATTTATTGCTTGTATCATTTATGTAAGTTAATTTGTAATTTTACAACTATACTTTGTCTGCTGAAAACAAACGGTCATGAAATATACTAACAATTTTTGTTAGCATTTAGCAAGTGTAACATCATGAACATGTATTAAATTATAAAAAGAAAAAGTTTGAAATGAATTTATGAATACTGAGTTAAGTTTTTAAACAAAATCCTTGGATTGTATTTTTGTTAGTTATGTGGTATCAGTTTGATTTTGATTTATAAACCATTTCTCAGTTTTGCATTTAAAACTTTGTACCATCTACAATTGAATTGAGTGTATTTAGTATCGTCTTTATTATGTCAAAACTTAAGCAGTTTAACAAATAAAGTATTTTACATACCAATTATAAAATTTAAGATAATCCAACTCTCGAAAAACAAAATGTATCGAAATAAATACATTGTTTAAGTATAATAAATTTACGTTTTTACTTCCATATATTGAATTGTCAATAAAATTCCCTACAAAAAATGTCATGCCCATTAACGCGACGTGTTATTGTTATCAAGCTAAGTAAATATCTTCCGTTGCCCCAGCATTGCTTAATTATTAATGCAAACATTTCATAGCATATACTTTATGTGAAAGACACACCCTACGTCATCATTTCTTAAGCTTGTCTCGATAAGCTCTAAACTGGTTTACTTAGGCAAAAAAACCCACATTGGCGAGAAATCTTATGATTGCCAAATTTATGGAAGTGCTTTTGCACATTTTTCAGCACTCAAAACACATGTACAACATGTCAATGTCACGGAAATGTCAAACAGTTTAAATGTACACATTGTGGAAAGACGTTTCTTCACAAGCAGTACATGAGTCTACATGTCAAGCGAGTGCACTTATGTAAATATTCGAAAACACAAGTGCCACTTGTGTGGAAAAGGATTCATTGAAACCAATAGGCTTAATGCTCACATAAGGCATCACCTTCAGGAGCGAACTTGGAAGAGTCAAATTTTTGTAAAAAGGGATATTGTAGTAAACTAAGCTTGAAGGATCATGCTTTAGTACACCAGAAAAATCTGATGGAAGTTGAGTCTGAGTGCCTGTTTTGTGGACAGTTGTTTACACGGAGGTGGAGAGATGAATTTGAACTACACATTCGAAGACATTTGGAAGAGAAAGTGTGTTTTTGCAGCATATGCAGATATGAATCGCATACCAAAGAAATAATGCAAAAACATCTAGAAACTGAGCCTGGAAAAATAAAAAAGCAAGCTTGCTCAATTTGTAGCATAAGATTTTTCAAGAAAGAGAGTTTGAAAAGACATTTATTGATGATTCATCCGAAACAGTTTTGGTTCAAACCAGAAAACCCCATACGTTTTTGTTCTTATGTGCTTCTTATTTACACGACATGAATCATTACAACGCTAAAACAACGACACTAAAATCAGTGATAATATTTCTAACCCAAACACAGATACTTTGATTCGAGGTTTTTGTGTACCAGTAGAATATTTTCAGCTTTATGCTAAAACGTGATGTGTAAAGTTTTTAGATTCTAAATCAGCATTAGTCATTCAAAATTTCAAAAGATTAAGCACACTCAGGTGATTATTTTATGTCATAAAGTGTATTATCTAGGAAATTGTGTGAATATCAAACAAACTCTTATGCTTATATTCCAATTAAAGGTCATATTCATTTTAGGTCCATTTCAATGGATGGATGGAGTTTCTTGAGCTATGCCTGTTTCTTTATTTGTGTGTTTGTTTTAGAAAGTAAATGCAAACAGCTTGGATCAACGTATTTGGTGTCATTTCGTTACTTTTGTAAGTAATAGATGTTATACGTTCGTGCATATATTGTATAATATGTATAGAAATTCTTATCTCAGTAATCTTCTAGCATTACGCAGTACACAGTAAAGCGTTCTCAAGGCAGTTCATGGCTCATGATGAGTCATTCTGTAAATAAAGCTGAACAGTCCCTTATTCATATATTTCTGTTTTGGGGTGTATTTTATGTTAATAGATAGACATTTTAGTTTATTATGAAGCATAATCAGATAAAAGTGGATTTTTGGTAACAAGAAGCAGAAATACTTTTCAATATATTAGAATGCAAGTACTTGGACAAGATGTACATAAGATTGAAAGACTTTGGAATATACGAGATAAGAAAAAATGCTTAGTCTAAAGTCGAACGAATCTTGTAATAAACTTATTGGATTGGTTTTACTATTTATTGCCGGAGCACTTTCCAGTTATTTGTGAAGTAGCCATTGCTGAAAGCGCAAGGTCCTTTTTTCATTT
This sequence comes from Entomobrya proxima, assembly GCA_029691765.1. NCBI lineage: Eukaryota > Metazoa > Arthropoda > Collembola > Entomobryomorpha > Entomobryidae > Entomobrya > Entomobrya proxima. The sequence goes on from CM056172.1 coordinate 42,535,477, forward strand.
TAGGTGTGTTTTGAAGTAAAAATCCTAATTTAAAAAAATCAATTTCTAGAACAAGTATTTGTCGAATATTAAAGTTTGATTTTCATTCTTTCTTGAAAACAGCCCACAATAAATTAAAATGGCTGCAAAAGTTCCACAAGAAATTCAGAAAATTAACTTAAAAATTGCAGTAGTGAAACCGATTTCAAAAATGGCTGTGTGGACAAAAGCCAAACTCTATTGGAATTTGCAGATGGTATTTACTTTAAAAACTATCTTCAGCAAATTTATTTTAAAAAGTTTAATAACAATATTACGTCATACACATAGAGTGTTAAATGATAGGGTTTTCACTAAATTGCTTGTAATTATTATGTATTACATTATCTTTCAATTTTCAGCACTACCTATGCACTCTGATCTTGGCAGCGGCTGCATTTTACTTGACACATAAAACGATTGGCTACGCAATTAACAAGAATGAGAGTTGCTCAAAGTTGATGAAACTAGGAATTCCAGAAGAATTTTGTAAGAAAGTTTTGTATTATTTAGGAACAGATTTGCATTAATATAGGGGAAATATTTAAGACTATATTTTTCCTTTTGTTTTTTTCTATCTAGTTACCATTGATGTTGCTTTTGCTTACAAATTTGCGGCCGTTTCCGTTCTTCTGGAAAGTGTTTTCCACGTTTTTAACTCCTGTCTTGTCTTGTTTAGAACGTCATGCAAGCTAAAAACTAAGGTAAACTTTACTTTCAAAACCTTCGTACGCGTTGCTTGGTACGCTGCTGTTTTAAAGTCCATCATTTAATAATATTTTTAAAAATTTGCGTTGTGTGTACAGGCACCTGGGAAAAACCACAACGAAATCAGCATGGAGAGTCTTGGAGTATTTTGGCGGATGCTTACTGCTGTTGTATTCCTGATCAAATTTTACCAGGTAGGGTCTCAACTGGAGTTGCACGAGTTGGTGGGCACTTCTTTAGCCATTGTTCTCTGCTATTTAGCTTGTGTTTGGCAATGGATTATTTATTGTGAATATGTTGATTCTGCAATGGCAGTCAAGAATGAAAACTATATCCAAAGTAAGACCGGCAACTTATTACCCACTATTGTTGTGGCCAAGCCAGGGAGTACTGAGAATAATATTTCAGTTGTGTTGACATCAAAATCTTCTATTCTTACTTCAGCTTGAACACCACTTGACAATTTTTAAATGATAAGTTGAGAAAATGGTTATATGCAGAAATTGAGTAAATAGCAAGTATATATTGTTGTATCACGTCATAAGTTTGGTTTGAAGTAAAATGCTAATTTAAAACAGATATTTAAAGCACAACGTGAAATTTGTAAGGTAATGTTTCAGATAATAAATTGTAGGTAGTGGATGTTTTACATAATATTTGAGCCTTAACCAATTCATCAAATTTTTATGTTATGCAATATTGCACATTAATTGCGCTTTTGCATTCAGTTTTTGTACAAATGGTATGAATTTTTAATGAGCATTGACCATCACATAATTCTTAAAAATACGCAACTATGCTGACGTCGGCCATACTGTTTTATGAAAATAACGTATTTACACAAATTGTCAAGTGAGCTAGTAAAGCTTCTTGTAAGTAAATATAATAGCTTGTCATAAATATGAAAAAATTCTCTCTAGAAGATAAGTCCAAAATGCATATTTAATTAAGTAATTTTTACAGAGTGAGTGCATATATTCACCTTCAATATGATCAAGTACATTTGCACAAACTGTTACACGAACAAGATTTTCACTCTGTTCAGTTGGTATCAGTACGTTTGAAGATTTAACAATGTTTATTTGTTTTTATTAATGGAAGTAAGCTAAGGTATTCCTATATAAATAGTGATGGTTGTGTTAATCATGCTACTATAAAAAATGAAAGGGACAGCGAATATACTGTAAATCTCAAATATGCATAAATTTAATTTTTTATGTGATTCAAATTGAACCTGTAAAAAATCATAATGAATTATAAAAATAGTATTGTAACGTTTTATAAGAGAAAGAAAACAAAAATTTATAAAATATATAAGAATAACTCAAGTTTGATCTGTTTATGATGTTTAGGTATTGCTTACGGTGATCATCACTTTAATCGCGCTCATTTAATCGCCCTCACTTAATCGCGCTCACTTAATCGCGCTCAGTTCATCGCCGGCTCATTTCATCGCGGCTCAGTTCATCGCCGGCTCATTTCATTGCGGCTCAGTTCATCGCGACTCCGATAATCGCGGATCAGTTCATCGCCAGGTCATTTCATTTCTTTCTGGATTTTGCGGAGACTTTATATTATATATTTGGCAAAATTGCAGAAAAAACCACCTGAGAGCAATATAAATAAGCTCCCCCTGTTCTGACGTAAAATATAATACATTGTCTTTATATCATACATACCCTTATTAGGTCTGACCAATAAATTGCTCTATACAGTACAATCAAAAATAAAAAACTATATCTTTAGCTTGCCTTGGATTGTTTTAAGCTATTTACTGGCTTCCCGCATTAAAGTTCAATTCATCCTGATTCAATATAGTTTCACTTTGCTAACTTTGCTCTTTGCTCTGCTATATACTTGAACTGAAGTTATTATGGCTTTAAACATTTTATGATTAAGATTAGGAGTTTTAGTTTTATTTTTATTTTCGCTTAAGGTCGGTATATTAGGAATTATGATTATGGCTTTATACATTCAAAATTAAGACTAGGGTGTTTTTTGTTTTTGAATTTATCGACCTTAAGCGAAATTCAAATATATAGTTTTTTTACTAAATTATTGTGCTCCGTAGTTCTATTTGAAGGCTATATTGCGATATTATATATTAAACAATATTGATTTACTATGTAAAGAGCTCTGAGCTACGTAGTATTAAGCATCCATTGAGAAATGCTCGGTCGCCTTTAAATTATATCAATTATATGTCCGCTTCGTTTAGAAAGGCTTTGCCTGATTTAGAATTGCTTGTAATATAAATTATTTGCCTGCTGCAGAAAATGACGTCGATGGACTCGCAGGCGCACTCAAAGAGATTAGATATATATATATATATTTAGTCTAAGTGCACACTACATCTTAATTAGGATCTCCGCTGTAGCAGCAACTTAATAAAAACAATTTTTAGTAACCATTAAAAGTGTAAATGCAAAAACTAATTTATGTTCATCCAAATGTGGCAAGCAGTTCCTTTGTTTCCCTGGAGTAAATCGAATCGATCCGCCGAAAGTATCCAACTTGAAATTTCCAGTGTTTAAGGATCGTTAAAACACGTCTCGTCGTTATAAGGCAATTCATGATCGCAATTAAATGGCTATGCGATACAATGATCAGGCGATGAAGTGAGCGCTATGAACTAAGCACGATGAATTGAGCTGGCGATTAAGTGAGCCGGCGATTAACTGAGCGCGATGAAGTGAGCGCGATTAAGTGAGGGCGATGAAATGAGCGCGATTAACTTTCCGGTATTCTTGCTTACACATAAAAATGGTTTCTGTAAAATACGTTGGCCTACAACACAGTGATACTAAACATAAGTGCGACTTGTGTAAAAAGAATTTTTTGAAAACATCAGACTTAATACACACATAAGGCATCACTTTCAGGAGCAAACCTGGAAGTGTGGCATTTGTGAAAAGGGATATTTAAGTAAAGACAGTTTAAAGGGTCATGCAGTAGTACACCAGGAAAATTTTATGGGATTGGAGTGTCTGTTTTGTGGGCCACAAATTGTGGCCACATTTTTAGACGTGAGGCGGACGGATAGGTTTGAACTACACATTGGGAAACATTTGCTTTTGCAAAATTTGCGGATATGAATTGTATACTAACGAATCAATATAAACTCATCTATAAACTGAGCACGGAAAAGCAAAACCACAAGCTTATTTTGTGGCAAACGACATTTAATGATGATTCATCTGAAGTAGTTTTGGTTCAAATCAGAAATTTCCATAGATTATGTTCTATTATATTCCTAATTATTAGCTAATCTCAAAATAATACACACGGCATAATCAATGCGCCAAAACAACAATACTAAAATCAATGATAACTTTACTAACCCGAACACAGATAATTTAATACAAGATTTTTTCTTGTGCCCATGGGAGATTTTCAGTTTTAATGGGAGAATATATGTGAGTTAATTTTTAGATTTTAAGTCAGCGTTAGTCATTCAGAAGATTAAATTCACTCACGTGAGTGTTTTATGTCACAAATTGTATTATCTAGGAAATTGTGTGAATGCAAACAGACCATTATGCCCATATATAAATTAGGTAAACATCATATCATTTTAGCTCTATTTTTGTATGTGATATCTATCAGTTTCTTGAGATATGCTCGTTTATTCATTTGCTTGTTTGTTTTATAAAGTAAAACACAAGCAACTTTGGTGTCAGGGAAATAATTCTTTAAATACATATATTAACTTTTTCAGCGTTGTTATGCCCTTAATAAGCAGCTATATTAGATGTTATACGTTCGTGCTTACATGGGAATTCTTATCTCAGAAATCTAGTAGCATTACGCAGTACACAGTACAGCTTTCCCAAGCCAGTTCACGGCTCATGAGTCATTCTGTAAATAAAGCTCAACAGTTCTTTGTTCATACGTTTCTTTCTTGGGGTGTATTGTATGTTAATAGATAGGAATTTGGCTTATTAACAAAGCAAACAAAAATGGACTTTTCATAGCGAGATCGGAAATATTTTTCAACATATTATAATGCAAGTACTTGGAAAAGGGGTACACAAGCTTTAACGGATTTGGAATATCAGTGATAAGAAAAACGTTTAGGTCAAAGTCGAAAAGAATATAGTCTCTTAATAAAGTTTGAATTGGTTTTAGTATTTATTGCCGATGAGCCATTGTATTTTCCAGTTTAGTTGTAAAGCTGGAACTGAAAGCGCAGGAACTAATTTTCATCTTAACTGTGTTTTGAAGGGAAAATTCGAGTTAAAAAAATAAGTTTCTAAAAATTAAAACTTTTCAAACATTTTAGTCAGATTTTGAATCATTATTGAAATACCCCACAACAAATTAAAATGTCTGGGAAGATGCAAGAGGAAATTCAGAAAAACGGTAAACAAATTGCTGCAGTCAAACCAAATTCAAAAATGGCTGAGTGGACAAAAGCCAAACTCTATGGAAATTTGCAGATGGTAATTATTTTAAAAATTAATCTCAGCAAATTTAAATTAAAATATTGGTTATTTGTTTAGTGGTAATTGGTTTGGGTTTTTACTTGTCTGTGCGACTCATATATGATTATATATTATTTCAATTTTATAGCAATACCTATGCGTCGTGATCTTGGCAGTGGCTGCATTTTACGTGACAATTAAGGGGATTGCCTGTGGAACTGAGAATAGTCGTTCAAAGTCAGGGATGCTCCCAGAAAACTGGTGTAAGAAAGTATTATAATATATAAAAACAGAAACTGCATTAATATCTGAGAAATATTAAGTCAATATTTTTGCTGTTGTTGGTTTCTGCCTAGTTGCATCTATTGTTCTATATGCATACACCCTTGCGGCCGTTTCCGTTCTTTTCGAAAGTGTGTTCCACATTTATAATTCTGTCCTGCTTGGAACGTCATGCAAAGTAAAAACAAAGGTAAGCTTTAAAGTTTAAAACTTTGCAATACGCTGTGAAGTACGCAGGTTCAATGCAATCCATTATTTAGTAAGATCTTAGATCTTAGAAGAAAGTATATATGTATTGTTTGTATAGGCATCAAAGAAAAGCAGCATCAAAATCAGCATGAAGAGCCTTGGCGTATTTTGGCGGATACTTGTTGCTGTTGTATTCCTGATCACATTTTGCCTGGAAGGATACCAACTGGAGTTGCACGAGTTTGTGGGAATTGCACTGATCATCGTTCTTTGCTATTCAGCTTTTGTTTGGCAATGGATTAATTATTGTGAATATGTTGATTCTGCAATTGTGGTTAAGAATGAAAACTATAATATGGAAAGTAAGACCCGCAACTTATTACCCACTATTGTTGTGGCCAAGCCAGGGAGTACTGAGAATAATATTTCAGTTGTGTTCATATCAAAATCTTCTATCCTTACTCCAGTTTGAATACCACTTGACGATTTTTTAAATGCTTAGTTGAGAAAATGATTATACGCAGAAATTTAGTAAATAGGAAGTATACATTGTTGTATCACGTTATAGGTTTAGTTTGAAGTAAAATGTTAATTTACAATGGAGATTTTAAAATTACTACGTGAAATGTGTAGGGTAATGTTTCAGATGCATATAATAAATTGTAGGTAATGGATTTGTTTAACATATTTTTTGAGCCTCAACCAGTTCATCAATTTTTAATGTTGTATGTACCATATTGCACATTTAATTGCGATTTTTCTGTTTTGTACGAATGGTACAAATTTTTAATGAGCATTGGCCATCACATAATTCATGAAAAATACGTAACTATGCTGTCATCGGCCAACCTGTTCGTATGAAGAAGATTTGCAGAAATTGTCAAGTCAGCCAGTAAAGCCATATAATAGAGTGTCATAAAATTATTCTATCTGGCAGCTAAGTCCGAAATGCATATTTAGTTATTAATGTTTTACAGAGAACGTGCATATATTCACCATTAATATGAAAATACATTTGCATAAACGGTTACACCAACAATATTTTTCACTCTTTTCAGTTGGTATCAGCGCGTCTTAAGATTGGATAAAGTTTATTTGTTTTTTATTGGATATAAACTATAACTAGGTATTCCTATATGAATAGTTGTAATAATCATACTACAGCTTAAACAGAAACGGACAAAAACATAGTATAAATCTGCAGTATGTATAAATTTCAATTTTATATGTAAATTAAATTGAGCCTGTAGAAATTCATATGCAATTTTAGATATAGTATTGTTACGTACTAAAAGAGAAAACTACAAAAATATACAAGAATAAATCCAGTTTGAGCTGTACATAATATTTAGGTATTGTTTCCACGTGAAAAATGATTTCTGTAAAATACGTTAGCCCATAACTTGCTGACTTACAGAACAATAAATTGAACAAAAATTTAATGGGACATTTTATACAATAAAGCATTTCTGTTTTGACTTGTATTGTTTTGATTCCACCAACATGCTATATATTACATAATGTTACACGATTGTATTTACAGTAATGTAACAAAACAGGATTTTATTAACTTCGGTGTGGGTAATCAGGAATTCGAGTTTATTTTACAAAATTTATATTATTATTAATAATCCCTTGATCAGCAACTCACACAAGTGAGTTGTTACGCTGAGGGATTATCATTAGAGACAGGGACTCTAAGAGTTAATGTTGTGCTAAAATAAGTGTTTAATGTAGTAATGTGTGCTTGTGCTAGTGCAAATAAATGCCGTTAGCCTATCTTTCCCCTTTTCCTCCTAAAGTCAACAAGGTTTTTAAATTTCCCCTTTTTTTAAAGAAAATAAATCTTCATATCTAATTGGTCGTTAGACAGGTTCGTCAACATAAACTCTTACAATTACATTTAATAAATCTTTATCCGAAGCCAAATTGATTTACCTTTCATAAGAAAAGAAAACTGTTTCTAGGGTTCTTTGCGTATTCTCGTTTTCAAACTTTCTAAGTGTTTTTCTAGTCTTCGAGTTCTTTAATATTCCTTCCCTAGCCCTCAAATGAAATGAATATAATGCAATTACGATCCAGTCAAATATGCTCAGATATGCATCATACGTTAGACAATATCATCAATTTCATCAGTTTATTTTCTCTCTGTTTCTCACCGTTAGTCAAGAAATGATCGGCCACTCTGGTGGAAAAACCTCACCAATTGGCTAGGATCTCTTCTCTTTCTCGGGAGAGTGATCTTTACAGTTCTGTCTCAAACTGCCGACTGGATGAAGAGCAGTGGAGGCACTTGGCCTTAAATACTGCTCGATTCTCCAGCGTGGCTTACATTTTGCATTTAAAATTACATTGTAATATTTTGTTGCTTATTTGTATGCCACTGCCTTCCCTTCCGCCTTTGTTTTAATGCATCTAAAAATACTCCCAAAAACTTTCCCACACTACACAAACAACAAACGAGCAAGTGTCCCCAACTGTTCCACTTTCTGTTTCTCCCATCATCCCTGCCCACTGTTCTCAGAAAAAAGTCCCACTCCCACAAACTCTTGCCCTTTCTCATCGTAAATCTGGGTGACAAGTGGCAATAAAATCACCATCCCTTTCCTCTCCTTTTTCTCAGTTAACCATAACATTAGTTATTCGTTGTTTTATAATGTACTCTTCTTAAATGTGTCTTCACTGCCCTATTATCAAAGAAAGCCTTTCCACAAACTGGACACGGATGCTGCTTTACATTTTTGTGCTCACTAATCAAATGCCTTTCCCTCTGTTCCTTTGTGTAAGTCTCGAGTCCACACATGTTACAAAACACCATTTTCTCCTCAAGATGTTTCCGAATATGATTGTCGTAGTTGGCTTTATTTGCATATCTTTCTCCACAGAAAATGCATTCAATTATAGTTCCCGTCGATTTTAATTGGAGAGCCACATGACGATCAATTTTGCAATTTGGGTTATTATGAATTTGTTTCAAGTGCTGTTGGAGACTCCCGGAGTTGTAAAATTGCTTGCCACAGAGTGCACAAGCGCGTCGCTTTTCCTTTCCGTGCTCATTGATCAAATGTCTTTCTTTCATATCGGTTGTAAAATACTCGAAACCACACTTCTTACAAAAGCCCAGTTTTTCTCCCAAATGTTTGCGTATATGCGATTTGTAGCTTTGTCTACATTTAAAAGCTGCATCACAAAACAAGCACTCAAATGGTTTTATGTCCTGGTGGCGAAGGGCATGTTTTTCCATATCGGGTTTGCATGTAAATGCCTTTCCGGACACCTTACATTTCCAGTAGAGTTCACCAAGATGCCGTCTTATATGAGTATTTAACGGTCCCTTTATACTATAAGCCTTTCCACAGATTTCACACACATGCTCTTTAAGTTTCAGGTGCACTGCTTTGACATGTTTGTTAAGGTCACCCTTGTCGCTACATTTCTTTTTACAATCAGGACACTCATATAATTTAAGTCCTTCGTGCACTCTTAATGTATGTTGCTTCACCTCAGTTGTAGTTTTAAATCCTTTCATACAAACTTCACACTTAAACTTTTGTATGTTAGGTTGAGTATGAATATGGCTGGTGTGACTTTTGAGATAAGCATTTGTGGAGAAACGTTGTTGACAAAATTCGCACTTAAACGGTTTTTCCCCTAGGTGAAAGGTACGCATATGATATGTGACATGACCTTTCTGTGTGTAAAATTTATCTGGACAAATTTCACATTTGAAAGGTTTCTCCTTTGTATGAGCTCTCAAATGAATTTGATAGTGACCTTTGTGGTGGAACTTCTTATTGCAGTAGCCACAAGTGTATCTTTCCGGAAATGAGCCTGTATGACTTTGTACATGACGTTTTAGTGCTGAAGTGTCTGCAAAACCGCGACCACAAATTTGGCACTCATGTGGTTTTTCGCCAATGTGAGTTCTTAAATGAATACTTAATCCACTGTTTGTAGCAAATCGTTTTTCGCAAAACACGCAAACAAATGGTTTACTTCCGGTGTATGTTCTTTCGTGGCTTCTTAGAGCACTAGGATCTACAAACGTTTTTTCACAATGATTGCATTTGTAGCGTTTATCGCCTAAATGGATTCGATGGTGTCTATCACGGTTATATGATAACGAGAAGGTTTTTTCACAATATCTGCACGGGTAACGTTTTGGTACCTTTTCCGTACCGTTATTCAACTTATCTTGTGCCATTGTTTTAAAATGTGTTTTTACTTTTAAAAACCTATTTCACTTCTTGCAATCGTAAAAATGTATTTCCTGCTTAGAGCTCAACCACGTTAAGAATGAAGCAGCAAACTGTGATTTATTATATATTCGTAAATTTTTTTTCTACTCTTCAAATCGGGCTGATGTAGTTATACCCATTATATTGAACAATGAGTGCATTACGTCTCCTCGTGGACAAAAGTCTTCAGAAAAGCAAAATAAGTGAAACAAGGAACCCTTTGTTAAAGAAAAAATGGGAGCGTTGCTGTTATTGTTTTAACCTAGCAAAAAATAGCAGTACATACATATTATTGCATGCTCCAGATTTCTACTTGTTATTTATGTCGTTCTGCAGTGTGTGCATGAAAAACATCTACATTGTACAGCTAAACCAACCCTTCATAACAATTTGAATACATACTTTTTTGAATGTAATGAGTAATGTCTTTTATTTATGCCAGTGTATCTCTCTTTGTAACTCTCAAAAATTGCCGTGCGCACAGAAAGCTGACTTCAATACGTGGTATCTGCAGCTTTTTGTTGGTCAAACTGGCGACAACAAAGCAATAAAACTGGAGAAGTGGGGTACATGGTTTATTTTTAGAAGGTTTTGGGCTTTGTACTGCAGTCTGGCACTAATAAGGTATACATAAAAACAAAAGTGTGTGTAGGTATTTATGTAACTGAGAAGCAGAAACTGCTGGTCAGTAAAACTTTATAACAGTTATAAGGTATAATAAAATACTTTTCGTGTAACATTATAAATTTCCATAGGATATATCCGGTTCAAAATGTAAGCAATCTATGTGATATTTAGAAAAATATTTACAAAAACAAAACATAATGGCATTAGGCGCCATCCACTAATGACGTCACTTTAAAAAGCCGATTTTTCGAGTGACCCACTGACCCCTGTCACTATTTTTTAACGTTAGAGGATAGGGCACTTAACAAAGGCCGTCACTTTTTAACCATAGTGACCCACTGACCCTTTAAAGTGACGTCATTAATATTCAAAACCCTCCAGAAGAAATATTTTATGAACATCGCATAAAACGTTTTAAACGTAACAAGATCGTGTTTTCATATATTTGAAATGCTGAGTTGGGATAAATAAATGTTCGCAAATATTTTTATACATCACATACTGCAAACACATTGATAATACCTACAAAAGAAGAATATCCTACATATCACGAGGTGAGTTACGCATTACACTAACATGTAAGGAAGTTATATTTTATTTTAGATAAATTACTGTAACGTTTATTGTGATAGAAGGTCTTAGTTTTTTACAATGATTTACAGAATCAAGTTACTCAATCTGCTCAACGGGCATGCATTAATTTTAAGACTGGATAACGTTTTTTGATGTCCAGTGCTCACTACATTTTTGTTTATGTTTGTATTATTATTAACTTGTCCAAAAAAATTTCTACAATTACCATCTGATGAAGTCTTCCTAAATATCAGGACTTCATACTTTTGGAAACCACTAATAAAACAACTTTGTTTCAAGTGTTTGTCTAACTAATTTTTCTCCGTGGCTTGCTGTAAAAATGTTGAAACACAAAAAACAGAACTTGCTTGTTTGTAAGCCCAAGTATATCAACTTTATAGTTGGTGGAGAAATTAATCCATTGAAAACGCTGTACTACTATGTCTACTTTTGTTGATTTTTGTTGGATATGCTTCAATTTTAGTTTTACTAGAATACATTCTAAATTTAATATAACTGAAAGTTTTAAAACATAGTTCAACACTGTAATTGACAAGTTTGATCATCCCTTCCGTTAACTTTACTAATTGGCAGCGCCTAAATGCTAGTTCAAATATTATGGATGTGATAGCTGGGACCACTCCCAGTGGAAGTATTGAGAACACCACACTTATACTTCCTTTTAAATTCGATGGCTGGAACTCTCGATCCTCCGGAAAATCGTTAAGCATCCCCAAACTTTCTAGAAATTTCGTTCGCCAGTTCATATGCCAGTCCATCAATCCGGAAGTATATAAAGCCTCCAGTTTAAATAAAGTTTTTATAGGAAAAAGGCCAGTTAAGCCAAGTTTAATGTGTGTAAAAGCAACAGACTGTTTTCCAAATGACAGTGGCAATTGAAATTGGGTGTAGTTCACGTTATATATCATTTTATATTCTACGCTAGCTTTTCGTTCAAGGAGTAGTGCATCTAGTCTGTGCTTCTTACATTGCATGAATGTATCCAGAGTTTCCCATTCCAAATAAGCACTATGACTACTAAACGCAGGCAGCATTTGCGTGTTGTCAAGCAAATATTGTTCTTGCTTTGTAAAGTTTGAACCAGTACAATTATCGTCAACACCTGTGGCCATACCAAAAAAGTTAGCTAATTCGGACACTCGTTGGTAATAATACGATACACCATCCCAATTACTCCCATTCAAATTTTTTCTGTGACAATGTACTCCTCTAGTACCCAAAACACTTTGAAATTCATTTAAAAATTTCCATTTTTTCACTGGTTCAATAAAATATTGTAGATTACTAGTTTGCAGCGGAATTGTGTATATGGCATAAGAGTTATTAATTAATTGCTCAACTGAAGAATAAGGAATTGGTGGCAATGGACTAATAAGTTTTGTCAAATTGTTTCCCTTGTAGCCATTGCTTAAAACTATGGTTACTAAAAGTGTTAGTATCACAACAATTTTCTGCGACAAGTGTTCGGTTACAATTTTGTTGTCAGAATCAGCCAGTAGACCATGTTCAACTAAATTATCAAAAGCATACATAATATATCGGAAAGCCAATTTACGTAGTTGCTCTTTGGATTTACAAACGTCAGGGCAAATGTATTTGGCAGCATATAAAAGTGCAACCCTAAATCCACTTACAGCAAAAATTACAATAGTAAGAATGCAAATCCATGAAAAAGGATCGTAAGAGGTTAGCAGTTCCATAAAAGGACTACTGCCTACTTGCTGGCCACAGGCTATGAATACAAGTTGTTTCGAGTAGTATCGAAAATGGCCTTCCCAGTGTTTGGAAATTCCCTTAAACACAACGGGCAACAGTACCATTTCTAGTTTACAAGAATAAGTTCTGAAACATTTTGTCCATAATTGATACTCTTCATAAGTGGCATTACCAAACACATGATAAAAAAGCTGTTGTGTTCGTAATTTGATTTCGTCACTGGCATACTGGGACAAATAAATTGTTCCACATGGAACGTGTCTCTTTTTAAATGGTTGAGAATTCAAAAATCGTCCTTTCTGTCCACGTGGTACCAAATTTATTAGCCTCCATACAGTGCGGTCAGTGTCCTTTTGTGCATGGTATATAGTGTGAGATAACCAAACGTAATTAGGAACAAACTTCCACTGCAATACTACCGTTTCACTAGCCTTTACTTGTTGGCAAAGGAAACAGAACAATTCCACGGTTTGGATTTGTTCGTGTATTACCTTCCAATGAAACCAAGCATGCGATGCTGTGATTGTCGTTTGCGCATCGATAAAATGGTGAAACGCACGTATTCCTAGTACCCAGTCGTTTACTTGATTGTAATTTATATTAGTAATTAGAACGTTGAAATGCCACCGACTTTGAATTAAATCCATAACTCCTGATATCTTATATGTTTCTGTGTACTCTGGTATAAACTTCCAAAGTAGAGCGCTTTCGCTTCCCAGTGAGAAAAATGTTTGGTGAAAGAACTTCCAGTAGAAATGGGACGTTATTCTATAAAAGCTGTTGTATAACGTATTTGGTAATGTGCGGTGTATTTTGGTTTTGTATAAAGTGTAGAAAGGTTTGGGTAAGGGAACTTCAGCTTCTCTGGTTGGAGGATGTAGAAAAATATGTGCCTCGCAACGCCAGGGTTTGATCCTCATAAGTCTAGTGTGATTCAATGTTTCAGTAAAGTATTTGTTTTGTGTTAGCGTGAAGTTATTAACTTGAACTTTTTCATATGGAAGTAGAAATTCCTCAATCAATTGGTCACCGAAGAAAGCAAAAACGATATCCAGTCGTCGTAGAAGTAAAGGAATGGTTGGAGGAGAGTAGAAGTCAACACCGTTGAAATTTATTATGTTCAACATACATTGCGAGAAAGGTAGCAAATACTCATTACACCCTAAAGGTGTTACACTGTCAGTATATTGGCGGTAATTGTTGGAAGTATTTGTACGGTACTGCGAGAACAGATACCAGTTTTGTGCTTGTGCATTACAATTTGTAAATTTGAAAAGAATGAAGGAAACAAAAATTATCATATCCCTTAAAGCATTCATTTCAATTAGCTAGTTGTTTAGAGGACTTTAATTTATTCAATGCAACAAAAATTTGTTTTACTATAAAAATTAAGGGAAAGGCAAATTTAGTCTGCAAAATGTTTTAGTTATGTTGCAAATAAAATAGAACCAATATAGCTTTAACTTTCCAATATTTTTGTTATATCTGAGTCTTCAGCAGTTGGGCCGGATGTGGCAGCATTGCTAAAAATTTAAACAGAACTTAACTTGTATTACAATATGGCGCCTCTGCGTTTGTATGAACGCTTGTGCTTACTAATTTGATGTATACGGTTTAGCCAGATTTAACTCGACTGAAATCAAATAAACCAGACACGTACGTACCAGCTACTTATTGTATACTAAAATCGATTTTTAAATTGTGAATTGTCCGGCTTTAATTTCTATATGTTGCTTGATCCTGCACTTTTTTAAGTAAAACTCCGTATGAAACCAGTACTTTTTTCAGTTTAGTATATTTGCTTGTATAAATGTACCTTTCTTAGTCTGCTACAGTGTATTGCAGCTACGCTTTTGTTAAACCCATTAACGTTTAAGAGATTAGTGCAAGTAAGCTTTGACTACCATTTAAAACACACACGCTTTGCAATGTAATACATTAACCCAAGTAGACAGCAACCAAACCAAATTTATTTAAATGTACCATTAAGCTTAGGATTCTTCAAATTCATTTAATTTTATCTCACCAATGATACCGAATTTAGTAGCGTATAACGTTGAGTTGAAATACACAGACGACCAGTTTGGTTCTCTATTATCGATTGCATTAATTTTTTAAACTTTAAGTGGTTTAAGCGTGTAGCAATATTAAGACATACAATAACAGATATATTAACTCTTCAAGCGTTTTTTGCTCGTCTTCATTACTATTGCAAATACAAGCGCACAAGAAAAGAAAGTACAATCCAATTGCATTTCGTTGCTGTTATATTGAGAGGAATACTTCGTAAATAACGAGTTGGTGACATTCCCCGGACAACCCGTCACAGGACTACTTGCTCTGAAAGAAATTTTTAGAGAACACTTTTCCCTTAACGTTGTATACTTGAAAACAAATACGGAAACCTAATTATTAACCAAACCATAACGATAGCAATCTAATGCAGCAATATTTGGAAAATAATATCATGTCAATACTGACACTGATTATATGTTCCTTTACTTAATCGTTTGTGTAAAACATGAAAGCATATTTAACTAAGATAACATATTTCGTAAACAGTTCTATCAGGTAAAAATCTGTTGAAAAGATCCGTGTTTAGATTTCTCGACTGTTTATTGTCCATTAATAACATTCTTGCAAAGAGACGACTCGGAAAAGTGTTTTGATAAGAAATTTCGTGCATGCTCGTTTTCAGTTTACATTTGCAAGTACTTTGCAAAATATACTCAAATATAGCTTCTACATATAAGTTTATTTTTACATTTCAAACCCTAAACTAAGCCCATCTTACACGAATGTTAACAAATCGGTCGTTTGAAATAACTCAAATTCCCAGTTTGCGGATGGCCATTTTAGCTAACACAGATCAGAAATCAAATGAAGTCAAGCTAAAAGTTTTCTTGAATGTACTCTAGAACAAGTAGATATTTACGGACCTATCCAACTTTAACCACCAGTGCGTTTTTCTTGATTTTAAAATTGTCGTTTGCATAAATATGAAACTTGCGAAACAAATTCTACACAGATATCAGCGAATACTTCTACACTGAAAGATACCCAAAATATTGAGCCACAAAATGAACACCTTTTTTATGTTACTAATTTTCAGTTTGCAAGTAGTAAGCACGTTTGCCTCAGCAAACCTAATTGCGTGGAATCAGCAGTATTATGACTTGACATTTAGAAAATCTCCAATAACAGCGAGTGTGGATTTAAACACAGGAATTCCTCCATGCAAACATTGTTTTATTTCGGTGACAAACTTTTACGGAGTGAATTTAGTTGCTACGGAGTTTCCCGTATATATTCGAGATTTTGCTAACATGAAATCTTTAATGAAATGGCTTATTCCAGATACATTGGCAAACAAATTCAAACTTTGCTTAATCTACAGAAAGTGTGGTAGACTGTCAGATATATGTAGTTCTAAATACTACAACATAACTGATGATCCAAAGGAAGGAACAGTTTGTTTAAAACTTGCTCAACTAGAATATTCATTTGGAGCAAAGCCCTGGAACTACGAACAACATATATACCTTTTTCCTCCATCTATACCCGTTTCTGGCAATTTACGATTCAATTCAAATTGGAATTTTATAACCTCGAATATTTGGCAGGCCAGTGAAAATTCACCAAGACGTTTAGCGTTTCATTTTCCTACAACAAATTTCCGATATCTTATATTTAAAAACCAACCAAATATTTCGTGGATTAGATCCTACCAAAACGTGGCAGTGATAAAAGAAAGACCACTTTATCTAGTGGAATACGTTGTGGTGCTCATAGTACGACGCAATGGTGAATTGTACCAACCAGCCGGATTGATAATACTTCCTTGTAGTTTCAGTGTTCCGTTTTCGGTTCCAAATTTACATATTATTTCTCATATGCAGATATACAACCTCCTTGAAAAAATCCTAGTAACGACCAATAACGTATCATACTGGTATGCGACTTCGTTTTTACATTACGAATTTCCTGATAAAGACTACCAAAATATGGAACGTTTGAATTATCATAAAAGCTTTCTTCGTCCTGCCTCTACTAAAGAGTTTCTAAGTAGCCTGATTTGGTATCTATGGAAATCAGTTTTAAAGAACAATTTTGTTACCAAATTCTGCGAAAATTATGACTTTGCCAAATGCTCCCCATGGCTTATTATTAGGTCAGTACCTGGAATACAGTCAGGATCAGTTACGTTTTCCTACAAACCCCTACATTTAAACTTTATAGCTTGTGGAGAAACCAACAACTCTTTGAAAACACCGTACGACGTTTTCTTAAGAAGTTTTGATAAATCTACATGGTTGTGCATTGTGGTAGTTTACTACTTTGTGGCCCAATTTTCACTAGCATTGGTAAAATTTTCTCAATCTTCTAACAAACGTTGGACTAACTTGGTAACTTGTTATTACAAGTTGTTCATAACCTACATAAAATTGTTACTGGATCAATCAGATCCGTTTAAAATACAGTTGACTTTGGCCCACAGAATAATTTGTATGGTGTCACTGCTAACTGCCATAGTTATAACAAATGCTTACAAAAACCATAAGATACTGGACATCATAGAACCAGTTAAATTTCAACCTTTACATTCTCTGGCAGACTTAGTAGCCTCTAAATATCCAATTTTCCATGAGATTGAAAATTTTATTGGAACTTTTACTAACATGGATAATAGTACGTGCCATGAATTTCGAGACGGTCATCGGTTTGGCTGTATACGATTTAGCACGTCGCCAACATATGATACCGTATATTCTTATTGGCATTTTTTGAGTGGATTTATGTTCGACTCAAATGAAAAAGTGCAGAAAATATTTAGTTTGTCAAGATTTACTAATAAGACGCTTGAGTTTATTAAACGTCCACATTTATATTCGACTCCGAGCACTAACGGTTTTGTAAAAGTAGCTAAGAAGTTTCAACGAAATGTATCTCTTGAAATGCTACTGAAATGTAACAACACTGCTTTCTTTTTGTTCGAACCACGGATTCGGGAGTACGAAAGAGTTTTGCGGCGTCATGGGAAAAAGCAAATTTCAATAGGCAAATTACCCTTGATTGCAAACCCAATAGGATTTTTAATATCTGGTTGGCTTCCAGATTTTATTCGAAAACGTATTAGGGGCTTACAGGCTTCCGGGATAATTGACTGGTGGAGTGAATTTGCTGCAATACATTTAGCAAGAAGTGACATGCATACAAGGGAATTAAAACATGAATATCACCTGACGACTTCACCAAAGTCCGTAGAAATGTCTGGAAATATTGTTTTAATTTTCCATGTGTTGGCGTTTGGTTTAATCTTAGGTTTTATTTGCTGGCTTGTTGAAATATTTGTTGCTTATGTAAAACATTTTTTATCCAAGCACTTTGTTCATAAGACTTTTAGTTATATATTTGAGGGTTGTAAAATAATTTTAAATTGTATTTATACTTATTTGCTAAGCGACACTTGCAAAAAACCTTTTTTTAATTCGCAAAATTATACCATTTTAAAAATTTACGTTAGGTAGGAAAATAACATTAGACTAAATTTAATCAGCCATTTTACAAAGTTTTATTTTATGAATCAAATATACATGTCATTATTAACATATTTTCATTAGTCATGATTTGGATAATTTTAACGCATTTAATTAAGTGCTAGTTCAAACTAAAATTATACATTTAGAACATGTTTATTATTAATAAGTGAAAACTGCTGGAACTTTGGCTGTTGTCATGTATCTTAAAATAAATGAATAAGTGCAGTTAAATATTACACATCCAAATCTAACTCTTGTTTACTGCTTGAAGGTCTTTCCATATCACTCAAAGTTGGGGGCTCAAAGTTGAAAATACAGTTTTTGTACATTTTATCACGGCAGTATTTGCCAACATACAGAACACATCTCTGACGCCTATAACATGTAATATATATAACACAACAAACTTGTTATTCATTAATGAATCAATATGCGTCTGTGCTTTACCTTGTAACCGTTAATGACAATTTTAAGTGTAATCACAGCATGTACTTTGATTCCAACAGAACAACGTTCTTATCAATATTCAGTAAATACAACGTAATACAGGTTTATCCTTAAATGTAAGAAGCATAAAAGTACACACTACAGGAGCGTTTTAAGAAAGACTGACTTGAAAAGTCAAGTAAGCCACACGAAGATAAGAACAAGGAAAAAATTATAAAAATATGAAGCTCAGACACTTATCAGTAAGATATTTACTAAGTAATCATTCTGATTAAATAACTCAATTTATTGGGCCAGAAAGGTAACATCCAGCAACAAAGTTTAGTATGCCATTCGAGCTTGAACTTGACTTGATTATTTTTGTTCAAAGCAATAAAATGTTTTCTCAAAAATTTCCATTAAATTTACTTCTTGCCTTAGTGGCAATATACAGAGCAGATTTTTCATCATGTTTAGAATACTCCGGAACAGAAATCCTGAGCAACTCTGAAAACAAGTTTTCACTCCAATGGAAAATAAATCAATCAAGCCAAACAATTCACTTTACCGCCACTGCAAAAACCACAGGCTACGTAGGTTTTGGTCTAAGTCCTAACGGCGCTATGAACAAGGCGGATATTCTCATTGCTGGAGTATTTCCCAACGGCACAGTGTACAGTGCTGATTACCACGGAATTGGCAATCAAATACCCGAACTAGACTCAAAACAAAATTGGATTGTTACCAGTGCCATTGAAAAAGGAGGGTATACCCTACTAGAATTTTACAGACAATTGGATACTTGCGATTCAGACGATATAAAAATTACGGTAATTCAATTTATAAAAAATTCAAAATATTCCATAAAAAATATCTGAAACATTGTATCTATTATTTATCTATTTTCTTAAGACTGACACCATGCGTCTTATCTACGCTCTGGGTCAAACCGATAACCTCACCTACCACGCACTAGAGCGTGGTTCCAAATCTGTCAGCTTCTTCTTATTAAACCAATCTGAGCCAGATTCCAGTAAATATTTTCAAAAGGAGATAACCCACACGTTAGAAATGCCCAGCGCGGATACCACGTACTGGTGTACTATTCACGAGTTACCCCAGCTAAACACAACTCATCATATAATTCGGGTAAATACATTTTCAAGCAATTTTACTCATTTTCTGTTAAATTTTCACTTAAAAATGGAAATTATATTTGGTTACAAGTTTGAACCACTTTTGGACAGTTTGGACGCCATAGAGCACACTCATCATTTTATTCTTTATCGATGCTTGGCACAAGAAGGAGATGATGCCGAAGAACTCTTTTCCCCATTTATTAACCATCCTGGCGACCACTGCTACATAAGAAGCGACAAGCATCTCCTTCCATTTCAAAACTATTGCATGGGTAATCTCATCTACGCTTGGAGCAAAGGCGGCAAACCTTTAACTTTCCCCGAAAATGTGGGCTTTCCTTTAAATCCCCAACCCGGGCAGAAAGAATACTGGGCTTTAGAAATACACTATGACAACCCTAAAAATAGTCAAGGCAAAGTATTTAAATCCGGAGCTAAAATTTACTATTCAGACGTTTTACGCGAACACGAAGCGGGGTTAATGCGCGTAGAGCATTTTACTGGGGCGGAATTAACCATTCCGCCAAAATCAAAAGATTTTGTTGTAGCGGGGCATTGTAGTCCGGAGTGTACGCTTACCGCGTTTCCACCAGAGGGCATTACGGTTTTCAATATTTTACTGCATAGTCATTTAGCAGGAAGGAAGCTTAAATTAAGGCACTTTAGGCAAAATAGAGAGCTGGAGGTTTTAGCGAAAGATGACAATTATGACTTTGATTATCAGCAAAATAGGGAATTATTAGAGCCTAGGAGAGTACTTCCTGGAGATCAGATGACTGTTGAGTGTAGCTATAAAACGGGGGATAAAGCGGTTATTGGTGGGCTAAGCGCTAGAGAAGAAATGTGTCAAGCTTGGATGTTCTACTGGCCTAAAATTAAGTACTCGGTTTGTGGAAGTAAAATGGATTATGAAGAGCATTTGAATTTGTTGGGTTTAACGGCTGGATGGGCTGAAAATGGGTATGAAGGGGGAATGGGTAGTTTTTGGATAGTAGGGCCGGAGAATTTGAAAGGGAATTATGTGGAGAGTTTGAGTTTTAAGATGAATTGGACGGAGGAAT
Organism: Entomobrya proxima; assembly: GCA_029691765.1. Classification (NCBI taxonomy): domain Eukaryota; kingdom Metazoa; phylum Arthropoda; class Collembola; order Entomobryomorpha; family Entomobryidae; genus Entomobrya; species Entomobrya proxima. Next base: position 42,556,439 of record CM056172.1, read on the forward strand.
TTAGAAGGGAGTTTCAAAGAGAGAAAAGATTTGGGAGGCAGGAGCCGGAGTGTAGTGCGGGGTTTACTAGGCAAGTGTTTGGGATGGAGAGGTTGGGATATCCGGAGGATTTAATAGAGTGGAAGGAAGATGATAAGTGTGATGGGGAGAATGGGAGGGATATTGAGGAAGATGAAGAGTTTGAGGATTTGTTTAGTCAGTTATTTGGGCTGATGTTTTGAATATTTTCAAAAAACAAAAATTGCAATGCTTTCGACGAATAAATTGTTTAGGTGAAAATTGTAATTTTGTAAATTTTTGAGGTGTTTTGTATATCCTTGGTTTAAAGAGATTTGGGATTTTGTCTGTGTATTTACTAGATGGAAAATAGAGAGGGCAGATACAAAAATGAGTTATGTTCAAGTGAAACAAATCAAGTTTTCTATGTGAATTGACATTTACTTCACTTTGATTGGTATTTGTTTTGAATTGACAACCATGAAATTATGTTATTTCTGTGTGACCTAAATATATGCACACTGCACACAGCAATCCATTCACGTGATGGACTAGTGATTTGTAATGCATTATTATATTAAAGGTGTAAAATTATTGTTGCCATATAACTTTATAATTTTCTTTAATTCAAAGTTGGACAGCTTGTGATGATTAAAAATGTCGTGTAATAACTCTCCGTGTACAAGCTAAATAGGTTTTTAGGAATAATCAAGGTGACCGTAAAACTCATAGTCAGTAAAACCGTGAGTCGTCGTCACTAATATTCAATTGCAGTATAGTATGGTGTATATTGAACACATGAAAAAGATAAGAGGTTAGTTTGGATGAATGGATGCGTTATAATAGTCATAAATTACATAACATTTATAACAATCTGTTGATCGCTAATATTTTATTGGAGCATGCTATTATTTAATATCCATCAAATTTACTAAATCAAAAAATAGGTAAAAATACACGGTAAGCCATTAAAAGATGCTGATTTGTTTACTGAATAATAGAAAATTTTTCTAATTGATGATGTAGTGGATGATTCTTGTAAATTCGTAATTCCTGTACTTTGATTTTCAATTTGGTTAAACAATCTACTGAGTAATTTTGTGATTTTAATAAAATATTTGCAATTGTAGTTGCAAAATGCAAAAATATTTCAGATAAAGCTAAATACTACAAGATAATGTTAACTTAATGATCAATATCCTTTTGTGTTTTGTATCCGTTTTGACTGCAAATCGTTTTAATAAGAATGGTTGTAAATAATTATATCGATACTAGCTTTACTAGCTATGTGGGCTGTGTGTAGCTATGTAGTATGTGGGCTAGTTAATGTATTAACTGATGTAATGTAGTACAGATAAGGGGATTATAACCGCCCATTAGATATCTGTTGAAATAAAAATATAACCAATTGCCGCAAATAATTTATTATTTGGGACAAAACGGAACATAGATATCAAATATATTAAATATGGTTCTAATGGAACGAAGCAACATTAATATTCTACTATGCTAATATCCCGGTACATTTTCATGAAATGTGACACATACAAACAATAGTTCCTATTCTCGCCAATGACACCGCTTGGTTGTGTTGGTTTCTAAAGTCACGTGAAATAGATGAACTATCTTAAGCGCCAACGTAACAAACCAAATATTGTGTATATTGATTGATTGGAAATTGTAAAGTTCTCTCACAGCTTTTGCATGATTTGTTTGAGCTAATTCCATTTCCGTTGCAAAATTAAAATCAAGACTTTAAAAGTAACCGTAAATAGCACAAGACCACTTTGTTGTTAACCAACAACATTAACAAAAAATGCATTTAAAATTCAAAAGTCAATCCTATCGTGGACTAACTAGTGATAACTTTTAGAAGTCAGCTTAACCAGTTACAGGGTGAGTTAAAATAAATCTAAGCATTGAGTGGTTTTTCAGGAAGAAGAACTACTTACCTGTATTGTAAATTTATAAGATGGACAAGGAGCAGGCGGCTCAGAATACCGGACTCAATAAGGAGAACAAGGAGGATCAAAGGATAAAGGCAAAGAATCCAAAGAAAAACAAGGCTAACTTGGTAAAAACTCAGGGGGAAATGTTCCAGGGCACTTTGAATCCCATTTCCATCTTTCCAGAAGAGGTAATCAACCAAATTTTACACATTTAAATAAATTGTATTTATTTCTTAAGCCTTTTGCTGCACTCTGCTTTCAGATTTGGGCAATGATTTTAGCCCATGTATTTTCTCTCGACCGTCTTGCCACTTGTCGCACAAATTCCCATCTGGACACTGCTTTCGGTGAGTTTAAAAATGAGTGGCTATTAGACCAAGTGCTTCCCTTCCTACTGAAGCATTTTACTCACAAAAGCCACCTTCTCAAGTGTCGTCAAGTCTGTAAAACCTGGCGTTGCACTATAAACTCCTTCTTGGAATCAGAGCATCTCTGTCGACGCCCTTACCAAAAGGATCATCCTCTGGAGCAGGTATTTTGTCGTATGCCCACCATTTATAACAGTCGTTGCGGCCTAGAATATCTTCAGTTTACCCCAAACACTGCTCACAAGTTCAGTAGCTGTGCAGATCCCTGCGGACCTTTGGTTGGTCGTGCTGTTAGCTTCCAAATCAGTTTCTTTAGTAGCAACTTAGAAGTTGAAGCGTTTTGGATTCAAGCTCGTACCTTTTTAGAGCTTCAAGGAGGAGCCATCTGGCACTTCAAAATTGTTGTTTCCAGAAGGCACTGGGATACACAGGACTTCTACCTGAATTTAAGGGAGTGCCTGAGCCTACTACCTAATCTCAGGACGCTGGAAATACACTATCGCCAGTACAACCCGTACTCTTCTTCTTTCGAACATCGCGAAATCGGTCAGTTGATTGCCGCCAATCCGCTGCCCGTACTTTTGCACCCACACTCCATTGACATTCAGGGTGTTCCGCAAGTAATACAGGAGCATTGTTTCCAACAGTTTAACAGTCAATTAAAGCGCCTATCGCTGGACATAGATCAATTTATTTATGAATGCAATCTCCCAAATAATCTGGTCGAGCTCTTTGTCAAGCGGATTAGTAGTGATGAACTGCATTATAAGCTTTGCCACATGCCAACCATTCCCAGAAATTGTCAAAAGTTAACTTTAGACATGAGTGCGCACAGGCGCAAGTGTGTGGACATGATTTGGTGAAGGTGCTGATGCAGTATCCTCAGTTAAGCCACTTTCGACTAATTCTGGATTCCCCGCCCCGCTTTACGTGTGGGGATGAGAGTTTAAACGGGATTTCGGATGTGATGCCGGGTGTGGAGTATTTTGAAATTGAAGGAGAATGCCAAATCCGTTCCTATTTTAGCTCGCTGCTCTACATATTTCCTAACCTGAAGTACTTGCATATCCGAGACACTTCCTCTAATCCAGGACATGATGGAAACCGACAAGTGAGAAAATACCTGAGCGATGCGACGGTGGAAATCGAGCAGTACCTCTATTCTCACAAGCTTGAGGAAAGTCCGATCTGGGATACGCTGGACCAACTGGAAGTATTAACATTTGAAAATATTCATGGCTCCTTTGGACGCTTTTGCACTCGGGAGCAGGTCAAGCACTACAGGCAACAAAAGAAGCATGAATAGAATTTTATTTTTGCCTTCGAAACATTCGATGAAAAGATTGTATTGTATTGTATATCTTATTCAAGTGTTATCGAAGATTCGAGATCGAGAAGATTCCTTGCTGACTTAACTCATTTTTTTGTTTTTTAGTTAGTTGAGTTTTTGTAATTTATGTATTAGGAGAAAAAAAACATTTGTAAATGTTTTCGTAATGTAAATTAGTAATTCATGCATTTTGTATTGGGTTTTTGTAATTCTCAACAAAAACAGTTTTACTTTATGAAGAGATTTATTCTAAAATTTCTATTTAATAACTTAACAAACAGATCAAAGCGTTACTCCTGAAACCTAAGAAACATGTTTGTCAAGTCAAGGCTTACAGCAATAAGGAACACAGTCAGTATACTGTATCAACACAGTTGACATTTAATCATTAATTTTATAAATACATGTAAGAAGGTACTTGTTATATTTGACTTGCATCGACGCAATAAATTCTGTAAATTCGTTTGATCAAAAATCAAGTTGTAAACCCAGTAAAAATAGGAATATAACAAAAAGGAATTAGTAAAGGCCTCATAATTCCAAGCATTAACTGCTTTATATTATCACACGTTCAGCATTAAATTTGTTAACATTTTGTCTCATTTAACTTCCTTGAAATCAAGTCTGGAATTTAACCTTGCTCTCGAGTTTTATTAACCCATACAAAATGCACCATTGGGGATTCAATTTAAGTGTAATTGCTTTTTACTAGCAGACAATGTTTGCATTTTTCTAACTTACCTATAATTTTATTGTATTTTATATACTGTTTACTGGCGATGAAATGAAAAACAAAACAACGAATGTTTTAAAAGTATACTGAAACAAAGACAGAGTCACATAGCCATGCATGCACTACATTTTTGCAGTTTTATTGCTTTGTTGTAGCCAGCTTGACAAGCCAAAAACTGCTGAAATTGCATAGAAATACCACTTTCCGTATTAAGCTTTTTGTGTGCAGGGTATGGACATCTAAGGTGGGTAACAAAATGCGATAAGCGACAAAGTGAATACTTTAGGTATTATTTTTAAACAATATGTAACGACATTATTGTATCAGGTTTAGAATTCAATGTATGTATTTTTAGTCATTTTGCTTTTGACTTTTATTAACTGAAATTGCAGAGCAGGCAATCTTTTTTCTGAACTAGCAATGCTGATCAATCTAAAGCAATAACAACAACGCTTACATGTGCTCTTTCAGTCTCTCTGAATGGGTTAGTCTGAGAGAAAAAGTTACAATAGTGCTGCCTTAATGTTTATATTGATTATATTCTACATATATCTACCAAATTTGAAAAGTGGTAAATATGAATTTAAGAGATAAGAATTGAAACAACCCAATTCCTCACTACTAAACTGGTAAAGCTAAGAGCAGGAAGTGCTCATTCATCCTCTGCTGGTGGAAAAGTAAAGTATAAGTATAACGAGGGCCGGAGGTCCGGTTTGCGAAAAACCACCCGTTAAATGTACAGTCTTGTATTGTGTGTAGCCAATGCAGTTTTGAAAAATCCCGTGTGATTAGTGCAATTTTTAGCATTTTGTTTGACTCGTGCCGGGTTGAGCATTGCGTGTAGCTGACATGGGGTTCAGCGATCTTGCGCGTAGATGATATCGGATAAAGCATTGCGTGTAGATAACATAGGCTTGAGCATTGCGTGTAGCTGACATGGGGTTCAGCGATCTTGCGCGTAGATGATATCTAATAAAGCATTGCGTGTAGATAACATAGGCTTGAGCATTGCGTGTAGCTAACATGGGCTCGAGCATTGCGTGTAGCTAACATGGGCTCGAGCATTGCGTGTAGCTAGTATGGGCTTGAGCATTGCGTGTAGCTAACATGGGCTTGAGCATTGCGTGTAGCTAACATGGGCTCGAGCATTGCGTGTAGCTAACATGGGCTTGAGCATTGCGTGTAGCTAATATGGGCTTGAACATTGCGTGTAGCTAACATGGGCTTGAGCATTGCGTGTAGCTAACATGGGGCTTGAGCATTGCGTGTAGCTAAGATGGGATAGAGCATTGCGTGTAGCTAGCATGGGCTTGAACATTACGTGTAGCTAACATGGGCTTGAACATTGCGTGTAGCTAACATGGGCTTGAGCATTGCGAGTAGCTAATATGGGCTTGAGCATTGCGTGTAGCTAATATGGGCTTGAGCATTGCGTGTAGGTAACATTGCCTTGAGGATTGCTCGTAGCTGATATCATGTCAAGCATTGCGTGTAGCGAATACGGGATCGAGCATTGCGCGAAGCTATTTCATTTTATTTACACATGGGCAAATTTAATATGGGGTTAAGCAGGTACAGTTGTTATATAGGGTTAAGCATGGAGAGAATTAACATGGGGTGAAACTGTGGGAGTTTTTATATGGAGTTAAGCATGGGGAGTTTTTATATGGGGTTAAGCATAGGAAGTTTTTATATGGGGTTAAGCCTAAGGAGTTTTTACATGGGGTTACGCATGGGGAGTTTTTACATGGGGTTAAGCATGGGAAGTTTTTATATGGGGTTAAGCATGGGGAGTTTTTATATGGGGTTAAGCATGGGGAGTTTTTATACGGGGTTAAGCATGGGGAGTTTTTATATGGGGTTAAGCCTAAGGAGTTTTTACATGGGGTTAAGCATGGGGAGTTTTTACATGGGGTTAAGCCTAAGGAGTTTTTACATGGGGTTAAGCATGGGGAGTTTTTACATGGGGTTAAGCATGGGAAGTTTTTACATGGGGTTAAGCATGGGGAGTTTTTACATGGGGTTAAGCATGGGAAGTTTTTACATGGGGTTAAGCATGGGGAGTTTTTACATGGGGTTAAGCATGGGAAGTTTTTACATGGGGTTAAGCATGGGGAGTTTTTACATGGGGTTAAGCATGGGAAGTTTTTACATGGGGTTAAGCATGGGGGGTTTTTACATGGGGTTAAGCATGGGGAGTTTTTATATAGGGTTAAGCATGCGGAGTTTTTACATGGGGTTAAGCATGGGGGGTTTTTACATGGGGTTAAGCATGGGGAGTTTTATATGGGGTTAAGCATGGGGAGTTTTTACATAGGGTTAAGCATGGGGAGTTTTTACATGGGGTTAAGCATGGGGAGTTTTTACATGGGGTTAAGCATGGGGGGTTTTTACATGGGGTTAAGCATGGGGAGTTTTTACATGGGGTTAAGCCTAAGGAGTTTTTACATGGGGTTAAGCATGGGGGGTTTTTACATGGGGTTAAGCATGGGGAGTTTTATATGGGGTTAAGCATGGGGAGTTTTTACATGGGGTTAAGCATGGGGAGTTTTTACATGGGGTTAAGCATGCGGAGTTTTTACATGGGGTTAAGCATGGGGGGTTTTTACATGGGGTTAAGCATGCGGAGTTTTATATGGGGTTAAGCATGGGGAGTTTTTACATGGGGTTAAGCATGGGGAGTTTTTATATGGGGTTAAGCCTAAGGAGTTTTTACATGGGGTTAGGCATGGGGAGTTTTTACATGGGGTTAAGCCTAAGGAGTTTTTACATGGGGTTAAGCATGGGGAGTTTTTACATGGGGTTAAGCATGGGAAGTTTTTATATAGGGTTAAGCATGCGGAGTTTTTACATGGGGTTAAGCATGGGGGGTTTTTACATGGGGTTAAGCATGGGGAGTTTTATATGGGGTTAAGCATGGGGAGTTTTTACATGGGGTTAAGCATGGGGAGTTTTTACATGGGGTTAAGCATGGGGAGTTTTTACATGGGGTTAAGCATGGGGAGTTTTTACATGGGGTTAAGCATGGGGGGTTTTTACATGGGGTTAAGCATGGGGAGTTTTTACATGGGGTTAAGCCTAAGGAGTTTTTACATGGGGTTAAGCATGGGGAGTTTTTACATGGGGTTAAGCATGCGGAGTTCTTACATGGGGTTAAGCATGGGGGGTTTTTACATGGGGTTAAGAATGGGGAGTTTTATATGGGGTTAAGCATGGGGAGTTTTTACATGGGGTTAAGCATGGGGAGTTTTTATATGGGGTTAAGCCTAAGGAGTTTTTACATGGGGTTAAGCATGGGGAGTTTTTACATGGGGTTAAGCCTAAGGAGTTTTTACATGGGGTTAAGCATGGGGAGTTTTTACATGGGGTTAAGCATGGGAAGTTTTAATATAGGGTTAAGCATGCGGAGTTTTTACATGGGGTTAAGCATGGGGGGTTTTTACATGGGGTTAAGCATGGGGAGTTTTATATGGGGTTAAGCATGGGGAGTTTTTACATGGGGTTAAGCATGGGGAGTTTTTACATGGGGTTAAGCATGGGGAGTTTTTACATGGGGTTAAGCATTTGAACCCGGGACATTTTGTCCATTTTCCCCGAAATACCGAGAGGAAATTATAATATAGGATTATAAATATTTCATGCAAGCAAAAACACTACCAAAATGGCACACAAAAAAGTAAATACCAACACAAATAGGGCACCAAAACGTTACACGTGTAAATATTGTGAAAAAACCTTTTCGACACCGTCTAATCGAAACTCACACCATCGTATTCATTTAGACGACAGACGCCACAAATGCAATCATTGCGACAAAAGGTTTGTAGACTCTAGTGCTCTGAAAAGTCACGAAAAAACATACACAGGAACAGTAGCTAAACTAGCTCTGCCCCGGCCCCCGTGAAGTATTTTAGGGAAACTTCATCTTAAAGGCAGGAAAACTATCACGAATGTAATTTCTTTAAAAGTTGTTTAGTAAAACTTTACTTATTGCAAAAAAAGAACTAGAAATTAGTCAGAGTAACTCAGAAATAGACCGTCAAACCAGAGTATGACATTCCTTCATTTATTGTGCTTAATGGCTAGCGCCGTTAACCACAAATTATTTCTGTTCTGCAGTATATAACAAATCTAAGTTCGGTATTACATTTGTTTATTTTTTTCTTCATTTCAGACATACCATGAAATGGTACCTAAATCATGAAACACGCAATAAATAGTTAATAAATATTCAATAATATTCTTGTTTGAATTGAATTTTGTTACATCTTACTTTTATAGTTTTGTTTTGGTAATTATGGTTTACTTCTGTCCTGCAACTTTACCAGAATAAATAAGGCGATGAGAAATTATATTTTTTCACTCAGATAATCATATCAAACGTTTTTTTTCATGTACCGTAACAAAGATTCAGACCATAATCTTAATTCCGTTTAGTTTCAACTTCACCTTGTTCTAGATTATTGAAAGTATTTTGCGAGCTAATGTCGTACGGCAATACATGCATATATCTTTGTTGTGCATGGGAGTGTATATTTAAATCTTCATTTAAAACAACAATGGATATGCAAATTATGAATATCCATGAAGTGTTGTGTCGTTTGATTTCTGTACCTAGTTATCACCGAATTAACAAATCCCTAGCATGGTTTGTTTAAAGTTCAATAAGTATGTAAAACATTTTTGAAGTTTAAAAATTCGGGTATTTTCGGATTTTTCAGCACACATTTTTGTAAGATGTGACACGTTTTAACACAATCGCGAAGGAACTACAAACAACATGAGCAGATCTATGAACACGCTGACTAAGACTATATGATATCACTGTTGATTTGGTTGTAACAAACAAGTTACAATAAGGTTTTTGTAAACTGCTTGTCACATAATCATTTTTCAAACTTATTTCAAACCCAAACCAAGTTCAGAATTTTATGAGGTTACACTTATCTACGATTAGCAAATATACTGGGACATAGTATGCAGATTTAGAAAGCACTGAGGCATTTATGTATTTTTAAGATTTTGTATGCAACATACAACTCTTTTCAAAATTGTTACTGATTTGCAAGTTTTAATGACAAATTCTTTAAAGTGGTACAAGCTTTTAGATTGTCTCCAAAGCAATCAATTCCAGAAATTGATTGCAATGATTTGGACAGTTCATCGAAAAGAAAATACGAATATCAAAACTAATTTATTTGTGCTTGTCGTACTGAATTCATGTGATTTAGGTGCAGGAATTAATGTGCGCGTCTTAATTTTAAAAATGTACTTACTAAACTCAAGGGGTCAATAGTCAAATGTTTCAAGAATCCTAACTGCAAGTAAAGGTTCACGTTACCCCAACCTCCCATTTAAAATGTATGGAACAACATTTGTATCCATGATGGTTAAGTGGTTACTTAAACTAATATTTCGTTAAGCATTTGACTCTAGATTTCATAAGTTTTTGTTTGTCTTATTTAATTTTACGCTTGAAACGTTATAATGTGTACAATTATTCTTACAAAACCCGGAAACGTGAGATAAAGACTCTTAAAATACAAAACCCCCTATTAAACGCAAAATTGTCTGTGCATTAACTTGCTTGTTGAATGTGCCAAACAAGTTTAGCAAAATAAGCTGACTGCAATCTTAATGAAATGACTTTATAGTTTATCAATGAAAATTTAAGTGGCGAGCCTCCAATTTGATATATATTCTGAATGTTTGGGGATTTTGGTTGGTTAAACTTTTATAATTTTGGCATGCCCCTGCCCATTGCCCTTTTCCCCGGCCCCCGTGAGCTCCACAGGTACCCACGGGCGTAGTTTAGCCTCTGACAGGAATGAAACCATTTGTTTGCGTGTATTGCGAAAAAATGTTTGCTGCAAGAACTGGATTATTTATTCATTTGAGAACACATATAGGAGAAAAGCCAAACGAGTGTACACTTTGCGGCCGCGAATTTGCGGATCAATCAGCCTTAAAACGTCATGTGCAAATCCACACCGGATCATTTCCAGTTAGATATATTTGTGGCTTTTGTGACAAAAAAATCCAAAGCAAGAGTGAATATGAAGTTCAATTAAGAAAGCATGCCAAGGAAAAGCCTTTCAAGTGCAAAATCTGTCCAGATAAAAGTTACACACAACAACGTCATCTTACAAACCACATACACAGATTTCATTTAGGCCAAAAGCTCTTTGAGTGTAAATTTTGTCAAAAACGTTTTGCTACCAATTTTAATCTTCAGGATCACACAAGAAACATTCATACCAACGCTAACGAGAAAAAATTTTAAATGTGAGATGTGTATTGAAGCTTTTAAATATGCACACGCGTTGCATCGTCACAAATTAAGAGTACACGAACGAGATCTGAAACCATTCGAATGTACAGAGTGTAAAAAGAAATTCAGCGCAAGAGGTGACCTGAGAAGACATGTCAAAGCGGTTCACTTAAAACTGAAGGAACGTGTTTGTAAAATTTGTAAAAAGGCTTACAATAACAAGGGGCGTTTGGATACTCATATTCGTGGGCACCTCGGCGAACGTTTTTGGAAATGCAATGTGTGTGGAAGGTCATTTACATGTAAACTTGATATGAAGCGTCATGTCCAGACACATACAAATCTTAAACGGTATGAATGCTTGTTTTGTGGAGGAATGTGGAAATTTAAGACAAGTCATGACTTGCAACTTCGCAGACATTTGGGAGAGAAGATCTGTTTTGCAAACAATGTGGCTACGAATCTCTAACAAAAGAAAATATGGATAGTCACTTGATTAAAACGCATGGTAGGGAAAAAAAGAGCTTTTGCCCACTGTGTGGCAAGAATTTTATTAACACAGAAACTGTTAAACAACATTTGAAAAATGTACATCATAACAGCCAAGGGCGGATAAATCTGCATGCTGCTTTACAACTAAAAGGAAAAGGATTTGAGTACATTTTCTGTGGAGAAAGGTACGCAAATCATGTCAACTTCCAAAATCATGTACGGAAACATCTTGAAAAGAAACAAGTGTTTTGCAAACAGTGTGGATTTAAGACTTATGCAAAAGTTGAGAGAAAATGGCATTTAGTAAATGAGCACGGAAAAGAAAAGCAGCATGCGTGTCCACTGTGTGACAAAAGATTTATTGATGATACCGCAGTACGGCTTCATCTTAAAGGAGTACATTTAAAAACAAAATATTGATTTGAAAAAGAAGGTTTACCAATCCTGTTTTACAAAGTTGGCAATTATTCCAGAACAGGACACGGAAGGAAGGGAAACTTAAAAACAAAGAACAGTGTTACAATTTTTACTTTGTCATAAAGATATTTAGTATACTCTAAAAATGTAACAAAGAAACATCCAAATCCAGCCAACAAGGTTTCTTTATGTTAAGAAAGCGTTGGAAGAACAATGAAAAGGGCAAAGTCCAAAGTAGCAAAACAAAACAAAACTCTCTCTGAAAATAGCACGGATGTCCCTGTAACATGCACTTTGCTGTGTATGAATATTGAAGCAGGAAACAATTGTATGAATATAAGCATCTTAGCTTTATGAATGCTACCTAGTCATCGCTACCACATTTAGTTGTGTCTGAAGCTGCTCTATTGTTTCGTTGTTCTCTTAATGTAGCAAAATGTTTAGTTACACAAAATTCATGAAAACCCAAAAATGGAAAGCTGAAAGCTGCAAAAAAAGGTTAGCTTTCTTTCCTTTTACTAAGACCTACTCTACAATACAAGAATAAAGCCGCCGTTTGCTTTTTGACTAAAAACTATTGCTCTATATAGCATGAATGCTATAAAAGGTTGCTCTGTAACAAAAGTTGGTTTCCTTGTATTCGTATGTTCCCTTGTAATTTAATACCGTTTGAATGTGAAGCAATGAATACATTCTGCTTTTTTCAACACGCCAAGTTATGTTTTGCCTCATTCAGTAAAAATGTTAGTTTTGTGACACACAGAAAGTTTAGAAGTGAACGCAAATAGTCTCATTTTTTAAACAAAACTGTATTTCTTTGAAATAATGGCGCAAAAGCAAACTATATCCGACAAGTTTGTAACGAAAGGCTATCCCTGCAAATATTGCGAAAAAATCTTATCGACATCCAACAGTCTTGATATACACCAACGAATTCATTTGAATGACAGACGTTACCAGTGCAAATACTGTGATAAACGTTTTGTACACCCAAGTGCTCATATAGCCCATGAACGTATACACGCCGGAACCATTTGTTTGTGTGTTTTGCGATAAAGGATTTCATGCAAAAACTGATTTTGAACGTCACTTGAGAACACATACATGCGCAAAACCGCATGTGTGCACACTTTGTAGTCGAGGGTTTGGGGATTCTTCTGCGTTAAGACGTCATGTACAAATGCACACAGGTTCGCTTCCCGAAAGATATAATTGTAGCTACTGTAATAAAAAGTTTTCTAACAAGGTTGTTTATCAAGTTCATCTGAGGAAGCATACTAAGGAGAAACCTTTCAAGTGTGAAGTCTGTATCGACAAATTTTTCATACAAAAGTGTGACCTGGATAGGCATATGCAAAGTGTTCATCTGGGAGAAAAACCATTTGAGTGTAAATTTTGCCAGAGACGTTTCCCTACCAATGGCCAACTCAAGAACCACACCAGAAATATGCATACTCACGTCAACCAGAAAAATTTTAAGTGCGATGTTTGCATGGAAGCGTTTAAACATTCAAACACATTAAGAAGTCACAAATTAAGAGTACATGAAGGAGGCATTAAACCATACGAATGTCCTGATTGTGGAAAGAAATTTAGCGAAAAAGTTAACCTTAATCAACATGTCAAAGCGGTGCACCGTCAACTTAAAGAACATGTTTGCGGGATTTGTGGAAAAGCTTATAGTTACAGCCAACCACTAAATACTCACATAAGACGACATCTTGGTGAACACTACTGGAATTGTAAAGAGTGTGGAAAGGCATTTGCATGCAAACCAGATATGGAGCGTCATGCTGTAAGACATACAGATTTAAAACGATATGAGTGCTTGTTTTGTGGAGGATTGTGGAAGTTAAAGACAAGTTATGATACACACATTCGTAAACATTTGGAAGAAAATCCAGTTTTCTGCACCCTGTGTGGTTACGAGTGTTCTACAAAAGACACTAAAAGAACCCATTTGAAGAGGTACCACGGAATAAAATTTTTCTACGTTTGTCCGCATTTGAAACAGGTACTTGGTGCATTATAATCGCAAATAGAAAAATGATTGTGATACGGTTCTTCAATTGCAACTGACTGAGAATAGATTTTATTGCGCTTTTTGTAGATACGTGGATAAGGCCACCCACTAAAGTTATATCGGAATCAAATTGACAAGAACGAAATGGTTGCATGCCTTACGTACACAAAGGAATCGACGGAATGACATTTTGACATGGCATGTGATGTGAGCATGGAACAAAATAGGAGCATCCGTGTCAAGTTTGTGGAAATGCATTTATTGCTAATAGAATTTACCTTTCAGCTGCACATAAGGGCAGTAAAATAATAAAATTATTACAGCAAACGATTTTTTGTAAAATTAAAACTATAAAATTATAAATAGCCACTTTATAAATAGTATTTAACTGGTATACAGCAAATAGACAAATTTTTTCAGTAATCAGGTTTTGCGCCACTTAAAAATCTAAAACAGAAATGCGTTAAGCATTTGTACAATTACATTTAAAAAAATTGCATTTAGATATGTGGGAAGTGTGGAAAGGTTGTGTTGATATGAAGCATTAATGAGTAGTATTGTGTAAATATTCAAATTAGGTTGGGTATTTGGATCACGTATTTTATCACGTATTTAAGTTAGGAATTCATTATTCTGATGAAATAATATTAAGTGAGTTTAAAAATTGTAAATATAATTCAATATTTGGTATATAAATAGTGAGGGATTAATAAACAAAAAGAAATTGATCTGTTGTTAATTGGCAAATAAACCTACCAAACTGTGTTTTAACTGGTTCACTGTTGCTATTGACCACTGGTCGTAGCATTTTAACACAAAGCATAAAAACTACCATAATTATAATCCTATATTATAATTTCCTCTCGGTATTTCAGGGAAAATGGACAAAATGTCCCGGGTCAATGCTTAACCCCATGTTAAATTTCTCCATGTTTAACCCCCTGTTAAATGTCTCCATGCTTAACCCCATGTTAAATTTCTCCGTGCTTAACCCCATGTTAAATATTTCCATGCTTAACCCCATGTTAAATTTCTCCGTGCTTAACCCCATGTTAAATATGTCCATGCTTAACCCCATGTTAAATTTCTCCATGCTTAACCCCATGCTAAATTTCTCCATGCTTAAACCCACGTTAATTCCCTGCATGTTTATAATCCTATATTATAATTTCCTCTCGGTATTTCAGGGAAAATGGACAAAATATCCCGGGTCAATGCTTAACCCCCTGTTAAATGTCTCCATGCTTAACCCCATGTTAAATTTCTCCATGCTTAACCCCATGTTAAATTTCTCCATGCTTAACCCCACGTTAATTCCCTGCATGGTTATAATCCTATATTATAATTTCCTCTCGGTATTTCAGGGAAAATGGACAAAATATCCCGGGTCAATGCTTAACCCCCTGTTAAATGTCTCCATGCTTAACCCCATGTTAAATTTCTCCATGCTTAACCCCATGTTAAATTTCTCCATGCTTAGGCCCATGTTAAATTTCTCCATGCTTAACCTCATGTTAATTATTTCCATATTATCTACACGCAACCCTTAGCTTGATATTAGCAACACGCAATGCTTAACTCCATAAATGCCCAAGCTTGATTCCAATTAATAGCTCCTTCATGCTTAACTCCTCACAAAAATTCCATGCTTAACCCCATAAAAAAACTCCATCATTAATCCTACATAAAACTTAATCCTGTATAACAACTGTCGGTGGTTAACCCCACACTAAATTTGTCAATGTTTAACCCCATATTATATTTTATAATAGTAAATAATTAAATAGCTTGGCGCGATGCTCGATGGCTCGATCCCATATTAGCTACACGCAATGTTTGACTCTATATCAGCTACACGCAATGCTCAAGCTTATGCTAGCTACACGCAATGTTTGACTCTATATCAGCTACACGCAATGCTCAAGCTTATGATAGCTACACGCAGTGCTCAAGCACATGTTGGCCAATGGCCACACGCAATGCTCAAGCACATTTTAGCTACACGTAATGCTCAAGCACATGTTAATTACACGCAATGCTCAAGCTTATGTTAGCTACACGCAGTGCTCAAGCACATGTTAATTACACGCAGTGCTCAAGCACATGTTAATTACACGCAGTGCTCAAGCACATGTTAATTACACGCAATGCTCAAGCTTATGTTAGCTACACGCAGTGCTCAAGCACATGTTAAATACACGCAATGCTCAAGCTTATGTTAGCTACATGCAGTGCTCAAGCACATGTTGGCTACACGCAATGCTCAAGCTTATGTTAGCTACACGCAGTGCTCAAGCACATGTTAAATACACGCAATGCTCAAGCTTATGTTAGCTACATGCAGTGCTCAAGCACATTTTAGCTACACGCAATGCTCAAGCACATGTTAATTACACGCAATGCTCAAGCTTATGTTAGCTACACGCAATGCTCAAGCTTATGTTAGCTACACGCAATGCTCAAGCACATGTTAACTACACTCAATGCTCAAGCTTATGTTAGTTACACTTAGTCCTTTACCCGATATCATCTAAGCGCAATAATACTCAACCCCATGTAAGCTACGCGCAATGCTCAACCCTGCATAGGTCACACGAAAGGCCAAATCCTACAATACTCACACGCAATATTTCATACCGTATTAGCTACACAAAATGCCTGACTGTTCAATTAACGGGTGGGTTTTTACAAACCGGTTCACCGGCGCTCGTTCCCTTTTATACTAGCTGAAATAGTAGAAAGCTTTACGAGAACCAACAACAGAGTTGAGTCTTGATTCCAAATAGAGTTAATAGTGTGGGAAACGTATGACCTCTACCCTTACTGAAATCTCAATAATATTTTTTATGACTTTGTCAAGTTTTATATAGGAGATTCAAAAGGCTTAAGTTTTATGTCCAGTTGGTTATCTTCAGGGTGCATTCCACATATTGCTGACCTTGAAGAAATTATTATTCTGATCTTTAGTAAAAAACTTTAGAGATAACAAAAATAAAAACGTATCCCATTCCGTCTTTTGCCTGGATCTGTACCACGTTAAACTGAGTCATCAAAAATTCAGGGTTAATCTCCTGAGTAAATAATGATACGCACAAGCTTATGCAAACATCTTCACTCATTTTATCCAGTGCTTAAGTACACTATATGACCATTATGAGTTTGCAAGTTTGGTGCATTGGTGTTTGTCTGTTATAGAAGGTAGGCTGATTATTGATGGGAATAATGAAGATTGTGTTTGTTTAATAAAGTTTTAAGATATATGACAAACTAAATTAACAATTTTATTATTTTTAACGATAAACATGTTTACTTTTCCAAGCTCAAACTTATTTATGCAAGTAAGTCAACATAATGATAATGTTATATTACGAGAGCACAATGCAGAGCACAATGTTCCCAGACTTCAGTTTAGGGTATGCATAAACACAACTGTATTAGGCCAATAGCATAGCATGATGTCATTGGCAAGGTAGTTAATAATTCATTCAACGACTGGCAAAAGCCTGCCTTACGAATTCTCTTGATTAGTTGATGGTTTTTAATTCTTAATTCGTAATTTCATAAAACACTTTCCAATTCAGGATTACATAAAGTTGATAAGCAAGTTTTGTGTATAATACTATATGTGATGTTTTAAAACTATTGTGTAAGTTCCTGAGAGTTTTCCTATAGAATTCCGGAAATCAAAATGATGATACAATGTTTTTCTATAAAACAACTCATCTTAAAACTGAAAAGTGAAATCGTGAAAACGCTTGCGTTTTTTCCTTCTCTATTTCTCAAAGTCGTACGTCAGTGATGTTCCTTAGTTTCCTTTCATTTGCAATTCTTTTCAAGTAAACATAAGGCAAAAGATATATCAACTAAAGGATGAAACATCTTGCCGTTATAACACGGGGCCCTATGAAGCCCATGTATTTTGATTGTTACGTACCGTGTTTCAATAGATACCGAAAATATACAAGGTTACGCAAATGTCTGAGACTATTCACAGCGTTTTCGGGCACTAGAAATTTCTTGAAAAATCATGTTTTCAGAAACACCAAGGAAATATGGTACACAACCGCATTGTTACCCATCTTCAAACATCAAAAAGATGTTTCATCCTTTAGTTGATATATCTTTTCATAAGGCAGCGTATTTGAGAGAAAGGCAAGGAGTTTGAATATTTCTTCACGTTCGTTTATTTTAGCATAAAGTATTCTTTTTTTGTTATCACTGATAACTTATCAGGGCTCAACACGCATGATTGTTAACTTTCGTAATTATCTGAATGTGATGTGCGGAATACCCAATGCGAAAACTTTCCAAGCAAAATATCTTGCTGTTGCAAAAAATTTCATTGTGTTGAATTAATATACAAAATACAACCTTTGGTTCTAAAAACTGTAATGCTCGCGACAGTTTCAGTAGTTATTTTATTCTTCCTGAACAAGGAAAACTAAACCTTGTACATTTTTCATTTAAATGCATATTATTTCACAAATTTAAGCAAACCAAAATCTTTAATTCTAACGCTGTTCAGTGTGATATAAGTTTTGCTATGGAATTAACCTGAAATCGAAATATATAAGTGTATGTTTGTCTGTTTATCTCATAAAAATTGTATGTATCACTCAACTACTATCTCCTGTTCACCAAACATGCAACAAAACGAAAACACAAATCCAGTCATTTTTCCATTGGTAATACGGGAGTGGCAACAGCAACTTCCGACAAAACTGGATGCTCCAAACTTTCCTTGTCGACGTTTGATGGGTTCCATGAATAAGCAGTGTTAACAGCCTTTGCGTAGTTCATCCATTGCCAGATAAATGCTGCATGAGTGAAAGCAATGCCACTTGCATAAAGCACAAGCTGGTACAGTTCCAGTTCCCGTGCGATTCCCAATCGGATAATTATGTAGATCATGGTGAGACCAGAGGCAGCTCTCAATTTTATGCCTGTTTTGAAAATATCCATATCTTTTTTGTCCAAACTGCCAATCGGCTAAAATTACCAACAAAAATTATATAAAAAGATTTTTCTGGAAACTTGTAAATTTACTATAAAGTTTATAGTAGAAACCATTATAAAAACATTTGGTTACAAGTCAAACTTACCCGATTGGAGTTTCCAAAAAATAAAAATATTACAGAGAAACCGAGGTGAAATATCAACTCTGCTATGGGAAAAAGCGTTAGTGAGAGCATCGGGATGTATGGAAGATAGGCCTCTAAATTATCCAATTTTTTAACCATAGTAGTGACTCATATATCTCAATGTACAATAAAAGCAAATTTGGAAAAGCCAAAATTCAATAAATTTGAAACATACCAAAAGCTTCCAAGTGGAGTTTTATTTTAGGGCCATTATTGAGCAGGGAATCACAGCACATTACCCCCGACCACGTTGAAGCAAGTAGTATGATAGCAAATATATAGTGCTGATTGCTAATATATAATAAATGTTTGCTGATGATTATGTTAAATTTTGTCACTTACTCAGCAATCATTCTTAGTTCAAAATTTTGTGTCGCTCAAAATAATTCAGTTTTTATACGTAGTTGTACGAATTTCTTTAATAATTATATTAGCCAACAAGTGTAAACGCTTTATTCAGGATACAGCACAAAATGCAAAAATGATAAAACAATTACAGAAAATAGCAATTTAGTGCAGTGTAAATTAGCATTTTTCCCTTCTTTTTTATTATTAAAAACTCATACCTTTCAGTAAGTAAATTGACTTACATACGTCAGACGTAATTTTCCAGCATCGTCATGTGGTATTTTCTAGCTCTTCCATCCTGAACTAATGTGTGCTCAAATAAATAGATAAAATTTGCAAATGAAAACAAAAGTCCAAACAGCAAACTGGCCCCAGGAATATTTGTATGCTGAATTTAATCACTAAAGCTTGCGCGATTAATTTTTTACGATAGCGTTTTCTTTGGTATTTTAACAATACCAGGTAAGTGAAGGCTTTTTCCTACACTAGATGTTTAAATAATAGCTCTGATGCGATGGCCTTGTCACGTCGTCAAAATGTGTCTAACAGGAATGTATGAAAAGGTGGTTTAATTTCGGAATCAATAGTGTTTTATTCGTATTTTTCGTAATAATTGTTTGATGATATTAGGCAGCATGAACTTTTTTATTTAAAATATTAGCCATATACACATATTTCTACTTATACAATTATAGTTATAGTTATATGTAGTTATATTTTTATATATATTTATAGTTATACCGTTTTATACTAATTTTAAATTAGTATTTTGTGTGTGATAGGGCCAACATAGCTTTTGTTTTTGTTTCTTTGATCTTAGTAAGCGACAACAATTTACCTATATGCTGTATTTTTCTATTAAGCATGTAGGAATGGTTTTATGAAAATGAGATTTATAGTATTCTAACAGACTTAAGGCTAACGTTCTGGAGTACCTAACGACACTTTACGACGTCATATACATTTTTTTCATTTTACATCACTTTCATGAAACACAATTCGTCAATATTCTCACCATTTCCAGTAATGTATCAAACATTAAACTGGACTCATTAATAGTAATGACACAGTTTGATCCACGACATTATTCGATATTTCCAAGCCCAGCATAGACGTAACCAAGCCTAAATGGCCCAACATAACATCAAGTGAATGCGTTGCCTTAAGTTTTTTTCTGGCGTCCTTGTTCAATGCTTGTTCATTCCACATTTTCTTGAAGTCATTGCTTCTTTCGTGTATTATGCCCTCCATTCTGGTGTGAATTATGGCTATAGAAACCGTTGCGATGACAAAAATGGGCATTGGGATGTACACATGAAGGGGCAGGACACTGTGCATTTTTATAGTCGCATAGCCGCAACACCCTGCCATTACAACGACAATGTGAATAAGATTGACTAAAAAGAATTCGGCCACTTGATTGTATACTGTGAGTAGAAGTTGAGCTTTCATGTATGCATGATGATCGTTGCGAAAGCGATTCAGAAGTTTTACGAAAGTGTGTGGAAGGTCTTCAAAATGAGAAATATCGTTGACTTGTAGAATTAAACTTTCCGTGTATGAAATACAAATCAGCATTAGAGTCACAACGACAGATCCGGTGCTGAATATTGGGACGGCGTACATTACGCTAGCGATGGCTTTAACAAATATTTTGTTTCCAAAAATTAACTGAAGTGGATCGAAATCCACTAAAAATGGCAGGACACAGAACGCACAGGTCAATTCCAGCAACAATCCCCCGTAATTCAGCACTCCCACTTTACACAAACGAGCGTTAAACACACCACGTTTGTTTGATAGGACAATTGCTGCACTTTGATTAAAACCATAGCAAATTGCTGGGCAGTGATTTCGCAGCTCTACAAGCACGGTTAAGGTAAGAAGTAGTAAACAAAGTCCCATAACATAAAAGATGGCTTCGTCCATGTGGAACATGGTGTACTCGGAAAAGTTCAAAAATAAGTAATAAAGTCGATGTGGAATGAAAAGTAAATGAAACGTAAAACTGAAAAGATTTATGCATCGAATTGACTTTTGCACATAACTGCTTTTAGAGCAAACTGGGCGTTGGCAAAGCTGTCCTTTGCTGTTTGTAGCCAAAGGGAATGTGTAAATTTTTTGAATTGCGCCTATCAATTCTAAAGTATATTTTGTAACAGACATATTGATGACGTATATATAGTTTTTTTCTGGATGAATCTATATAGAATTGCTATGTGTATCACACAACACCAGAAATACACTTTTGCTTCTTTGACAAAAACTAATGAATGCTGTTAAAGTAGTTAGACTAAGTGAGCTCAAATAAATAAAAACCACAAATGAAAAGAAAAGTCCATGCAGCAGATTGGCCCCAGAAATATTTGCTTGTTTAATATAAGCACTCAAGCTATGTTGTATATAGTTATTCTAAAATACTTTTTTATTATTCAAATGCATTTGTAGATGTCACGCGTGACATGATAATGTTATTTAATTCTATAAATGCCAAGGTTAGATATAGCAAAAACGAAAAACAGGAAACACCACGAGTTGACAAACGGGGTCGTGTCAGTACTAGGACTAAATGGTTGCATATATATTTTGTCGGTTTTAACCATTATGAGAATTGTAACTAAACAGTACTTGAATACGTGTGTACAAGTATTAAAGGCTTTCACGAATTTGAGGGCATTCGGGTTACATGAACTTAACAAGGAATGTTATTACTAACGTCAGAAGTGACAAATAAAATAACTTGTAAAATATTCGTTGGTAAATGTAATAACAAATCAGTATATGCTTAAACATTGTTTTGACTTTTAGATTTACCTGTTTTCCAAGTAGTAAATAATATATTTATTTTGCTCATTATAGAGTGACCTCTAGAATAAATTGACACGTGGTACTTTAGACAGATTCGAATAATAATCGTTTTTGATTTTAAAAAAATGTCCTAATGTCCATTATAAAAATTATAATTACTTTTGAGCGCTTACGGAAAACACAGAAAATAGCAAATAATTGCAGTGTAAATTAGCCTTTATCCTGTCATTTTTATTACAATACTCATACCTTTCAGTATATAAATTGGCAAGTAAATGGCAACGTCAGCCGTAATTTTCCAGCGTCGTCCTGCGGCATTTTCTAGCTCTTCCATCTTGAGCTAATGTGTGCTCAAATAAATAAATATTTAAAAATTGCAAATGAAAACAAAAGTCCAAACAGCAAACTTTCCCCTGGAATTTTGCATGCTGAATATAATCACTAAAGTTTGAGCGAATAATTTTTCCCGATATACTTTTTTGGTATTTTAACAATACCAGGCAGGTCAGGACTTTTTCCTATTCCAGATGCGGTAATTATAGCTCTTATTTGATGGCTTTGTTTCGTCGTCAAGGTGTGTCTGAAAGAAATGTATGAAAAGGTGGTTTGATTTCTGAATCGATAAGGGTTATAATCGTAATTTGCCAAGACCGTAATATGTATTTGATGATAATTAGCAGTATGAGCTTTTGTATTGAAAGTATTAGTCCATATACATAGCTCAACTGCTTTATATGAGATGCTGCAAAGAATGCAAATGATAGCGTCATACATAACAACAATGAAGTGCAAATTGGTTTTATTGCAATGTGTATTTCGATCTTTATATAACAAAATGTGAATTGTTGAAGATAGCAGATCAGCAATTAATTTTAGTTATATTCAATTTATACATTTTTTGGTTTACTATATCTTGTAAACTACAAGTTGTTTACACATAGAATATCTACATCATAAATTTCTAAAATTTACAATTTTATTTTTTATTCTGACTTCGTACACCCTAGTAACTTGATAAGTAACAAGACCCAAGTGTTACATTACACAAATTTGACTTACAATTAGTTTCAAGTTTTGTGTCGAGCTAAACAAATTGAGCTAAATTTTACAATATTTTATAGTATTGCATTCACTTCTCTATGCGTAGCCGTTGATTAGATGCTGGCAATCTTTTCAGCACATTACCTGTTTTTATATATATTTATAATCCTATATTATAATTTCCTCTCACTATTTCGGGAAAAATGGACAAAATGTCCCTGGTCAATGCTTAACCCCTTCTTAATTCCCTCCATGCATAACCCCATGTTAATTCCCTCCATGCTTAACCCCATGTTAATTCCCTCCATGCTTAACCCCGTGTTAATTCCCTCCATGCTTAACCCCATGTTAATTCCCTCCATGCTTAACCCCGTGTTAATTCCCTCCATGCTTAACCCCATGTTAATTCCCTCCATGCTTAACCCCGTGTTAATTCCCTCCATGCTTAACCCCATGTTAATTCCCTCCATGCTTAACCCCGTGTTAATTCCCTCCATGCTTAACCCCATGTTAATTCCCTCCATGCTTAACCCCATGTTCATTCCCTCCATGCTTAACCCCATGTTAATTCCCTCCATGCTTAACCCCATGTTAATTCCCTCCATGCTTAACCCCATGTTAATTCCCTCCATGCTTAACCCCATGTTAATTCCCTCCATGCTTAACCCCATGTTAATTCCCTCCATGCTTAACCCCATGTTAATTCCCTCCATGCTTAACCCCATGTTAATTCCCTCCATGCTTAACCCCATGTTAATTATAATCCTATACTATAATTTCCTCTCGGTATTTCGGGGAAAATGGACAAAATGTCCCGGGTTCAAATGCTTAACCCCATGTAAAAACTCCGCATGCTTAACCCCATATAAAAACTCCCCATGCTTAACCCCACGTAATACTCCCCATGCTTAACCCCATGTAATACTCCCCATGCTTACCCCCAGGTAGTACTCCCCATGCTTAACCCCATGTAATACTCCCCATGCTTAACCCCATGTAAAAACTCCCCATGCTTAAGCCCATGTAATACTCCCCATGCTTAACCCCATGTAAAAACTCCCCATGCTTAACCCCATGTAAAACTCACCATGCTTAACCCCACATAAAAACTCCCCATGCTTAACCCCATGTAAAGCTCCCCTTGCTTAACCCCACGTAAAAACTCCCCATGCTTAACCCCATATAAAAACTCCCCATGCTTACCCCATGTATACACTCCCCATGCTTAACCCCATATAAAAACTCCCCATGCTTAACCCCATATAAAAACTCCCCAAGCTTATCCCCATGTAAAACTCCCCATGCTTAACCCCATATAAAAACTTCCCATGCTTACCTCCATGTAAAAACTCGCATGCTTAACCCAATGTAAAAACTCCGCATGCTTAACCCCATGTAAAAACTCCGCATGCTTAACCCCATGTAAAAACTCCCAATGCTTAACCCCATGTAAAAACTCCCAATGCTTAACCCCATGTAAAAACTCCGCATGCTTATCCCCATGTAAAAACTCGCATGCTTTACCCAATGTAAAAACTCCGCATGCTTAACCTCATGTAAAAACACCGCATGCTTATCCCCATATAAAAACTCCGCATGTTTAACCCCATGTAATACTCCGCATGCTTAACCCCATGTAATACTCCGCATGCTTAACCCCATGTAAAAACTCCCATGCTTAACCTCATGTAAAAACTCCCCATGCTTAACCCCATGTAAAACTCTCCATGCTTAACCCCACGTAAAAACTCCGCATGCTTAACCCCATGTAAAAACTCCCCATGCTTAACCCCATATAAAAGCTCCACCTGCTTAACCCCATGTAAAACTCCCCATGCCTACCCCCATATAACAACTCCCCATGCTTAACCCCACATAAAAACACCCCTTGGTAAACCCCATGTAAAACTCACCATGCTTAACCCCATGTAAAAATTTCCCATGCTTAACCCCATGTTAATTCTCTCCATGCTTAACCCCATGTAAAAATTTCCCATGCTTAACCCCATGTTAATTCTCTCCATGCTTAACCCCATGTAAAAATTTGCCATGCTTAACCCCATGTTAATTCTCTCCATGCTTAACCCTATATAACAACTGTACCTACTTAACCCCATATTAAGTTTGCCCATGTGTAAATAAAATGAAATAGATTCGCGCAATGCTCGATCCCGTATTCGCTACACGCAATGCTTGACCTGACATCAGCTTCACGCAATGCTCAAGCCCATATTAGCTACAGGCAATGTTCAAGCCCATTTTAGCTACACGCAATGTTCAAGCCCATTTTAGCTACACGCAATGCTCAAGCCCATATTAGCTACACGCAATGTTCAAGCCCGTGTTAGCTAAACGCAATGCTCAAGCAAAGGTGACTAACACGCAATGCTCAAGCAAAGGTGACTAACACGCAATGCTCAAGCAAAGGTGACTAACACGCAATGCTCAAGCAAAGGTGACTAACACGCAATGCTCAAGCAAAGGTGACTAACACGCAATGCTCAAGCAAAGGTGACTAACACGCAATGCTCAAGCAAAGGTGACTAACACGCAATGCTCAAGCAAAGGTGACTAACACGCAATGCTCAAGCAAAGGTGACTAACACGCAATGCTCAAGCAAAGGTGACTAACACGCAATGCTCAAGCAAAGGTGACTAACACGCAATGCTCAAGCCCATGTTAGCTACACGCAATGTTCAAGCCCACGTAGGCTACTCGAAATGCTCAAGCCCATGTTAGCTACACGCAATGTTCAAGCCCACGTAGGCTACACGAAATGCTCAAGCCCATGTTAGCTACACGCGATAAGCCCATATTAGCTACACGCAATGCTCAAGCCCATGTCAGCTACACGCAATGCTCAACCCTGCACTGGTCAAACGAAATGCTAAACCCTGCACTAATCACACACGATTTTTCAAAACTGTACTGGCTACACTCAATGCATGACTGTTCATTTACCGGGTGGTTTTTCGCAAACCGGACCTCCGGCGCTCGTTATAATCATATATTATAATTTCATCTCGGTATTTCGGGGAAAATGGGCAAAATGTTCCGGGTTTACATGCTTAACCCCATACAAAAACTCCCCATGCTAAACCCCATACAAAAACTCCCCATGCTTAACCCCATACAAAAACTCCCCATGCTTAACCCCATACAAAAACTCCCCATGCTTAACCCCATACAAAAACTCCCCATGCTTAACCCCATACAAAAACTCCCCATGCTTAACCCCATAAAAAAACTCCCCATGCTTAACCCCATACAAAAACTCCCCATGCTTAACCCCATACAAAAACTCCCCATGCTAAACCCCATACAAAAACTCCCCATGCTTAACCCCATACAAAAACTCCCCATGCTTAACCCCATACAAAAACTCCCCATGCTTAACCCCATACAAAAACTCCCCATGCTTTACCCCATACAAAAACTCCCCATGCTTAACCCCATACAAAAACTCCCCATGCTTAACCCCATACAAAAACTCCCCATGCTTAACCCCATACAAAAACTCCCCATGCTTAACCCCATACAAAAACTCCCCATGCTTAACCCCATACAAAAACTCCCCATGCTTAACCCCATACAAAAACTCCCCATGCTTAACCCCATACAAAAACTCCCCATGCTTAACCCCATACAAAAACTCCCCATGCTTAACCCCATACAAAAACTCCCCATGCTTAACCCCATACAAAAACTCCCCATGCTTAACCCCATACAAAAACTTCCCATGCTTAACCCCATGTGAATTTGTCCATGCTTAACCCCATGTACAATTTGTCCATGCTTAACCCCATGTAAAATATGTCCATGCTTAACCCCATACAAAAACTCCCCATGCTTAACCCCATACAAAAACTCCCCATGCTTAACCCCATACAAAAACTCCCCATGCTTAACCCCATACAAAAACTCCCCATGCTTAACCCCATAAAAAAACTCCCCATGCTTAACCCCATACAAAAACTCCCCATGCTTAACCCCATACAAAAACTCCCCATGCTTAACCCCATACAAAAACTCCCCATGCTTAACCCCATACAAAAACTCCCCATGCTTAACCCCATGTGAATTTGTCCATGCTTAACCCCATGTGCAATTTGTCCATGCTTAACCCCATGTAAAATATGTCCATGCTTAACCCCATGTAAAATATGTCCATGCTTAACCCCATGTAAAATATGTCCATGCTTAACCCCATACAAAAACTCCCCATGCTTAACCCCATGTGAATTTGTCCATGCTTAACCCCATGTGCAATTTGTCCATGCTTAACCCCATGTAAAATATGTCCATGCTTAACCCCATGTAAAATATGTCCATGCTTAACCCCATGTAAAATATGTCCATGCTTAACCCCATGTAAAATATGTCCATGCTTAACCCCATGTAAAATATGTCCATGCTTAACCCCATGTAAAATATGTCCATGCTTAACCCCATGTAAAAGTTATCCATGCTTAACCCCATGTAAAAGTTATCCATGCTTAACCCCATGTAAAAGTTATCCATGCTTAACCCCATGTTAATTTCCTCCATGCTTAACCCCATGTTAGTTTCCTCCATGCTTAACCCCATGTTAATTCCCTCCATGCTTAACCCCATGTTAATTATAATCATATATTATAATTTCATCTCGGTATTTCGGGGAAAATGGCCAAAATGTTCCGGGTTTACATGCTTAACCCCATACAAAAACTCCCCATGCTTAACCCCATACAAAAACTCCCCATGCTTTACCCCATACAAAAACTCCCCATGCTTAACCCCATACAAAAACTCCCCATGCTTAACCCCATACAAAAACTCCCCATGCTTAACCCCATACAAAAACTCCCCATGCTTAACCCCATACAAAAACTCCCCATGCTTAACCCCATACAAAAACTCCCCATGCTTTACCCCATACAAAAACTCCCCATGCTTAACCCCATACAAAAACTCCCCATGCTTAACCCCATACAAAAACTCCCCATGCTTAACCCCATACAAAAACTCCCCATGCTTTACCCCATACAAAAACTCCCCATGCTTAACCCCATACAAAAACTCCCCATGCTTAACCCCATACAAAAACTCCCCATGCTTAACCCCATACAAAAACTCCCCATGCTTAACCCCATACAAAAACTCCCCATGCTTTACCCCATACAAAAACTCCCCATGCTTAACCCCATACAAAAACTCCCCATGCTTAACCCCATACAAAAACTTCCCATGCTTAACCCCATGTGAATTTGTCCATGCTTAACCCCATGTACAATTTGTCCATGCTTAACCCCATGTAAAATATGTCCATGCTTAACCCCATGTAAAATATGTCCATGCTTAACCCCATGTAAAATATGTCCATGCTTAACCCCATGTAAAGTATGTCCATGCTTTACCCCCATGTAAAATATGTCCATGCTTAACCCCATGTAAAATATGTCCATGCTTAACCCCATACAAAAACTCCCCATGCTTAACCCCATGTTAAATTTCTCCATGCTTAACCCCATGCTAAATTTCTCCATGCTTAAACCCACGTTAATTCCCTGCATGTTTATAATCCTATATTATAATTTCCTCTCGGTATTTCAGGGAAAATGGACAAAATATCCCGGGTCAATGCTTAACCCCATGTAAAATATGTCCATGCTTAACCCCATGTAAAATATGTCCATGCTTAACCCCATGTAAAATATGTCCATGCTTAACCCCATGTAAAAGTTATCCATGCTTAACCCCATGTAAAAGTTATCCATGCTTAACCCCATGTAAAAGTTATCCATGCTTAACCCCATGTTAATTTCCTCCATGCTTAACCCCATGTTAGTTTCCTCCATGCTTAACCCCATGTTAATTCCCTCCATGCTTAACCCCATGTTAATTATAATCATATATTATAATTTCATCTCGGTATTTCGGGGAAAATGGCCAAAATGTTCCGGGTTTACATGCTTAACCCCATACAAAAACTCCCCATGCTTAACCCCATACAAAAACTCCCCATGCTTTACCCCATACAAAAACTCCCCATGCTTAACCCCATACAAAAACTCCCCATGCTTAACCCCATACAAAAACTCCCCATGCTTAACCCCATACAAAAACTCCCCATGCTTAACCCCATACAAAAACTCCCCATGCTTAACCCCATACAAAAACTCCCCATGCTTTACCCCATACAAAAACTCCCCATGCTTAACCCCATACAAAAACTCCCCATGCTTAACCCCATACAAAAACTCCCCATGCTTAACCCCATACAAAAACTCCCCATGCTTTACCCCATACAAAAACTCCCCATGCTTAACCCCATACAAAAACTCCCCATGCTTAACCCCATACAAAAACTCCCCATGCTTTACCCCATACAAAAACTCCCCATGCTTAACCCCATACAAAAACTCCCCATGCTTAACCCCATACAAAAACTCCCCATGCTTAACCCCATACAAAAACTCCCCATGCTTAACCCCATACAAAAACTCCCCATGCTTAACCCCATACAAAAACTCCCCATGCTTAACCCCATACAAAAACTCCCCATGCTTAACCCCATACAAAAACTTCCCATGCTTAACCCCATGTACAATTTGTCCATGCTTAACCCCATGTAAAATATGTCCATGCTTAACCCCATGTAAAATATGTCCATGCTTAACCCCATGTAAAACATGTCCATGCTTAACCCCATGTAAAATATGTCCATGCTTAACCCCATGTAAAGTATGTCCATGCTTTACCCCCATGTAAAATATGTCCATGCTTAACCCCATGTAAAATATGTCCATGCTTAACCCCATGTAAAAGTTATCCATGCTTAACCCCATGTAAAAGTTATCCATGCTTAACCCCATGTAAAAGTTATCCATGCTTAACCCCATGTTAATTTCCTCCATGCTTAACCCCATGTTAGTTTCCTCCATGCTTAACCCCATGTTAATTCCCTCCATGCTTAACCCCATGTTAATTATAATCATATATTATAATTTCATCTCGGTATTTCGGGGAAAATGGCCAAAATGTTCCGGGTTTACATGCTTAACCCCATACAAAAACTCCCCATGCTTAACCCCATACAAAAACTCCCCATGCTTAACCCCATACAAAAACTCCCCATGCTTAACCCCATACAAAAACTCCCCATGCTTAACCCCATACAAAAACTCCCCATGCTTAACCCCATACAAAAACTCCCCATGCTTAACCCCATACAAAAACTCCCCATGCTTAACCCCATACAAAAACTCCCCATGCTTAACCCCATACAAAAACTCCCCATGCTTAACCCCATACAAAAACTCCCCATGCTTAACCCCATACAAAAACTCCCCATGCTTTACCCCATACAAAAACTCCCCATGCTTAACCCCATACAAAAACTCCCCATGCTTAACCCCATACAAAAACTCCCCATGCTTAACCCCATACAAAAACTCCCCATGCTTTACCCCATACAAAAACTCCCCATGCTTAACCCCATACAAAAACTCCCCATGCTTAACCCCATACAAAAACTCCCCATGCTTAACCCCATACAAAAACTCCCCATGCTTAACCCCATACAAAAACTCCCCATGCTTAACCCCATACAAAAACTTCCCATGCTTAACCCCATGTGAATTTGTCCATGCTTAACCCCATGTACAATTTGTCCATGCTTAACCCCATGTAAAATATGTCCATGCTTAACCCCATGTAAAATATGTCCATGCTTAACCCCATGTAAAATATGTCCATGCTTAACCCCATGTAAAATATGTCCATGCTTAACCCCATGTAAAGTATGTCCATGCTTTACCCCCATGTAAAATATGTCCATGCTTAACCCCATGTAAAATATGTCCATGCTTAACCCCATACAAAAACTCCCCATGCTTAACCCCATACAAAAACTCCCCATGCTTAACCCCATACAAAAACTCCCCATGCTTAACCCCATACAAAAACTCCCCATGCTTAACCCCATACAAAAACTCCCCATGCTTAACCCCATACAAAAACTCCCCATGCTTAACCCCATACAAAAACTCCCCATGCTTAACCCCATACAAAAACTCCCCATGCTTAACCCCATACAAAAACTCCCCATGCTTAACCCCATACAAAAACTTCCCATGCTTAACCCCATGTGAATTTGTCCATGCTTAACCCCATGTACAATTTGTCCATGCTTAACCCCATGTAAAATATGTCCATGCTTAACCCCATGTAAAATATGTCCATGCTTAACCCCATGTAAAACATGTCCATGCTTAACCCCATGTAAAATATGTCCATGCTTAACCCCATGTAAAGTATGTCCATGCTTTACCCCCATGTAAAATATGTCCATGCTTAACCCCATGTAAAATATGTCCATGCTTAACCCCATGTAAAATATGTCCATGCTTAACCCCATGTAAAAGTTATCCATGCTTAACCCCATGTAAAAGTTATCCATGCTTAACCCCATGTTAATTTCCTCCATGCTTAACCCCATGTTAGTTTCCTCCATGTTTAACCCCATGTTAGTTTCCTCCATGCTTAACCCCATGTTAGTTTCCTCCATGCTTAACCCCATGTTAGTTTCCTCCATGCTTAACCTCATGTTAGTTTCCTCCATGCTTAACCTCACACAAACTTCCTTTATGCTAAACACAATGCAACTTCCCTGAATCTTAA
This sequence comes from Entomobrya proxima, assembly GCA_029691765.1. NCBI lineage: Eukaryota > Metazoa > Arthropoda > Collembola > Entomobryomorpha > Entomobryidae > Entomobrya > Entomobrya proxima. The sequence continues at coordinate 42,588,019 of CM056172.1, forward strand.
CTCCGTATGAAATCTTTCCATGACTAATTACCATATGACATTTGTCCATGCTCGATCCGGAGCAAAATATATAAAGCGTCACGCTAAACTGGATAAAACCAATCATAATTCCTCACTCATTACTATTACCTATCCACATATTAGCTGCAGTCAATGCTTAACTCAATATTAGTTACACGTAATGTGTAACTTCATAATAGCTACATGCAATGCCTAATACCATATTTGCTGCACGCAATGCTTAACTCCATATTAAGTATACGCAATGCTTGATCCCATATTCGCTACACGCAATGCCTAACTACACGCAATGTGTAACTTCAGAATAGCTACACGCAATGCCTAATACCATATTTGCTGCACGCAATGCTTAACTTAATATTAGCTACACGCAATGCTTAACTTAATATTAGCTACACGCAATGCTTAACTCCATATTAAGTATACGCAATGCTTGATCCCATATTCGCTACACGCAATGCCTAACTACACGCAATGTGTAACTTCAGAATAGTTACACGCAATGCCTAATACCATATTTGCTGCACGCAATGCTTAACTTAATATTAGCTGCACGCAATGCTTAACTTAATATTAGCTACACGCAATGCTTAACTTAATATTAGCTACACGCAATGCTTAACTTAATATTAGCTACACGCAATGCTTAACTTAATATTAGCTACACGCAATGCTTAACTTAATATTAGCTACACGCAATGCTTAACTTAATATTAGCTACACGCAATGCTTAACTTAATATTAGCTACACGCAATGCTTAACTTAATATTAGCTACACGCAATGCTTAACTTAATATTAGCTACACGCAATGCTTAACTTAATATTAGCTACACGCAATGCCTAACTCCATATTAACTATACGCAATGCTTAACTTAATATTAGCTACACGCAATGCTTAACTTAATATTAGCTACACGCAGTGCTTAACTCCATATTAGCTACACGCAATGCCTAACTCCATATTAACTATACGCAATGTTTGATCCCATATTCGCTACACGCAATGCCTAACTCCATATTAACTATATGCAATGTTTGATCCCATATTCGCTACACGCAATGCCTAACTCCATATTAACTATACGCAATGTTTGGTCCCATATTCGCTACACGCAATGCCTAACTACACGCAATCATTTCCTCCATGTGAGCTACACGCAATGCCTAACTCCATAATATGGAGTCCATATTAACTATCCGCAATGCTTACCTCCATATTAGCTACACACAATGCTTAACCCCAAACTAGCTACACGCAATGCCTAACTACATGCAATGCCTAATACCATATTTGCTGCACGCAATGCTTAACTCCATATTAAGTATACGCAATGCTTGATCCCATATTCGCTACACGCAATGCCTAACTACACGCAATGTGTAACTTCAGAATAGCTACACGCAATGCCTAATACCATATTTGCTGCACGCAATGCTTAACTTAATATTAGCTACACGCAATGCTTAACTTAATATTAGCTGCACGCAATGCTTAACTTAATATTAGCTACACGCAATGCTTAACTTAATATTAGCTACACGCAATGCTTAACTTAATATTAGCTACACGCAATGCTTAACTTAATATTAGCTACACGCAATGCTTAACTTAATATTAGCTACACGCAATGCTTAACTTAATATTAGCTACACGCAATGCTTAACTTAATATTAGCTACACGCAATGCTTAACTTAATATTAGCTACACGCAATGCTTAACTTAATATTAGCTACACGCAGTGCTTAACTCCATATTAGCTACACGCAATGCCTAACTCCATATTAACTATATGCAATGTTTGATCCCATATTCGCTACACGCAATGCCTAACTCCATATTAACTATATGCAATGTTTGATCCCATATTCGCTACACGCAATGCCTAACTCCATATTAACTATACGCAATGTTTGGTCCCATATTCGCTACACGCAATGCCTAACTACACGCAATCATTTCCTCCATGTGAGCTACACGCAATGCCTAACTCCATAATATGGAGTCCATATTAACTATACGCAATGCTTACCTCCATATTAGCTACACACAATGCTTAACCCCAAACTAGCTACACGCAATGCCTAACTACATGCAATGCATAACTGCACGCAATGCCTAACTACACGCAATGCCTAACTACACGCAATGCCTAACTACACGCAATGCCTAACTACACGCAATGCTTAACTTAATATTAGCTACACGCAATGCTTAACTTAATATTAGCTACACGCAATGCTTAACTTAATATTAGCTACACGCAATGCTTAACTTAATATTAGCTACACGCAATGCTTAACTTAATATTAGCTACACGCAATGCTTAACTTAATATTAGCTACACGCAATGCTTAACTTAATATTAGCTACACGCAATGCTTAACTTAATATTAGCTACACGCAATGCTTAACTTAATATTAGCTACACGCAATGCTTAACTTAATATTAGCTACACGCAATGCCTAACTCCATATTAACTATATGCAATGTTTGATCCCATATTCGCTACACGCAATGCCTAACTCCATATTAACTATATGCAATGTTTGATCCCATATTCGCTACACGCAATGCCTAACTCCATATTAACTATACGCAATGTTTGGTCCCATATTCGCTACACGCAATGCCTAACTACACGCAATCATTTCCTCCATGTGAGCTACACGCAATGCCTAACTCCATAATATGGAGTCCATATTAACTATACGCAATGCTTACCTCCATATTAGCTACACACAATGCTTAACCCCAAACTAGCTACACGCAATGCCTAACTACATGCAATGCATAACTGCACGCAATGCCTAACTACACGCAATGCCTAACTACACGCAATGCCTAACTACACGCAATGCCTAACTACACGCAATGCTTAACTTAATATTAGCTACACGCAATGCTTAACTTAATATTAGCTACACGCAATGCTTAACTTAATATTAGCTACACGCAATGCTTAACTTAATATTAGCTACACGCAATGCTTAACTTAATATTAGCTACACGCAATGCTTAACTTAATATTAGCTACACGCAATGCTTAACTTAATATTAGCTACACGCAATGCTTAACTTAATATTAGCTACACGCAATGCTTAACTTAATATTAGCTACACGCAATGCTTAACTTAATATTAGCTACACGCAATGCTTAACTTAATATTAGCTACACGCAATGCTTAACTTAATATTAGCTACACGCAATGCTTAACTTAATATTAGCTACACGCAGTGCTTAACTCCATATTAGCTACACGCAATGCCTAACTCCATATTAACTATATGCAATGTTTGATCCCATATTCGCTACACGCAATGCCTAACTCCATATTAACTATATGCAATGTTTGATCCCATATTCGCTACACGCAATGCCTAACTCCATATTAACTATACGCAATGTTTGGTCCCATATTCGCTACACGCAATGCCTAACTACACGCAATCATTTCCTCCATGTGAGCTACACGCAATGCCTAACTCCATAATATGGAGTCCATATTAACTATCCGCAATGCTTACCTCCATATTAGCTACACACAATGCTTAACCCCAAACTAGCTACACGCAATGCCTAACTACATGCAATGCCTAATACCATATTTGCTGCACGCAATGCTTAACTCCATATTAAGTATACGCAATGCTTGATCCCATATTCGCTACACGCAATGCCTAACTACACGCAATGTGTAACTTCAGAATAGCTACACGCAATGCCTAATACCATATTTGCTGCACGCAATGCTTAACTTAATATTAGCTACACGCAATGCTTAACTTAATATTAGCTGCACGCAATGCTTAACTTAATATTAGCTACACGCAATGCTTAACTTAATATTAGCTACACGCAATGCTTAACTTAATATTAGCTACACGCAATGCTTAACTTAATATTAGCTACACGCAATGCTTAACTTAATATTAGCTACACGCAATGCTTAACTTAATATTAGCTACACGCAATGCTTAACTTAATATTAGCTACACGCAATGCTTAACTTAATATTAGCTACACGCAATGCTTAACTTAATATTAGCTACACGCAGTGCTTAACTCCATATTAGCTACACGCAATGCCTAACTCCATATTAACTATATGCAATGTTTGATCCCATATTCGCTACACGCAATGCCTAACTCCATATTAACTATATGCAATGTTTGATCCCATATTCGCTACACGCAATGCCTAACTCCATATTAACTATACGCAATGTTTGGTCCCATATTCGCTACACGCAATGCCTAACTACACGCAATCATTTCCTCCATGTGAGCTACACGCAATGCCTAACTCCATAATATGGAGTCCATATTAACTATACGCAATGCTTACCTCCATATTAGCTACACACAATGCTTAACCCCAAACTAGCTACACGCAATGCCTAACTACATGCAATGCATAACTGCACGCAATGCCTAACTACACGCAATGCCTAACTACACGCAATGCCTAACTACACGCAATGCCTAACTACACGCAATGCTTAACTTAATATTAGCTACACGCAATGCTTAACTTAATATTAGCTACACGCAATGCTTAACTTAATATTAGCTACACGCAATGCTTAACTTAATATTAGCTACACGCAATGCTTAACTTAATATTAGCTACACGCAATGCTTAACTTAATATTAGCTACACGCAATGCTTAACTTAATATTAGCTACACGCAATGCTTAACTTAATATTAGCTACACGCAATGCTTAACTTAATATTAGCTACACGCAATGCTTAACTTAATATTAGCTACACGCAATGCTTAACTTAATATTAGCTACACGCAATGCCTAACTTAATATTAGCTACACGCAGTGCTTAACTCCATATTAGCTACACGCAATGCCTAACTCCATATTAACTATATGCAATGTTTGATCCCATATTCGCTACACGCAATGCCTAACTCCATATTAACTATATGCAATGTTTGATCCCATATTCGCTACACGCAATGCCTAACTCCATATTAACTATACGCAATGTTTGGTCCCATATTCGCTACACGCAATGCCTAACTACACGCAATCATTTCCTCCATGTGAGCTACACGCAATGCCTAACTCCATAATATGGAGTCCATATTAACTATACGCAATGCTTACCTCCATATTAGCTACACACAATGCTTAACCCCAACCTAGCTACACGCAATGCCTAACTACATGCAATGCATAACTGCACGCATTGCCTAACTACACGCAATGCCTAACTACACGCAATGCCTAACTACACGCAATGCCTAACTACACGCAATGCCTAACTAAACGCAATGCCTAACTACACGCAATGCCTAACTACACGCAATGCCTAACTAAACGCAATGCCTAACTACACGCAATGCCTAACTGCACGCAATGCCTAACTACACGCAATGCCTAACTACACGCAATGCCTAACTACACGCAATGCCTAACTACACGCAATGCTTACCTCCATATTAGCTACACGGAAAGCATACTTCCATGTTACACACAATGCTTAACTCCAAATAAGCTACACGCAACGCCTAACTCCATATTAACTACACGCAATGCTTAACTGCAAACTAGCAACACGCAATACCTAACACCATATTAACTACGCGCAATGCTTAACTCCATATTAGCTACACGCAAAGCTTGATCCCATATTTCCGAAATGCAGTGTTTAATCCCATACTTCCTACACGGAATGTTTAATCCCATATTGGCTACACGCAAAGCTTGATCCCATATTTCCAAAATGCAATGTTTAATCCCATACTTCCTACACGGAATGTATAATCCCATATTGGCTACACGCAATGCATAACTATTAAAATAGCGGGCAATTTTAAGCAAACCGGGCTACCGGCTCTCGTTCTATTTATACATTTATAGTTATGGTTATATAAATATTTATAGTTGTATATATATTTATAGTTTTATACGTTCTATATTATTTTAAAATTATTATTACTTTTGTGATAAGCCCACGATAGCTTTAATTGTGTTTCTTTGATCTTAATAAGCAAACATAATTTACTGTATGTCGTATTTTTGTATTAAGCATGTAGGAATGGTTTTATGAAAATGAGATTTATAGTATTCTAACAGACTTAAATCTAAGGGTCTGGGGTGCACGACAGTTTGCGACTTCATATATAGAATTAATGTGCTTTTACATTTTGCGTCATTTTACTTAAAGACAACTGATCAATATTATTTCCGTTTTCCAATGAGTCAACCCTTAAACGGGACTCATTAAAAGTAATGAGACAGTCTGATCGACTATATTATTGGTTATTTCTAAGCCTAGCATAGATGTAACCGAGCCTAAATGACCCATCGTAACCTTAAGTGTTTGCGTTGCCTTAAGTTTCTTTCTGGCTTCCCTACTTAGAGCTTGTTCTTTCCACTTTTCTTTGATAACATTGCTTCTTTCGTGTACTATGCCCTCCATTTTGGTGTGAATTATTGCAAGAGAAACCGCTGCGATAAATAAAACGGGCATTGGAATGTACGCATGAAGTGGCAAGATACTATGCATTTTTATAGTTGCATAACCGCAGCACCCTGCCAATATAATACCAATGTGAATAAGATTGACGATGAAGAATTCTCCAACCTCATTGTATACTGTAAGTAGAAGGTGGGCTTTTATGTATGCATGATGGTCGTTACAAAAACGAGTCAGAAGTGTTACGGAAGTTGGCGGAAGTTCTTCAAATTTAGAAATATCATTGACTTGCAGTATTAAGCCCTCCGTGTATGAGACGTAAACCAACATTAGAGACGCAACGCCAGTTCCTGTACAGAAAACAGGGACGGCATAAATAACGCTAGCAATGGCTTTAACAAATATCCTGTTTCCAAAAACTAAATGAAGTGGATCGAAATCCACTAAAAATGGCAGAAAGAAGAACACACAAGTTATTTCCAGCATCAATGCCCCGAAATTTAGCACTGCCACTTTGCACAAACGAGCGTTGAACACACCACGTTGTTTTGATAGGACAATCGCTGCAATTTGATTGAATCCATAGCAAATTGCTGGGGAGTGATTTCGCAGCGTTATAAATATGTCTAAGGAAAGTAATAATGCACAAAGTCCTATAACATAAAAAATTGCTTCGTTCATGTGGAACATGGTGTACTCGGAAAAGTTCAAAAATAAGTAGTAAAGTCGATGTGGAATGAAAAGTGAATGAAAAGTAAAACTAAGAAGATTTATGCAGCGAATTATATTTTGCACATAATCGTTTTTCGCACAAGTTGGCCGTTGGAAAAGCTGCCCTTGGCTGTTTATAGCCAAAGGGAATGGGTAAACTTTTTGACTTATGCCTATCAATTCTAAAGAATATTTTGTAATAGACATATTGATGACGTATATATATAGTTTTTTTCTGGATGAATCTATATAAGATTGCGATGTGTATCACACGAAACACCAGAAATACACTTTTACTTCTATGACAAAAAGTAGTGAATGCTGCTAAAGTTATTACAGTATGTGAGCTCAAATAAACAAAAACCACAAATGAAAAGAAAAGCACATGAAGCAAATTGGCTCCAGAAATATTTGCATGTTTAATATAACTAATCAAGCTATATTAAATATAGTTATTCTGAAATACTTTTTTATTATTTAAATGAATTTGTAGATGTCACGCGTGACATGATAATGTTATTTACTTATATAAATGCCAAGGTTAGACATAGCAAAAACGGAAAACAGGAAACACCACGCGTTGACAAACGGGGTCGTGTCAGTACTAGGACTAAATGGTTGCTTATATATTTTGTCGGTTTTAACAATTATGAGAATTGTAACTAAACAGTACTTGAATACGTGTGTACAAGTATTAAAGGCTTTCACGAACTTGAGGGCATTCGGGTTACATGAACTTAACAAGGAATGTTATTACTAACGTCAGAGGTGACAAACACAATAACTTATAAAGTATTCGATAGCAAGTGTAATAACAAATCAGTATATGCTTAAACATTATTTTGACTTTCAGATTTACCTGTTTTCCAAGTAGTAAATAATATATTAATTTTGCTCAGCAGATAGTGACGTTTAAAATAAGTTGACACGTTGTACCTTAGACACATTAGAATAATAATCGTTTTAAAATTAAAAATATGTCCTAAAGTGTGTGTTTCTAGGGAGGTAAGATATTTAGGTTGTGTTAAGATTTTATGTTAATTGTATCAGAATTTAAGTTAACAAACATTTGCTAATTTGAAATGTTTTCATAGTTTACAGTCATGGCTCGGCTGAACGAGTATTAAAAATATATATTCAAAGAGTAAAGATATGCAGACATCACCGTAAAAATGAAAGCCATCATTAATATAAATGTCAAAACGGGATTAAAAGTGGTAAAATTCTTTATTTGCCGAGCTTTCGACAACACACGGTCATCTTCTTCAGGGCATTAACAAATTACAAGTGAAAACAAACGGAGTATGGGAATCATCATAAAAAGAAAAGAAAGATATGATAAATTCAATGTAAATTATAACTTGGTCCGTTTCCTCAGTTTCTTTCGGTGTTCCAAAAATTTTTCTTTAGGATGTGAGTCCAACCAGATTTTGCGGATTGACCTTGATTGAGATTCATGGCATTTTTGGAGTACTTGATCCATAGTGCTTCTTCCATCTTCCTCCTTGTCGTATTGCTCTCTTTGTCTATAAGTCTAACTTTTTTAGGGTCAATTTGATGTCCAGATTCCCAAACGTGTCTAGCCACTGCTGATTCTTCGGTATTTGCATTTCGAATGTTCTGCATATGCTGTTTGGTTCGTGTGTGCACTCCTTGTCGAGATTCCCCTATGTACCTTAGGTTGCATTCCTCCAAATCATTTCCATTACAAGGAAGTTCGTATACCCCAGCATCAATATCCGACTTCCTGTCTTTGAAGTTACAAACGTAACTGGAGATTTTATTACGGGGTACGTAGCCGATTTCAAGTGTCGTGTGCTTCCTAAAGTGCCAAGCTAGGTCATCCGTCAGTTTCCCAAAGCCATCATAATAGGAACCACTGTCGTGTCGTGATAATGAATACAAACGATATCATAACTTTCACAAAAGCCAATTTGATTGCCTCTATTTTTTAGTGAATCTGAGTCAGAGGGGTATGATTCGGATTAGGAACTACTGGAAAACATTTGATTTTGATGGTATGTTTGTCGGTATAAATATGTACCTTATTTGTAAAATACAAATGACAGACACAAGTAATAGTTTTATAATTTTTTCTACGATAAAATCTGAAAGCACGACAAGACCTGAAAAGACAATTTCCTTTATGTCATTGATGTCATGAATAAATTTATTAATATTCCAGACGCTATAAAAATACTTACAAAATACATTATACATAGCAGCTTTATGAATAGTTATTGGTGTATAGCAAATTGTCTACTAGTCAGGGTTTGTGCTGTTAAGGACTCTACAATAGAAATAAGTTAAACCAGTGCATTCTGGAATTTTCATTAAAATATGTGAATGTAAGAGAAATGTGAAAAAGATGTATTGATATGGAACATTAATGAGTACTATAGTGAGCACAAAATACAAAAAAAAATATTGTGTTATGTTTTACAAAATTTTCTAATAAGAAGGAAAGTAACACTGTATAAAATTACATATTATTTTCCTTGTCGTAAATTATTAAATCTAAAATATTTTAATTGGAAATTCATTGAATGGGAAGGCATGCAAAAACGCCAACTAGATTAAAAGGAGTCTAGTTGTCTGTTTAGTATCAACTGCTCTGTTCTTGTTTTAGAAGGAAAAGAGGAAAGGTGTACATGGTCTTTCTGTGGAATTTTCATCTCAAGTTGTCATGCATACGATGCAATGGAATTTAGGTTAAGTATTTGGATCAAGTGTTTAGAGTAGGCATTTCATTATGATGATAAAGTATTAATCTGTTGAATATTGACGAAAAATTACACCAAACTGCTTTTAATGAGTCACACTGTCTCTTTGGTGCACTGGCCATTGGCCCTTGGATTTTAATACAAAGCTTCAAAAACCACCAGAATAGCTTATGCAATATATATTATTTGACAATTCTCTTATATAACTGCAGTAATTTAATTGTGCAGCATTTTTTAGAATTTTTATCAATGTCATATGCATGACTCTGCCAATTTTCTATGAACGACAATCCAACTCCTAGCATACGTGAGCAAAAACGCTGTTTCAGCAAAATCAAAGATATTTGGAGCACACTCGTTTTTAGTCCAGCTTGCAAAAAATCACAATATACGTTTCATTGAATGTAATGAACTGGTTGCTACCATTAAAGCTCAGAGATTCACAGTTTTCATTTTACGCTTTTGCTAGCAGATTCCAATCTGTCCATAGCATTTTTATGTCATTTTACTATTCTAAGTTAAAGGCTACCTGTACAGTGAAAAGTTAGTAGCGCAAACAACGTTGAGGAAGAAAGTTCACATCAGAACGTTTGCTCTCTAAGTGTTAAAAGTACTTCAATTGTATCATAGTCATTTAGTCTTTAGAAAGTAGTCATTGTTGAAATATATACTCTCGACAAATTGCAAATCTTTGTTGCGGCTATAGAAACTATTATTTTTACCTAGTAACGTGTATAATAAAATGGAGCGGCAACCAAGTGAAGAGTCAAGTTTTTCTTCACACCCTCTTGAAAATCATGTGGTAAGAATACATGTAGAAATTGCAAGATTATTTTATTATTAGTCCGCATTATGTAAGGTAAAACATTAAACTGCATTAATCCTGAAAATTTCACCAGATTCTTAAACGCATCTTCCAGTACTTTCGATGGACGGGGTCATTTAGAGATTGGCAAAATATTCGGCTAGTTTGCAAACTCTGGCTTGAGATATTTCTTACGATATGGAGAAATAATGCAGTTCTGAGTTTGGTTCGAGATACTAGCATTTTTGAAACACCACTAGAGAAAAGAATATCTGTTTCTCAATTTCTTGCTGAACTGCAAAACCCCGCTAGCACACACAAACTCCTGTCAAATCCCTTTCGCAAATACAAATTGCAAGGCATGAAAATAGACTTGCGATATAGCAAACCGGGAATGCCAGCTTATACATTTTGGAGTCTCGTTGGCCCAAGCGTAAAAAGCTTAACTCTGAGAAACGTCACCTTTATCACTGCGTCAAAATCTGTGTCTGAATTCATGCAGTTTTTAATTCGTGAAATGCCATACTTAACTACGTTGAATATGATTGATGCACGTGTTGAAGATATTACGGAAAGACAACTGTGGATGAACAGGGTGACAGATTTTCACCACAATGTGACCTCACTTTATTGCAAGAATTTTTACGGATTTCGGTGTTCAATGTTCCCAAATTTGCAGGTACAAGCAATTTGTATATATATGAATCCACTTGAATATTTAGAATGTATTCCTCTATTATGTACTATTCTTTGAAAACAGAAAGCATACTTGAAAAATGCGAGAGAAGTGCACATTCTCAACTATATAGCTGACAGTGGACACTTTAATGAGTCGTTAGGTTCCCTGACAAATTCGTCCTTGAAGCACTTGAACCTTATGCATTCTAAAGTTGACTACGAATCTATAAAAATGCATCTGCCAAACCTCTACCTTACATCGTTGGAACGTTTTTCAGTAAACTTAGAAAGTCAAGGGTTTGTTAACCTTGGTACCCATCCCGACAATAATCTACACTTTCTAACAATTTTCTTGAGAAATCATCACACAACTCTAAAGTGTCTAGAGATCTTTTCAGTGACAGCCAACGTATTGTCCAATCATAACCTATTCAGCATTCAGTTACCAGTTCTCACTGAGCTAAGAATTTGGGGAAACAGTATCAACAATCTAAGCTTTCTTCAATATACCCCAAACCTTGCACTGCTACATGTCGATTTGCTTGGATTCGAGAAACAAGAGGAAATGAAGAACAAACTTAAATTTGAGTTCATAGGAAGACACGTCAATTTTGTAGCAAATGATATTGTTGAGTCCACTATACACTTAGGAAGTTTGATAGGAGTTGTGCTGGAGAAACTGGAATATTTGCAAATAAACTGGAAATTCTCAGCCCAAAGCCTACGCACTCTGTCGGGATGGATGCCAAACATAAAGGTTTTCAAAACAGTTTTGAATAGCGATAATTTTCCTGCAGTTTGTGAACAGTGGCCACATTTGGAAAAGCTGCATTGTCTGTTTGGGTCATGCCTTACGGATCAAAATATAACTGGAAGAGTGATTGACACAAATGAACCACGCGTTAAGGGATTAGTGGACTTAAAAGGTACCTTAACAAAACAATAATTTATTTAATTCATTGAATATGCATGACGATCAGCAAAAAGTTTTAACAAAGTATGTGTTAATATATTGTAGAACTTACAAGTTTCCATTACCACGCCAGATGTAACAAAGGCGCTCTCACTGACAAATCGGCCAGGCAAATTCAACGCAACATGAAAAATCTTACGGATCTGAAAATTTGCGTTTCCAGGAAGGTAGGGGTTTTAATTTACGTAAAATAAAATTCTGTTGTGTTAAAGCTCATGGCCACTTGCTAATTTCAAATGTTATATTAGTTTACAAGATGGGCGGAACGATTGTTACATAGTCACGTTCAAAGGGTGCAAATATACAGAAACTACAGTGGAAATGAGAGCCATCGGGATTGGAAATGTTGTCGTGATAACGCATACGCACGGTTCCTTAACGTCCACCGACAGAAAGTGGGGCAGACTGCTTTATTTAGTGAATCATGATCATTTGGATTTAAATTTGGATGAAGAAGTGCTGCAATAGTTTGAATTTGGGAACTAGATGTGTTTGTGTTTGAGCCTTGCTTATGGAATGCAACAAAAAGCTGCCACAAACAAACCGGTTCTGATTTTTTTCTACAATTCAAAAATTGGGAGCAATTTTAAAAGTTTAAAAAATTTCATTGATGTCGTTATTACATTATTGCATTATCTTAGCAGGTTCTATAATATTGCTTAAAAATTTAAAAACCTTATGAATAATTGTCATTAAAACAGCTCAACAACGATTTGTGCTTGCTTTTTGTTAAAGTTAAAAGGATTTTCAATTCATTGCTAATAAAGTTGTAATAGAGTTCTTCTATATTTTAGTTTAAGAATCCAAGGCATGAATTTATAAAAAGTTGAGATTGTATAATAATTATTTAATATATAGTATAATAATATTTCATGAGTCTTTATTTGCATATGTAGGACCACTAATAAGTCCATTTGCCCACAAGATGTTGAATATAAGATATAAGCTTTCATAACATTAATCGGATGAATTGAGCGTTGATCGGTCAGATCTGAATTTGAGATGAAAGCAATTTAAGCAATGTTTAAGCTTTTTGAATGTACATACACTTAAATGTTTAACTTTCAAGTTAAATAATTGTCTAAACTAAACTATTTGTCTAAGAGCAAGAATGTAACGGTTTGACTAACATTAAAATTTATCTATGTAAACCCAAGCAATTGGTCTAAGAACTTATTTAGGCCTACGTAAATTTTCATAACCTTCAAGGATTTTATTTTATTTAGGATTTATTATTAACCCTCATAACCCGGCTATTCTATTTTTCATAATAAAGTGGTTAGATTTGAAATATATGAAGGAATGTATTGATCTGACAAAACATTTTCTTGGATTCTACCGTCACTTTCTCTTACTAAAAAAGACGTGATTAGCAGCATAATCATTAAGACCTCGGGTCTGAGATATTTTGAAAATATGACTGTTAATGTTTAAATGGGCTCTAAACAAGGCCAGTTTGGTTCATCTCTGGTAAACTTGATTGTCTTGTTGGCACATTTAAGGCTTATGTACAAATCGGTTTTTGCAGCAAACATCTTTCAATAGCTTACCATGGATGTTTTTAATTACAAATACATGTGCTTTTTGGTGCCTAAATCAAGCTACAGAGCAACACAAAATTCATTTAGTACCAATAAAGCAACGTAATCTTACGAAAACATAGGAGCAGTATCAGTATTTTAATTTGATTACAATTATAAGGAGTAGTACACTAGAAGTTAAAAACATTCAAATTTGTACTTGTTTGATTAAATTAATATGGCCTAAAAATTGTGCCAGTTTTAACAAAGATTCGTCCATGTTTTGATTTTTTAGTAGTACGCCACCTACACATTACCATGAAATATCTGGTATTGCCTGGGCACCCTAGCTTACGTTTTTTAAGAAAAGTGTGCTGACATTGTATTAAGCTATTTGCAATTCTCCTCATTACTCTTAGTGCAACGACCCTTACCTTTTTATAGCACTTCTTAATGGAATTTATCAGCGTAATTCTAGTTTCATACAGGAATCTTAAAATTGCTAAGAACAGGCCAAATACAGTCATAAAAAATATCACCAATATATTGCCAGTCATCGTAGGCTTTTCCAGCGGATATGTATCCGGTTGTTTATAATTATCCAGATATTTTTCCCACCATTCTGCAATACCCGACTGCTTAAACCATCTTAGGCGCTCTAGTAAATAGGGCGGCACGAGACCAACAAAAGAGACTTGTAGTTTAGTGTATGTAAATTTTTGGGTACTTACATCGACAATAGACTTTTGATTTGTTTCTGTTGTTACATTTTCTGACAGGTGGTTGCATAAGTAAGCTGGCAATGCGAATGCTATATTTTTGCACTCTTTTAAAGCCAATGTAATGTTATACATTTCCGCATTGTATAAGAGAGGATTATCTTGTTGATTTCTTCTTGAATGAGGAAGCCTCTTTCGAAAAGCAACTCCAGGCAGGTAAAGTGAGCTGTGGTTAAGTAGCTTATTAAATTCACTTGTTTCTGCATATATTTTATTGTTTGCCTGTTTGGAAATTTCTTGAATTTGTTTAAGTTCCGAAACCCACACACCCATATACGCATACGCGCCACCTCCACTTACATGAGGGCCTTTTATCATATTAAAAGGTGGGGAATTTCCGATTGTAGAGAAAGGCCCAAAACGACTGTATATTGTAAAATTATTTTCCTTCAACTGTTGAAAAGTTTCAAATGGAACTCGTTTTCGATTGGATATTAGATTGTACACATTTTCGTTTTTGTACGCATTGCTCAAAACAACACCCACAAGCAATGAAGCTGATATTAACACACGCATTTTAAGTCCTTGACTCAAAGATTTTGGAAAGGGATCTCCTTGTTCCAACAAAATCTTTATACAGTACATTAACTTGGCAACATCACACATTCTAAAATTTGCCATGCCGGTTTTTTGGGTTTGAAAGTTTTGGGTTATAAAGCATAAAACAAAATACAACAAAACAATTGTGGCTGTTATGGAGCACCAAATATAAATGTCGTATGCGTTGGACATTTCCTTGAATGGTAAAGGACTAGTGGCATGCTTTCCGCAGCTAACAATTCGCACGGAGCTAAGTTCTTTAGATAGAATCCAATCGTGGTCCTCTATTTCCTCAAAGTATTGCATATTTGTCAACAATTTTACGGAAAATGTTTTAGAGCCTTCAAAGCTGACAAGTTCACCCGAGTCACAAAATTCTGCATCATCTCCTGTCTGAAATGTATAATTTCTTGGAATTGTTTGCACCAAATGAGCGTACACATGGGTCAGCTTTCTATCAGGGTTTTTTTGTTCAGCTAAATCTTTTCTGTGAAACTTTGTGCAAAGTAGAAGCTGCTTTATAAAAATTCGTTTGGACGGTTTCATCAAAAAAATTTCATATGGAATGTACAATGAAATTTTTTCTTTTGGAAAAGAAATTGCCAAAATGTTCTTGTAATCCAAGTTTTTAGACCATTGAGTAATCAAAAAATTAAAATCTTTCAGTCCATTCTTGCAAGTTGCACAGAGAGTTTTCAGAGTCATTCCAATAACAACACTGTGATTTCTCTGAAAAATATTGTAGTTTGGTTGGGCTAACTGGCACGCTATGTAAACGTCCATGTATCTTTGGATCAGATGATGATGGTTGTACACGTTCCTATTACGGAATTGCAGAGAATACCATTCAGGTAGTTTTGTGCTTCTGGTTTCTTCAAACAAAAAGTTAAATGTCAAAGGCAATGATCGTGGTATCAATGTCCGATCCTGAAACTGAAAAACGGGAAGGATTTTTTGTTCCAAATTCTGGTACATAATGGATTGTGGGAAAAGCTCAATCTTAACTAAACAATTCCATGGTTTTGAAAAGGAAGCAAATCTACTGTTGTCTAGTACCGCACAGTATGTCTTACTTACTTCATACATATCAAAATTAATTCCTAAAAAGTGTCGAGAAATTTTGCAAAAATAGTAAATGCTTGTATTAAAGCTGTCAGCAGAGGGTTCAAGTGTTGTAGGTGCCCAAGTTAATCTACCCTGCGCTTCTGTTTGCAGGTACATTGGTTTTTCATTGTGGAGTAGTACAGGATTTCTTTCAATACTAGGGATATCTTGATACCGATAGTTATTTATGACAGTGAAACAGTTTTTGTTTTCAAACGGTTGTAAGATGGCATCCAAGTTTGTAACCAATGTCTCTGAGTTTTTTGTTTCAGCTTCGTACATTAATTCTAGATTTGCGAAATACTCATGGCCAAGTAATGATTCACGGGTCAAATTAGATAGGCTAACTAACTGAAAATTTGTATTGTTAGTGTAAGTGTAACGAACATAAAATGAATCACAAAGTGCTAAATAAACTAAATAACAAACACAAGACAGAGTCAACCTCATTGTTCTAAAGTGCAGGCTAATTTTATATGTTTTAAAGCTATTCTAAAGTTTAATCTAAAAATTAAACAGTTTACAAACTCTTAATACTACGCACCAAATCTACCTGAGAAATAAATATTTTTTACTGAGTTGTTGCAAACAATAATTCTGAAAACTTTGCACAGAAATATAAAGTTTGGGCGTTGGTCATATCCTTAAAAAAACAAATATTGATATTGGTTGCTTTAATAAACTTTAGCTATACTTATAAGCTGTTGTTCAGCTTTATACTAGGTTCTGCGTGTTAGTATTGTGAGGTTTTCTGCAAAATGGGTTTAGTATCATGGAATATATAACTGCTCATTACTTTAATGGTGTAAACCTTACGCCCAATAAAAAAGGACCTAGCAAAAACTAATTAGATTGCCAAGGTGTACCTTTTAAGCTAATATGGCAAACAGGGTAGTTTCCATAATAGTAATAACTTTGTTATAATATTAGAGTGAAAAATATTGAGCTCGCTGAAAATTTTTACTATATATTATCGAGTAAAATTTAACTGTATTATCCATCAGTTTATTTTTTATTTCGGCAGGTCTTTGGGCTAAAAAGAAATTGAACAAACCGAAATGATTAAGAGTAAGCCTGACATTTTACTGAAAATTGTCTGACTTGAAATAAGTTTTGCTGACTTCCGAGGTTACTTATAAGCTTAAGCCTCAATTTTGTTTCTAAATTTCATAGCCGCTTATCAAGCTAGTAATTTTTTACTAACTTCTGGAGTTGCTAATTAACCTTCCTTTTTTGCTTCAGCAACTTAATTTGTTAGACAATTTTTAAACGATCTCTCACGTTCGGCAAAACTTTTGGAAGCTGGATAAAGGATTCGCAGGTTAACCACAATTTTTAGCGACTAATTATTTATTGTCAGATTGAGAAAAAATTAAAATGACTAATTTTATGTCAATAAATAATGCAGCAGCAGTAAAGCAAATGCGCTTGCAATACATTCATATGGATCGGCTCAGACCCAACTTACCACTCCGAGCAAGCGAGCTTATGCATTTTGGTACATAAGAAAAGTGCCGTAGATGCACAATTAGCGATACGGTCTGATACAAATTTTTTATGAAGTGTCAGTGTCATACAACATGAAATTTGTGGACGGCCTTATAAACATTTATTTCAAAAACGTATTATGTGAATAAATAAGCAATAGTACAAAATCGTCCATAACATAGTACCACAGGATGCAGGACGTCAATATTAATATTTGAAACAAAGTCGACCTTGCCAACATTTTCACGCTAAGTGTCGAATCTATTCTAGTAAAGCTGCATTCCTGATCAACATTTGTTCGATTTCAAGTCTTTGAACATATTTTCACTGTTGACATTCAGTGAAAGATCTCAGATTTCAATCTCAATTTCAGATTTCCTCATATAGTATCGGTAAATTTCTATTCGTTCTACCCACTCCATGGATGAGTCTCCGGTTGCATTATTTTCATTTATGATAATAATAAATACTAATTTTTTGGATGCATTGTAGAGAAAACCCAACCCTATGCAGAATCATTATGGTCAAATATTGATATTATGCAACTTGCGTATGCTCTTTTTTCTTTCATTTTATGCTTCACTGATATACATAGGCTACATGTAATATGTGTCTTCATATAAGTATAGTGCCATATGCAAAGACTTTTTGATAAAAACCAACAACACGTTTTACGCACTTGTGTACATTTTGTCAGCACAACTGCCGCATCGCTCTCTAAAAGCAAAAAAGGTATGTGATGGCAGCTCTATTACTTAGCTTATCAAAGCCCAGAACAGCAAGGCTAAAAATATCTCTTGTTGTTTTTTGCTCCCAAACCAATTTACTCTCCTTTCACAATTTTTAGAACAGTTCGGGTTTCCAACAAGCCATTCTATGCATTTTAGCGTATTGAGAACTCAACACATAGGTATGCTATATTTTTCAGCTGAGAAAGATAATTTCAAAAAATTTTGAAAGTTTTTATTGAACATTAGTGTTCAGCATTTTGGTTTTTATTGAAATTTTTTAAAAGTTCAACACAACTTTCTTAACCAACATGGAAAGCCTAAATAGTCAAACAATCAACACAACAGCACCGCATCCATTGCATAACCATGTGGTAAATTATTCTAAAACTGCATAAATTACAATATTCAATTTAAGTAATGGGTAATAATAATGCAAATTTTTTAATCAGGTACTTGAACAAGTTTTTGAATACATCCAATCCACATCATCATTTCGGGACTGGAAAAATATTCGTCTAGTTTGCAAATTGTGGCACGAGGAATTTTTAACCACATGGCGAAACAACGCAGTGTTATGTCTGGCCCGAGATACCTGCATTCTGGAGCCACCTCTACAAAAGAAAATTTCAGTTTCAGATTTTCTCACTGAACTAAAAAATCCCAATAGTCCATACCGACTTTTGGAGAAACCCTACCAAAAATACAAATTCGAAAATATGACTATTGACCTGCCACATTGCAAAGAAAAAACTGAAGGAAATGTCTTTTGGACTTCCATTGGACCCAACATTCGTCATTTAACCTTGAAAAACGTCAAAATTACTACAGCAACAAACTCCAGCTTGTCACTATTGCGATTTTTGGTTCGCACAATGCCAAACCTGACCACTTTAACAATGATTGACGTAAGCATTGATGGAAAGAGAGGAGGACGATTACCAAGCAAAACAGTGGAACTGCATCCAAAAGTGGTTTCTTTGAATTGTGAATATTTTCGGGGATTTCGGTTTTCAATGTTTCCAAATTTGCAGGTATATAAATTTTATATTTCAATTTGTACTTTCCAAATTTCAAAGTAATTTTGTTTCTAATTTTAGCAAGCAAACTTGACCGGTTTTATATCCTGGGATTTGGTCAACTTTATCGCTTCTAGTGGCTCAGTTGGCCGCCAACTTGGCTCCTTGACCAATTCATCTATAAAACATTTGGATCTCATGAATAGCTCTATTGGATATTCTCATTCTTTACGTGAGCAGCTTTCAAATATTAAACTTACGGCGTTAGAACATGCCTCTATAAATCTGCACTCTGATAATGAAACCCATCAGCCTGAAAACGGCTTGGACTTTGTTCCCGTATTTCTGCAAAATCACAACAATACCTTGAAAGTTTTGGAGCTATTTAGCTGGATTGGTAACTTGCCACCTGAAATCAGTCCGATTAATATTCACCTACCTGCGCTTACTGAGCTTCGACTTTGGGGCAATATTGTCAGCAATTTGAGCTTTATTAGATTTACCCCAAATTTACAACATTTGCATATGGACTTGTATGGATTTGAGAAACAGGAGAAAATGTGCAGAAAAGTTTATGATTCTCTGGGGCAAAGAGCATTTCTGCAAAAAGCTGATATGATAGAGGCTGCTAGAATTCAAGGAAGTTTGAGGGGAATTGTTATGGAAAAGTTGAAATATTTGCAAATCAATTATCGATTTTCACCTGAGAGTGTACGCATCCTATCGGAATGGATGCCGAATTTAAAGGTGCTAAAATTGGTCTTGGATAGTAACAGCTTGCCTGTTGTGTGTGAAAAATGGCCAAAACTGGAAGAATTGCATTGCTTATTTGGTTCCGGATTTGGGAATCAAAATGTAACTGGAGATTTTGGAAACTCTGGAGAACGACAAATGTATGGACTTGTGGATCTAAAATGTAAGAAAATCATTGAAATTGAGTTTATTCAGTTTTAATAAAGTAAATTGCTGTAGCGTAACCGTAACTGTTGGTGTATGCATTTTCAGGCTTAAGAAGCTTCCATTATAATACCGAATGCAACAGAAGCACATTCACAGACCGGTCTGTCCACCATGGCTTTCTTAAAATGGCTGAGTTAATAGATTTAAGAATTTGTGTTTCTAATGAGGTAAACCTAATCATGTTATTTAGTGTGTTTAAAACGCTACTTAACCAAATTTTATTACTTAAACGCTAAGCTGTTAAATCTTGTTGATTTTAGTTTACTGAAGAAGCGGAACAAAAACTACATAATTGCATACAAAACGTGAAAGTGTACAGAAATCACGTTTTTAATGAAAACCACGCCAACTGGAAGTGTTGCCGTAATAAGGATTACAAGCGCTTTTTGCTGGATCATGAATGGGATGTGGACAGAGCAGAGCCACTATTTAGTGATTCCGAGCTGGATGAATAACGTAACTAGAAATGTTCTGAATTTAATCAATTGGCACATTTTGGGGAATGGAGACGTAAAAACAACATTGTTAAAAAATAACAGTATATAGTTATACTTGTAAATATAACATTTATATTATAACGAGCGTAGTATTGTAGACAAAAAATTAAGCAAACTGTAAGAAAAAAAAACATTTCTAACGTAATTCAGAACAGAAATAAAAGTTACATAGTTACAATCATTAAATTTTGAAACGTTTCAAAAAATACTAAATTTTGATGTTGATGTTTTAAATTTAAACCTTATGCTACAGCAATAGCACATATTATTTTCATTATTCAATTCTTTTTGCATGCCTTAAGTTACAAAAACAAAACACTTTCTTTCTTAACCGAAAAAACGTATTCTAAAAGTTCTGTCAAGACTTTCTTGACAAAAAGAAGCCGAGCATTTGCGATTAGTTTACAAAATGCTACGAAATTATTGTCAATTTAAAATGCTATATTAGAGCAGTTCCAATCGATAAGATTATTCACGCTGTCATAAATCTACAAGTGCAATTTGGCGACTAAGTAACGCCATATTATAGTAAGCTTAAAGCTATCATGTCATGTCCTATAGTCGCGCACAGCGGGAAACATTACTGAAGTGTAAACGATTACTATTCATATTAAAGTATTTAGTATTTACTGCAAATTTAAGATAATCATGGAATCGTCTAGGAAAACTTTGTTTTGCAAGACAAAGTAACCCAAAAAACGTGGAAAAAAACGTTTGTAGTGGAACGTGTCATGTGAGTCATGCAGGTCAACAGGATTCAGTTTCCATGTAAATGCTCCATTAATTGGTAGTTATCTCTGAAATAGCTTTTTACATAAACATGAAACCATTTCTATTGAGAAACAAGTTGTGTTGTTATCTTGTCTCAAGTCAGTAAACTAACGGTTTTCTAAATTTTTAGTGGAAATGGATGAAAGCATTAACCTGATTTTTTATTGATCATTAGAAACAACTACCGTCCGTCCAGACGATTTAATGTACAGATATTTACTATAATATGTATCAAACAAACAAAACAAGTCAATCAAGCATAAAGCAGGTTTCCTTCCGATAAACCTGCACAAACAAACAATACTGAATAAATTGGTAGCTTCATGTGTCCGGTTTTAAGTATTTGCCATGCAGAAAAGATAATCAGATATGACTGTTGAATTTTCATAAAAATGGTATCATTTCTTTATACAATGAAACGGTTGTGTGTGGGTGGGTGCATAACATGAACGACAAGTTAATTAAAAACAAGGATGATTAATAAGATAAGTTGAATAAATCAGAAAATGCAGGAGCCAAGGTGACAAAAAGTAATTAAATATTTGGTAAGTTTACTGGCAAAAATATATGTATGCGAATTGAATCTTGCATAAAAGTTGACAAACAAGTAGAGGCCAAACATGAAGTACAACACTTTAGAGGAATTCACTTAACGTCCTACTTTGTTTGCAAAAATTTGTGAAAATCAAAATGATTCCAAATGAGGTTTACGGTTTCCTAAAGCTGTTACTTGTCTTTACATCTTTGGTGACCATTGCTGATGGAAATGTTACGGACAATAAGTTTGCAGATTTTGACCACAGTGTGTCCAATGTCCTCTTAAATATTTTTCATAAACTCAAAGAATGTGAAATAATATATTTTACTAACAGCCATAGTTTATATCGTTTTCTATCTAATTCGTTTAGTAATCTAAACAGCAATTCGTCTGGAGTCTACTACTTAAACACCGTGAATGTTTCCGTAACATTTAATAGGCATGGTGACATTCATAAACATTCCCGATCTCATTGTAGTATAGCCACGTTCTACGTTTCTGGTTTTACGTCAAATACCTGACGCTGGCTTTTCAATACTCTAATTCCTCGCTATGGCCCAATTATTAGAAAAGACACAGATCATTTTATATTTATTACTAGAAGAGAGACACTATCCGACACAGTTCTGCATAGGGTCTTGGGGTAGGTAGGCAAAACGGAGGTATACAACATACAAGGTAGGCAACGTACTTTATGGCAAACGGAGCAAATGGCAACATCGTTTTCAGCCAAATGTACTTGGTAGGCAAAAATAGAAATGTAGCTTTTTTGATGATATTTTACTATAAGTTGTAACGATATCGATCTTCCACAAGCATTTTCAGTACTTTTATCTTAGTTTGGAGTATTTAGACATGCAAATTGCTATTTCTAAATGTAAGCTTCCTATTCGTACTTCTCTAGTCCATATCATTTTGCACACTGTTCTTTGCATATTAAAATGCTTCGTTTTTAACTTGGAAACTTGTATTAAGATGGCAAGATAGGTAGAGTTACAATGGCGTCTCCGTCAACAGCAACAAATATTTGCTTTATATAAAGTTACAAAGACAAAAATAAGCTAGAAGGGTATACATTTTTAAAAAACATCACATGAAAAGGTGTCGCGTACTCACAAAACGTAGTTTGGGTTATTGCTTACTAATTCAACGCAATCGATTACTCAATCAAAGCTTGTAAACACCCAAGCAAGTCTCATATTAATCATTACCCAAACCCAGGAACTGTTTTTGAGGCATGAGATAAATACTACGGCTAGAGTACTTTGCTAAAAGAACAGCCAGTGAGGAAAATGACGTTATGTTAACGTTTACGTTGCTGCATGTTTTTGAAACTATTAAAAATGAAAATAAAAAATTTGCCTACCACGTACATTTTATTTTGCCATTTAAGTTGTTGCCTACTTCTCTTTTGCCTACCAAGTCGTTTGCCATAAATTTTTTGCCTACCTACCCGTTCACCCTGCATAGTGCTGACTTTGGAATGAAAATCAGATTCAAAATTGCGTTGTTTCCGATTGCAAGAACAAGTGTGCAAGCAAAAACTCTAAATTTCTTTGGAGGTCCAAACGGACAAGCCCAAGTAATTTATATTAACAACCCATCGCAAATGTCGATGTCAAGTTTGTTTCCTGATTTTACCAGCAAATTTAACGGTAAACGTTTTATCTGGAGTGTACCTAAAGTACCATATCGTTTTGAACTTAGAAAAGACTCTAATGGAAATTTAAAGCCTGTTAGAGGATATTTCAAGTGGTACTTTGTAGAGATTACCAAAAAGTGTAACTTTACCTACCACATGTACTATTCATCGGATGGTGGGGGTACTGGAAGAATATTAAAGAATGGGACTTGGCTTGGAGCCCTGTCAGACGTTTTATACGAAAGGTGTGACTTTTCCATAATGATAGGGCTAATTTACAGCAGACACAAATACATTGGCTGGAGTCCTGCCCTGTCTTACGAATGGATGATATTTTGGACACCGTCTCCAAAACAGTTTTACTCACCCAAAGCAATCATTTGGCCGTTTGCTCCATTTGTTTGGTTTTTGTTTCTGATGGCATTATTTACCACAACAGCTGCTTTTAAAATTGTGGATAAACTCTCAGTCTTAGAAAACACAAGCTTATCTATTACGTCAGCTTGGGATTATGTATTCACTACATTTTTAGAGCAAGATGAAACGGTTAAGCTAAAAACAACGCCAGCGGTTAGAATCTTGGCTACATTTTGGCTTTTGTTTGCTCTGGTTACGGCAACGGCATATAGGGCAAAGTTGGTTAGTTTAATAGCTTTTCCAGTAGAAACGTGGATTCCTAAAACTTTTGCGGAGTTGGCAAACTCCAATTATAGTGTGGCCTTGAACATTGTGGGGAAAGGTGAGACACGCTAAAATAATGTTTTTACATTCCAAAATGATAAAACGTGTTTTAATATCCTAATAGCTGGTGCAGCATACTCGTGGGTGGTCTCTTCCCCAAATCCAGTCGTTAGAAAATTAACTAGTAGAATGCAATTTATACAAGAAGGCGAATCCTGTTTAGGACGAGCTATAGTCGAGCATCTTGGGTGTATGTTGTGGATAGGGATTGCGGATTACATTTTGGCAAAAAACTTAACAGATCGATTTGGACGGGTACCACTAACGCAGTCCGAGGAAACCGCAATGTTTATTATAGATGGTTTTGTAAGTTAAGTCAGTAAAATATTGCATATTTGTCTGAGTAAATGAATTAAGTGACAAATTTACAGAATTTCGAAAAGAGAGCAATTTTTGGACACATATTTGAGCGCAGTATTCAGTCTGCCGTACAAATGGGACTGGCTATTAAATGGTTTCAAATGGACCAGGACTTTGTGAAGGCAGAAAGGAGAGCTTGGATGAAAAAAGAAAATGTGAAAGAGATTGAGTATGCTGAATTTGTAAATGATGGGCCAAAGCAAATTGTGGTGAAGCAATTTATTGGATTATTTGGATTAGCTGGAATGGGACTCGCAGCGGCAAGTTTGGTGTTTATAAGAGAACTTCTATGTAGTAGAGGTAAGATAGATATTTACAAAGTCTATAAAGAGATTCTAAACGAAATTTTTTATAAGTGTAATATTTTGGTAATAACGTTTCATAGGTCGTTGCGGAATGCCTGCAGACAGCCTATTTAGCATGGGCTGGAGAAAGTTTTAGCTCAACTGCATTTTTTTAGTTTTAAGTGTATTCAATTCTACATTTTGTAACCTTTACACTTTACCAGCACCAGCTGCCACAAGCAAAAACAAATATCCCACAAACTCTTTGCTGCCCTGCAAACACGGATCATGCTCCTTTTCAAATGGATATTCCTTCTGATCTTTAAACTCCAAAACCTTGATAAACCTCCAGTTTCTATCCAGCGCATTTACAACTTCCATATCACTATCTGTCAGCCAAAAATCAAATATGTTGTAATTTTCAGCAATACGGTTTTTGTTAACCGACTTTGGAATAGCAATCACGCCTCTTTGTGTCTACAAAAGTAATAAAGCATAGTTTAGAATTTAAAATTTCTACAATTTTAAAATTTTGCAAAAAAAAATTGCATAAATATTTTTGTTAATATGTAAGCAAGTACCATCCAACGAAGAAGCACTTGACCAGCACTCTTTCCATATTTGCTTCCAATTTCCACTAAGGTTGGATCTTCTAATAATTTAGGATCATTTGCACTTGCCCTAACAAAATCAAAATATTTTGCTTGGTTTTTGCGCATTTTACAACATTTCATTATTTGTTACCATGGATTGTCAGGAGAACCAAATGGGCTATAAGCCGTAACCGCAATATTTTTGCTTTTGCAAAATTCCACAAGCTCCTGTTGATTCAAATACGGATGACATTCAACCTGAAAAACAAATACATAGAGATAAATATTTCAATTGCTTAAAAATTCACACGTCAAATAATTGTTTAAGTATTTTACTTGAAGCATAGCTGGTAGAATACTCGCACTAGCCAAAAGCCTTTCCATTTGCTTCACATTAAAATTTGACACGCCAATCGATTTCACCAATCCTTTTTCCACCAACTGTTCCATAGCTTTCCACGTATCTACAAAATCTACATCGCTTTCCACAATTTTTGCCATTGATGGCTGACCATCCTTTTCTCCTTGCCAAGCCATAGGCCAATGCATTAAGTACAAGTCTATGTAATCAAGACCAAGTGCATCTAAACTTTTTTGAAGTGCGGGTTCTACATGATCAGGATGATGAAAAGTATTCCATAGTTTGCTTGTGATAAATATATCCTCGCGAGAAATAACGCCTTCTTCTATTTTCTGGCGGATTCCTTCGCCGGCTTCGGTTTCATTAAGATAGAAATAAGCCTCGTCAATGTGACGATAGCCAATGTCAATGGCGTCCATTACGGCTTGTTTGACTTCACCCGGTTTTGACTAAATTTTAATAATATTATTTAATTATTTAAAAATGCAACTAAACTTGACATTAAAATCTGTTAACTGTGTACCTTCCACGTTCCCAAACCGATTATAGGTATTTCATACCCACTATTCAATTTCACCATTGGAGCTCTAACTTCATTTCTAAATGGATATTCTTTACAATTGCTAAAGCCCGGAAAAGTAATAGCTCTCCAGTTTCGATTCAGATTGTTTATCATTTCCATTTCGTTGTCAGTTAGCTCAAAATCAAAAATGTTGAAATTTTCGGCAATTCTGTTTTTATTAACTGATTTGGGAATCACAATTACGCCTCTTTGCACCTAAAGCAAATAACCACAATCATTGAACCCATACAAATGTTTCATTCAAATAATTCAATAATCTTGTTTCCAAAATTACAAGCCAGCGAAGAATCACTTGAGCAGCAGATTTGTCGTAAGCCTTGCCAATATTGATTAAAACAGGATCATCCAGTATTTTTGGATCATTTGGTTTCGTCCTGAAAACATTTCAATGCTTTAAAAAATGGTCGCATTTTCTCTAAATTTTTTTTAAAAAATGCTCACCATGGACTATCCGGTGAGCCAAATGGGCTATAAGCAGTAACCGCAATATTTTTACGTTTGCAAAAGTCAAATAAATTGTTTTGGTTCAAATATGGATGACACTCAACCTGAAGCATCGCAGGAATAATACTTGCATTTTCCACCAGCCTTTCCAACTGCTTCATATTAAAATTCGACACGCCAATCGATTTCACCAATCCTTTTTCCACCAACTGTTCCATGGCTTTCCACGTATCTACAAAATCCACATCACTTTCCACGACGTTTCCACTTTCATCCTCTGGCAAAGGACTGCCTTCCTCTTTGAGTGCAATTGGATTATGCATTAGGTACAAGTCAATATAGTCCAGTTGCAAATCGTTTAGAGATATTTGGCAACATTGCTCTACGAGATCAGGACGATGGTAAGTGTTCCATAATTTGCTTGTGACAAATATATCTTCACGAGATATTATGCCTTGATCTATTTTCTGGCGAATAGCTTCTCCAACTTGTTTTTCGTTGAAGTAGATAAACGCAGTGTCAATGTGACGATAGCCAATATCAATGGCGTCTTTTACAGCTTGAGAGACTTCGTCTGATTCGGACTAGAGGAAAAAATAAGGCATGTAAATTTGACGAATATGCCATGAGTATTGAGAATTTACCTTCCAGGTTCCCAAGCCAATGATTGGAATTCGATTGCCGTCGTTTAAATCTATCATTGGAATTTCAGAAGCCATATTTCTAAATTCGTTGTTGTGTTATGATTTTTAAATACAAAATAAAAGTTTAAAGAAAATATTGAAAATATTCGTATTTTTAACTTTTTAACCCAAACTTAAATAACCGCAACGCGCGAGTAGCTGGCCAAAGAACGTCTGACATTGATTGTCTTTCTCGCAAGCTCGGCAAATAAATTATTATTGCGTGACATTTCACAGTTTCACAGCTAAAGCGTAAACCCGATTTCTTTGCGAAAAGTGTAATAAAACACACTAAGCTCTCAATGTCATTGTCAAAATGGTTAAAAACCGATAATCGATACTTACATTGGTGCTCTACTAACCCACTACTATGTCTCTGAACCGTGCTTTCATTTGCCAACCCGTCATTTTGGTTGCTTGTTATACAACGCTTAAAAATTCTTTCGAGATGAAAAGAAGGAGATAAGTCAATAATTGAGGGTTTTGTTTTGGACTCGTCACAGGTTTTGTCACGCAAGACCGACATGATATAACGAATTTATTATGCATACGTATTTCTTGATGTAACCGATTTGGTTCACATTTTTGCTATATATTTTCCTAGAAGTTGGGAATTTAACCAACAAATTATTACTGAACATATATAAGCTTTAAAAAAGTTTTTTTCTTCGGCGCTTACCTCGACCAATTTTGTTTGCGTACAATTTTCTGCCTTTCTGAAATTGTTTTCCATAAAAGCTTTAATTAAAAAATTCAAGATGTTATAGTGATGAATTCGTTTTTAGCATGTACCAACATACCTACACATAATACAATTTGTCAAATTTTTCTTGAGTACTTACGTTTGCTCGCGTCATCTTATAGTTTATACTTACGATGATTAAATATTCTCGTACCTTCAATTTGCTTCTGGACATATGCTTAAAATGAAGTAAGAATATTCTGTTTTATAAACCTCATAATTCTTATTGTCAGGATGTAACTTTACAATTAATATCTAATATTGAAGCAACTATTCAGATGCAACTATATGTTGACTTAACTTATGTTTATTTGGTCTTACTTTTCGATTCCTTATTTTATAGAGCAACATTATGTGAACAATATATATTATTTCAATTTTGTTAATCGTATTAGCATATACTTTAAGAGTCCAATCAGTTTAACTGTGTCAAGTATCACACATCCTATGATTGCTTTGTAAACAAGAGGTTTTTAAAAGTTAAAAGTGTTACGACGACTCACCAGTCAGCTTTTTAAAATTGATTATGTTTTTTGTTATTGACGATTATGCTTGTAGATTTGTATATACTGTAGCCGTGATACGTAGCTTTGCATAAAACACCAAAAATTTGCAGGAAATAAAAATTTAGTTATGTTGATACTACAAATCAGAGTATTTCAGAGCTTGTATGTTTTTCAGGACAAATTATATTATTCCTGAAAATGTTCCTGAAGGATTTTTTATTAATATTTCTTAATTGTACATTTCACATTTACAATGTAGAACAGGATGCATCATTTGAAAATAAATATGAGTCTAAAGTATTGCCAGACCTAATAAAAGAAACAAAGTTGGTTATTATTCAAACACGCCATAATTTTAATGCTACTACGCATTTACATACTTTTGTTGAGCTTATACTTTCTGTGCAATATTTTAGTAATTTTCGTTATCAACAAGTGTGCCTTGTGAGCATAGTGAATAGTGCTAGACCATCAGCACTTCAGGTTGATACAACTTCTAGATATTTTCCGTACTGGAATCAGTCTCAAAGATTGGGAGATTTTCCACCAGTAACCGTTAAAAATATTGTTCCAAAATATTTTATAGCAATAGCTTTAAACACGTCACACCCTATTGATATAGCAAAGTTGCATGTACTAATTCCTGAAATAATCCAAAGTTCATCAGTGATTTTACTAATTGTTCATAGGAACAGTTCAGTTGTGACAGAGATTTTTATCGGCTGCATTACCTGTTCTGAAATGGCCGAATTTTCAAGGAAAATTCATAAACACTACGACGGGAAAATCCTTAACTCCATATTAATTCCTGTAATGAATCAAATTCAAGTAAGCAAGTCGAACATTGATAAAGTTTGGAAACAGCTGCACCTTCAAATTTACAATTACTTTGCAATATTAGACCCAAGCGGAGGACACCATACCATTCAACCTTTTAGTGATTGCTTAACAACAAACACCATACGTATACCATCGACAGACCGTTGTGTTTTGGAAGCGTTTGTTAGATTTAGAAACTGTAGCAATATATTAATGACCTTATTGTATGTTCGAATAAAATCTACATATGCCAACCTTGGTCATACATTGGAATCTAAAGTGTTTTCAACTGGAGCCCAAGTTGACAACGTTCATTTTTTTGTTTTATTAAGCCTGAATGAACACAAGGCTGACTTGACACTTTTGGCGTTAACCGCTCCGTTTTCATGGAGAATTTGGTTAAGTTTAGTTACATGTTTTATGCTTATGGTAGTAGTAGGAGTTTTATGTGCCAGTGTTCGTAAAGCTATGAAATTCTCATTTTGGCTTTTATCAGCACTTCTTGAGGAAGATATTCCTATAAATGTATTACACAGAAATAAGCCTATTGCAGTTTTAGCAATTACCTGGATGTTTTCGGGAGTGTTCTTACGACAGTTTTACAATGCTGATATTTACAAAGGCTTGACAGAAGGATACAAACCAAAAAACGTGCCAGCTAACTTTTCTGAGTTACTAAATTATGATGCTACTGGAACTGATGTCGGCAAATCTAAGCTTAGAATATTTGCAGATATTGGATTTGCTTATAAAATAAGCAACGTATTAAAAACAATTAAAAAGTACAACCCTAAACTAGTTGAAAGCATACGCAGTAAACTGAACTTAATAATTTCGGAAGATGTGACGTATTATAAATTCATCAAAAATGTAACAATAGAAAAACCGGTAATGTGCACTCGGGTTGCAGGAATGAGAGTAGAATCGACCTGCCAAACAAATACTAGAATAGGTATTGTGTACAGTACAATTGGAGCAGACTATGGTTATGACTTTCGATATTTGAAACAGATTTTTGATAGCACAGAAACACGACAAATTATTGAGTTTGCCAATCAACTCCCGCTCTTTAGCCAGCCAGTGTTGTGGTTTTCAACAGAGGAGTATTTTTACTTAAGTGACTTACAAAACTTTGTAGCATCGATTATGGAGAGTGGTATTTTTAACAAATTTAAAATGAACCAGGATAAACAAAAGCAAAAGAAAATTAATTTACTATTTGCAAGGTCAAAAGAATTGGATAAGCTATCATGCAATAGTACAAGCAAAGTTTGTCAGCAAGCAAGCATACCTACAATAACGCGAGAAATTTCAGTATCACTAGAAGTTATTCGATTGATAGGATTGTTATGGATGTCCTTATTGTTACTATCTTGTGTAGTAATGATTTTAGAACTTCTATTGACAGAAATCAACGCTTTTCTGTTAAAATGTAAACCATGAATTGGGATTCTCGGAAACATATATAACAGCTTAAAAATAATGAATAAATCCACGCTACCATTCCGTCTCCTGGCCAACAGTTTACTTGTGTCGCAAGTAAACTGTATATCGTCTGAATCCAGTATCCATAAGCTTTTGTTTTTGACTAGCCTTTCTTGTGAATGAATTTTATTCAAAAGACTTATAATGGTAAGTAATATTAATGATTAGAGACTTTGTGTTTCAGACTGTCTCACAAGTTGATGTTACGTTATGCATATACCTATGCATGGTTCCACTACGAAATAATATAGCAGAAAGCTCATTAAAAATATAACAAACTCTTAATATTTTTTAAGTTTCATCTACTATTTCATAAGTTATAAGTCATATCATAACAATCTCTATCCACATTTCATAAGTACAACGGATTATCCA
The DNA here is from genome assembly GCA_029691765.1 of Entomobrya proxima. NCBI lineage: Eukaryota > Metazoa > Arthropoda > Collembola > Entomobryomorpha > Entomobryidae > Entomobrya > Entomobrya proxima. Next base: position 42,619,937 of record CM056172.1, read on the forward strand.
AATCCCATCTCATTTATACTCGTTTTGACTACTCATTTGCCTCTTTCTGCTGCTACTCTACAATTTTCATCCTCACGTGTCCACATACTTCTCTGTTCTTTTTGTTTAGTATTAAGTGTTGTTTTGTAGGAATTCAACCACACTCACAGTTTTGGCCGAAACTGAAACCTTTTCCTATTTTCATCCAACTAGCTAATTTATTCAGCAAGAAACTAAAGTTCGGTTAGGAAATCGGAATAAAGTTGAGTTGCTTCCGGTTTTTGAATGATTGACCCTGTTAACCTGTGACTCAAGTCAGCTGACCTTGACATTTTTCGGAAACCGGAAGGTTAGTGCAGGTGTGAAGCAAGCATAGTAAATAGTAGCAGTTAATTGTTATTTGTTGGTAAGTTTTAAGCTGATTTTGCAATAATGTAGAGGAATTATGAAATAAGTTGTGTGCTAGTTGGGTTAAAAATTTGATAATTTTAATTTGTGTTGGGTGTCCAGAAGCTAGGAGGAACCATGGCTGAGGATCACAGGGGACCTATGGAACGTGCCTTCGCTGCCACCTCGCAGGGGATGATCGAAGGGTTTCTGTTTGAAATCTTCAAAATGATGAATGAAGCTCAGGGGAAACAAAACCAGAGAATTAGTCAGATGAAGACTGAGTTTGAGCAGAAGCTAAAGAAGCAAGAGGAGGAGTTCCAGGTCAAGTTGAACTTTGAACGGGAGAAAGTTAGAAAGGAGGAGGAAGAAAAGTACAAGGTCAAGTTGAATGAGCTGAAACTCAAAACTAAAATCTTGGAGGCTGAAAAGACGGAGTTCCTGACTGATAAAGCAAAGTTCCAGGCTCAGGCTCAGTTTCAAATTAAGCACTTTGTGGAATGGGAGGATAGAAGTAGGATTGAAGTGCGGGAACTTAACAAACAGGACAAGTTAAGAAGGGAAAAGTTGGCGGAAATGGAAAAGAGGATGGATGAAAAGGCTAAGGAATTTAGGGCTAGGGAAAAGGAGGTGGTTTTAAGGGAGCAGGATTTGTTCTTGGACAAAGTCCACTTCCAGGAAATGGTCAGTGAAAATTCTGAGAAGCTGAAGGTCAAGGAGGCGGAGCTGGACAGACGTCAGAAGGAACTGGAGAAGATGGAAGGGGTTCAGACTGAGTTGAGCCGAAAGATGGAACGGGGCAGTTGGCTGGACATTCGGGACTTTTGTCAGTTTGCCAGTGGTAAGATTTTGGTTTAAATTGAAGATGTTTTAGAAGGTTATCTTAACTGTGAAATGATCTAATGTTTTATTTGTTAACTTTGTAGAAGTGGGCACTCCACAGGAGCAAGAGCTTTCCATGAAAGTTGACAAGTTTGCTAAAGTATTGACCAGAAGGGATGTTACCAAAAAGGTGGTAATTAAATTTGACAATGAAATCCGAGCCAGTTTTGGTGTTCAGTCCCTTTCTGGAGTTAATTCTGGTCTAAGTGGTAAGCACAACTTTTTATGTAATTATAGTATTATTGTTAAACTCTTTTAAAGTTAAATGTTGACCAAGTTGTCTTTTTTTATGTTTTTTATTAATTTTACAGCCACTGGACAAGACCTTCGTAGTAGCCTGAAGAACGTGTGTCAGGAAATGCTGAGTGTGATCCGAGGTGGGGATGGGACATTGCTGAGGAAGCATGATGGGGAGGAAGCTGAGCGTGTTCGGGATTGGCTGGATGATGTCAATAAAGCGAGGTAGAAGTCTAGTCAAGATAAGAAGAAGCTTATTTTTAAGACTTATTTTTGTGATGTAGCTTACTAATCATTATTTTTGTGAAATCAATCGTGTTTAATTTTGTTAAAAGTGATTTAAAAATAATGAATTTTAGTTAATGTAAAACCGTCGGGTGTTTTTTGATACTTTGTATTATAGTCTCTAACTTTCCTGGTGATGGTGGCATTGTTAAATGGGATGTACAGTTAAAATTGTTCATTTTTTGTTATGGTGGTCAAGTAAATAACTTATGTGTATACTATTCAGGAATATGATGATATATTGGTGCTAATAGCTAAAAAATAATTACACTAAAACGGTTTAACACTTGCAATTTGACAAGATTTTCATCATGTATGTTTCAATGGTTTTAAGCAAGTTGTGTTTTTGCTGTTCAGTTAATGGTAAAAATTAGAAAATTAAGTCAACTACAAATTGTTATTGAATAAAGCATAATATTGTTTTATTAACTAACTTATTTTACAGTAATTTATTGTCCATTTATTTAAGTAATCAAAGTTATTTATTTAGAAGCATATTGCACAATATGAAATATTTGTAAGATATTATAATTAAATTTCCAGGCAGTTATGGAATAGGAATATTAAGATAAAATATGAAAGAAGTTTTACCAGGATTATGTTTCTAATATATTTAAAGTCATAATAATAAAGCTGATTAAACTTAGATAAAACTGCTACTAATTTAAAACAACAACCTACTTTTCATAAGGTAGAGTAATCCACTCCACAACTAAATCGCACAAAAAATTCAATTAAAATTTTATTGCTTCATTAGCAACTACGGGACATTGTGAAAAAGTCAAGTTATAGAATTACTTAACATTAAAAATCATGTGAAGTAATCCAAAGCACAATGGGCTTATGTTGTAGTTGTTGGTCCACATACCGGCAGCCTTCAAATTTTGAAGTTCCCTTTGAACGTCTAAGTACTGAAGAATTTATTACAGTTATTTGCAAAAAATTTTTTACTTACATTTACAATGTTTTAGCAATCCTTATAGATATTTATGTTTTTGGTTCTCAGCACTTACCAAAGAGTCCGGAAAACCGGACATGACGTTAAGCACATCATCAGAATAATAATCATCCGTCGCAGCTTCATTATTTTCCACTTGAATTCCTACATCAAGCAATTCTCCTTCCTCTGGAGCTGCCCCTGCCGTAGCACACAAGCTTGTGTTACCTTCCCCTTCGCTCTCGTAAGTTTCATCATCAGTACTCTCCGTAAGGTCGATGGTTTCTCCATCCCAATTTGGAGAGTTGATTTGCGTCACAATGTTTTCCACAACCTATCAAAATAAAATGTACCTAAAACTCTAAGCAAATTTTTTACACGTTTTCAACTCACATTTTGTGCAGAAGAGTTTTCCAAATGGTCTGCCAATCTTTCTCCAGAACCAACGATATTCTGGAGAAGACCAGTTTTGAAACTGGAATTGTATGGAATTCCTGATCCACTTGCTGCAGACCTGATAACGGGCTGGCAGTAAGCACTAGTGTTGTCATTGGCAATCCTGGGCAATGGGTTAAATCCCAAGTTAAATTCCTGTATTCGGGGTATGTTTGGTGCTGGGCCTACCCATGGGATCAGTGTTGGGTTCTGAGCATTTCCTGTATTTCCAGTTCTATCTTCCTGCGCACCCTTGCGAGTCTCCCGGGGACTCACTAAGATGACAGTGTGCTGGGTATGTCTCCTTTCGTATTTATTGATGAAGACACCGATCTGTAAAACCATTACAACAGTTAAAACTTATAGCTTGCTCTTAATATCCCACTATTTTGCATTTAATATATTAAGATATTATATAAGACACATATATTGCATTTATATATAATATATCTTTGCACAGTTGTTAAAAAACTTGTTTATTTAACTGTTTATAAAATTTGAAAGTTTCTACCTTTTCGTCAAGTTCCGCTTTCCAACCACACCGTTTACCATTTTGCCTAGAAGCGGTTAGCGGTTTCACGGTTCTGACGAAAATACCATCCTTTCTAGAAATCTACAACATAAATTGTTTCAAAGTTTTCAATATAAAATGAATACTTAGCACAAACCAAACAGTTTCTTTATTAGGTATTTTTCAATGTTTTACCCGCAAGCCACACTTGTCCACAAAAAACTTCATCCAAGTTTCAGAAAGGTCGGCTTTGAAGATAACAGGGCGTTGTACAATCTTGGGTGCAATCACCCTAATATTTACAGTGGTGTCATTTCTATAGGAAGGCATTTCGAAAATTAAGGCAGAAAAATGCACTTTTTACAAACTATGCTAGTAATTTTAAACTGCAACGGATGTAATATATTTTTAAAATATACACGCACTATCAATTTTCTTTAATTATTGGTAAAGGCTATTTTAAAAATAAAGTTTAATATAACTTCCAACTTGGAAGTAACATCGGCTGCTTATTGGAATGAGCTGATCAAAAAATCTATTGACGGGATAAAACCGAGTTGATACGCAATTTGCCAAAATGTCTAACTTACGCTACGTCAATACATGTACATGCTAATTTCATAAGAAGAAAATCAGAGCGAGACAAACATAATCAAGCTTGTTTGCATACTCAATAGATAGCATTGCACAATGCATTGGAACTTGGAAGAACGTGAACGCATAGGGCTATAATGTGTTAAAGCTGCTATTTAGTAAAAAAAAATGTGTGACGACGTGTCAAAAACAGTAGTTTATTATGCCAACGGCTCGATCTCATGTAAAGTAGGTATAGATGCTTATTCATGTTTCTATAGAAACAGAATATTATAAACATGCAAGCATGCATACAAGCTTAAATAAATATAATTATTCCATAGATGGCAGGAAAATAGTTTTTTGCAGAATAACAGCATATATAAGTATGTAATTTTTCTTGTCCGTTTAGCAAAATACATTTGCACATTTTTAGTTTTTTTGTAGCAAAGAGAACGGAAAATAACTGGTTGTTATACAAACTTTGCAGCCATCGTTTGGAGATTTTATACTACTACAAGTGCCTGATTTCATTAGCCACGTGTTCCAAATTAAAATAAGCACTTTTGACAGCTTCCCAGTATGAGCAGAGTTGATACGGTAAATTGTGACGTTTAGCGAAAGCCTTTACTTTATCTCGGCAACACTTTCCTAAGTATTCCGGTTGCGTAGGAAATAAATGATGCTCAATCTGTAATATAAAACATAAATGTTTTTTAAATTACGAGTTGCATTGCAAAAAAATAAAATTTCATATTTCATTTAAAAGTTAAGCTACTTGATAATTTAGATGTCCTGTCCACCAATCCACCCACCACGATGATCGAATGTTTGTGGTGTGATAGAAAGCATACTCAACCCAGTGAAGCTTTTTCCCTTGCTCTACAACAGGTAAATGAGTATGAGACAGGACTAAATTCCCAAGCACATAGATTGATGCAAGCCAACTGATTAGCATCCAGTCCACAAATCCAACCAAGAGAATGAAGGAATAGTGACAAATCATACATATCAAGTCCAGCCAGCACTTATTTTCTATTACATATTTTAGATGATGATTGAACTTCCATGTCAGTGTAACAATTAATGTGTCACAAAGAACGAATAAAATATGCTGTAATAAAAAATATTTCATTCAACATTTCCAAAAGTTTTGCCATTGAACTTCAATAAAAATGCCAAGTTTTGTGCTTTTACTTGATAATGGAGCCAAAATTTACTTGAATGTTTCGGATCTCGTACAAGCCGTTTGTTAAATGCAATCAATGGCATTGTTTTCAGATCTGCGTCCTTTGTTTCATGTTGAGGCATTGCGTGATGCTCACTGTGAGTTGAATTCCAGCTTGATGCAGAGAGACCAAATACAAATCCTAAATTTAGACAGGAAAAATATTTACATTTCTTAATATTCAGAAACTATACTATACAGCGTACAAACCAGAATCAATTTTTTTTACCATAACTGACGCTTTGAACCACTCTGTCAATTTTGGGATATCCCGTAAATGCGTTGTGTCCCAGTTCATGACACAGCCATAAGTACTGACCTTATAATATAGAAAATATCAGTAAATTTTAGAAGTCGCATTGTTTTTTCTCGAAATAATCCAAAATATTCAGCGCACATAATAGTACCTGATGCCAATGCCATTATTACTACGCCTAACATTCTCCACATCAAACTGGTGTGTCCCAGGAAGTATGAAATGATCAATCCAGTTATAAATATCACAAGACTTTGAAGCATTCTACTGGCAAACCGATAAGGATTTGGTTTCAATAGTCCCTCAGCCTCTATTTCCGCTGACAGTGCAAGAAAATCTCTGGTGAGCTCGTCGTGTCTCTTTTTTGTTTCCGCATCAAGACCAACTGAAATGCACATTTTTTGCAGTAGTACATAGTAAAACTCATTGTGTCAAAAAGTGTTTTTTAAAGTTTCAACAAACAAATGCACTTACTTTCTGCATCTGTAGCTATCCGTTTCTGAAGCCCTTTCATTCTTGCCAAAACTGTATTTAGGCTGCGATAGTGAAACTGCTGAATGGCAATTGTTGCATCTTCCCCCGATTCTGCATACAATTCAATTATATTTCCACCCGGATGTCTGTTAATGAAATCTGTTACATCGTAGTAGTATCCGTTATAAAGAACTTCCAGTTTTCCTTTTTGAGGTATTTCCGGACTTTTGATTTCACTTTCTATTATTGTTGGAAGTAAACTCCGTTTCCGCAAGTTGTAACCATCATTCTGTAGCACGACATTTGAAGGACGTATGTGTAAATTTTGCACAGGACATGGTCCATCACTTAATTCTTTCGGAGAGGGAGGCATGTTGATTCACTGAAATTAACTTTTTATAAATAAATTTCAACCATTTCAAAATTCACTGACCTCCCACAAATTAAAATTTATTAAGACATTTATGCAAATCGTTTTCAACAATGTCCTACTATCCCAAGTTCTAAATTAAGAATGACAAGAGTTATCCTTTAAATTAGGACACAACCTCAAAGCATAATAGATAATTTGTTGCATAAATTATGACTCATAAAATTCGTAATTGTATTTTAATTTCAACATTAATAATGCTTCACTTAGAGTATAAATCTAAATACCTACCGAAGTGAAACACGGCAGCATTTTATACTACATTGTTTTCATATTAAATATCGTTACATTTTACTTATTTCATTTCCTTTTGATGTTATTGCCATTGCCAATTGACATGATAATTAATTAATTGCAGTTGCAAATCATCAGCAACAATACTTTGCTTGTTAAACTGGCAAGTGTACAAGTTTTGACTAAACACACATCTCATCCCATCGTAATCATAATAGGGCAGGATATCAAGGGTTGTAAGCGTAATACGTAGCAATAGCATAATATATACTATTAGCAATGCAATTTCCACTTTTTTACCAACACTTGGCTTCAGCACACACAACAAAATTTGCTCATGCATAGCCAACTGTTCAAAAAATACTAAAAGCTGTCTAAAGCTCTAATGGTGCTCTGTAAGTGCTGTTTTACCAGAATTATTGCATTGTGCAAAATGCTCTAGCTTGGCTATTACGCGTTTCAGTACATGAGTATTTACTGAAATTCTATTTTTGGTGTGCGTACCAATTCCACTTCCTGTTCTAATATTTATTGTATTAACTTACATTTAACAAATGCATGACGCAGACTACACACATAGCATAACTGTTATCTAACCAAATATTTGTCTAATATTAACATGACCTGTAATCAAATATGTTTATCAATAAATGCAATCATTTCATTTTGGCCATTGGGCATTATGAGTCATAATATATTCCTGACAATGTGGCAATGCAATGTAGAATGCCTACATCTCAATTCTCAACCCACACCGTTTCTTCTTCTGCCTCGTCTGCTGACATGCGTGTGGTTGCGACCGGCGGCAGCCAAAACAGAACAGCAGCTGACAATCAACAAGAATATTTTAGAGTCGTGCAACAACAACACTTTCTTATACAACTTGTTACCGATTTTATTGAATTGTTTAATTTTTAAAAGTTATAAACATTCCGTTAATTTATCATGGAACAGGAACAGAACCAAGATGAAAATCCAGTTATTCTGGAACAGCATCCGTTAAAGAATCAAGTGGTAAATTACAATTAAAATTTACTAAACTCTTACAAATTCTGAAATATTTGTACATAATAAGTACATAGTATGTTATTTAAGTTTAATTAAATAAGTTATTTAAATATTTATTACTACTTATTCCAGATTTTAAAGCAAGTAATCCAGTTTTTACAAATCTCGGCTGCACTTGAAGACTGGAAAAATGTGCGCCTGGTTTGCAAACTGTGGCATGGTGAAACCCTGTCAGTTTGGAGAAGTATTGCTGTTTTAAATTTGATCAAGGAGACACCTATTCTCGAACGACCCTCAGCAGGAAAAATATCTGCTTTTGTATATCTTACCGAGCTACAAAACCCCGAAAGCCCTTACAAATTAAGAGAGATACCTTATCGGAAATACAAATTTGAGAATCTCAAAATCGATCTGCCCTTTTGTGAAGAAAATGCTTTAGCAAAATCCTTTTGGACCATTGTTGGACCCCAAATGAAACACTTGATATTAAAACATGTAGATTTTATAACTGCTGAGAAGAGCACTGTGGAGCTATTGCGGTTTTTTATTGAAAAAACACCAAACCTGGAAAGATTGGAATTGAATAAGGTTTTTAAAAATGGACATAGGGTATCATGGCCTGGAAATTCGATTGTGGATGAAGTGCATCCAAAATTGGTGTCGCTAAACTGCACGGATTTTTGGGGATTTAGACTTTCTAGATTTCCTAATTTGCAGGTAAGCAATTATTTGTAAAAGTGACATTTAAAAATGTGACAATATTTTAATTGCTTGTTTTTCGGTGATTTAGGAGGTCTGTTTTAACAACTGCGACACAATGGCTCTAATCCTGTCCATCTCTAAAAATGAGGATGCCTTGTGTACCACTGACCAATTTGTAAACTCTTCTGTGCGTCGTTTGGATCTGATGAATACTTCTATTGGCTATTGTCCAATGATATCCACTCGTACAAAAGATGTCAAGTTTACTAAACTGGACCATTTGTCTTTAAATGTGCATTCCCGAGAGGATTATCTGTATGGAGAAAATGATCCCACGTTTCTTCCCACCTTTCTGGGAAATCATTGTGAAACTTTGCGCATTTTGGAAATATATACGTCTTGCTGTAGACTGCCATCGGAAATTTGTCCATTTAGCAGTGTTCAGTTTCCGGTGTTGACTGAACTGCGTTTGTGGGGAAATGTTGTGGCTAATTTGGGATTTCTGAAAAATATGCCAAATTTAACTTTACTTCATATTGATTTGTACAATTTTGAAAAGAAGAGGAAAATGACTGACGAAATTAGTTATGATTGTGCTGGATATCCAGCTACCAAGTTGTATCTGTTACCTGATATAATAAAAGTTATGCAAGACGCTGGGAATGTAGCAGAGTTTGTTCTAGAAAACTTGGAATACTGTCAAATTAATTGTCCACTGGGACCTGAAAGTGTTGCTATTGTTGCGAATTGGATGCCAAATTTGAAAATACTAAAAGCTGTATTGAACTCTAGTAGTTTAGCTGTGGTGTGTGAAAAATGGCCAAAACTTGAAAAGTTGGAATGTCTGTTTGACTCTTGCATTTTGGATGAAGATATAATTGGAGATTTGTCTGAAGACAAGCTAAATAAAGGACTGATTGACCTGAAATGTAAGCTTTAGTAAAATTGGCAATTGAAATACACACTTTGAATTGGATGTAAAATTATTTCTAATTTATTTTCTGACTTTCTCCGCAGTCCTGAAGAGTTTCCATTATAATTGCAAATGTGACAAAAGCTCCCTTACGGATTACTCAGTTTTTCAGGGATTTCTTAAATTGCGGGAGTTAACTGACTTGCATATATGCGTTTCACCCGAGGTATGAAAATATGTGCTTTTTAAAAATCCAAATTCGTAATTTATAATAAACTTCATTTTAGAATAATATGGAATTATATTTTTTGCTTTATTAGTTTACGAAGGAAGCAGAAGATGCATTGGTGGCACGGATCCAGAACGTGCGCGTGTATAGAAATTACGCCTCCAATCAAAATCACAGCAATTGGAATTGCTGCAAGGATAAAATGTACAAAGAATATCTTTTCAATTATGAGCCGCCTACTTTGAGTGATATTGAAAGATCTTCGAACAGTGAACAAGATTCAGATTCCGATGTGTAAAACTAAGTATAGTTACTTTAATTCATTGTTTTACTCTCATACATACTACACAAAAGCTCAAATTCCAGTTTTCACTTATTCTAAATAAAAATGCTTCAAATGTTATAATTCTAGTATGCATAGCTGGTAAGTAAATATGTTGCTGTTATCTCAATATGCACAAATGAGAAATATTTTTAAATATCCAAATAAGTTTTAAATTACTTATAAGTAATCAGCTCTTATTTTTTGTTCGCTTTTCAGTAGAAATACTTATTGTGGTTTTAAACCTACTAGTTTTAAGATGAGTGTTTATTTGCTTTTAAAATAAATAGTAAGAGCAAACAAATCAATTTTCCGTTGTTCACTTTTGAATTTGAATGTACTTGTGCTTACGATTGTCGCACAGTGATAACTTCTGTGTAATCTATATGTTTAAACAATACCATTTCTCTCAGAAAGTTAGTTTTAATAAATTAGTCTACAGACGGATTAAAAATGCTGTATTCCTCCAAAAACAAATAATGGACAATTGATTTAACTCCATGGTTGGATGTCAAACAGAGTAAAAAGTCTGAATTTAAAGAATTCTACGTTAATACTTTATGCAACACAGTTGCTCTTAGTTGCTTTTCCACCAGAGTCAACTGTTTAGGAATGTTTAGAAAAAGCTATTAAAAGATGAATACACGACGATTACAAAAAACATGAATATTTTTAAAAGTGATAGTAATACCTATTTTGACAAAACGCTAACTGTTTAAGGAAAGTTGGTAAACTTGTAATTTGCAAATGTCTTTTGGCAATTAATCATTCGTAAGTGCAGATAACTCCCAGTCCCACCTGCACACAAATTTTGCATTGCAAAATAAGAGTTATTTCAGAATCTGTAAGGTTTTCGAATCAAAGACCCAATACGTAACGGAAAATTAAAGTTGTATGATTCATTTATAAATTTTTGACGTTATCATATATATTGTCTTGTATTTCGCTTTTATCTACACTGGCTACCCCTACATAAATAATGCAATGAATTATAAATATTGATTGACAATGTACAGATACTGATTGACATGAAATTTAGAAAATAAATTTTACTGGATCATATATCAAGCAGCGGATCTTTATTTATAATGGATACCACTGAAATGTTAAAAATCCACTTGGGCAGAGCAAAGCATAACTAATTGATTAATTTATTATAAAAACTTCTTTGTTGAAAACTAAAAGCTAGTTTCATTTGTCAGGATGAAAGGTATAAGTGCGGCTCTAGTAATTATGTCTTATATTGGAAATGACTACATTTTTATCGGATATAATCTAGAAAAGCACATATTGAAACTTTACGACGCTTGATATTAATTTCTACTTACAAAACGAAAACGGTCAGGTTTACTGACATAAGTGGGCGATTTATTTTATTTAAGATTTTGTTATGCAGTGATATCAATCCAGAGGACAACGCCTGTCATTTCAAAAGCAATATACCTGACGCGTTTCATAGTTATATGCCCCTGGAATAAAATGTGTGGGTTTGTATTTGCTCGAGTAAAAGTTAACATAATCGGTTATTATTTATTTATTGTATAAGATATTTGTAAGCGTTATGGGTTTATGTAACTACCAGGTCTATCATATTCTGGTTCGATGCTGAATCGACAGGACTATTATTTCCAGAATGTCAGACATTCAAAGTCTATTTAACAAAAAATATAAACTTCAGGGGTTGCTCCAATCCATTCCATTAGAATGGTACGTGGATCCTAGTAAAAAAACAGTAAAGTGCAAACCCGTTAACAATATCAGATTCTGCAAAACACACAACAGAAAATGTTGCATTTCCGTTAGTCTTCTATTTGTTTCGCTTATCCAGCTTTATCTGTCCACCAGTGTACACTTTGACCAAGGGTTTGTGCTTATAGCTTCACTTATTTCCAACACACTTTTGATTGAGTCCACCCGCAACAAAAGAATACTAGCAGGATTCATAAATGCGCTATTTGACTACGAATACTTACACATGGAAAAGAAGCAAACATTTAGTAAAAGACGGTTATTGGAACAAATTAATTTTTTGATGGTTTGTATTGCACAAATAGCAGATTTTATCTTTCCTCTGGGGTGCATATTTGTTATACCTATGCAGCATTCTGAAAAAATTACTTTAAGTGGGAGTTTTCTATTTCAAATGTTCACAAATAGTAGTTGCAAATTTTACGCTGTGCTAATCAAAGTTTTCATTTATGCGATAAATCTGTGGGCTTGGTATTTCTTCTTTCACTGTACAGTTGTCATTGCCAGCGTTATGTACATTTTGTCACTTTCAATATTGCAAACCATGGTGCACAAGTAAGCGTTTTAAATATATGTTGAATTTGTACAAAATATCTAATCTGTTTTTAAATTTATACAGATTCGACCTTCAAACAAACAGTAACAACGCAGGTAATCTGAGACGTCAAGTGTCTCAATTTAAGGAATTGGCGATACTCATAAAACTATTTAACGAGATTCTGTACGGACCACTTATATTTATTCTGATTGTTGCTCCAACGTGTTTACCTGCTATTATGCTACCTGCAATTCTTAATGCTAGTAAAGATAAAAATGGCCAAGGATGGATGTACTACATGATTTTGCTTTTTATTTTGTTTGCTTGTGTTTATTGTATACTCTTGCTTGCTGGCGGTGCTTCTAGAGTATACCACAATTCATCTAAACTTATACAACAAAAGCTCCGGCAGAATTGGGATGGAATTGATTCAATTGATAGGCGAAATTATAAAATGAAGCAAAGGTATTGGAAAAGTTGTCAGCCTCTTAAAGTGATGATGGGTTCTTCAAACTTTGTTGATACACAGATCACCACTGAATTTGTTAAATTTCTCGGCGTCTTTGTGTGTGCAGATTTTGTTGCTTGATTGAGTAAATTGATTTATAACGTTTGGAATCGTTTCATAAGTCATATTTAGAATGTGATATAGAGCAATATTATGCATTGTATTGATAGTGTTTGGGTAAATTATAAAATAAAGTGTGTTTTCAGTTGCATGAAAAGCAATTACGCATGACAACGTATTAGAAGTTGGTTTATTGCCGATGGTAAACAATACTTTCAAAATGCGAAAATCAAAACTTACTGTCGATTTTAGGTTTACAAATTTAGTGTTTGCTAAATCCTCATTCAGCCTAAGATTATAAATTCTGCTTATTTATGCCACATCTAAGCGTATAAATGACATTGATGTTACTGCATGCATTTAAGATTTTTTTAGCAACGGAGGCTCGTATAGAAATGCGAAATCGTAGAGTAGATACCGTAGGTTTCATTACATCATATAATAATGGATCTCTTTGGTAAAAGCACAATTTCATAATTTGCCTACTTACAATATAATGACAATTAATTTTTCAAGCAAGCAATTCTGTATACAAATGAGCTATTAACGTGCACGTTATATGCCATTTTTCATGCCACGTTTTGGCACGTTACCAACTTTCTAAAAAGCAAAGTGAGTAAATGGTATGCATTGTTCGAGTTTCCCAGAAATGATAGCAACAGCAAATTATTTTAAAAATATAAATGTACACCGGTTTTGTAGAAAGGTTGAGGTCTCCTGTTTTGGAATATGTACCTTTCAATCTACTGCACTTCGGTGCTTTCACTCTTTTTCTGTTAATGAAAACATGTATGTAGTTATTTATTTATTTCAACCTTTACAAGGTTTTATTTTACCCATTCGTTTAGTGAAAGAAGTGGAAAGAATGGTAAACCGAAAGGGAAGAAATGAAACGGAAGTCTTTAAGGAGCTGATTATAGAAAGCCGACTCAAATGCCTTTTAAATTCTTGTTCATTGGTGCGAGTTATGCAAAAAAATAAATTAGTCAACAACGTGACTACAATAATTACAATTTAGCAACACATTATGTAATTAAAACTGACACATTCAAATGATGACTTAGCCTACATTCCTTATTGCATCAAATAATCTGAATAATATACAAACTTTCTGTGTTTTTGTGAGAAACAAAAAAGATTTTGTTTTCTGCTTCAGTCATATCTTTGACGTAAAAATAAGTGTTTGTACCCAATAATTAGATTTTCAAAGGTGCGTTAAAGGTTGTATCTCTAAAAGTAAGGCTACCTCAAATTTCACAAGCAAAGTAGGCTAACTACTGCTTGATTAGGCATTGCAATATTGCATTGGCAAATCTAAGTATATTTTTAGAGTCATGAATTTCTGGAAAAGTAGGAAACAGTTTTACCCGAAAATTGACATCTATGAAGAGCATATACATAATTTGCTATTATTTTACTCCCAATAAACACTTTTGTAATGGTTTTTAAAATAACGCATTTACTCAAATGTGATATTAAAATAGGAGAAATGATTTCAACAAGCCAGCTAACAGACCCCATTGTTAACCCAAATACCAACGCATGAAAAATTAAAATTATATTTCCCGACATTTGCACACTCCTTGTAATCGTCCGTGGTGTACCTGATCGATTAAATTCATGATCTAGGTTAGTATGAATGCTGTGACTTCTTGTTAATAAATGCATTGAAGCAAATTCACTCCACCACACAATTATCCCTGAAGCCTGCAAGCCACTTATACGTTTGCGAATAAAATCAGGAAGCCAGCCAGAAATTAAAAATCCTATTGGGTTTGCAATAATGGGTAGTTTTCCAATCGAAATTTGCTTTTTTCCATGACTCCGTAAAATTTTCTCGTACTCCCTAAGCCGAGGTTCAAACAAAAAGAAAGCAGTGTTATTGCATTTGAGCAGCATTTCGAGGGATGTGTTTCGCTGAAACTTTTTGGCTTCCTCAACAAAACCATCTTCACGCTGGTTCAAATAGATAGGTGGATTCTTAATAAAGTCAAGCGTCTTGTTTGCAAATTTTGACAATTTAAATATTTGTTCCATTTGTTGGTTTGCTTGAAACATGAGTCCATTTACAAAATGAAAATAGGATGCCACTATGTCAAATGACTGTGTACCGTACCTAATGCAACCAAACTTGTGACCATTTTGAAACACAAAGCAGGTGCTATTATTACCAGTGTTTGTAAAACTACCAATAAACTCTTCAATTTCGTGGTAAATGTGATATTGAGCAGTTACAAGATTTGTCCTAGACTGAAATGGTTTGAAGGTAAGTGGCTCTATGATTTCAAACAATTTATGATTTTTGTAAGCATTTGTAACAATTGTAGCACTAAGCAAGCTAACTATAGAAATTAGTTTTTGAGCTAAGTATAACTGCTTTTTAAATGGATCCGATTGATCGAGCAGTAATTTTGTGTAAGTTAGTGACAAATCGAAATAACTCAATATCAGGTTAGTCCAACGTTTGGAAGATGAATTATAAAACTCTATAAATACGTATGAGAATTGTGCTACCAAATAATAAAGCACTAAAATGCACACCCAGATGCAACTATCAAAACTTCCTAAGAAAACAAGGTATGGTTTTCTTAATGAATTTTCAGTTTCTCCACAAGCTATAAAATTTAAATGCAAGGGCTTGTAATTAAAACTAACAGCAGCCTTCCGCATACCAGTTAATGGTCTCACAATTATCCAAGGGGAACATTTTGCTAATTTGTATTTTTCGCATATGCTTGGAACAAAGTTGCGCTTAAGAACTGACTTCAAAAGATACCAAACCAGGCTATTTAGAAAGGATTTACTTGACCAAGTGTATATACGTCGTTTGGGATATATTAGTGGCTCCATGTTTTGATAATCCTTATCGTAAAATTCGAAATGTAAAAAAGATGTAACAAACCATTCCGATATGTTATTTGTCGTCACTAGTATTTTATCTAGGAGATTGCTGGTCTGCGTTTGAGAAATGGCAGATATGTTTGTAACTGGAACTATGTGACTGCAATTACATGGAGGAATAACTACTTGTGTCTGGTGGTGGAGTTTACCATGCTTTTCAACCGTAAGCACCACAAGGTATTCCACCAAACCAAATGGTCTTTCTTTTGTTACTGCTACATACTGATAAGATCTAATCCAAGACATTGGTGCTTGATTCTGTAGTATTATATATCGGAAATTTGCTGTAGGAAAAGGAAACGAGCTTCTTTCTGGTAAATTTTCACTGGCTTTCCAAATGTTAGCAGTAATCAAATCCCATTCTGGATAAAACATCAAATTGTTATAAATGGGTACTTGTGGTGGAAATACATAAATATGCTGCTCAAAATTCCATGGTTTTGTACCGAACGAAAATTCTAGGTGAGCAAGTTTAGAACAAACAGTTCTTTCATTCCAATCATCGGTCGTATTATAGTATTTAGAATGGCATATATTTGATATTCTGGTACAATTTTGATTAATTTTGCAATGTTTGAATTTGCTTAAAAATTCATATGGAACAAAAACATTTATCGAAAATTTTACGCCAGCAAACGTTCGAATGAGAACTGGGAAACCTGTAACTATTAAATCTACTCTGTACAAATTTGTCACAGAAATAAAACAGTGTTTGCATGAAGGTATTCCTGTGTTCAAATCGACAATTTCCGTTACAGGTGTTTTGCTAAGAGTTAATTCCAAAGTTTTCCACCATGCTCTTGGGTTTATAAATTCACAAGAGTTTTCTATTGACAACATGAAAACTAACAAAGCAAGAAGGAAACCCATTTCATGGGTTAGTATCGTTAGTTGAATATATATTGACACTAAAACTGTACAAACTTATATAGTCTTATCTGGGTAATACAAAATATGGCTGCTCACATCAGCCAAAACGCAAGGAATAAATTTCTTCGCATTTTTACAACTTTTTACATTTTCAGATTTCGTTGTAAATTGTCACCAGTTCCAGCAGTCATTTTGCTTTGATGCTGGAACATTTATCATTAATCTAATGTACTTAATTACACGAAATAAGTATGCAAAACAAATATATTTTTGATTGATAACGTGAGCCAAACTTGTTTTTGCAAACTTTTCTAGTATTTATGTCAATGATAGTTTAGGTTTAGTGTGCACAAATAAACAAATGTAAGACAAAAGGAACTGCCTGCGCAGGCCATAAAAAGTAAACATCATTTTGCAATAGCATGCCAAACTTTGTAATAACTTGTGTTATCAGGAAGGAACATATTCTCATGATAAAATAGATTCGATGATACAAAGATAAATAAATACATGGAAGTTGATATATGTTTTTGTGTTTTTAAAAGCGCTTAAAAATAACAACATTCTCTTTGTCGATGTTTTGTTTTCAAAGATTGAAGAAGCCAGATACCACTGTGCCTCGTGCTGTGATAACGCAACTATCCTCTGTGTTTTTACTTATGCAGATGTCACCGCCTGATAAATATACCTATAAGGCAATTTTTTCCGTGAAAGAATGCAAAACACTTTTCAAATTATAATTATGCACAGTACCGTAGGTAACCGGTAACACATTTCATTGCAAACAGTTCATCGCAAACATTTTATCATGAAGAAAATTAATCGCAGGGAAACTTAGTCGCAAGGAAACTTTCCCCGAGATAAAATTTTTGCAACGAAGTGTTTGCAATGAAATGCTTTCATGCAATTGATATGCTGGCAGTAAAATTTTTCAAAGAACTTATTAATAGAATACAATCAACAGCCTTGATAGCTTTATAATTCCATAAAAACTTTATTCGATAATTTCGATTTTTTATTTGAAATTCAAAATTGATTTGAACACTTGTGTGATGGTATAATTGAAACCTCCGTCCGACTTGATTTGAAATGTTTCTTCCGTTTTTCTCCTCGACATTCAACATCTACGAACTTCCAAACCCTTTGAGCTCAATGCCCAAGGCTTTCAAGAAATTTGCTAAAATGAAATAAAAAATGAATCTGTGAATCATTTCAAAAAGTTTAATACTAGTCCTTTTATTGTACCGATAATCAAAATTAAATACGCACCACCAGCCATGCGTACATAATTTTCCAAATACTCCGATACTGTCACTGGCACTAAAAAACTAGGAAGTTTTCTTATTCCCACCACGTCCAGCACTACTGATCTTATTATAAACCATATAATCTGAAACAAGTATCGTAAAGCACTAGGTGATGAATTGGTTAGCACCAAACTTGTTGGCATTTTGAAAACTTTAATTTCACTAATTTACAAAATCTAAAATATTTTCAGCCTGAATATAATTCCGGAATCAATAAAATGCACGGTAATAAAAGATGTTTGTGCATCCGTAGTTGATCGGGTATTGAAGAAAAGCACATATTTTTTCGTGACGACTGTGATGCATACAGAAGAACAAAAATGCCGTTATGTATCAAAAGGCTGCAAACAGAACAACAGCTCAAAAGTCAATCAAGCTTCTGTTATTCAGATACAGGAACAAGTTTTTTCTCTCGGCAGATCAGCTTAGCACATTTTTTGCTTCGGTGCTGTTACATAATCTTAAGATTTTAAGTGAGTTACGTGAAACAAATACTAATTGATCTGGTGGACAAGCGCACAAAAGTTGCTTGAATATGTACAAAAACATGTTTATAGACTGCTCTTAAGGATAAATCGTCTTTTATATAAAAATTCGATCAATGGTTTTAATGGGTGCATCAAATGAATGGGCAGAGTTACTGACCTACTACCACAAGAAGAAGAAACCGTTTCGTCTGATAAATTACTAACTTTACAGGTTTCAAATTATTAGATTGTACGTACAATGTCAAATGGGGCAATTTCTGCTACTCTATTATGTTTTTATACTTTCATATTATACATTTATTTTTTCATCACAAGTACAAAAACATGTTACCACAGAAGCGTAAAAATCCCGAACATCAAATCACGAACCAGGATTTACTTCAGAAGTGTTGTAAACGCTCCAGTTTTTATATATATAACTTAACACATTCAAATACAGACGGCTTGGCTTGTAACAACCCAAAAACAGGTTAGATACTTGTTCACACATTTCTTCCTCATGCTTTTGAATTTGATGCTCCTGATAATAAAAAAATGAAAAAGACTGACGCGTACTGTGCTCTGAAACCGTGTTTACTATTTCATAATGCATTTTTTATAAATTCAGTGATAGACACTAGTCGTTATAAAATAATCAAATAGATGCATGATGATGTAGTAGACAATAAATGCAAAAATGCCGTACTGATGCCGAAGAAAACGAAAGTAGTTTTACAAAAGAAAAAACTATAAAAGCATTTTTTAAACAGTTTAGTATTTTATTTGCAATTTTTATTTTCGTAACACACATTTCATAGAATGTAAAATTACACGTATTTCAAGTTCCTGTAAGTTTTGAGCATTTGAATGCTTTACGTTTGGAAAAGCTACACTTCCAGCCGCTTTCTCTAAGCCATTCTGTCTCATCCACGTTGCATCCCAATTCTATTTTAAAATATTGTATATACTCTGAAAGACCATTTTGTACACACATTTCCACTGCATTTAAACCCCTTTTGTTTTTAATTGTCCAGTCTGCTCCCCGGTTAATCAAACATTTTACAACTCTCAAGCTTTGATAATACTTCAATGCATTATGAAAAACAGTATTTCCTTCTGTATCAACCTTGGTAATCTCCTCTGGTGAAAAATTTCCTAAACTCAGAAACAATTTCAAGGTCTCTAACGGCAAGTTGTCCAAGTGCCTTAGTACGCAGTGTAGAGGTGTCTTCAACAATCGCTTTTCAGGCCAACTAAAAAGTTCCTGAAGGTTTCGTGGCTTGTTATTTGCTTCATTATTTATCTCGGAAAACTCATTCCTAACTGTGTCAAGATAGACCAACAGTTCATCAAAAAACCCAAACTGATTAGTTTCCGCCACAAAATGAAGCATGGTTCTTCCCCACAAATCTACTGCAAATATGCTGGCTCCTTTATCCACCAAAAATTTAATAGTTTCCACATTTGTCGCAGCAAACAGTATTGGCACAGTATTGTCATACATGCTCACCATTATTTCAACAAGTTTCGGATTATATTCCAGAATCAAGTCCGCCACTTTAATAAAACCCTCATTTATCGCAACATGAAACAAAACCAGAAGCATTTTCTCATGCTTTTTGTAAAACGTGGGGCTTAGAATTTCTTTTAAAATTTCGTAATAGGCTTGTTCTCTTGACACATTGTCAACTTTTAGAAAACTGTCCTTCTCACTCAAATTTTGTGCAAAATTTAACACAGTTCTTGTCTTGTTTTTTCTACTCCAATCTAATTTCCAGAAAAAATATTTATTCAATTTTGTAGGGTCCAAAAAGTACTCCATGGCGTTGTCTTTAGCTAGCAAATATTTACTCAGTTTGTAAAAGTCTTCGTCGGCCATATATTCCCCAGCAAAGTACAAAATATTTCCACCCGTTGCTTCGTCACTGTCTAAAAGCTCTGCTTCATTTTCAACCAGAAAATTAACAGCTTTTAAATGAATATCTTGGGTGAAACAGGGATTTTCATTGTTGTTATGCCCATTCTTGTGCTCAGTTAATAAATCAATGGAATTTCCCAAGTTTTTAGCAGTTACTAACAGCAATTTAGCAATATCCAGTTTTTTATCTACCAGATCTTCATCATCAAAATAGGTCCCTTGCAAACACCAACTAATCAATTGTTTATTTTGAAGCGGAAAGTGTTTAGCAAAATAGGCAGTAAGTTCATAGTTGCCTTGCCAAATAGCCAATTTCAAAGGCCCAGGCTCACAGTCAAACTGTTTTGACATGGTAATCATTCCCACATTTAAAATTTGACACAAAAATTGACAAAGTATTTTCACTGTTTCAACACTAAATAATAGTGCACCAATTTTAAATATTTGGCTTGCTGGTGCCTCTTTGCTTTTTATGAACGCTTTGTCTGTTTCATTTAGTCCATGGGGAAAATTTTGCGCAGCGTTAAGATAAAGTTCTAACAGTGCTTCGGAATTGTCAAATAGGCAACCTTCCAGTGTGTGCAGAAATCTATCAATTGGTGACACTTTGGCGGTAGCAAGAACAGGATTGTCATTGTCTGGAAGATAAGCGTTCATAAAATAGGCAACCACGTGCTCCTTTAGCCTTCGTGCACTTACAGACCACAACTCTCCTCTGGCTACACTCCAAGTCTCATGCCCACCAACAAACACTTGATTAAAAGCCAACTGCTGTAACTCCTGCTGTTTCGACTCTGAAAATATTGCCTTGGCAAATTATTCTGCCACTAAATACTCTGCAAAAGTTCTGTGCACAAACTCAACGCAAATCTCATTTTTCCATTCGCGGATTTCTAACAAACCTGGAGAAAGTACATGTAGCATATTAAAATTGTCAAAGTTACTAACATTTTCTAAAAGCTTAGCCCCAAAACTTGGAAAAATAAGTTGAATGGCAGCCCAGACGTGAAAACTTCTCACTTGACATTGAATATCACAAGAAATGGAATTCGTTTGGAACATGCAATCAAAATTGCACTTGCTTTTACCAAGTTGCCTTTTTATAAACTTTGCGTATATTTCTGAAAGAGAGTTGGCAAGGTTATGTTCAAGCTTTACTTTATTTTTGCGATTTTTATCGGCAAACACTAGTGCTTCTTCAGAATAAACATCTGCTAATAATTTACACTGAAGTGGAATTCCGCTAATGTCCATTTCGCTTTTCTTTAAACACTTTCTAAAACTCTGTAGACAGTATTTAGCGTACTCACGCAGTCTACTTACGTCACTGGAACTATCTTTAATATGCCAACATGATGTCACATAACTTATCTGAGTTTCCTCATTGAAACCCACAATGTCGTAAGCAATTACACCAAGAGATTCTTCCAGTTTGGTACGCACCACTGGACGAGATGTCACGTAAATTCTAGCTAGTAGTAGTAGTAGTAGTAGTAGGGTTTTATTACTAGCTCTTTGGGCTACAGCCCATGGAGCATTCAAAGAAAACATCATACAAACATACATGTATAAAAAGAATGATTGATTCTTGGTTGAATTAAGTCAATGATTTAAAATAGAATAGAATAGAATATTTTAATCTATGAGCTAAATAGATATTTTCCGCTTTAAACACTACATATTCCGTTGGTGTAGGGTCACTTTCACTTCATTTTTAATTATTACTGTTGCTGAGGACTTGCACATTATTATGGTTTTGGTTGGTCATCTGGTTTTTGAAGAAAATAAGAGCCAGGAGGGCGTTTACAATGCTGGCAGCGGCAATCACCGTCAAGTAGAGTTGTATCTTTTCCAGCAGGGCCACAATCTTATTTATTCCTTCCAAGCTGTGGATGTTGATTTTGTTGGCCTCCGTTGCTTGAAAGGCTTGAATGACGTTGTATTCCAGAATGGCATTATAGATGTGCGAATAATCAAATCCGTTGCGGGATGCAAACTCGCCTGCAGTTCCGAAAAAGTTCCTAACCCCAGAGATGAACTCCCGAACCCCAGCATAGTTTTTCCCCACGTTTGCTAGCGCTAAATTCTAGCTTTAGGTAAACTTTCGCCAATTTTTTGTAAAAACTTAGCAACATTTTCAAGCTGATTTTCACTGACTTCGTCAAGTCCATCAAAAAATAGTTCAAATCTTGTATTTGGACTGTTGGTTAGTTCATTAAAAATTTGTCTAGATAATGGAGATGTACAAATGTAATTCAACAAAATTGATTTTACGGTTTCACTTGATACTTGTTCTGTTTGAAAGTCCAAATTTCGCAATTGAAGGAAAACAGCAACATTATTTGGCAATTTAACACTCATTTTTCTAGCAACGCTAGCCAATAAAAGAGTTTTTCCCATGCCGGGTACATCACAAATGCAAGCACCTTTCACATCCTTTTCTATCATGTAGTCGATAAAGTCATCTTCTGAAATGCAGTTTGTATTTAAGTCATGGTTATCCTTTAAGTATTCTCGAAGTACATTAGAATTGCCTGATGTTAACTCTAGTAAAAAAATTTGCATTGTTGCATCATATCTAATTAAATGGACAGGAGCGTGTAACTTTCCACAAATTTTGTTCCAATCAGTTTCTACATCCAACAGAATAAATTTGGTGGTTATTGCCTTTCTTAAAAGTTGACTGGTTGATGATTCAATGTTGTTCAAACCAGCAAATTTTCGGAGTTGACTTCTTTCAATATTTTTAAATACAAATACATCCGGGCAATAACAAGTAAACAAATTTGTATCCACAACTACACGACGGGTTACCATTCTAGGAATGTAAAGCGTATATGATGATGGTATAATGTTTTGTAATAACTGTAGTTCCGCTTGTTGAATAAACTCAATTTCCAAAATATTCAAACGTTCATCCACAGAAAGATTATCTTTTATCCAGTTTTGGATTCTTGCTATTTGATCCGTACTCGAAAGTTGTTTCACTGCTGTTGTTTGTCCAAGATAAACCACTTGCAAATTGCTAATCATCTCAACCGAGATGGTCAAAAGAATTTGATAAGCTCCGGATTGCCGTGTTTCTCTGAGCGCTCTAATAAGTGCGATATAACCATTTGTTTTGGTCTCCATAATTTTGTAAAGGAGTTTGGCTTTTTCGAAGTTTGTCTTTTCAACTTCCTGAAAATAAAAACAGCATAAAATAGTATGCTTAAATAAAGCAATAAACTGGAAGTTTACTATTTAGTAATTAATCAGAATATAACCTACCATGGACTCAACATCATAAGCAGTTACCAAATCTTCTTGCTGTAATTCGGCCAATAGCATTGCGTTCACGTTCGTGTTTGACAACAGGGAACTGAAATTGCTTTTGATATGATCTTTTTGCCAGGCCTCCATCTTTCATGAAGCTTAATACCAAAGTAAATTGGAATTAAAATTAAAAACCAGCACCAAAATATTATGTAACTAATCAAAATTTTACCCCACTTTTCTCTGATGAGAGTATTGCAAAACTATAACAATTGATATTTTACGGAATTTTGGTGAGTTTGTTCAAACACTTGGGCATTTTACAATATAAAAGTATTAGACTTTCCTACATTCCAAATTTACAGGAGAACATAAATTAGCGATAGTGGCTTACTATAATACTTAATTGAAAGGTTCAAAGTTGTATTTTCTAATGATTTGGTACTAAAATTTAAAAAAATGCAAACAGAACACAACACCATCACCCAACTCAGCTGTTCATTCAACATGTGAGCAAGCAAAGCGAGAGTGAGTCAAAAATGAGCCAAGAGGGTCATGTTGCATGACTCATGCGTATGAAAGACGCTGGCTGTTTAGAAGTCAAGTGTGCACGCATGTGTGTAGATATTGTTTTCGTATATTTTATTGAAAGGGATTTATTCATTTCTGTCATATAGGCTGGCACAACTTGTCAGCTTGTGCTTTAGTGTGAGTCAGTTTCATACGTTTCCAGTAATCAGTACTTTATTTGTAATTGGCTTGTTCAAATATGACAACTTTCAATTTCTTTTTTCTTGACAACATGTTGAAAATCCGAGACAAAAATGGAGCTAAGTGTATAAGAATTTGTTTGACATATTAACTGTCAATATCTGTCCATATAAATAAACGGTTTCATTCAAGAAAAATGTTCTGTTCAAACAAAGCAAAATCAGTTCTATTATGCAATTCTAACGTTTATATGTAAAATATAATTTTGAAACAGCTCTTTGTTAACGCGTACTTTCCTCTTACATTACATGTTTTGCGTCATAATTACGTACCACTTTATAAATTGTACTCATAACTCATTACATTTACTTTTCAAGTTTTCATTGATTATTCCCAACAGTTGAGTCAACTGACTGAGTTGACCTAAATATTTCTCCAGCCCATGCTAAAAACGTTGTCTGCAGACATTCCGCAATGACCTAAAACATTTTTATTAAATTATTACTTATTTATAAGTTTCATTTTAATTTCTTTAATCACTCTTTAAAAATATCAACCTTACCTCTACTGCACAAAACTTCTCTGAGGAACACCAAACTGGCTACTGTGAGTCCTATTCCGCCTAAACCAAACAATCCGATAAATTGCTTGATCACAATTTGCTTCGGTCCTTCATCCACAAACTCAGCATACTCAATCTCTTTCACATTTTCTTTTTTCATCCAAGCTCTCCTCTCCGCTTTCACAAAGTCTTCGTCCATCTGAAACCATTTGATAGTCAGTCCCATTTGTACTGCAGACTGAATACTGCGCTCAAATATATGTCCAAATATTGCTCTCTTTTCAAAATTCTATAAAAACAGAACTATATGCATATTCAATCAATCTGGAAAAGTATAACCATTTTAAAAATAATTCATCGTCTCGACTTACAAAGCCGTCTATTATAAACATTGCTGTTTCTTTTGATTGCGTTAGTGGTACCCGTCCAAATCGATCTGTCAAATTTTTTGCTAAAATGTAATCCGCAATCCCTATCCACAACATACACCCAAGTTGCTCAACTATAGCTCGCCCTAAGCAGGATTCGGCTTCTTGGATGAATTGCATTCTACTGGTTAATTTTCTAACTACTGGATTTGGAGATGATACTACCCACGAGTAGGCCGCACCAGCTATTAGGAAATTAAAACAGGTATAATATATTTTTGAACGGTTAAAAACAATATTTTAACGTGTTTTACCTTTCCCTATAATATTTAAGGCCACGGTATAATTGGAATTTGCCAACTCCGCAAAAGTTTTTGGAATCCAGCTTTCCACCGGAAAGGCTATTAGGCTAACCAACTTTGCCCTATAAGCTGTTGCCGTAACCAAGGCAAACAAAAGCCAAAATATAGCTAAGATTCTAACCGCTGGCGTTGTTTTTAGCTTAACGGTTTGCTCTAAAAACGTAGTGAATACATAGTCCCAAGCAGACGTCAAGGACAAATATGAGTTTTCAAAAACTGACAACTTATCTGCAAGTTTAAAAGCAGCCGTTGTGGCAAATAAAGCCATCAGGAACAAAAACCAAACAAGTGGAGCAAACGGCCAAATGATTGCTTTTGGTGAGTAAAACTGCTTTGGAGATGGTGTCATAAATATCATCCATTCGTAAGAGAGACCAGGACTCCAGCCAATATATTTATGTCTACTGTAAATTAGCCCTATCATTGTGGAGAAATCACACCGTTCATATAAAACGTCTGACATAGCACCAAGCCAAGTGCCATTCTTCAAAATGCGTCCAGTTCCACCGCCATCCGATGAATAGTACATGTGGTAGGTAAAGTTACACTTTTTAGTAATTTCTACAAAGTACCACTTATAGAACCCTCGTACGGGTCTTAGGTTTCCATTAGAATCTCTTCTCAGTTCAAAACGAAATGGTACTTTAGGCACGCTCCAGATAAAACGTTTGCCGTTAAACTTGCTGGTAAAATCAGGAAACAAACTTGATATAGATTTTTGTGATGGGTTGTTAATATACATTACTAGGGCTTGTCCGTTTAGACCTCCAAAGAAATTTAAAGTTTTTGCTTGCATACTTATTTTAGCAATAGGGAACAGAGCAATCTTAAAACGTATTTTCATGCCAAAGTCAGCACTATATAGAATTGTGTCTGATAGAGTCTCCGTTTTAGTGATGAATATAAAGTGATCTTGGTCTTTTCTGATTTGTGGACCATACCGAGGAATTAAAGTATTGAAAACCCAAAGTCTAGTATTTGAGGTAAAATGAGAAACAAAGAATGTAGCTATGCCACAATGAGCTCGGGAATGTCTGTGAATGTCACCATGCCTATTAAATGTTAACGAAACACTCACGTTGTTTAAGTAGTACGCCCCAGATGAATCACTATTTAAATAGTTAAACGCAAAGCGATATACCTGATGGCTTTCAGTAAAATATATTATTTCACAATCCTTGACTTCATGAAAAATATTGAACAGGACGTTATACACATTTTGGTCAAAATCTGAAAATTTATTGTCAGTAACATTTCCATCAGCAATAATCACCAAAGACGTAAAGAGAAGTAATAGTTTCAAGAAACTGTACACGGCATTTATGGTCATTTTGACTTACAACAATTTCTTCACACAAGTCAAATGAAGGTTAAGTGTTTGCTCGGTTTTTTCAATTTTTGTGCATGATTCAATTTACATGCAAAAATATTCACCAATAAGCGTCACTAAATATTTATTACTAGTTTGTCACTTTGGCTCCCACATTTCCTAATTTATTATCAATATTACAAATTATCTTGTGACAAGATTTTGTTAATCAACATTTGCTTTTAATTAACTTGTCATTCACATTTTTCACTCACCCACACACAACCATTTAACCAATAGAGTTATATTGTTTTGGGTTTCATCAAGGGAAAACTTAAATTTTAACTATAAACTGTACTACCAAACATTTAAACATGATTCTATTTCATGAAGTAGGATTCTTAATTCAATTTCATTTTATTGAAGAAAATGGTACTCTTTCTATGAAATTCAGCTGTCATATCTGATTATCGTTTCCGCGTGGGTACTTAAAACCGCATGCATCAAAAAACTGCTTTCAGTACAAAATTACATTTCTGTTTGTGCAAGTTTACGGGAAAGATACCTGCTTTACGCTTGATTGACTTGTTTGTTTGCTTCATATCATGACTATCTGTATATTAAATCTCCTGAACGGTCGGTAGTTGTTTTTAATGAACAATAAAAAATTGGGGAAATGCATTGAACTATTTCAACTAAAAAAAGGAAACCGGGACTATACTGACTTGGAATAAGATAATAAGGCAGCTTGTTTCTGAATGGAAATGATGTTTTGTTGATAGAAAAATCCATTTCAAAGATAACCGGCAATTAATGGAGTATGAATATATAAACTGTACTCTGTTGACCTGCATGACTCGCATAAGACATTCCATTACAAATGCACGTGTTGTTTTGTGGGTTACTTCGTTTTGCAAAACATGTTTTCCAGCAAGATTATCTGATTAAATTAAATACGTACTCAAAGAATTTGAATAATAATTGTTTAGGTTTCAGAAATGCTTCCCTCTGTAATCTACCATGTGACATTATAACTTTGAAATTTCTCAGACTGACTTCGCCAAATAGCATTAATACATGGGTGCATTATTGCCAGCGTGAGCAAGGGTTGTTGATTGGAATTTCTAATAAGTTATTATAAGTTGATACTAATTACGTGGCATTTTATATACTGATGTTATATGCCTGGCTACTCTATACATCTTGGTGAGTTTTCAGTGGAAAATTTCTATCAAAACGTGGGGGGAATGTTGTTGCACTTTTTGTCTGGTTTCTGACAGTCGTCGTTGTGTCTTTCTACGCACTTTCTAGAATGCATTTTTATGATTGACCGAGAAAATCATTTGTTTTTGTATGTTAAATAATGCAAGAAGAAGTGAATAATTAGAATAATATCTGCTATTGCTGTAGCATAAAATTTGCAAAATCAAAATTTATAATCTTCCTTTAAATCTTTTCGGTTTTCTGATTAATATTTATGCAAGCTTTATTTTTGTATTAGGTTAAAAGTATTTTTCCTTACAGTTTTCTTGACTTTCTATCTACATGATTAATAAACCTGTTATGTAAGTAGGTATTCTATAACGCATAGAATGGCTTGTTAGAAATCCGAACTGTTCTTAAAATTGTAAAAAGAGAGTGAACTGTTTTGGGAGCAAAAACAGCAGGAGATATTTTTAGCTTTGCATTACTATACAATTTACTTATTTGCTGTATATTAGCTAAACACTTTTTATAAAGTTGCTATTTATATAATATGTTTTGTTAGTAATTTTAAACTAATGTATGGAATAATAATATATTTATTCATGACATGAAGAAAATTGCTTTTTATGCAACCCTTGTCCAG
Organism: Entomobrya proxima; assembly: GCA_029691765.1. Lineage (NCBI taxonomy): Eukaryota > Metazoa > Arthropoda > Collembola > Entomobryomorpha > Entomobryidae > Entomobrya > Entomobrya proxima. Next base: position 42,648,693 of record CM056172.1, read on the forward strand.
CTCTCAGATTCTATTTTTGTAAAAAACCATCAATCGGTTATATGTGCCTGCTTGATAGTTGTATTTTACAAGTAAAACTACACTCAAAATTAACTTCTTTCCAGTACTTCTAATCCGAATCAGACCCATCTGACTCAGATTGACTAAATAAATAGTCGCGATCCAAGTCCTCTTGGTGAAAGTTAAGATATCGTTTGTATTCCTTATCACGGCAGCATTTCCAATCCTGATGGCGTTCATTCTCTCGATAATTTCTGCATATCCTTACTCTTTGAATGTACCTTTTTAACGCTCGTTCAGCCCTGTCTGTAAACTAATAAAACATTTCAAATTGTTGAATGTTTGTAAACTTCAATATTGACACACTTACCATTTTGTATAAAACTTTGACGGAAGTTTAAATGTCTTACCTCCCTTGAAACACAGATGTTCAAGTATATGAGTTTTTTCATATGTCGAAGGATTGATCTGGCTGATTCATCAGTTAGAACACTCTTGTTGCATTTTGTGTAGTAATGGAAGCGCGTTAGTTCTGCAAAATAAAAACACATATTTTTAATTTTTTTGTTTGCTCTATTTCATCATTTTTAATATATGACGCTGTTATTTTAAAACGAACGTTTTAGATCATTTAATCCTTTAACTTGCTGTCCGCCAATTATATTTTCGTCTCTAAGATCTGACCCAAAAAGACAGTGTAACTCTTCCAGTTGTGGCCACTGCTCACAAACAGCAGAAAAATTATCGCTTTTTAAAACTGACTTAAAAATCTTCAAGTTTGGCATCCATCCCGACAGAGTTTGTATATCTTCGATTGACAATTTGTAACTGATTTGCAGATATTCCAGTTTCTCGAGCACAACACCTGTCAAACTTCCTAAGTTTCTAGTTACCCCTACTATATCATATGCTACCTGAAATACCCCTCTGTGCAAAAAATCGTATTGAAGTTTTTTCTTCATTTCTGTTTGTTTCTCAAATCCATACACATCCAAATGTAGCAGTGTCAAATTTGGGGTAAACTGAAGAAAGCTTAAATTGTTGATAACCTTTCCCCAAAGTCTTAGCTTAGTGAGAACTGGTAAATGAACGTTGAATAGGCTATGATCGGGCGGTAAGTTGCCTATCGCCGAAAACACCTCCAAACATTTTAGAGTTTTGTGATGATTTCTTAAGAACACTGGAAAAAAGTCGATGGTATTGTCAGGTTGATTGTCATGGGGATCAATTCTAATGGTCTGTAAATTTATAGAAAAATGCTCCAACGCCGTAAGGCTAAGGTTTTGGAAATGCATTTGTAAAGACTCATAAGGAGTTGAACAATTCATTAAATCCATATGCTTTAACGAGGAATTTGTCAGAGAGCCCACTATGTTAGGAAAGTATCCACTGTCAGCCATAAAGTTGAGAAATTGTGTTTGTGTCGCATCACTGAAGCATGCTTTCTGTTATAAGATAAAAATAGTATGATAACCAATTATAAACTTTTTAATGCATTCTAACAATTTTTAAGTACCTGCAAATTTGGAAACATCGAACACCGAAATCCTTCAACATTTTTGCAAGAAATTGAGGTCACATTATGATGCTGATCCGTGAAACTACTCCTCCACAATAGCACACCTGTGATGTTGGCAATAAGTACATCCGTCATATTCAAGGTTGTTAAGATTGGCATTTCACGGACCAAAAACTGCACAAAGCATGACACAGATTTTGTCACAGTGATTATATCGACATTTTCCAGGGTCAACTCCTTCACGCTTGGGCCAATAAGACTCCAAAATGTATGTGCTGGCGTTCCCGGTTTGCAGTATCTCAAGTCTATTTTCATGTTTTGAAACTTGTACCGGCGAAACGGAACTTCTTGAAGTTTGTGTGGGCTAGCTGGATTTTGGAGTTCCGCAAGAAATTGAGAAACAGATATTCTTTTCTCTAGTGGTGTTTCCAAAATGCAAGTATCTCGAACCAAACTCAGTACTGCATTGTTTCTCCATATGGGTAGAAATATGTCATGCCAGATTTTGCAAACTTGTCGAATATTTTGCAGGTCTCCGAATGAGCCCGTGCATTTGAGATAATCGAAAATGTGTTTGAGTATCTGTTGAAATAAGAAAAAAGGTTTATTTTTATATCTATACAAAAAGCTAATCATTTTGTTGTTTTCTCCTGTTACCACATGATTTCGCAGAGGGTGCGAAGTAGAAGTTGATTCTTTGTTTTGAGGGGACTCCATCTTAATTGCACAGGTAACTAATTAACGAAGAATATTATTTTATCAATGAAACTGCAAAATTTTCTACACGTTTTATAATGTATGTAACTTCAACATGATCACTTTCCAAAATATTTAATCCATTTACTTTGTGTTTTACCACACAATTTTTAGACAAAATTGAATAGAATTATACGGAACGAATATTATTCATGGGCGTACCCAGGGGGTAGGCACATGGTGCCCGTGCCCACCCCAGGCTGGTGCCCAAAAACCAAACTAAACCCTTAAATATAACAAATGATATAGAAAAGAAAAATATTATAAAGCAAACTTATGAATGCATAATTTAGACGAGTATTTTTGTCAATAAATTTATTCATCATTCACCTTATCTAGATTAAAAGCAAACGTTTATCATAACAAATTGCAAGGTCGGCTTTTGTCTTTGCAGAACAATTTGCAGTTTTACGACAACCCTTAGTATTAGCCGCAGCATAAAAAAGTTGGCAAATAGAACAGCTGAAAAGTTAAATAATAATCGAAAGGTTTCTATTTGCATCTCTCTTTATAATTTATACCACTGTTTTAAAAAACATATTATGGTGACAACGTAGTTAAGTGGGTCCTCGTTATGGGTTGTGCAGCATAAATTATACAGCGCTTGGGTAAATCGGTATAACGCTTACCTTTTGTTTGTCCGTTCATTTGGGATTGTTTGATAATCACAATTGTTCATTTACGTGTCTATTGTAGCCCAAGCATCGATAATAATTTGTAAAGGCACTTACAAGTACTTAACAATCTAATCGAAATAACTTCCTGTTTTTTCACAGCTTATGGACACATCCCTGCAACTGGTACCGTTTTTACAACAGGAGAATACACATGTATGAAAAACCTTTTGATTTCTCACATTGAAACGCTTATTTAGAAAAACGTACTATATACTATGAGTGGTTTTTTGGTTTTAATAGACATTGGATATAATTTTGTCCTGGAAAGTATTTTTATAGAGCTACTGTGTACGATTAAAAAAAGTTTACTTTACATAATGAATTCTTTTGTAAACTACTCTGGCTTTTTGATACACCCGGTGGCTGTTGCTTTGTAAATGTAGTTGGTTATGGATTATTTTTGGTTCTTGATTTGTGCAAAAACACGTATCATTTCAATGCATACTTGGGTTTTTCTTTCTCCTTTCGTAGCTTGTAGTGCTTGATTGTTCAGTATTTTCTTGGGGTAAACCTGGGGCAATCCCTATTTCTAAGACTAATTTTCTACACTAATCCTCTTTATCAAAATGCCGTTTTGAAAACGATTAGAGAATTGCCTTTGCGTTTTAGTGCCTGCTAATATTGAAGACAATTGCTAACTACTTGGTGCTATTATTGCCATGTTAGTTCGTTGTTACATCTATGCATTTTTAAAATGCAAACTTATGCAAATCCATTACTGTACAGTCAGTGAAAATGAAAATATTTCGTGAAGATTTCCCACCATTTACTACTGTCATAAATTATGAAAATTATGAATCATAATTTAGGAAATAAGCTTTGTTTCCACACCGTTAATATTTTTAGTACGACCAAGCAAAATGGTAAGCAATGCAAGATTGTACGACAAATGAAGACGTTCACGCGATAAATCGAATTAAAAAGCAATAATGTAAATGAATCAAGTAAACTTTTGCAAATGCTTACATTTTTAAAACAGTAAAATTATATATTTACTATATAATTCTCTCCTACACATTTAAGAAATGCCTGAGTTGCATGATTTCTGTAGGATAGATTTGTTCCAGTTTTTGGCTTATGCAAAGCTGTTGTAACTCTAGAAAAAAAATAAATGGAACACGACATACTCATCTACATACACAGGAAAAATCTTCAACACGATAAACCACTGTAAGGAAACGTTTTCTAAAAACTTAAGGATTCTTTGTAATCTTTCCAGATTTATTCCTTCAACAGAAAGGATGATTTCCTGTTTACGTTTAAGCAAATCCTAATTTAGGAGCACCATCATTGAGGGCCGTCTCAGTAAAACCCTGAGCACCTTTATGCAGTTGGAAGACGTAGTAGAAGTCATGCTTGAGGTTTAAAATTGAACTGCAAAATTCCGCTGCCAAGGTCGTTAATCAGTTCTCTCTCCCAACATAATATAAGGTTTGATTGTATTGTACAAAAGACGTGTTTATGTATGCTTTAACTTAATCTGAGACCAATTTGATGTAAAATAGAATTATAAACGTGTACATGATTGTTGGTTGTGTATTTTAAAAATCACTGCTTAGGAATATTTTTGCAACATGCGTGCCCACCCCAGACTCAAAACCTGGGTACGCGCCTGATATTATTTTGTGTACTTTACTCCTCAACTTTGTCTGCTGTACTAGTTTGTTCATGAGCAGATTCCGTAAGAATTATTTTTCCTAGAATAGAGAAACGATATGAAAACTGAAGGAATGAATCTCCTACTCAAAACACAAAACGCAAGTTTTGCATTGACTGAGACATCCAGCTAGAACGTGAATGCCAACAGTCAGATCATTTCTTTGAATTGAATGTGTTCTATGAATTTTTTGCAGGAGAGAATGAAAGCAGGTGTGCATCACGCTTTGCTTATTTTATAAAGCAGGGTTTTTGCTCACCCATTTTTAAAGTTTATGACCTGGATTATCTTTTGCAAGAAAAAGTAAGAACCATACATTTCTCGCTAATAAAGATTCTCAAAAACGCTGAGCAAGCACTGTTGTGGAGACACCAGATAATAAGCTCACAAGAGAATATCCAGTTCATTTTAAAAGTTAGTTGTGACATGAATGGTAGCTATTCCGCTTGAGATATTTTTATTACATGTGCGATTTCCAGTTTGACAACCTTGGTCAACAAGCTTTTACTGACATTACGTGTGATTGACCGTGGGGTTTCCATGACTTTTTTGCAGGTGCGGCGTAGAGATAAGTTTTGTTAGACATGTAGTTTTCAGACGAGCAAAAGCGTACGATGATGAAAAAATGCTATATAAAACAGCATTAAAAAGCAAGCCTACCTACAACACTCAAGCGTAGCTACGAATTCTATGAAGTAAATAATTTTGTGACTGAAACAGGGTCATTACTTTTTATGTGAACTGGCCACATATTGCATGAAAAAAAGCACAGTGGGATAAAGATTTATTTTCTTATATCAAAAAACTCTATTGAATAACTACACTTTTATGCTTACGTACCTAGTCCATGAATTTTATAAGTCGGAACATGGTATCCTGATGTTTTGATAATGCTCTTTTTGAATATAAACGGAAATATGGAAAAATGATTCATAGAATAATATTACGTATGTATGTAGTGTGGAGTGAACTAAATACTATTGTTGATTCTGCATTGATTTAATTAGTTGACCATTTTTTGCAGAGTGCAATTTTGAGATCTGGAGCAGTGAGCAACAGTGCAATTAAAGGACCTTCGGTGTATGTTTCTGAAGTATTTTGATAGTGGGCATTATAAAAATGCTTCCGCGTCTCAGTGTCTCAAGGCAATTATTTTTTGCATTTTTGCATGATATTATCACCCTGTAGACACTTTTTTGAATCAATGAAAAATTTGCGTGCCATGCTTTATTACCAAGCGTAGGAATTATTCCTAAACAACTTATTATGAAATTAATATGACAAATATTTAAACGCATAATATGAAAAAATAACGTTGTTCCAGATAACAATGAAGGTTTTAAGTAAATTTGCTGGTGTGTTGGAATTTGGAGTGTTTGCACAAATTATCAAAATAATTAATAAAACCAAATAATGAGCCAAGTAGCAGTAATTTATAAGTCAGGAAAAAATTCTAATGGAAAACAGAGTCAATGACGCATAAAAGAGAAAATCATCTCACTGATAAAGATTTTGATTTCAAGTACTCGCTTTGAATTAAAAAATAAATTTCCTCTACAATTAAATCAAGAACTAAGAATATGATTAATTCAATCGGCATTTTTAACATTTGAGATGGGATATTGCTGATTTCACTTTTTAATACAATTACAAATAAATATTTACATACTAAATTTATTATTATTCTCTTTGAAAATGAAATATTCAATTATACTCAAAACACCACAACTACGTTTCTGTCATAATGTGTTTTATGAAGTAGTACTTATTCAATTGAAATTTAAAAACATAAATGTATGTACATTAAAATAGCTTAAACTTAGAAGACAACCGCTTTCATCTCAAACTTGTGATTTTAGTGATCAACGCTAGATTCATCCGATTAAACTTATTAAAGCTTGAATGGAAATTCTTTAGGACAATTGGACTTATATATTTAAACCGGAAATCATTAAATATATTATTATACAATCCTAATTTTATGCAAAAAGCCACGAATTCTTAAACTAAAATATTGATCTGAATTACATATTCCATAGTAATAAATTAAAAATCCTTTCAATTTCAATAAACAACAAATACAAAATGTTTTTGAGCTGTGCTAACGACACAAAGATTAATTTTTACAAAATTTGCTACCCATTATTTATAAAGTTGTTGATTTTATAAGTAATTTTATTGCATCTGCTGTGATAATGCAATATTGTAATAACGTGACAATAAGGAATTCTTTTAAAACTCTTAAAATTGCTCCCAAATTTTGAATTTGAGAAAAAATCAGAAGTTTATTTATGGTAGCGTTTTTATCGCATTCCATAAACAAGGCTCAAATACAAACACACCTAGTTCTCTAATTCAAAGAATTGCAGCATTTCCGCATCCAAATCTAATTCATCATGCTCAGACTCACTAAATAAATTATCCTGGCCTACGGTCTGCTGGTAACGGTTAAGAAACCGTTTGTATGAGTTATCACGACAACATTTCCAATTCCGGTGGCACTCATTCACACTGTAGTTTCGACATATTTCAACCCTTTGAATGTGACTTTGTAACAATCGTTCAGCCCACTCTGTAAACTAATCAAACATTTCAAATTAGCAATTAGTGACGACCTGTAAAACCAAAAGTTTGAAAATTTTACTTTACATAAGCAAAAGGTCTTACCTCTCTGGAAACACAAAGTCTCAAATCCGTAAGCTTTTTTATGTTTCGTAGGATTTGTCTTGCCGATTCGTCAGTTAGAGCACCCCTGTTACATTTTGTGTAGTAATGGAAACTTGTTAGTTCTGTAAGATATTAACACATTTTTGCCACTATTGTTTTTGCTAAGCTCGTTATGCATATTCAGTAAAGTAAATAAATAATTAGTTTGATGAGACACCTTTTCGATCCACCAATCCTTTAACTCGCGGTCCATTTGTGTCAATCGCTTCTCCAGTCACATTTTGATCCGTAAGGCATGACCCAAATAGACAATGTAAGTTTTCCAGTTGCGGCCACTGTTCGCAAACTACAAGAAAATTATCACTACTCAAAACTGATTTGAAAACTTTTAAGTTGGGGGTCCATCCCGCAAGAGTTCGTAGACTTTGAGCTGAAAATTTCCAGTTTATTTGCAAATATTCCAGCTTCTCCAGCACAACGCCTGTCAGACTTCCTAACTTTGTGGTAGACTCAACTATATCATTTGCTACCAAAACGACTTGTCTTCCAAAGAACTCAAATTTAAGTTTGTTCTTCATTTCTCTTTGTTTTTCAAATCCAAACAAATCTACATGTAGCATTGTGAGATTTGGGGTAAACTGAAGAAAGCTTAAATTGTTGATACTATTTCCCCAAATTCTTAGCTCAGTGAGAACTGGTAACTGAATGCTGAATAGCCTGTGATCAGGCGGTAAGCTTGTCGCCGAAAATATCTCTAGGCATTTTAGAGTTTTGTGATGGTTTCTCAAAAACACTGGAATAAAGTTGATAGTATTGTCTGGTTGATTGTCGAGGGAACGTGTTGTCGGTTGCAAATTTATTGCAAAATGTTCCAACGCCGTAAGGCTAAGATTTGGTAAATGCCTTTGTAGAGACTCATAAGAAATTAAACAATTCATTAAATCCAAGTGCTTCAACGAGGAATTTGTCAGAGAGCCTATTGAGTCATTAACGTATCCACTAGCAGCAATAAAGTTGAGAACTTCAAATCCTCTGGCATGTTTGAAGCATGCTTTCTGTTTTCAAAAAAATAATAATATAAAGCACATTAAGCATTTTTAAGTAAATAAGTGGATTTATGCGCATAGTAATTTTTTGCACCTGCAAATTTGGAAACATTGAACACCGGAATCCCTCAAAATTTCTTAAATAAACTGAGGTTACATTTGGGTGAAAATCCTTTACACTGTTCATCCACAATTGTCTTCCCACGACATCCTTAACACGTACATCAATCATATTTAACGTTGTTAAGTGTGGCATTTCACGGATAAAAAACTGCAACAATGCAGACACAGATTTTGGCGCAGTGACAAAGTTGACATTTTTCAGCGTCAAACTCTTTACGTTTGGGCCGATGAGACTCCAAAGTGTATGTGCTGGCATTCCTGGTTTACAATATCGCAAGTCTATTTTCATGCCTTGAAACTTGTACTTGCGAAAGGGAATTGATAGAAGTTTGTATGGGCTAGCTGGATTTTGTAATTTTGCAAGAAAATGAGACACCGCAATTCTTCTTTCTTGGAGTGTTTCCAAAATGCAAGTATCTCGATCCAAACTCAGTACTGCATTGTTTCTCCATATGGGTAGAAATATTTCATGCCAGGTTTTACAAACTAGCCGAATATTTTGCCAGTCTTTAAACGAGCCCGTCCATATAAGATACTCGAAGATGAGCTTGAGTATCTATTGAAATTTTCGGAAAGAATGGAGTTTAATGTTTAATAATTAAACCATGCATAATGAAAACATTCCTTTGTGTATTCCTACCACATGATTCTCAAGAGGGTGCAAAGAAAAACTTGGCTCTTTATTTTGATGCCGCTCCATCTTAGTACACGCGATATACTAAGTAAGATTGCCACAGAAGGTAACACTTTTTTCAAATGTTTATATACGAATCAGGTATCAGGAATACTTTCCAAAAACTTTGTTAGTATGTACTACAAATTTTATTTGCACTTGGGGAACAAACTTTTTGTATGGACGTTCTTTCTCAACGTTATTTGCGATACTAGTTTGCTCTGTGCAAAATAGAAGTAGTCGCCTTTACTGATAAAAATGAAATGACATGAAAATGCCACGGAATTGAATATGCTCAAAGAATCGTAAAGTGAAACTTCGAGCTTGAATGGAACCAAGCAGTTCATTACATTCGAGGAAATGTATGTATCCTGTGTTTTTGTGCAAACTAGATTAAAAAGGAGACTGCCCCAAATATCTTTGGTTTTGTTGAAACAGCGTTTTTGCTTGCGTATGTTATGAACTGGATTATTGTTCGTTTAAAAATTGGTAGATTCATGAATTTTAAATTTCATAAAGATTCTCAAAAATGCTGCTTAATTAAACTACCGCTATGACATAATTGAAGAGAATAGCCTGCTTGTGTTTATTTATGATATTAGCTATTATGGAAGTTTTTAAAGATGTGCATTCAGCTGCCACGGCCACTGGGCTATAGCAACAGTGTGAGTGAGTAAAAACGCAGTTTGGTAAGATAATTTGCAAAATATTAACATGTCAACTTCATTCATTAATATTTCATCATCATAATGACTTGTCTACTCTAAATACTTGATCTAAATACTCAACCTAAATTCCATTGCATCCTATTCGTGACAACTTGAGATGGGCATCTCACAGAAAAACCATGCACATCTTTTGTCACTTTTTCCTTAAACAATAAAAGAGCAGTTGATATTAAACAAAGAACTAGGCTCCTTACAATCCATTTGGCGTTTTTACATGCCGTTCATTAGAATGGATTTCCAATTTTTTAAAAACTAGAGATGTTACAACTTCTTAAAAATATTGTAAAGCGGTAGAATATTTGACAGAATTTTATTATTTGTTTGATCTTTTCTTATAGCAAAAAAACTCACTTGAATAACTACACTTTTATGCTTACTTACCTAGTCCATGAATTTTTTAAGTCGGACCACGGTATCCTGATGTTATGATAAATTTCTTTTTAAATATAAAATATAGAAAAATGATTCATAGCATAATATTATGCATGTATGTAGTGTGGAGTGAACTAAACGCTATTGCTGATTCTGCATTGATTTATTCAGTGAACCATTTTTGTTGTAGTGTGCAATTTTGAGATCTGAAGTTTTTAGATAATGGGCATTATGATAATGCTTCCGCGTCTCAGTTTATCAAGGCAATTATTTTTTTGCATATTTTGCATGATATTATCACTCTACAGACACCTTTTTGAACAATGAAAAATATGTGTGCCATGTTGTATTACCAAGCGTAGAAATTATTCATAGATGTTTTTTATGAAATACATATGAAAAAATATATGAACACGTATTACGAAAAAATAAATTTGTTCTAGATAACAAACGTGGTTTTAAGTAAATTTGGTGATGTGTTGGAATTTGAAATAATTGCACAAGTTATCAAATTAGTTTAAAAACCCAATAATGAGCCAATTAGTAGGTAAGACAGGAAAAAGTTCTAACCGAAAACAGAGTCAATGATCCATTAAAGAGCAAATCATCTTACTTTTACAGATTTTAATTTCAAGTACTCGCTTTTAATTTGAAAAAATAAATCAATCGGCATGTTTAACAATTGAAATAGGATATTGCTGATTTGACTTTTTAATACGATTACAATAATAATAATAATAATCAGTTTATTGTCCAATGGATAGCAACAACATTTTTGCATATTACACCACCGACATTGCTTTGTTACAATATACATTTTACATCGTTTTTTAGTAGTAGTCATTGTAAGTTTTTTTTTTAATTTAGTACAGTTTTCTGAAAAGTTTTAATTGTGTGTATTTTATATTTTACAGTTTTACATTATAATAATTAGTTATTTTTGTTTAGCATTTTATTTATAACATAGTCAATACATGAAGCATATTCTTCCGTTTTATTATTCTCTGCATCTTCAGTAATAGGAACATATTTATCATATTGTACATCCAAAAGATATTCTTTACATGCTGTTTTAAATTTCATCACATTTATAACATTTAATTTAACAGTTTGAGGCAGTTTTAGCCACTCTTCAACCGCTCTATATTTAATACTTCTTTTACCTATGAAACTTTTAACTTGAATAGAAGGAATATTATAAGATTGTTTTCTGGTTGTTTTACATGGTTCGTTTGCGAAATTAAAATAGTTATGAAAATAACCATTACTTAAATAGTATGTAGATTTTAGAGGCCATACTACAATCCGCTACAAATAGATATTTACATAGTTAATTTATTATTATTCTCTTTGAAAATGAAATATTCAAATATTATACTTAAAATACCACAAATATAATTTTGTCGTAATTTGTTTTATGAAGTACTATATAAATATTAATATCAGTTTTATACAATAAATAACTGCAGTTCTCTGATTTCTGGAACGGAAACAGGTTTTACTAAAATACAGTAATTATACAGTTAAGTACACTAAACGTTTACAGAAATTTTATACAATACATTTTTAGCTTGAATTCAGCAAGTTTTGGTTTTAAACTGGTGCTATACCATTCTGTAACTGTGTACATATTGGCTTTGCAACAAGTAATTCACAAAACTGTGTCTAATTGACAAATTCTATGTAAAATGCTTTGGTGTAAGGGATATTCAATTTATTATGTGCCACTGTTAGATGCAGTTTAATAGTAAGTCCTATTAATAATAAGTAAAATTTCGTAAACTGGACACGAATATTTCTACTTTGTTCCGTGCTCATTACTAAAATGCCATTGCATCCATTCCTTTTGGCACGTTTCGCAGGCAACCCCCATTTCTCTCCTCAAGATTCGCGTATCTACAAAATGAATGAAAATTAAATCTATTTTTAGTTAGTTCTAATTGAAGTTTGAAGTCATTCCACTCCGATGTGACGATCAGTTCTTATTTTAGGATTATAATGCAACATGTATCTGTTTCAAATGCTGATGAGCGTAGAAAAATATCCTTTTACACAATGATTCTTCCGTGCCGTGTTGCTTTTATTCCGTGCTCTCTCTTCAAATGGGTTCTTTTGGTTTCTTTTGTGGAACATTCGTAACCACACAAGGTACAGAAAACTGGATTTTCTTTCAAATGTTTGCGGATGTGCGTATCATAACTCTGCTTAAACTTCCACATTCCTTCACAAAACAAGCACTCATATCGTTTTATATCCGTATGTCCCATAGCATGACGCTCCATATCGGGCTTGCATGCAAATGCCTTTCCACACTCTCTGCAATTCCAGTAGAGTTCACCAAGATGTCGTCTTATATGACTATTTAATGGTTGGCTGTTACTATAAGCTTTTCCACATATTCCACAAACATGTTCCTTAAGTTTATGGTGCACCACTTTGACATGTTGATTAAGGTTAACTTTTTTGCTAAATTTCTTTGCACAATCAGGACATTCGTATGGTTTAATGCCTCCTTCATGTACCCTTAATTTGTGATACTTTAGAGATTTTGATTGTTTAAACGCTTCCATGCAAATTTCACACTTAAATTTTTTCTGGTTGACGTGAGTATGCATATTCCTGGTGTGGTTCTTGACTTCATGATTGGTGGCAAAGCGTCTTTGACAAAATCCACACTCAAATGGTTTCTGACCCTCATGAATTCTTTGCACGTGATTCAGTAAATGAGTCTTTTGTGAAAAGAATTGATTTGGGCAAATTTCACACTTAAAAGGTTTTTCTTTTGTGTGCACTCTCAAATGAACTTGATAAACACTCTTGTTAGAAAACTTTTTATTACAGTAGCTACAATTATACCTCTCGGGAAGCGAACCTGTGTGCATTTGTACATGACGTCTTAACGCAGAAGAATCCCCAAATCCTCGACTACAAAGTGTGCACACAAGCGGTTTTTCGCATGTATGTGTTCTCAAGTGACGTTCAAAATCAGTTTTTGCAGGAAATCCTTTATTGCAAAACACACAAACAAATGGTTTTATTCCGGTGTGTAAACGTTCATGGGCTATATGAGTACCTGATTGTACAAAACGTTTATCACAGTATTTGGACTTGTAGCGTCTGTCATTTAAATGAATTCGTTGGTGTCTATCTAGACACTGCAATGTCGACAAGGTTTTATCACAATATTTGCACGGATAACGTTGTGTTGTATTCATGCTGGCTTTAATTTGACCCTGAGCAATTATTTCAAACAATTACACTGTGTTCTTTTTAAAAATCAATGGAATATTTGCGTTTGCTTCTAAACTTTTTGGGTGTTACGAAAACCACTTCCGTCTTAGAGCTAACATTTCCACTGACTAAGACAAGAAATAGCTTTGCCTACTCAAAAAGCAGAATGTCTTCAATGTTCTTCATTCAAACGGTATTAGATTACAAGGGGACATACTTAGGAATATTGGGAACCCTACATTTGTTACAGATAGCATCCATGATATATAGAACAATAGTATTTTTGTCAAAAACCAGTCGGCGTCATAAATATTCTGGCGTAGATTTGACCAGTAAACGGAAAGTTAACCCTTCTTTGTAGCTTTCCATTTTTGGGTTTTTATGAGTCATCAAGAGTTCAACATTTCTTTCGTGTAGCTAAACGGTTTTGCTACATACAGAGAACAATGCAACAATACAGCAGCTTCGGAAACAATAAAATGTGGTGGCGATGACTAGGTAGCATTTATAAAAGGGAAGGTGCTTATATTCATTCCTTTGTTTGCTGCTTGAATATTCATACAGAGCACGTACATGTTACAGGCACAACTTGCTATCTTTAGAAAGAGTTTCATTTTGTTTTGTTACTTTGGACTTTGCCCATTCCATTGTTCTTCAATGTTGCAAAAGTCTTTATTTATCCAAACGTTGGAAGTCTCAACTATTTATAACATTTGTTCATAAAACCTTGACATGGTACATAGTAGTGATAACACTCATTAAAAGCTTGGAAATGTAGTATGCATACAGATTTTATTTGGCATAGCCAGTCAGTCAGTAGCCTTCACTCAGACCACACGCATTTTTTATGAGTGCTAGTGCTAGTCCAAGAATTATTGACTGTCTCACATAGCCTGCATTAATCATTAGTACACACATACTGTCTTATATAGTTTACCTTTACCTTATATTATTAACTATCAATTATACGCCCATAATGGTACCTATTGCCCATTCTCCTAAAAAATCTGTTCCCATGGAAACTGAAACACATAACGAAAACAGGACCGTAACAAATATTTCCAGTGAAGCAAATCAGCAAAGTTCGCAACAATCACAGCCCATCACTAGTGATTTTATTTTTAAACAATTGGCCAAGTTAGACAAATTGGATCAAATCGAATCAAAAATTGACAACTTTGATGAACGCCTTAAAAAATCAGTTGAAAGTCAAAATGGAAGAATAGCAGTATTGGAAGCACGGAATGAATTCCTGGAGAAGAAACAACAGCATCAAGAACGAGTCATCGATGAATTATGGAAATCACTTTATGGCAAAAATTTGATCATTCATGGTTTTGAAGAAACTGAAACGGAGAGCCCTTCATCCTTATTTGCTGCCATTTGTAAATTGTTCTTTGAACTCACAAACGAACAAATTGTTCCTGATCTCGTTTACCGTCTAGGAGGGGAATACAGCCCTGATAAGAATAGACCAGTTCGTATTGTTTTCATGTCATTCAGCGATCGAAATAAAATTGCAGATGCCGGTTGCAAGCCTGAAAACGAATGCCCAGTTCAAATCAAATCTGATCTACCCAAGCAAATGCGTCAAGATTTTGCTATACTTTTAAAAAAGAAGGAAGAATTGACCAATAATGGAGAAGATTGTACGATCAACTTCAAAAAACGTGAAATTTATACTGAAGCTGGAAATCGTTTCGGAATTAACCAGGGAACAATTGAAGCTATTGCTAAAAATACTACTTCTACAAATCGTCCGTCCAACATGTCTTCAGTCAAACCGAAAAATTTTGTTCCAAAAAACGGAAAAAGAAGATTCATCTCCCAACAACCAAACCCGGATTTCATTGGACCTCAAAGCACAAGGTACGCCTCCCAAAAATGCAGGAGGACAGAGGGAATGGAAGCGGCCGGATCAGTCAACAATCCTCAATCATCTCAACAGGGCGAATAAAAATTGGACATGTCAACATTTTATCTGTAAGAAGTAAATTTCTACAACTTCAATCGTTACTTAATAATCATAATTATGACATTTTCTGCGTAACTGAATCACTTTTAAAGTCGAATCATATAATACTTCCTATTTTAAATTATAAATTTGTTCGTAATGATATCAAGACTACTGGGTGTAGAGGTACAGGAATTTTTATTAGAGAGAATATTTCTCACACTAAGTTAAAGTTAAATGTTCCTTTTAATGAAAACATTGAATTTCAAGCTCTCAAAATACATATCCGTCACAAACATTTTATAATAGTTAATATCTATCGTCATCCTAATTACAGCAAATCGGTACTTGAGAATGATTATGATTTTTTCACTGCTCTCTTTCAAGAACTAATAAGCTTAAACAGCCTTTTCGTAGTGGTTGGTGATTTCAATCTGAAAAATGAATTCCTTTTACCTGTTTTAGACTTTACCAAATCTGTTAATATTTTTCAACTCGTAAATGAACCAACTCGAGGTAAAAACATGTTAGATTTATTATTTACAAATACTCCAAAGGGGCATAATTGTAAAGTATTTGATGCTTCATTAGCTGATCATCTTGTTACGGATGTTCTTTTGCCACTAAGAAAGCCAAAACCTATGAGCCAATTTTGTTTTATACGCAATTTCAATAAGGTAGACATTGACTCTTTTCTAAATGACGTGGACAAATCTTTTGCAACCTTCTATCCTGAGACGACTGACTTTATCTCGTCTATATTACGGTGCTTTGATAAACATGCTCCTGTGTTTAGAAAAAAAATAAAAGAAAGAGAGAAAATGGTAGTCATTTCTCCACAAACAAAACATCTCATCAAAGAGAATAAAAGTGCATATAAGTTAAATATGCGTAAGCCATCGTCAATCACCTCTGCTAAATTGCATGTGTTAAAACGACAAATTAAGGCTTCAATTCGTGCTGATATTAAGAATCAATTTCGCACGAACACGCAGAGCATGGGGTTCTGGAATGGTATTAATAAAACCTTCCTGCCTAATAATAAAGCACATACGCTTAATCTTAAGCCAGATGAGATTAACGATTATTACGTCAATATTTCGACCAACACAAAAAAATCGACACTACCTGATTCATTTCCTTATATTAATGAATGTAACAATAAATTTTCAATGGCTCAAATCACTCCAATACAAATTGTTAAAGCATGGCATAAAATGAAAAACCAATTGTCAAAATCTCCTGACCATCTTGGTATATCACCTTTTATGATTACTATGTTGATTAGATCTGATGTATTTTGTACGTATCTTTCAAATCTTTTTAATACCTTTATTACTAATGGTAAAATTCCTGTTGAACTTAAGACTGCACGTGTAGTTCCAGTTCCAAAGGTTGAGAACCCTAAATCACCTAATGAAACAAGACCAATAGCTATTCAACCAGTTTTAATTAAGTTGTTTGAAAAGATTTTATTAAGCCAACTTAAGGCATTTGTCAAAGAAAATAATATACTAAATAAATGTCAATTTGGGTTCAGAGATAAGCATAGCACTACGCACGCTCTCATAGCTATTACTGATTTTTTGTATTCTGAGGTTGATAAAAATAAGTTTTGTATTCTGGTATCGCTAGATTTGGAGAAGGCCTTTGATAGGATTAACAGGGCAATCATGCTTTTAAAATTATCTAAATATGGTATAAATGCTCCATTTATCAATTCCTTGCTTTCTGAGAGAATGCAATTTGTTGTTTGTCCTAACGTAGGGAAAAAATATTCTTATTCTAAAGTGAAAGAAACTGAATTAGGTGTGGTGCAAGGAAGTTCTGTATCCAATTTATTTTTTAGTCTAATGATTAATGATATGCCTAATGCAGTAAATAATTCAAACACTTATCTTTTCGTCGATGATTCTAATCTTATAATAAGTGGTGATATGAACAACCTACAAGAAACAATTCGGCTTCTTGAATCAGACCTACTCAACATAAATAAGTGGCTTGACGAAAACCACTTATCTCTAAATATTAATAAAACAAAATTCATGATTATTGGAAGGCAAGCTGATTTGAAAAAACTTAACAATGTTTCAATTCGTATAGGAGACAAAGAGATTAATAGGGTAAATTCCATGAAAATATTGGGTCTTCACTTTGACGAGAATTTAAATTGGTATACGCACCTTAACTCTGTTACAAAAAAATGTTATAGTTCCATCTCTAAATATTACGCACTTAAAAATGTTCTTTCTGTTGAAAACAAGAAATTGTTGGTACAAGCTTATGTATTTTCCCATATTCAATATGCAAGTATAGTTTGGTTAGGGCGTAATTGTAATAAGATTCACTCTGCTATTAATAAAATAATTAAAAACATGGCTAGGTTTGTTTTAGGTTATCGAAAATATGACTCTGTATCCAATGATATCAACACTAAACTAGAATGGTTGCTCTCTAAGTACCTCTATGAATATAATGTTATTCTTTTTTCCAAGAAATGTATGCTGAGTGACACAGATACCTATTTTTATGATTACCTAGACTTATCTTGTGAAGTATCTCGTTCAACTCGTAGTCAATCTTACATTGTGCCTGCTTTCAAACCTAATACATCATGGGGAGAATCCAGTTTTAAATTTACGGCTGCTAAACTCTGGATTGGTCTACCTGAATTTGTTAAAAAATCTATCATGTCTCCTTACTGTTTTATATCCAATTGCTACTCTCATATTTTAACAAAACAACTTAGTGAAACTTCATATTATGACGAGGACAACTTTAACGTTTTTTCAAAATGGATGGAAGAAATTTTTGATAATATCTTATGTAATAATTAACTAATATGCTTGTATCTTCATGGTAAAAACAAATGATGTTGAATTGAATATTATGTTGTATTTGTATATACTATTATGACTGACATAATCAACTATGTATGACTGATATAAGTATGTATCTCATGTCCATGGTGTAATTACCACAAATTGTGGAAACCATTTAAGACAATAAATAAATTATTATTATTATTATTATAGCACGTACACAAGGGTAAACATTATATGGATGTATTTAACGAAAAGAAACATGGTAGTGATATTGTGTTTGGGTTTTTATGTTGATTGTACTACATCTCTTAAGGTATTGAAGCTACAATGCACTCTCTTCTAGCTTATAAAATTATGGTAAACTTTTAAAAGATGAAGCACTGAAAAGTTTAACGGTGTGACTGAAACTTATGTTATCACCAAAATAAAATAATCAACGTTGCATTGTCCTAAAAGTGCAAGTTTATCAACAAATGGTCGATTCATTTGCACCAATAAGGCTTCTTCAAACCAAAGCAAAGAAGGCACTAAAACCTGAAACGTAAAATCCTAGTCGGGTTTAGGTGTTTCTTTGTTACATTTTTTGTTTTTAGAATATACGCAATATCTTAATGACAAATTATCAAATGCTAACACTTTTCTTTGTTTTTAAAAAGTTTTTTTGTGTGCTCTGTCCTGAAATAATTTTGAAACTTGTAAAACAAAATTTGTAAAACTTCTTTTTCACATCATTTTTTTGTTTTTAAATGTACTCCTTTAAGATGAAGCCGCACTGCTCTATCATCAATAAATGTTTTGTCACACAGTGGACACGCATACTTTTCCTTTCCGTGCTCATTTACTAAATGCCATTTTCTCTCAACTTTTGAATAAGTCTCAAATCCACATTGCTTGCAAAACACCACTTTCTCTTCAAGATGTTTCCGAACATGATTTTGAAAGTTGTCGTGATTCGCGTAACGTTCCCCACAGAAAATACACTCATATCCTTTTCCTATGAGTTGTAAGGCAGCATGCAGATTTATCCGCCGTTGGCTGTCATGATGCACATTTTTCAAATGCTGTTGGACATTTCCTGTGTTAACAAATTTCTTGTCACATAGTGGACACGAGCGCTTCTTTTCTTTACCGTGTTCCTTAATCATATGTCTTTCCCTACTTTCTTTGGTCAGTGATTCGTAACCACATTGTTTGCAAAACAGTGTCTTCTCTCCCAAATGCCTACGAAGATGCAGGTCATAGCTTTTCTTTAATTTCCACATTTCCCCACAGAATAGGCACTCATATCGTTTCAAATCTGCGTGACTCAGAACATGACGCTCCATGTCCGGTTTACATGTAAATGCCTTCCCACACACCTTGCATTTCCAATAACGTTCGCCAAGGTGCCAACGAATATGAGTATTTAAAGGTCCTTTCTTGCTGTAAGCCTTTCCACAAATTTTACAAACGTGTTCCTTAAGCTTTAAGTGAACCGCTTTGACGTGTCTTTTCAGATCATCTTTTGCGCTAAATTTCTTTTTACACTCTGAACACTCGAATGGTTTCAAGCCTCCTTCGTGTACTTTTAATTTGTGACGATGTAATGAATCTGCGTGTTTAAAAGCTTCAAAACATCTCTCGCATTTAAAATTTTTCTCGTTAGGGTGGGTATGGATGTTTTTTGTATGAATCTGGAGTTTATTATTGGTGGCAAATCGTTTTTGACAAAATTTGCACCCAAACGGTTTTTGACCCAGGTGAAATCTTTGCATGTGATTTGTAAGATGCCGGTTTTGTGTGTAGCTTTTATCCGGACAGATTTTGCACTTGTAAGGTTTTTCTTTTGTATGCTTTCTTAAATGGACTTCATATTCACTTTTGCTATGGAATGTTTTGTCGCAAAAGCCACGAATATATCTAACTGGAAATGATCCTGTATGGGTTTGCACATGACGTTTGAAGGCTGAGTGATCAGCAAATTCGCGGCCGCAAAGTGTACACTCGTTCGGCTTTTCTCCTATATGTGTTCTCAAATGAATATATAATCCAGTCCTTACCGGGAATCGTTTTTCGCAAAAGACGCAAACAAATGGTTTAATTCCTGTGTATGTTCTTTCGTGACTTTTTAGGGCACTAGGGTCTACGAACCTTTTGTCGCAGTGATTGCATTTGTGGCGTTTGTCTCCTGAATGAATTCGATGATGTAAATTACGATTAGACGGGGTCGAAAAGGTTTTTTCACAAAAGTTGCACGGGTAACGTTTTGGTGCCTTATTTGTGTCAGTATTTATTTTATTTTGTGCCATTTTAGAAGGTTGGTTCTGTTTTATATAAATATTTTATTTTTTAATGTTTCTCTAGCAAACATTAAAGCAGCACTATTGTAACTTCTGCTCTCAGACAAACATTTCCAGAGAGACTGAAAGAGCGACAAATTTTTTCAGAACGAAA
This sequence comes from Entomobrya proxima, assembly GCA_029691765.1. Classification (NCBI taxonomy): domain Eukaryota; kingdom Metazoa; phylum Arthropoda; class Collembola; order Entomobryomorpha; family Entomobryidae; genus Entomobrya; species Entomobrya proxima. Next base: position 42,669,354 of record CM056172.1, read on the forward strand.
AATGTAAGCGTTGTTGTTATTGCTTTATTTTGGCCAGCAAAGCTAATTTAGAAAAGGATTGCCTTCTCTGCAATTTCATAATGTGTTTCAAGCCAAAAGTAAAATGACTTGACAAATACATACATTGTAATGTAAACCTAATACAATAGTATTATTGCATATATGTTTAAAAGTAATATATAAAGTATCCATTTTTTGCTGATCGCATTTTGTTATCCTCATAAAATGTTCATACCCTACTTACAGAGAGTGGTACTCCTATGCAATTCTAGCAGTTTTTGTTTGTCAAACTGGCGACAGCAAAGCAATGAAACTGGAGAAATGGGTTGCATGCATGGCAATGGCAATGTGACTCTTTCTTTGTTTTAGTGTATCTTAAAAGATTCCTTGTTTTGTTTTTCATTCCTCCGCATTTACACAGTGTGTGTGCTTAAAATACAAAAATATGTGTTTGTTAGAAAGAATCAAACATTGTCTGCTAGTAATTAACTATTACAATTAAAATGGAACCCCAATGGTGATAATTGAATTGCTTAATAAAATTTTAAAGCAGCAATACAAACCAAAGAGTTGTTTTAAAAGAAGTTAAAAGAAAACAATTTCAAAAATGAAGGATGTTAGCTGTTCTAATTAAGTTTGAGATTCGATTTAACAATTCGTTTTAACCCAATAGAAAAGTCTTTATTCAAAAACGTAATGCTGACCTGGAGAGAATATAAAGCAGTTTTTTACTTGTTATTATAAAGGATCATGACCCAACACGTTTAGATAATTGCATAAAGCGATACGATTTCTTAAAACATTTGCGATTTCAATTCATTTATTGCTTAACATGTTTAAAAATTAAAATTGGAAAATGTCGAGTTTTACTTGCCGCAAAACTTGTTTAGTAAATTTAATTAATAGCCATGCAAACAGATTTTTATGGGGCTAAGAGAAAAAAAGGCAAGTAGACAAAATATATTATTGTTAATTTGCTTTGTAATCCGGCATTTGAGTTACAAAGCAAACAAGCTTTCATGTTCGTCTCAAAATATAAAAAGGGTGTGACTTATCGCGATTTCCATTTGCGATCCTCTTCCTTTTTTATGTGCCATAATGCGGAAGTGCATCAGTAAAGTAAACAACCATGATAAACATTAAAAGTTGCTCGGTGCTTTCATATTTTGCCAATTTATTTGCAAGCATTTTTGAGCAATTTCTTCTGATTACCCATCATTCATATTTTTACAAACATCGTATGTCTGTAAGAATTATTTTATGTACATTACGTTTATTACGAATTACAACATTAAGTTTATGAAATCAAGAACTGGCAAACAAACAGAATTGGTTACTGTCTTACTTTTTATATTTTTAGTGTAACTATAAATATGTAACTCTGGAACTCGGTGGAAGATTCCAAAACCATAAAACATTTGAGATTTTTGGTATACATGATGCTCTGAATCTTTTTGAATTTACCAAACTGAGTTTTGAGATATTTTGCAGTTACAAATTTCAGTATTTGTTTCCGATTTTGATATTTTTGAAACTTTATTGACCAGCAAAACGTCTTATTATTACCATACATGTAAGACTTGGAAATTACATTTTGAATTTTGTAATAATAACTAAAGCTGCTTCTGTTCACTGCACTGTCTGACCTGTTCCCTATTGCAAAAGCGTCTAAAGGAGCCTTTCACGCTTTCAAAGGTCAACACTTCCAGTTGACCCAGCGTATCCCAGATCGGACTCTCCTCCAACTTACAAGAATAAATATACTGCTCGATTTCCACCTTGCCAGCATCACTGCTCACGTATTTTTTCACTTGCCTGTTCCCACCATGTCCTGCATCCGAGGTGTTCCGGATATGCAAATACTTCAGGTTAGGAAATTTGTAGACAAGCGAGCTAAAATAGAAAAGACTCCGATCCCTTCCTTCAATTTCTAAATACTGGACACCTGGCACCACAGCCACTTCATCCGAAGTTGATTTTAAGTTCTCACACTCAAAGCTGATCCGGGAATGCAGGATTAGTTGCAAGTGGCTCAATTGAGGATACCACATAAGCACCTTCAACAGATAATGCCCAAACACTTGTTTATGCAAACTTATCTCCAAAGTTAACTTTCGACAACTTTTGGGAATGGTGTGAAATTTATAAAGCAATTGCTCATAACTAATCCGCTTGACAAATAGCTCGACCAGATTTTCCGGAAGATTGCATTCATAAAAATCTAGGTTTGTGTGCAGCGATAAGCACTTCAATTGACTGTTAAACCGCGCGATAAGATGCTCATGCATTACTTCCGGAACATACTTGATGTCCAGGGAGTGCAGGTGCAGTAGCACGGGCATCGGATTGAACGCAATCAAGTCAACCATTCCCCGCTCCGAGAAATAGTGGCGCATCCGTATTTCCAGCGTTCTAAGATTTGGTAGCAGGCTCAGGCACTCTCGCAAAATCAGGTAGGCGCGCTGAATATTCCAGCTTATGTTTTTATAATCAAATTTGAAGTGCCAGATGTTTCCTCCTTGAAGTTCCAGAAACGTACGAGCCTGAATCCAAAACGCTTCAATTTTGGAATCGCTGCATAAGAATTTGATTCGGAAGCTAACAGCACGACCAACCACAGGTATGCAGGGATCTGGACAGCTACTGAATTTGTGAATAGAGTCTGGGGTAAATTGAACATGTTTCAGGTTACAGCGACGGAGACTGCTGTAATTGTTGGGCATGCGACAGAATGCCTGCTCCAGAGGATGATCCTTTTGGTAAGGGCGTCGACAGGGGTGCTCGCTTTCCAGGAAAGAGTTCACAGTGCGACGCCAAGTTTTACACACTTGACGACACTTGAGCAGGTGGCTTTTGTGGGTAAAGTGCTTCAATAGAAAGGGAAGCACTTGGTCCAATAGCCACTCATTTTTAAACTCGCCGAACGCAGTGTCCAGTTGGGAATTTGTGCGACAAGTGACAAGCCGGTCGAGAGAGGAAACAAGAGCTAAAATCATAGCCCAAATCTGAAAGCACAGCGCACCAAATTGCTTAGCAAGTAGTTAAAATTTATTTAAACATGTAGAATTTGGTTATTTACCTCTTCCGGAAAGATGGAAAAGGGATTTAAAGTGCCTTGGAACATTTCCTCCTTAGTTCGTACCGTTTTGACCTTGTTTTTCTTTGGGTTCTTTGCCTTTATTCATTGATCCTCGTTGTTCTTTTAACGCTTAAAAGTTAACTTTTATTCGTTACTACCAATTAGTTCACGAATAGATTGAGTTTTTTGTCTCTCGCTGCTGGTTAAGAAAAATTGGTCTTGTGCTATTTATGGTAATTTTGATTTTGCAACAAAAACGGAATTTGCTAAAACAAATGATGCAAAAGAATTATATAAGAACTTTCCAATTTTCAATAAAGCACATAATATTTGGCTTGTTATGTTGGCGCTTAGGAATGATCGTCTATTTCACGTGACAGTATAAATCCAATCAGCCAAGTAGATTTATTTGCAAGAGTATGAACTATTGTGGCTATATGTCGCATTTCATGAAAATATACCAGGATGTTAGCATAGTAGATTAGTGCACGCATAGCAGTGCATGATAAAATTAAACCCGTGTTTTTGGCATACTTGTTGCTTGTGTAAAAATATTTTCAAAATTTATCCATTCATATTCAAAATCACTTTAAATTAAATTACAAGTTATTTGTATCATCAATAATTGTTTATATCTTTATTTTATCTTTATGCAATGTGCTTCACAAAACTAAACAGTAGATTTAATTAATCAAACTAAACTGCAAATCGCAATATAAGGATTTAATAATTTACAATAACCAACTAGGTAATAAGTTAGACATCTGGTCTTTTAATAAACAAATGCAAATTGTATGCTCAATAGAATTTTCTCAGAATTTTCAAGTTTGAAGCTCACGAATTCAATCTTTTTGTCTAGTTGCAACAACAATAAATGACCCGGTTCCAAATCTACCAATTGCATGAAAATCATCTTGTCTCAGTTATTTCTCGTCTTGTAATGTACCCCTCTTAAATGTAACCGTACTGATCTATTAGTACACATAACAACATTTTTCATTGTCTATCTGTAGTATAATAAGAGCATCGTACGAAGAGTACCTAAACTGCATAGGATTAAGATTTAGGGAATGTAAAAATCCATTAAGCTTTTTATTTTTAGAATTTTTGTTGAAATGTTCAAAATACGTTTTAACGGCTTTGTTTTTGGGGCACTAAGTAAGTAGCAGGTGGTCAGCTACGGGATCTTACAATTTTGAACTTTGGGTTTGATAATAATGCGACTTTTAATCCGGATCCTGGTACTGCCATTTGCGATAGTCATTTTGTATGTAGTACTATTGCTATTTTGTCCTAATGGAAGACTTACCTTTCCTGGAATAGCAAGCATCGTAAGCAATGAGCACAATAGAAAGTTTCATTCATTAGACATGTATTTATTGTCAGTAAAATATTTGGTATAAAGACTTAATACCATGATTCCTGAATATGTAGGTAAAATTTTTGCTTGGTGTCAACATTTTGTTTGGGTACTTTTACTATTCTTTTAATGGCTTACTAAGCTGTTTCATTGACAATCCCTTAACCTTTTTCATATCCTAAATCCCAACTACACACATAATCTGTTTCTAATGTTCTGTATATGCTGAATATGATATGCCAGCAAACAAACAGATCTACGGGTAATTTTCAGGTACTTTCATGTACTTTTATTTTCCAGATACTAACCAGACGTTCTGCTGTTATGTTCCAGTTTTTGGTTCCAGCAAAGCAGTAGTAATTTGTTTTACTTTACTACTGGCACATAAACGTTATCATTGAAAACAATATTATTTTTCCTTAGAAGTATTAGCACTTCAATGCTATATTTGTTTTAGTTAAAATTTTCTTTCCAGTGTCTGTCAGTATGTTTTACTATATCTAATCAACAATTTAGGAATTAAAATATTTCAACACAACGTTTTTGTATTAACAAGTCAGAGTGTTGTTAAAGGATGTTTGAAAGCTTTAAAACCTTCTATCAAAGTGGTGTTAAGTATTTTTTTCAAATATTGTGCTGTTTCTGTTTTTCTTAAAGGCTGATAGAGTCTTGTTGTAATTTCAGTACTAAAACTTTATATACCATTGTACTTCTTACAAGCATTGTTAGACAAAAATGGATTATTTCTTTAGCAAAAAATTTAAGGCTAAGGCGTACGTAAAACAAAACGTGAATTTCAATCTAAAGAATTTTTTTAAAGGAAATGTCCTGGAGAGAATGGAATTCAGAGCTGAGTTTGTTCCTAATGCCCAGGATGTTGTTGCGTGTTCTAATAAACAGCAGGATATTGAACTAGCGGAACACTTAAAATATTTGCTTAACAGCAATATAAATGGAAACTCCGAGAAAATTGAAATCTCTGGATTGATATATGTAGAAGAAAAACTCCTACACCGTCCACAGAACGGCCAAAATATAAATACGCGTTTGCATGCAATGGTTTGTGGAAACTTTGTACGTATCTTGCAAGAGCTTCATCCTTCTAAATCCCGTTATAATGACGACGGTTTCATTTTGCACTTTAATTTTGCGAATTTCAATACGGATTCTTATTTTGTGTATTTTGGTGGTATGCTTTTCAAAATATTTTTTTCAGGTTATTTGTTTAGCTAAAATATTTCACTTAAAATGTAAACATGTTTTTTATTTAGAAAAGTTTGTGGGTCCTCCAATGTGCTTTGGCCTAAACGCTGAAACCTGGGACATACTGTTTGGGAAAGGAGAGTTAGAACCTCAAGTTACTCTGGCTTTTGGAACAAGATCAAATTCGTTAGAGTGGACAACACGCCAACTGCCATTTATATTTCCAAAAGGCCGAGATTATTGTCTTCCTCTAGTTTTGAGAGATGTTGTGGAGAATAGGAGCCAAATAATCAAAAGTGGGAAAGGACCGGATGTTGTCATTGTAGGAGACACTGGTCGACAATGGACAGTTTGTCAGGACTATATTGTAGATAGTAGCGATGTGTTTCAAGCCATGTTGGAAACAAAAGGGTTTAAAGAAGAGAAAACAAAGCAAATTAAACTACCGGGAATAAAAGACGAATTGATTGAAGAACTGATCAAATATATAAACTCTTTTGATATGGATTCAATTTTTAAAGATGTTGGGATTGCAATTGATTTACTGGAAATTGCTGAGCGTTATCAGATTAAAAAACTTAAAGGTTCAATAGTAACTATGTTGCTGAAAAGATCAAATGAAGACTTTGAAACTGGACAAGTACTCAGGTTGTTTGCTTATACAAAAAACCTTACACATTTTAAGGACTTGAGCAAAAAGGTCATAGAAGTATTGAAGGAAAGATGTGCAGAGCTACAAGATTCTGAAGAGCTATGTGAATTTTTTCACGAGGAGCCAAAAATGGCCCAGGAACTTTTCCAATTTGCCTTGGCTATTATCAAGGGCTCAACAAAGTAAGTCGTATATTTAATTGATTTTTGGTCCTGCATTTTAAATTGCTGTACTTTGATTTTGAATTTGGTTAACCAAATTACCTGATTAGTTGTGTAATTTAAATGACATATTTCGAATTGTAATTACAAAATGCAAATATATTTACGAAATAGAGCTAAATTCTACACATTTGTAAGATATTAGTAACTTTAACATAAATATCTTTTTTGTGTTTTGTATCTTTTTGACTGGAAATCGTTTTAATAAACATTCTTGTAAAAAAAGTATATCCATATACATAGTATGTATGTCAGTCGTATGTTGACTAATGTGTTAACTCTGGTCATGCAGTATCAGTGTCGATGAACCGATGAAGAACAACAAAAAATACCAAATTGGCTGCAATAACGGGAACAGTTACCACTTCTAAGCAAACTGCTACGGCTAACGTAATGCTCAAAACAACAACAAGAATACTTTTATTCATAAGTATTGCACCTTATATACATTGATTTTTAACGGTAGTGTATCCCTCGTAATAATTTATTCATATTTTGCAGTATAGAAGTAGTTTAGTAGTAGTATCTAACTACAAGCGTATTTCTTGTCTATAGTTTGAGCAAAAGACTATCCGCAGTTCTGGTGGATACATTGTAGTAATACGCTACTAAGGCATTAGCTTCCAAAGCAAAGAACGTACGCACACCGTAAAGGCGACGGTCTCAGTAAACCTAACCTTCTCCTAATAATTCCACGTTTAAATGTACAATAATTCACTCTGTTCCCCAAATACCTTTTATGTAAAACAGCAATAATAGCTTCACTTCTTCTGTACTTTTCTACTGTAATATCAATAGGAAAGTGCGTAAAGAATGCACACATAATGGAAACTGTAGGCATTAACCAATACACAATCAAAGGCAGGGTTTTGTAGCAATTTACACTTGCCACATTGCACACAATAAAAATAACAAATCCGTCACACATTAAAATACCTATAAGTTGGGACATGTGTGCTTTTGAGGTTTGAAAGGCAATTTCATAAGTTTGATACCAAAGTACAAACTTTTCATAAAAGTCAATTTTAAAGTTTTTCTTCCCAGATGCAAGCATATGTAAAATGTCTAGTACTTTAAACAGAAGTTCCAGTCGGTACATAAGTAAAATAAAAAACAAGGCGTAAAATCTACATGCTTCCACGCAGCAAACCATGGCACAGTATATACGCGCAAATGTAATAAGCAATTTTGCGCAAATTGGTGTACTAACTTTAATAAGGTGTGGATGTATATATTTGTAGAACGTGAAGACAAACGGATCTAGATTTAGAAGCAACCCACCAGGCACCAGCAAGAACGGCGTAAGGCACATTACTACATTGACCAATTTCAAAAAGCTGGTAATACTTTTCCAAAACTTTATGTGATTGGCTTTGAACTTGATGTGCATGTCTCCAAATTGTTGATGCAATATAACCTCTAAAAAATAAAAGCTATGTATTATGTCAAGCCAAAAGCAAAATCTTGTTCAAATGTAAACTTTTTACCTGTTTTAAAAAAGGTACTACACAAAACGTTAAATCCAGCGCAATATTCCTCAGCGTTTTTTACTATAACGTATGATGGAGCCCATAGTAGCACTGACATTGCAGCAAGACCGGTGGATAAGACATACTGTGGAAGGCTGACGGCAGTTGAGTCTCTTTCGAAAACAACAATCATGCAATTGCCAAATCCAATTATGGCGCCAACCACAAATACGTGAAAAAGCCATACTGGGTTTTTTGAAAACCTGGAGTTCATTTGAACCAAGTTCTTGTCAATGTTCCATTCAACTATACATGGGAAATTTTTTTGATGTTTTTGGAAAACCTGAGAATGAAATCTGATAGCTTCCCGACATTGAATTACACTTGAGATCATTTTGAAAATTTTCGGAAAGTCAGAATTGCCAGAAGACAATATAACGTTACAGTTTGAACTATACTTTGAAAACAGTTTTGTGTTGATTTGATGCAAATAGCCAATCTAAATTTAGATTTAAAATGTAAAATTAAAGGATTATGTGGTCGAATCGTTTTTCTACAATCCTTGAGTCTGCATCATTGTTTTATAATTTTATAACCATGCACATTATATACAGATTCTGTATTACAAAAGCATAAATATAGCTATTTATATTCCTTCAAAGCAACGACCCTCAATATAAGAACGCTAAATTATTTTGCATGTTGAAATGTTGCAATTAAATGAAATCTATTTAAGGTCGAAACCCGGATTTTGTTCAGACTTATAGCTAATGATTGCATGTTTCAATAGTTTCACAACAAACATATTTACTCAAGGTTTATTGTTATGTTTAATTGGAACATATTCTTGGACGCTCCGAAAGCTAAAAATACACTTTAGTTTTTAAACATGTATAGTTAACCTTAAACATGCTTGCTGCTAAATGAAAACCAAGTTTCTTGACTGCTCATTTATCTCACAACTATACAGAAATATGGTTCTAATAGCATCAGATTGTTTGTACGTTTGCTCGCTTGTAATTACATTAATACTCTTTTATTCATTAGCATATTATTACTATGCAAAGTATAGTAATTTTGCAAGGTATAGTACTATACCTAAACTCCTTGTATATTTTAATGGAATATGACCACACTCAAACTACTAGTACCAAAATTCTCGTGCAACACTCGTGGGTTGATTTGGTTTTAGGATCACGTGAAATATATAGTAAATCACAAGCGCCAACATAATAAACCAAATTTAGCGTTTGCTTTTATGTATTTAGCTCATTCGCCTAACGTTTATAAAAATATTTTTTGTAGCACACAAGGATTTTTTGGCTACTTTGTATTAGCTAATTTAGTGTCTGTCGCAAATAAAACCTAACCTTAATAAAATGTCACCGGATCATGAGGAAAAGCAAAGAAAACGAAGGATAACAGACTCAAGTTGGTGAAAACTAAAGGGCAAATGACCAGACTTTTATTCCGTTCTAAATCCAATGTATGCTTATATATTTTTAATTTTATATTGTGGGTACCAAGTAATGCACACGGTATGTAGAATGAATTTTAAAATTCATATTATTTAAACATAAAGAAACCAAGCATTTTCTTGCTGTGAAAAAGCAGTATTATAGATCATCAATGTGTTAAAATTTATTTTGGTATTAGCACTATTAGCCAATGTACGTATACAACAAAAACAATATAATTCTTGTAGAACTTAAAACATAATGAAACGATAATTAGTAGTCTGCTATCAAACTAAACGCTAATTAAACGAGGTATTTAATATACAAGCCATAATAATTTTGGGCTATGTGTAAAACATAAAAACGGTATTCAAATTTTGAACTGTTAAATCTTGCTTTTAGTCTAAATCAAAATCAAATGGGATATAATCCTAAATGGTTCCTGATCTGCCATAGGTGGGGGTCTTTAAATATTTCATGTATTTTTTTCCATTCACGGCAAACACCGAATAAACATACTTACAGTAATTAATCCATTGCCAAATATAAGCCAAGTAGAAGAGAGTGATGACAAATGCAATTCCATAAAACTCGTGCATCTCCAGTTGGTATCCCACCAGACAAAATGAAATAAGGAGAATGACAGCATTTAAGACCCGAGTAAATGTCCCAAGATATGCAATACTAAGTTTGTTCTTGCTTTCCTTATGTATCTGCAAATGCAAACAAATATTTTGGTACGTTTCAAAATATGCGTATAATTTCACTAGTGTATGTATCATACATTATATTAGAAAACTTTAAAACGTAAAATTTACATTGTCTATTTTGAATGATGTTCCCAGCAAAACACAGTTGCAAATAAGGAAGATGGTCTCCACAAGGAAACCAAGGGCCACCATTTTAAATGTAACTCCAACAAGATTAGCTAGACAGGAACAGAACAAAAGTATTTCTTGAATGCGTCTTATATCATGACAATAAGTTCAATTTTAAATAGTGCAAAACATTCTTACACCATCCATATGGAATTTCCTTCCAGTCTGAACCACGCTTTTTGATGGCATAGTCACAAGCCTTATAGGTCACGTAAATTGATGTAACTGTCAAGATCAGGCCGCACAAATAATGCTATCAAAATCAAATTGGTAATGACAATATACTAATGTTTGATGAAAGCCAAATGTATTTCTGTGTATGATTCTTTAATAATATCATTACAAACTCTATTTTCTGAAGTGAATTTTTGAAATCTTACCATTTGTAGATTTCCACATAATTTGGCTTTTGTCCAGTCGACCATTTTCGAATTCGGATATACTACAAAAGTATATTTGTTATTTTTCTGAATTTATTGTTGAAATGTGGAAAACAAGTCACAAAGTTTAAAATATGGTAGACAATTTCTAGAACAGAAAAAAATCAGCTTCTAATATTCGACAGCGTCGTATTACTTGAAGCTCATTTATGGGAGACTCAAAATTGCATTTGAAAGGTACACTCACAATGAAATAATGCGCATGATTTTTAACTTCTGCTACTTTATAACAGACTGGAAAGTGGGTCATGAGCAATAAATAAATAGTCAAACCAGTCTAAGTTTTATTGAGCATTATCTTATTTTTGACCTTCAACAAAATGTTTTTCAATGTCTGATAATTTAAACTTATTTACGTTTGTCTACATTTTGTCCTAATACTTGCTTTATTATATATTGAAGTGTATGTGTCTTCGATACACTTCACCAAAATCCACTTTTGTTTGTTTAGGATCCATCATGTCATGTTAAACTTTCTCTCCTTTAACCCTTCAAGAAAAATACATCACAAGAAATAAACTGATACACACAAACTGCTTGCATTTGCCTAAAAATGACATATAATCATCAAGATGTATGGAAAAATTATAATGTAATGTGGTGTAATGTGTACTGCCTAATACTGTAACAATTCATTTGATGATAAGATAATGCGTCCCTAATACTTACTTAGGTTAATACATAATCTTGCTACTTGCATTGCGTATAGCCAGGATGAAAATATTCAATATGCGTAGTTATAGAATTGTTTCAATAGCACGTTATCTTCTGATCTAGATTGTTAGAGTTGCATAGTATTGTAACAGTGGGCTTATTTTACTTTTAACACCCCTGTTGTGTTCTTGACTAGGATGCAGAAATAATAACGCTTTGGAGGAATTTGTTGAGAGTAAATTTGAAATATTTATTTTTCACACTATCGTTAACGAAAATGTAGATAGAGTTAAGTTTTAATTTATAATTGTTCGCCGAAATATTGCACTACAGGGGAAGACTGAAAAAGCCCCTGCACTTGCATTTACAACTTGTGAAGATGTGTCATTTGTTTTATGTAGGAGAGCTGAGATTTTTCAGCTCTCATTCCTTTTCCACAAAGTGCATGCATAGGCCACATGGAAGATGGGATGTTGAAGTTGGTGCGCTTGGCTTGGAAGGCTTTACGTCACGAGTGGGGTTACAAAGTCCCCCCACCAAGGCGGTGATTGCAGACATTCGGGTCAATCAGCGGCGTTGTTTGGTCCCACGATGTAAAGCCTGATAGTCAATAGGTTTTCTAGGACGTAGAATTCTGTTGACAGGAGTAACTGGTTGTGGAGATTGGATTGTGACGGGTGAGGACGGTGTGGATAACAAAGTAGAGTCCGTAGGAGGCATCAAATTTTCAGATGAACCGATTATGCTGTTGTCTGAATTTTGTAGAGAGTCTGAATACTGACTAGTTTCCTTGTCCACAATATCTGTTGTTGAGTCTGTCCGGGTGACATAGGGCCGTAGCATCTGAATGTGGATAGGAGACTTTTTGGTGCCATCAGGAAGGGTCACCTCACAAGTCAGGTCATTAATAATTTTTGAAATGGTTCCAATGTCTTTATAGAGAGGGCGAAGACTGGCGGTGATTTTATTGTCACGATTTGAAAGTGTGTTGTCTTTTAAACAAACTTTGTCTCCAACAGCGAATGTTGCAGGTTTATGATGATTATCATAATATTACTTCTGGTGGGTTTGAGAAGATTGCAAATTTTTCTTGACCTCCGAGATGATTCGTTGAAACTCTGAAAAACGAGAATTAAAAACATCATCATTTAATTTAGAGTCACATAGTGCATCTTCATCGTTTGTGGAGTTTTTGTGTCAAATTGTAAACTGGGAGTCAGATTTAACAAGACTTGTGTTGGTGAAAAACCAGTGCCATCGTGTGGAGATGAGTTGATTGCAAGCTGAAATGCTGGTAAGTAGTCAGCCCATTTAGAATGAGACTGACCATCCAGATAGCTTCGAATCATGGTCTTGACGACACGGTTTACACGTTCGGACTGATTCGATTGTGGATGGTATGGGGAAAGGAATGAGTGTTGAATACCCCAGCGTTTGCAAATATTTTTAAGGAGTCCAGATCTGAAGTTGTTCGGTGACAGGCTGAAGAAGTCCAGGCATTATCGGTGACAATTGTTTTTGGTGCAGAGTAACGATAAAATAGCTCTTTTTCCAAAACTTTCCCAATTTGTACTGCTGTAGCATCCCGGAGTGGGTGTAATTCCACAAATTTACTGAATGAGTCGACTGCGACAAGTACATATTGGTTGCGGTGTGGAGAAGACGGTGTATATGGTCCAAGCAAATCAATGTAGATAGTATGCCAAGGGCTGGTGATTGGTTTGATTCCCATTAGCCCATGGGCTTTCTGATTGTTATATTTGTTCCTTTGGCATATATCACAGGAATGAATGTATTTCTCCACAAATTTGCGCATTCCTGGAAAAAATGCTCGTGTGCGTAACTTTATGAAGGTTTTATCAACGCCGAGATGACCGCCAGTTGGGGAGTCGTGTAGAGATTTTAATACTTCCGCACGCAAAGAGTCAGGAATATATGGGACTAACTTTCCTTAATGAAGTTTCTTGTATAGTATTCCGCTGACATCACAAAACTGATCTGGATACTGTAAAGCAGTTTTTCCACAATTTGGATCACTTTTTTGTGCAGTTTTGATAACTGAATCTAAATTGCATGTGAGGGTAGTGGCAACGTTGATGCGATAGTTCAACTCCTCCTCTTCATCAGGTTCGTCAGGGAGATAGCGACTTAAATAGTCGCAAACAACATTGTCTCGTCCTTTGATGTGAGTGATGGAAGGGCTCCATTCCTGAAGCTTCATGGCCCATCTCATCAATTTGGCGTTGGTATTTTTCATGCTGTTGAGATATGTTAGAGCTTGATTATCGGTCTCAATAGAAAATGTTGAACTGTCAAGATAATCAGCAAACTTGTTGAGTCCATAAATGATGGCAAAAGCTTCCTTTTCTATTGTAGAGTAATTTTGTTGGGCTTTGTTGAAGGTTTTGCTGGCATAGGAAACTGGTCGTTCTAATCCGTTATCATCTAGTTGTAGTAATAATGCACCGAGCCCATGAGACGCAGCATCCGTCCTTAAAACAAAAGGTTTGTTAAAATTTGGATGATGCAGAACTATATCCTCAGCAAGAATTTCTTTCAAATGATTGAAAGCTTTGTTAGCTTCCGGTGTCCATTTAAATTTTCGCTTGGTCTCTAGTAAAGTGTAGAGAGGGTGGGCAATTTCCGCCATTTGAGGAATAAAATGACGAAACCATCCAACTGCACCAAGGAAACTCCGTAACTGCTTTCGGGATTTTGGGACCGACAGTTTTCGGATAGCCTCTACTTTCTCCGGATTTCGTTCAATTCCTTTGGAGGAGATGATATGTCCAAGGAACTTCACCTTTTCAAGGCCAAATTGACACTTTTTCGAAGAAACGGTTAAATTGGCTTGGCGCAACCGTTCCATGACCGCTTGAATGTGGACAAGATGATCTTCGAAGGTTTTGGAGAAAATCAAAATATCGTCTTGAAATACGAAAACATAAGCATCCATTCCTTTTAGAGCCTTATTCATGAGACGTTGGTATGTCGCTGGGCTATTTTTCAATCCCTGAGGCATGACGGTGTAAACATACGACCCCGACGGGTTTGAAAGGCTGTGAAGTTTTTATCGGTTTCGCGCAAACCTACTTGCCAGAATCCACTTTCACAGTCAAGTGTACTTACGTAGTTGGCTTCACCCAACAAACGGAGAAGGTCGGCTATCCGTTTCATGGGAAAGCGGTCAGGGATAGTGAGTGAGTTGACATAACGGTAATCGTGAACAAGACGCCAATTGCCATTCGGTTTGGGACGAAGGACAACTGGGGAGGAATAAGGGGAGTTACTTTCCTCTATCAATCCTTTGTCCAACATTTCTTGTACTATTTTGTCGATAATCTGATGCTTGGCTTCGGAAACAGGGTAAGGCTTTATCAGTTTTGGAGTATCCGCTGTGACGTTGATCTCATGAATCACAAGTGACGTTCGTCCCAGCCGTGGAGAGTCCAGTACGGTTGGAAACTCTTTTAAAATTTCTTGAATTTTCCGTTGTACCCAATCTGTGAGCACTTGTAGAGACCGGATGTGATGTGTGTTCTTGCTGGAAGGGCGGAATTGATATCGTACATTCGGTCCTTTATCCTTAAACCATAACTGAAGCAAGTCAAAGTCGACTTGCATTCCGCTATTTTGTAGAAAATCTGTTCCTAGTAGCATCACAAAGTCACAATTATCAATTATCACAAATTTGTGTTTAAAATTTTTATGTCCAATACGAAATCTAAGCGTTACTTGTCCTTTTGGTAGCACAGTGGAACCATTTACCAATTTAACGTTACCCTTTTTCCACATTTTAACTTTCTTGTTTTTCCACAATCGTTCGTCTCCAATAGCAGAAATATTTGAACCACAGTCAACTAATCCATCACCTGTCACCGTGTCACTTACTTTATTATGGGGGTTTACTACCGGAAGTTTCACTGGAATCATGGGCAAATTATAGTTATTACCACATAAAGAATGATTAATGTGAAACGAACCCATACATTGACTTGGTGGTGTTTCAGAAACATCATCCTCCGAGGAAGACGACTCCTGTTCCATAGAGTTGGGATTTGGTAGAATTTCCGCTGCATTAACTCGAGCCTGTGGAGACTTTTGTCGACATTCTGCTGTTGTGTGATTGTTATTTCCACAAGTACCACATGGGTCTTTCCTAAGATGTGGGGGCCGGTATTTAGTTTTGTCAAGGGGTGGTAGTGGTTCTGACTGAACTGTAGAAACTGGATGAGTAAAAGATTTTTGTTGAAATTGGTATGATTTCTGAAAAGGCTGTGGCGGTGTCTCCAATTTTGAGGCAAATTGAATAAGTTGATAAATGTCAGTCGCTTGACACGCCATCAAATGTGGTTTGAGGGAGGGAAAAGCTCGTTCCGAAATGAAGTCTAATACAACCTTTCGATCGCTAAGATTTTGATTTTTGTGGAGTTGGAGATATTGTAATTCCATTTCCATTGCAAAAGTGGAAAACTTTTCGTTTTTCTGCTGACGACGTAAAAGTAGTTTCTCCAGTGCGACGTTATGGTTAAAGTCGGAGCCGTACATGCGCATAAAGTGGTCGCAGAAATCACTCCATGTTTTTAATTGCAGTTTAGTGCACTGCCACCACAAATTTAACTCTTTGTCTTTGCCAAAAATAAGATGGAGATGTGATAGGCGCTCGTGATGTGGAATCCGTTTTTGATTCATGTAATGTTCCAATTCCTCCAAAAATGAATCAGCCGTGTTGAGATGGGGATCAAATTTTGGAGGTGGCATTGTCGAAGGAGGAGTGTAGACAACAGCTGGGAGTGATTCTGATAAGCAGTTTTTCAGTGGTGTGTTCGGTGAACTAGATAGTATTGTTGTGTTGGCAGAATAAGGTGAGCCAGTTGGAGGGGGACATGGTGTACAGGTTGATACTTGAAAGGTCGGAGCCAATATTTGTTTCAATTTTTCTACAAATGGTCGAGGGATGAACTCTCCAGCAAATATATTTTCTACTTCGTTAGAAAAGTCTTCAATTGTTTGTAAATCCTCCCTAATTTTCCCCAATTCCCTTGTAATTGTATTCCGGATGTAGATCAGATTTTCGGAAAACTGGTCAAATGTTGTTTGCAGGTCAGTGTACCGGAGGTCTTGACGCTGACTTATAACCTAAGTGAACTTCCGATCCTCTTTTTCAACTTCTGAAATTTTTGCACTGAATTGGTTGTCCAACGCGTCCAAATCCGTTTTTAGCATTTTGGTGGAAGTGTATGATTTCTTACGGGTCGGTGGTGCATTGTCCGGAGGAACCGGGTTTGTAGAAAGTATGGTGGGCGTATTCCATATTCTCCTGCAGATGCTCCTGTAGAGACGGTTGGCCATTATGTAAAGATAATGTAACAACATGGGAGCGATGACAGGAATGGAAATAATTAACCACAACTGAAGATTCATAACTGATTCTGGCACGAGAAACTGAAAATAGGAGGACGGTGGTGGCGGCTCCGATTTCATTTTGGCACAGGAGTATTTTGTTATGAAGTTAGCGTTAAGTCACTATCTGCGTAATCCTTTAACCCAAAAGTTTCGGCACCATTGTAACAGTGGGCTTATTTTACTTTTAACACCCCTGTTGTGTTCTTGACTAGGATGCAGAAATAATAACGCTTTGGAGGAATTTGTTGAGAGTAAATTTGAAATATTTATTTTTCACACAATCGTTAACGAAAATGTAGATAGAGTTAAGTTTTAATTTATAATTGTTAGCCGAAATATTGCACTACAGGGGAAGACTGAAAAAGCCCCTGCACTTGCATTTACAACTTGTGAAGATGTGTCATTTGTTTTATGTAGGAGAGCTGAGATTTTTCAGCTCTCATTCCTTTTCCACAAAGTGCATGCATAGACCACATGGAAGATGGGATGTTGAAGTTGGTGCGTTTGGCTTGGAAGGTTTTACGTCACGAGTGGGGTTACAGTATAAAGCAAACAAACAATCTCAAGGCAACTCACTTTGGACTAAAATAGTATAATCTGATGACGCATAACTTAGGTATGAGTTAAGTGTTTATTGTTTCCATTTTCCTTTGTCAATATGTTATATCTTTTCTGTAAATCGGAGTTTCGTGACTAAGTACGTCATGTTCAACAAACGTACTCCAGAGATTACGACGCACACAAATTGCTGGTGTAAAAATCACGCAAAATTTGTCAGCAAATACTGGGTAAGAAACTAACGTTTTTGGAAATATTGAATCTGTAATTGCGAAATTAAATATGACTTTTTACCATTTGGAGGCCTTTAATAATTTTAAACTTAATCCATCAATTCATTTCATCAGTTTTGTCAACATGTTGGTAAAAAGGACAATACCGAATACCGTGGGATCAAAATCATAAATTCACTCGTAATATATGCACATGCATTTATTACTTACGTTTGTACCAGAAGAAGTAACTCAAAAACAGCAAGTTATTAATTGTAGTTTTCAAATATAGTCTGCTCGTTTTACGCCACTTGTCGTAAATGCAATAACTTTAGTTTTCTTTAATGCTCTGAAGGAAATATTACACCTTTTATCTGAAATAGTAACGTTGAAAGTAGAAAACCAGTAAATAAGTTCAATAAGCAACAAAATGCCTGCTAAAGTCCAAAGTATAACAAGCAGTAAATAAGTAACTATTAGGTGCTCAAATTCCATATAATCTCCCGTGGTTACAACTCTATCAGGTAAAAACTCACTTCCATTTACTTTGTTTAAATATTTTTCAGCAAAAGATGCCCAACCGTTCCACGCTTTCCTAAGTCCACTTTCCGTAATCTTTTTAACGGTTTTAGAAACCCAATGTCGATTTACTGTGTATATAACATTGTACACTTGTCTTTGAGTAAACGTTTCCGACAGCACAAAACATTTTGTTTTGCTATCGTTTGATGTTTGTCTTACTTCGTTTTCAAGATACATAAAATACGGCTCATCTTTTGCATTTAACGTAGCGTATTTTTCAGTTAAAAGTATATTGAGTTCCTTGGAGCCGTATAAAATGCTTGTATTGTAATATATGCTACTGTTTAACAAATGCTGAATTTTCCTTATTTTATACTCCTTAAATCTAAGTTCCCAACGGGATGGATGCAAACCAAAATATTGTTCTGGCCAAATTAGCTTGAAACCACCTAACACAAGGTCCTTTAGCGTTTTATATGGTTTCTCGTGAACAAACACTGTAACCCGAGTTGTAACCACGTTTGTGTAATAGGGACAAATTGTCATTCCAAGTATAGTCACTAAAAGTAAAAGTTTACGCTTTTCATATCCCGAAACAGAATAGCAGAGAAATTGAGCTAAAAAGTCAATAAGCTCGTTAATAGAAAATTGTTTTAACTCTTTGTACTTAGACAAATGTGCAATAACTATAAGCGAAATAAATAAACCGAATATACTTGGCGTGGACATAACTCCCATCCACGAATGTACACTGACAGAAAGCATACGTTTGCCTTGATATACACCTGAGCAGTAAAATACGGAGTCACTTGCAATTTCCTCAAACAACAAACCAGTTTTTATGTGTGCTACAGTACCAACTTTTGCCCCATATTGTGTGTTGGAATATGAAAATTTGAGATATTGAAACTTGTCACGTGGGTGAATTTCCGTGTTGCCTGTATACTTATGGGTAAAGTTGTAACGTTCAAGTATTAACAGTGCCGTCATGGATTTGCTTTCACAGAAAGCTGAAAGATGTGGCAAGTTATTGCAATCTCTTTTAGCGATTTCTAGGTTTGTAGCGATAACTATCTCTCTTCTGTTTCCATTTATTGAATAGGTTTTATGTAGACGGAGCGGATGTAACAAAATTTGTTCTATGGGTTGCATTATGATTCTCCAAGGTATTAAATTGGCACAATATTCATAACAGAAATACTGGACTATTGAGGTATTCTTGGAAACAACTTGCACCAATAATTTGCTGGCAGGCAAACTGGCATCGTTTTTATAAAATATGGATTCACTTCAGCAAAAGGTTGACAGTAGCGAAATGGAAACTGAATTCCTACATCTAATCTATATGTTTTGCTAAACACCATGTAACGCAAATTTTCAACTTTAAAACTGCAAGTTGTTGGAAAGGAATGAAAGAGTAATTCGTGTTTGTTCATGTTTGTTACCAGAGAGGATATTAGTCGTGCAACAAATTTTTTGAAATGTGTATTGCAGATATCGTCTGATATGGGGTTTTTCTCTGTAGCAGCAAAGCAGCAGTAAGAAAAACTGCTGATGGAAATCACACAAACTAGGTTTATTGGAATTTTCAATTCGGTTTTAATTTTCATTATACTAGAGAATTACTTTGTTTCGTACTGATACTTTAAAAATTAAATTTTCACAGCAAACTTTTGCAAAGAAATGGTATAAATGCGAGCTTCCCAAAGTACTCCATTGGTTCCTTGACACCATCCCATCTATAAAAAAATAAACTGAAGGATTCGTAGTTCTATGAAGAACAATATGGCACTATATACAACTACATGTTATGGCGCGTGTACAAAAACAATTCTATAAAAGCACAAAACAAAATAACCCGACGAACAAAAATGCTTTGGCAGCAATTAAGTTTGACCAACTTAAAAGCCGCAAAACCACTTTGGTGTTAAGCATACTATAACAATGCGCACAGGTCCGCTGCTGGCTTGGGTGAGAGGCGCAATATAAAATACACTTGCAAAGGTATTAAAAGATCCTGAATTCCATCTCAGACTCAGGCATTGCTATTGGCACTGTAAACGCTTTTAATAAATACAGCAATGTTTGTTGAAATTATCGGACGTTTTTATAGGAACATACGGCTACGACAGTAACTATATGTTTTTGCCCTGTAATCGTCAATACTTTTGAACTACTTTTGAACTACTTGAGAAGATTTCAGCATTACTAATACATACTTAAAACAAACGGAACATGATTATTGTGGAATCATATGCGCTTGGAATTGACAGAATTTAGGGTACAACATCAGAAAATTCGAAACCTATGACTTATTTTTAATAGCTCTGTTTCTAACTAAATGTTATTGATGCTTGATCCGAGAGCAAAATTGAAAACAAGCTTGGACAGAGTGTGAATGGTTAGTTGGGTAAACAATTTAATTTCATGTTCAATATACGTAATCGATAATCAATATACGGAATATTTAAAGCTTGTTCAAACAACGGATAAGTACGTCCGTCGATTTATGGTAATGCTCCGCTCGTTTTATGGTACGTAAATTATATCGTGTTTGTTAAAAAAAATTTCCGATAGTTTATTGGTATAGCGAATAAATAAAAGCATACCTGTAATGCATTTAATTTGTCAATAGTAAACCATCAAAATGCTTGCTGCTGAAAACAGTAGTATAATTGTAACATTTACTGGTGCAGTGCAGAGCCCATTTATGCTGATTAAGAGCCTCCTCATTGATTTTTAAAAAAGGAACAGACACACTCCTACCCTACACTGCGTCTTTACAAGATGCTCTGCTCTGTTGTTTCATGAGCCCTACAGATGTTGATTTTGGCGCGAAGGGTTCATATACCGCTTACAAACTTAATACTCTAAACCTTCCTTTGAAATTCAAAGGATTCAAATAGGGTATCCAGAGAAATGCGTATTCAAAAGCCATATTGGAGATAAGGGGGTATGCAGGATATTCATCAAAATCACTGTCATCCGAATCAGTCGTACCATCATTATACATGTCATAACAATCGTCACTATCATCCGTAACAACTTCTTCTTTAAAAACGTGCTCAACCCTAAAAAACAAAGCAGGGTTATTTTTAGTAAAAACGTTCAACTTTTCAGCCACTACCTTCCAGCATTCAATTTATACCAATTTAACGTTAGCCACACAATATTCATCCGCTCTAAACTTGCCAACTATTTATTATTTAAAAAAATAGCGTGTATTTTAAGTTTTCTACTCAATTGATTTGTGTAAATCAGATATAAATATATGCCAGCATGCTGCAGCATAAGGTTCCAATCAATTATCAATCGGACCTTAAAATTTGAATACAAAAACACGTAAAATGATGAAATTACAAACTACAAAGTTAAGATAACTCAAGCATTTATTTGGAGTATCTAAAATTCAGTTAAAACATTCGCTCTTCAATTTTCTGCTATTAAAATACAAGAAAACAACAAATTTACACAATTAACTCCTGCTATATATAAATTTTAAAAATGCAGTAAGCTTGTGTATACAAATTTTGCTTTATGAAAACTTGGAATGAATCTTAATACTTATGTACGTGTGCTTTACAATGTGTCTGAATTTTTTTTGTTTATGTGCAAGTATCTTGTTGAAGACGGGTCTTGAAAGGATAGTCATTCTTGTATAATACAAAGAGATACCCAAATGATCATGGTGAATGTGAAAGGTAGTACAATTACTGGAAACTTTGCTTTGACGTTGATACCTTCATTATCCCAACATAAAAAACAATAGAGTACATGTTTTTCGATTTGAGAAAAATAGATTTCTTGGAAAAAGTACCCGAAGTGGTGGTGAACCGAAATCTGCATACTGAAAGTGCATTCAAACACAGCCATTGCCTTGCTCATATATGCACACAAAGCGTGTTAGTAAGAAAAAATAACTAGGTGAGGTATATGCTTGTGTAAAAGAATAATAAACTTACACAGCTACCCGTTGCCGGTCCAAAGTTTTCACAGTTTTTCTAAGAATGTCATAAACCTTTTCTTTTAGATTATAGCATTAGTGATATGGTCGGCGGGAGCCGACCCACCTTGCAATGTAATATTATAGCCTAGTTAACTATATTGTACACTTCTTGGCTTGACTTTGTATATTATATTGGAGTTGAGAGTAGTCTAGAGGAATTCGGTGTACTGATCTTAGTCTTAATAAACCAAGCGAGCAGACAACATCTTCTCTCTGTAGTTCTTGCATTGAGTCATTTAGCGTAGCGTTGCGTCCGAGTAAGTAGCCTTACATACTTGGGAAGCAGGTCCACCGCATAGAACACACAAATGCGTTACACTGACGAATCGTGCCACAGATCCGTGCTTGAGGAAAAAGAGCATGCTTGTGTTTGGCTGCCATCTTGGATTTCGGGTTTTGTGAATAGAAATTAGGTAGGCAGCAGCACAGAGTTAGTTTTTTCAAGTAAAATTCGGGTTTTTTGGGTTTTAGATTACGGATAATTGCACTAAAGATAGAAAATAGTGTGAATTTATTGAAAATAGTATAAATTTGAGGTTTTTCGTCAGCAATAATTGGGAAAAAAGTGAGTCAACATTCAGTCCTTCTGAAGTCGGTACTTATCAACGGGAAGGTAGCAAAAATCGGTTTGTATCATCACATTTGGTAAGACAGACTATTCAAAAATATATTTTATTGTGTCCATTGGGTTTCTGTGTGGTAAAAAGTATATTTTAATGTAATTTCTGATCTGAAAAAAGTGAGAAATGCGAATGATTGATGAATGATGATGTGAGTGTGTGAATTTTAATCCGTGTCGTACAATGTCATTTCTATTTAAGCGTCACGTTGGTAACGGTACTGTGGTCAAGTGTCAAGGGTCTTCTCTTTAAACAACAATCCAGAAACTACCGTCTCTATTGAAGGCGTCAAAGTGAATTCCCCTCGACGGATTCCGCCCATCATAGCGTTGTGCTACTACTACTTAACATCGTTGCCGTTTTTCAATCAAGGAATAAGGTTAGAAAAAAGTCACATCAGTTAATCGCTACGCATGTCTGCTTATCTAAAATCGCCTACGATCAGTGAAATCTGTAAATCGGTAAAAATATATTATATGCATCCAATTGTGAAATAGAAGGGGCAACTAGAGAATTTTCATTTTCATTTGGGAATCTGTTAGATTTTTTGGTAGAATCTTCTTCTTTCATACGTGAGGCATTGATCATGGTGGTAGCATCGTAATATTATTATGTGCACCACTGGGTTGGTAATCAAATATACTTTATACAGACATTAGGACATAATGGTTAGTTTAAAAAATAGATGAAAATTTTCAGAAGGGACAACAATAGTTTCAACTAGGTACATTATAAAATAGACATTTTTCACAAAAACTAGCTAGTACTTTTCCGTTCATCCATGTTTAAGTAATGCATAGAATATACTACTGGTTATGAATGATAGTGTCGAACAAGACCAATCATCTAGACTAGTTGAACGATACACAGAAAAATTCATTACTTGGAGACAGAAACACAGGGACGAAAATAGACTAAAGTTTTACATTTCTCAGGGATTAGTAAGTGACCATTGTAGTTATTCAAATAAATCAAAAAGCAACATGACTACGACAACTAGTAACAGTACTGCCACAACTACGGCACCTCCGATCTTTACCACAGCAACAGCATCTACTGTCGCGACTACAGGTTCAGGTTCTACACACACTACGACTCAGGCAGTTGGGTTATTTGACCCCACAGATCCACAGTTAGCTGGTTTATCCTTAGCTGACATTACATACTTAAATACGCGAGTACAAACGCATGTCTCATCATTGACTGCGGGAAGGCCCATAGCCACACCATCAATCAGGGTTACAAATATAAATCCAAAAATAGATCCGCCGTATTATAATGCAAATACAATGACCTCAGAGGCATTCTTCAAGAAATGTGAAAAGTATTTAGAAAGTCAAGGCATTCGAGCTGCCAACTACCACCATGCAGTACATACAATTCTAAAAGGTAATAAGCAAATATGGTACGATAGTATTGTAGAGACGATTAATAGCTGGGATGATTTTAAAGCAGCTTTTACTGCACGTTTTGATAACCAAACTACACAAGAGCATAGACGCTTCTTGCTTATGACTAGAACACAAAATTATGATGAATCATGTGAACAGTACATTCTAGAAATGGTAACTCTGGGCAAACAGCTAAACCCACATGAGGCAGAAAGTGTATCTGTTAAACGAGCGTATGATAGGTTAATACCAGATATTCGCAAGTTTGCTGGCAACCTTGATAATTTGACTGTGAATTCATTGCTAGAGATTTTAGCTTCAACTTATGAAACTATACGAGCTCATGACAGGCTACATGATAATAAAACACGTTTACCACCATTATATGGTTACAAGAGAAGAGATATAGGAAATGATAGAGGTGCTTTCAGACCTCGTTCGTATTCAAATCCAAACTTTAGACACCAACCACAACCACAGCAAAGCTCATTTCAGCCAAGACAAACGGCTTCTTTTCAATCTCCTTTTCAATTCCAACAACCACAAGTACAACAAGCTTCTAGTAGTTTTTATACTCAACCACAGCAAGCGTCAAGTAGCTTTCACACAACACAGCAGCAAAATTCGAGTCAGGTAGTAAGGCCTAGTACATACTTTCAACAACAACAGTCAAATGCAAATACACAATTCAGAGAGAGAAGCAACTCACTGCCAGAACAAAGTAGACCAAGAAAAGACAAAAGATTTGAAATTTGTCATAAATGCAAACAGCCAGGTCATTATTCACGTGAATGTACTGCGACACCAGTAATGATGGCAATGCCGGGTTTTCAAGAACAAAATTATAATTTTCAACAGCCAGGTACTAGTAGACAACAACAAGCTTTTAATGCGTTTGGTCATAGTAGCCAGCATCAAGGTTATGGTAATCAATATGCTCCTAGTAGTCAGCAACAGTCTTATCAACATGCTTATAATAACCAACAGCCAAGTGCAGATAATTTAAACTCCCAAGGGGTGCCCCAGGCAGGCTACGGTCAAGGGTACTCCCAGCCTTAAAGACAGAACCATTAGTTCAGTTCGTAGCATTGTATAGTAACTTAAAAGAATTTGAAGGTGGGCTTGACACATTATCTACTTTTTCATTTGCTTCTCCAGCACTAGTAAATGGTTTAGGATTAGAAATAGATTTTTTATCTTTAAACAATATATTATGCGGAAATTCTACTAACATGAATGTCATTGGTACAACAGACATCGAATTAAAACTAGGTCACAAAACAATACGGCATACCTTTAAGGTTGCTTCGAAACCAGCACTGGATTGTATTTTGGGTTTAGATGTTATTATGCGATATGGTATAGTGCTTAATCCACAAATGGGACTTTTCTGGTTTAATGATAGCCCAGAGAAAAAATATGAGATGCGTGGTACTGAACAACTATTAACATTCTTTGTAATGGACAGACCTTTGGGTGACTTTGAAATCGGGTCTCCAGAAAAACAAATTGAGGAATTACTCAATGAATACCCAGATGTTTTGAGACGTGATGGTTCTTTAGGTTGTACCTCACTATTAAAACACAAGATAGAGTACGATGGTGAACCAATCAAAGTAAAACCAAGAATTTGGCCACCAACATTAGCGGCAGAAATAAAAAGACAGACTGATGCGTTGTTGAAACAAGGTTTAATAGAAAGGTCAACATCACCTTTTGGTTTTAATGTTGCATTAGACAAAAAAGAGGATGGTTCTTGGCGTTTAGCAATAAATTATCGAAAGTTAAACAAAAGAATAAAGCTAACAGCAGCGCCCATTCATAATGCCAAACATCTACTTAGGTTATTGAAATCCGGAAGATACTTTGCTAGAATAGATTTAAAATCGGGCTATTGGCAAATTTCTTTAACTGAATGTAGTAAACCAATGACAGCTTTTTATGCAAATGGTTATTTATATCAATGGAGAGTATTACCTTTTGGTCTAAATCTTGCGCCAGGTGTATTTGTAGCTCTGATGAATATAGTCTTAGATGGTTACATCAATGTTTTCGTTTTCGTATATTTTGATGATATAATTATAATATCAGCTACTTTTGAAGAACACTTAGTTCATATAAGGTTAGTTATGGATCGTCTTCGATATGCAAATCTTTCCATAAATCTTAAGAAATCTGTATTTGGTCGCACTCAACTTGCTATTCTTGGCTATATATTGGGCCAGAACGGATTACAAAAGAACCCAGAAAAGATTCGACCAATCATAGGTTATCCAACTCCTACTTGCAAAGAACATGTAGAACAATTTATGGGTTTATGTGCATATTATTCAGACTTTATTAACAGATTTTCTATGATAGCAGAGCCTTTATACAGGGTAACAGGAAACAATTCTCAATTTACATGGGGTGTTGAGCAGGAAAAAGCTTTCAAATCAATGAAAGTAGCAATTTGTGAAGATGTCGTTTTAGATGGACTAGATTATAAACACCCAATTAACATAAAATGCGATGCAAGTGACGTAGGATTAGGTGCCGTTTTATCGCAGGTTTATGATGATAAGGAACGTCCGGTAGCATTTGCCAGCAGAACTTTGTAACAAGCAGAAAGAAAATTAAACACGACTCAAAAAGAGGCATTAGCTATAGTATTCGCTTTGAATAAGTTTGCAGATTTGATTTGGGGTGAAAAGTTTACAATTTTCACAGATCATAAGGCATTATTGTACGTAAGAGAGGCAAATAGGGAAAATGATAGACGTATGAACACGTTAGCAAACCTGTTAGAAGAGTTTAATTGTGAAGTTCGTCACATCAAAGGTACAGAAAACAAGGTTAGTGATGCATTATCTCGTGCTATACCGTCAAATGCAGTTGTTGAGCCTGATCAACTCGGTAATTGGAGAGACGTTATGTATGTACCGCTTTTATGTACTACTTTAGCTGATAACTTATTTGCGAGAATAAAATCTGCACAGGCTACTGACTCTAAATTGGTAGGTATTAAAAATGCATTGAGTAGTATTGGTGTAGGCGCCACATCAAGCTCCTTAAAAATGTATAAATTGGTCGATGGGATCGTCTGCCGGCAAGTGCCTGGCTTTGATACTACACAAAGTAATTCGGCGTGTTCCTCAGGTAAAATAGGTAATAGTTCACTTTGTATGGGTACTTCAGATAATCAAAGGGTTCAAAGTGATAATAGGGCAAGTACAAGTCAGGATAAAAGCAATAGTAAACAATATAATATAAATGATAAGAAAAAAGATAAAAATGTGCTTTGTAGGGGACCATCTGCAGGTAAAGCGGTCCAAAGTGGTACTAGTAAAACACTTTGTAGGGGGCTATCTACAGATGAAGCGGGCCAAAGTCACAGTTCAAATGATATAATTGTTCCAGTAATTCCAGAATGTTTAAAATTTGAAATTATTAGTATGTTTCATGATCCCCCAGAGATGGGACACATGGGTGTAAAAAAGACGAAGTTGGCAATTAAAAGACGATTTTATTGGGATAATATATATACTGATATTCACATGTATATAAAACGTTGTCAAAAATGTCAAAAGTATAAAATTGAAAATTTGAAGAAAAAAGGTTTATTGGGCGATGTTCCTTTAGCAACTCGCGTTTTTGAAACTGTTTTTATTGATGTTTGTGGGCCTTATCCACGTTCAAAATTAGGTAATCGATTTATTTTGGTATTAGTCGATCAAATATCTGGTTGGGTAGAATTTTTTGCTTTACCTACAGCACAATCTAGAAAGACAGCAAAGTGTTTAGATGAGGTTTTCGCAAGATTTGGTCCTCCAGCTTATTTAGTTTCTGACAATGCGACTAATTTCGTTAGCAAGACAATGAAAACTTTGTGTGATAATTGGAAAATTAAACACGTCACTATAAGTGCGTATCATCCTGCCCCAAACAGGGCAGAGAGAACCATAAAAGATCTAGTTCGCATGATGGCAACATATGTTAATGAAGCTCAAAACGATTGGGATGAACACCTACAAAAATTTGCGTTATGCCTTAGATCCATGGTAAATGATACTACTGGTGTTTCACCAGCTTTACTTAATTTAGGGCGTGAAATAGTACTTCCTGTTGATCGTAGGTCAATTACAGGCGAGCGTGAATTTTCCATGGTTGACATTCAAAAAATTGCAAAGTCAGTACCTAAAGCTCTTCAGGAAATTTTGGGATTTGTAAGGGACAAAATTAGACGTAGACATCAACTTAATAAAGTATATTTCGACAAAAAGAAGCGAGAAATTAGCTTTGAGGTAGGGCAAAAGGTATGGGTTTTAAAGCATTCACTATCGTCGGCAGTAGACCATAGAACTGCAAAGTTTGAACCAAAATATGATGGTCCATATGAAATCTTGTCAAAAAATGCAGACACATACATATTAAGAATGTCAAAGAAAATGATAAATAAAAGACATGTGTGTGATCTTAAAGCTTATTTTGAGCCGCAGGTGGAACCTAAAATTCCATTCAGGAAAAAAGAAGATACTGCAGATGCCGTGGAATCCCCAATTCGTGAATTGAGACCAAGGAGAAATATTAATTATCGCGAGAAAGATCTAAGAAAAAAGAACTAATATATTTCATTTTATCGGGTTAACTGTGTGCTTCTATTTAAAGTATATTTTTCAGTATGTCGCGCTCAGAAAAGAAGAAAACAAAAGCTCGAGAGTACTGGCGTGGCCGAAACGCTAGCGCCCGCCTGGGATTGAAAGTCCTGCCTTTGTCCGAAACAGCGTTACAAAAAACACATACAGCATACACACCACCAAAACACCCGTTCAGAGAGGAAATCCCACTGTGGACGCTGTCTAAGGAGCACTTGAAATCGATAAGAATAAAAGATAAGTCATTCTGGTTTATTGATAGTATTGAGTCAATGGTTTTGATGAATGAACATCTGATGAGTCAAAAAGTTATATCAATTGATTTAGAGTTTGAACAAGAGTTTAGTTTTCATCAGATTACGAGTTTGATCCAAATCTCAAGTAAAACACATGATTTTGTCGTAGACGCAATTAAATTATATAATGAGATACCAGAAATGCTTAGTGATCTGTTACTCAACCCGCTAGTATTAAAGATTTTCTTTGGTACGCATGATATTATGGCTTTTCAGCGTGACTTTGATTTGAGAATATTGCCATTAATAGACTTTCAAAGGTTATTTCAAGATCATAAGAAGTTAGCAACATTGCCAAGTTTTAAGTACGTAGTAGACAATTTTCTGTTTGAGAATACGGTTGAGGAGGACATAGAAGATGTTAACAAAGCTTATCAGTCATTTAATTAATCATTTATTAAGAAAAGTAATAGAACACCATATCTTACACAAATCAATCACACGTTAATTGAAATGAAAATGATACAGTTGAGGAAAAATAATACAGATTTAGAGTTGTTTCATTTACAAAAAGGAAGGGGCCACGCAGCCATTTAAGGCGCAGTGAAAATTAGAAGAATACGGAGAGTTGGGTGTTGGCTTAACCAACAGAACACAATAAAGTGGAAGGTTATACATAGGGTATTGAGTGCATTACATTTACAAACATTCTCTTAATATTTTAACTATTGACGGTATTGCAGACTTACGATAACGTTCATATTTACTACTAACAAGTCTAAAGTTGAACTTATTTCTGTTATACCTACTATTGTAACCTGGTTTTCGTATTATTTGATACTTGGTCAACCAGTGCTGGAAACGTTTACTTTTAAGAGTTTTTAATCCAAAGCTTAGTGTGAGCTTTCTCCAACGCTCTTGTAACCCTACAATATTCAGAAACTTACAAGTATCAACATAATTACTCCTACATACATATTTACCAGTAATTATACCTAATGCTCTTTTCTCAATACTGACTAGTTTCTTTATTTGTACTTGTGTAAGGTAGTTACACCACAAAACACAACAGTACTCAAGAATACTTCTAATATGCAAAATGTATAACTGAGTTAACTGGGTTCTTTTCAGACCATAGCATTTGAGCTTTCTTATAATATAAAGTTTTTTACAAGCTTTACCATAAATGTGAATTACATGGTCATTCCAATCACTCTTGCTATTTATCATAACACCCAACAACTTACTAACATTTACAACAGGTATCACAGTATTGTTAATCCGTAACTCAAATTCACTAAACTTTTTTCCTTTGGACTTGTCAATAACAATTACATTGCTTTTTTTAGGATTGAGTACCATGTTATTTTCTGACAAAACATTATTAATATCGTTTACAATATCATACATTTTTGGGGTTTTATCATACTGGACACATTCAGCTATACACATATCATCAACATAGGCATTCATAATATTGTTCTCATTAGCATATTTTTCATGGAACTTGGTTAGCACATCATTTATAAGAATAATGAACAGAAGGACCGCTATTTTTGTACCCTGTGGGGTGCCGTTAGTTAACGAAAGAAAGCTTGACAACATATTTTTAAACTTGGTACACTGTAATCGGTCACTTAAAAAGTCAGCTACCCATAACACATCACTATAGTCTATACCAAGGTTAATAAGACATCTTAAAATTACATTGTGGTCAACAAGATCATAAGCTTTTGACAAATCAAGCAGAACAATAATTACATACCAACCCGGTTTATCGATCGATTTAAGTATAAAGTCAAACATGGATATGAGGTAGTAAGCAGTGGATGACTTTTTAATGGCACCATATTGGGACAGGTTAAGTTTTGAGATAACTTGTTCATAAATCCTTTCAAACATAAAATCTTCTAGTATTTTACCATAAATGTTAGTTTGGGTTATAGGTCGTAAATTATCAATTGTAACATTGTCTTTGTCTTTTGGTACTGGAGTTACAAATCCCTTTTTCCATTCTAAAGGAACCCTCTTAAATTTATAACTAAAGTTAAATACATGAGTAAGCATAGGTACCAAATGGATAGCAGCAAATTTCAGTATACGCACAGGGAGTGCTCCAGGTACGTTTGATTTCTTTAAGTTTAAAGATTCTAGTTTTTTTAACACAGCTAGCTCATTTACAATTAAGTGACTGTCTTTGACTAGAGTATTACATGGTTTAGACAAGGGTGCATATCTATTATTTATCTCAGTGAAGTGGAAGTTTATTTTATTTAATGCAGATTTAACTGAAATATTCTCACTTAAAGCTATCTGCTCAACAGGGGACAGGTTTTCTTTTAAAGCACAAATTTGGTTAACTATGTTGTGTATTTTGGTCGGTTCACTATCAATTGCGGACTGTATTTTGTTGAAGTAAAGTTTTTTAGCTTCTTTTATACACTCATCGACCTTACTCTTTAGTTCAGCATACCGATCACTATTCCGTTTTACTAGCTTATATTGTCTTAAAAGCTTAGCTAACTCAGGGGTGACCCAAAGTTTATTGCTACTACGAACCAGTTTCTCTTTTATTGGGAAGGCAACCTCAAAAGCATTTTCTAGAATAATGTTCATATATTCAACTTTAAAATCAATACAATTACTTGAATAAAAAGGTTCCCAATTTGCACCTTCCACAAGAAACGCAAAGTCATTAAGATTATTTTTAGTGTAGTCACGATACTGGACGAAATTGGATTCAGTTTTAAGGCGAAGGGTATGTTTGGGTAGAATTTCTAAGCCAACATGATAATACGAACAGATCTTTAATGGAGGTAGGCTACTTGGTTTTGTAAACCAGTCAGCAATATTAGTGTATATTAAGTCTAATTTAGAACCAGTGTTTCGAGTATTATCATAAAATGTTGAAAACTTGACTACTTGGTTTAGGTTGGTTGAACTAGCAAAACATCGAGCATACTTCCATTTGTTAAAATCGCCTAATATAACAAACCCTGGTGACGCATACTTACGATTAATGTTTTCAAACGCATTAGATAGGCTTTTGTGTAGTTGGTGTTGGACATTTTTTGGGCAATTAGGTGGGATATAAACACAAGCTATGGCTGTTACAGAAACGTTTCTGGGAAGGTATGCAGGCCTACATATGATCCATGTTATTTCAAAATCGCAGGAGTTGTTATGTATATAATTATTAAAACGGGTACATTGGAGTGAATTACGAACATAAATTACAGTACCACCACCATTTTTGCCTTCTCTCCTTGTTTCAAAGTGGGTATAGCCATTTAAATTTATACTTTTGTTTTCTTTACTCCAGGTTTCGGTAATAGCCATAATATCATAATCAGCACTATACCAGTACAGCTTATCTAGCTTATCACTATTTAGTGAACATGCATTAGTATAGAATATTCTTGGAAATTTATAACCATTGCGTACCTCTTTGACATGATTAAGAACCAATTTTTTCCCTGATTTCTTCTTCTTTCCACCTCGCTTGCCACGTTTTCTTCGTTTAATTTTTAGCCCAATAGATTTCCAGTACAAGTCCAAAAGTCCAGTATGGTAATTATTCGGATGCGATGAATTTGAAAGGGATGGCATCTGCTACTAGTTGGATAAATTGTTTTATGTCGGGGTTTGCAATTTTTCCAGAAAGTGCATTCAATTGTTGTCGGAGTAGAGTAGGTTTGTCCGAGAAATTGTGAACGACTTCCGTAATCCTGTTGATTGAAGTGCATCCTTCAATTAAGAGTTCAAGTAATACTTCATTTTTCAGCAGTTGGTTGCCAATTTTTTCATTCTTCCACTCAAGCTCGTATGACTTCCGCAGAACTTGTTCATCAAAAACAGGTTGAATTTTAGGCGCTTTCGATACATTTTGCGGACTGGATTCCAGGGAAGAGGTGTTTCCACTACGCTGGCCAGCTTCAGAACGAACCTGTCGCAAATCACGTTTCCTACCTACTTCAGTCCAGTCATCATCCATTTTTCCGGAGCCATTTGGAGTAGTTGATGTGGAATCATTTTGAGGTGATGTTGGGGCGTGGTCATCATCATCGTCTTCTTCTTGTTCCTCATCATTGCTATGATCAGGAACTCGAGTTTGCACTGTTGACACAGCCGGAAACGCTTCACTGTTCTTGGGGCAAAGCTTCTTTTCGTGACCTCGATCCCCACATATGTAGCACTTTTTAGCACCATGTTCTATTTTGATTTTTAGCACATCTACTCCAAAATCAATTTTGACAAAGCTTGGTAATTGAGTATCTTCTTTATGCATGAGCATTTTTACCACCAAGGTGTGGGACACAATGTGCGAGAAATTAGCAGGTAGATCACGGATAGGAAGTCTAGCAAGATCACTTTTAATCTCACCATATTTGTTCAGAAACTCAAGGAGTGGTCGATAATTTTCAAGGACAGGCACACCTTTTATATAAACATTTTTAATTGAGGGCGCAAACGCAAAAATCTTTATCGTGATTCCCTTGATAGTAAAAGAACCTGCTTCCAGAGCTTTCTCATATTCTTTAATGTCGTTAAAGAAAACGCCATAATTGGTACCAGCGATTTTTCCAAAAGATTTCACAGAATTTGGTTTGATGATAGTAGCTAGCGCACTAAGATAATCTATGATGGTTAGCTCTTTGTGACACTTGAGCACGATACCGTGCAGGCCAGGTTTATCTGGCATTATGTAGGATAACGTGGCTAGGCCACGTTTGGTACTTGTATACAGAAACTGAGTATTTTTCTTAAGTAAAGACCGGAGCTAAAAGGTGAGACAACCTGCTAAGCCCACTGCTAGACCAAGAATGATTTAATTGGCGCTTAAGACCATTGCCAGATGATGCGATTAATTACGCACGTAAAGATTCTCAGTTACTCCTAGAGTGTTGGGAAAAGTTCAAATTAATTTATAGAAGTACTCTTGAATCACCAGACTTTGACTATGATCATCATCGTAAGTACATGTTGAAATGGTATCGCTTTCCTCCAGCTCAAGATTATAATTTATATTTTAATAGAGCGTGGCAACAATGTCCAGAATTTTTTAAGCTGAAATTTGATAAGAATGATGTCAGTATTTTCAAAGACTTGAATAATTGGCGATGTAACACTGCTAAATTGAAAGATAACTCGTTAAATAATATATTCTCTGACTTAGACATCTTAAAGATGAGCATTCTAAAACCGATTAGCATGTATGAATTGAATGAATGTTCGTTCAAGGTTGAAAGCCTTAGTACTGATGCAAAAACGTCTATTTTGTCTATTATTGCTAGATCTGGTACAAAGAAAAATGCGGAGGCAGTTCCCGAAAATGAACTAACTACGATGGATTGGAATGCTACTGAGAAGAGCGTGACACCTGACCCTGGAAACCAAGATAATACTATAAATAATACTGAAATTGTAACTATTGATAAATGTATTACTTGTGAAAGAGGTCTTGATTGTAATTCATGTAACAAAGTCGGTGTCAACAATCCGTTTAATGTAATTGCTTATGATAGTAAGGGTAATAGATTTACTATAAACGATTATTTAAATTATAAGGTCACTGATAAAACTTTAAAGAACTATTTTGCTAAGAAGAGAAAGCAGTTAAATAGAATCTGTATAAATGATCATAGAAAAATTCATGGGTTAAAACCAATTACATTTAAAACTAAAAGAGGTGGTAAAAACAGAAAATCGCGATTGAATAGGAGGTAGTGTCATTGTTGATCCTACCCAGGGAGCTTGCCATTGTAAGCATTTGAATTGTCACAAAGACTAAAATGTAAAAATGTTATATTGTTACTTTAAAAATACAAAATTATATTATATCAAAAATTGAAAATACCTTCTACAAACAAACAAAATACCAAATTATATTGTTCACAAAATATAAAAACATATACTATATTCTTTGTATTACTTTAGTTAAGAAAAATATTGTTGGTATAAAAGGGTTATAATCTATTGTTTCAAATTATGCAGAGATATCTTCTTTTTTTCTTGTTTTTTCTTAAAGGTGGAAGTATATAGCATTAGTGATATGGTCGGCGGGAGCCGACCCACCTTGCAATGTAATATTATAGCCTAGTTAACTATATTGTACACTTCTTGGCTTGACTTTGTATATTATATTGGAGTTGAGAGTAGTCTAGAGGAATTCGTTGTACTGATCTTAGTCTTAATAAACCAAGCGAGCAGACAACATCTTCTCTCTGTAGTTCTTGCATTGAGTCATTTAGCGTAGCGTTGCGTCCGAGTAAGTAGCCTTACATACTTGGGAAGCAGGTCCACCGCATAGAACACACAAATGCGTTACAAGATGCAGATTTTATATAAATCGGTAGCACAAAAGGATAGGGATATATATGTTTATTATATATTTAATGTTCTGACTCAAAGGATTTAGGTCATAGACCGTAATGCTTCATTCCACAAGGAGAAAGACAACTTCTAAAATTAAAACCGCAGCACCTTTCTTGTTTAACACTGAATGCTTTGTTGACTACAACTTTGATTACAGCAATATTGGTACATCACCCAAAACTCGGAAAATATACATACCTTTCTTTTCATAGCCGTATTCTGTGAATGCTATTGAGTTCTTGCTGAATACAACACGGGTAAAGGAATACCACGCATTGGTAAGGGTACAGAATCTTGCATTTATTTTCTACGAATAACGACTCTAAAAACGTTCTGTTGTGTACGCAGTTAATTGCCTATATTCTGAGGACATTTGATCCAAAGCAGTGAACATATTTGCTGACTTGTGTAAATTACTGCCAAGAACTAGATTTCATTCCTCTGTTCCAACAGCTAGTTATATCAGCTTGACACGAAGATTTTAATTAGTAAGCAAGGGTACCATACAAAAGCATTACAAAAACCAAACGTATACGAAATGTGTTTGAAAATTTAAATTTATCTTTCAATTTGCCTGTTTAGTTTTCAGTAGCACAAGTTTTTATTAAAAACAAACTTTAACATGGCCAATCAGCTAGAAGCCGCTCATACGGTTTTTTCACAAGAATTAGTAAGTTTAATTAATTTCTCGTTGTGAGTGACATGTTGTGACCGCATTTAAAATAAAATGCTTAAATATTTTGTTTTAATTACATTTAGCTACTGGAGAAAGTTCTGGATTATGCCATGTATGACGACGGCGTGTTTACGTGGGCCGACAATATTAGATCAATTCGCATGGTTCAGAAAGGCTGGAAAGAAATCATTTCCAAACTCATTTTCAAACATCGGGATCCTCTGTACATGCTGACTTTAAACGCTGACAACTCACTAAATGAATCACGCCAGGTTGCAGAAGCCAATGGGAAAATTCTAGACAGATTTGTCAGCTTTTGGACTGGGAATGTAACCAAGCCTGTGTCCACTTTTGGTTTGTGCATTATGCAAGAAGTTTTTCGTATGGAAAACTATAACAGCTTAGATGCCTTTTTCCGCCAGTGGGGCCAAGGATTAGTATATCTGGAGATCAAGCTACCGGAAAATGGAGGAACACTGCCAGGTATGTTTCCTCGACTTGAATTACCCGTGCTAAAAGTTTTGAATATACGGTTAGAGGCTGAAAGCTTGGATCTACCTGAAAACGAAATGGAAGTATTCAATGTCAACAACAAAGCAAACATTTTGCTTTTTTTGCAATCTCTGCTAAGCCGAAATAATTGTTTGCAAGAGTTTTCAATGCAATGTGACGACCGTTTACCAAAATCTATCCCATTTATTGGCTTGCCACCTTCAGTAAATTATGTCAAATTAGATTGTGGCGACGGAGGTCCAGAATTGGGTACACTGATAGAAAATCCGTTGCCAAATTTGACTTATCTTACATTGTGCTTGAGAATTATAGAAGACCTAAGACCTTGAATATGTGTCAATATTGTTCAACATTCTCAACAAGTTTCGTTCAACGCTCAAGTGTTTCAGAATAGACTCAGTAGGGTTAGAGAACTCTCGCCAAGCTTTAGTTTTGAATTTTCCAATAATGGAAAAGTTAGAAAATTTGGTTATGGACAGTGGGAATTTTGAACTAGCTGAATCGTCATCAATTTTGTTTCCAAAACTTAAAAAATTATCCTTCTACTCGCAAACACAAGAAGTAGTTGGCAAGTGGGATTCAGGTGTATCATTGTGTACAGTAAAATCTCTGGAATTCCAGCTGATTGACGAAGATCACTCAGACTTAGACGAAAAGATTCTGCCAATTAATTTAGAAACAATGCGGAGTATTCATTTGGCGTTCAAGAATATTTGCAAGTTGTTTCTTAGAATTTCGGGAAAGGAAACTAGCGGATTAAAGTACATGTTTAAAGAAATGAGACAGTTGACTGCATTGAAAATTCGTCTGGAGCAAAGTCAAGTTATACGCAATTCAGCACATTAGGATGCTTTGTTAATCGGCGTGTCTGACAAGTTGGTGGCTAAAATGAACGACAGATTATGGGAAAAATACAGAAAACTGAAGATACTCCATCTATTAGATTACTATCAGGTATCCTAATTTAAATAATCAATTACTGCTAATGTTTTGGTATCGAATAATAAATAAATCTGATTTGGATGGTTCGAGAATTGGAGACATTTAGCCTGGAAACGGATTCTCGTGCAGGTAAAAAACCTCTAATTTCTAATGTGTCCTTCAGTTTTGCGTTTCTAAAGATGCCCAAACTACGCACTTTGGACTTGGGAGGAAGGTTTTTGGTAAGTTTCTAAGAATTAATTTTAGTTGTAATGTACATTTCAAACGTAAGTTTTGTAAGCAAGGAAACTTCATGCTTACAGGTTTAGACATTGAGAAAGTGTTAAAGGAGTGGAAAGACAAAGGCGGTTTAACAGAAACAACATTATGGATTCAGGACGGTTTCTAATCTGAATTTAGATCTTACCAAATGGACCGGTTTCTTGCTAGATTTATGCGTTTTTATATTTGAACTAGAATAAACGTGATAAAATAGGAGAATTCAGAGTCAAATTATAACTTTTTGCGTGATTTAATACATAGGTAAACTTGAAAAAATTTACAATATATGTTGCTAAATAATGTGTAAGTATGTTGGTACTTATAGAATAGTCTATTAGTATTGACGAAATATTTGCAAAATTTGATTTTGAAAAGTTATTGAATGAAATGAAATGGAAAGTCTTTACTTCTGGAAATCAAACATTTCTATTTGGTTTGTATCTAACACAAATATTCGGAGTATATCTCGTAAACTGACAACAAAAAGCAAAATTATTTACTTAATATTTAACATGTAGAATCTTAGATATTTGTGTTCAATGATCATATTCTCCCATAGATTTTTTTCTAATCTGTCTGCACAAAACGATCTTTATCTATAACATGAAAAACTAAAATGATAATTTGCATGCGCATTGTAACGGGGTGTTTTCGTATATAGTATGAGAATCCCTGTTAATTATTCAACTAATTAGGCTATCAGACTAAAGCATTGTTAACAAGACGGCGTATGGACATGAATTTATGTAAGGTTCACACATTAACAGGAATGACAAACATGACGGCAA
This sequence comes from Entomobrya proxima, assembly GCA_029691765.1. NCBI lineage: Eukaryota > Metazoa > Arthropoda > Collembola > Entomobryomorpha > Entomobryidae > Entomobrya > Entomobrya proxima. Next base: position 42,707,907 of record CM056172.1, read on the forward strand.
GAAATATAACGCTGCAGCGTTAAAACGATATCTGCTTAGGTAATAACTGAACTGACAATTTATTGAACAAAAGAAAAGAAAAGTAAATAACTCGAGTAATTTACTGTAGCACAAGTATTGAACTGAAACATTATTAAATAGAAATGGAAAACTTTAAACACGAACTATTAACTATTACAAATTATCTATTTACTTAACTATACTCAACGCGTTGAAGCTAGCTACGTAGATTATTAAGTAATATTCATAGTTTACATTAAATTATAGATTTGTGTGAGTCGGTTACTAATTGGACAGCTGCCCGTTCATAAACGACCTCACTAATTAGTGGTTTACAATCTTATTTCTAGTGATCTTATAATTATACTGACGAGCAGGAAATCACGATGATGAGCGCACGATATAGGCTACAACTCTCACACGCTGGCCAAGGAAATGAGGTCCAGTAAAAGAGCTGAAAAATGTATTATTTTATTACCTATCATTTAATACCTATAACTAAAATTACCTAATTATCTATACAATTATCTTGACGTACCACCACTCACACGACGGCTGTCAAGATGGACAATAGATATGGAGACTACTCAATAATGGAAAACCCCTGCAATTAAATAAACCATGAATTGACCTTTAAATACATATACGCGACATAGTAATACCTTATTATTACACATTTAATTAATTATTAATTAATTACTTAAAGATTGATATTCGCACACAAATAACTGACTTACTACGCTATTGAAATAAACTATTTACTACGCTCTGGAATCTAAAAGAAACAAATTAACTTCTTATTGCATCTTAATATTTCTGAAGAAACTAATGCTGTGTGCACAAGAAGCTACTTACAAAAATGGAGTCGCTAGGTAGGTATTACGCCTTAAGAATAGACAATAAAATAAAAGATGATACTTCTTGAATTATAAAACAAACACTGAAAGCTTCTCTCTGGCCGAGGCAGAGATTTTGTTTCTCAACCGATCTCGTTTCTATGCTGCATGGCTGAGCGTCATGTTCATGGTGCGTGTGCACTACTTCATGTAGTTGTTATTTTGGTGGTCGATGTCGCTTTTATGTCTCTTAATATTTTTGGGCGTTTTTCCCGTTGGACGTGGGAATTTAAGAGACATCAGGGGAATTGGTGTAGTTTGAGGGGTCTTGTTGGTGGTTCCCATCGACGTAGAATGGTTCCTATCTGATTCCAACCCGCACCTCGAAAGGCCGGCTTCGGAATCAGGTAGGGCCACTCCACATGCACTCTCCTCCCGTACTTCCAGTCTGCACCCGGTTGGGCCGACTTCGGAAGCACCGCCAAGGAGGGTGCTTTGATGGGTAGACCCTACAGGTAGACGCTCAAGCCATTGGAATCGGATTTTGTCCGAAGATAAATGGAATGAGAGGCTTCAATTTTACAAAGGTATACTATTCTAAAGTCTAACTTCTTTTGTTTAGCATTATTAACATTTCTTAAATTATGTTTCATAAGCGCATTTGTAGATTCAATGAGTCTGGTACGAAGTGGAAAACTACTGGTCGCTCTTGGAAATGCCCATATCGTGTGTAAGATTATTTTCCATAAAAGTGTAGTTTTTATATTACCAGAATCCTTGGCTAGACTAAAATAAAAATGTATTGACTTAGGGCAAAGTAAACTATACAGACCAACTTGATGGCACAATCTATGAAGACTTATCGTTTCATGAAAAAATTTAAGTTATTTTAATATTTTATGAAAATTGTAACATATTCCAAAAATATAATAAAAGCGCATAATATGCCAATTTAAAAAAATAGGGAAATTATATAAAGATGCAGCTAAGCGAGAGCTACAAAAACCATTTAACGAGAAAATATTTTATGTCGCTTCTATTTACCCTTAACAATAATTACGGAGTAAGCATAACATGAATTCTTTTTAATTTACAGTACAGGAAGATACTGGAAGGTTCCTACGATTTACAGGCATACGTCACATGACGGAGCTTATAAGACAGAATCTTTGATTCCATTTAGTCCTTTCCTTTTAAGCAGTTTTTCTAAAAATGAGATATGAGCATTCAGGCATTGATTTTTGTTTCAGTTCCGTTTTGGTATCCTATGAACTTTGTGGACACTGACTACAGCACTTATGTTATAAAGTACTACTGCCAACAGCTAGGAATTTTTAATATGCGTAAGTAAACTTGAAAATGCTCATGACTCAAATTCTGCTTTGTCTTTAATACTATGATTTATAATAGAGTCAAGGTTCGCTTCAAAACAGCACCCAACATAATACAGTTAATGTGAATATTGCATCTCATAATACAATAAACTATAACCGCTTTTATACGTTTGCCGTAAAATCTTATCTGGTCATCAGCAGTACTCTAACTGTACCCCGTATAACACCTTTGTAAAACTTAGGAACAGTAAGTCTTCCTATAACGTATTGTCTACCATACGACATTTCAATGGGCATGCACGAACGACAGAATCTTTTCATTATCCTGTTTTTATGATTCGAACCCCAATCGTTTTTGCTCCAAGACTTTATGGTTTTTCTACTTTCTAGCTGAAATCGCTTACCTACTTCCAGAATCACTGTGTATATTACTACAACAATTGGAAACCCAAAAATCAATGGTAGTTTTACTGGAATTTTCAAGTGATACCAGTAACGTATCAAAACAAAGCTAAAGTATGTAAACATTATGTCGAAAAATATACTGCAACACATTAAATACAACCCGCAGTTACTTCCAATCATTACACTAGCGTGAACAATTTGAATTGTTCTATAATAAGTTTGAACTGATGTAAAAATACGAAAGTCATGATTACACATATACTGACATCTTCCTAAGCGGAGTTCATGTACCACCATTAAATGCAAATAAAATAAATAAATAAGAAATATTACAATCACCACGGAACAACCTGAACACACTGCAGCATACACTCGGGTATGAAAAAGTGTTACAAACAGCCTTAATGGAAAGCTAAAATAGGAGCTTGGAATTAATGCTCCAAGAAAAATCATACTTTGCGGATAAAGTGCACCAAACGTAACACAAAAAACGTACATTCCAGAAAAACAAATCATTGTAAAAATTACGGACATGTAAAGGAGAAAGAACTTGCCATTTGTATAAACTCGTGTAGATTTTGGAACGTACATACCTGTAATAAAAGGTGGGTTTAAATATAAAATTTTCTGTTCGAAAATACATTATTTATGATTACCTTCAACGTTTAGCAGAAATCTAAGTGCATTGTTAAAGATAGAAATCTCTTTCCAAAATATAACACAAACAGAAGAAACTGCCAAATTTCCAACATAGCCAAGCCAATAGGCTACTGTAATGTGAAGTGTATTCATATCGTGTTTTATCCATGCTTTTAGAATAATTAGTAGGGACAAAGTTGCCCAAATTGTGGAGAATACAAAATTCAAATGCATCCGTTTTACAAGCGCCCTATCTGCAAACATGTTCAAGGTGATTGGGTTCACTCGAAAGGCACAGGCAGCAGTAAGCCTACCAACTTTGAAACAAAAGTAGGATGCTTTCAATAATTGCTTCGAGAGCATTTTAATTGTGCTGTATTAGATGTTGATTCAATTAAGTTTAGTAAGTTAAGCTGATTGGTTGTGGATGTCTAGTACTATGTCTGACAGTGAAGAGACAATCGTAGTAAAAGATTTTTAGTGTGTAATTTATAACCGGTCTAATTTACAAAAAGCCTCAATATGTTTTAGCATGTCCTGCTACCAACAGTTATGGGCTTCTAAATGTGGCTAAAACTAGATTTATCGAGTGCAAATTTTTGAAGTGCTTGTATATTTGCAACCTGGCGTGGACAAGCAATACGTTTTTAACTTTATTTGTCATTGAAAAGAGTTAAAAAGGTGCCATTTCAGGAAGGTTCAAGTTCTATTAATACATCAGAAAACAACATCGTATTTATATTTGCAAACCGCTTAATGTTTAATCAAAGACATTAAAATGTTTCATTGAATCCTTAAATACTATACTATGAAACGTTTCACAGAAATTACTGAAGTATATTTACATGTGTTCTGTGTTATAAAGCAATTTTGCGGAAAATGACGAAATAAGCATTAACCTTATTTATCTGGAAATCAACATATCGGCCTTTATCATAAAAACAACACGAGCATTGATGCAAAATTGTTTGATTACAAAGCTTTTTGATTATTCGTGAAAATATATTAAATATAGTAGTTAGATGGTTTAGAATAAACAAAAGGCATATTAAATCTTTTTTCTTGAATGTTAGAGTTTATTTCAACGTTTGACTGGAAAGCCGTATAAAAAGTGTGAATCTTTCAGACTAGTTATACGCTTCACTAAACATTTATCATCCCACCTGTTGTGGCTAAATTATATGTACTATAATATGTACACGTGGAGGAAACAAAAGGAGTTTGAATAAAAGTTCAAAACATGTTTACAGGAAACTTCGCAGTAGCAATACTAAACCTGCAGAACCTTCCAGTAGATATGTTGCAATGCATACAAATAGAGCAATGCACATTTAAAAAGGCCGGACATGATGAATTTGTTAATAATAGTTTCAATTGAAGATTAGTCGTTGGATTACTTGCACGCAATAAACACAAGTCAAGATGTTTTCCAAAATGGTGACACTCGTGCCACTGATCCTAGTGATCATAGCGGTGTTTCATAAAGCCTACTCTATAGACTTAGAAAGTGCAAAGGAGAGCTCCTGTTTCAAAATTAGGGAAACTGTCGCTGCTAATCTGACCTGGGTAAGGTGATAATTTCATGGTATTTTGTATTTTACTCAAATCAGTTATACTTATGTTTTCTTGCAATTATGCAGCTTACGAACCAAAAAGTGTGGTACTTCACCGTTTCAAGCAAATACGATCTGTACCACACTTGCGTGGATTTGACCGGCAAAGATCCAAAGGATATTTCTGAAGATGAGATTTTTAACGAAAGCTGCGTAACTATGAAATTCGGTGGAAGCGAGTTCACCACAAAAGGCTTCGGGGATAAAAGGCTGAATTTTAATGTTAAGCCAATCAGAGGATTAGAAGAGTTTGAGTTTACTTCTGTTAATCCCGAAGGTAAAAACAAATTAACAAGTACTATTACATCATATTTGTTTTATTGATAGAGTAATTTCTTATTTGAATTTTGAATGTAGGAGCTAAGATGAATGAAGGGCATTGCTACATGACTCTAACAGATAACAAAACGTTCATGTTTCTGGCTTGCTGCATGGCTGAAGGTGAAATGACTTGGGGTGCTCCCAGCACTGTTAAGCAGCATTCGGAAAAAACAAAGAAATTGATATATGATCACGCCGAGTCGCTCGGGTTCAAGAAGAAATACTTTAATGAGTTCCGTTATAACAATTGCAAAGAGGATTTATAAAAACAAATCAAAACGTGTTTTGGAAAAAGTACAGTAGGTTAGTAAAAACTATTGAATTCATACTTTGGATTGTGACAGTGACAATACTGTATCCGAGCATTTTTTGCGGATTTGCGATTCATAATCACAAAAACTATTTCTATTCTAACACGGTAAAATTAAGAAACATCTACACATCTTCTTCAAACTGGCGCATCTTCCTTTTATTAAAGAAAACTGGAGTTGAAAATGACAAAGTGTAATAAATCATTTTTTATTATGGACAAATAGTGCAAACGTAACTGCTGATGACTTTATTAAACAATAAAGTTCTTGCGCGTTAATTTTACCTTTAAAATTGGCATGCTTAAAAAGCCGTTAAAATTACCTTTATGATGCATTGCAATAGTATCGCTTAAAGTGGAGAATGTCCCATTGATGAACAGAAAGGATAAAGAAGACCCAACTATTGGGATTTAGCTGGTATAATTATAAGCCTTTTGGATGAGGTGATCCATAAAATTATTCCCATTATGCTATGCGCTCCTGATGAGGGTTCTGGAATAAGTGCCGGAAGGCAGAGCAATATATAACATTCACGCTTTGTTTCCCTGTTATCATGTTTTAAAAATAATAATATATTGTATTATTGACGTATATTGCTAAACAGTTACTTGCAAGTTTTATGAAACACTAAAATTGCTGCTCGTGTCAGGGTCAATTATTATAAAATTTGCACCCTGTAGTTGTACAATGGTGTAGCACATTACAAATTCATATAACATATTAATGTCTTGTGTTGGCGCATTGCTTACAACATAGCACATAACATGGTTAATTGTCATTAGGTGTGAGAATTTTAAAACATATGTTCCTTTTTAGGCATAACAAAATAAGGAAAAACTTAAATGAACACAAGCTCAGAAAATGATTTCTAGAAACTTTGGTTTTAGTAATTGCAAAACATTTCATGTAGAATCTTTCAGTAATTATATTTGAATGTATACCTGGTGAACAATCGGCGTATCTAAAGAACGGCTTTGGATGTACTCGTCGTAAATAATTTCAGTTTAGGATTAGCCGTTCAATAACTAGCAATCAAGGAAAACAAGTCAAAATGCTTCGCAAAATTTTGGCACTCGTACAACTGATCTTAGCGTTGTTTTGTAATGCCAATGCTATTGATTTTGACAGCACCAAAGAAAGCTCCTGTTTCAACATTAACAAAACTGTTCCTGTAAATCTGACCTGGGTAAGTTTATACCGTTTTCTCTGACAAGACTCTACTTTAATCGTTTACTATGCATGTTTTCTTGATTAGGTCACTAGCAAAAAACTTTGGTTTTCACCTCTGTTGAGCCGCCGGGATCTGTACCAAACGAGTGTTGACATAACAGGCAAAAGTCCAAAGAATATTAGTGAACATGAGGTCTACTACAAAAGCTGTATAAGAATTTATACGACAGTTGATGAAAACATGCTCATTACAGAAGGCTTTGGGGGCCAAAGGATCTATCTTTTTTCAATTCCAATGAATGGATTATCAGATATTCAGCTTGAGGTTTCTGCTGATACTAATGGTTATATAAACAAGCAATTATTATATATAAAACTATAACGGTTTTATTTCCAGTTTATAACAAGTTGTAATTTATGTTTTGAATACAGGACCTAAGAAGAAAGGAGCACGTTGCTATATAACTCTAACAAATAACAAAACGTTCACGTTTCATGCTTGCTGCTGGCCCGATGGTCAAATGACTTGGAGCGTAGCAAGTACTGCTAAGGAACTACCAGAAGAAACCAAAAGCTTAATACATGATCACGCGGAGTCTCTTGGATTTAAAAGATATTACTTTACTGAGTTATGGTATAACAGTTGTAAAGAAGATTGAAACGGAAAACATGATGGTTAACACTGAACTTAGAAAGAACATACGACAGATTATTAAAATCTATTTGTGCATATTGATACAAGTTAAGGATGTAATTTGAAAAACACAATGCTTAACTTACTATCAGACACAATAATTTTCTGTCGAATTATGCTGTTTATTGTGACAGTAGTTTGAGTATTTTGTTTTGCATAATTGAGCATCATGACAGTTATTTATTTTAGTAATTTTTACACAAATTGATTACACTTGAGCTGAACATATATGCAGAAATGTTACTCCATAAGGTAATGAGGCGATATCTGAAGAACGACAGCGCATATTTGATTCTGCATACAAACTATGGAGAATTCTGCTTAATGACGGACGCCGAATGGCCGGATGTAGGTATGCTACGAGTTCTGCACGTCATACTATACATTTATACGTTATTTCAGTGAATTTCATCTTATATATATATATGCCTTCTTTTTTCTGCAGCTTGATTTTGCTTGGTATATTTTATATTCGTATTTTGAAGATGTTTGCATTATATAATGATGACATTCATATTCCATTCCCTTTTTGCTACAATTTTGGAAATAGCCTTTTGATGAAAATGAAACCATGGAAAAGCAATTAATATTGTGATACAAAAGAGGTCGACTTGGAAGTTAGGGGCGGATTTTAATCCGTCCAGCCTCACATGTGCTTCTTTCAAATAGGACTGAATATTGCTTAAATAAATTATTTCGGTCACTCTGTTGTATAACGTCAGCAAGCCCTAAAACACCCACGTCTGTCATTGAAAGGCAAATATATTGATTGTATTCGAGCAATTTTATCCCTACTTTCTTCAGTAATAATTTATTGTCCATTTGTATTAACATATTTGTAGATAAAGACAAATAAATTTACCATTATTATATTACAAATTTATTACAATATTATATATATTATTTATTAAGTCGTAAATATGTTTTGCTGTGGCAATTACAAATTCAGCAAATAACAATAATTATTATTATTACAGTAATATTTGATATACAGAGATCTTTATTAATATATATAATAACACTTAGAAGAATTAAACGCAATGGACTCATACAAATTCTTTAAAACTCAAAGCGTTATGTGATTTAGTATTATTGTATAATCTGGCCAAACTAATTTAATAGCAATAAGTTTGCCGTGTACTGAATCACAAATAGCTTAATTACTACTGGAGTTTGAGGTTCTACAAATTTGTAGGAACCAATATAAACTCTCATTGTTGGAACACTTTTAAACAATTTGCGAGTCCAAATTTGCTTTCTACAAGCACTTTGCTTCCTAAAATCACTTTTCATTTTTACTGAAGCAGCATAAACATTTCCAAGATTGCCGTAAACTACCAAGATAGTAATGCACACCGCAACAACTGTCCAAGTCAGAGCAACAAAAATGATTGTCTGTTGTTTTGAACCTTCTCCAAGCTTAAACATCTTTATTGCCAACAATAGCAAACTAATTTGAACCAGAACTCCGCCCAGAACAAGAGGAGCAAGTATGAACATGGAGCACACGTCTTTAAAATTCAGCAGTAGTAATTGTATTTCTCTCAAACGCAACCCAAAACTGTCCGCCGGTTGCTGAGCCTTCCATATTTGGTCGGTACTATGAAAGCAAAAACAAATAAACTTTAGAAGATTTGTTAAAAATTTAATGATATATTCAAACTTACAAGGCTATGGCTTTGATGTATGAACACAGACAAAATCCTTTGATAGTGACCAGACTATTCATAAAGACTCCAATGCTGGTGGTATGAATCCAAAATACGTAGCTAATTACTGCAATGCAAAGCCGAGCAACTACTTCTTCTGCGTTATTCCAATTATTTTCGGGAAGCAATCCGTTATACCCATTACATTGTGGTACAATCCAAAATCCATTGTAAGCCGGAAAGCAGGGGTTAATTAGCACATTTATGGCAAACAATACGAGAATATGAACAGTTAGAGGTATGCATCTACAAGCCAATCGGAGGAATGTGCCAGATTTTGATTTTGCTCTAGGTGCAAACCTGTCAATTTCTAAAACATAAATTCAAATTTAGAAAAGTTTACTAATTTAAATTTAATATTTACGTTTTTACACACCTCTGCGGTGACGTTCTTCAAATTCTTTCATGGCCTTTAACAGTGCCACAATCAAGTCAGGTTTGGTAACGGTTTCATAATATGACGGCAAAGTTATGATAATGTTTCCAGTGAAAAACACGGAAAACGCTGTCACAATTTTGTCATTTGAATTCCAAAACCACGCGATTTGAAATGATTGCACAACTCCACACGCAAATAGTACCCAAAATACTAACTTTTGTCTCATATTAGACCTATTCTTCAAAGTAAGTATGTTTTGATCTTTGTTCCATTGAAAAGGTAGTATTTTATACGCGTCTGCAATTTTTGTAATTCTGAAGCATACATCCAGCAACTTTCCTTCAGTAAGCTCCATTTTCAAATAAGCTAACTATTTATGTTACCAAAGCTTAGCACAAACTTAAAAAAGACACGTGAAGAGCTGAGGTCTAAAACTGGAAAATTGATTAAAATGTCAAAAAGAAAGTTTCGACCTTTTGAATGTACCAGTTGGTCAGTAAAAGCAATTTAAAACTAAATGTTTATTGTGATCTTATCATTCATCTTTTCAACTTTCAGAAAATAGATTACCACTTATTCAAGTACGAGAAAAAGGCGTACCAAGAGCAATTTAGGACACACCTTTATTGTAAAACCTATGAAGAGGACCTGTGGTCGGATCGAAACGTCGGGTCGATTTTACTAATAAAATTGTTTCAAGCACTCGTTGTAACTAATTTTTTTTACTACAAAACCTAGAATTAATTTCATTACGGATTACGAATTGGTAAAAGAAATAAAATGTTACAGTACTAAAGCTGTGGTAAGGTATATTTGTAAAACCAACAAATAAGTAACTAACTATTTTAACTGTACTTTTGCAGCTACTTGCCACATTTTTGGTACTGTTGCTACCTTGGTAGAAGGTGTATCTTAAATTTGTTCTCCTCATATGCAGTATTTGAAACGGCATTAGGTAACATTTTATTTGGTGGTCCTCACTTTTACCACAAGAAACACAGTCCGTTGTATGATAAACCTAATTAACGCTGCCGCCCTTTGTCGATCCATTTTGTGAAACCTACCAACTCCTAATGCAATTGTCGGACAACTACGAAAGAAGGCTCTGGACCATTTGCAGTGATTCCATGCTCTCACCTTTTGTAAGACTCGTGTCGAATATAAAATAGGGTGGCTTCCAAGATCCAAGATGATGCAGCCAAATGACAAAATCAGTACTATTGAACATAACAAGCATGCTTTTAACAAGAGCGTAAACCGATCTCCAAATGCCAGTATTGGAAAAAGAGCAGCTATTCCTTGAATAGCACTAAAGAAATGCAAAGCAGGCCACAGTATCCCTTGAAAGCATTGGTCAACCAGTATGGTCGATACTTGAACTTTACGGTACAGAAGTCCAATTTGGTAACGTATGCTGCATGTTGCGGAAGATTTGAATATTTGCACAACAAGTCTGAAAAATAAAGAATAGCATTCTATAGTAGCAGTCATGCTAAAGTGAAATAAAATGAAATTGTTTTTAGAACCTAAGAAATTTGAAGCTGCACAGAGTTTCATTAAGAGCCAGAATTGATACAGAGATCATACAAGCACATACACTGCCAAATATGGCTAGAGTTAGTATGTGAACGCATTCGACAAATAATCTGATAATGTAATGCATTGAATGATTTTGACATGCAGAAAAAATAAAACACCAATTCCCGATATCTCTGTAATGTAAGCGCACTACATATATGAAAACTGGGAAGACGAACAAAAATACTAGTATTATAGCAAATGACGCTGTCATAGCAAATAGCAATATAAAATTATTTTTAAACGACTGGGCGACAAAAGGCACAAGAATTTTTGGTTTGATATTTTTTTGAAAACAGTTGAACAGATGACAGAACTCTTTTGCTTTAAGTTGAAATGCAAGAATACAAGTTGCCGCACCAAGCTTGCAACTTAAGATAAAGCTGTGAACAAATATTAAATACAACTCTGCTTTGACCATAATGTAGCAATAAATTTCCAGCGCACTTTGAAAAACTGAGCAAATTACAAGTAAGGCAAACAAAATTTTTCTTATGGTGCTGATAGGAATCACCTTGAATTGGAAAAATCTTCGATTCCATTGACGGTTAAATACCAGACAAATTTTTATGGGAACAATAGAGAAAATTATGTTCCCAAGCGAAAACACAATTTGTAGGTGTTGCAAATCAGCTAGAGAAAGCATTTTGGAATTAGTTAACCTATCCTATGGACCCAGCAGCCAGACCTACGGCTTGTGTTACAATTTTACAAACTGGTAAATTTCAAGTTCAGCGTTGGAATAATAATATGGTTTTGGATAAATATAATAGCATGATTGGAAATGGATAACACGTCTGTGAAATTAGACCTCTTAATTAAAATGTTTTTCAAGTGTTGTTATTCAGAAAGGACCATGCAACCTAAGGGGGAAAATGGATCCGAATTTTCAGTAGATATCTATGGAACTCTAAAAGCTTCACAAATTTTCTATTTCAGGATACATGCATGCATACATCAAAACTTGGAAGGGCTGAATCCTCAAGAGCAGCTTAAGTGTGAGCTGGATTTTAATTTCTTTGCACAAGTTTGGTTTTAAATGTTGATAGCATTTCTTTAAGCTTGTTTTCTGGAGATTATACTGCGAAGCTAAACTTGTATCTATGATATAAATTATATAGGTATTGGCCATAGACCAAGCCATAGTTTTGCATTTTGGAAGACATTACTTTGGGTGAACGGAAAACTTTATTTTTTTGACTTATCGAGGTCCAATAGAATCTGCAACAAATTTGGAAGTCCAGGTTTTGTTACTAGGGCTGCATGGTTCTTTCTTTTGCGTATGTTGGATTACATTCTATCATACATTTATTAGGGAATGTATTTTAGTGCCCTGTCCTTTGATTTTCATGTAACGATATGTAACCGGCATTTACGTCACACTTTATTTACGTTCATAGGCAATCAATAATGTACGCGTACGCCAACAGTATATTAGTATCATGTTAGGTATTAACATTCATAGTAAACCAATAAAAGTTGCTCGCTGCTATGGTCGGACACATAATATTTTTTTAGAATTCTGAAACATAGCTGCGATAAGTTAAAGAACCGTGATATTTGCACATTGCCATAGAAGTATATTACAATCAATATACTAGCTTTTCAGAAACTTTTATAATTCCGAAGTTCGATTAGAACATGCAAGAGTTTGAAGAACCCTAATTCTTTGCACACTAACATAGAAGTATATTACAAGCAATATACCACCTTTTAATAACTCTTCCCAAGTTCGAAAAATTCTTGCCAGAAATTGCAAAGAGCCACTGAGTTTTTACTAAACAAATGCAAATACACAGTTAATATCTTGCAACTATTTGTTGCTTGGTGTAGAAAATAAAGTTGACGAATAGACGGACACACTACATCTAAAATAGCTCTTCTGCGAAGCAGCGAGCTTATAAAGGTCAACTACGGTTTCTGATAAACATTTTGTCTGTGATGTGCTATTTAAGGTTTACCTAATTGCGTCTTGTATTCAATTTGACATTTAAGCTCTACATATTAAAATGTTTCTCCATATTTTGTAGCACATGCGAGATAACCTGTTTCATGTAAAGCCGATGAAATTGAAAGAGGTTTGGAAGTTCTGTCTGCAAAAACAGTTTAAATTAAAATCTTTTGTTTTTCACATATTGTCTAAGAAAAATTGGAAATGGCCCTTTAAGAGACAGTCTAGTTAGATATTAGATTCATGTTTAATCCCTACATTTAGGACAAAGCCAGTTGTTCTTGTTGTGAAACCATATTTGTACTCTTGTGTTATTATATTGGTCACACAATCAACATTTAACATTTCATGTAACTCCGTATTTGGAAGTCAAGCTGTTACTTGATGTCTTCTCACAGACATGTCTGTGATTTTGCAAACCTTGCGGTTTATTAATGTTCAGGATCGTAAGTTTATTCATGAAATGTTAAGAAAAATCTTATTTACAATGATGATTATTCAAAATTTGAAATAAAATATAATACATAACGTTAAGGAGTTGGTTCGAGCTCTGATTACGCTTAGAGATTGGGATTTGGAGACACAATTGCCTTTGATGTAAGTTTGCTGATGCTATGAGGTTAAAAGTTTTAAGGGAAATGTGTTTTTCTGAAGAAACATTTATAAAAAACATTTTTAAAAGGCATGTAATTTCTCTGCCGGATAGAATCTTCGGTTTCCCGGAAATTCTAGGCATACTCTCCGAAAAGTCAAAAATTAATCATAACTCTGCAGAAAAATGATTTTTTCCGGGAAATGAATTATTTTTGACATTTTATTCAAAATTAAGATTCTATTTACAATACAACCAATGTGATTATCAGTCTTTCTTCAATGCACTACTACGCTTCTTTGGACGACCTGGTCTACTTTTAGTACCTAATCCACCTGTCATCGTCTCAGATGTCATCTCGAATTTATTTTGTATAACAGCGAGAGCGACAACATACATGAAAAAATAAGACTCCAGAAACCAGAAGTACACTTGTACTCGAAGAGATATATATTTTTCAAATGAAATACGATGTACATGAAACTCGCTATCTACAAAATCACTTTTGTAGCACAAAAATGTTGTGATAAAATCTAGCACTGCAACTACTGCTATTTGCACATTAGTAATCAATCGTTTCACACCTTTTGGAAGTATGTCCTTTGTTCTCCAATGGAATATCTTCCACAGAAATTAATACTCCTTTCCACTTTAATCGTTTTGCAATGAGCTCTACACGCTCAAAACCTATATCAGAATCGGTATGACCCATCTTACTTGTGCTAGTTCTGACATCCAGTCAGGAACTGAAGTTTCTTTGCACAACAAAAATTTGCATCTAATATTTGGTGTGCTAATGACTGTTAAATTTAAAAAGAGATGACAAAAATAATACAGGTGGATTAGGTACTAAAAGTGGACCAGGTCGTCCAAAGAAGCGTAGTAGTGCATTGAAGAAAAACTGATAATCACATTGGTTGTATTGTAAATAGAATCTTAATTTTGAATAAAATGTCAAAAATAATTATTTCCCGGAAAAAATCATTTTTCTGCAGAGTGATGATTAATTTTTGACTTTTTGGAGAGTATGCCTAGAATTTCCGGGAAACCAAAGATTTTATCCTGACAAATAAAATATTGCCTTTTTAAAATTATGTCTAAGAAATCACGTATTTGAGCGTAATTCCTAAATGTAAGCAACTATAATATACAATTATGAAGCATGCGTTAGTTATTATGTAAACTGTTTGTTTCATCTTGCCTTGGTATACATCTTTTTGCACTAACAGCAACGACGAGTAAACCATTTTGTAATATTGGATACAAAAGTAATTATACTCTTTAAATTCAAAATTTGGATACTTAAGTAACTTGCTGTCTTTTCATAATAAACAATTTTCCTTGTTTTTAGAACACCCCACACACTTAAATTCCAATTAACCCTTTTTGAACCCCAAATAAAACAGTTATCATTTTGTTTAAATGCACACTTTCCCGCACTTTTCCGAAAAGATGCTAAACGTTTCATCAATGTTGCTAGTTATTTCAGGAAACTATTACTGCAATGGGTTACGTTTTTATTAGTCTACATATAAATTGGACAATTTTTCCAGGTACTTTGGATATACATGTTTGATTTAAATGATAAAGAACAGTGGTAAGAAAAGAAGTTTTCATTCAAGGTATTACTGTGCAAGAGACTAATTGATTCGGGAGTTGAACGTGAGAAGTTGGATGAGATTAGAAAAACATGGAATATACTTTGTCAAAAGAAATTTCATCCTTTCTCATCGTAAACCCTGATTAGCTTGTAACAGCTCCCAGCTTTGGAAACTAAAATGTTTGTGCATTGTCAATGCGCATGTATATTTAGACTACCTAATACTTAGTATGCTTGTCAAAAGCAATTCTTCAAAATCAAAACAATGAGAAACCAAGAAAAGTACCCATTTTACAGCAAGAAGAAAAGTTTATGCACAAAAGTAAATATAGGTATTAAAACAGGTACACCGAAACAGGCATAAAATTGCACGCACTCAATATACATAAATGCCTTATTGAATTTGACTTTTCTAAAAATATCTTTTAGTTTTACTAATACGCAAACTTAAACCCTTTCCTTACCACTTTAGCAGTCTTTCTATGCGTATTGGTCTTAGTGCTTCTAAATCGTTTCTTGTTGAGTGCTTCAACACCCACGCACAGCATGTAGATAAAAAGCATATACGTACTACATACAGTACGCTCATGAATAGTGTGCAATCAAGCAAATCAGTTGAAAACTTATTTTTAGTCTCAACTGTCAAACGCTTCAAAACTGATAATTTTGAGATTTAGTGCTAGCCGTTTTGGAAATAAGTGTAAATTTAGTACACAATTTGTAGATGCAAACATGCAAATTCCGGAACAATATCTCGAGGGCTCCACGCAAGGTAATATAACCAAACATTGATTTCCAGACTTACAAACTAGTAATAGCCAAATTGCATCCAGCTTTTAAATTTTTCTCTACTTACTCCCGTGCTTATCTGACCTGTCACCTTTTCTATCCCCAGTGTCCTCACCAACTCTCCACCCAGTACTTGTACAGATGTCTCGCTTTTCAACCTGGGTTCTAGGATTTGCAGCGCTTTCACAGATAATACCGGTCGCTTTAGGATCGGCGAATGAAACTGAAGTCAGGCAATTTCACTTTGCTGTTGCGCTGCACATTGTGGCCTCTTTTGTCAGTACTCTTGTAGTATTATGGAAGTGAGTTAAAATCTGAATTAACTTGTATTTTTTACTTTACATATGATTTTATATGATTGGTGCAATTGATATTATTGATATGGCATATTTATATGATTGATTGATTTTTTTACAACAAAAAAAATCATATGCCATAAAGAACTACGCTTGCTCCTAAATGTGTCAATTGTAAATTCTGTAATGTTTTAAAGCAATCCGAGATCGTATTCATTTACGCAAGCGTGCAAGCTTTGGTTCACCAGCTTTCTGTTTTTACCCGTAACGTTTGAGTTTGATTCCCGTAACGTAAAACCAGATTCAGATGAGCCAGTTTGGTTTAGAAATAACTTCTTCAACTTATTTGTGAATAAATTATGTACAAACCATAACTACAAACAACTAAAACTCAAACTAAACCAATCTTACGCTCGCATCTGTGTGTGCTTCTTCACGTACATTCCTTCAGCGTGTTTACACTCCCACTGGATATATCAGGAATGGGTTGGCGGGGAAGGTTTACATGTTTTGGGCGGTAAGTCAATTAAATTAAGATTAAAATATCCTTTCCTTCGTATTTTTAAATATACATTACTTTTGTAGTACTTAGAATCGTGTTTGTAGCAGCAAGTGTAATTGATGCGGCTGTAAGCGTTACAGCGTACGAGCAATACTGTTACGAACATTGGGTTTTACTGCATAATCTCGCCAAAACCAGGGCGTCATTGGAACTTGCAAAATTTAAGGTTTTGAGGATACTGCTGATGCAAATATTAACAATTGGTAAGTTCAACAAAATTTAAAAGTTCTTCTGTAACTTTACATGCGGTTCCATTTCACGCATTCAAAAATTTGTAACGCTAATTAGTGTAATAAGTGTAAACAATTAGATGCAGATGAAATAGTTTTCAAAATCTGCAATTTAACCCAATTCAAAATGGCTAAAACACTTTTTATTGAAATCAGTTTAACTCATGATAAAAATCAAAGCAAATTGCAGATGGAAGACCCATATATGTGCGTAAATGTATGTATTTAGTACATACTGTATACTGAAACTTTCAGTAAGGGTTTAATGGTTTAACAATTCTAATGGCAAGTTTTATTGTTTTATTCCTCAACAGGTCAATGGATCTACATGTCAAGTTTCTTCGCAGCTATCTCAACTATCTACGTAACAGTCTACGTCGCATCTAATTTCTTAAGTAACTATACGCTGCTTAAACTAATTCCAGAAATAGAACACCCTTTCGCGAATCCCCCTCACGGTTTCCATACCACGCCAAGCTACTGGACAGCTCGAATAATCAATACAATCTCCAGTGTCGGAACGCGATTGCACCAGCAAACATTATTCAAGGTTTTCTTTGAAGTAGGTGAATTATCAGTTCCTCGCACCATTGCTTTATTTGTCCATCAGTTCCATATTGGAATTCTATGTTTCATGTATCTAAGTTACTATTTTTGTGAGTGCATGAGCTCAACGTCTCTCCTTCTCGGATTAATAGTGCATTTCTGTATTTATTTAACGTTTCTAATTGACGTTGTGCCACTTTTGCTAAGGTTGATTAAATTAGAATTTGAGGCTGATGATCTGTTAAAAGATGGCTTCACATATGTTGACCATTTTCCGTTGATACACGGGTGCGCCTTTTACAACGTTATTTATGAACACGCGTTTGACGGTGTGAACGATCTGGTGGCGATACGGACGCTTATGGTCGTTAGCTTGTATATCAGAAATGAGTTTTATAAACATTCTGGTTTGTTATTGAATGATCGTGAGCTAAATTCTACAGAGTTAAGAGATCACCTCATTGTTCATCCGCTATTAGAGACAAACTTTAATAGTGTTGGGGAATTGGTTCATGAGGTTGGTGAGATCAGGAACAGGAAATTGGCCGAAAAGTATCCTCTGGTAAACGAGTTTGATGACTTTTTGGGAATAATTCTTAATGGTGATGACGAAATCCAGAAGGTTAGGGATTTGAAGCTGTTCTACTGGTTCTATCGGAATATTCATGCGTATGTGTCGCATTTGGATAGTGACAACATATTGAGAATAGCTGAAGTAATGGGGATTACGGCTTCGAGAAAGGATTTGTTTTTCTAAGAATTATGTAAACTGTGTCGTTTTAATTATGCATAGCTTTCCACTTTATAAAACCAATTGAAGTTTTTAATTAAAATATCAGACTTCTCAAATTTTAATGAGTAATGTTTTTTACCATTACTTCAGAATTCAAAAAGAAATTGTTGTCTGTAAAATCTTATGTTTGAAATTTGAGGCTTTGAAATTGTTCATTGTAATAAGCACTTAAGGAACATTTGGAATAATTTATTGAATATGATTATTGCTGCTGAAATTCAATTGTTAAATACGTGAAAATTGTTGTCGTTCAGGTATAATATGTATTTTGTACAAACAAAAATGAATTAGGTACAAATAATCTTAGTAATTTTGTATGAATATTGTTATGATTATGATATGGTGAATTGTATGTAAAAAATGTATTATATTGTTTTCCTAATTGTAAATTTAAATCAACACCAAATTATTACCATTTATTGCATGATTATTGTATGATAAAACAAAGTCTTTAAACATAATCTATTAAATTGCTTAAAATGGTCCGGCATTAACATTGCCTTCTCACGGTTAAGCTCAATTTACATAGCGAAAAACTGGAACTTCTGGTTCCCTGGCATTTCAACAAATTTTCGGAGAAGTGAGCGCCTAATGCAAAATGTACGAATGTGAATGTTTATCTCAATCACCCACTGCATCGAATTCCTTGAAATGCATGGTCGCATGTTCTTAGACTTTATTCCACAACCACAGTTCTTTAACTCAAATTAGGAGATTTAAAATGATTGACCATAAAATATTTGTGCTTACATTTAAACATTTGTTTGAAAGTTTTGTACATTGAAATATTTTTCATAGGCAGTGAACGTGATCATTTCTTTTTGCCATCATACGATTTAATTTTTATTTGCGTGCGCAGACATAATGAGCTTTGAAAAAATCATTATCGAACGGGAATATATCAGCAAAGTAGTTAGAGCTTTAGTCATTTACTCGACATTATTATGGCAAAATATTCATTAAGTTTTTACTAAAAAGAAATAATTACACCAGGCCTAGCTTTAGCGTGCTAGCATAATTAAAATCTTTTGTGACACGGATCCTAATTACCATACAATAATTTCCTGCAGCCACCCAGCTAAGGTATTGGAAATTTTACTGAATTTCCGGCGATAAAAAAATCAACATATTGATTTCCGTTTGGTTTTTCTTCTAGTATATTCATATAACATTTAGACAGAGAATATCATAGCACTACTAAGCACGTTATTGACCTTATACAACTTGAACACGTCAGCCCAATATAAAATCACCACACTGGCTCCACTTTTATTATAAATTCTTCTAAAATAAAAAAAGGTATTGGTATACCGTAATTTCTTGAACTCTTTGCAAAATAAACTTAGAACTTAATTCTATCGAGAAAAATGTTTGAGGTTCTAGAAATGAGTTTTCAAAAAGTTATCACACCTTTTATTATTCTTTTCGAATTGTTTGTTGAAGCTTTCACCGAAACTAGGGGTTTAGCACAAGTAATCTCAAACGGAGACTTTCATTACGATGGATACATCAAACCAACTGCTAAAGATTTGGAAAACATTAGACGTGTACAAATTCAGGTGGATAAAATAATTTTTCCATCACTAGAAGATAATTCGTTTATCGTAATAGATAACATTTTCAACACTGACTTTGTATCGACCAAATTTTCTATTTCAACTAGACGATACACTCTTGGATTATTAAGACCGAATGAAAGCAATACAACTACAGATATTTTTACAATTCCAAACAGAAACTTTACACATTATTATGAGAATTCAACGCAAAAAGCTACTAAGATGAATTGCCCACTGAGTAGGTTCAACGAAGGGATAAATTTGGAGAATGTTCAGAATAACTTTTGTATTCAGTGGAGCTATTTAGCACTTACATCAAATATTAAACCGTGGTCGCGTAGGTTAATAATTCTATTACACCTTCCAATCAAGGAACTGAAACCAGATTTTTCTTTTTATGGTTCACCATACCCAGTTATATTTAACTACCAAGGTGCAAAGTTATCTCTGATACCGCCTTCGAAATCAACAATTATATTCATGGTATATCATGACAATACAATTCGAACACAATTTCAACTACAAGCTTTTGACGCAGGTCTACAACAAGATGTTGACGTTACTACAGTTAAATCAAGCACAACTGCTTTGGTGTTTCTGATAGAATTTGAAACAACCTCAAGAGGTGGTAGCGTAGGGATCTCCAATTCGATTGTAGAATGGAAACATTATCCATTGTGCGATGCATCTTTACGACAAAGAACAACAAATATTTGGAAAATCAGAGTTGATCAAGTTGTATTGTCTGACCTAGACAGTGGCTCAATTTGCCAGGAAACAATCAACAAGCTTTATATTCAGATCCCGCTTTGGTCCCCAGTATACGGTGACCACTTTCTGCAGTGCGCAAGTGAGATGAACAAACAAACCAAATTCAACATACCTTACGAGAGAATGACAGATAGACTTGTTCATGTATATACTTTGGAGTGGAAATATATTTTTAAAAACTATACATATTTTTCGGATATAATTTCAGCCGCATTTGCTTGCGACAATGGAAATGTCATGAAATTCAACCGGATAGGCCGCCAGGAAATACCTTTTAAGTTTGAGGCTGCATTCTTGCATAACACGTTTTCAAAAGCTTATAGCTATATGTTAAGTGTGGAGGACAAAGTTCACGAACTAAGATTTGTTAGTTGTGGTGAAAGCAAGCTAAGCGGTATATCTTTCAAACATTTCACAAGTTCATTTGAAAAAGAGATCTGGTATGCAATCTTGATTACAACAGAAATTATTGTACTCCTTTTGTGTGTATATGGCCACTGCTCAGCCATTAGTTTACTTAGATATCTGCAAAATAATTTGGAAGTATTTACAGTGCTCCTAGGCCAGCCGAGTAACATGACAGTAACTAAACATACAATTTTGAAAATTATTCTAGAAATAATTTCACTTGCTGCTCTGGTTTTGCAGAATGCGTACAAAATGGATAACGTATATAAAATTACTTTGGGTAAAAGTAGAGTTCCTTACCAAAGATTTGAACAACTTCAAACAAACAACTTTTCTGTTTATGCCCGAGTTTCCGGAATTTACATGTATAAAATACCAAACAACAACACTAGAATTGAAGATGTAAAATTTGGTTCCTATATACATGGAGTCTGGTACACGGTTTATGTTATAAGTGACCTAAGTTTTATTCAAGAATATAACCAATACGTAACAGACATTGAAGAGAATCTTCTTAACAATTCAAGGCTTCATCCTATATCTAGAAATAAAATTAAAAATCTGACAACGGGACTAGTAAATAGTAAGAATATACGTTCACAAGAGACCAATCAGCTGCAAAATGAAATCTTGAGAATAGATGAGCTTCAGTTATTTCGGGCTTTAAGAAAATGCAACAAAACTGCAATAATTCTTCCAACATATTTAGCTCATCAATTTGCACGAAAGGTAGAAAACTTGGAACAAGGACATAATAAGCCAGTTGATGTTGGCATAGAGAAGTATCTACATTACTATCAAATATTTCTTGTTACTGGACTTGTGCCGCCGGTATTATCAAATAGAATTCGGCATTTTAAAGCTGCACATATATTTGAGTGGTGGCAAGATTTTTTACTTTCTGGCTCAAAATATGAACCAAAGGTGAACAAAGGTTTTAAGGCACCAAAAATGAGTGGTAACACGCTTGTAATATTTCTGGTTTTTCTGTTAGGACTTGCCATTTCTTGTGTTTTGTTTGTCCTTGAAAATCGTACAGTAGTCGGTATTACTTTGTTTCAACCTTTAACTACTTGTTGTCAAACTATTGTCAATTTTGCAAATATTTTGTTTGAAAAATGCCAAATCAAGTAGACAAAGTGAAGGAAAAAAGTCTTTAGTTATCTCTGACTGCCCCTGCCATGAAAATCTTGATGTGGTCGACATTCAGAAGAAAATAAAATGCAACTAACCAGGTATACTATTTACTTTTTACTAACTTTTTTATTACTACTTTATAATCTTTATTATTAGTAATGTTTCGATACTAATTACCAACAAGTCAAATGCAAATTTATGTAACCACAAAAAACAAGCATATAATAAAACTTACTGTTCCTAATCAGATTCATTACTTGAAAAGTTTGCTTCACTGTCGTCGTTATTAGAAGAATCTTCCTCATTGTCACTATTCACAGAGCGTTCTTCATTGCCACCAACATGCTTTTGATTAAAGAGAAAATTTGAATGCGCTTTGTATTGACAACATATCCAATTGCCATTGTGGTTTGGGTTGGCGTTGTAGTTTCGACAAATATGCACACTCTGAATCTGTGCCCTTAAAGCCTTTTCTGCTTTCTTTGATACCTACAAATAATGAAAGAATGCAACTCAGAACTTCAAAGCCCGTTTTCTGCATGATTCAAAATATAATTGTGTTCATACTAAGGGTGAAACGCAAATTTTTAAATATGTCAATTCCTGCATCTTGAGAAATCCCTGGTAGATTGAATCATCAGTAAGCCTGCTTGTATTACATTCCGTAAAATAACTGAAACGTGTTAAATCTGCGAAAAATCACTTGGACTATTAAAATATTTCCAATTTAAATCTGAAAACGAATTTCATATACTTACTCTTCAGGTCAACCAGCGTTTCAGTGGACAAATCTTTCCCCAATTCTCCAGTCACGTTTCCATCCAAAATGTAGGATCCAAACAAACAATCCAGTTTCTCAAGATTTGGCCAATTTTTGCACACCACAGGAAAAGTGAACACATTTAAAACAGCCTTAAGTGTTTTCAAATTCGGCATCCATTCCGCCAGAGTAGAAAAGCTTTCAGGAGAAAGTGGACAGTTAACTTGAAAATATTCAAGCTTTTCTAGTACACCTTCCTCCGCCAGATTTCCCCGCTCTTGCGTCATTTTTACAATGTCATACGATATGGGAAACATTCTTTTTGCAGCATAATAACGTTCATGCAGTTCTGGAAGGGTTTTGAATTGCTTTTCAAAATTGTACAAATCCATATGAAGCAACTTTAGATTTGGCATATTCCAAAGAAAACTCAAATTCCCCACAGCATTTCCCCAAAGACGAAGCTCACTCAACATCGGAAACTGAACCCTGCCAAATGGACAAACTGGCGAGGCTGGTCTAGAACACGTTGTATATATTTCCAAAATGCGCAAAGTTGCGCAATGGTTTCCAAGAAAGGTTGGCAAGAATCTGGGCTCGTGTTCCTTGTACAAATAATCATCTTTGAAATTCACATTTAATGACAAGTGCTCCAAGTTGGTAAACTTGACATCATGAGTTCGTCTAGATATCATGGGACAATAGCCAATAGAAGTTTGCATAAGATCTAAGCGTCTCACGGATTTATTTTCAAACGGACTGTTGTCCCCCAAAGCTTCTTCGTTTGGAGAGACCACCAGAAGTAGAGCCATTGTATCGCAGTTTGATAGGCAAAGCTCCTATTTTGCAAAAATGGTCATATTATTATTGAACTCACATTTCTCTACTTATGCTTCTAAAAGATTCTATATTTCAAAAAAGTATTTGCGTACTTGTAAATTCGGAAAGTTTGAAAGTCGGAATCCCCAAAACCTTGAACAATCCAAAGAAATCAATTTTGGATGCACTTGTTCCGCATTATAGTCACAAGGCCATTTTACATCGTGTCCATGAATACGCACATAATCCATTTCCAGTCTCTCCAGGTTTGACGTCATGTCAATCAAAAACTGTAGAAACTCAGTGGGGCTCTCGTTTTTACCAGTATCAAGATTCACATCCGACAATATCAAGTGCTTCATTTGGGGTCCCGCATTTCGCCAAAACATATTTGCTAATGTATTTTTCCTACAGTGACGCAGATCAATTTTGCGATCTTCCAGCTTGTAATTTCGATAAGGTATTTCCCTCAGTTTATACGGACTTTCTGGGTTTTGCAATTCGAAAAGGTAGATTGAAGCAGATATTATATTTGTGGATTTGGGCTCCATAATAGGTGGCTCCTCCCTAAGCAATTTTATGACAGCCGTGTTTCTCCAAATGGACAATGTTTCACTATGCCAGAGTTTGCAAACCCGGCGGATTCTCTTCCAATCGACAAATCTTGCCGAGGATTGTAAAAACTGAAAAATTTGCTGAAGTATCTACAATAAACAGCATTACAAATTGCAAAGTGAAGTTTCTTAAAAATAATCATTTTGGCAAGTAAAATAATTTTACCACTTGATTCTTCAAAGGATGCTCTGCTACAATAACCGCATCATTATCTTGGTTCTGCGCATTTTCCATTATAATTAGTTTAGCACTATTTTAAAATTTCACAAATGAATTAATTGGTTTCTTAAGAAAATTGTAACCAGTTGGTGTAAAATAAAAAACTGCTTTGCAAAAATAATGGTGTTTATCAGCTGGTTTGTCTTTGACGGTCAAAGTTTGACCTAAGCAAACCAGTTTAGCGTATCAGGCCAAGCAGACGGAGCAATGAAGCGATATACTTGTGTGTCTTATATGGTCCAAGCTATGAGATGATTACATTTATAACTAGATAAGCATATATGGGGCTGGGCAAGACTGAACAAGCATTTACTTAGAATGCTTACTACGTTTAATTGCGTGTAACATTTCATGGTATGCAATCTTGTGCACACGTAAAAATTTCCATGTCCAGTTACATGTAGAACCTGGAGACAAACATTTCGAATGGAAATTCCATCTGTATGTGCTTATTTTTTCTTGAGTACAGTGATGCGAATAATGTGTATTTCGTCTTTCATTAAAATGCTAAATAACCCAAATATAGTAGAATTCAGCAGAAAGAAATTGTGATGCAATTTGCAAAAGCTACCGTGGATAAAACTCTGGCTTTCTCTTTTCTACAAGTTGCTAAATTTTGTCATATAGTATGCACCAACAATATATTAGTATAGTGGAGAAAACATAAGTTCCGTCGATATGCAATGGTAGATTAATATGTTATTACAATATTTTAAAACAAAACTACAATTAAAAACTTGAATGATTTGTTTACATAAAATTATTTAGCATATTTAATGTCCACCAACGCTTATGCACGAAAATACTGTTATAACCTAGGTATACAATTCAAATTAGAATTAAGGAAACGATTCACTATCCACAATCCCGTACATAGACAATTCGCATTCGTGTACTGTGTCTGTATATTCACAGACACAAAATATAAAAAGGACAAATTTTAAGGTATCTACACTTATATTATTTTAAGGCGTTATCATATTGATTTTTTGATGATATACGCAGACACACGAAAAACCTAATAGCGCAGAATTGGTTCGGCACAATAAGTATCGAAAATAGTTGATAGATTTTGGTTTAGGCTCTCCGCCAGTCTCTCCTCTAAAATGGCTTGTTGGAGCTTCCGTTATTTGTTTGTTAAAACTTGAATTCAAAAGCATGATTAAGGCCCCTACGTCGTCACATCTGCGATTTACAGTTATTATTACAAAGTAATTACTCAGGTTAAATACATAACTTTTGACTACTTGTTGGTGAAATCAGCAAAACGTTATTAATATAGCTAATGCATATGGAAGACGCAGGACACGAATCAGGTTATTAACTCTGTTTATTGATTTAAAGCCTTAGTTTTCTAGTTTTGTTTAGGTTCTTGTTCAAACTCAGATCTAAGTACTACAAATCTAGACTCAAACTTTTAGTTCTAGTTAAATAGCCTCCAAATATATTTCGACTGTTAAAGTTTTTTCCTGAGATCATGGCCAGACTTTTATTATTACTCAAATAAAATAAAACATGAGCGTGCTTCGTGCTCCTTCTAACAAACAATTTAACATGATTAGTATTTCTTTTGCCGAGTACACGCAAGCAGAATATCAACAGACTTGTAAGTACCTGTGAGCTGCTTGCTATTATATATAAGACTACAGAGCCAAATAAACACATTTCACACGTCAGCTTAAAACAAAAACACGCGACACTGAGGCCATTTGCTTAGAATTAGTAAAATATAATAACAACAAAACTTTAATACACTACTATTTCTTCGGCTGTTGCAAGTTAAATTTAAAACACTGAAATAAGCTTTCGAGATATCAAAGATGAGTTTTAAAAAAGTTATAACATTTTTCACTATATTTTGCGGGTTGTTTTTTGGAAATTTAATAGACGCAAAGGGTGTAGCCCAAGTTATCGCAAATGGTCAGTTTGATTTCAATGGATATATCAAATCTACCGCTGAACTTCCGCAATACGTTAGGCGTGTACAAATTCAGGTGGATAAAATAATTTTTCCATCACTAGAAAGTAACTCGTTTATTACAATAGATAACATCTTCAACGTTGACTTTGTATCCACCAAGTTTCCTGTTTCAAGTAGACGATACGTTCATGGAAAAGTTCGATGGAATAACAGCAAATACACTAAAACATACAAGCTCTTTACAGTTCCAGACAGAAGCTTCACACAATATTATAAAAATTCAAATCCCGTTAAGAAGGTGAATTGCCCACTAAATAGTATCAACGTAGGAATAAATTTGACACACACTCAAAAGTGTTTTTGTATTCAGTGGGACTACCTAAGACTTACATCAAAGATTAAACCGTGGTCGCGTAGGATAGTAATTTTATTACATCTTCCTATCAAGGAACAGGATCCAAATTTTTTGTATCATCATTCCCCATATCCATTCATATTTGACTATCGAGGATTAAAAGGTTATGACGATCTCGCCTTGCCACCGTCTTCAAAATCAACCATTATATTCATGATTTATCAGGACAATACGATTCGATCACAAGATAGACTACGAGCTTTATACATGGGTCTACAACAAGAACTGGACATGAATACTATAAAAAAAAGCTCGAATTGTTTACTGTTTTTAATAAAATTGAAAACCATTTTAAAAGTTGACACAAGCGGAGTCCTAAATTTAATTGTGGAGTGGACGCATCATCCGTTATGCTATGCATTTTTAGGTAGAGGAACAGTAAACAGTGTGATAGTAAACGTTGATCACGTTTTATTGGTTGACCTAGATGGTTCAGTTTGCCAGGAAAATACGAACAAACTTTTCATTGACGTCATATTATTCCAAAATGAGTACAGAGACCCTTTCTGGCAGTGTTCAAATCAGATGAACAAACGAATAAAAATCAACAAACCTAACGGGAAAATGACAGATGGGCTTGTTTATGCATATACTTTGGAGTGGAAATATGTTTTTAAAAACTATACATATTTTCCGAAAATGATTTTTAAAACATTTGCTTGTGACAATAACAACATCATACCACTCAAGCAATCTCACGAGAATATGCCTACTCTGTTCGTTCCCCTATCCTTTAACTACGAATTATCACAACCATATACTAGTACTTTAGCTGTTGAAGATAAAATTCAAGAACTAGGCTTTGTTAGTTGTGGTGAAAGCATGCTTAGTAGAATATCTTTCAATCATTTCACAAGTTCATTTCAAAAAGAGATCTGGTATGCAATATTAATATCAATAGAAATCATAGCAGTACTATTGTGCATACATGGCTACTCTTCAGCCTTTAGTTTACTTAAGTATCTGCAAAATAATTTGAAAATGTTTACAGTGCTCATAGGACAGCCAATTTACATGAAAGTAACTAAACATAGAATTTTGGAAATAGTTCTAGTGGTAATTTCACTTGTTGCCTTGGTTTTACAGAATGCGTACAAAATGGACAACGTATATAAAATTACATTGGGTAGAACTAGAATTCCTTATCGACACTTTGAGCAACTTTTAGCAAATAACTTTTCTGTGTACACACAAATGAAAGTGATAATGTTTCCACATGATGTGGCAAATAAAAAGACTGGAATCAAAAGAGAAAATCGTATGGTTGGAATATTTGGCGTCTGGTGCCGCGCCATTATTATCAGTGCTCTATCAGTCCCATGTAACATTTCAACAGAAACTGAACAAAAAGTTCTAGACAATGCAGACTTGCATCCTGTGTCAGTATCTAAAACTAAAAACCTAATAATGGAATTTGGATCTAAGAAAAGAAATGCACAAGAAGTTAACGAGATGCAAGCTGAGATTACGAGAGCCGATGAATTCCAGTTATTTCAAACTCTACAAAAATGCAACAAAGCAGCAGTAATTTTGCCAACTTATTTAACCCATCAATACGCCCGAGAGGTTGAAAAATCAGAGCAAGGACGTAATAAGCCTGTTGACGTTGGTATTGAGAAGTACCTTCATTTCTATCAAGCATTTACTGTTTATGGACTTGTGCCACCGGCATTATTAAACAGAATTCGGCATTTTAAAGCTACATATATATTTGAGTGGTGGCAAGAATTCTTACTATCTGGCTCAAAATATGAACCAAAAGTGAACGAAGGTTTTAAAGCACCAAAAATGAGTGGTAACACGCTTGTAATATTTTTGGTTTTCTTGTTAGGACTTGCCGTTTCTATTGTTTGGTTTGTCCTTGAGCAACATACAGTATTAAGCATTGCTATGTTCAAATTTTTCACCCTATGCTGTCAACATATTTGTGATTCCGTAAGTATTTTAATTAAAAAATGTTATTTAAAACGTTCAAGAAAAACCACGACTGTCGTCGTAAAAATTGTAGTGTCTAGCAATCATTATTCTTGAGAACGACATTGTCACAGCTATTTTCAGCAATAATGTTACCCCGGTATAAAACTAGGCTCTCTTCTCTGCAATTTGAAAGAAAAACCAACAAGAATCGAATGTGGAATTTACCTAATGTTCTGTGATGGTACAACTAGTATACATTGTAATCTTATCTACGTAGGAGAAACAGGAAGAAATTTTCAAGAACGTATCTCAGAACATCAGAACAATATTAGATTAAATCATCCAGAAAAATCGGCAGATGAGGATGTCAAAATGAACAACAACAACGGGAAGAAGTCCAACAGCTTTTGGTGCTCAACGCTTGGAAAGTTTTTCAAAAATAACATGGAAAACAAAATCAAAGAATGGCATGCTTATGACAACAGTTCCAAATCATAATAATAACAAAAATAATTCACCATAATCATAATAATCTTTTATATCAATAGCATTTTCCGAACATTTGTTAAGTCAGTTAGCCAAACTAAAATCTGTCCAAAATTATCATACACGTTACTTAATTTTAACCTAAGGTATGCTCAGATTATTTACTTCATAAGCTATTAGCAGTTGTCAGTATGTTACTGTTCTCATGTTTGTCATTTAGTTTGTCCTGAAGAAGACCACAGAAGTGGTCGAAAGCTTGACAATTCAATAAACTCTCTACCTCAAATACCGTCTTATCGTCATTTCTAGCAATAATGTTTGTTACACATGTTGCATTTTGAAAACCCAGATGCTTTGTACTTTTAGAAAAACTTCGGAATCAAAATAAACTAATTATGATAATAAAATTTGATGTAGTTTGAATTTTAGTTTAGCTGTTTGTAAAATATGTCTATATTATTGCATTTGCCTGATAACATTAGTCTCTAATCCATAATAAGAAAGATGTTCGTGTACATTTCTAGGAAAAAGTGCAAATATGTAATGAATTCTGTCGTAAATCTAAACTACTAAACGTGCTTTACTTGGTTGACTTCGATAAATTTATTCGTAATTTAATAACAATAAATATATTGAAGCCTTCCGTAGAGAAGACCTAGGACTATTTCCGTAGAATTTTATAGGTTATAAGCATTCGTAAATTTAAAGGTATTTTATCTCAAAATTTACAAACTAACAACATTTTATCTCGTCGTTTAAAATTCATTGTCGTTCTCATTCAGCAATACATGTTTGTGTTTTTGAAGCAGTAATTTCACGAGTTTATTTTTGCGTAGTTTTCAAAAGACAATATTTCATACTGTAAAGCCAGACTTGTGACGTTGTTGTGCACTCTTTACAGGCAACATGAAGGCTGTAACATATAACCATGTTCCTTTTTGTGTGCTACAATAACATTTAAAGTAATACAATGTTTGAGGTATATAAATATTCCTGTAAAATGTAATTTTATTGTCTGAAATTCAGTGTAATACACACTCTCAATACACCCGCCCGTTGTCACGCTGTACACGTTGTCGATTTACAATATTCATTTTAACCAACTGTTTTATGTGTAGTTATACAATAAAAGGTACAAAATCTAAAAATAGTCAAAATCTAAAGGTACAAAATCTAAAAATAGTCAAAATCTAAAGGTACAAAATCTAAAAATAGTCAAAATCTAAAGGTACAAAATCTAAAAATAGTCAAAATCTAAAGGTACAAAATCTACATTCTAATTCATTTCATTCTTCAAAATCCTGAGACTACACAATCTTCTTATTCTTAGGTTTCCACCGATATCCTTTATGCACCACATTAACATGCTGAGACAGATAAGCCGGCGCATAAAACGCTTTGCCACACTGCTCACACTTAAAGCCCGGCTCTCCCTGTTTATGCACCCCCAAAAAATGATCAGTAACCTTACGTTTCGTACCAAAAACTTTTCCACAACTTTCTACCGGACACTTGTGCCCAATCCCTTCTAGGCTGTCAATCTTGCCATGCACATTTGCCAAATGTATGTTCAGCTTGCTCTTACTCTCCAATCCTTTTCCACAGTATTCACAAGTTTGTGCAAAAATCCCTTCGTGTTGTTCCCGGATGTGCTTTTGCAATGTAAACCGATTGGAATATCCGTTTCCACAAATGTTGCATATGATTTTAGCCTCACTTTCGGTTAACCCCTGAAGCCGTCGACATTGCAGTGACCTTTTCTTGTGCTCGCTGAGGTTCGTTGTAGGAGCCAACCTTACTCCACAAACGTCACAAACCGTTTGCTTCTGCCCCTCGTGCGTTTTTCGAATATGATTTTGCAGTGGTAGCATAACCATTTCCACAAATGTCACAAATAATCTTACTTTCGGTTAGTCTCTTTTGTTCACCACATTGACGTGACATTTCCTTGTGCACTTTAAGATTTGCCCTAGAAAGAAAACTTGCTCCACAACTGTCGCAAACTATTGGCTTCTTCAGGGACTTGTCATGTTGGTACAAATGAATTCGTCCATTGAAAAAATCATGAAATGTTTTTCTGCATTCTAAACATTCCAAAAATTTGGGAAACTTTGGCAGTCCACCTTTCTCTTCTGAAGTATGCTCAGTAGCCAAGTGCACTCGATAAGCGGAAGCTTCTAAATTAGGATTAGCCCAAGTTTTGGGGCAACCTGGAACAGGACACTTTATTCTAAACTTATTCTCTGGCAAGGGTTTTAATAGTCGTTTTGTTTTAATTGTAACACAATTAGAAAGTATGTGCTTCTTCAATAGTAAATTTGTGTTAAAGGATTTTTGGCATTTTGGGCATTCAAAGTTGGGCTTGTCTTTTGGGTGTACCTGGTTAATATGACTTAAGTAGAATCGATTTGCCATGCGTTTCTGGAGGTTCTTTGTCTGGCCTTTCCCATGGGAACTATAAACGTGTCGATTAAGATGGCTTCGTGATAAGTACGTTTTCCCACAAATTGAACAAACTGCACTTTCCTTTTCCTTTAGTCCTTGTCCCTGGCGACATTCGGCTTTCATGTGTTTGTGCGTTAGCAGTCGTCGTTTTGTGATAAATGCAGCTCCACAAAATTCACAGATTTTGTCCCTTTTTAAAGTTTTGTCATGTTTTAGCCAATGATCCTCTGCTTGTTCTAAGGTTCGGAACATATATCCACATTCCTTACACTCTAGCACTTTGGAAAGAGAGCTAACTTCAGATTTTTCTTTGGAAGTGTGCTCCTTTTCCATGTGGGTTAAATAAGAAGCTAAACCTGACCAAGTTTGGGGACAGTTGGAAACAGGACATCTGACACGAAATAGGGTACCAGGCAATAATGGAGCTTGGGAGGCTTTTTTGGTGTACCGAGAAAATGGGTATTTTGAACGGATTCTGGTTTTGATTTGGTGAACTATTTCAAGATGGTTGCTTAGGGTGTTTTGGCTGGAGAGAGATTTTTGACAAAGGTGACATTTTACGAGTAACTTGGTATTCACAGGAAGTTTCTTCCGGTTTCGTTTGCGACCAGTTTTGGTGTAACTGAAATCAAAATCTGGACTAGGTTCCACTTCCGGTTTCCAATCCTTATCCTCGTCAAAATCCCTGCCATCCTCTGGACTGTCGTCGGGGCCAAATGATATCCCCTCCTCCCATTCCTCAAACGGTTTAATGTTCTCCTCTGGTTCCTCCTTTACCACCGTCGATTCCCTCAACTTAATAGCAAGCTCAAGTGCCCTCAAGTCCCCATCAACCCAAGGATTCCTCCAGTTTTCATAATCATCTGTCATCAACAAAAACACTTGACATCCCCTCCTCCAAAGTTAATTTGGTTAAAAATAAACTGAACAATTCTACTTACATTTCTTCACAAACTGCCTACTCTCCCTCTGAATATCCACCTCCATCTCCTCCAGATTCCCTCCATCCTCCTCCCAAGTCTCCTTAATAATCCCCACCACTTTCAACCTGCACTCTATCCACCTCCGTTTCACCTCCAAAAGCCGCTGATAAACCACTTGACACTCCTTCACCAACTCCCCACATTGTCCACAAATCTTAATCCATTCCTCCAAATTATCAGGACAACCCTCCAAAAACCTAGCTAATTGTTCTCCCGGCACCTCCAACACTTTCCCCAGCAACCAGAACACCTCCTGGTTTCTATCCAGCACTGAATTTGCCCTTGGAAAAGTGGACACTCCAACATTCTGCTGGCAAATTAAACAGGAGCGGTGGTCACCCGGTTCACTATTCATTTTACTTAATTGGTAATTAAGTTAAAAGTAATTAAAATCAGTAGCGATTTGGTGGTGACGGCTTGGCTTGAGCTCGAGGCAGTAGCGGACTAGATCAGCGAACAGGAAGGCCGACGAGAAACAGCTGACTAGAGAGAGCTGAGCTCTATCGTCTTTCGCCTGTCAACTTTCTACCTGGTTGCCTGCCTGAGATTGGGATTTTTAACAGAAGATTTTAATCAATTAATTAATTATTCCAGCGGCTACTTCATTTAGTTTGCTATTCAGAACTCACTTAATTGACCGTTATCTTCAGTAAAAATGTCTGGTGGAGGGGTTGGAGGGACTAGCTGTTTAATTTGCCATAAGAAGGAAGGTTGGGATTTGAAGATTAAAAATGTGGGAGGATTTCTTTCCTCTGGGAAGGGGGCTGGAGGATCGGTACTGGATAGAAACGTGGAGGTATTCTGGCTGCTGGGGAAGGTTTTAGAGGTGCCGGGGGAACAGCTAGCTGGATTTTTGGAGACTTGTCATGAGGATAATTTGGAGGATTGGATTAAGATTTGTGGACAATGTGGGGAGTTGGTGAAGGAGTGTCAAGTGGTTTATCAGCAGCTTTTGGAGGTGAACAGGAGGTGGATAGAGTGTAGATTGAAGGTTGTGGGGATTATTAAGGAGACTTGGGAGGAGGATGGAGGGGATCTGGAGGAGATGGAGGTGGATATTGCAAGGGAGTGTAGGAATTTTGTGAAGAAATGTAAGTAGGATTATTAAAGGATTTTTTGGGAGTTTACTTTGGAATGGATTAGTAAATTGGATGGATTTTATGGACAGATGAATACAAATCCTGGAGGAATCCTTTTGCTGCTGGGGATGTAAAGGCTGTGGAACTTGCTAATAAAATGGGGGATTCACCGGTAATAAAAGAGGAAGTGGAGGAAGCCTCTGGAGCATCAAGCGAGGAAGAATATTGTGCATTTAGCCCTGCTAGTGGTTCAGCGGATGATAGTTCATTTGGAGAAGATAACGAGACAGATGAGGATTATAAACCGGAAGTGAAAGATTCCACAAGAGATTTTGGCTTTACGAAAGGCGGCAGAAAACGTAGGAACATGCTGGCACCCTCCCAAATACCCGTAACATGTCACCTGTGTAACAAAACCTTAGCAAACCAACACAGCCTAACTAGCCATTTGGACATTGTTCATCATATCAAAACCTCAAAAAGTTCCAGCTATCCTTTTTGCACCTACACCAAGAAATCCCCCAAAGATCAAGAGGAAGGCCTAGTAATTCCAGGTAATATCTTTCGTGTCAAGTGTCCTGTTTCCCATTGCCCCGAATCTTGGTCATCTATACCTTCCTACCTAAATCACATGGAGAATGAACACACTTCCGAAGAAAAATCTGGTGTTACCTGTAACGCCAAAGTACTGGAATGTACTGAATGCCAAAAAATGTGCCGAACCTTGGAACACGCAGAGGATCATTTGGCAAAGCATGACAAAACTCTAAAAAGGGACAAAATCTGCGAATTTTGTGGAGCAGCCTTTGTTACAAAACGAAGATTACTAACGCATAAGCACGTAAAGACCGAATGTCGCCAAAGACAAGGACTAAAACCAAAGGACAATGAAAATGCAGTTTGTACAATTTGTGGAAAGACTTGTTCTTCCAACACCTCTCTAAGTCAGCACATTTACAAATGTCACAGGAAGAGTTTAAAGAGTCATGTTAACCGAAGAAACAGCATTGGCAAGCTCAATTTTGAATGCCCAAAATGTCATAAAAGATTTACAACTATTTTACTACTTACCAGGCACACTAAGTCATTATGTGGTACCCTGAAAACCCGAAACAGGGATCCGAAACCCTTGCCAGATAACAAGTTTCGCATAAAATGCCCTGTTTCAGGTTGCCCCCACACTTGGTCCAATCCTAGCTCTGACATTTTATCGTATCGAAGCCACCTGGCTACCCAACATACGCCAGAAGAAAAGGCTGAAATGTCAAAACGTCCCAATTTTTTGGAGTGTTTAGAATGCGGAAAATCATTTCAAAGTTTTGACAGAGGACGAATTCATTTGTACCAGCATGACAAGTCTTTGAAGAAGCCAATAGTTTGCGACACTTGTGGAGCAAGTTTTCTTCATAAAGAAAGCCTGAAAATGCACAAGGAAACGTCACGTCAATGTGGTAAACTAAAGGGGCTAACTGAAAGTGAGGCTAAGATTATTTGTGACATTTGCGGAAACGGTTATGCAAATAAGAATTCATTGCAAGGGCATATTCGGTACGCGCACAAGAGGAACAAGCCAATAAAATGCAAGGTGGTTTGTGACGTTTGTGGAATTAGTTTAGCCAAATCAAGTCTTAACCAACACAAGAAAATGTCGCTGCATTGTCGACGGCTTCAGGGAATTAGTGAAAGTGACGCTTCAATTATTTGCAACATTTGTGGAAAACGTTATGCTAATCGGTTTGCATTACAAAAGCATATTCGGGAAAGACACGAGGGGATTTTTAAAGAAAAGTGTGAACACTGTGGAAAAGCACTGGAGAGTAAATATAAGCTGAAAATACATTTGACAACTGTGCACAAGATTGGAAATTTTAAAGGAAAGGAGCACAAATGTCCAGAAGATGGATGTGGGAAGGTGTTTTATTCAAAGCAAGTGGCAACTAATCATTGGTATGGGGTGCATAAACAGGGCGAGCCAGAGTTTAAATGTGAGCAGTGCGATAAAGCGTTTTATGCGCCGGGTTACCTAGCTCAGCATATTAATGTGGTACATAAAGGATATCGGTGGAAACCTAAGAATAAGAAGAAAGATTAATCTCAGAATTTATATTTCGTACATTGTAATCTATAATAAAATATAAAACAATTGGCTAGTATGAATACTGAAAATTCGCAACGTTTTTGTAACTGCATCTAAAATAACTAACATTTAAAAATGTTGATGGCTGCTTGTCGAAATGTTAGCTAATTAGAACTAGATATGAAAATGTTACTATAAAAGCTACACATTAACACATTTGTAAACAAGGTTGCTTGTCACTTTAAATTGACATAATAAATAAACATTTGTTTTTACGTGCAACTCTTGACCTTTGTTCAAAATGATTTCCAAAACACATACAACAAAATCTCCATAAAAATGTCTGTTTAAATACTGCTTGCACAATAAGTGTTTAATTTGATCATATTACTGCTTTACTTTTGCGAGAACGATATTATAAATAACTCCACAACAATACTCATCTTAAATTTACACAGCTGTGTACTTTGCAAAATATGCACTTTGACCTATCCATGCAATGTACAAAAGTCTCCTAGTTCTTTTTTTATTTGAATATGAAAGCAGCCAACTACAAACAGAAAACCAGACGTCAAAACTACAAAAAGCACTTGAATATTCCTTAATGTTTTGGAGGTTTCATAAGCAGTTGAATTCTTGTAAGCTTCTGGCTCCCCAATACCTTTCCCCACCATTTAAATATACCTGAAGATTTGATGCTTTTTATATACGTTGTACCACGCACGGGACTGGCACTTGTGAATATTTGAGCTAACATCTGCCGGAATTCCAATCCGTTGCAAATATTTTTCACAGTTTGTGCTTATAAAAATGCTGGAAAGATAATTGCAGTATTTTCTCAGTTTTGCAGCTCCCTTGTTAACACTATGCTATTTCTGTATTTTTGGAGCAACGTTTTCTTGTGTGTGTGTGTACAATGTCACAAGTCTGGCCTTGGCTTTCATTATGAAATATTGACATTGCAAATCACATGAAAATAATCTTGGGAAAACACTTCTTCTAAAACACTTATATATTTACATGTATGCTAAATGGTAACGTCATGATGAAAAAACGATGAGTAAACCATGACGAAATAGCATTGGTTTTCACCAATTTGAAAATTCTGCAAATAATGTTTTTCTAGCAATACCTTTTTCAGGTGGTTAGTTTTTAATTTTTAACCAGATGAGCCATGAGAAAGAGCCAGATAACATGCATTTTTAAAATTTGCCAATGCTTTTACCCTACAAAACTCTGTGGAAATAGTCCTAGTTCTTCTGCATTAGATCTTTATTAGGACTTATACTATTTTGTGTTTAAATATATCAGAAAGCGCTATATAAATTTGCAAAAAAATTCCTAGTAAGCCACTTATTTACTAGAATGCTTCATTCGCAATGTATTGTAGCGCCATCTGCTAATTCAACAAAGGTAAGCATAAATTATCATGATGGAAGTTAAATCGAACAATTTTCTATTCAACCCAAACTATAATACTTTCAAAACCAATTTCATTAACTTTTAAAAACAATGTTCGTTTCTTTTTTGAACCTAATGTGAAATTGCTCTAATTTTGATGCTGAATAACTCCTGAACGTGGAAGAGTTCGTACATTCGAAGGTTTTCAGAAATGAATAGACCAAGAATCGTCTTGTACCAAATGTTGCGTGTTTCATTTGGAAACTCTGTGTTAATGATAAAAGCTGAAACTAATATCTGGTCTTTTCTGCAGACTGCAGTGCAGAGTGAAATGCAATAATATACACATGTCAAATGTCTTACAAACAGTTAAACTAATATTCAAATTACAGCAAGCTTTATTTTCATATTTAGTGTATTTTGAATGTTAACAGGTTTTTTCAAAGATAAAACAGCATTTTAACGTACAAGAATATTCAGAGTTTTGGCAATGCAAAATGTGTAACAAAAATTATTGCTGAAAATAGCTGTGACTAAGTAGGTCAATCTCAACATTGCTTGCTAGACACTAAAATCTTTACCACAGTTGTGTGTTTCCTAGAACGGTTTGAATAACATTTTTTAATCAAAACATTTACGAAATTGAAAATAGTTTGGTAACTAAGTGTTAAATGTTTAAACAAAGTGTTGCGCGCTATAGTGCGTTTTTCAAGTACAAACCAAAAACAAGAAATTGCAAGTCCGGACAAAAAAAACTAGAAATATTACAAGTATGTTACCACTCATTTTTGGTGCATGAAACCCTTCGTTACGTGTTGATTTATATTTCGAGCCAGATAGTAAGAAGTCTTGCCACCACTCAAATATATAAGCAGCTTTAAAATGCCTAATTCTGTCAGATAATACCGGTGACACAAGACCATAAATACCAAACAATTGATAGAAATTAAAGTAATTTTCAATACCAACGTCAACAGGCTTATAACGTCCTTGTTCTGAATTATGAACCACTCGTGCATATTGATGGGCCAAATATGTTGGCAGAATTACTGCTGTTTTTTTGCATTTTTGTAAAACTTGAAGTAACAGAAATTCATCTATTTTCGAAATTTCATCTTGCACCTCGTTACTTTCTTGTGAACATCTTCTCGTAGATACAGATTCCGTTAGTAGGTTTTTAGTTTTAGATTTTGACACAGGATGAAAGTCTGCATTGTCTAAAACTTTCTGCTCAGTCTCTGTTGGAACATTACTTGTGATAGCTACAACAGCACTCGTAATAACTGCACGGCACCAAACTCCATATATTTCAAAACCAAGCATGTCAGTGTCATCTTCGATTCCAGTCTTATTATTTGCAACATCTTCTGGTAATATCATCACTTTCATTTGTGTGTAGACAGAAAAGTTATTTGCTAAAAGTTGCTCAAATCGGCGATAAGGAACACCACTACTTCTACCCAAAGTAATTTTATAAACGTTGTCCATTTTGTACGCATTCTGCAAAACCAAAGCAGCAAATGAAATTACCACCAGAACTATTTTCAAATATCTATGTTTAGTTACTTTCATGTAAATTGGCTGTCCTATGAGCACTGTAAACATTTCCAAATTATTTTGCAGATATTTAAGTAAACTAAAGGCTGAACAGTGGCCGTGTATGCATAATAGTACTGCTATGATTTCTGTTGTAATTAATATTGCATACCAGATCTCGCTTTCAAATGAACTTGTGAAATGATCGAAAGAAATACTGCTAAGCATGCTTTCACCACAACTAACAAATGTTAGTTCTTGAGTTTTGTCTTCAACTGCTAAAGCATGTGTATATGCTTTTGATACTTCCATGTGAAAGGATGTAGGCATGAGAGTAGTCGGCATTTTCTCGAGGAGTAGATTGATTTGTATGGTGTTCTTATTGTCACAAGCAAATGTTTTTTAAAAAAAGTTCCGGAAAATATGTATAGTTTTGAAAAATATATTTCCACTCCAAGACATATGCATGCGCAAGTCTATCTGTAATTTTCCTTTTAGAATTGTTGATTTTTGTTTGTTTGTTCATCTGATTTGAGCACTGCCAAAAAGCCTCTCTGTACGCATCTTGTATGGAAATGACGTCAATATAAAGTTTGTTGGATGCTTCTTGGCAAATTGAACCACTATCTAGGTGAGACAATAAAACTTGATCAACGTTTTTTTTTCACACTGTTTACTGTTTTTCTACGTAAAAATGCATAGCATAACGAATGATGCGTCCACTCCACAATCTTATTTGGGACTCCGCTAGTAACAACTTTGAAAATGGTTTTCAATTCTATTAAAAACAGTAAACAGTTCGAGCTTTTTTTGATAGTATTCATGTCCAGTTCTTGTTGTAGACCCATGTATAAAGCTCGTAGTCTATCTTGTGGTCGAATCGTATTAAATCATGAATATAATGGTTGATTTTGAAGACGGTGGCAAGGCAAAATCGTCATAAGCTTTTAAACCTCGATAGTCAAATATGAATGGATATGGGGAATGATTATAGAAAATATCTGGATCCTGTTCCTTGATAGGAAGATGTAATAAAATTACTAACCTACGCGACCACGGTTTAATCTTAGATGCAAGTCTTAGATAGTTCCACTGAATACAAAAAATTTTCTTAGCGTGTTTCAAATTTATTCCTACGTTGATAGTAGTTAGTGGGCATCTCACCTTATTAATATGATTTGAAATTTTATAATATTCTGTGAAGTTTCTGTTTGGAGTTGTAATGATATTTGTAGTTTTGTTGCTGTTATTCAATCTAAATTTTCCCTGGGTGTAACTTCTACTTGAAATTGGAAACTTGGTGGATACAAAGTCGACGTTGAAGATGTTATCTATTACGATGAACGAATTACTTTCTAACGATGGAAAAGTTATTTTGTCCACCTGAATTTGTACACGCCTAACGTTTTCCGGGGGTTCAGCGGTTGATTTGATATATCCTTTGAAATGAAACTGACCATTTGTAATAACTAGGGCTACACCTTTAGCTTCTATCAAATGTTTGAGGAACAATCCGCAAAGTATATTTAAAAATGTGATAAATTTTGTAAAATGCATCTTTGATATCTCGAAAGCTTTTATGGTTGAATCAGTGTTTCATTTGAATTTGGCTTGCAATAGCCGAAGAAATTTGCTTTTTTAATATTTTAAACAATCTAAGAAAATGGCGTCGGTGTCGTGTTTTTTTGTTTTGGGCTGCCGTGTTTAAGGTGTATATCTGGCTCTGTAGTCTTATATATATATTAGCAACCAGCACAAAGGTACTTACAAGTCTGCCGTTTAATTTGTTAAAGTATTTTGCTTGCGTGTTTTTGTCAAAAAAATACTAATCATGTTAAATGGTTTTGTTGCTAAAAGCAAGCTTATATTGTATTGTATTTGAATATAGTTAAAAGTTTGACTACGATCTGAGAGCAAAACCTTAAAAGCCGAAGCAAGTTTCAAAGATTATTTAACTAGAACTCAAATTTGTATCTGCCAGATACTATGTATCTAGATTGTTGGTACTAAAATTTTAATGAGTTAGAACTTAAACGAGATCTTAATCAAAATTTGAAAAATTAAGGTTCAAATCATTCATCAGAGTAAAGAAAACCTGATTCGTGATTCAGGTCCTGCGTTGTCCATTTAAAATAGATATATTAATGACTTGCTGGTTTTACTAACAAGTCCTAAATTCATGTATTAAACCGTAGAATATATTTTTTCGTAACAATAACTATTTATCGAAGATTTCACGGTGTAAAAGCCATAGAGTTCAAATTTTAACTAATAAATGACAGAATGCTGGGCTTGAAAAATTATGTCAAACAAATAGTGAGAAAACGAACACTTACTGACGGATGGATAGCCGGAGCGGAAGTCCGTTAATTATTTTTATACTTAGTATGCCGAACGAGCATTTTGCTACTGGCATTTCGTGCGTCTGCGTACAAAATCGAAAAATCAATATGACAATGCCCAATAAATATATGTTGATAATACAGAATTTGTACTTATGTGTTCGTGATTACACATGGACGGTACTACGAGAATCAACTATGTACAGGATTGCAGAAACGGTGCCAATTCTTTAGTTTTGTTTTAAGATTGCATAGATGGCTGTATTTTCTGTATTAGCGTTGGTAGACATACTTACCTAGTAGTTCTTTTTGGAAAAAAATCATTAAACTACTATTTGTATAATTTTACACTAAAATATTGTTATAACAATTATATCTACAATTAGGAATATGCCATCGAACGAAACTTGCTTCACTAAACTAATATAGCCTTTGTGCAAATGGTAGTGATCAACTTTAGCTACTTGTAGCGAAGAGAGTGGCAAATATTTTAATAGGTTGGGATATACTGCAGCAACACAAAATTGACATTATGGCGTCAAAAGGGTATTTAGATTCGGCAATAACTGGTCTAATTAAGATACGGAATTTCTCATCATTGCTACTTTCGAAAAGCGCAGGTTCCGTAAATTGTGTTAGAAAGTGCACAGCATCAAATAAACACGTTAAAGTGAACACAAAGAAGCGCAAGTTTATAGAGTCACAATTACGTGTCAGCTCAAAACCGACATCAAGACCAAGCGCCCATAATTTCTCTAATACCTAATGTAGGATCAAAATGATGTTTATGTTTTATTATGGCATAAGTGAGTGTTGGTTCCCCTTTTTTATAAAAAATTAAAAAAAGAATTGATTTTCATGTCTAACTGGTCGTTAGACAGGTTCGTCAACATAAAGTTTGACCAACCACCTTCAGCAAGTCTGTATCCGAAGCCAAATTAATTTCCCTTTTATTAAAACAAAAGCCTGTTTCTTGGGTTCTTTGCTTAACTTCTACCTACCTCGCTTTAAGTTTCTATCTACTCCCGAGTCCTAATATTCCTTCCCTAAAATCTCAAATGACCCCCAAATGCTTACTAACGTTAAAATATGCTTATGCTTGTTAAAATACGCAGCATCGTACCTCTAGCATCAATTTCATCAGTTTTTTCCTTTATTTCCTTCTTCTTCTCTCACCGTTAGTCAAAAGCTACCGGCCACTCTGGTGGAAAAACCTCACCAATTGGCTATGGCTACTTTCTTTCACAGGAGAGCAAACTTTACAGTTTGATAACTCGCTGCCGACTGGAGAAGAGCTGCGCCACATCGCCTCTTTTTATACTCGCACGCTCCATTCTCCGTGGCTTACAAACCGAGTTTTACATATAAAAATTATGTAACGTAGTGTGTACTACTTTGCATTCCTTGCCACTGCCTTCACACCAGCTCCCAAGTTTTTCCCACGAAAACGGCAATATTTGTGACCCCAAATGTCACCACCTGTTTTTGTCATTTTCCCAGAAGTCTTTTCCCAGCCCCCAGCTCAAAAACCAAATCCATTTTCTTAACTGGATGAGTGGGATTAAACAGCCCATTCATTTCCTAATCCCCACCTCCATATTCTATCCCAACATTATGTCCCCATCCGCCAAATTTTTGCTCACCTGAGCAAATCCTTTATTGCCGGAGTGAAAGCAGTGGTCGTCACCGGATAATCAAAAATCAAATAAATAAAACAATAAATAAAATGATAAATAAAAATGGTAAAAATGATAAATAAAAATGAAAAATATAAACAAACTACGAAATCTTAACACTTTTCATGGGTAACCCAAAGTGTAGATCATTGTAGCATTTATTTACAATACGTAGAGTGGTCGGTACATGGTAACTTTCCCTGGCGATGTACCATGGGCCGGTCTAGTGTTGGCGGCGCTGAAGAAGTCCATTTACCACGATAAAATCTGCTACCTCATCCCGATTAAGGGGCCCTTCCTGGTTGTTACCCTCCAGAAACGCCATGTAGTGAGCGCATCGTTCCTCCATCCTTGCTCTTTTCTGCTGTTCCTCCTTTCTTTGTAACTTTCTTCGCTGCCTCTCCAAGTTGATGTCTTCGGTAGGCCTACTCTGTCGAAGGTGCCAGGGAAGTCTAGATTGGTTCTGTTGGAGTGCTTCATGATGAAGCAGTTCCCGGTTTTGCCGCCGATAAGCTCTAATCATGTGCTTTTGCTTAAACGGATTTACCGTGTCACTGTTTAACGATTTTTTTCGAGACCTGCTTCTTTTCTTTCTTTGCTTTTTCTTTTCCCTCACGTACTCTTGCATTTGAACTGAAATGTTTTTCACGCTTTCTCTGCAGCTTTCTACGCTTATTTTTACTCATCGTTGCACTAACACTTACTGAACTTTGTTCATTCATCTTTCTTTTTCTCTGTGTCTCAAGTCTTTAAGGCAGTAATATGGGCCTTTATATTTTGATTTCATTGCTTAATAATTATCTGTTGTAACCTTGCACTCCTTTTCTACTTTTTGATAACTGTATAAGAAAATAATATACAGAAGTATACTATTTCTTGAGGCAAAACTTGGATTTGAAGATGGACTTGGTCTGAGTTAAGTCTGGATAGGTTGGTATTTCTCCTTCTTCTACATCTTGATCTGGAGCCGTCGGAGATGATCTTTCCGCTGGATTAGTGGTGCTGGACATTTCAATTTCCACTGGTACAGGTTGAGACCGACGAAAGTGGGAGCATACCGAAAAGCAACAGGACATAGTATGAGATTTGACAAAATCCCACGTTGCCCCCAGACTGTTCAGAACAACCTCGTGATATTTCACTAAGAAGAACAAGCCAACGATCAGCAACACCGTACCCACAAAACTACTAACGATCGTAAAGCTGAATCTATTTGATATTTGTTGCGCATTTCCCTGACCAGCTCAATAATTGTTTCCTGGCTCGACATTTCAGTAATGTCTTAAACCCCTACACCCTTAACTGACAGGTCGGGCAAGAAAGATGCATTTAGCCTTTCCGAAGGTTTTGGTAGGACCGGCAAGTTAGAAACAATGGATCTGTTTGTCAAAAGGTATACTTTGTCTCCTGTATCAAAGTAGAAATCTGGTGCAGGGCATGGACAAGGAGTAGATTCTGGTGATAATTCATGGGACAGAGGAGAAAGAAAGCCCTTTTTCTTCTCTCCCCCTTCCATGTACAAAACTGGCCAGTCCGAATAGCAGCCATCCCTAGGTTGAAACATGTACTGCTTAATAATATTGCACTTGTATATGCTTAACACATCACCGTTCAATCTGGAACGATAATTATCGCTGTCCAACAGTACACGGACCATTAAACTTGTAGATCCTCCTTGTGCAAGTATTCTTAACATTTCAAGTTGTCGCTTGTTGGTTCGGCAAATTTCAGCATGCATGTGCTGAATGTGGTAGGAGACATTGCTTTT
This sequence comes from Entomobrya proxima, assembly GCA_029691765.1. Lineage (NCBI taxonomy): Eukaryota > Metazoa > Arthropoda > Collembola > Entomobryomorpha > Entomobryidae > Entomobrya > Entomobrya proxima. The sequence continues at coordinate 42,752,589 of CM056172.1, forward strand.
GATCAAATCGTAAAGGTATTGGAGCTTTGCATTGACCTGACTTGCCGGCATGAATGTGTTGCCGGGGTTCCTTTTTATGAAAATGCAAGATTTGTTTGGGGGAGGGTTTCTTCTTTCCTCTTCCGTGCATGTCCAAACTTCAGGGATAATGGCTCTGGTTGACTTTGGTTTTTGTTCAATCTCAACCTTTTGTAAAACCTCTGCTGTTGAGGCTACCTTAAACTATTTATATTTTTCCCAAGGTGCATCTTGAGTGAATATGATTCCTTGTGCGCTATAGCCGAACGACATATTGCACAGCGTCACTGTGCTCGGATCAGTGATGGCAATATACTCTTCTGGACAACTTAATCTGTTATCCGTCAAAACACAAGATGTGGACAGCCCCTTTTTTAACCTGCACTTGCTGCGATCTTTTTCCTCCCACACCAACATTCCAAGCTCAGTTTGGCAGTTCTGACTATTCACGTGACATGTTTCTAAGATTTTGGTTGTTGTTTGGATTGATTCATCCTCATTGCTAACCACTAAGGATTGGTGCACATAATAAAAATTATGCACAGTTTCCGAAGATATGTCTGCCTAATCCCAAGGTGCATTAGGTACCTTCTTTGTACCGAAATGACCGTCCCTAATCCTTTCAAGTCTTTCCCCTTGTGGGCTGACTTTTTCCTTCACCATCCGCCAACATTGTTCAGCTGTTAAGTCAACCTTCTCCTTCTTGTTCTCCTCAAAGTAAGCCCCCAAGGTGAACCAAGTTTTTATGTTTTCCGTTTTTTCTCCGTAACATTCATAGCCTGTCAATGATTCCATTGTGATGCTTTGCCACCACAGGGTGACATTAACGATTTCAGAAGGTTTGGTTGCATCAATTAAGTCGCAAACCATTTTCGAAGGGACTCTATATTTTATACCATCTGTCCATCCCGTACAAGAATATAATGGAGTGTCTTTCGGCTCCAACGTGTCAAAGAGGTCTTTCAGTTCAGGGGAGGCTGTAGAGCCGTAAAACAATAAAACTAATACTATGAGCCTCTTCATCTTGATTGCGTGCAGTTTCCTTGATGCTACTCTCTTTGTCTCTCTCTCTCTCTCTTTCTCTCTAAAAACACAAACAAAACTATGTACAGGCGTTGTTTGGTTATTTACTTATAAACTACGTAGTCCTTCAGTTTTGTGGGGGTTTTCGTAGCTCTACCCGACCTAGTTACGTAGCGTGGGATTTTTGATGCAGTTTTTCTTGGACTTGCTCCCGTAGGGGATTCATTTGATGATGATGAAATTATCGGTTGTTGCAGGCTTTGGGTATCTGAGGTTGATGACTCATCTGAAGACGAGTCTTCTGTGGATTTAGTTTGAGCTTTCTTAAGCCTTTTAATATTGGTCCTGTTTATTTGCCCTGTTTTTAGGTCCTTCACATCGTATGTTAATTTGGATATTTTATATGATCTGTACAGTTTTCTTGAGAGACCACTGGGAACTACTGGTTCCCGAAAGTAAACTTTTTCTCCAACCGATAACTCAACGTCCTTTCGACTTTTATCTGCCTTATGCTTGTAAATTAACTGGCTCTTTTTAATATTGGCTTTCCTTTTTCTCTTCCCATTGCAACAAGGTTTCTTTCCAGCTTAAGCTGTTGTTACTGAGAGGAAGATCATGTGGAAAATTAGGTTTGCGCCCATAAATACATTCAAAGGGTGCTACTCCAGTTGATTTTTGTACCGTTGTATTATAAGCAAATAATGCTTCTGGCAAAAAGGAATCCCATTTTGAATGGTCATGTTTCGGTGTCAGTTTGCTCAATATATCTTCTAATGTTCTGTTAAACCTTTCTGCTTCTCCATTTCCCTCCGAATGATAAGGAGATGTAAATCTATGAACGATTTTATATTTTCTACTATACTCTTTAAGTAGCAATGAGCAGTAATTTGCGCCGTTGTCTGAAATCAAGTAGTGAGGAGCCCCATGCCTACAGAATACATCTTTGTGTAAAAACTCTACTAATGTACTAGCTTCTTGATTCGGTACTGCCTTCGCTTCAGCAAATTTTGAAAATAGACATATTACCACAATAACATATTTATTGCCCTCCTCAGTTACTGGTAAGGGTCCAATAATATCTGATGCCACCATATACCAGGGATGTGCAGCAGTAATCGGTTTGAGTAAACCCAAACGCTTTGCCTGTGGCTTTCGTTCTTGACAAACTACACATTTCTCTATAAACTTTACCAGATCTCTCGTCATTCCCACCCAAAAGTATTTTTCTTTCAGTTTTTCAAGGCAACGTTTTATGCCCACGTGCCCTGCCATTGGGATAGTATGTGTGTAAAGCAATAACTGCTCGCGGTAGTTTTTGGGCACCACAAAGAGCTGTCTACCCTGCTTCTTTCTAAAGAGCAAGTTGTTATGAATGATAAACCTCTTGTTCTCCTCACCCTTCATCCCATTCCGTACTCTCTGGCAATATTTATCTAGAGCTTGTAGCTCTTCCATATCGTCCATAGCTAAAGCTAGGCTTGGTATCTCTACTTCGGACTGTGAATGTTGCACTTCATCAACTGGCATTCGGCTCAGAAGATCAGGTAGTTTCATTTGGCTAACACATTTATATTCTAGTGTAATGTCATATGATTGCAAGAACGGTGCCCACCTGACCAAACGACCGTTTGCCTCATTTCTGGCAAATTTGATACCTGTAATTGGACGGTGGTCCGTCCGCACTGTGAATGGTTTGCCATATACATAATAGTTAAAACTTTTTATTGCGTAAACAATAGCTAGTAACTCCCTTGATGTACAGTCATAAGACTGCTCTGCTTTATTCAATTTTCTTGAAGCATATGAAACAACCCTCTCAGTCTTATCCTCATGCAATTGCATAAGACAGCAGCCAATTCCAGACCCTGAAGCGTCGCTGGATAATATTATTGGGAGCTTCTCATTATAATGTGACAAAATAGGAGCTTGAGTGAGAAATGTTTTAAGCTTTTTAAAGCTCTCTTCCTGCTCTTCACCCCAATGAAATTTAATTCCTTTCTTAAGAAGTAGGTGGAGAGGAGCAGCATGTACTGCAAAGTTGGTGATAAATTTACGGTAGAAACCAAAGCTTCCCAAAATTATTCTAACACCCTTTTGGTTTGTTGGAACCGGTATCTCAAGTATCGCTCGTACATTTGACTGCAATGGCTGAACCCCATGTGGCGTGACTTTATGGCCTAGAATTTCAAGGCTTGTGCAAGCTACTTTACACTTTTTCGTGCTCAATTTCACGCCGTACTCCTTGAACCTTTTTAAAACTTTTCTCAAGTTTTCACAATGAAGCTCTATTGTCTTTCCCACAATAATGATGTCGTCAATAAAAACAAGCGTACAGGACCATAAAAGACCCACACAGATGCTTTGCATTACCCGTTGAAAGCAGCTACTGGCATTTGCTAATCCAAATGGCATTCTTCTAAATTGATAAAGACCATCTGATATGGCAAATGCCGTTATTGGTTTTGATTTTTCATGCAAGGGAATTGACCAAAACCCCTTGTTTAAATCTAAGAGCGTGATTAATCCCGCATTTGCTCCAATCCAGTCTAAAACTGTTTGCATATGTGGTAAGGGAAACGAATCTCTTTCTGTCTGACGATTGACAGGCCTATAGTCTACTGCAAACCTGTATGATTTGTCAGAGTGTCCGTCCTTAACCAATACTACTCCCATTGACCACGGAGAGCTACTAGGTTCTATTATTCCCTTTTCTAAGAGTTCCTTAACCTTTTCTCTTTCAAATTCTTCTAGAACCGGAGATTTTCGATAGGGCATACGCTTAACTGGTTGAGCACCGGGTAATAATTTAATCTCGTGGAAATGGCCTTTTATTTCTCCAACCTCGCCTTCCTTCGCAAACACATCTTCAAACTCAGACAAAACCTTCCAAATCTTTTCTTTATCCTCTTCATTTAAGTCACTATTAATAATCTCTCTCAACTCGTCTCTGACTTCCATAATCTCTACCCTTTTATCTTCATCCTTCTGCACTGACAAAATGCCACATTCATTTTTACCCTCTAAAACTTCAAGCCTTGCCATCTTCATCCTTGCAGGCAATTCTACCTCGTGCTCCTGAACATTGCACACAGGAAGCAATAAAACTTCTTTTTCTAATCCCTTTCTCACTACAACCCTTGGCATAACAAGACCCTTTTTCCATAGATGCTCATGTTCTGGTTCTAATATTACATTTTCTGAAAATCTTGGCCCGTGTCAACCTCAACCAGTTTTATGGTTCTTGCCGGAATCTTTATGACCTGTTTACTACGTACTACATGTTTTTTCTTCTGAACTTCACTCAGCATTATATTACAAAATGGTATCTGCTTATCCTCTTGAATTTCCCTTCCTTCCCCCTTTTCAACACATAGAAGTGGAATCTCAACATTCTTGAACTTTCGTAAATTGTAATCTAGAATCGTTTGATACTTTTCCTGGAAATCTACCCCCAAAATTGCTTCAAATTTAAAGTTAGGAATAACGTACATTAAATGTTTTACTGGAGGTGCTCCCTCCAGCTCAATTATGGCTTCTGAATATCCAATTACTTGTAAAGGAACCCCGTGAGCTGAAACTAATCGGATTGGGTCGTTGAGTTCAATTATATTTTCACTGTGAACTAATGAATCTGTAATAATGGATACGGCGGCACCGCTATCAATAATAACCTGAATTTCAATGCTATTGGTTCTAGAATTTACTTTTGCAATTTGGGTGGGGTGTATCAAGATTTCAACTTCTAGTTTTGTGTTGGCCTCGGCGGAACTGCGGAAGGTCCAGTCCGCCGGTAAGCGTTTCCCTGATCTGGAGATACCTGATACTGATTACGTGCCTGGGGCTGATTAATATTTCTGCAATTACGTGCTATATGTCCTGGCCGATCACACTGATAGCAGCGGGATGGCGGAGGCGGACGGTACCCAGGGTGCTGAGGAATGGCCTGTACCACTTTCTCTAAAATTTCGGTTTGCTTGAGCATCATTTGCTGCATTTTTAGTAGCATATCTTTTACTTGTGTGTTGTCTTGTCGGTCTGCTACCGTAACATCAACAAATTCATTCCTGTGCTGAATTAGATATTGTGTCTCCTGAACTTTTCGAATAGCCTGAAGTAGATCCGAGACTGTTTGTGGATCCATTAAATTAACCCGATCTAAATAAGATGGAAGTAGGCCTTTGATAGCAGCTCTTACAATTTTGGGCTCTGTCGCAGCAGAATCCACCCTCTTACACAAATCTACTATTTCATATACGTATTGTTCTGGGCTTTCCCCCAGTTGCTGCTTTCTTGCACCTAGCTTTTGCTCGGCAATTTCTACCTTAGCTATGGATGTAAATGCATTTTTGAAATTGTCTATCAGTTGTGCATATGTGTACCCAGGTGTAACTGTTACAGCTCCACCAGTGACCGTGGTGCTGACGTTTGGATGCCGTTTATCATAATCTCTAAACCACAATAGCGCGGTATCTTCCAGGTAAACTGGGAAATACTGCTTTTTCATATCCTCATTCCAGGAATTACATTGTGCTGCACGTTCAAATTGCTGAACATGCTTCTCTGCATCTTGTGTTTTACTTCCTGTGAATGCCTTAGGCACTACTGGAATTCTTGCGGGTTTTGCAGCCATTATCTTATCAACCACTTACTTTAACAATATTTATCTTTTATATCTTTTACCGGTAAAACGGGATTACCAGGAATATCTCGGTGGTGCCTCCAATTATGTAGGATCAAAATGATGTTTATGTTTTATTATGGCATAAGTGAGTGTTGGTTCCCCTTTTTTATAAAAAATTAAAAAAAGAATTGATTTTCATGTCTAACTGGTCGTTAGACAGGTTCGTCAACATAAAGTTTGACCAACCACCTTCAGCAAGTCTGTATCCGAAGCCAAATTAATTTCCCTTTTATTAAAACAAAAGCCTGTTTCTTGGGTTCTTTGCTTAACTTCTACCTACCTCGCTTTAAGTTTCTATCTACTCCCGAGTCCTAATATTCCTTCCCTAAAATCTCAAATGACCCCCAAATGCTTACTAACGTTAAAATATGCTTATGCTTGTTAAAATACGCAGCATCGTACCTCTAGCATCAATTTCATCAGTTTTTTCCTTTATTTCCTTCTTCTTCTCTCACCGTTAGTCAAAAGCTACCGGCCACTCTGGTGGAAAAACCTCACCAATTGGCTATGGCTACTTTCTTTCACAGGAGAGCAAACTTTACAGTTTGATAACTCGCTGCCGACTGGAGAAGAGCTGCGCCACATCGCCTCTTTTTATACTCGCACGCTCCATTCTCCGTGGCTTACAAACCGAGTTTTACATATAAAAAGTATGTAACGTAGTGTGTACTACTTTGCATTCCTTGCCACTGCCTTCACACCAGCTCCCAAGTTTTTCCCACGAAAACGGCAATATTTGTGACCCCAAATGTCACCACCTGTTTTTGTCATTTTCCCAGAAGTCTTTTCCCAGCCCCCAGCTCAAAAACCAAATCCATTTTCTTAACTGGATGAGTGGGATTAAACAGCCCATTCATTTCCTAATCCCCACCTCCATATTCTATCCCAACACCTAATTTACCCATTATACCTAATATTTTTCGTAGCGCTAAAAAATAACTTGCACATAATGAATTTTTGTTTACACTACATAATATTGTGTATCAATTAGGTCTGTTTAATCAGATCTTAACAGCGTCATGTTTGTCCTGTTGAAGTTTGAAAAAAGTGCCAATTTAGCAGCTTTGTGAATGTATTTTGCTTTTATCCATAAAACTTTAACCGTTTGCAATATACCGCACGCAGCATGTTTTATCACACTTGTGTTCATCATATGCTCCAACAAGGCCGCCACAGTGCTAAGTAACAATCCTGCAGAAAGCAATATAAAAATCACTACAACGTTTCCTTGTAGCGTGGCACTTTTTGGTTCGCTACTGGTCCAACTTTCGTCAAAACTCAGTTGTGAAACTTGCTTGCGTAGCCAGTCAACTATTCCAGATTCTTTCAAGTATTTAGTATTTTGCAAAACAGACGGTGGCGCGTACCCTTGAATGCTAAGGGCAACGTTTATATGCTCCAACAAATTGGATCCTATAGAAACCAATTCATTTCTAGTTGATCTTAGTAGTCGAGCATAACTATTGCATTCATACTTTGAAAACACGAAAGCTGTTCTATTGCAATTTTGCAGTTCCTTTATGTAGCAGTCTTGTTCCTCTTGAATAACTGATCCTTCGATTTCAATAGTGGTATGTGGAAAATTGTAGTCTACTTCGGTTATATAGTTAACATCCTTCTCATGAATGGACGACATTTCAGCAGTTTTCAGTATCCTTTCAACGTAAGGATGAAAGCTTGTAATCTGCCTTAAATGTACCAGACGTGTGTACAAGTTGGCTATTTTGCCAACCGACGATGACTCAAATATTGAAGAGACTGTTTGATTGAGATTGGAGCTTATTTCAATATGGATCTCACGAATTGACCATGTTCGAAAACGAACTCCGTCTTGTGGGTTCATGCCCACACCTGGCGAATAAGTAATAAAAATTTCCGATATTTTACTGTAAAGTGAAAACTTGCCTTCTTGCAACTGCTCCAATGTTTTGTACAAAAGTGGGTCTCGTGGCAAAATCATATTATACACGTTGTCGTTCCTGTATGCATTACTTAGCACAAGTCCGGCTAATATTAAACCTGAAAGTAGCATTCGAAACTTTGTCCGCCGCTCCATAAAAGATTGAAAGGGGTCTCCCTGCTCAAGTAAAATCTTTGCTAGACGAAATATGTTATCGTACGATTTTAAGGCGTAACCAACCGTGACAAAATGTCTAGCTATCAGAAGAGCTAAAATTGAAATTAGCAGCATTAAGCTAGCCCATGTTTTAGTGTCAAACACGTTTACAAACTCATTGAAAGGATACGCTGGAACGCCACGTTTTCCACAAGCTACAAAGCAGAGACTGGTGTGGTATGCGCTAATTGTCAGATGGTGATGAGTTATAACGCCATTAGGAATTATATCTAATATCCAGCTTCCTTGTAGCGGAATACTTGTCATGCCACATGTTGACGTTATTTCGCTCACAAGGCCATCACGTGCCAAATGAAGATAATTGTAACAATGTGTTGAGTCCTCTTTAAGAAAAGTGCGGTTTGGTAGTGTTAATATAACTAGTTGAAATAGAATACTTGAAAATTTACGAAACACCTTAAGTGTATCAATGCGTTCTGAAACATTACGGCCACTTTGTCTTCCTGTAAGACTCTGGTATCTGTCGGAATCTTTTATTACAGCATTTTTGTATCTAAACTTAAAATACACAGCGTCGGAATAACCTTGGAAAGCCCATTTGAGAATACGACTATGACTCTCTTTGGTAAAATTCTCAACAGGTAAGCAGTACAATTGGAATCCAAGATTAACATCAGTTAATTTTGATTTAAAAGTAGAATTTTCCCAGGTTTGAAAAACCAACCAGGGTTTGACTATACCTAGACTATTAATTCTGTTGATATTAGAATCATGTAAGTTTTGAAAAGCGACAAGGAAAACAAAATTATTATTTGTGCCTAAACGAAAACCAACAGAAAGGTTTTCCACCATAGTTAATAACCAAACACTCAGACCATTCAATTGACAATTGAATGGGGTAAGAACAGCTTTGAGTTTCGATCGGCACAATGATTTGGAATACCGGACTAGACATTTTTTTTAATGCCAATTGATCTTCATGCGTTTCCACTCCATATTTTAAAACGAAATCAGACGCTTCATCCAGGAAATCTCTCATTGGCAGATGCAGATGTATACTTATTCCTCCATGCCATGGTTTGTTTAGTAAAAGGTTTTTGGGGAACATGTATCCATACGCAAACAGTTTTTGAAAAATGTCGTCAGCTCTTACAACATTTTCACAATGTAAATCTGGGTCATTGTCATTTTGAAAAGTGCAGTTCTCTAAAGTCGTCTCTTCAGTTCTATTTCCTAACCAATTTACATAGCGAATTACAACAGGAACTTCAGTTTCTTTAATGTCCGCTCGTTTGTAGTTTACAATGGAAACGAATGGAATACGGTTGTTCAAAATTGGTCGGATAATGTCGTTAAGATTTAGAACTAAATTTGCTTGGTATGTCGAATTTTCCTGATCTAAAAAAATGCGTCGGAATGTAGATACTATATGTAGCATATCAGAAACTGTTAAATTTATATGTGCTTGTGTAGTTATTAAAGAAAGAATAGTGAGCAGAATCAATGACGTGATACCGCACATCGTAAAATAAAATGGTAAGAAACGTCAAACCCTTGATATACTGCTGGTTATACAATTTTTGTTTTGACTGAACGTTTTACAGTGCAGCAAGCAACCAGGAAGGACAAAAAAATTCTCTGAAGTTGGAAAATCTCAAGAAAATAGGAAGTAGAACAGTTTTTTACAGAACGGTTTATTTTTTAAAATATTAAACAATCAGAAGGACAAGAAGAACAGGCTGGTTTAAACTGGATTTGGAAGTGCAAGTAATTTCTGCATAGCCTTCTTTTAAACAACTACCTGCTTGGCACGTGCCACGTAATTATATTAATGGAATGTTTTTAAGGTAGGAAATGGAGAAGTGAATTTTTATGTACTGTCCGATGTTCAACATATACCCTATTTCAAAAGTTTAGAACGATATGAGGTGTTGCAGCTTTTCCTATCTTGTAAAGCTTTTAGACTATTTCCTATAGTAAAATGCTATCATTTACAAATATGTGTTTTAATTGGTCTTTATGGAAGTAAAACTTGCAAATTGCATGATGCAATATAAAAGTCTTAACTTAGCGTAGTACAGGTAAAACTTGTTTAGGGGATTTTGACATTTCGCAGGGTTAATACAGCATAATGTCAGGCTAGATTGTCAAGCTAAGCTATCTATTGTTAAAGCAAAATGTAGCACGCAAAAAGTTGATCCCACTAGAGATGATTTAAAACCACGATTACTGCTTGCAAAAAATGAGACCGGGACTAATAAACTTGACAGTATACATATGCTAAATAATGTTTGCATCCCAGTTTCTTTTATTAGACTATTTGGGTTATTTAGCATTTTTATGAAAGATAAAATGCATATAAATCATATCATCTTAGTCAACCCTGACCTGGAACAACGAATATATGTTTCCATAGCAAGTACGTTTATAGAGTTTATTTTTTTTAAATTCCGGTTGTAATCATATTACCTCTGAATATTTCGGTTCAAAAGCATTTCAGTACTAAATGTTTTACATTATTGTTCTATGCGCTATCACTTGTAATGAATAAACAATTGCGAGTTTATTTTACTCTGCATTTGTAGAATACAAGGAACGCATGAAAGTTGTCTATATGTTCTGTATTCATTTTTAACGTTCTCACAAAGTTTTTCTTGGTAGTTAGAAAGAAATATATTGTCAAAGAAAAACAATTAGGTCATTATGGATAAAATTAGTTCAAATTCCAATGTCAGTGTTGGTCATTCAAAAGATTGAAGTCACTCACGTGAGTGTTTTGAATCTGAAAACGTAAAATCTCTGAGAAAATTGTGAATATCAAGCAAGCACTTATGCGCATGACTATGACTAACAATACGTTATATGCCTTATATTTATTCATGTTATGCCATAAGTTGATACCGTTTCAGTCCGTGCTGTGTATGTTTAGATTAGTTTGTTTGTTTTAAATAGTATTACTACAATAACCGTGTTCATAATATAACGTGGTAGTGAAATGTTTTAGTAAGGCTTCTCAGCTTTGCTATACACAATGCAAGTAGCAAGATTGTGTAGGCATCTTCATGGATATTGAGGACTTCTTATCTCAACATCAATGGAACTTTTATGCCACTATGCAGTACTTGCTGCATTTTCACATGCACGTTGATGGTCCATGAGTCATTCTGTAAGTAAAACTTGAGGAGTTCCGTGTGCATAAATTCCTTTCTTGTGACGTATTTTTGTTCAAAGATTGGATGCTTAGTTTAGTATGGTAATACCTTAGCAAACAAAAATGGATTTTGGTTTTATCAATGTAAAATAATCTAAATGTTTGAACAAGCTATGAAAACGATTTAAGATTAAACCTAGTTGGAATATCTTGCATTATATAAATTTTTTTGAAAGTTGAATAAATCAAGATAATTTTTCAACCAGACCTGGGTGCTATTTATTGCCAGAATGCATTTTGCAGTTAGTTGTGAAGCAGCCAAAGTTGACAGCGCATGAATCCTATTTCATCTTAATGCGGTTCTTGATTTAAAGCTGAGTGCATATTTAAATCGAGTTTTAGAAATTAGATTGTTGCTAACTGTTGAGTTGAGTATTTTAATCGTTCTGAAAAAGTACTTCACGATAAGTCAAAATGGGTGAAACGTTTGAAAACTTTCAAAAACAGAAAAATAACAACCAAACTACAAAAGTGGAACTGAATCCAAAAATGGCTGGGTGGACAAAAGCCAAGTTATGTGGAGTTATGGTAGAGTTAAGCATAGTTTGTAAGTTGCACTAGTGTGCATTATGCAATATCAATAATTGTCATAATAATAATATGATGATGATGATGATGGTGACGAATGAAGCGTTCATATTCAATAATAAACACTCTCTATCTATCTAGCAGCAGAGCAACATCACTACTTTTCCTCGTTCATATTGCATACTTACATAATACTAAACTGGTGGAGATTGGCTCGATTCCATTCCTTCACACAAGTAGAGTGGTACATTGCCCCAGTAATAATAAATAAATATATTTTAATAAGAAATAAATGGAAACGGGTCGAGTATTACCCCCCATTGTTCCCAAACTTCCTGGAAACTTCAAGTACCTATAAATTTTTAAAAAATCTGTTTTCCCTTCTCAACCAACACTACAAAATTATTACCCGTTACCCCACACCAAGTAGAGTCCCACACATCCCAAGTTTGTTGGAAACGTTTGGTAAGAATAAAATTTTAAATTTTTTAAAAAATAACTTAAAGTGCATAAATTTTTACTTCTGGTTACTCATCGCATCCACACAAAAATAGTTAGAAAAATGGAGCCACCAAAGTTCCAAGAAACATTTACAAAATCATTTAGTGAAAGATTTCATAAAAAATTTACATTCTGGGCAGAAGCCAAAGTTCTTACACAAGTGCAGAAAAAATGCGCATTTACACTTAGCTTTGACCACGCAAAAGCCAGCCGATATTTTTCTCTAAATTTTGAGGTCATTACAAGTGAAGCAATTGGTTATGAGGAATTCATTACCAAATTTTTGGACGAGGCCCCTTTTGCCTATGATCCTACTGTAACATTAGGTGCACTACTCAATCAGAAACAATCATCCTCAGAAGCTGCTCTTGCATTCATTTATCGCATTGAGCATGAAGCTGATGACTTATTTCAAAACATGACTCAGCAAGCATTAGTAGATGCATTTTGTAACAATGTGGCTCATCAGGTAGCTGAATATATTCACATTAAAGGTCACCCAGCGACCTTGCAACAACTCAAAGAAATGGTCAGGGAATTTGAGAATAGGAAAGATTCACGACCAACAGGTAATAACTCAAAGCATTTTGAGGTCAACGACAATTTAGGACAGCAGGAAAGTAATAACAACTGGGAAATACAGGCAAACGCATTTGCAAAAATTCAAGTTATTAAATCCGAAACTTTTCCTTTAAATACACCTGTCATAGATATTGAGGTGAATGGCGAAAACTTAGAAGCATTGGTTGACTCTGGTTCACCAGTTTCATTAATTGGGGCATCGCATGTCAAGTCACTCATCTTTGAATCAGGAAAGGTCAATTTAAGAACAATTAACAATCAAGTCATTAAAACGCATGGCGTCGTGGAGGTACCAATAAAATTAGGAAAAGCAAACATCTATCATAAATTTGTTGTGGTTCCAAATTCAGTGGCAAATATTTTAATAGGTTGGGATATACTGCAGCAACACAAAATTGACATTATGGCGTCAAAAGGGTATTTAGATTCGGCAATAACTGGTCTAATTAAGATACGGAATTTCTCATCATTGCTACTTTCGAAAAGCGCAGGTTCCGTAAATTGTGTTAGAAAGTGCACAGCATCAAATAAACACGTTAAAGTGAACACAAAGAAGCGCAAGTTTATAGAGTCACAATTACGTGTCAGCTCAAAACCGACATCAAGACCAAGCGCCCATAATTTCTCTAATACCTAATGTAGGATCAAAATGATGTTTATGTTTTATTATGGCATAAGTGAGTGTTGGTTCCCCTTTTTTATAAAAAATTTAAAAAAGAATTGATTTTCATGTCTAACTGGTCGTTAGACAGGTTCGTCAACATAAAGTTTGACCAACCACCTTCAGCAAGTCTGTATCCGAAGCCAAATTAATTTCCCTTTTATTAAAACAAAAGCCTGTTTCTTGGGTTCTTTGCTTAACTTCTACCTACCTCGCTTTAAGTTTCTATCTACTCCCGAGTCCTAATATTCCTTCCCTAAAATCTCAAATGACCCCCAAATGCTTACTAACGTTAAAATATGCTTATGCTTGTTAAAATACGCAGCATCGTACCTCTAGCATCAATTTCATCAGTTTTTTCCTTTATTTCCTTCTTCTTCTCTCACCGTTAGTCAAAAGCTACCGGCCACTCTGGTGGAAAAACCTCACCAATTGGCTATGGCTACTTTCTTTCACAGGAGAGCAAACTTTACAGTTTGATAACTCGCTGCCGACTGGAGAAGAGCTGCGCCACATCGCCTCTTTTTATACTCGCACGCTCCATTCTCCGTGGCTTACAAACCGAGTTTTACATATAAAAATTATGTAACGTAGTGTGTACTACTTTGCATTCCTTGCCACTGCCTTCACACCAGCTCCCAAGTTTTTCCCACGAAAACGGCAATATTTGTGACCCCAAATGTCACCACCTGTTTTTGTCATTTTCCCAGAAGTCTTTTCCCAGCCCCCAGCTCAAAAACCAAATCCATTTTCTTAACTGGATGAGTGGGATTAAACAGCCCATTCATTTCCTAATCCCCACCTCCATATTCTATCCCAACACCTAATTTACCCATTATACCTAATATTTTTCGTAGCGCTAAAAAATAACTTGCACATAATGAATTTTTGTTTACACTACATAATATTGTGTATCAATTAGGTCTGTTTAATCAGATCTTAACAGCGTCATGTTTGTCCTGTTGAAGTTTGAAAAAAGTGCCAATTTAGCAGCTTTGTGAATGTATTTTGCTTTTATCCATAAAACTTTAACCGTTTGCAATATACCGCACGCAGCATGTTTTATCACACTTGTGTTCATCATATGCTCCAACAAGGCCGCCACAGTGCTAAGTAACAATCCTGCAGAAAGCAATATAAAAATCACTACAACGTTTCCTTGTAGCGTGGCACTTTTTGGTTCGCTACTGGTCCAACTTTCGTCAAAACTCAGTTGTGAAACTTGCTTGGGTAGCCAGTCAACTATTCCAGATTCTTTCAAGTATTTAGTATTTTGCAAAACAGACGGTGGCGCGTACCCTTGAATGCTAAGGGCAACGTTTATATGCTCCAACAAATTGGATCCTATAGAAACCAATTCATTTCTAGTTGATCTTAGTAGTCGAGCATAACTATTGCATTCATACTTTGAAAACACGAAAGCTGTTCTATTGCAATTTTGCAGTTCCTTTATGTAGCAGTCTTGTTCCTCTTGAATAACTGATCCTTCGATTTCAATAGTGGTATGTGGAAAATTGTAGTCTACTTCGGTTATATAGTTAACATCCTTCTCATGAATGGACGACATTTCAGCAGTTTTCAGTATCCTTTCAACGTAAGGATGAAAGCTTGTAATCTGCCTTAAATGTACCAGACGTGTGTACAAGTTGGCTATTTTGCCAACCGACGATGACTCAAATATTGAAGAGACTGTTTGATTGAGAATGGAGCTTATTTCAATATGGATCTCACGAATTGACCATGTTCGAAAACGAACTCCGTCTTGTGGGTTCATGCCCACACCTGGCGAATAAGTAATAAAAATTTCCGATATTTTACTGTAAAGTGAGAACTTGCCTTCTTGCAACTGCTCCAATGTTTTGTACAAAAGTGGGTCTCGTGGCAAAATCATATTATACACGTTGTCGTTCCTGTATGCATTACTTAGCACAAGTCCGGCTAATATTAAACCTGAAAGTAGCATTCGAAACTTTGTCCGCCGCTCCATAAAAGATTGAAAGGGGTCTCCCTGCTCAAGTAAAATCTTTGCTAGACGAAATATGTTATCGTACCATTTTAAGGCGTAACCAACCGTGACAAAATGTCTAGCTATCAGAAGAGCTAAAATTGAAATTAGCAGCATTAAGCTAGCCCATGTTTTAGTGTCAAACACGTTTACAAACTCATTGAAAGGATACGCTGGAACGCCACGTTTTCCACAAGCTACAAAGCAGAGACTGGTGTGGTATGCGCTAATTGTCAGATGGTGATGAGTTATAACGCCATTAGGAATTATATCTAATATCCAGCTTCCTTGTAGCGGAATACTTGTCATGCCACATGTTGACGTTATTTCGCTCACAAGGCCATCACGTGCCAAATGAAGATAATTGTAACAATGTGTTGAGTCCTCTTTAAGAAAAGTGCGGTTTGGTAGTGTTAATATAACTAGTTGAAATAGAATACTTGAAAATTTACGAAACACCTTAAGTGTATCAATGCGTTCTGAAACATTACGGCCACTTTGTCTTCCTGTAAGACTCTGGTATCTGTCGGAATCTTTTATTACAGCATTTTTGTATCTAAACTTAAAATACACAGCGTCGGAATAACCTTGGAAAGCCCATTTGAGAATACGACTATGACTCTCTTTGGTAAAATTCTCAACAGGTAAGCAGTACAATTGGAATCCAAGATTAACATCAGTTAATTTTGATTTAAAAGTAGAATTTTCCCAGGTTTGAAAAACCAACCAGGGTTTGACTATACCTAGACTATTAATTCTGTTGATATTAGAATCATGTAAGTTTTGAAAAGCGACAAGGAAAACAAAATTATTATTTGTGCCTAAACGAAAACCAACAGAAAGGTTTTCCACCATAGTTAATAACCAAACACTCAGATTTATCATTGACAATTGAATGGGGTAAGAACAGCTTTGAGTTTCGATCGGCACAATGATTTGGAATACCGGACTAGACATTTTTTTTAATGCCAATTGATCTTCATGCGTTTCCACTCCATATTTTAAAACGAAATCAGACGCTTCATCCAGGAAATCTCTCATTGGCAGATGCAGATGTATACTTATTCCTCCATGCCATGGTTTGTTTAGTAAAAGGTTTTTGGGGAACATGTATCCATACGCAAACAGTTTTTGAAAAATGTCGTCAGCTCTTACAACATTTTCACAATGTAAATCTGGGTCATTGTCATTTTGAAAAGTGCAGTTCTCTAAAGTCGTCTCTTCAGTTCTATTTCCTAACCAATTTACATAGCGAATTACAACAGGAACTTCAGTTTCTTTAATGTCCGCTCGTTTGTAGTTTACAATGGAAACGAATGGAATACGGTTGTTCAAAATTGGTCGGATAATGTCGTTAAGATTTAGAACTAAATTTGCTTGGTATGTCGAATTTTCCTGATCTAAAAAAATGCGTCGGAATGTAGATACTATATGTAGCATATCAGAAACTGTTAAATTTATATGTGCTTGTGTAGTTATTAAAGAAAGAATAGTGAGCAGAATCAATGACGTGATACCGCACATCGTAAAATAAAATGGTAAGAAACGTCAAACCCTTGATATACTGCTGGTTATACAATTTTTGTTTTGACTGAACGTTTTACAGTGCAGCAAGCAACCAGGAAGGACAAAAAAATTCTCTGAAGTTGGAAAATCTCAAGAAAATAGGAAGTAGAACAGTTTTTTACAGAACGGTTTATTTTTTAAAATATTAAACAATCAGAAGGACAAGAAGAACAGGCTGGTTTAAACTGGATTTGGAAGTGCAAGTAATTTCTGCATAGCCTTCTTTTAAACAACTACCTGCTTGGCACGTGCCACGTAATTATATTAATGGAATGTTTTTAAGGTAGGAAATGGAGAAGTGAATTTTTATGTACTGTCCGATGTTCAACATATACCCTATTTCAAAAGTTTAGAACGATATGAGGTGTTGCAGCTTTTCCTATCTTGTAAAGCTTTTAGACTATTTCCTATAGTAAAATGCTATCATTTACAAATATGTGTTTTAATTGGTCTTTATGGAAGTAAAACTTGCAAATTGCATGATGCAATATAAAAGTCTTAACTTAGCGTAGTACAGGTAAAACTTGTTTAGGGGATTTTGACATTTCGCAGGGTTAATACAGCATAATGTCAGGCTAGATTGTCAAGCTAAGCTATCTATTGTTAAAGCAAAATGTAGCACGCAAAAAGTTGATCCCACTAGAGATGATTTAAAACCACGATTACTGCTTGCAAAAAATGAGACCGGGACTAATAAACTTGACAGTATACATATGCTAAATAATGTTTGCATCCCAGTTTCTTTTATTAGACTATTTGGGTTATTTAGCATTTTTATGAAAGATAAAATGCATATAAATCATATCATCTTAGTCAACCCTGACCTGGAACAACGAATATATGTTTCCATAGCAAGTACGTTTATAGAGTTTATTTTTTTTAAATTCCGGTTGTAATCATATTACCTCTGAATATTTCGGTTCAAAAGCATTTCAGTACTAAATGTTTTACATTATTGTTCTATGCGCTATCACTTGTAATGAATAAACAATTGCGAGTTTATTTTACTCTGCATTTGTAGAATACAAGGAACGCATGAAAGTTGTCTATATGTTCTGTATTCATTTTTAACGTTCTCACAAAGTTTTTCTTGGTAGTTAGAAAGAAATATATTGTCAAAGAAAAACAATTAGGTCATTATGGATAAAATTAGTTCAAATTCCAATGTCAGTGTTGGTCATTCAAAAGATTGAAGTCACTCACGTGAGTGTTTTGAATCTGAAAACGTAAAATCTCTGAGAAAATTGTGAATATCAAGCAAGCACTTATGCGCATGACTATGACTAACAATACGTTATATGCCTTATATTTATTCATGTTATGCCATAAGTTGATACCGTTTCAGTCCGTGCTGTGTATGTTTAGATTAGTTTGTTTGTTTTAAATAGTATTACTACAATAACCGTGTTCATAATATAACGTGGTAGTGAAATGTTTTAGTAAGGCTTCTCAGCTTTGCTATACACAATGCAAGTAGCAAGATTGTGTAGGCATCTTCATGGATATTGAGGACTTCTTATCTCAACATCAATGGAACTTTTATGCCACTATGCAGTACTTGCTGCATTTTCACATGCACGTTGATGGTCCATGAGTCATTCTGTAAGTAAAACTTGAGGAGTTCCGTGTGCATAAATTCCTTTCTTGTGACGTATTTTTGTTCAAAGATTGGATGCTTAGTTTAGTATGGTAATACCTTAGCAAACAAAAATGGATTTTGGTTTTATCAATGTAAAATAATCTAAATGTTTGAACAAGCTATGAAAACGATTTAAGATTAAACCTAGTTGGAATATCTTGCATTATATAAATTTTTTTGAAAGTTGAATAAATCAAGATAATTTTTCAACCAGACCTGGGTGCCAGAATGCATTTTGCAGTTAGTTGTGAAGCAGCCAAAGTTGACAGCGCATGAATCCTATTTCATCTTAATGCGGTTCTTGATTTAAAGCTGAGTGCATATTTAAATCGAGTTTTAGAAATTAGATTGTTGCTAACTGTTGAGTTGAGTATTTTAATCGTTCTGAAAAAGTACTTCACGATAAGTCAAAATGGGTGAAACGTTTGAAAACTTTCAAAAACAGAAAAATAACAACCAAACTACAAAAGTGGAACTGAATCCAAAAATGGCTGGGTGGACAAAAGCCAAGTTATGTGGAGTTATGGTAGAGTTAAGCATAGTTTGTAAGTTGCACTAGTGTGCATTATGCAATATCAATAATTGTCATAATAATAATATGATGATGATGATGATGGTGACGAATGAAGCGTTCATATTCAATAATAAACACTCTCTATCTATCTAGCAGCAGAGCAACATCACTACTTTTCCTCGTTCATATTGCATACTTACATAATACTAAACTGGTGGAGATTGGCTCGATTCCATTCCTTCACACAAGTAGAGTGGTACATTGCCCCAGTAATAATAAATAAATATATTTTAATAAGAAATAAATGGAAACGGGTCAGAACGAGATCCGCGAAAGGGAAAGTAGAAGGATTAGAAATTTGTCACCAACTTTTAAGGGACCACTTCCCACTACAACAAGGAAGCCAAGAAAAGCTGTAGTGAACGAAGTGCACAGTGAAAGTGAAAAAGAGAGTCCTGTGCCTTCAACTTCAACAGACCCAGTTAATGTGCATAATTTTGCGAGTTCAGTGCAAAAGACACCTGTTAGTGAACTCAGACCAGAGGACGTGCCCCCTCCAAGCGTCTTTTCTCCGATACCTAGACTTACAAGAAGGTTCTTTTTTACGCCCAAGAAAGGACAGGAGTCACAAAAGGTAAATCCTATAAAGTTTACATTAAACTCATCCACGTCATCCTTAGAGGAGCATAGAAACTACTTATTCACAAGTTATAGAGACACGTCTGACAGGGTCAGTGTTGGATCCTCAAATATTAATAGCAAAAGTAGTAGCAGTTCTAGTAGCTCGCAAAGTGAAAATACTGAAGCTCAAACTTCCACGGAAAGCAAAAAAGCAGAAAAGGCTAGCTTTAGAGCAAACGTTACAGGAGCTTTGTCTCAGTTCATAGGTAGGGTGACAGGTGGTCAACCAGAATCATCCACAGAAATACCGAAAAATTCATGTAAGCAGGAAGCTGCAGAGACAGCAAATAACGAGGAAATTTTTGAGTATAGTATAGATTTAGGTCAGTATAACCAAGAAGGTGACCAAGACAGAGAACCTATTCACGATACACACGCCTCTGGAGAGCCAGATCGCGAAGAAAGTAGTACCAGTTCAAGCTCAACTTCAAGTTCCAGTAGTAATTCTGGTGAAACTCAGAGTAATCACACTGCACATACTGTTGCAAATTCCACTTTCACTGCAAATACCACATTTCATTGCGCTGGACCAGGTGCTCCGCGCATTAATCAAGCTCATAGAAAAAGAATACAAACTTTACGTAAACTCCTAAGAGATTGTAGGGATAGAGCCAGCGTTTGGGCCGACCCAAAATTTGAATTAGGAAATTGTAGACTTTTTCCAAAAAATCCCAAGGTAAATAAAACCGATTTTTGGGAGGATAACGAGTTTGATTTGCAGTCAGCATCAGAAGTTTTGTACAAATTAGACGAAAGCGCAACAGAACAATTCTCACAAGAATTCGATATGGACAACTCATTAATGCCGAAATACACAGCTGCTAGACTGACAACGTCAGCAGTAAAAATTTTCTTCAAAAGTTATAAGCTTTGGGCGGATTTTAAAAAGTTCACAGATGAGGCAAAGAAAATGATGCTGCCTTTAGCTTTTTCCAATAAAGAAGCTTCAATGTGGTTTCAAGTTAATGAAGATAAGTTGCGTGACGCAACTTTGACATTTGATGACATTTGCAGTGCATTTTTAGAGGATGCGCCGATTGCAGATGATAGACGCAAAAATGTGTATGAGGTTTTGGCAATAAAGCCAGAAGAAAATGAGAGGGCATCTTCATACTTACTGCGCATTAGACATGAGTTAGGTGAAGATTTTCACAAGCTTTCAGAAGAAACTCTGGTAAGCACTCTCATTGATAATTTGCCATTTGACCTAAGAACATGGCTAGAAATGAAAGGGCCGCCAGATACCTTTGACACATTAAATAAAGCAGTACTAGACCATGAAAGGAGAAATTCCTCAAAGACAGAAAAACCAAGCTCAAGCAGAGTAGTAAAAACTGAGCAAGGAGTAAGCTCAGTCAGTGCTGATTATGCTGACAGCAGCAAAGAAATAAAAGGCTTTCTTAGTGTATTAGCCAGAGAAATGGCAGATATGAAAGCAGATAATGCACAAAAAATGCAGGAGCTTGCAGAAAGGTTTAGTGCACAAAAGCAGTCAAATGAATCTAAAAAAGATTCACAGAGAGACAGAGAAGAACCCAGCACTTCAAAAGGTGGGGGTAATCAAAATTTCCGCAATGGCGGAGGAAGAGGAAAGCGATTCAAAGGGAATTGCAATTTCTGTCAAAAACCAGGTCATAAAATTGCTGACTGTTACCAATACAAATTCATGCTTATGCAGAATGGTGGTGGTGGTGGTGGCGATCAGTCACGTACATTCTACAATACAAATTTTCCACAGCAGCAAATGCAAAATCAGAATTATCAGGCACAATGGAACCAAGTTCCTGCTCTGAACTATGACCAAAAATGTTGATGCCTGCTCCAAATCCCAACGTGCCAAAAAACTAGAAGGGGCACGGCCGGATGCCGTGCCTACAGTTGAGATTAATGAGGTTGGTGATGACAGCGTCATAGAAAAACAGCAAACATATTATGAAAATGACCACCACATCATGAATTTGCTTTTAAATGATACGTCATTAGAAAAAGCAGAGGGGACAAAAATGTTTACAATAATTTCTCAAGTGTTTGAAGTTGCGTATAACTACGCTAAGAATCTTTCAGTGCAAGGTCCAACTTTGAATGTAGAAATTGCATCACAAGCAATAATAGCCTTACTTGACTCAGGGGCTATTTGTTCTTGTATTAATGCTGCGCTTTCGGAGAAGTTCCCTAGAAAAATAATAAAGAATAACATGTTGTCATTAAAATCTGTTTCAAATCAGAATCTCAGCTACGATGGCTTTGCGATCATTGAACTCAGAGTAGGCAATAAACTCATAGAGTATCCATTCATAATAATGCCTGACCTGAAAGTTGACATTCTATTAGGTTATGACTTTTTTGAGTCATTTGACATTCTTATCGACACTCAGAGAGCAATGATGTTGTCTAAGATACTAGGGCACATTCCACTTGCTTCTCAAAAACAAAACTTTTTGCATTCAGTTGACCTGGAAAAATATGTAACTGTGCGTAATGTAGCAACCAGCATTACACAAGCCAAAAAATTAAGCATCTTGAAAGAAGAACAAGAAGTAATTTATGCCGAGATCAGGCATATTTTTAACGATAAGGAAAGTAAACCAGGCAAGCTTGTTGTAGAACAAAATTGCAAAGTGCGTGCATTTTCTTTTGAATCCATTCCTGTGACGATGGATGGATTGGATGAGAATAGAGAATGTATTATGCAAGGGAAAAAGAAGCTGTTTCGTACTAATGGCATTTATGTTCCAGATTTAGTCATGCATCATGATACAAAAAGAATTTATGTGATGAATGTTAGCAACACCGATCGCATTCTTACAAAAAACACATGCATTGCTACCGAGATGCAGGACATAACAGAAAAAATAGAGACAAAAAATGAAGCAATAATTTCTGCCGTGCAGCAGAATAGCAGCGAAGAAGAAGTTAGAAAGCTTCAGCGTGAGACGTTTCAAATCGCCCCACACATCACAGATGCCACAAGAGATGAGTTACTAGATTTACTTTTTAAGTATAATGATGTGTTCTCTTGGGATGATAAACACACAACATGCAATGCATTCACTTATCACATTGAAGTGGCAGGAAAGCCAGTTCAAGTAAATGGCTTCCCAAAATCTGAAAAAGAACACCAGATCATAGATCGTGAGGTGGATGACATGCTTAAAAAGCAAATAATATCTCCTTCGCACAGTCCATGGAGAACGTACCCATTCATAGTGCGACAAAAAGATGAAAAGGGGAATGTCAAGGAGAGGTGCGTAATAGATTTTAGAGAGCTTAACAAGCGCACTCGTCCGCTAGCTTATCCATTGCCAAGAATAGATGAAATTTGGAGAAAAGTTAAGGATGCAAAGTACATCACAACTTGTGATTTAAAATCAGCTTTTCATCAATTAGAACTAGATGATGAATCGAAAGAGTACACTGCTTTCTCCACAAGAAAAGGCCTTTATCATTTTAATGTATTAGCTTTTGGTTTAACCAATGCTCTCCAAGCATACACGCAAATGATGTCAATCATCCTTAAAAACCTACTTGACACACCCAACGTAGCTGTGTACATTGATGATTTGATTTGTGCCACGCAGTGTGAACGTCGCCATCTCGAAATGCTCAGAAAAATATTTGAGCGGCTGAGACTTTACAACTTGAAAATAAAACCTACCAAGTGCAAGTTCATGTTTGAGTCCATCCGTATTTTGGGGCTTAAAAGAACGCCTGATGGGTTTTCAATGGATGATAACCAAATAGATGCAATAAAGGATCTTCGTCCTCCACGAAGCAGAAAAGAAGTAGAAAAGGTTTTAGGGTTATTTTCATTCTTCAGACGATTCGTTCATAAATATGCTAACATAGCCAAACCCATGCAAGCTCTACTTGGAAAAGAAACAAAATTCCGATGGGGAGCAGAAGAACAAAAATCTTTTGAAACTCTCAAAGAAAGGTTAGTCAACCCACCCATTTTAGCTCACCCTGTGAGTGGCAAGACCTTTATCCTTAAGGTGGATGCAAGCATAGAGGGTATCGGGGGAATGTGCGGGCAAAGGGATGACGATGGTAATGAGCATGCAATAGGGTATGTTTCAAGATCCCTAAACCGCCATGAAAAGAACTGGACAACAACAGAGTTAGAAATGCTTGCAATAATATATGCTTTAAAGCAATTTCGTCACATTCTTTACGGTGAAAAATTAATAATACACACAGATCATGCAGCTATTTGTCATCTGCATAGAGCTGCAAAATTTCAGCATTTAAGTCCAAAACTGACCAGAATGTTGTTATTCATTCAAAACTACGAAATCGATTCTGTGGTGCATGTCCCAGGTGCAGGGCATAAAATCGCAGATTGCTTGAGTAGATTTCCAGTTTGTCCACCAGAATCTGAGGATATTAATGCAGAAATCTGTGAACTTAATATCAACAGTGTGCAAGGGAATGAAATACCTACACATGTTTTAGAGAAATTTCAGCATGACGATGAGGAAGTGCAGTCAGTGCGAGACAAAATACGCACCCAAGACAACAAGGGTGTGATGAAAAACTGTAAAATAGAAAATAATCTCGTAGTGTACCAAAGACCAGACATGCGATATCCAGTACCATTCATACCAAAAAAGCTGAGAAGTGAGATTTTATATGAAGCTCACGACTCACTTTATAGCTCTCACGGGGGCATTCATAAAACACATGATAGAATTGCATGTCGATATTTTTGGCCCAAAATGCGTGCTGACATAAAATGGTATGTGCGTAGTTGCGTGGAGTGTCAGAAAGCAAAGGCCGTTAGGCAAGCACCTGCAGGGCTACTGCAATATGTGCCCATCCCTAACGAATGCTTCCACACTGTCATCTTAGATATTGCTGGTCCCTATCCCAGATCGACAAAAGGGAAAAAATATATAGCTACTATAAGCTGTGGATTTTCTCGATACTATATAATGGAGGCAATATCAGAAGCTACGAGTGAGCAGGTTGCTCGCTTTTTGGTAAACAAGGTCATTTTAAAGTTTGGAATGCCACACATTTTACAGAGTGATCAGGCAACAAATTTTACATCTCAGCTCACACAGGATGTCGTAAAACTTTTAGGCATTAAGCATAAAACAAGTTGCCCAAGTTGCCATATCATTTTACAACCCAAGGCAAAGTAGAAAGACAACACGGGGTGGTGAACGAAAAGCTTCGCATTTTTATCAACCAAAATTATAAAGATTGGGATGAATATCTCGACTTTTTTGCGTTTTCCATTAACACCACACCAAACAAATCCACTGGTTGTTCTCCATTTTTTCTCAACCATTTCAGAGAAGCTACTCTGCCTAGCCAGATATATTATGGGCTAAGCGAGTATGCATTGTTGGAGGAAATAGAAGAAAAACGGCAAATAGCGCACACACTTGCAGCTCAAACCATACATGACTCACAAGTCAGGCAGGCGAGTTATTTCAACTTAAGACGAAGGCCAGCTTCATTCAATGTTGGTGATTTGGTATTAGTAAAAAAGATGAATAGGGAGAAAGGAAAACCAACAAAGTTGATGATGCTATTCACTGGTCCTCATAAAATAGTGGAAAAGTCAACAAGCAATGAAGTTTGGTATAAAATAGAATTTAAAACGAAACGAAAATCGTACCTACAATGGTGTCATGTGGAAAGAATGCGTGCTTTTATACAGCGTGAAAATGCACTGTTTACATTTCCTTTGTCACTTGACATTGAGACAGAAACCAAAATAGGAAATGATAAAAATGATGACAACTTTTCCTTGTTGGCTGATGATCATGATCACTTAAAGGAAACTTCAGACAATCATTCTGTAGTTGAGACTCTTGCTAATAGCAGCCCTCAAAAGACAGTTTTCTGAGGAAATTGACATTATTCAGGAAGAAGTTTTAGAGGAAAGCAATCAAACAGAAGCAGTTAGTAGGGAAAATCCCGACCATCCTCAAAATACACGATACTTTTTTAGAAAGAGAAAGCCAATCTTGTACACAAAGTAAGAATTGCATGATGGCCATTCTTGCAATAGTCTTTATGTACATTATTGGATGGGCTCATTGCTCACCAGATAATACCACAGTAAAACTTTCCACGGGAATCTACCTGAAGAAAGTTGATAAAGTTTTCTATGAAGCATCTGTCAATTTCCTATATACTGTGGAGTTACCCAATCACATAGATTTTTTAGCAAACCACAGTTGCTCTGAACCTTCTGACAATTGTGAGGTGTATAACCACATTAAAGATCTTGTGCGTGATTCCGTTGAATTACTTAATTATTCACTTCCTAACACTGACGACTTTCCCAGCGGTCGACGCCTGGTGGAACGGGGCTTAGACTGGGCTGGATCATTTTTAAATTGGTGCTGTTCAGTTGCTACGCAAAATAGTTTGGATGCTTTAGCGAAGGATGAGGGTGACTTGACCAAAGCTGTCGATCATTTGCGTAATCAAGTCATCGCTGATCATCTAACTGCAGTTTCCAATAGCGAAATAGTAAATAAATATTCTCAGAGGATGGCAGAATTCCTCAATGAGCAAAGAGCAGCCAACGCTAATAAGTTTGGTGCTGTGGCTAAAGTCACCGGTGACATTGATAAACGTGTGACAAGTCTGGAGGACTTGATCTCTATTTTGGCAAAATCACAGTATCGTATCACGATAGCTGTTACATGGTTAAAAGTTGTTGCGGCATGCACGGATAGAAGGATTCCGTATTATTTGGTGAGTCCGCAAATATTAATGAATGATTTGAAAAATATTAGTGTGGCTTTACAGAAGCATGGGCAAGTGTTGGCCCTAAAACCTGAGAAAGTACATGATTACTTTCATTTGGAAACTACAACATGCAGTTTCAGTAAAAACAAGTTAGTGGTGCGCGTACAAGTACCAATCATTACAAAGGGAAGTTCGTATGAGCTTTTTTCTTTAGAAAGACTCCCGTTTTATCATAATACTGCGATTTGTTCACTCAACTTGGATGTGGAATATTTTGTGTACAGAAACAAAAAAGAGATAATACCTATTATGGGGCATGCTGCGGAATTGTGTGTGCCCACGCACTCAGAATTATGCTACGTTAATAGATTCCACACAAATGCAGTAGTCAATTTGCATTGCTTAGAAGCTTCCGTTTCAAAGCTAAGTTCAGTGGAAAGCATAAAAAACGCTTGCAGTTTTACTTGTTTCGGTCATAAACCTGAGAAATCTATCATCATTCAAAGAGGCGTTAATAGTTTCGGTATTATTGCTCCGGGAAAGCAAATAGTTGTTTTGTGCAATGACACACAAATTCTCTCGGAAAATATTACAGACCAAGTCGGTCTTTATGAATTGGAATTACGCTGCGGGTGCACTGCATTTGTGGGGGGAGAGGAGATACCTTCAGATTTCCCATGTTTAAGGGATAGTCAGACTGAAGTATCTATTCATAAATCCATTCATGCAGCATGGAGCAAAGACGAAGTGAATCAAGTATTGGTGACTAGGCAATCATATTACATTAATCTCACTAGCTTACTCAACGAGGATTGGAAGAAAACAATTCCTACAGTGGACCAATCGACTCCACCTTTACTTGAGTATGAAGTGCCTACTCATATTCAACACGGAAGCTACCTATCGTTTGGGGTAGCTGCTGTGGTAGTAATTATCATCATTTTTGTAAGTTTTTTCTTCCGAAAGTTTGTAAGCTTTACTGCGTCTTTCACCCCAGCAGCTCTCGCTAGAAAAGCTATAACCATATTATTGGCAAGTAGGCAGCCTCCAGCAGTTAGTGCTGCTCCCATAGAAATGGAAACTACATACTACATATTTCATGCTGTAGAATCACTTTTCTTGTTCGGAATTCTTTTGGTAGTAGTTTTACTATACATCATGATGAAAAGGTCAAAAGTTAGTGACATTTTTTCCGCTGACAAGGGAAAAGTGAAAATCACAACGTATTCTCGTGATGGGAAAAAGGAACAAGTAGTAAAATTGACTCCCAAGAAAAGAATGCTGGAAGATCAGCATAATAGCGACTCAGTAATGTCGCTAGTACGCAGTATTAACGAGGAGCAATTTACACAGTCATTCGATTCTTCGTTGTAATCCCATCATTGGGCAAAACAAGAAAAACATAATGCATGGTCAGGAGAGAATTTCTTTAAGAATATGATAAGATAAAGATAGAGAATAAACTTAAGTGCTTTGTACAGTACCTAACATTGCTAAAAATAGTGGAGATCGTCATGATCATAGGATAAAAATTATTTTAAGCTTCATTTCGCTTTTAACTCTCGGGATGTCGGTTAGTACCAGAGTTAGGCAAATTAACAAAAAGAAAATTAAGCAACTTTGCAAACAGTGGCAACATGAAATCATCGCTTGCATTGATACGGCAAGTGATAGATTGGAACTGTTTGACACAGGCAACATTGAACATTTTGTGATATTCATAAAGAATATAGTAGTGAGGAAAATCGTAAGCAGGTCTTTCCAAGTGAAGCGACTATTCTACCCAGTTTTTACAAAAGAACAATTTTTAAAAGTCCAGAACAGATTTCAAAAACTGGAAATAGACATAGAAAACCTAATTTCATCTTCATCTCCCTATGAGGAAGATTTAGCACAGTGTTTACGTGTGAGTGTTAGTGGCATCATATTCAGAATACTTGATTTGTTCCATACTAGTTTTTTAAGTGTGACGACCCAAGGAACAGGGTATTACACTTCCTTTCTCGCAAAACACATAGCCGCTGTACGGGAAATCCGTCAAAATTGAAAATGGCAGGTAACCCCATCATACAGTCTTTATTTACAATTTTAATGTTGCTTTTAAGAGTGTACGTACAATCCCCGAACCTCTTTGCCACTATTGGCTCTATCGACAATCCGCACACCCAGGAGGTCCGTGAAAACCTTGAGAGGATTCTCTCAGAAATAGACCCTCAACCTGGTTCCCACGTTCAGGGAATTAGGAATGAGCAGTTTTCCGCTAATAGAGCTGGCAATAAGGATAGTTGCGTACAGCAACACATCCGACATACCGCAGCTGCTGATGGTGTAGTGTCAGCAGATCTGCGCCCGCTCTCACGGATTTATCCATTTCAGCTTGTTGGTATGGGTCGTGGACGAGGGAGAGGTACTGCTAGGCCACCAAGTAGCAGCTCCTCTTCCGAGGTTCCAGATCTAGAAGACTATTGTGGCCATTGTTTTGAGGAAGGTCACTCGGAGTCTGATTGCCCGTGGCTTACTCCAGCATCTACACGTGAATTAATCGCAACCCTAAACTCCATTCGTGATCAGGATAAATCAAACCCAAATCCTACCCCGGAGCCCATGAGTAGTGAGGAAGGACCAGCAATGGGTCCATCCTCTTCAAGGAAACGACCACTTTATAATCCTAGATTTTTTCAACCAAGGGCGGGGCCTTCTCGAACTCAATGTACTTATTGTAGGGGTTGGGATCATAGCAAGTGGGAGTGTTCGAAATTGCAAAACCGCCGCTGCTCTATATGCCGTGAATTGGGGCATGTAGAGGCATATTGCCCAACCATCTTATGTGCTCATTGCGAGCGGCCAGGGCACGCTGCTGCCAGATGCCCACGTTTAGAACGTGTTGTTTGCTCTAGGTGTGGTTGGATGGGACACTCAGGACAATTTTGTCGGGCACATAAAAATTAGTTTTGTTTCTCTGTTTGTTTTCTAAGGCAATTATTTTGATCCAGATCAACCAAACGCCTTTCGCGATTTTGTGTTGAGCCACTTGACAAGGCTCAATGCGTATCTTAAAACTGCAACGCTACCCTTCTTTTTGGGCCCTCTGGCCTTACATATTATTGCCTTTCTGGATGCACTTTTTCTTTTGGTGCAACCACCTCCTGTTGCCTCTACTTCCTCCACTGCTCCTGCTGCTGCTACTTCTGGACCTAGACGGAAAAACCTTCGTTTGGAACCGGAATCTGACTCGGACAGCTCTTCTACTCTGACGCCAATTCGGACGCCTCCTACTTCACCTCCTCCTGATTTGGACTTTCCAGGAAAATGTCGGAAATGTTATGTTCAACGTGGCCATAAAAGGTTATCATGCCCAAACCCCCCTGTTTCTCGTGCAGCGAAGCGTAAATTCGCTAAGCCGCGTAAAAATTTCCCCGGTGCTAGTGACAAGTGACAAGTTTTTTACTATAATCTCATTTCATGTTTTTCATGTGTGTTATGCATTCTGTGTATGTATTACCTATTTCTGTGAAAGCAACATTATGATCATTTACTATTCTTTTCACTTATATTTCTGGTTGATTCTGCAATTATATTATGCCTATCTTATATTATTATTTATACTTTTGTGGCTGTGTCCACTTATCCCTAATTTTAAGACAATTTTATTCCATTATTATTATTTTGGGTTTTCTACCTTTACATTTTGAATAGATGTTTCGTATGTGAGGACCCGTGCGTGAAAGGTGGGGGAGTTATGGTAGAGTTAAGCATAGTTTGTAAGTTGCACTAGTGTGCATTATGCAATATCAATAATTGTCATAATAATAATATGATGATGATGATGATGGTGACGAATGAAGCGTTCATATTCAATAATAAACACTCTCTATCTATCTAGCAGCAGAGCAACATCACTACTTTTCCTCGTTCATATTGCATACTTACATAATACTAAACTGTGGAAATCTGCAAATGGTAAATACTTTTAAAAATCTCATAATGAAAACTTTAATTAGCAATATTTGCAACAGTTTGTTTGGGTTTTATTAAACAAGATTTCAATTTTCTTGGTCTTAATAAACCTTATAGCATTACCTATGCAACTGGATCTTGGTAGTAACTTCATTCTACGTGACGTTTAAGGGACTTGACTATGCAATTGAAAAAAGTGGTTCAAAGTCCAGTCAATTGCCCCAAAGCTGGTGTAAGAATATTTCCCTTTTTAACGCAGATATTGTAATTTGCAATAATGGTTTTAAATACATTTTATGAAACTTTTATTTTGTCTGTCGTTTGGTTTCCGTTTAGTCGTTCTGCCGATTATCTTTCTGATTGCTATTGCGTGCAAATTTTCGGTACTTGGTTTGCTTCTGGAGATCTTCTACCATTTTTGTAACTCGGTCTTACTGGGAACATCTTGCAAGAGGAAAGCCAAGGTAAACTTAAAACTTTATACTTGAAATCGTTTGTATGACACGAAAAATTTATGTTGGTGCATCAACTCGCATTATTTAAAAAATCTTAAAATATTTTTGTTGCGTTTGTAGGAACCAAAGGAAAGCAACAACAAAATTAGCATTGAAGGTCTTGGCGTAGTTTGGCGGATTTTTGCCGCTGTTGGATCCGTGTTCTTAATTGGCCTTGTTGGATATCAACTTCATTTGCACGAGTTTTTTGGAATCACATTTGCTATCATTCTCTGTTTCTCAGTTTACATTTGGCAATGGATTAATTATTGTGACTATGTGGATTCAGCATTTGCCGTCGCGGGTGAAAAATACATGAAAAATGTAAAGCCTCGCAACTTGTTCATACCGTTGGTGGCTTCTGGACCAGGAATGATTTAGAATAACATGTTTCTGAGTTTCAAACATACAATTTAGTTCGAATACTGTTTCTAATTTCAATGTATCAGGCAAAGCCGAATACTATTTTTATTAGTAGAATTCATTTTTGGCTAATTCATACTATTTGTATTTTTAGTAGGATATAAAGTAAATGCATGTGTTGTCAATTCATGGAAATACTTGAACTAGCTAGCTTTTTCTTGGTAACAGGCAAGCAGTTATCACTCAATTATTGCACAGTGTCAAGTACCACATTATGCTAATACGACTTTATCGGGGTAAGCGCGTAAAAACTGAGTCAACCACTACATATTTTTGATTAAGCTAATTATAAATGTTGCATAGGTGAATATTATGCCAAAGAACCAAATTATTGATTGGATAATGATAAAATGTGAATTATTGGTGCCATTGTGCTAAATTCATAACAATGTTTATTCTCTTTGTTATTTCTGCACGATTTTAAAAGAAGTTGATTCAAACATTCAAACAAAAACTATTTATTCCAAGCAAGAAGTTTGGCCACTTCTTACCAGTCTTGACATGCCAATTCCTAAAAATGCAAGCTTTGCATGTACCGCATATCTTACCGAAGAGGAATAAAAACGATTTTTTCCCATTATCCACAAAATCTCTACAATTTAAAAAAAAATATTATGAAAACAGGGAAAACGGACAATTTCAAGAGCATTTTTGAGTTCACTTACGCATATTAAAAATTCCTAGCTGTTGGCAGTAGTACTTTATAACGTAAGTGCTATGATCAGTATCCACAAAGCTCAAAGGAAACCAAAACGGGACTAAAACAAAAACAATACCTGAATGCTCATGTTGCATACTTGTAAAAATGGTTTAGTAAATGTGGATGGTCTAGTAGTATAGCATATTTATTGGTGTACCTAATTGATAGCAATTTGTGAGACTTTTGCATGTGTATAAAACTGCGCTGCACTTCACTTCTACATTTTGTTGGGATAGCGACTCATACGTAGTAAATGCATAGAGAAAGGAACTAGCTCAGTTTCACTAGACCGGCACAGCACCAGAAGCAGCCTCTGGCCCTTGCTCTAGGCCTGAGCTGCGCTAGTGAAAGATATTTAAAAGGCTTGATAAGTGACTTTAAAAATTAGTAAAATATTTTAAAGGCTTGATAAGTGACTTTAAAAATTAGTAAAATATTTTAACGGCTTGATAAGTGACTTTAAAAATCAGTAAAATATTTTAAAGGCTTGTTAGGCGACTCTAAAAATTAGTAAAATATTTCAAAGGCTTGTTATTGAACTTTAAATTAGATAATGAAACGGAGATTATGATGCCAATATGCTAAATCTTTTACAAGAGATGAAATTGAGATATTTATTCTCGTATTTATTTAAGCACGAAATTAAACAAAGTTAATTTCAAACATTTAAACATGGTTAATCCGAGCATGAAGTTTGGTCACTTCTTACGAGTCTTGACATGCCAATTCCTAAAAATGCAAGCTTTGCATGGATTGCATTTCTTACGGAAGACGGATACTTGCGACTTTTTCCCAATATCCACAACATTTCTACAATTTAAAAAATATATCATAGAATTAAAGATAAAGCACAATTTGAGTCATGAGCATTTTCAAGTTTACTTACGCATATTAAAAATTCCTAGCTGTTGGCAGTAGTACTTTATAACATAAGTGCTGTAGTCAGTGTCCACAAAGTTCATAGGATACCACAACGGAACTCAAACAACAATCAATGCCTGAATGCTCATATCTCATTTTTAGAAAAACTGCTTAGTAAATGTAGAGTACAAGGCAAAGGACTAAATGGAATAACAGATTCTGTCTTATAAGCTCCGTCAAGTGACGTATGCCTGTAAATCGTAGGAACCTTCCAATATCTTCCTTTACTGTAAATTAAAAAGAATTTATGTTATGCTTACTCCGTAACTATTGTTAACAGTATATAGAAGCGACATAAAAGTATTTTCTCGTTTGATGGTTTTGGTAGCTCTCGCTTAGCTGCATCTTTATATAATTTCCCTATTTTTTAAAATTGGCATATTATGCGCTTTTATTATATTTTTTGGAACATGTTACAATTTTCATAAAATATTAAAATAACTTACATTTTTTCATGAAACGATAAGTCTTCATAGATTGTGCCATCAAGTCGGTCTGTATAGTTTACTTTGCCCTACGACATTACATTTTTATTTTAGTCTAGCCAAGGATTCTGGTTAATTCTAGCAGGAGTTAATTCTGTAAATTTGTTGTTTTCTTGTTTTTTAATAGCAGAAAATTGAAGCGAGAATGTTTGAACTGAATTTTAGATACTCAAAATATTTAAATGCTTGAGCTATCTTAACTTTGTAGTTTGTCATTTCATCATTGTACGTGTTTTTGTATTCAAATTTTAAGGTCTGATGGATAATTGATTGGAACCTGATGCTGGCGTATTTTTATATCTGATTTACACAAATTAATTGAGTGGAAAAATTAAAACATACGCTAATTTTTTAAAATTATGGTAATGCTAAGCATTACCATAAGTGGACTGACGTACTTATCCGTTGTTCGAACAAGCTTTAGATATTCCGTTTATTGATTATCGATTACTTATATTGAACATGAAATTAAATTGTTTACCCAACTAACCATTCACACTCTGTCCAAGCTTGTTTTCAATTTTGCTCTCAGATCAAGCATCAATAACATTTAGTTAGCAACAGAGCTATTAAAAATAAATCATAGGTTTCAAATTTTCTGGTGTTGTACCCTAAATTTTGTCAATTCCAAGCGCATATGATTCCACAATAATCCTGTCCTGTTTGTTTTAAGTATGTATTAGTAATGCTGAAATTTTCTCAAGTAGTTCAAAAGTAGTTTAAAGTATTGGCGATTACAAGGCAAAAATATATAGCTACTGTCGTAGCTGTATGTTCCTATAAAAACGTCCGATAATTTCAACAAACATTGCTGTATTTATTAAAAGCGTTTACATATAATTTTTGTGCCAATAGCAATGCCTGAGTCTGAGACAGAATTAAGGATCTCTTGATACCTTTGCAAGTGTATTTTATATTTCGCCTCTCACCCAAGCCAGCAGCGGACCTGTGCGCATTGTTAGGATATACTTAACACCAAAGTGGTTTTGCGGCTTTTAAGTTGGTCAAACTTAATTGCTGCCAAAGCATGTTTGTTCGTCGGGTTATTTTGTTTTGCGTGTTTTTATAGAATTGTTTTTGTACACGCGCCACAACATGTAGTTGTATATAGTGCCATACTGTCCTTTATAGAACTACGAATTCTTCAGTTTATTTCTTATAGATGGGATGTTGTCAGAGAACCAATGGAGTAAACAATTTTGAGAATTTATTCCATTTCTTTGCAAACGTTTGCTGTGAAAATTTAAATTCTTAAAGTATCGGTATCTTAAACAAAGTAATTTTCTAGTATAATGAAAATTAAAACCAAATTGAAAATTTCAATAAACCTAGTTTGTGTGATTTCCATCAGCAGGTTTTCTTACCGCTGCTTTGCTGCTACAGAGAAAAACTCCATATCAGACGATATCTGCAATACACATTTCAAACAATTTGTTGCACGACTAATATCCTCTCTGGTAACAAACATGAACAAACACGAATTAATCTTTCATTCGTTTCCAACAACTTGCAGTTTTAAAGTTGAAAATTTGCGTTACATGGTCTTTAACAAAACATATAGAGTAGATGTAGGAATTCAGTTTCCATTTCGCTACAGTCAACCTTTTGCTGTTGTAGTTGCACCGTTAGCTAAACAACGCCCAGTTGTATCCACTTTCAACGTGTTTGACACATTTTACCAACTGTCGCTTCGTGCTTCAACCACTTATGTGTACATACACAACTTGGATTTATCAAAACACAGAAGTGAATCCATATTTTATAAAAACGATGCTGGTTTGCCTGCTACCAAATTATTAGTGCAAATTGTATCTGAAAACACCTCAATGGTCAACTATTTTTGTTATGAATATTGTGCCAATTTAATACCTTGGAAAATCATAATGCAACCCATAGAACAAATTTTGTTACATCCGCTTCGTCTACATAAAACCTATTCAATAAATGGAAACAGAAGAGAGATTGTTATCGCTACAAATCTAGAACTGGCTAAAAGAGATTGCAAAAACCTGCCACATCTTTCAGCTTTTTGTGATAGCAAATCCATGTTGGCTCTGTTGATACTTGAACGTTATAACTTTACCCATAAGTTCACAGACAACACGGAAATTCACCCACGTGACAAGTTTCAATATCTCAAATTTTCATATTCTAACAGTCAATATGGAAAAAAAGTTGGTACAGTAGCACATATAAAAACTGGTTTGCTATTTGATGAACTTGCAAGTGATTCCGTGTTTTACTGCTCGAGTATATATCAAGGCAAACACATGCTATCTGCCAGTGTACATTCGTGGATGGGAGTTATGTCCACACCAAGTATATTCGGTTTATTTATTTCGCTTATGGTTATTGCACATTTGTCTAAATACAAAGAGTTAAAACAATTTTCTATTAAAGAGCTTATTGACTTTTTAGCTCAATTTCTCTGCTATTCTGTTTCAGGATATGAAAAGCGTAAACTTTTACTTTTAGTGACTATACTTGGAATGACAATTTGTCCTTATTACACAAACGTGGTCACAACTCGGGTTACTGTGTTTATTCACGAAAAACCATATGAAACGCTAAATGAACTTGTGTTAGGTGGTTTCAAGCTAATTTGGCCAGAACAATATTTTGGTTTGCATCCATCCCGTTGGGAACTTAGATTTAAGGAGTATAAAAAGAGGAAAATACAGCATTTATTAAACAGTAGTATATATTACAATACAAGCATTTTATACGGCTCCAAGGAACTCAATATACTTCTTACTGACAAATACGCAACTTTAAATGCAAAAGATGAGCCGTATTTTATGTATCTTGAAAACGCAGTAAGACAATTATCAAATGACAGCAAAACAAAATGTTTTGTGCTGTCGGAAACGTTTACTCAAAGACAAGTGTACAATGTTATATACACAGTAAATCGACATTGGGTTTTTGAAACTGCTGTAAGGATTACCGAAAGTGGACTTACGAAAGCGTGGAACGGTTGGGCATCAATTGCCGAAAAATATTTAAACAAAGTAAATGGAAGTGAGTTTTTACCTGATAGAGTTGTAACCACAGGAGATTATATGGAATTTGAGCACTTAATAGTTACTTATTTACTGCTTATTATATTGTGGACCTTAGCAGGCATCCTGGTGATTATTGAACTTATTTACTGGTATTTTGCTTTCAACGTTACTATTTCAGTTAATAGGTGTAATATTTTCTTCAGAGCATTAACGAAAACTAAAGTTATTGCATTTACGACAAGTGGCGTAAAACGAGCAGACTATATTTGAAAACTATGATTAATAACTTGCCGTTTTTGAGTTACTCCTTCTGGTACAAACGTAAGCATAAATGCATATATTGCATTGTTGGTGAGTTGCCTTAAGGTTGTTTGTTTTTTATGCAGTACAACGCAAACAATCTAGATCAGAATATCAGGGGCCAGTGAAAAAATTCTATATTTACGCATACTGAATATTTCCATGTTTGCTATACCCAATACAAGGATCAAGATTATGTATTAACCTATGTAAGTATTAGGGACGCATTATCTTATCATCAAACGACTTGTACTAGTATTACGCAGTACACATTCTAATTTTCCAATACATCTTGATGATGATAATTTTATGTCCTTTCTTTAGGCAAATGTGAGCAGTCTGTGTGTATCAGTTTATTTCTTGCGATGTATTTTTCTTGAAGGGTTAAAGGAGAGAAAGTTTAATTAAACATGATGAATCCTATTTAAACAAACAAAAGTGGATTTTGGTGAAGTGTATCGAAAACACATAAACTTCAATATATTATAGAGCATAAGTATTAGGACAAAATGTAGACAAAAGTAAATAGGTTTAAATTATCAGACATTGAAAAACATTTTGTTGAAGGTCAAAAATAAGATAATGCTCAATAAAACTTAGACTGGTTGGACTATTTATTTATTGCTCATGACCCACTTTCCAGTCTGTTATAAAGTAGCAGAAGTTAAAAATCATGCGCATTATTTCATTGTGAGTGTACCTTTCAAATACAATTTTGAGTCTCCTATAAACGAGCTTCAAATAATACGATGCTGTGGAATATTAGAAGCTGATTTTTTTCTGTTCTAGAAATTGTCTACCATATTTTAAACTTTGTGACTTGTTTTCCACATTTCAACAATAAATTCAGAAAAATAACAAATATACTTTTGAAGTATAACCGAATTCGAAAATGGTCGACTGGACAAAAGCCAAATTATGTGGAAATCTACAAATGGTAAGATTTCAAAAATTCACTTCAGAAAATAGAGTTTGTACTGATATTATTAAAGAACCATACACAGAAATACATTTGGCTTTCATCAAACATTAATATATTGTCATTACCAATTTGATTTTGATAGCATTATTTGTGCGGCCTGATCTTGACAGTTACATCAATTTACGTGACCTATACGGCTTGTGACTATGCCATCAAAAAGCGTGGTTCAGACTGGAAGGAATTTCCATATGGATGGTGTAAGAATGTTTTGCACTATTTAAAATTGAACTTATTTTCATGATATAATACACATTCAAGAAATACTTTTGTTCTGTTCCTGTCTAGCTAATCTTGTTGGAGTTACATTTAAAATGGTGGCCCTTGGTTTCCTTGTGGAGACCATCTTCCTTATTTGCAACTGTGTTTTGCTGGGAACATCATTCAAAATAGACAATGTAAATTTTACGTTTTAAAGTTTTCTAATATAATGTATGATACATACACTAGTGAAATTATACGCATATTTTGAAACGTACCAAAATATTTGTTTGCATTTGCAGGTACATAAGG
This sequence comes from Entomobrya proxima, assembly GCA_029691765.1. Taxonomy (NCBI): domain Eukaryota; kingdom Metazoa; phylum Arthropoda; class Collembola; order Entomobryomorpha; family Entomobryidae; genus Entomobrya; species Entomobrya proxima. The sequence goes on from CM056172.1 coordinate 42,790,764, forward strand.
AAAGCAAGAACAAACTTAGTATTGCATATCTTGGGGCATTTACTCGGGTCTTAAATGCTGTCATTCTCCTTATTTCATTTTGTCTGGTGGGATACCAACTGGAGATGTACGAGTTTTATGGAATTGCATTTGTCATCACTCTCTTCTACTTGGCTTATATTTGGCAATGGATTAATTACTGTAAGTATGTTGATTCGGTGTTTGCCGTCGAGGGTAAAAATTACATGAAATACTTAAAGACCCCCACCCCCACCTGTGGCAGACCAGGAATTGTTTAGGATGATTTGACATTTGATTCTGATTAAGACCAACAAGCAAAATCAAACAGGTTTAAACTTGAACTTTTTTATGTTTCTCGCATATTCCAATATTATTATAGCTATTATATTAAATATCTCGTCCAATTAGCTTTTATATTGATAGCAGACTATTAGTTATCGTTTCCTTATGTTATAAGTTCTACAAGAATTCTCGTGTACGTAAATTTGCTAATAGTGCTAATACCAAAATAAATTTTAAAACGTTGATGATCTATTATACTGCTTTTCCAGATTTCAAAATAAAAAAAATGCTTGGTTTTTTTATTGGTAAATAATATGAATTTTAAAATACGCTCTTTTTGCCGTGCACATTACTTGGTACCCGCAACACAAATCAAAATTAATGAAACAGACATTGATTTTAAAACGGAATAAAAGTTTGGTCATGAAGGTAAATATGTTTTTTTGTAAAACTATTGAAACATGTAGTCATTAGCTTTTAGTCTGAAAAATCTGGGTTTCGACCTTAAATAGATTTCATTTAATTGTAAAATTTCAACATGTAAAATAATTTAGCGTTCTTATATTGAGGGTCGTTGCTTTGAAGGCATATAAATATCTATATTTATGCTTCTGTATGGAGCGCGCATGGTTATAAAATTATAAAACAATGATCCAAACCCAAGGATTGTAGAAAAACGATTCGACCACATAATCCTTTAATTTTACATTTTTATACTTTTTTTAAACTGGCTATTTGCAGCAAATCAACACAAAACAGCTTTCAAAGTAAAGTTCAAACTGTAATGTTATATTGTCTTCTGGCAATTTTATGACTTTCTAAAAAATTCAAAATGATCACAAGTGTAATTGAATGTTGGGAAGCTATCCAATTTCATTCCCAGGTTTTCCAAAAACATCAGCAAATTTCCCCATGCATAGTTGAATGGAACAAAGAAAAACACTTGGTGCAAGTAAACCCGAGGTTTTCAAAACACCCAGTATGGCTTTTCCACGTATTTGTGGTTGGTGCCATAATTGGATTTGGCAATTGTATGATCGTTGTTTTTGAAAGAGACTCAACTGCTATCAGCCTTCCACAGTATGTATTATTATCCACCGGTCTTGCTGCAATGTCCGTGCTACTATGGGCTCCAGCATACGTTATAGTAAAAAATGCTGAGGAATATTGCGCTGGATTTAACGTTTTGTTTAGTACCTTTTTAAAAACAGGTAAAGAGTTTTATATTTCTAAAAAAAGTTGCTTTTAGCTTGACATAATAATTAACTTTTATTTTTCAGAGACCATATGCCATCACCAATTTGGAGACATGCCCAAATTCAAAGCCTATCACATAAAGTTTTGGAAAAGTATTACCGGTTTCTTGAAATTGGTCAATGTAGTGATGTGCATTACGCCGTTCTTGCTGGTGCCTGGCGGGTTGTTTCTAAATCTAGATCCGTTTGTCTTTGTCCGTTCTACAAATATATTTATCCGCATATTACTAAAGTTAGTACACCAATTTGCGCAAAATTGCTAATTACATTTGCGCGTGTATATTGTGGCATGGTTTGCTGCGTGGAAGCATGTAGATTTTACGCCTTGTTTTTTACTTTACTTATGTACCGACTGGAACTTCTATTTAAACTACTAGACATTTTACATATGCTTGCATCTTTGAAGAGAAACTTTAAAATTGACTTTTATGAAAAGGTTGTAACTTGGTATCAAACTTATGAAATTGCATTTCAAATCTCAAAAGCACACATGTCCCAACTTATTGGTATTTTAATGTGTGATGGATTTGTTATTTTTATAGTGTGCAATGTGGCAAGTGTGAATTGCTACAAAACCCTGCCCTTGATAATCAAAGTTTGATTGTGTATTGGCTAATGCCTACAGTTTCCATTATGTGTGCATTCTTTACTCATTTTTCGATTGATATTGCAGTAGAAAAGTACAGAAGAAGTGAAGCTATTATAGCGGTTTTACATAAATGGTATTTGGTAAACAGAGTGAATTACTGTGCATTTAAACGTGGCATTACTTGGAGAAAGTTAGGTTTACTGAGACCGTCGTCCCAACGGTGTGGTACATTCTTTGCTTTGGAAGCTGATGCTTTTGTTCTATGCCTAACATAGGCAACTCTCAAGATCATTGTTGTCCTTCAACAATGTCATCATCATCATCATCATCATCATCACCACCACACCACCACCACTCACGTAATCTGCATACACAGCTTTAGCAGGTTTAGAGTAACTTTAGCAATAAGCAATAATAGTATAAGAATGAATGTTACATGAATAAAAGGTGTTCAGTTGGTGAGTAACCCAACACGCATAACATTACCTCTCCTTGTTCTTATGCATTCATTATTACTTGCACCTGCATATTATTATTACCATCATTCATGTGCACAACGCAGGGCGAGCAATACAAAAGCATAAAACACTGGCGAACCTGCCAGGATCTAATGGCGTAGGTAATGTAAAAGAGGATTCAGTTGTTGGTTGGTGCGTAAAAGTAGCTGGGCGTAAATGGATACGGGAGTCAGAGACAGTAGTAGTAGTTGGAGAAGGACTATTAGTGGAATCAGGAGAATTAGAAGAGGAAAAGCAGCTTCGGTAGCTCTGGTAGCTAGGAAGTTCAGTAGGTTATTGTGAATAAGGAGCTTGAATTAATTCTGTTTTTCGGGTGTGAAGATCTAGTGGATATCCAATGGTAACCTTAGCTTTTTCAGCTTTTGGAGAAAAGGCGTTAGTTAATTTAATAAGAGTACGAGAAAGTAAGCCAGGTTTAGTAGGCTTAGGATTTGGAGGAGGCTTATATGGAGGTAACTGAGAGACAAAATCGTCATATAAGGCAGCAGGATCACGATTAATAGGAAAACGAGAGTGAGTAGGTAATTGAGGTATAGCACTAGTAGTTGAGGAGGATGCAAGAGGTGCGGATGGCAAAATATTTTCAGACTCGACAATAGATGAAGCAGTAGAGTGATGATGTATAATTTCAGGATTTAAAGAAACAGGATTTGAGATAGAAATAGGTACGGAAGAAGAAACGTGAGAAGAAAAAGTAGAAAGAGAAGTTGGAACAAAAACTTGATTACCGGAGGTCGTTGCAAGGTGAGCTTGACTTTGTGGAGGAGATCGAGCTGTCAAACGTGAGCGTGTGAAAGGATTTTGAGAGGTTGCTACGGGTTCGGCTTCGGGGGACGCTGAGACGGATTGGGATGCTTTCTGGCGTTTCTGGAGATCTGCGGACTCAGTAAGGTCAATGAGGGAATCCTCGGCGCGGGGGCGTTTTTCTCGGTGACCTGGAGGAGGATGACTGGAAGGGCTTGGATAAGGTTGAATAGAGCCTTGAATTGTCGGATTGGGATTTGGGTGAAAACGGTCGCTGTAGATTTGGTGATCGGTAAAAGTATCTTCGTGCCGGCGTTGGTATAGTTGGTGACGACGAGATTTTGGACGGAGGCGTTGTGGAGGAGGAAGGGAGAAGCTTTCTTCTGCAATGAGCAGGGAGGAGTCACGTGAAGGAATAAACTGACCAGGAAGAATTGGTGGGTTATTGGAGGATGAAGGAGGAGGATGAGATTGGGTACGTGGTGGAAGAGGAGGTAGGAAAGTAACCGCAGTAGTAACAACAGGAGAATTTATAAGTTGAAACAGATGAGGAGGAAGACGAGGTTGATTTTGTCGGGCAAGGCGTCTTTGTTCACGTTGTGAAATAATAAAGTCGTTGATATCTCTAGGAGTTGCTGAACCTTGAGCTCTAGTTTTTCTTTTATAAAATCCACTCATACTCAATCAGCTAAACCAAGTCCAAAAGAGACACCATAATACGGTGTAGCGAACATACAGACACAACAAAAATCAAATAATAACTCGAAGATGCATGCAATAATAAAATGATAATAATGTAAACCTGACGGTATTTTATAAATGACCCGATCCGGGCTGGAACGAAGGCCTGGCCAAGCTCCCCGGGTTCTCCGTATGATGAGTCCAACACTCACACATTACCCTTCACAAGCAAACAGACAGACCCGGGGCAAAAGGTTCGGACCCCAAAAAAAGAAAACGTACTTAAGGGAAAATGCAACGGAAATAAAACAAAACTTCGGCTTGGTTGCCAGTGTTTTATGCTTTTGTATTGCTCGCCCTGCGTTGTGCACATGAATGATGGTAATAATAATATGCAGGTGCAAGTAATAATGAATGCATAAGAACAAGGAGAGGTAATGTTATGCGTGTTGGGTTACTCACCAACTGAACACCTTTTATTCATGTAACATCCATTCTTATACTATTATTGCTTATTGCTAAAGTTACTCTAAACCTGCTAAAGCTGTGTATGCAGATTACGTGAGTGGTGGTGGTGATGATGATGATGATGATGACATTGTTGAAGGACAACAATGATCTTGAGAGTTGCCTATGTTATGCATAGAACATCCCTGTCACTCTAAAATGATGAACTACACTTCATCATTTATTGTTGCAGCTTTTTGCATCAACTTTTATAGGTGACTGGTTTTGTGGTGGTTCTACCTCTTTGGCTTATATAAGGCTGTGGTGGTGCAGCAGTGGCTTTAGGCGCTTTTTGATTTTGAGGTGACCGTGGCAATGTACTTGTTGTGCTAGGTGGAGGAGGCGGATTTGGAGCAGAATCCGATTGCACAGGGGATGACGTAGTCTCTTTTTGTGTGAGATCTACTGGATCACTGTGTTGTCCGAACGGCTTGATTCTGTTGACGTGGACAATCCTGTTGTTAGCACTGGTCGAACACTTTAATAGCGTATTACTACAATGGATCCACCAGAACTGCGGATAGTCTTTTGCTTAAACTATAGACCAAAAATACTTGCTTTGAGCAATATGTTAGCCGTCCCAGTTTGCCTGGAAGTGGTAACAGTTCTCGTTAATGCATCCAATTAGGTATTTGTTGTTTTTCTTCATCGACACTGACACTGCATTACTAAAGTTAACACATTAGTCAACATGCGACTGACATATTATGTGTATCGATATACTTATTTACAAGCCTTTTTTAAATAAAAACCAATTGGTTTTAATTAAAACCAATTCCAGTCAAAAGGTTTGACTCAAAACGACACAAAACACAAAAAGCTATAAATATTAAAGTTACTAATATGTTGTAAATGTGTAACATATAGCCATTTCTTAAATATTTTGAATTTTTTAATTACAATTGCAAATATTTCATTAAAATCTGTGAATTTGCTTAACCAAATTCGACATCAAAGTACAGAAAGTTAAAATATAGGTTCATTTGGTAATAAATAAGATTAGACAAACTTTAAGTAGTTCGACAAGCGTACATGGAAATCCAACCACAGCCAAGTAGTAGTACCATCAGATAACATTCAATATTACAAATTTGTCCTGTCCACTTTCGGAGACCTAATAACATTTCTGGCTTTAGCTTGAAATATGTTAACAAAATTTACATTTATATTGCACGAATTGCATTACCATTGTTCTATTTACATGCAACCATTAAAACTCAGCTTTAAATCATCTTTGAATCTCGAAACGTGTTACTTTGATAAATAACGTTCTCCTCTTACTCTAGTGTTTCGTAACATTTAATACCAACACGTTTTTAGAATTTAACTTTCTGCCTTTAACAACTAAAATGCCGCTTTTCATGTGCATTCCGTTCAGTTCTGCAAATAAACTCCGTTTCGCAAATATGACAGCTGAACGGCTTCTCATCTATATGTTCCCAGATGTGGTTTTGAAGATTTCTCCAATCTGGTAGAATATCAGCACAAAATACGCAAGCAAGATCCGCCTGTCCGATGTCTATAAAAATAAGCAACATTTAAAACATTTAATTGAATCCCAGGTAATAACGTAACACTAAAGTGCATAAAGGCGTTTTACCTGAATGTTTTCCAAGAAAATCATAAACAGCTTGAGATCTTGCCAGAGGATTTGTGTCAAACGCTATTGCATCCATTGAGTCAGAAAATGGCTGAATATCATGCACGCGTAGTAAATGTCCTGTTAGTTGTTCAAGTCTGTTAAAGTTTTTTTCACAATATTTACACCCAAACGGTTTCTTTCCATTGTGAACTTTTGCTCTATGCCGTTTAAGATTTTGTCGTGTTGTAAAAATCTTTTTGCTTCCTTCGCACTCATGTCCACCAACTCCTGTGTGCGTTATTCGATGATGTTTTAACATCATCTTAGAAACAACATTTCCCACAAGCTTTACAGGCAAAAGGTCTTTCACCCAAGTGTGTCGATAAATGAGAGGTCAAGTAAGTTTGTGTTGAAAACACTTTCTCGCAAAAAAGACACGAATGCGGTTTTTCAATAGCATGAATCGTAGTGTGATTCCGATAAGTATTATAGCTGTAAAAGTTATCGCCACAAATTTTACACTCAAACGGTCGCTCCTGAACATGAACTCGAATATGGTCTTCCAGCATAGTAGACCGAATAAAACCTTTTTGGCATATTGCACAATTAAAAGGTTTAATTGCAGCGTGAACGGCTTTAATATGTATTGCAAGACAGCTTGAGTATCTAAATTTACGTTCACATTCCTTGCACTGGTAAGGTTTCACTTTTGTATGAATTCGTTGATGAGATTTAAGTGACGGCTTAGATTTTAACCCTTTTCCGCAAACTGGGCATTTATATCGAGTTTCATTGGAATGCACCAGTTTGTAAACCCTAAGGGAACCCGGCTCCGAAAATCTTTTTAGACACACGTCACACTCAAAGTTTTTAATTCCTAAATGAATTAACTGGTGTTGATTGTGGTGAGATTTCTGTGAAAACTGTTTCTGACAAATGTCACATTTATAAGGTTTCTCTCCGGTATGTATTCGCCGGTGAATGTTTAAACGCTCAGGAGTCGAAAATCGAGCTGGACAAGCCTCACACTGGAATGGCTTTTCACCAGTATGTATTCGTATGTGGTAGGTTAAATTCCGTTTGTTTGGAAACACTTTGGTGCACAAATGGCACTTTTGCGGGATTTCGGATTTCCGAGGCATTTTTGTTGTCTTTAATAGAGCAGAATAATATGGATGAGTAGTTTTAAAGCCTTGCCGATAATGTTTTGCTTTGAAAAACTTAATTGCAATAAAAATATTCACACAAATTTATACAAAGGTTTCGTAGTTTTAATTTTAATCTAAACTGGACAAAAAGTAAAATGCTGTAAACACACAAAACACCTGATCAACATTGTAAATGCGTTTACATAGTGAGGATTTCCGAAACCAACTTTTGCATCAAATGTGTGTGAGATAGCTCTTTTCACAAAACTCACTACTCATTATTGCATTGCCCGACCATTCCCAATTACCATGCTGTAAAATTTACAGTGTAAATAAAGGAAGGAGCTTTCATGCATACCTATTTATACTCCAGCTCCACAGCTCTTTCCACATTCATAATTTTCCCTATATCTGACTCTGGGTCTAGAAGCAATAAGCTGGGATTTGTTGTTCATTTGTCGATTTCAACTAAAGTAGTTTCCAATTTTGGTAAATGCAGGACAAAGTTACCAGCTAATCCGAATTAACTTTTCTAGTAATTAAAATGACACAAGTGGCCATCGCCAACTTGGCTTGCCAACTATGTGGTGGTCGGGGTGATAACAGTGACCAGTTACCTGATTTAGTACCTGTGAACCGATTAACAAGCTACCTCTCTCATCAAAATGTGCTTGAAGGCTTACTACCCCAAAACCCTTCAACTGCGGAACAGGTTATTGATGAAAATGCTCCAAAATTGTGGTTCAAACCAAGCATTGGACTCCTTACCGACAAACCTGGAGTCCGCCCCGGAATCTCGCCGAAAATATAATTTGCATAAATGAGATAAGATTTACATACGCAAGATAAAATTCAAATAAGCTAAAAAGGGTGCGTTCATACTACACCACGTTCAAAAACATAGCCCCTCAGCTCACGCCAGCAGGTATTCTAGGCTTATTCTAGCTTGCAAGCTAGCCGGGGTAACAAACTGTAGCAGGCTTTTGTAAGCTGAAGCAAGCATAGCGATAAGATGCATGCATACGTATTTTTCCCTTTTTTAGGATCGTGAATTTTGAATGGCCCTTCTTTATCAAATATGCAAATTAGCTTTGGCCTTATCGCTAACCCGCACGGGATCCCATATACTTCTGTACTAGATTTGGGCTGATTTCTAGCATCGGCGGGCTAATGTAAAGTAAATGAAGCGCCCGGCTAATTTGTACTATTCCGGGGCAGACTCCGGGCTTGTCGGTAAGGAGTCCAATGCTTGGTTCAAACTGTTAACATCCTCAAATGATTCAATGGAGAATAGTGAGCACTTTCTTTTGTGTGACAATTGCTCATGCGAGCTAAAAATGCTGGACAATCTGACTAATGAATTGGAATCCCTTCAAAAGAGGATTGATGGTCAGGTATTGAAAATTAACGAAATGCGACAGGGCTCCTCCACATTAACGGTGTCACCTGGACAACTGTCAATTTCAGGATAGACCAGTGGACAGGATAATATTTGGAGGGGATGGGAAGCTTTAGCGGGTATTTTGGAGGGCACCTTACCAAGATTGACAGGTTTAAATTGAGTGATAAGGTCACTTGAACTTCCGATATTATGCGTTTCTAATTTATTTCATTTTATTTAAGGAAGCGGCGGCGGAAAAGATGGAGATGATACTTCAGCAGAAGTTGTTTCAGAAGAAACCGGAAATGAATCAGAAGATCCAGAACAACAAGAGCTTTTTCTGTTTTGTGAGGTGGATGAGGATTACATGCCCGTTATAAAAATAGAAGATAACCAGTCCGGGGAAATTGTTCAAGGTCAACCTACAACTGAACCAAATTCAAGCAAGAAGATTTGTCCGGTTTGCAACAAGATCTTATCAAGTAGCAGCGGTCTCTCAGTGCATAAGAAAATTCACTTTATGGGTCAATCTTACTTTTGTGTTTTTTGTTCACGGTATTTTCCCCGAAAAGACAAATTGTTTCTCCATTTACTTGGTCACATTGACAAAAAAGCGTATGTTTGTCACTTATGCGATAAAACATTTATAGAACAGCGACTATTGAACCAGCACAGCAGGACACACAAAAAAATTGTGAGGCAATTTATATGCACCAAGTGTTGGCGTAGTTATTCTAAAAAACAAGGTTTAGATTCACATACTCGCAGGTCACACAGTGCTAGTGAATGGCCAGTAGTCGTGTTTTGTGCCAGGGCGGTATGGATTATGTGTTAGTATTTATTAAGCTACATTAAGTGCGTTATATGCTAAACTACTTGGTAAATTGTTATCACTTCATTAAAGAATGTATGTATGTATATACATAATATAACTTGCAATATGAATACGTATATTTTGTATTCTTAATCTTAAATTTCATAAACATACTGAATAAAAACTAATCCTTGACTTGTCGAACTTCAAGGAATCAATTTTAAAAGCGCATTCAGCATAAATTGTCAGTACACAATATTATTAAGTGCCCAGCCTACGCAATCGATCAATCACAATTTTTCACCAAAATAATTTTAGACTGCAATTTCACTAAATTACTCTGCTTAGACTTTTGATTTGTGCATATCCTACAATTAGTAAATATACTTCTTACGTAGTGTACAGCTACCTTCTTTGAAAGTTTTGATAGTAATTGCTTGCTGAAGTATTCAATTTTGCACCAGAGCAATTTTCCTATCTCTATAGTAAAGCTTGTAATTGCACAAGCTAATCCAATAAACAGTAACACAAAAATTAAAAGTGTATTTCCTTTCATATTTGCACTCTGCGGAATGCTAATGTCTGTTAGCTCGGTTACGGACATAATTTTCTCTACAAACTTTTCAATCCAAAATGGGATTCCTGAACTTTGAAAATGCTTCATTTTTAAGTATATGTTTGGAAACGTGTATCCCTCTATATCAATTCCCAAACTCATTCCCGTAAATACTTCTTTTCCAATGTATACGTCTCTAATGCCTTCTGATTTAAGTGACTTGACGTACGTATTGCACATTGAGTGTGTTGTTACTAGTGCTGATGCGTTACAGGTGGCAAGATTTTTTTTAAGCAATCGTGTTTCTTGAGCATTAAATTCAGCTTCCAAGATTGACTCATAATTTGTTGTGTCCATAGATTTCAAGATTCCTCCCCCAAGCATTGAATTAGTTAGATTTTGTAAGCGGTCAAATATATCAATAGTTTTAGAATGAATTGCGGAACTGTTGAACAGTTTTTCCAGCTTTTCGTCTTTGTAAGCTTGATCACGCTTAGACTCATGTCCATACACAGGACCCAACAAAAGCGTGTTAAATCCTTCAAACTTAGACTTTATAGAAGATACCTCTGAGTTTCCATTGAAGTAAAAAAAGAATTTGTCCTCGTTTGGTCCCCTAGCAATTTATTAAAACAATTAAATAAGTATATTTCAAAACAATATTCAAGCAAATCTTAACATACCCTTCGTCTAATTGTTTGAACGGTCTCCAAACTCTTCCGAGTAAGGTGTGGTTTGTTAATTGCAATAAATTGCAAGAGTTTGGTCCATTTGGTGCAGATGTTTCAATGCCTCTACCCGGGAAACTCCCCCTACTAAAACAATTTAAGACATTTGTAAAACTACAAATTTGTATTTAAAATTTTACGTACTTATAGCTTTATGTTCTTACAATGGGAACCCCAGCTTTCCGAATGATGCACGCTTTGAATAATGTTTCCTGGTTTCTGCTGTTACTCGGCTTTTTTCCACTTGCTGGCTTTGATTTTTAGTATGATCACAAGTGTCTGGAGTTTCCCTAAGTAGATGTACTGTAAAACGTGCATTTAGGACACGTGTGTATATCGTGAACTTATCCTGTTTGAGTTGATCCAAGGTTTCATACAGTATAGGTTTCCGTTTGGTAATCATGTTGTAAACATTGGTGTTTTTGTAGCCACTGCTAAGTACTATACCAGCTAGCAGAAACCCCGCCATGATAATTCTGAGGTGTGGTATTGCTTCAATTTTGCTCGAGAAAGGATTTCCTTGTTCTAACAAAACTTTTATAAGAGAGATTAGATGAGTGACATATTTTGTTGGAAGCGTGCTTTTTGCTGCTTTTCCACCAACTAGAAAATATCCTGTTAGGCAAATCGCTAAAGCAATCAAAAACGCGGCGGCATATATCCAAACAGATTTGTCGTAAGAACTAGCCAGTTGATCAAATAAGTATTGAGACTTTCCTCGCTGGCCACAAGTAATAAAACGTAGGCGGCCCTCCAGGATTTTGAATTTAATGAAATAATTTTGGATTCTTGAATTTTCCAGAAAAGCTGTGAAAATCCACTTTGCTGTGAAAACACCCAAGTTATTGTTTGTAACGCTTGACTTCCCATTTTGGCATTGAATGCCGTTTCTTGAGTATTCAGAAGGGAAATAAGAGTGGTTTTGCATGAAGCTCTGTAGAACCATGCCAATTAGTTTAGCTACTACAGCATTTGAACCGCCAGGTTCCGAACCAAGTTTCAGTTCTTTAATATTATTAATATTACATTGAACTTGTTGTTTGATTTGATAAATTAGATTACCTCCTTGGGGTACATTTTGATATCTGCAAACAAATTTTTTGAAACAATGTATTATGTTATATAGGTATGCTGAATTTTTGAATGTATTAGGGTACAGGTATTAAGTTTTAGCTGTTTAGAAAAGTGTAGTTTTTAGAAAATCTTACCCAGTCCCCATCCATTTGCTTGACGCTTCCAACGCCTTAAAGTACATACTTTCAAGTTCATGTACTGTAAAATTGACTCCAGTGATATTTTCAAATTCCAATTCTGCACTGTTCCCATAAGAACTTAGAATTCTAATCATGCTAACTTTAGAAATGAATGTGCTGTTTATTGGAACATGCATATGCAGAAATATATCTCTTGACAATTTGGGTAATTCAATAAATTGGTTATTTTCAATCCGTTTTATCATCCACCTTGCTATTTCAAACTTACATTTCTGAGATTTTGGTACGTGAAACTGTTCACAAGCTTGAGATTCGTGTTCTATAAAAACATTTATCACTGGTGAGTTAGCGGAGTGTATTCTATTAGCTGTATCATTGAATGTATATTTAAATACTCTTAACATGCTAAGACTATCAAAAAACGCTTTCAGTTGCACGAAGCCTTTTTGATAAATCGTAAGCACAGGGGCAAAAATGTCTATTTGCGTGATTCCATTCCATAGTTTTGAGTTTACAGAAAGTTTAAAGAAGTTAATTCGAACACAAAGTTCTTTTATGTCAGACCTTCCTCGAAGTGTGAATGCCCCGTCAGAACCGCCTAAACGCCAGTGAAAATATTTGGAACCACATAGTGCTTCGTTTAGCTCGAGGGATTGATTTGTTTTTAACATATTTTTAGATATCCAGAAAGGTACTTTGTCTAAACGGGCTCCAGTAGGTTCACTGGATTCAAAATGTATCACCGGAACCATATATCTGAGCACTATTGGAAAATCAAATGGTCCAATTTGAACGTTTCGAAAATTATTGAGAACAACAAAAGTGTGATCTTGTGTTAGGGTGCCAATGATTTTTCCTAGGTTTTCCACGGTGTGCACATACTCTTTGCTTTTATATGATATCCAAGCTCTATGAATATCGTGCAATTCTCTAGTTAATACTGTATCCAGGGTGTGAAGTTCATCAAGTGTAACTACGTCAATTATTTTGCAAGCACAGTAACAGAAAAGAATTTGAATTAAATTTATAAAATGAAAGAAGTTGTAATACATTTTTTGTTTCAGCACTTCTGGGATTTATTATCCAAAATATTATTAGCATAAGACTCTTTTTATTCTAACCCTTCCATCGGAAAAAGTGCAGACAACTGGTACTTCTGTAAGTAAAATTTTAATCAAACAAAATAGACGACGAGCGTTCAAAATAATTACTTTTTGTTTTCAAGCGGTTTGACTAACTGACTATCACGACATATTTTCCTGCTTTCAATTAGCTAATGACATTAAAATTTTATCATTTAAAAGGTACAACAGAAGCCGACAAACATCATAAGTATAGCAATTGTATTAAGTTATATTTTTTTATAAAAAAGGGTAGTACAACCTTTAGTATAATATAACCATATTAATTCGATTATAACAAGCACAGTAGTTCAAGGAACTTCTGGTAATCACGGTTTTAATCATATAGTCGAAAGCCTGGTTTATCTCTATATCAGAATCAATTGTTCCGACTTTGTCCTTATTTTTCTATTTCAATATTCGCAAACAATTCAAAATTCTATTAACTTCTCCTGCCGCTGTCTTTAGTAATGCAAGTAAAACTTCATTTTCAAATTGAGCAGATTTACAGCAATTGTTCATCAGCACCAGTTTTAATTGTCCAATCTAATCGCAGTAGAGACAATATCATATTTACAGCAAAAATGTATAAATATCTTGTCGTAATCTTGAAACACTTATATTAGCCTAATAATTAGAAGTGTTCAACCCTAAATCCAATTTATGCATTTGCCGGTGACAACTTTCTATACATTGTAAGCCATTATAGACTCCCTAACGCAGATTACCAAACTTATAAAACATTGTAGACGTTATTATAGATGAATGCATGAACATTCGTAATTTAGACTTAAAATCAAACTGCTCATATCTGGATCACAGTTTATGTGCACTAGTATACTCTCGTTAGCAAAAGAGAATATGTTGCATAAAATTATCTGTTAATTAGTAGTTACGTGTAACCCTGCTATCCTCTCGCAAGCAGACAATGATCTCCTTTATTCCAATAATAATCAGATTTAAATCTAGAAATTGGCTTTATTGGCGGATTTTATCATATTTATTTTATCGTTTAATAGTTCATTGGGTTTAGTGGCTAAAAATTCTATAAAAATATCTATTGTAACCAATCTAAGCTTAGAGCAGGTTAGAATAGGTATGTTATATAAGAATTGCAAGTTGTGTTGTTCAAGGTCAGAGCCATCAGCTCTAGTTTTATAATATGATGTAAAGGGCAAAAAGCACAGAATTGTGGTGCCAGCTCCTCTGACTCTTACATCTCTCGCTCTTTCTTCTTTTCCACAATAAAATCAGTAACTCTTTGGTCTCCAATCTTTTTTAATTAGTTCTCATTATTGCGCTTATCTCATAATTGGCATTCACTAAATTAGAAGCACATTACTTGTGTTTCACTATATATACTTAACAATTTATTTGTGTATATTATTAAAATAATCATTTATTGGAAATTAAAATATTATAGAGAGCACAATTACGCATAAATATTATTAACTTAGATAACAAACCTTGTTGACTATTTTATTGGAATTCATAATAAAAGGACCTTATTCAAGTTCTCACTAGCCTGGGACCCGAACCCTATCTTAATTTCTGAACTACAAGTCGGATGGTTTACGTTAACTAGCTCATTCGAGAGAGCAACTTAAGTATTATTAAACGACAGTCCGATGTTGTCCAGAATTGTGTGCGCATGATCCGAGTTTTTCAAAAACATTTTGCAGAAATCCACCTCAGTTGCCCAAAACCCAGATTTTTGCAAAATGTTTTTGCAAAAATCGGATCATGCGCAACAAAATCTGGACAACAGCGGACCATACGGTAATAGTACTTGAGTTATTCTCTCGAATAAGCTATTAAACGTAACCATCCGACGTGTAGTTAAGAAATTAAGACAGGGTCCCAGGCTGGTGAGAAATGGAATATGGCCCTTTAAATTACTTAAATAGGAAAAACCAAGTGCGCAATTTCGTTTGTGTGTCGTCATTTGCTAGGAGGTTGTCAGGTTTCTATTTGCATCATAAATTCTTGACTGCATTATTGTAACTTTTACTGACAATGCCTTCAGAATTACAGTTTATACACGCATAAAGCCTTCTGGTTTTCCTAATGCATTTACCTTTGATAACCTGCCACAAAACAACATTTGTCGTAGAAAATTAACCTTCAAATCGTGATACGAATGTATAAACAAAATTGTAATATTACAATTTATTTAAATTGGTATTTCCGGTAACTTATATTTTTAGTTCGACAGTTTTCTAATACACTAGCTTTCAATTTAGTTTTAATGTTCCTCATATATTAGTCAATGCAATCGTAAAATATACAATGAAATGATTTGGATTCACGCCCGCAATTTTGAAACCAAACAAAAACGTTTTCAAATTGCATCTAGGTTTCGATTAACTGTTGCATTTACAAATACTTACAATACAGTACCATAAAACTATTTAACACACAACTTATTTTGGTGAGTCTTTGATAATAACCAAGGCAAGTTGGAAAAGTTCCTGAGCCGTTTTTGGCTCCTCCTGAAAAAAGTCACATAGCTCTTCAGAATCTTGTAATTCTGCACATCTCTCTTTCAAAACTTCTATGACCTTTTTACTTAAGTCCTTAAAATGTAAAAGGTTTTTAGTATAGGCAAACAACTTGAGTACTTGTCCCGTTTCAAAATCTTCATTTGATCTTTTCAACAACATAGTTTCTATTGAAAATTTAAGCTTGTTAATCTGATAACGTTCAGCAATTTCCAGTAAATCTATTGCAATCCCAACATCTTGAAAAATTGCATTCATATCATAAAAAGTCATATATTTGATCAGTTCTTCAATCAATTCGTCTTTTATTTCGGGTAGTTTAATTTGCTTAGTTTTCTCTTCTTCAAACCCTTTCGTTTCCAACATAGCTTGAAACACGTCGCTACTATCCACAATAAAGTCCTGACAAACTGTCCATTGCCGACCAGTGTCTCCTACAATGACCACATCCAGTCCTTTCCCACTTTCAATTTCTTGGCTCCTACTCTCCACAACATCTTTCAAAACTGGAGGAAGACAATAATCTCGGCCTTTTGGAAATATAAATGGCAGTTGGCGTGTTGTCCACTCTAAAGAATCTGATTTTGTTCCAAAAGCCAGAGTAACTTGAGGGTTTATTCGTCCATTCCCAAACAGTATGTCCCAGGATTCAGCGTTAAATGGAAATGACATTGGCGGACCCAAAAAATTCTCTAAAAAAATGTACACATTTTTAATGGAATATTTCAGCTAAACAATAAACTTGGAAAAATTATTTTTAAAAAACATACCACCAAAACGATCAAAATAAGTTACAGAATTGAAATCCCGGGGCTGACGGCCTTCAAAGGCAAAATTGAAATGCAAAATGAAGCCGTTGTAATGATAACGGGATTTAGAAGGATGAATCTCTTGCAAGATACGTGCAAAGTTTCCACGAACAATTGCATGCAAAAGCGTTTTTATATTATGGCCTTGCTGTGGACGGTGTAAGTGTTTTTCATGCACATATATCAACCCAATGATTTCAATTTGCTCTGCGTTTCCATTTTTATTGCTTTCAAGCAAATATTTTAAGTGTTCCGCTAGTTCAATATCCTGCTGTTTATTAGAACACGCAACCACGTTCTGTGCATTTGGGACGAACTCAGCTTTGAATTCCATACACTCTAGTTCATTTCTTTTGAAAATTGTGCTAAGATTGAGAATCACCTTTTGTTTTATATACGCCTTAGCATGAAATTCTTCTCTAAAGAATACGTTCATTTTTTGCTAAAAAATGTTACAAAAAGAACAAAATTGGACAAGGTTTTATTATGTGGTGAGTTTACAACAAAACTGTATCAGCATTTAAGATCAAGAGAAACAAGAACACAATATTTATAAAACAACTTGATACTGGTTTGTTAGAAGTTTTTGAAGCTTTCGAACATTCTTTAACTTTGACTTGTTATTGTGGTTAATACCAAAATTCCTCTGGTATAATATTACGTCGTGTTGAAGAAAAATATTTCAAGTTCCAAATAGATGCTTAGATTTAGTAGAAAACGCTAGCATACTGATAAAAAAATGAGAACTAAAACATTCACTGGATGTTAAATTTTAAACGTTTAAGTAACAAAATATTATTTTCAGTGGTAATGTATATGTTGAAATAAAAAGTTGTAAAGTACAAAAAATATTTCTACTGGGAGGACACGACAAACTAGAAAGTTACAGCAGGTACAAATGGCTGCTAATACAATACTATAGTATCTACAAAACATGAGCACATAAAAATACCTTAAGGTTAAGCAAAGGCATGTTCTTGATGGTATATCATAATCAGCTTAAGCAGAACATTAGAAATATACTTAGTTCAGAGCTGGGAAATGAAACAGATTAACGGACTTTGAATGGAACACCTTATTAAGCAATTGAAGGAACAGCAGAAGTACCCAAAACTGTTGAAAGCAAGAAAGATTTATATGCACATCTACAAATAATATTCTTAAGCCCTTGTGCCTGATAATATTTTACTGACTGTTAGTGGGTACATTGTTAATGAAAGCAACTTTATATTTTGCTCACTGCTTAAGAATCATGCCTTGTTATTTCAGGAGTAGTAGGCTTTTGGTTAGGACATCGTGTGGCAATCGTAGTGCATATAAACTTGATACTGTAAAGCATATTGAAATGGCTGTCGGGTCTGTATTAAAAATCACATTATTATAAAAGTCACAACTCAAAATCGTAGAAAATTCAGAAGCCGGCCACCTGCTCCTTATTGTTCCAAAAACAAAGCCGTTAAAACGTATTTTGAACATTTCAACAAAATTTCTAAAAATAAAAGGCTTTGAATGGATTTTTACATTCCCTATATCTTAATCCCATGCAGTTTAGGTACTCTTCTTATACTGCAGATAGACATAGACAAAGAAAAATATTGTTATGTGTAGGCTGCTATATAGTACTTTTATTCTGAACGTGTATACCTGATGCACGGAAAATGCAATGCAATGCAACACAAACTTCCATCATGCATACATAATACGTCTTTCTATACCGGCTCTTTTACAGGACTCTCGTGCATTTTGCATTTTTGCTTTGCTGATTTCTCTGCTACACACTGTAAGGTAGCTGTCATATGCTTTTATTTTGGAACAAAATAAAATTCCCAACAAAACGATTACCAACCGTTAATTTTAATTATTAATTAAACATGGATAACTTGGAACCTCCAGAAATTCCACAATTCGTGGAAGCAGAAGCCCAAGAAATTGAGCAAGTTTTTGAAGTAGAACTAAAACCAGCAATTTTTCTGTGCTCAGTTTGTGAAAATATTCCCGAATTAGGACTTGAATGTAGCCACACTAACCAATCTGTAGAAAATACCCCCAAAACTGAAAAATCTGCACCACAAAACAATCCCAAAACAAAAAATGGCAAGAACATGAACAAACCTTACAAATGCAATTATTGTGACAAGTTTTTCACTCAAGACTGTTATCGACGGGCACATGAAAATTACCACACCGGATTTCGTCCACACGTTTGCATTTTTTGCAACAAGGGATTCCCAGAGTCAAACAAATTGAATGTTCATTTGAGAACGCATACCGGAGAAAAACCTGAGCAGTGTAAAATATGTGGCCGAGGTTTTGCAGATGGTTCAGCTCGCAAGCGTCACGAGCAAAGTCACACAGGCTCACTTCCGGAACGTTACACTTGCGAGTATTGTCAAAAGAAATTTCATCACAAGGGCCACTACCAAACTCATTTGAGAGTGCATACCAAGGAGAAGCCATTCAAGTGCGAAATTTGTCCTAACAAATTTTACACGCAAATAGGTCATGTAAGAAATCACATGCGCACGTTTCATCAAGGTCAAAAGCCGTTTCAATGCAAATTTTGCTCAAAGCGGTATGCCACCAATACCCAACTTCACAATCACGTTGTTTACATTCATACCCGGCCTGACGAAAAAAATCACAAGTGTAACCTTTGCGGTGAAGAATTCAAGTACGAAAATACACTTCAACGGCATCATTTGATGGTCCATGAAGGAGTTAAGCCTTACAAGTGCCAACATTGTAGCAAAGCCTTCTTTGCCCAGGGTTGTTTGCGAAAGCATGTACAAGCCGTACATTTGAAGCTTAGAAGGCATGTTTGTATTTTTTGCGCAAGGGCTTATTCCAACAAGGGACCTTTGAATACCCACATTCGAACACATATTCAAGAACGACATTGGGAATGTGAAACTTGTGGAAAGGGCTTCTTCTGCAAACCGGATATGGAACGACATGCTCTAAAACATGTGGATTTGAAACGATACGAGTGCCTATTTTGTGGAGGAATGTGGAAGCTAAAGAAAAGCCATGACATGCACTTAAGAAGACATTTGGGAGAAAAGACATTGGTTTGTAAGGAATGTGGATTTGAATCATTGACAAGGGAGAATAGGGAAAGACATTTGATTAGGGAGCATGGAAAAGAAAAGAACCGAGCTTGTCCGCTTTGTGACAAGAAATTTGCTGGTGTTGGTGGTCTCAACCAGCATTTGAAACAGGTAATAATTATAATGATTTATTCATCAAATCTTTTTCAGTTAAGAAACTCGCTAAATTTGATATTAGTTTACTAAAGCATATTATTAAAATAATTTATTTTTGGGGAATTTTACAGGTTCATTACAACAGTAAACGTACGATAAACCGGCATGCTGTTTTACAATTGGAATCGCAAGGAACTGGATTTGATTGCATTTTCTGTGGAGAAAGATATGCGAATGTGGACAACTACCAAAAGCATACGCGGAAGCATCTTGAAGAAAAGTTGGTGTTTTGCAAGCAGTGTGGATTCGAAACTTATTCTAAACTTGAAAGAGAAAGGCATTTAGTAAATGAGCATGGAAAGGAGAAGCAGCATCCGTGTCCACTCTGTGACAAAAGATTTATTGAAAATAGATCAGTACGGTTACATTTAAGAGGGGTACATTACAAAACGAGAAATAACTGAGACAAGGAGATTTTTATGCAATTGGTGGATTTGAAACCGGGTCTTTTATCGTTGTTGCAACTAGACAAAAAGATTGAATTCGTGAGCTTCAAACTTGAAAATTCTGAGAAAATTCTATTGAGCATACAATTTGCATTTGTTTATTAAAAGACCAGATGTCTAACTTATTACCTAGTTGGTTATTGTAAATTATTAAATCCTTATATTGCGATTTGCAGTTTAGTTTGATTACATAAATCTACTGTTTAGTTTTGTGAAGCACATTGCATAAAGATAAAATAAAGATATAAACAATTATTGATGATACAAATAACTTGTAATTTAATTTAAATTGATTTTGAATATCAATGGATAAATTTTGAAATTATTTTTACAAAAGCAACAAGAATGCCAAAAACACTAGTTTAATTTTATCACGCACTGCTATGCGTACACTATTCTACTATGGTAACATCCTGGTATAATTTCATGAAATGCGACATATAGCCACAATAGTTCCTACTGTTATCTGTAAATCTATTTGGCTGATTGGGTTCCTAGTGTCACGTGAAATAGACGATCATTCCTAAGCGCCAACATAACAAGGCAAATATTATGTGCTTGCTTGAAAATTGGAAAGTTCTTACATAATTCTTTTGCATCATTTGTTTTAGCAAATTCCGTTTTTGTTGCAAAATTATAATTAAAATTACCATAAATAGCACAAGACCATTTTTTTCTTAGCCAGCAGCGAGAGACAAAAAAGTCAATCTATTCGTGAACTAATTGGTATTAACGAATAAAAGTTAACTTTTAAGCGTTAGCTAGGAACAAGGAGGATCAATTAATAAAGATAATGAATCCCAAGAAGAACAAAGTCAAATTAGTGAGAACTAGGGGTGAAATGTTCCAGGGCACCTTAAATCCCTTTTCCATCTTTCCGGAAGAGGTAAATAACCAAACTCTACATGTTTAAATAAATTTTAACTATTTGCTAAGCAATTTGGTGCGCTGTGCTTTCAGATTTGGTCTATGATTTTAGCTCTTGTTTCCTCTCTCGACCGACTTGCCACTTGTCGCACAAATTCCCAACTGGACACTGCTTTCGGCGAGTTTAAAAATGAGTGGCTATTGGACCAAGTGCTTCCCTTTCTATTGAAGCACTTTACACACAAAGGCCACCTGCTCAAGTGTCGTCAAGTGTGTAAAACGTGGCGTCGCGTCAACCTGTATTTGTACACGCCTAATGATTTCCAATTCTTCAACTGTTGGTTTGATGTATCCATCGTAATGAAATTGTCTATTTGCAATTACTTGGGCTACACCCCGGGTTTCGGTTAAGCATACAAAAAACGATCCGCAAAGTATAATGAAAATGTTGACAACTTTTTTTGAACTCATTCTTACAATCTCAAACATTTTCTGGATAAATCTGTGTGATTGATTTGGTGCGAAAAAAGAAGAAATTATGTATACCAATACGTTTTTTTATATTATAAGAAATTATGTTATAGATGGAGTCAGTGTGGTGATTTTATTATTAGTTGACGTGTTCAATATTTTTATCGGGCTCAGTAGTTCTCTGACTATCCATGACTAGATACTGTAAGTTATATAAATCATAGGCAGAAGCAACTAGAAAGAAAACCGAAAGGTTATGAATATACCAGTTCTGTGTCTTCGGAATATTGGTAAAATTTCCAATGCCTTAGCTGCGGTAGTCTATTACATGGTTATTTGGATTCGTGTTAGAAAAAGTTTTAATTATTTATATGTCCGGCACGCTAAACCTAGTGTAGGTATTTTTCTGAGTTAATGAAAGTTCTGCGAATATATCCTTGAGGTAATGACTAAAGCTCTTGTAGCGATGCGGGTATATTTTCGTTAGAAAATGGCTTTATTCAAAGCTTACTAAACTTTTACACGCAAATGAAAATTAAACGATATGATGGCAAGAAAAATTGATTACGTCCACTGTCTATAAAAGTATTTAAATGTACAAACGTATTTTCAACAGATGTTGAAAATGCGAGCACAATTATTTAATTGGTCAATTATACTAAATCTGCGCACCTATTTTGCAATGCTGAGATTGTTACGTTCAGAAATTGGCAAAACAAGTGAACGTACATGTGGATTACAGTTTTATTGCCTTTTTTAAAGTACAAATAAAGTTTTATAAAGGCAATATCATACATATCGTATTTATCAGTTTAATATTCAGCAACAACAGCGAGAAGATCCGAACCTTTTTCCAAATCTTTAATGATGTTGTAGCGAATATCAAGATGAAGAATTAAATTTTTCGATAAATAATTTTGCGTTAAATCTGTTGTGTTTTAGCATTAAATATTACATTTTTAAATAATATTTGTAAGCATGAAGTTAATCATACAAATATTCTCTTGAAATAATGATCAAATGGTAATTACAAAATAATTTACAAAGTTCTCAGAAAGCCCCATCTTTCCCCAAAACTCCCATGACCTCAGCAATTCTCACCATTTTATCACTATGTAAATGCACTACGAGCCATCTGAAGAACTCATAGAATCTTAAGAACAGCTTCAAATCCCTAAGCTTCTGTTCTTCATCATTACAATCAAGAATTATCCTCAAAAGCTCATCAAACACGTCAATCAAAGGAAACTGCCTGGCCAATTTTTCGCTCCTAACAAATTCAATCTCTTGAACCAACTCATCAACATTATTAATGTCTGACGCAATATCCCCATGCGTAAGCAACTCGTCCCTTAACGCTTGAGAATTAAACTCAGTATTATTCAGTAACAAATCACATCGTTTGTAAAACACATTTAGACATGTAGACAAGCTAGCCACCATGAGCGACCTTAAATGAACCAGGTCGTTAACAGAGTTAAATGTTTGCTCATAAATACCGTTGTAAAAAGCGTACCCGTGTACCATCGGGTAATGATCAATGCACTTGCAAGAACCATTATCCCTAAATCTGAGATGGACCAACAAAAAATCAATTACATTCGTTGCTAAAATACAGTAACTTCCTAATGCTCCAAGATCGTAAAATTCGAGATTCGTGTGCGAACTGAAGTAGTAATCTAGATACAGATGAAATACTACCCTGGCCTGAAGATCATGCAACAATAAAATAAATTCGCGATAAACTGACTGAGTCCCTTCTAAACAGATAACCTTAACAAAGGTGTGCGGGTAGAGTCGGGTTCCGACACTAGAGATTGTCTGGATTATTCGGGTTGTCCAGTAGCTCTGGGTTGTGTAGAAACCGTAAGGCGGGTTCGGAAACGGGAGCTCTACTTCTGGAATTAGTTTTAGGAACAAGCAGTTACTTGCAAAACTGGATAGAACATAGATTGCCCATGAGGTGGATGAAATCGATGCAAAGAAGCTTGACGTGTAGATAAATTGACCTGTTGATAATTAACAATTTTAAAACAATTTCAGGTTTTGCGAGTTTGTCCTTTACAAAGTATATAGCGTAGTAAGAGCGCAATGTATTTCAATTCTGTTCAATTTACCAATTGTGAGCATTTGAATTAGCAGTATCCTCCAGAATCTAAATTCTTCTGGGGGATCATGCTGTGTTGCTTGCGGCCTCACAAGCGTATCCAGTTTATACAGCTGAACCATATGATTGTGGCAATACTGCTCGTATGCTGTAACAGTTAAAGCCGCATCAAGGACACTCGTTGCTACATACGCGAGTCTAAACACTAAAGAAGTAACGTTTATTTGGAAGCTTAAAACATATTTCAAACAACGAATGTGTTATTTTGATCGACTTACTATCCATCAAATTTAAACCTTCTCTGCAAACCCCTTCCTGGAATATCCAGTGAGATTGTAAACACGCTAAAGGAATGTATGTAAAGAAACACACGCACATGTTTGCGTAGGATTGTTTCAGTTTGGTTTCTAGTTGTTTGAAATACAAGTTGGTGGATAAGTCGTATTCGCACAAGCTGAAGTACGTATTTCTGTGCCAAGCGTAGCCGAATTTGTTTGAATTCTGAATGTAGTCCAATTCCAGTGGTAGGAACAGAAAGTTCTTGAGCCAGGTCTTACATACTTTTGCAAATGAAGACGCTACCGGGTTACTGTGAAATGTTTCAAAAGTTTATGGTTTAAAAGATATGAGTTTATTAATAAAAATGTAACTTTTTAGTTCCGTAATGCCAACGCCGGATATAATTCTTTCATGAAACATTATGCTTATAAAACATCCTACATTTCCAAAGTTACAGGTTATTTAAGATTTAAACTCACTTCCAAATTACGACAAGAGTACTGACAACGCAAGCCACTGCGTGCAGCGTAACAGCAAAGTGATACCGCGCGACTTCGATTTCATTTACAAATCCTAAAGCCACCGGTAGTATTTGTGAAACCGCTGCAATTCTTAGAACCCATGTTGAGAAGCGGGACATATGTACAAGCACTGGGTGGAGAGTTGGTGTGGACACTGGTGATAGAAAATTGGTCAGGGTCAGGTCAGATTGGCACGGGGGTAAGTAAAGAAAATTTAAAAATCTGGAAACATTTCGCATTTTACTAGTTTATAAGTTTGAAATTCAATGTTTGGTTTAATTACCTTGTGAGGAGCCCTCCAGGTATTGTTCCGGAATGTGCATGTTTGCCACTACAAATTGTGTATCAAATTTTTACTTTTTATTTCCAAAATTGCTAACACTAGATCTCAAATTAATCAGTTTGAAACTGTCTGACAGCTAAGATTACAAATAAGTTTTCAACTAAAATGCTCAAATGTACAATTATTCCTGAGTACACTAATGTACGGACATACTCCTAGAGTTTGAACAATCAACAAGAAACAATTTTAAAGGCATTTAAACGAATACGCACAGAACGACTGATAAAGTGGAAATGAAAGGGTTTAAGTTTGCGTATTAGTAAAACATAAGACTAAAAGATACTTTTAGAAAAATCAAATTCCATAAGACAGTCGACAAAATTATGTATATTGAGTGCGTGCTATTTTTATCCATGTTTAAGTGTACTCTTTCAATACCCACTTAATTTTGTGCATAAGCTATACTTGTTGCTGTACAACGGGTACTTTTTTCGGTATTTCATAGTTACGCTTTCTAAAAAACTCTGCTTTTGGGTGGTTTGGGCCAGCATACAACGCCTGAGTTTTAGGTAGTTTAAATATAGATGCGCAATTCTCATGACAATGTACAAGCATTTTAGTTTCCAAAGCTGGGAGCTGCTACAAGCTAATCAGGGTTTACAATGAGAAAGAAAGAAATTCCTTTTGACAAAGTATATTCCATTTTTTCTAATCTCTTCCAACTTCTCTTGTTCAACACCGTAATCAATTAGTCTCTTGCACAGTAATACTCTAAATGAAAACTTCTTTTCTTACGACACTTCTTTACCACTAGACTCAAACATGTAATCTAAAGTACCTGGAAAAATTGTCCAATTTGTATGTAGACTGAAGAAAACGTAACAAATTGCAGTAATAGTATCCTAAAATAATTAACAAAATTGATGAAACGTTTTGCAAATATTGCAAAAAAATAGCTGTGGAAAGGTGTACATCTACTAAAACGATAACTGATGTTTTTATTTGGTATATAAACAGATTTAACTGTAACTTAAGTTTGTGCCTGTGTGCGGTGCGGTAAAAACATGAAAAAATAATTTATGAAAATGAAAAGATAGCAAATTACTGGAGTACCCAAATTATCTGGTTTTAGAATTAAAGATAATGATTAAATGATTGCTTTCGTATGCTTTATTACAAAATGTTTTATTTCCTTTTGTTGTTGTACAAAAGTTTTACAGCGAGGCAAAAATAACAAGCAGTTTACATGACTATATAACTAATTCATGTTTCATAATTGATTTTATACTTAATTGCATTTAGGAATTACGCATTGCGTTCAAATACGTGATCTTTTACACATAATGTTTAAAATGTTGTTAACAATTATGGCCTTGTGACTTTAATGCGGAACAAGCGTATCCACAGTTGAATTCTTTAGAATGTTCAAGGTTTTGGGGATTCCAACTTTCGAGCTTTCCGAATTTACAAGTACACAAATATTATTTAAACTAGAGAAACTGTTAGAAATACAAGTGGAGAAATATGAGTTAATTATTAAAATGACCATTTTGTAAAATAGAAGGTGTGTCAACTGCGATACAATGGCTTTACTTCTAATGGTCTCTTCAAACGAAGATGCTTTGAGTGATAACAGTCCATTTGAAAATAATTCAGTCCGACAATTGGATCTTATGAACACTTCCTTTGGCGATTGTCCCATGATATCTAGACGAACTCCGACGACGAAACGACGAATAATGTCAAGTTTACCAACTTGGAACACTTGTCACTAAATGTGAATTTCAAAGATGGTTATTTGTACAAGGAAAACGAGCCCAGATTTCTACAAACCTTTCTTGGAAATCATTGCGTCACTGGGAGAATTTTGGAAATTTACACAACTTGCTGTAGACCAGCCTCAGCAATCTGTCCTTTTGGCAAAGCTCAATTTCTGGTATTGTGTGAGCTTCGTCTTTGGGGAAATGTTGTGGGTGATCTGAGTTTTATTTGGAATATGGCAAAGGTGAAGTTGTTACATATTGATTAGTACAATTTCGAATAGCAATTCAAGACGATCCCAGAACTGCATGAAATTTATTATTTTGCAAAAAGGATGTTTTCTGTATATGACATTGTAAGAATTACTCAAGAACAGAGAAATCTGGCCCAAGAACGAGTATCTAGAAAAGCTGGAATACTTTCAATTTAATTGTCCACTATCTCCTGAAAGCTTTTCTACTCTGGGAGAATGGATGCCAAATCTGAAAACGCTTAACGCTGCATTGAATTTGTTCAGTTTGCCTGTGGTGTGCAAAAATTGGCCAAATCTTGAGAAACTGGATTGTTTGTTTGGATCTTACATTATGGATGAAACGTGACTGGCCAATTGCGAAAAGATTTGTTCACTGGAGCGCTGGTTGACGTGAGGAGTAAGTATATGAAATTCGTTTCCATATTTACGTTTGAAATATCTCAATAATATTTTACGCTATCCTACACAGAACTAACAGGTTTCAATTTGTATACGGCAAGTAACACCAGCAACCTTACTAATGATTCAATCAACCAAGGTTTCCTCAAGATGTGGGAATTGAAACATTTGAAGATTTGTTTCACCCAGGGTATGAACAAAATTATATTTTCAATCATGGAGAGAATCTTTTTAATGAATTACACTATTTTATTTTTAGGTATCAACGAAAGCAGAAAAAGCATTCAGAGCACATAGATTCAGAGTGTGCATATCTGTCAAAATTGCAACTCCAACCCAAACCACAATGGTAATTGGATATGTTGTCAATACAAAGGGCATTCAAATTTTCTCTTTAATCCAAAGCATGTTGGTGGCAATGAAGAACGCTCTGTGAATAGTGACAATGAGGAAGATTCTTCTAATAACGACGACAGTGAAGCGACATTTTCAAGTAGTGAATCTGATTTGGAATAGTAAATTTTATTGTATGCATGTTTTTTGTGGTTTACAGAATTTTGCATTTGACAAAATGTAGATACATATTGTGGAAACGTTAGTAATAATTATTATATAAATATAGTAATAAAAGATTATATAATAATATTGAAAAGTCAGTAAAAAGGAAATTGTATGTCTGATCAGTTGCATTTTTCTTTCTTCTGAATATCGTTCATACCAAGTCTTCAATAGTCTTCTTCACTTTGTTTACTTGATATGACACTTTTCAAACAAAATATTTACGAAATCGAAAATACCTTGACAAAAAACGGTTAACGGTTGAAACAAAGTAATGCCCACTACTGTACGATTTTCAAGGACAAACCAAACACAAGAAATGGCAAGTCCTAGCAGGAAAACTAGAAATATTACAAGCGTGTTACCACTCATTCTTGGTGCTTTAAAACATTCTTTCACCTTTGGTTCATATTTTGAGCCAGAAAGTAAGAAGTCTTGCCACCACTCAAATATATGTGTAGCTTTAAAATGCCGAATTCTGTTAGATATTACCGGTGGCACCAGTCCAGAAACACCAAACATTTGATAGTAATGTAAATACTTCTCAATACCAACATCAACAGGCTTAATATGTCCTTGCTCTGATTTCTTTACCTTTCGTGCAAATTCATAAGCTAAATAAGTTGGCAGAATTATTGCGGTTTTGTTGCAATTATTTAAAGTCTGAAATAACTGCATCTCATCTATTCTCATAATTTCACTTTGCAGCTTGTTAGTTTCTTGTGAACGTATTTCTTTACTATTTATTACTAGTTCCGTTGTCAGGTTTTTAATTTTATTTCTCGAGGTTGGATGAAGGCTTGAATTGTTTAGAACTTTCTGTTCAACGTCTGTTACGATATTGTTTTCCCCGATAAATCTTAGGTCACTTATAACATAAACCGTGTACCAGACTCCAAATATATCAGAACCAAATTTGTCATCTTCAATTCTAGTGTTGGTGTTTGGTGCTTTATACAAATAAATTCCAGATACTCGTGCATAAACCGAAAAATTGTTTTGTAAAAGTTGCTTGAATTGTTGATACGGCACTCTGGTTCTACCAAAAGTAATTTCATATACGTTGTCCATTTTGTACGCATTTTGTAGAACCAGAGCAGCAAGTGAAATTAACTCCAGAGCTATTTTCAAATTTTTATCTTTATACCTTGTTACTGCAATGTTACCTGGTTGTCCTATAAGCACTGTAAACATTTCAAACTTATTTTTCAGATATCTAAATAAACTAAATGCTGAACAGTGGCCATGCATGCATAATAGTAATGCTACAATTTCTGTTGTAATCAAGATAGCATACCAAATTTCTTTTTCAAATGAACTCATAAAATGTATGAAAGATATACCGCTTAGCTTGCTTTCACCACAACTAACAAATCTTAGTTCGTGAACTTTGTCCTCCACACTTAACATAAAGTTATAAGCTTTTGAAAACGTGTTATGCAAGAATGCAGCCTCAAACTTAAAAGGTATTTCCTGGCGGTCTATCCGGTTGAATTTCATGACATTTCCATTGTCGCAAGCAAATGCGGCTGAAATTATATCCGAAAAATATGTATAGTTTTTAAAAATATATTTCCACTCCAAAGTATATGCATGAACAAGTTTATCTGTCATTCTTTCGTAAAGCATTTTGAATTTTGTTTGTTTGTTCATCCCACTTTCACACTGCAGAAAGTGGTCTCCGTATACAGGGGACCAAAGCGGGACCTGAATATAGAGCTTGTTGATTGTTTCCTGGCAAATTGAACCATTATCTAAGTCAGACAGCAAGACTTGATCAAGTCTGAGTTTCCAAACACTTGTTGCTAAGTATGTATAGCACAGTGAATAATGTTTCCACTTTACAATAGAATTCGAGACCCCTACACTGTCAACTTTTGAACCTATTTCAAATTCTATCAGAAACACCAAAGCAGTTGTGCTTGATCTAGCTGTTGTAACGTCCACATCTTGTTGTAGACCTGCGTCAAAAGCTTGTAGTTGAAATTGTGTTCGAATTGTATTGTCATGATATATCATGAATATAATTGTTGATTTCGAAGACGGTACAAACCATGCGGATGACTCAGCACGTTGATAGTTAAACATAACTGGGTATGGTGAACCATAAAAAGAAAAATCTGGTTCATATTTCTTGATTGGAAGGTGTAATAGTATTATCACCCGACGCGACCACGGTTTAATATTTGATGTAAGTGCTAGATAGTTCCACTGAATACAAAAATTATTCTGATCATTCTCTAACTTTATACCTTCGTTGAACCTAGTTAGTGGGCAATTCATTTTAGTAACGTTGTTCGTTGAATTCTCATAATATTGTGTAAAGTTTCTGTTTGGAATTGTAAAGATATCTGTAGTTGTGTTGCTTTCATTCGGTTTAAATAGCCCATGAGTGTATCGTCTGTTTGAAACAGGAAACTTGGTCGATACAAAGTCAGTGTTGAAGGTGTTATCTATTGCAATAAACGAATTATCTTCCAGTGATGGAAAAATTATTTTGTCCACCTGAATTTGTACACGCCTAATGTTTTCCAGATCTTTAGCGTTTGGTTTGATGTATCCATCGTAATGAAATTCTCCGTTTGCGATTACTTGTGCCACATCCCTACTTTCGGTGAAAATTTCAAAAAACAATTCGAAGAGTATAATAAAAAGTGTGATAACTTTTTGAAAACTCATTTCTAGAACCTCAAACATTTTTCTCGATAGAATTAAGTTCTAAGTTTATTTTGCAAAGAGTACAAGAAATTACGGTATACCAATACCTTTTTTTATTTTAGAAGAATTTATAATAAAAGTGGAGCCAGTGTGGTGATTTTATATTGGGCGGACGTGTTCAAGTTGTATAAGGTCAATAACGTGCTTAGTAGTGCTATGATATTCTCTGTCTAAATGTTATATGAATATACTAGAAGAAAAACCAAACGGAAATCAATATGTTGATTTTTTTATCTCCGGAAATTCAGTAAAAATTTCCAATACCTTAGCTAGGTTGCTGCAGGAAATTATTGTATGGTAATTAGGATTCGTGTCACAAAAGATTTTAATTATGCTAGCACGCTAAAGCTAGGCCTGGTGTAATTATTTCTTTTTAGTAAAAACTTAACGAATATTTTGCCATAATAATGTCGAGTAAATGACTAAAGCTCTAACTACTTTGCTGATATATTCCCGTTCGATAATGATTTTTCAAAGCTCATTATGTCTGCGCACGCAAATAAAAATTAAATCGTATGATGGCAAAAAGAAATGATCACGTTCACTGCCTATGAAAAATATTTCAATGTACAAAACTTTCAAACAAATGTTTAAATGTAAGCACAAATATTTTATGGTCAACCAATTTAAATCTCCTAATTTGAGTTAAAGAACTGTGGTTCTGGAATAAAGTCTAAGAACATGCGACCATGCATTTCAAGGAATTCGATGCAGTGGGTGATTGAGATAAACATTCACATTCGTACATTTTGCATTAGGCGCTCACTTCTCCGAAAATTTGTTGAAATGCCAGGGAACCAGAAGTTCCAGTTTTTCGCTATGTAAATTGAGCTTAACCGTGAGAAGGCAATGTTAATGCCGGACCATTTTAAGCAATTTAATAGATTATGTTTAAAGACTTTGTTTTATCATACAATAATCATGCAATAAATGGTAATAATTTGGTGTTGATTTAAATTTACAATACAATTAGGAAAACAATATAATACATTTTTTACATACAATTCACCATATCATAATCATAACAATATTCATACAAAATTACTAAGATTATTTGTACCTAATTCTTTTTTGTTTCCCGATGCGCAAAAAAATTCGGGCCGAAGTCTTATTGTATTCGGCATATAGTTTCGGGGTAGTATCGGGGGTGTCCGAATTAGGTCTTCGGGCCCGAAACTGTCTACCGAAACGAAAACTAGTTTTCGGTCCGTATTCGGCTAATTTACTAAAACGATGGGGGACCGACATTATTCAGAATCTATACCGAAAGCAATTATTATGGAAACCGAAAAACAAATTATAGTACAACGTGCTAAATATAATTAATATATTTATTACTTTACAACTCAGCAACCATTGAACTATTACAATTAAAATAATTTCAAATGAACTGTATGTAACAACGGGTAACACATAAACTTAATATCAGGAATTGGCAGTTGGTTGAAAGCAGAACAACTTCCGTGAGATTCCGTTGAAATTGGGGGTGGAGGGTTGGCTAAAGGTCTGCATTGGCTCCAAACACTGGGATTCCTATCAATTTAATGAACAGTGATTAAAAATATGGAGTAAGCAAAGTTTACAGAACTATTTTTGGTAACTAAACCATAAACCAAGTTTACATATTATCTATTTTGTGGGAATTTGTACCTGGTAGTCGTTGAGCCCTTGATTTCTTCTCCTTCACTTTCCGAACTTGATCCGTTTTGATCCACAGTTGCCCTGTTGTTTTCACATATTTTTCGAACCTTCTGTTGTTTCTGCTGCAGCTCATCCTCCGTCGCTGTCTCATGATTTGATGTTAATTCAAGTCGGAAACTGTGATCGGGCCTTTTCGTAGACATCTGCAACCAAAAAGAGATTATAGGTTTTAGTTTTAGAACATTTTAGTAAAAAGTTTTATTGAGTTGAGAGGGAGTGGACTTACCGAAAATCTTCAGCACAACGCACTTGCAAGTTGTCCACTTTGATGATTGAACATCAGGCTTAAATACTAATTTTCCAATGTTGGGGCTATGGGGCCACCATTATACAGTATTATGTAACTCATTTTTATCCATTAATGCTAGGGTAACTGAACTTAATTAGGTTACCAGATAAATAGCTGAGTGCACGGTTGTATGAACTCCTATAGCCAGCTGAGTGAACGGAGATTTGAGCAAAGTGCTGGAATATTTGCCGCTATTCCACAACACTTTCGGGATGCATGCGGCTAGAATGCTCAATCACAGTGTGACGGAACGCTTAGATTGTACGAAAGTGGGCCGAAGCAAGTCCGAAATATCATTTTACACTACCGATGTTTTCGGCAATGCGTATTTAAAACATAAGCGGTGCGAAGTCGGTTAGGGTTCTTTTTTTCGGGACGAAGCCAACCCGAGTCCCCGAATGTATTCAGACTCTCAGCCGAATTAAAATGCGCATCGGGTTGTACAAAATACATATTATACCTGAACGACAACAATTTTCACGTTTTTAACAATTGAATTTCAGCAGCAATAATCATATTCAATAAATTATTCCAAATGTTCCTTAAGTGCTTATTACAATGAACAATTTCAAAGCCTCAAATTTCAAACATAAGATTTTACAGACAAAAATTTCTTTTTGAATTCTGAAGTAATGGTAAAAAACATTACTCATTAAAATTTGAGAAGTCTGATATTTTAATTAAAAACTTCAATTGGTTTTATAAAGTGGAAAGCTATGCATAATTAAAACGACACAGTTTACATAATTCTTAGAAAAACAAATCCTTTCTCGAAGCCGTAATCCCCATTACTTCAGCTATTCTCAATATGTTGTCACTATCCAAATGCGACACATACGCATGAATATTCCGATAGAACCAGTAGAACAGCTTCAAATCCCTAACCTTCTGGATTTCGTCATCACCATTAAGAATTATTCCCAAAAAGTCATCAAACTCGCTTACCAGAGGATACTTTTCGGCCAATTTCCTGTTCCTGATCTCACCAACCTCATGAACCAATTCCCCAACACTATTAAAGTTTGTCTCTAATAGCGGATGAACAATGAGGTGATCTCTTAACTCTGTAGAATTTAGCTCACGATCATTCAATAACAAACCAGAATGTTTATAAAACTCATTTCTGATATACAAGCTAACGACCATAAGCGTCCGTATCGCCACCAGATCGTTCACACCGTCAAACGCGTGTTCATAAATAACGTTGTAAAAGGCGCACCCGTGTATCAACGGAAAATGGTCAACATATGTGAAGCCATCTTTTAACAGATCATCAGCCTCAAATTCTAATTTAATCAACCTTAGCAAAAGTGGCACAACGTCAATTAGAAACGTTAAATAAATACAGAAATGCACTACTAATCCGAGAAGGAGAGACGTTGAGCTCATGCACTCACAAAAATAGTAACTTAGATACATGAAACATAGAATTCCAATATGGAACTGATGGACAAATAAAGCAATGGTGCGAGGAACTGATAATTCACCTACTTCAAAGAAAACTTTGAATAATGTTTGCTGGTGCAATCGCGTTCCGACACTGGAGATTGTATTGATTATTCGAGCTGTCCAGTAGCTTGGCGTGGTATGGAAACCGTGAGGGGGATTCGCGAAAGGGTGTTCTATTTCTGGAATTAGTTTAAGCAGCGCATAGTTACTTAAGAAATTAGATGCGACGTAGACTGTTACGTAGATAGTTGAGATAGCTGCGAAGAAACTTGACATGTAGATCCATTGACCTGTTGATGAATAAAACAATAAAACTTGCCATTAGAATTGTTAAACCATTAAACCCTTACTGAAAGTTTCAGTATACAGTATGTACTAAATACATACATTTACGCACATATATGGGTCTTCCATCTGCAATTTGCTTTGATTTTTATCGTGAGTTAAACTGATTTCAATAAAAAGTATTTTAGC
The DNA here is from genome assembly GCA_029691765.1 of Entomobrya proxima. Taxonomy (NCBI): domain Eukaryota; kingdom Metazoa; phylum Arthropoda; class Collembola; order Entomobryomorpha; family Entomobryidae; genus Entomobrya; species Entomobrya proxima. The sequence goes on from CM056172.1 coordinate 42,825,034, forward strand.
CATTTTGAATTCGGTTAAATTGCAGATTTTGAAAACTATTTCATCTGCATCTAATTGTTTACACTTATTACACTAATTAGCGTTACAAATTTTTGAATGCGTGAAATGGAACCGCATGTAAAGTTACAGAAGAACTTTTCAATTTTGTTGAACTTACCAATTGTTAATATTTGCATCAGCAGTATCCTCAAAACCTTAAATTTTGCAAGTTCCAATGACGCCCTGGTTTTGGCGAGATTATGCAGTAAAACCCAATGTTCGTAACAGTATTGCTCGTACGCTGTAACGCTTACAGCCGCATCAATTACACTTGCTGCTACAAACACGATCCTAAGTACTACAAAAGTAATGTATATTTAAAAATACGAAGGAAAGGATATTTTAATCTTAATTTAATTGACTTACCGCCCAAAACATGTAAACCTTCCCCGCCAACCCATTCCTGATATATCCAGTGGGAGTGTAAACACGCTGAAGGAATGTACGTGAAGAAGCACGCACAGATGCGAGCGTAAGATTGGTTTAGTTTGAGTTTTAGTTGTTTGTAGTTATGGTTTGTACATAATTTATTCACAAATAAGTTGAAGAAGTTATTTCTAAACCAAACTGGCTCATCTGAATCTGGTTTTACGTTACGGGAATCAAACTCAAACGTTACGGGTAAAAACAGAAAGCTGGTGACCCAGAGCTTGCACGCTTGCGTGAATGAATACGATCTCGGATTGCTGTAAAACATTACAGAATTTACAATTGACACATTTAGGAGCCAGCGTAGTTCTTTATGGCATAGGATTTTCTTGTTGTAGAAAAATCAATCAATCATATAAATACGCCATATCAATAATATCAATTGCACCAAGCATATAAAATCATATGCAAAGTAAAAAAATACAAGTTAGTTCAGATTTTAACTCACTTCCAGAATACTACAAGAGTACTGACAAAACAGGTCACAGTGTGCAGCGCAACAGCAAAGTGAAATTGCCTGACTTCAGTTTCATTCACCGATCCTAAAGCGACCGGTATTATCTGTGAAAAGGCTGCAAGTCCAAGAACCCAGGTTGAGATGCCGGACAACTGTAGAAGCACTGGGTGTAAAGTAGGTGAGGACACTGGGGATAGAAAACGTTACAGGTCAGATTGGCACAGGGATAAGTAGAGGAAAATTTAAAAGCTGGATGCAATTTGGCTATTACTAGTTTATAAGTCTGGAAATCAATGTTTGGTTATATTACCTTGCATGGAGCCCTCGAGGTATTGTTCCGGAATTTGCATGTTTGTATCTAAAAATTGGGAACTAAATTTACACTTATTTCCAAAACGGCTAGCACTAAATTTCAAAATTATCAGTTTTAAAGTGCCTAACAGTTGAGACTAAAAACAAGTTTTTAACTGAATTGCTTGATTGCACACTATTTCTGAGCGTATACGCTCAGTACAAACAGTACGTACTGTTTGCAGTACGTATATGCTTTTGGAGGTGAAGCAATCAATAAGAAATGATTTAAAAGCATTAAAACGAATACGCAAAGAACGACTGCTAAAGTGGTAATGAAAGGGTTTAAGTTTGCGTATTAGTAAAACATAAAACCAAAAGATATTTTTAGAAGTCAAATTCAATAAGACAGTCGACACATTTATGTATATTGAGTGCGTGCTATTTTTATGCTTGTTTCGGTGTACCTGTTTTAATACCTATTTACTTTTGTACATAAACGTTTCTTCTTGCTGTAAAACGGGTACTTTTCTTGGTTTCTCATTGTTTCGATTTTGAAGAGAAATTGCTTTTGGATGGCTTCGACAAGCATACAACGCCAAAGTATTAGTTTAAATATAGATGCGCAATGAATGAATGAAATGTGTGTAATGTAATGAACTAGTCTCTTGCACAGTAATACCCTAAATGGACACTTCTTTTCTTACCTGATTTCTTTACCACTAAACACATACATGTAATCCAAAGTACCTGAAAAAACTGTCCAATTTATATATAGACTGATGAAAACGTTACCAATTGCAGTAATATTTAGTTTCCTAAAACAACTAACAAATTTGATGAAACGGTTTGAAAATTTTGTAAAAAAGTTATGTGGATAAGTGTGCATCTAAACAAAATGTTAACTGATGTTTTATTTGATGTTTAAACAGGGTGAACTTAAATTTAAGTATGGACGGTGAGGTAAAATTGAGAAAAATTTAATTTGTGAAAATGAAAGATAGCAAGTTGCTGGAGTACTCAAATTATCCGGTTTTAGATTTAAAGATAATATTTACTTATGTATACAATATTACAAAATGTATTACATGTCGTTGTTGTTAGTACAAATGTTTTACAGCAATGCAAAGTAAAACAAACAGTTTACATAATTAGTTCTTGCTTTATAATTGTTTTCATAGTTAATTACACTTAGAAATTACGTTCAAACACGTGATCTTTTAGACATAATGTTTAAAATGTTTTTAATAATTGTTTCTTCAGAAAACTACATCCTACCAGAAAACTTTTAGCCTCAAGCCCTCAGCAAACCTGTATCAAAGGCAAATGTGTCTCCAAATCCCAATTTCTAGGTATAATTACAGCTCAAACCAACTCACAAACATTATTATACTTTATTTCAAATTTTGAATCATTTATTAACAATCACTGATTGACAAACCGCAATGTTTGCAAAAACCTACTTCTCACAGACATGCTAGGTCTCCGAGAAGACATCAGGTAGAAGCTAGAATTCCACTTACGGAGTTACATGAAGGAATGTTTACTGCGGGACCAATAGCAATTAAAAAAGTACAAAGGTGGATACATAACGAATACAGCTTGCTTCTTCTTAAACATAAAGATTAAAAATATTTTAACTAGACTGGCTCTGTAAGCAATTGTTTTCCTATAAAACATGCAATAAAACAGACTAAGATTTTACTTTAAATAGCATTTGCGGACAAAGTTTCAAAACCTATTTCTAGTTTATCGGTTTTACATGAAACAGGCTATCTCGTATGTACTACAACATATTCAGAAACATTTTAATATGTGTATCCTAAATGTCAACACGCAATTAGTTAACCTATAAATAACATATTACTGACAGAATGTTTATAAGAAAACTTAGTTGACCTTTATTAGCCCGTTGCGTTGCTGTGGAGATATTTAGGATGTAGTGTATCCGTCTGACCGTCTACTTTATTTTCTACACCTAGCAACAAAGATTTGCAAGAAATTATCTGTGTACTTGTATTTATTTAGTAAACACTCACTAGCTCTTTGCGATTTCTGACAAGAATTTTTCGAGATTGTGAATCATAAACATTTCTGAAAGACTGGTATGCTGTTTGCTATGTACTCTTATAGCAGTAAGCAAAAAATTAGGGTTCTTCAATATCTCGGAGCATATCATATATGTATCACACATTTCCGAAACATAGATGTATCCAACTATAGCAGCGAGCATGTTTAATGGTTTGCTATGGATGTTTTAGACATAACACAAAATTAATGTACTGCTGACGTACATATTATTGATTGCCTGTGAACGCAAGTAAGGTGTGACGTAAACACCGCTTTCATATTCGTACAAGATAATTATGCGACACTTGCCATCTTTTTTGCAAAATAACAAAACAATCCTAAATAAAGGTATGATGAGAATGTTTTAGTCCAACATACGCAAAACAAAGAACCGTGCAACGTGAGTAAAAAAATTGGCTTCCAAATTTGTTGCAGATTCTAATTGAGCTCGAGAAGGCATAAAAATTTTCTGTTCACCCAAAATAGTGTCTTCCCAAATGAACATTTAGGACCAAAGGTGTGTAAAGAAATTAACATCCAGCTCAAATTTAAGCTGCTCTTGAGGATTCAGCCATTCTAAGTTTTGATTTGCATAACCAGTTACAAATTCCTCCATATTCTGGAAGTATCCAGCAATAAGCGTGTTTCTTGAAATAGAAAATTTGTGAAGCATTTATAGTTAAATATCTACTGAAAATTTGGATCCATTTTCCCCCTTAGGTTGCATGGTTCTTTGTGAATATCTACACTTGAAAACCATTTTAATTAAGAGGTCTAATTTCACAGACGTGTTACCCTTTTCCAATCATAATATTATATTTATTCAAAACCATATTATTATTCCAACGCTGAACTTGAAATTTAGCATTTTGTAAAATTGTAACACAAGCCGTTCTTTGCAAATCCGCTGGGTTCATAGGATAGGTTAACATATTGCAAAATGCTTACGTTAGCTGCCTTACAACACCTACAAATTGTGTTTTCGCTTGGGAGCATAATTTTCTCTATTGTTCCCATAAAAATTTGTCTGGTATTTGACCGTCAATGGAATCGAAGATTTTTCCAGTTCAAAGTTATTCCTATCAGCACCAGAAGACTAACTTTCTTTGCTTTGCTTGTAATTTACTCAGTTTCTCAAAGTGCGCTGGAAATTTATTGCTACATTATGATCAAAGCAGAGTTGTATCTAATATTTGTTCACAGCTTTATCTTAAGTTGCAAGCTTGGTGCGGCAACTTGTATCCTTGCATTTCAACTTAATGCAAAAGAGTTCTGTCATCTATTTAACTGTTTTCAAAAAAATATCAAACCAAAAATTCCTGTGCCTTTTGTCGCCCAGTCGTTTAAAAATAATGTTATATTGCTGTTTGCTGTGGCTGCTTCATTTGCTATTATATTAGTGTTTTTATTTGTCTTCCCAGTTTTCATATATGTGGTGCGCCTACAGTACAAAGAAATAGACAATTGGTGTTATATTTTGCCTGAACATCAAAATCGCTCAATGCTTAACATTATCAGATTATTTGTCGAATGCGTTCACATACTGACTTTGGCCATATTTGGCAGTACGTGTGCTTGTATGATTTCTGTATCAATTTTGGCTCTTAATGAAATCCTGTGCAGTTTCAAATTTCTTAGGTTCTTAAAACAATTTAATTACCCTTAACTTTTGCTTAACTTATACCAAAGAATGCTATTCTTTATTTTTCAGACTTGTTGTGCAAATATTCAAATCTTCCGCAACATACAACATTCGTCAACATATTGGACTTCTGTACCGCAAAGTTCAAGTATCCACCATACTCGTTGACCAATGCTTTCAAGAGATAATGTGGCCTGCTTTACATTTCTTTGCTGCTATTCAAGGAATAGCTGCTCTTTTTCCAATACTGGCATTCGGAGATCAGTTTACGCTCTTGTTAAAAGCATGCTTGGTATGCTCAATAGTACTGATTTTGTCATTTGGCTGCCTTATCTTGGATCTTGGAAGCCACCCTATTTTATATTCGACACGAGTCTTACAAAGCCTGAGAGCATGGAATCACTGTAAATGGTCTAGAGCCTTCTTCCGTAGTTGTCCTACAATTGCGTTGGGAGTTGGTAGGTTTCACAAAATGGATCGACAAAGGGCGGCAGCGCTACTTAGGTTTATTATACAGCGAACTGTGTTTCTTGTGGTAAAAGTGAGGACCACCAAATAGAATGTCCCCTAATGCCGTTTCAAATACTGCATAACAGTACCAAACATGTACAGTTAAAATAGTTATTTGTTGGTTTCAAAAAATACCATAGCTATAGTACTGTAGCATTTTATTTGTTTTACCAATTCTGAGTCTGTAATGAAGTAAATGGTAGCTTTGTATTAACTTGCTCTGGATACGCCCTTTTTTTCGTATTTGAATAAGTAGTAATATATTTGTTGAAAGTTGAGAAGACAAGACAACACCAAGTAGTTTCAACTTACTTATACTGACCGACTTGTACATTCAAAACGTCAAAATAATAAATTTGACATTTTAATCAAATTTAATTTTAGACCTCAGCGTTGCTCCACGTGTCTTTTTTTGAATTTGTGCCAAACTTTTGTAACCTAGCTTACCGTAAATTCTCAATTTATAGCCCTCTCTCAAATTATAGCCCCTCTCTAATTATAGCCCTCTCTGGCAGGGGAAAAATTGAAAATTTAGCCTCTCCCAAATTATAATTCCCCTCAAAAACTAATTTGCTATTTTGCTCTTTCAAAACGGCTGCACAACAATCAATCTTGACATAAAGAGGTTCAAGATGAAGAATTAGATATCAAAAGATGTCAGTACTAGTTAATACTGATAAAATATATCGTAATTCCGTAATAAATAGCAAATAAATTATGGGTAGCAAGCACTACGTAAGTAATATTAAGACATAATTTGTATTTTTCACTCAATTGGAAGGATACATGCTTACAATTTTTGGATTCTTACACATTTTTGTGAAAATAATTGTTGGGTTTCAAGGCGTCTTTGCAATTTTAGCCTCTCCCTATTTATGGCCTCTCTCTAATTATAGCCCTCTCTGAGAGGGGTAAATTTGAAAATTTAGCCGCGGCTATAAATTGAGAATTTACGGTATGCCAAAATGGAACTTACTGAAGGAAAGTTGCTGGATGTTTGCTCCAGATTTACATAAATTGCAGACGTGCATAAAATACTACCTTTTCAATGGAACAAAGATCAAAATATACTTTCTTTGAAGAATAGATCAAAGGAGGTTTCTCATTCGCCATATAACCGTGGGCTTTTCTGGATGTTTACATCTGGTGATAGAACTTTGGAAGCCGGATGTACTGCAAAAAACCCCATTCAAATTGGACAACCCGGGCCAAAGTTATGGGGGTTACAAAAAAATCTTTAACATGGGAGTAAATAGGGGACTGTGTCTATTTCAAACCCGATTTTCACAGTAAGGGCACACGTTTACAGGTAAACCAACATATTAGTCTGATACTAGAGACTTTGGAGATGTTTTTAAAATCTTAATCTCGATGGTGTTATCTCGTATATTTTAATAAATTGATTTTGAAAATTGTGAAAAAATGGCACTGCACATTGGTAAACTGCACCTTATCAGGCGGCACAAAGGAACAAATAAGTTGGTTTCAATGAAATCGCACTACATTCTTTTGCATTGTGTGTCAGACTGAAAGTCATTTGAAGACGTTTGTGCCCAGCTCGAATGACTGTAGTGCGATTTCATTGAAACCACCTTATTTGTTCCTTTGTGCCGCCTGATAAGGTGCAGTTTACCAATGTGCAGTGCCATTTTTTTACAATTTTCAAAATCAATTTATTAAAATATACGAGATAACACCATCGAGATTAAGATTTTAAAAACATCTCCAAAGTCTCTAGTATCAGACTAATATGTTGGTTTACCTGTAAACGTGTGCCCTTACTGTGAAAATCGGGTTTGAAATAGACACAGTCCCCTATTTACTCCCATGTTAAAGATTTTTTTGTAACCCCCATAACTTTGGCCCGGGTTGTCCAATTTGAATGGGGTTTTTTGCAGTACATCCGGCTTCCAAAGTTCTATCACCAGATGTAAACATCCAGAAAAGCCCACGGTTATATGGCGAATGAGAAACCTCCTTTGAGACAAAAGTTAGTATTTTGGATACTATTTTTTCTGGCGTTGTGCAATCATTTCGAGTCGTGTGATTTTGGAATTCAAATGACAAAATTGTGACAGCATTTTCCGTATTTTTCACTGGAAACATTATTATAACTTTGCCGTCATATTATGTAACCGTTAACAAACCTGACTTGATTGTGGCACTGTTAAAGGCCATGAAGGAATTTGAAGAACGTCACAGCAAAGGTGTTTAAAAACCTTAATACTAAATTTAAATTTGGTAAACTTTTCTAATTTTGAATTTATTTTTTAGAAATGGAAAGGTTTCCGCCCAGGTCAAAATCAAAATCTGGCACGTTCCTCCGACTGGCTTGTAGATGCATGCCTCTAACTGTTCATATTCTCGTATTATTTGCCATTAATGTGCTAATTAACCCCTGCTTTCCGGCTTACATTGGATTGTACCGCAATGTCATGGGTATAACGGGTTGTTTCCCGAAAATAATTGGAATAGCGCAGAATAAGTAGTTGCTCGGGTTTGCATTGCAATAATTAACTACGTATTTTGGATTCACACAACCAGTATTGGAGCTTATATGAATAGTCTGGTCACTATCAAAGGATATTGTATGTGTTCATACAAAGCAATTACCTTGTAAGTTTGGCTATTTCATGAACATTTTTAAAAATCTTCTAAAATTTATTTTTGCTTTCTTAGCACAAACCAAATATGGAATACTCCACAGCAGGCGTATAGTTTTGAATTGCGTCTTAGAGAAATACAATTACTACTGCTGAATTTTAAAGACGTATGTTCCATGTTCATACTTTCTCCGCTTGTGTTGGGCGGAGTTCTGGTTCAAATTAGTTTGCTACTGTGAGCAATAAAGATTTTTAAGTTTGGAGAAGGTTCAAACCAACAGACAATCATTTTCGTTGGTCTAACTTGGACAGTTATTGCTGTGCATTACTGTCTTGGTAGTTTACGGTAATCTTGGAAATGTTTATGCAGCTTCAATAAAAATGAAAAACGCTTTTTGTAAGCAAACTGCTTGTAGAAAGCAAGTTTGGGTTTGCAAATATCTTAAAAGTGTTCCAACAATGAGAGTTTACATTGGTTCTTACAATTTTGTAGAACCTCAAACTCCTGTAGTGATTGAGCTATTTGTGTTTCAGTACACGGCAAACTTATTACTATTAAACTAGTTTGGCCAGAGTTTAGAATGATACCTAATTACATAATGCTTTCGGGTTTTACAGAATTCGTATGAATCCATTGCGGTTAATTCTTCGAAAATCCTAATGTTATAGAAATTAATTAAATAAACAAATAAAACTGTAATACTAATTGTAATTTGCTGAAAGTATACTGCAACAAAAACAATTTTACAACGTTCACAGAATGTGCATTTTAGAGATTTAGCATAATCAACAGCATGAATTCAACTGACAAGTATTATGCTTGTTATACTCACAAACATACTATCAATACGCACAGGCAGATTTTAATTATCTACCGTATTTTCTTTCAAAATTTTATTTATTACAGGCATTCAGGCTACATTTCAAATTATAACAGGCTCTTGTGTTTTGTTTCAATCCTCTTTACAACTGTTATACTGTAACTCAGTAAAGTAATCCCTCTTAAACCCAAGAGACTCAGCGTGAACATATATTAACTTCGTGGTTTCTTCTAGTTGCTCCTCAACGGAACTAGCTCCAAGTCATTTGACCATCCGGCCAGCAGGAAGCATGAAACGTGAAGGTTTTGTTATTTGTTAGAGTTATATAGCAATCCTTTTTTCTTAGGTCCTGCATTCAAAGCATAAATTACAATTTGTTATACGTTGGAAATAAAACCGTCATAGTTTTATATAATAATTTCTGGTTTATATAACCTTCGGGATCGGTGGAAACCTCAAGCTGAATATCTGATAATTCGTTCAATGGATTTAGAAAGAGATAGATCCTTTGGCCCCCAAACCTTCAATAATGAGCATGTTTCCATCAACTGTGGTATAAACTTTTATACAGCTTTTGTAGTAGACCTCATGTTCACTAATATTCTTCGGACGTTTGCCTGTTATGTCAACACTTGCTTGGTAAAGATCCCGGCGGCTTAACAAAGTTTATGGTTTGTAATCTAAGCAAGATAACATGCATAGTAAACGATTAAAGTGAATACCCTCTTGTCTGAGAAAAAGTTATAAACTGACCCAGGTCAGATTTACAGGAGCAGTTTGGTTAATGCTGAAGCAGGAGCTCTCCTTTGTGCTGTAAAAATCTTTAGCGTTGGCATTACAAGACAACGATAGGATCAGTAGTACAAGTTCCAAAACTTTGCAAAGCGTTTTGACATGTTTTCGTCAATTTCTTAGTTATCTTGGACTGAAATACTTTACGACAAGTACATCCAAAGTCGTTCTTCATATACGCCTTATATATCAAGTATGCAATCAAATATAATTACTGAAAGATTCTACATGACATGTTTTTGCAATTACTAAACCTAAAGTTTCCAGTATGATAATTTTCTGAACTCGTGTTCATAATAGCTTTTCCTTGTTTTAATATGCCTTAAAAGGAACATGTGTTTTGAAATTCTCACGCCCAATGACAATTAACTAAGCTGCTATATTGTAAGCAATGCGCCACTTCATGACATTAATACATTATATGAGATTGTAATGTGCTTCCACCATTGTAAAATAACAGGGTATAAATTTAAAAACATTTATCCCTGACAGAAAAGAATGTAACATTTACGTGCAGCAACTTTAGCGTTTCATAAAAATTTCAAGCAATTGCTTTAGCAACCTTCGTCAATAACAATAGAATAATTTATTACATTACATCATCTTCAACTCCAGTCTAATGGGCTGATGCGGAGCATTTTTAGAGGTCATTTGTTTAAAGCGTTTAAAGGACCGGCTTCGGTTCCTAGTGAAGATATTAGAAATTGAATTATGACGCCCTAAACATGCGATGGCAAATCACCTGGGCAAATAACTCTCTAAATTACAGGAAAATAGCATTGTCAACGCAACAATTTAATTTAAGACGGTGAATTGGAATCCATGTTAACAAGCACGTATGACATACGAGTGATTTTGAACTGTGTCCCATAAATACGCAACTCTCTAAATAGATCCAACTACCCCCACTAAAGCATCAGAGTTATCGGATCTTACCAAAAACGTAATTATGCAATACTTTTTTTGAAAAATTATAACAGGGAAACAACGCGTGAACATATTTTATTGCTCCACGTGTCGGCACTTCTTCAAGAACCCTCATTAACCTTCTTCTTCCTTTCTGCTCATCATTCATTCTCCACTTCATGCGATACTTGTGCATCATATCATAAAAGTAACTTTAACGGCTTTTTGAACAGGCCAATTCTTAAAGGTAAAATTAACGCGCAAGAACTTTATTGTTTAGTAAAAGTCAGTGTTTTGGTAAATATCAAAATGATTTATTACACTTTATCAACTTCAACTCCAGTTTTCTTAAATAAAATGAAGATGCGCCAGTGTGAATAAGAAAAAGTAGATGTTTCTTAATTTTACCGTATTAGAAAAGAAAGAAATTTTGCTGTTATGAATTGCAGTAAATGTTCGAATATAGTATTGTCACTGTCACAATCAAAAGTATGAGTTCAAATATGCAGTGATTGTGTTTATTCAATTTACCAATGGCCTATATCAACATTCACAAATAGCTTTTACTAATTTACTGCACTTTTTTTAAAAATACGTTTTGACTTGTCTTTCTATAAATTCTCGTTACAGTTGTCATAACGGAACTCATTAAAGTATTTCTTCTTGAACCCAAGCGATTCGGCGTGTTCATATATTAATTTCTTGGTTTCTTCCGAATGCTGTTTAACAGTGCTGGGAGCACCCCAAGTCATTTCACCTTCAGCCATGCAGCAAGCAAGAAACATGAACGTTTTGTTATCTGTTAGAGTGATGTAGCAATGCCCTTCATTCATCTTAGCTCCTACATTCAAAATTCAAATATAAAATTACTCAATAAATAAAACCAATATGATGTAATAGTACTTGTTAGTTTCTTTTTACCTTCGGGATTAACAGAAGTAAACTCAAACTCTTCTAATCCTCTGATTGGCTTAACATTGAAATTCAGCCTTTTATCCCCAAAGCCTTTTGTGGTGAACTCGCTTCCACCGAATTTCATAGTTACGCAGCTTTCGTTCAAAATCTCATCTTCAGAAATATCCTTTGGATCTTTGCCGGTCAAATCCACGCACGTGTAGTACAAATCGTATTTGCTTGAAACGGAAAAGTACCACACTTTTTGACTCGTAAGCTGCATAATTGCAAGAAAACAGAAGTATAAATGAGTAAAATACCATGAAATTAATTATCATCTTACCCAGGTCAGATTGGCAGCGGCAGTTTCCCTAATTTGGAAACAGGAGCTCTCCTTTGCACTTTTTAGGTCGATGGAGTAGGCTTTATGAAACAACGCTATGATCACTAGGATCAGTGGCACGAGTGTCACCATTTTGGAAAGCATCTTGACTTGTGCTTATTGCGTGCAAGCAATCTAACAACTAATCTTCAATTAAAATTATTATTAACATATACATCCATGTCCATACTTTATATACGTGCATTGTTCTATTCGTATGTATTGAAATTTAACTATTGGAAGGTTGTACAAGTTTCCAGTAAACATCTTTTAAACTCGTGTACAAACCCATTACAGGATTCAAGGATTTTTCACAAACTAGTACAATAAGGTTTTCCTTGTTTTTATATAAACCAGACTGAAAAATTTCGTAAAGCCTAAATTTATAATGATAATTAAGACCGAGTTCGTATATTGGTATCCATACACTATATCTTTATAAATTTATATCCGCAAAAGTACACAACAACAAGCCACTAATACATCACGTGTACGTAAGTGTGTAAGTTTTGCTTCCTCCACGTGTGCATATGATTTAGCCATGACAGGTGAGATGATAAAATTAATGTGCGAGAAGTTTGTGCAGCATATAACTGGTCTGAAAATTCACACTTTTATATGACTTTCCAGTCAAAGGTTAAAATAAATTCTGACAGAGTTATTTATTTGAGAAAAATGATTTAACATGCTTTTTGTTTGTTCTGAACCATCAAACTATTATATTTTCAAAAATTCTCAAAACACTGGGTAACCATACAATTATGCATCAATGCCAGTGTTGTTGTTATGATAAAGGCCGATATGAGGATGTCCAGATAAATAAGGTTTTTGCTTATTTAGTCATTTTGCGCAAAACTGCTAAATAACACAGAATACGTGTAAATATAATTGAGTAATTTATGCAAAACATTTCAAGGTATAATATAGCAAGTATTTAATGATTCAATGAAACATTTTAATGACTTTGATTAAACATTAAGCGGATTGCAAATATAAACACGATGTTGTTTTCTGATGTATAAATAGAACTTGAACCTTCCTAAAATGTTTTTAACTCTTTTCAATGACAAATAAAGTTAAAAACGTATTGCTTGTCCATGCCAGGTTGAAAATATACAGCACTTCAAAAATTGCACTCGCTAAATCTAGTTTTAGCCACATTTAAAAGCCCATAACAGTTGCTAGCAGGACATGCTAGGTTTTGTATTGCTAAACATATTGGGTTTTCTTTTGTAAATTAGACCGGTTATAAGTTACACAATAGAAATCTTTTACTACGATTATCTCTTCACTGTCAGACATAGTACTAGACATCCACAACAAATCAACGTAACTTACTAAACTAAAATTGAATCAACATCTACTACAGCACAATTAAAATGCTCTCGACGCAATTATTGAAAGCTTCCTACTGTTGTTTCAAAGTTGGTAGGCTTACTGCTGCCTGTGCCTTTCGAGTGAACCCAATCACATTGAGCATGTTTGCAGATAGGGTGCTTGTAAAAAGGATGCGTTTGAATTTTATATTCGACACAACTTTGGCAACGTTGTCCCTACTAATTATCCTAAAAGCATGGATAAAACTCGATATGAATACACTTCACATTACAGTAGCCTATTGGCTTGGCTATGTTGGAAATTTGGCAGTTTCCTCTGTTTGTGTTATATTTTGGGAAGAGATTTCTATCTTTAACAATGCACTTAGATTTCTGCTAAACGTTGAAGGTAATCATAAATAATGTATTATTCAATTAGAGTAATTTATATTTAATCCCATTCTTTACTACAGATATGTACGTTCCAAAATCTACACGAGTTTATACAAAAGGCAAGTTCTGTCTCCTTTACATGTCCGTAATTTTTATAATGATTTGTTATTCTGGAGTGTACACTTTTAGCATCACGTTTTGTGCACTTTACCCGCAAAGTATGATTTTTCTTGGAGCCTTAATTCCAAACTCGTATTTCAGCTCTCCTGTAAAGTTGTTTGTAACACTTTTTCATGCTCGTGTGTATGCTGCAGTGTGTTCAGGTTGCTCCGTGGTTATTGTAATGTTTTCTATTTATTTATTTTATTTGCATTTAACATGAACTCCGGTTAGGAAGATGTCAGTATATATGTAATGATGACTTTCGTGATTTTACATCAGTTCAAACTTACTATAGAACAATTCAAATTGTTCACGCTAGTGTAATGATTGGAAGTAGCTGCGGGTTGTATTTAATGTGTTGTAGTGTGTATTTTGACATAATATTTACATTCTTTAGCTTTGTTTTGTTACGTTACAGGTATCACTTACAAATTCTAGTAAAACTAGCATTGATGTTTGGGTTTCCAATTGTTGTAGTAATATACACAGTGAGTCTAGAAGTAGGCAAACGATTCCAGTTCGAAAGTAGAAAAACCATAAAGTCCTGGAGCAAAAAAGATTGGGGTTCAAATAATAAAAACAAGATAATGAAAAGATTCTGTCGTTCGTGCCTGCCTATTGAAATGTCGTATGGTAGACAGTACGTTATAGGAAGACTTACTGTTCCTAAGTTTTACAAAGGTGTTATACGGGGTACAGTTAGAGTACTGCTGACGACGAGATAAGAGTTTACGGTCCATATTCGCTGATTATACGACAAACGTATAACAGCGTTTATATTTTATTGTATTATGAGCTGCAATATTTACATTAACTGCATTAAGTTTGGTGGTGTTTCTAAAGTGAACGCTGACTCTATTAAAACGGAGCATTAGCATTGGTTATGTTCCAGTTGGAATAATGTTCACCTGGACATTCAATTTAGTTATTGGGTGGATGATATTTTTGTATGTGTGCGCATTCTTATACCAAAAGGTAAATGTGTTGTTACTGTTGTGGGAGATTTATAAAGATTACTGGAAAAGCCAAAAGGATAAAAAGTACTTGTCAAAGTTTAGAACATCATGCAGATCATTTTGCGTGTCCTAGAGAAGCGTGTTTTGAATTTGATTTAAAACTATTTTAAAATGTTTTCAAGGACGTTCTAGAGGACTTAAAGGAATACGATATTAAGTGTGTTTAAGTATGTTTTATTATGTTTAATACAAGCAAACAATTGTAAAACATAATTGTGTCTAAACATATTTATTGATACCTTGATAAGTTCTTTTAGATTTCTTGCACTGAAAAATAAACACAAAACAAGTAATGTACAAAGCAATTTCGATCAAAGCCACTTCAATGTACATAACAGCCAAATATAGATGAAGCAAACAACGCAAAAATCGCCAAGGTAAAACCTTCCATCATTTAGCTTTTCATCATATCATAGAAAGGTTAAAGATATTTAGTAATATTCGAAATTTCTATTTGCAGGTTTACTAAAATTACTACAATCACATATATCAAGGTCATTAGCAATGTCCTTCATGTTCTACTGGTAAATGTTTAAATGCATAATTGGAAACACAACACATGTCAAACGTTTAAAATTGTGGTTATATGTGACCAATATCCCTATGCAGTATTATTACTTTTCATCTTACACCTGGCACGACAACATTTCTCTATTTTAACTGGGTTTGAAAATTTATTTTATCGTACCTTGCTAGTCAATCATCGTCACTATGCTAAGCAACAAATTCTATAAAGGACTGAGCATTTTGTGCTTTTACTTATTTCGTTTTGGAGTCATAAATTACCAATGGAATACTACCAAGCGGGCATTTGTAAGACAAGAAAAGCCCAACAAACTATTTGTTTTCAACGTGCTTGCAATACATTCCTGGGAAATGTTTGTGTTATATAAACTTTACTACTTCTGGGCAATTGGCGACATTCACAATTTCAGTTTAGCTTTTCCATTTGCATCTGGATCCTTTATTGCCAGTGTATTCATGGCAGTATTAAACGATATTGAGGGAAATTTTGTTGTAACAATGAACACGGTTTTACCATATCTAACAGAAATCAACCGTAAGTTTTATATTTTAAAATTGATATTGACTTTAGAAATGATTTTTGAAAGGACCATATTCAAACTTAAATGCAACTGGGCCCAACGGGGAACGGTTCCAATTCATATACCATTCGAAAGCCCGTAAAAAGGTAAGCAAAAAAGTCAATGCGCACAACTCCGCCACAGCATGCACAAGACCGGTTATGGCGGTCTCAAGATTACATAGAACCCATTATAAAAAACAGGGTCGTCTAATACGTAACAAACCGAACTTCTGCATTAAGAGCGAAACGGTTACAGTTTAAAGCTCATTAGAAAGGGCTTTTAACGCGATTTCTTACACACACTCCTGCAATACCAAAATCCGTTGCACACGGATAGTTATTAATAGAAGTTTGTGTACTAGTCCGTGAAACTGACCTTCCACGGAAACACTTAACGAACCGAAGTTTTGCATAAAGAGCGGAACGGTTGCAGTTTAAAGCTCATTTGAAAGGGTTTTTAACGCGCTTTCTTACACACACTCTTGCAATACCAAAAACCGTTGCACACGGATAGTTATTGTACGAAGTTGTTGAACTGCTACGTGAATATGACCTTCATCGGAAACACTTAACCACGATATAGGAGACAGGTAGAGACACTGCAAGGTTATGCTCACATGCACAGATGAGAAAAAGAAGCGACGTAACACACACGTTCAACGTAGATGGCTCTGATTCTAGTGCAGACCGAGACCGAGAGCTGCACAAGACCAGCCAGATGATCAACAGATTAGTGACAGATTTTTTTTGGACTAAACTGTTAACCTATTTTACATTTTTATTATGTAGATACTCAATTAAGATTATCAATTGCATTTCATAAAAACCTGGTCTGATTCAGTTTATATTACGAGGCATAATCCAGACACCACAAAAGCTGATCAGGTGATACTACGATCAATTTAAAGATAATCTCAGCACGCTCATATTTAATTCTAAAAACCTAACCAACTATAGAGAACAATTTAATTTTAGGATTTCAGAATGGTGGGTTGCTTTGTTGTTGGTTGTTCCACTGGACACACCGCCAAAGTGAAATATCACAACTTTAAAATTCCAAGAGGTGCTTCAGAGGAGACGAGACAAAAGTGGATTCAGCATATTCCGAAACGTAGGGACAGGAAGTGGGACTTCAGGACATGTCATATTTGCTCAGCTCATTTTATGGACAAGTTTATTGTGAAAACTACTAAAATTATGCTGGGGACAGAAGTCATGAAAGAGGTGCCACGCCAAAGATGGACAATATTTTCCAACCATCAACTTCCAAAATATTTTGACAGGCCCTTGAAAATCAGAGATACGCCAAAGTTGCGGACGACTACGGCAAATGTAGTTAGTTTTACGGCAAATTCAGCTAATTGCTCTGCAAATGAGGAGGCTCAAACTGCGGATACGTCATGTAATCTACTTGGAAAGTATGATAGTTTTGATCTTCCAGAAAACTGGCATCGGGAATTAAGGGATGATAACCTGCATTTTACCAAGCTAGTTTACTCAAGCCAGACTCCCATTTGTACTTACCACGCCCAAAAACAGATAATAATAAGTGGATCAGCTACCCCTTTGGTTTATATTAATGGTCATGACATGACTAGTAAACTTCCCATGTTGGTGGTCAACAACACAATATCCCTAGAAAACGCAGTAAAATGGATTGATGGTTTGCCAATATGTCATGGAATCCACGGCTACAAAATGTTCAAAGAATTTCCTTCAGCTTACCGTTGCGGTCAGTCTTGGGTGTCTGAGTCATGTGAACATTTAGTGGAAACCTCCAAATTACAGTGCCAAAGATGCAATGAGTTACAGCAAGTCCTACACCGGGCTGCACGGCAGTCAATTAATAAAACTCGGAAGAAAAAAATCCAACCACAAGCACCTGAACTAGTTTCCATCCTTCGAAAGAAGAATTATGCGTCCGCCAAAATAATTCGACGGCTAAAACAACACACTACATCACTCAAAGCCGAAAATAAACTTATGGAGCAAAAATTTAAGAATATAGAATCACAATCAATGATTCAGTCAATTGACCAGTCGGACTTCCTTACTCCTCAGCTAAAACTTGCACTGCAAACTGCAGTTTCCTTGCAAAAGGCTAAATGTAAAACCGGAAACAGGTATGGTTTGATTCACACAGTCGTATATAGTTTTGGTATTTGTATTATGCAAGTTGTACCAATGTTAGTTGGTATCAAACATTTAAATTATAGATACACCGCTGACTGGATTCTTCAAGCACTGTTACTAAAAATAACAAGTCCAAAGGCGTATCGGCACCTCCGGAATGAAGGGATATTGCCTCTGCCAAATCCAGATTATTTAACAAAAATGCTTAGCGGGATTAAATGTCAATACGGCTTTAATCATTTTATATTAGATCATCTTCAAACGGAATTTTCGGGAAAACCAAAGCGGGACCGACAAGTGTTTCTTTGCTTTGATGAGATGAAACTTAAGGAGGCTATCTCATTTGACCGAGCCAATTTGCGCTTCACTGGATTTGTTGATTACGATGAATTTACCAGTAATTTGCAAGGAAAAGCACAACAACAAAAGGGACGGGAAGCAGATCACGTCTTGGTTTTCATGGTCAGATCAGTGATTTCAAAGATGGTTAGTATGTCACAGCAGTAATTAATGATTTTGTGCACGAATTTAAAATATACGCTAATACGTGACCCTAATATTATAAGTACTTTATAAACAGACACAACCAATTGGAGTATTTGCCACACGTGGTGCTGCCCCAGGACATGTTTTAGCAAAAATGATTATATATGCCATAATAAAACTGGAAAGATCGGGTTTGGAGGTAGCCGGTGTTGTATCAGACGGTGCAACAACAAACAAATCAGCTTGGAGTCTCCTGGGAGTTTCGGGAAGTCCTAAGAAGTTTAACAACAAGGTCGGCTATTAATAATTATAACTTGGAACGAAACGGATGAGAAAATTGCTTTATATTTAAGAAACCTTGTCTTTGGTTACAGATTTGCAATCCGGTGGATTCGTCTCGACATATTCACTTTATTTGTGTTATTCCACATATTTTTAAATCCATTCGCAATCATTTTGAAAGCAAGAAAACGTGCATTGTAAGTGGCAATATAAACTAAAACTGCATTATCAAATTTTATTTTAAAACGTTTTAAAAATACTGTACGTTCTCGCAGTTTTCCAATCAGGGGATAAACTGGGGCTTCTATGAAGCTGTATACGACCTAGAAAAGCAAAATCAACTTCGGGTAGCTCCCAAAATAACCTATCACCATGTTCGTCCTGGTCCATATCAAAAAATGTCAGTTTCCAAGGCTGTGCAGGTAATATAAATTGACTTGCTTGTAACTTTGATTTAGTTTTGTATAGTTATCACTTATACAATAATTGAATTAACCTTTATTTGTTGTTAAAGGTTTTCAGTAAATCCATGGCAGATGCGATTAGGTTTTATCGTGAGCATGTAAAAAGTCCGTTCTTAAAAGGCTCAGAGGCAACTGAAGAGTTCACAAGACTTCTTAACGAATTGTTTGATGTCACAAATGCCAGGTTGCCCCATGAGGAATTGAAGTCTGGATCTCTTGAATATAATGTAATATTGTTTTCATTTAAAAAATTTATTACATAAAATATACTATTTGTACATGTATATTTATTGCTGCATTCATCACAGAAAATAGTGACGTTTCTTGGAATATTGTCTGACTCGGATAGTTTTGCTACTAATGTCACGCTTGATTCTATTCGAGTTACGCTGCAATCTACTTTGGATCTTGTTGATTATCTGTGTAAAGACGTTGGATACACCTATGTGCTTACGGCAAAGTTCAACCAAGACTGTCTTGAAGTAAGCGTTTATCCTAATGCATTTTTATTGATAAAATAGAAAGTATCCCTTTGACACAGTGTATTTGTTTAGAAATTCTTTGGCTTATGTCGATCTTTTGGAGGAGATGACTGTCATCCCACCATTACATCATTTGGGCACGTATTTAGGCTGCTATCAATATTTAATCCCACAAAGCGAATAATTAAAGGAAATATTCGGATGGACGAAGATGTTTCGGTTAGTGCAATTTCTTATGTGGACGCTCTAAAACAAATGAAAGCCAACCGAACTCATGAAACAGAAATTTTTGAAGAAGAAGAACTCAGCAATAGAATCATGGAAAAAATATTTTGTGGCGCATCTTGTATTGCTGTTAACAGTAATTCTGACCATCAGCCTTTGGCGTCACCAGAATTCATTGCCTTTCATTTAAGTGGATATATAGCGTTCAAAGGAAAAAGATTCACCGACTGTGATGCATGCCTTCTAGGACTTGAAGACAGTTCACATCGTCCTAAGGAATCAGCTTTGACAGACCTAAAGAATATGGGAGGCTTAAAATATCCTAGTGTTTCTTTGTACAAATTTCTTGCTAAAACAATAGAACCCCACTTGAGCAACTTAAATGGTTCAGCTATATCCTCATCTTCATTTATGCTTGAGCTGATTGATAAGTTTGAGACTTTTGACTGTGTAGGACTCGGGTGTTGTATTGAACATTCCCAATCACTAGCAGTGAAAATAATAATATATTATGTAACGGTGATACGGTGAAAGAATGTACTTTTACTCCAAAATTTACAACCGTGCAATTCTTAATAGTGTACGAATGTCAAAGCAAAAAATTAAAGAAGGAAAATTACAATAGTTTATTACAAATTTACATGGAATAACAATCCAATGAAAATTCTGAACATGTATTTTCATATAATCCACTCTTGGAAATCTCATGGAACAAGCCTGGCATTTGAACGGTTTTACTCCAATCTTGGTATGAATATATGCGTCCTAAGTGATTGCGCACATTCAAAGTCCATTCCACATAAACACCTTACTTTACTACCCACCACCTGTCCATGGTCCAATTCCATGCTAGATAAATCCAAATCCATTGCGGGCAGCGACAACGGATCATCATCCACTTCCATGTTCTCGTCGTCATGTGAAACATCCACTATTTCCAAACTGGACTCATGATTCTGGTTGTCATACCAACTATCTTTCAGCTTAATAATCACTGGGTTGTGAGAAGCAAAATCCAGTTCTTCGCTATTTCTTCGACGTGGGTGCATATCCACTTCCGTTTTTAAACTTAGAAGAGCTGCAGCAGCAACCTGGTCCGTGATTAGGATATCCTTCTCATTTATGCTGATGGTCTCTGAGATCACCTCTGCAATGGAGGAACCTCCTGAACCTTGACCTTCACCTATGTTGTACTTTTCCTCTTGCGGCGGGCCCCGTGAGTGGACTATTATTGCTAAAAATACAAATAAATCATTGATTAAAAACTAAAATGAATTACCATTTCATCAAAATATTTCCGTGAATATTTGTTATACAAATTAACCTACTGATTGTCTTTCATGTGGTGAAGACACTCTGATCTTGTTTCAAAAGTAGCTCCACAATCCCTGCAGCCATTAGCTTCATTAGCTTAGCATCTTATGATTGTTTTTCATGTGCACATTTAAATGATCAATGGAGAAAAACTTCCGTGGGCACTTTGGGAATTTGAAGTGTTTCCCAACGGTGTGGTAACTCACGTGCATTTTAAAGCTTATTTTGGAACTGGCTTGAGCCCCACAAATGCAAAAGTGACTTTCGTCCCCCTTTGCATGATCCACATCATGCTTCTTCTGCTCATTAGACGACGATACAGATTTGGTTTTAATTTCAGTTCTAACTTCCGGTTGCTTTTGCACTCGTAAGATTTTTTAACTTCATTCAATTGATTCAAGTTTCCATGCTTCTTTTCAAATGTCTTTTTAGCCGATATTCATGATAAGTTTTGTCATAATAAGCTTGTTTGGAGGAGATGGAAGTGAAGGCAATTGCACTTCCGGTTCTGTCTTGATCCCCTGCTTGGCAATAGGGGATAAAAATATTCTCTCTGAACGTCTGCAGTACTCCTGAGGTGGTATCTTCTTATCTTCAGTCTTCGCAGCTTTGGTTTCTGTTTGTTCTGAAGCACTCCCCTAGTCCAAGCTGTCCAATCCTTTGTCAATCAACCCATTAGGCGCCAAATTCATCTCCCTCACCTCCTTGACCCTCCTCAGACCTGCTTTTAGCTTCCCACATTTTAGCCGCCATTCACCTTCCCTTTTCCTACTTGCCTCCAGGTCCTCTGTCAATCTTCCAATTTCTTTCTCTTGTTCCAAATTCACTCTTTTCATCTGCCTTAGCTCCTCCTGCAATCTTAGATTTTCTTCGTGAAGAGCATCAATCTCTGCTTCCTGTTCTTGGAACATTCCATCATTTCTGGTACCGTCTTCAAATTCCATAGTCTTCACTTTATCTTCTCTCTTCTGCACTATAATCAGCGCCATCTACTTACTATACGTTGTACTTGGTGCATGTGGTTAGTCTGAAATAAAAGCACAGTATCTATACCTGTCTCCTATATCGTGCACTTAACGAACCGAACTTCTGCATAAACAAAGGAACGGTTATAGTTTATAGCTCATTCAAAACACCTTTTAAAGAAAAAATATTATACATACTACAGGATGTCACATAAGTAAAAAGACAAATTTGACTTTGCTATAAAAAATCTCACAAATGTTTTTAGCAAACACTTATTGCATAAATTGATTATGCTACTGTTGGAGTACTTGTGTGTAAAATTTCTCAATTCAAAAGCTTTGCTTGGATGAACGGTGTCATTTTACTTTATCTGACGCCAACTTTGATATTTACCGGTGTCAAAATCTTCTTGTACTACTTACAAATATTTAATCCCTGAGTGTTCCATATAACCTTTGTTTCCAAAATAATTTGCGCATTATATTCACAATTTGTTCCTCTACAAACGCACACGAAAACAAATTATTCATTTGTATCTAGATTTTTGTACAGAGGCAATTCTTGAACCAGTGCCCGAAAATTAAGAGTTCTTTCCTAAATGCAAATTTTTTTACATAATGCAGTCCGCAAAACAATTTTGTCTTGTAGCTTCTGAAAGCTAAGAAAAGGGGCTACAAAATAGAATTAAGAAAATATAAATTTAAAGTTTGCATGCAAAGTTGTAGTACCTCAAACTTTTCAATGGAAATTACAGCAAAATTAGATGTTCATTACAAAATGGCTAAAAATTGAATTTCGCATAATTTTCTTGGCATGCATTTTTGAAATACCTTCAATAGCTCATTTGAAAGCCCACACTTTAGGAACTAAATCATGATTAGTTTTAGTAAAATTGCTTTGAGCTATTAACGTAGACAAACGATTATATGGAATCGTCTTTTAAAAAATCGGTAAAAACGAAAAACGAATTACTCGTAAACAATTGCATATAACTACCACAGTATAGCTTTTCTCAAACCATCGTATACATCAAAATATTCGACTAACCTCAGTGTACCTAATCACAGTTTTGTCTGATTGAAAACGCTATTGTATAACTTTATATAAAAAATTTAAATTTGTTATTTTACTTATGGGACACCCTGAATTTACAAACTCTCACAGGCCCTTATATACATCTTTTCACTCGCTATTGCATTGCATTTATAAATATCTTACGTTTTATACAATATTAGTACAAACATGTTATTATTGCACTTATTGTGGGTCTTTGTTGACGTAATATTGATCTCTGCTGACTTTGCGTGGATCCTTTTTTCAGTTACTTTATTGTATATCCGTTTATATGGATACTGCTTTTATAACACGCATATTTTGACGGGAGGCACATGCTGATTTGTGAGCAGCTCAAACTGATTGGAATGTAAGATTGCCTTGACCACTTGCTGGTTGTGCATCTTTGTGAGCACATGTCCATGACAGGTGAAAGGAAGGCATCACAGGGGCTACTGTGATGGTGGACGTGCCAACAAGTGGCTTCACTGGGGTGTGGCGCATACTGGATCCGCCGCCTGGATACTGACGGAGAGGAGGCCTGGGGTATCTTCTCATGTCTCCACGGAGGTGTGCCAGGAAGGAATATAACCAGGCACAAACTGTGCCGTTTCGCTCTTTGTGCAAAAGTTTGGTTCGTTAAGTGTTTCTGAGGAAGGCCATATTCACGTAGCAGTCCAACAACTTCTTACAATAACTATCCGTGTGCAACGGATTTTGGTATTGCAAGAGTGTGTGTAAGAAAGCGCGTTAAAAACCCTTTCAAATGAGCTATAAACTGTAACCGTTCCGCTCTTTATGCAAAAGTTCGGTTCGTTAAGTGTTTCCGTGGAAGGTCATTTTCACGGACTAGTACACAAACTTCTATTAATAAATATCCGTGTGCAACGAATTTTGGTACTGCAGGAGTGTGTGTAAGAAATCGCGTTAAAAACCCTTTCTAATGAGCTTTAAACTGTAACCGTTTCGCTCTTTTATTATGGTTTCCTTAATTTCGGAAACTTTGTTGAATTTTATATGCATAACAAATAAAAAGGCACAACACAAAATGGTTTTGATACAAAAGAGAGGAGAGCGTTTATTAACGATTGAAAGTTCGTGAGCAACAGAACAAGGATGTAAAGGTTGCAAAGGGATTTATAATAGAAAAGAAGGATGCATGCAAAAAGGAGTAAATACGGTAATAGGTAAAGAGGAATGATTTGAAAGTGGGTAGGTGCACAACAGGTAAATATCATATGTGTGGTAGTAGGTAGACATACATAGTATTATTATAGAAGTAGACGTAGTGCATGTATTATGAAAAGGGAGAGTTAATGAGGATAACTTCTTATTCAAATGAAAGAGCAGTGGGATCTCAAGACATATTATTGCAATGTGCTGAGGGCAACGTCCGCGGTTTGTTGCCCTCAACTCATCGTACAAAATATGGTACCATAATACACTCTTAATGAAGAAGTTCGGTTTGTTACGTATTAGACGACCCTGTTTTTTATAATGGGTTCTATGTAATCTTGAGACCGCCATAACCGGTCTTGTGCATGCTGTGGCGGAGTTGTGCGCATTGACTTTTTTGCTTACCTTTTTACGGGCTTTCGAATGGTATATGAATTGGAACCGTTCCCCGTTGGGCCCAGTTGCATTTAAGTTTGAATATGGTCCTTTTGTTTTAGTCAAATATTATCCTCGACACAACCCAAACACCAGCCTACGGACCAAACTTGTTGATTTTCTGTGTCTTGCTGTGTTATATACATGTATTTCTCTTACGGTTCTCAATATGTTCATCTGTATTGGTTTCCCAAATTTTCCCATCTATTATAGCTCTATTCTGTCGGAAGATTCTTCAATCGTTTTTCGAATATTTTTAATCATGTACCAATGCTACTG
Source organism: Entomobrya proxima (assembly GCA_029691765.1). Lineage (NCBI taxonomy): Eukaryota > Metazoa > Arthropoda > Collembola > Entomobryomorpha > Entomobryidae > Entomobrya > Entomobrya proxima. Next base: position 42,850,139 of record CM056172.1, read on the forward strand.
TTGTATTCCTCTTTATTTATCAGTTGCTTTTTTATCTATATGCGGTATTGTATATGCAGCTTATTTAGTACCTTTTGCCACAAAAGAGCTTACACTTGGTAAAAAACTTTATAAGACCAGCTCAAATCTTCGCAGTGTCAACTGCTTAACCCTGGAATATCGATGTTTACAAATTTTGCAATTTAATTTCAATACAACAGTTGGACCTTTTATCATTCCAATGCAAACATTATGCTCGGTATTATTTCTGAAAGGAATACTTACACTGTTAAAGCAAGGTACTACTACTGGTTATGTAACGCTTACACTGGTTGTAGTGTGGGGTGTTAACTCGGTTATTGGCTGGATTTACACTCTGTATGTTTGTGCATACTTATTCAGAAAGGGCAATGCTTTATTGTTTTCTTGGAAGGCTTATAGTAGCTATTGGGAAATTAGAAAAGAAATAATGTTTATGTCAAAATTTAGGAAATCATGTAAGCCGTTATGTGTAGCCTATAAACGGGTGTTTCGAATTCGACCTAAATCTATTTTGAGTTTTCTTCAAGGACTGTCTGAAGGCCTGATGAGGATTTTATTACTAGGAACGGATTAATAAGTAAGGAGCAAAGATATCCGTGAAAATTATATGCACGAGCAATAATAAGTACATAAATTGCTAGGACTTGTATAAGAACGGATACATTATTTTTGTTCGCATTTGTATTATTGTACTGGAAGTAATAAAAGAATCAGAATGTGGGAGAATGCTTCGAAAAAATTGTGTATATTTATAAAGGCAAATGAAGACAAAAAATTCACAATATGCCTAAAGGAACAGTAGCTTTGGTGTTCTAAACGTGTACTTATAAAATCGTAAACAATTATTTTGAATACTTTTCTTTGATATTTATGTACGGAGCAGACTTGAATACATGTATGCTATTCCGGGAAACATTTAAATGTCGCTTTTAACTCGTAACGACGAAGATTATTTCAGCAGAAACAACTAAAAAATATCAAACTCAAATATGACCTTACACTAGTTTGCTTTTATCGAGAAATATTTGTAGTTCTACTGCATATCCTCTGCAATTATATAAATTTGAAGCTCACGCAAAACATCCGACATAAATTAGCCAAGTGACATACTAGTAATTACTTTTTAAATACTGTACGTTTACAAACGTGCTGAAGTGCTTTAATTTTACTATAGTTGTATGATTGCTAAATTTAAATTGGCCTTGTAATTCCATGGTTGAAATGCAAAGTTCAGGAGCATTCAAAAATATTTTACCGGTGGGAGCTTCCTTCTTAGACGCATAATTACAATTTCAAAGCCGTCAGGTTTTATAAATAATCTCAAGGTTTAATATTGTAGATCCCATACAAAAGTGTAAGTATAACCGTACATCTTTAGCTTTCCATGCTACTGCGGCAGTATTCATTATTAACAGTAAGCATTCTTCTATTCCTATTTGCTTTGATTCAATCTTGCTCGAACTTGCGTAATATTTTACAATGTTAAGCAAAAGATTCTATACCGCTCTTAACGTTCTATGTTTCCTCTTACATCGGTTTGGCGTGGTGAATTTTAAATGGAACCTCACCAACCAAACATTTGTAAAAAGCGCAAAACCAACTAAATTATTTGTTGGAAATGTGCTCACAATCCTTTTCTGGGAAGTATTTTTGTTACACAAACTGCGCTATTTCTGGGCAGTTGACGACATACAAAATTTCAGCACAGTTTTCCCATTTGCCTCAGCATCCCTTCTTGCAAGTATTCAGATGGCGGTAATAAACATCAACAATTTCATTGTATTGCTGAATTCAACTTTGTCATATCTTGCACGAATAAACCGTAAGTTTCAGTTTTTTAGAAAAAGGTCTATCTCCTTTTTTAAAGAAAATTAATAATTTGTTTTGTTATGTAGGCAAATACATTCGCCGACACATTTCAAATACCAGTCTAAAAAACAAAATATTTGACAGTCTTTGCTTGGCCATACTACTTGTCAATATTTCTTTTCTATTTCTTTGTTTAATTATTTGCATTGCGTTTCCAGACCTTCCCATCTTTTTTGGTTCCGCTTTACCGGAAACGGTTCCGGTAGTTTTCAAATTGTTTTTTATTGTGTATCATAGCTATTCCTGCATTTCACTTGGTTTTTCGGTTTCCTTTTGCATTTTAAGCGGAATTTTATATGCATGTTATATAATACTTTTTGCCATAAAGGAACTTACACTTGGTAAGAACAATTATAAGGCAAACTCAAATCTGCGTAACGTTAACTGTTTAACTTTAGAGTATCGATGTTTGCAAATTCTACAATTCAATTTTAATACAACTATTGGACCATTTATTCTGCCTATGCAAACCTTGTGCGCGGCAGTGTTTCTGAAAGCAATACTTACATTGTTAAGGCTAGGAGATATTATTGGGTACGTTCCGCTTGCACTAGTTGTTATGATAGGTGTTACCTCTGCTGTTGGATGGATAATTTTTCTGTATATATGTGCATACTGGTACCGACAGGGAAATGCTTTGTTGTTTTCTTGGAAGTTGTGCAGACATCACTGGAAAAGTAATTGGGAACGCAAATATATGTTAAAATTTAAAAAATCTTGCAAACCAATGTGGGTGGCGTACAAAAGAGTTTTTAGAATTCGACCCAAATCAATTTTAAACTTTATTCAAGGGCTATCTAGAGGATTGGTGAGAATTTTGTTAACATTAGAATTAGATTATAGTATGGACATAGACTAACTGGCAATATATGTAACACACATTTTATTGCATTAATATGATAATGGGTATATTAAAAATATGTGTAAATAAAAATATCGTCCCTCTACGTGGTTCAAATTAAATTTCTGCGATTTCTAAATATATATGGCCAACATTCTTAGTAGCGGTATTCCGTTAGGAATTCACAACATTCCTAGCATTTCTACGTTTTTAACAATTAAAACGATATGACGACTAAAGCAAAGCATGCTACAATATTGCTGACTCCTTCTTGTTATTAAAACATCTCATCACTTTGATTGTATTATACTTTTATGTGTTTATGTCTGCACTCATCTCACGCAAGAGTTTGAAATGTTGACAGTTTCTTTTATTAGCTCAAAAAATATACGATTTCCAACTGTTTAATGTATAAAAAATTTTAGAAGTCTCAGCTTACAACACAGAGTAAGCACAAATGATACAATGCAATTTTATGGCTTTAGATATAAATTAAACATAAGAATCCTAGCAGTCACTCTTCTGGTAAAGAAAATTTCAATCCTTGTCAACATTGTCATTCAACGCCTTTTTAATAAATCATTTTAGTCAACATTCTTGGAGGGAAGCTAACTAAATAATATTACGTCTCTTTTAAAGCCTGTAGTTGTTCTGCCAAAGATATTAGGGCCTATTTACTTAAAACTTTGGCAAGGAATGTGGAATGCTGGTCTTTTCTCTTTATTAGCTGTAAATATTTGATAGTTTATCTGACTGAGTATGTCAGTAAATATTTTTGAGGTATTTCTTAATTTCGTGACTTTTTGGGTACATTCCTATCTTTAAAAATTTCAAACACAAAGAAATTACATGCTAGCCCAGCATTGCTAGGTGAAAAATGTATTTTTCCAAAGGTCAATACTAATATTAGTTCTTTTGTTTATTAGGTAAGGCATATTTTGTAAGAGTTCGGCGTTTAATGGAATTTTTAATACGCAAATAAAAGAACTGGCGTGTTTACTATATCACTATCTAGAACAATAGAATATAGAAAAGTTGTCAGTTCTTTTTTAGCTCCTGTACATACCAAACTATCTTTTTACTCCAAACTGAACACACTGCATAAGCAGAAATATGCTTTCACTGAAAGCCACCAAGTGTTTGCTGTATTTTTGGAGACTTGCTTGGTATACAGGCTGTGTTCCCTATGAGATATCTGTATCTCCGAAAGAACATGGGAAACTCACAATATCAGTGTCTAAAAACCGGTTGCGAATGTTGATGGCTAAGATTGGTTACATTATATACTGCTTATACACAATGTTTCTAATATTGCAAATGTTTGTTTGGTACAACACTGTTCCAAAAAAGTTTAAAGTACAGTTTGCAGTAAAAATGGGGTACATCACGTTAGCATACGTGGAAACAGTTGTTTATGAACTAAATGCTTTTCGCAAGTTAAAAGATATTCCGGACTTTTTAACCAAGTTTCTGAATTTCTTTGAAATTCGCTATTCGGTCAAGTCTAAACAACCGAAATCCTCAGGTACACCACCGGCAGCCTTACACTACATTGTACTACCTATTATGTTAGCTGCAATTGTGACACTACTTAACACACTTGGCCTTCTCAGACAACCAAAATCTCCAAGGTTTCTAACCTCATTAATGCCACATCCTGAGAACCCACCGTGGTATGCTTGGTTTGCAGTAACACCAATGCACATTTGGCTAACAAGTCGCGCATTTGTAAGTCCAGCATTTTGGTTCAAAAATATTATCTATTTAAAAAAGTAAATTAAATAGTTTGTATTATTTTTGCAGTTGGGATATTATTCGTTTTGCATTCCTGTCAACTTTATTTACTTACTGTGCGTGGTTACCTTTATCAGACGACAACAGTCAAAACTGAAATCACATCAATGGCATACCGTTCATGGAGCATTGTACACCACAGGAATCAAAAGAATCCGTGCTCTCCAATGTCTTCACAAAATGTGGGATTTCAACTACAGATATGAAGTCAACACGACGTCCAATTTCTGCATGTTCAGCAATCTTTCTCTTGCAACGTATGGCATGGTAAAATATGCTGACATTTCTGCTATTCGAATGGGTTTCATGAGCATTCAGTACTGGCTCAATTTAATAGTGGATAAGCGGTTATCTGGACAAGTTCATGATGAGTTCAATGAGCTTTTGCAAATCTGGGAAGAAAAGGTTAAACGGGTAGAAATTGGTTGGTCACAAAACAAGAAATGTACCTTAAAGCAATTGAAGTCAATACCAGCTCTCAGAGTGTATGTTGGTAGGAATAACTACGTTGAGCGCAATACTTTGGTAAGTTTTGCTAATGCAGTTATAAATAACACGGTTACTTTACTGTTGCTATAAGACACAAGCAAGTGTATATATTTATATCGTACATAAGCAATATACTATCAATGAATGTCAAGTATTTAATTACGTTGGTATAAACTCATAGCAATTTTATTATAAAAATGGCACTATAAAAGTTTAATATAGTAAAGGCCTACCATAAAAGTTAACATTTTCTTTGTTTATTGGAATACTCTAAACACAGGAATCCGAAATCCTTATTATTTCGTTTCAGTTTTTTCAACTGTAGCACGACTCCACTTTACTTTCTGACAAAATGATTTATTAATTTGGTGACACTATACAAATACTCTAGTGTTGAAACGTACAAGCAAATATATATATCTTGTTAATTAAATATAGCCGTAAACCTATATTTTTTGTCTAAATTATCAAATTTTTTCACACAAACAAATTGTTTTAATTTCTAGCGTTTGGGTCTAAATGAACTGGTCAAACAACCAAACAAAAAGGTCAAACTACCATAAAAGGACTAAGTTTGTTTTAAATTAGTAAAATACCGACAAACACGTGGCAAATTTTATCACTAAAAATATGTTCCACTTCTGCCAATAACAATAAGTTTAAGTGCTAAATCATTAACTAATTGAATAAATGTAGCCAGTGGATGTGGGCAAAGTACCCTTCTTCTTCTTCTAGTAACATACTAATACGACGTAATACACATAGTTGCGCTTGATTATACAAAGCTATACGTTGAAGGGTTAATTTTTTACAAAACTTTCAGTAGTAGTACATCAAGAAATTTTATTTATATGTTTTCATTTACACGCCTGCTCGTTAACTTGTCTATGTTGTTTCAAAGGTGACACGTTTAAGCCATGTGCATCACATTTCAGTAAATATATGTACACTCTGTACACAGTTTAAATTGCTATTTCTGCTACGAAATCACTGAAATTTCAAATTAAACAACATTTTATAAATTAAGTGAAATTTATTAGTGTATTGTAACTAGTTTTGGGGTTCCATTAGTCTCTTGGAAAAAACAAAATGATTTTACAAGTTACTATCCTTACGGTGGTTTGCACTTTGATATTGACCAACAGTGCCTCTGCGGTGTTCAGACATATGACACCAAATCATCGCTATAAAACATGTTCTCGTTTGCTAAATTGGAGCATTGCAGACAACCTGGCAAATCATTTCGCAAAACAGGATATTAATTTAGGTACTTTGCTCTGTTTACTAACACTTTCACATAATGCGCTTGTTGTAATTGACAACTACTATGGTACCGACATTTCTCCACAAGTACACCCAATTATTCTACGATACCCAGTTCTAGTAAAGCATTTGTTTGTAAAAACACTAAAAGGTTGGATGCATCACAATCTTTACACAGGCAACTATTCTATGTTCAACGAAAACAAAATATGTGAAAACAAATCAAAGTATTTGATGTCGAATGATTTTTATGGACCCAGTAATGACTACTGTCTTCGATTCAACTATTTTAACCTGTCTTTAAACTCAAAACCATGGGTAGCTTTACTAAAAATTGAACTATTAGGTACTATTGAACTCTCTGGAATAGAGTTTCACTTCCCAAACGTATTTTACTATGAACCTTGCATCCTAGAATTACCTTCTAGAAATAAGATTACTTCAGTAACTCCCTCAATTAATCTGATTGTGCTTAATCAGCGTTTACACAAGGACGATACGCTAGTTACAAACTGGCAAATTGGTGTGTTATCAGCAAAGGGCAATAAGGACACTGTGAACTATCAAGGACCTATATTCATCCAAAATATATTCTTGCTAGTCGTTGTTCACCGTTCAAAATCTGTTGATATATTTATAGTGCAAGGTAGTAAAATGGAAAATATTAAAACTACGTTGTTCCTGATGCCCAACGTTTTTGAAACTTTATCTAATATTGCATACAACAGGCAGCTAAGATCTGTAATTTTGCGCCCTAAAAATAGCCAAAAAATTTACAAAGTTCAACTGTTTCTACGAATGTGCAATTTACGCCGAAATACAAAAAGACGAATTGATACGGTTTTAAAATATGAAGACAGGCACGATCGCATGTCTGCATCCATTGCAATGCTGCTTCAAGACTTTATGAAAAACTTTACCTATTCAATTGTAACTCGTTGGCCAAATGACAAGAAACCTGTCAGTGTTTGTGTGAATGGCGCAAAGCAGAAATTGAGTCATTTCTGCGGCCCATTCGGTGTGCTATGTGTGAGATGGAGCTTTTCACTAGTTTCTCATCCATTTAATCTGTACAATTATTTTCTTGCGTTTGATAGGCCTAGCAGCGAATACAGGTTTTTAGCTTGTGGACAAAGGGGAGTAACATCGTTGCCATTTAAAGAGCTTTTAAAAGTATTTGACAAATACGTTTGGTTGTGTGTTGTAATTTTTATAATAGTTTTAAGCAAAACTTTAGTGCTTCGTCAGTGGAGAAGAAGTATGTGCGCTTATAGTCGTCGAAAGTATGCAAATATATGTGAAAGTTTTATATGTTTATTAAGGGTGCTATTAGAGCAAGGCGATCCGTTTTCAATCAAAATTTTAAATCTCAAATCCATTAAATATATACTGTTCCCAGTATTTCTTGCAGCACTGGTTTTGAGCAACGCGTACAAAAACACAAACGTATACAATATTATCACATTAAGACAACCGCTTCTTTACGATACGTTGGAGCAATTACAAAATGATTCATTTTCAGTTTTTTCTAGAGTTAGTAACATAAGGTTTTTGTTTTACAACGTTGTACTAAAGAAAATATTTTTGCCCATGAGATCAACCAATCACACAGTTGTAGGCCCAGTTATTGGTAAAGGAAGCGACTATGTCTTTGCCTCATCGCAAATTTACGCGGAAAGTATTACGCCTAACTACGATTTTCAAAACGGAGAAAACAATGTGTTTGAAAACATATTAAACCAATCTAGTTTGCATCCAAAAATTGCTACGCATTTGCAAAATTTTGTAGACTCACTTGAACCGTTAATGAAAATCGGAACAATTAGCAAAGACGTGATAATGGAATTCAAGTTAGAAAATTTTCTAAAGCACTTGTTAATAGAACGTGAAGAAGGATGGCTTAAGTCTGATTTAAAAGCTTGTAAGAAAACGGCAGTTTTGCTGCCACAATATTTAGCTACAAAATATTATAAGGCGCTAGATGCAGAAAAGGTAAAGTATTTATCAATTAGTAGAGAACTGTATAATAGATTTGATTTCGGCATAGATATAGAAGGAATAGGTCCTTCATACCTGCTAAAACGAAAGAATTATTTTGTTGCCTCTGGAATTCCACAGTGGTGGCCAAATTTAGTAGGAAAATTTGATGAGTTGGTTGCTCAGCAGTCAATACCGCCTCGAAGCGCAAGCATGCATGGAAATATTTTAGTTATTTTCAGTTTGTGGGTGTTTGGAACTGTTTTGTCGGTGGTTAGCTTTGGAGTAGAAATTAGGTTGTTGCTGGTTGAATTTTGGAGGAGAGCAAATAATGTTTTATGCTTGTTTTTGTTGAAGCTCCGAATATCTTGGCAATTTTTGTATAAAATGACTTTGTTTACCATAGTAAACACAATAAAAAAGAACTAGGAGTATACTGAAATGCTTATAATTATATATAAAACTTAGTGTATACAATAAAGTTGATATTACTATCAATTGCGATAAATAACATATATTTCAAACTGTAAGATTTATGCAAATTCAGGTTTGTCTCGTAAATGAAAGTATAATGGTATAAAATACAAAACCATTGCGTTGCAATTTTTGGAAAGTTACTGATCGTTGAAAATAAACACTTTAAATTTATTAAGCATTTAATTCCAATGCAACATCGTGCTATATAGTCCATTGAAAATGAAACACAATAGGCACTGAAATCTTATTTTGCATGCGCTTCTAAACGTCCAGACTCCCACCTCACGTATAAAAGCTGACAGACTGGTTTGTTTCTTTGTAGCTCTGATTGTTAAACTAAATGAACCTGGTGTGTTTTACTTTTCGTTAAGCAATTCTTCTACATGAATTACTCCTTTATATTTTTCCAACTGCCATAATACTGGAGTTCTGTTCCGGATTGAGAATGAAAATTTGTCTCGATTATGAACGTAATTATTGTAAGCATATTATGCATAACATACCGTATATTTTATGTACATGACTCATACATATAAAAGTACGTCGCAGTTAAAAGCCATTGAGGGTATGTATCAGGCTGGTGGTATCATTTAAACAGTTTGATTTACTTTTTGCCAGCTGATAGCAGGTAGCTTTTCTTCCTGTTTGTTGGTCTAGAGACAAGAATTCTGGCCAGTTTCAGTGAAAGGTTGTGAGTTTGAGTTCTGATTGGGATCTGACTTGGGTTATCATCACTTGGGATTTTTGTAGTGCTAGCTAATTGATAAGGTGAGAGGAAGAGTCCTTGGTTAGGTTTTTAAAATTTTTATTCATAAATGTTTTTTAGTTTTTAGTTTTTAGATCATTTTGCAGTTCAGTGGATCAAGTTAGGAAGGACAAGTATCAGAATGGGAGGTCAAGCAAAGGACAGGAAGGCAACCACGTCTCAAGGGGGTACTGGAGGTCGGAGGACCACAAGAAGATTAGTCGCCAGGACCGGTGAAGGACAAGCACTGCGACAGGGATCTTCGCCAGTTGAAACCGTGTTCGGTCAACCGGAAGTAAGCTAATTTAATTTATTACATAAGTGAAGGCTAGATGTGCAAAGTGATTTTTTAATGAACTAACAAATTATAATTGATTGACGACATTTGTAGCTCCTGGAGTTGATCTTGGATTATGCAATTCAGGATCAAAATGCGGAAAAACGCCTGAAAACGATAAGGTCGGTGCGCCTGGTGAACAAAAGTTGGTCGACCGCGACCGGAGTGACCAATGTGATGAGAAAGAATAAAGAGCCGTTGTTCAAGCTTCAGTTGACAAAAGACAACTCCTTGAAAGGTTCGGCGGTTGTTAAAGCCCAGGGAAAACTGTTGGATGTGTTTGCCAAAACTGTGAAGAATCGATTGGAGGAACCCTTCCCAACATTCAGCTTGAAGATTTTGAAGGAGTTTTTCCGTCGTGAGAATTACGATAGCTTGGTGACCTTCATGCGTCAGTGTGCAGGGGGTCTTGTGGAGTTGGAAATGATTATTCCGGAAAATGGAGGATCCCTGCCTGGGGTACTTTCATTGGAGGAGTTACCACTGTTACAAAAGCTAGTTGTAACTTTTACCTCTCAGCAGGTGGCTGCAAATTTGTCAGGAATGGAGCTGGATTTTGGGAATTCAACAAACGTCATTTGTTTGATTCAAAGCTTCCTTAGCAAGGCCCGTTCCCTTAAGGAATTCTCGGCTCCATGGATTAGACTTGATAGCACCTTAACTGCGCCAGCAGCTCCACTCGGCTTTGAAATTATAACGTTTCCAATGTCAATCACTAACTTGGATCTAAGATGTGAAATGACAAGTCAGCAACTTGAGGTGCTGGTTAGAAACAAATTACCCAATTTAGTACAACTCCACCTATTACTCAAAAACCTAAATGGTGTGGGCGGACTGCTTTCAAAAATTCTAGCCAAATTCTCCGAACATTTACGCATCCTAATAATTTCTGGAGTAGTTTACGGCGGTCCTCCTAGACGGACTAATGTGGTCCGATTTCCTGTTATGAAGGAGTTGACTCACCTATCAACCGTTGACAACAGTTTTGAGTTGGAAGCTCAACACTCGATGCTGAATACGTGTTTTCCAAAATTAAAAACCTTATTTACTAAACATCAGACACTGGAAATGTTACGCAAGTGGACTACAACCACGCCTATTGTCTCAGTTGAAACTTTAGGCATCTCCTTGATTGATGAAACTAAAACGCATAATAGTTCTGGTTTTATTCTACCGGTAAACCTGGAATTAATGCAAAGTATTCATTTAACCTTCCCCAATCTACGTGAGCTCACACTGATAATGTCTTCCGGAACACAAGCTTGTGGACTAAAGTACTTGTTCAAGGAAATGAGGCAATTGACTTATTTGAGAATTGAAGTTCATGGAAGTGAGTCCATTTTCAATTCTGACTACTGGGACTCAGTTTTCATTGGTGCACCCGCTCCAGTAGTAGCGGGTTTACGGGAATATCCTGAATATTGGAATAACTTGGAACTTAAGGATAAAGTACCTTCGATTAAATTGTTAACAGGTAAAGGACTTTATTGCTGATGTGTTTTGCCTTTAGTTTTGAACATTGATTCTTATATAATTTTAGAGTTGCAGAGGCTGTCTTTGGAAGCGGTTGTTAAAAACGCCAATGCCGAGGTTTTGCAGCCCTTGATTTCGGATTTGACATTTACTTTTGGTCTACTGAAAATGCCTAAGTTAAAAAATCTCTTTTTTTATGGAAGATTCAAGGTAATTTGAAATGTATAATAGCTTACTAATAGAGTTAATTATATAAATTGATTAAAACAAATTGTTTTATTCTCAGGCATCCAGTTTGATGACAGAGACTTGGAAGAAGAATGGGTGCTGGATTTCATACATTCCGTTTGCTCGAAAATAGACGATTTGGATATATGATTAAATGGATTAAAAATTTGCTTCTTGTTTACTCGTTGTTCTATGATACCAGCTTAGAGAATAATTTAAGTTTCATAATACGCTCTGTATTTAAGTAGTAAGTACTTAAGTTCCAAATACGCATTTTGCATTTTGTGTCAAGTAATACATTAGTTACAATTAAATTTTACCAGTTGTAACTAGAAATACCGTAGCAATCCTAAAATAGTTACACAGTTCAAGTTTGTTTTGTATTGTAAAATGTTTTTATTTCTGTCAAACAATCAAATATAATTCTATATTATATATGCTGTTGTATTCACTGACGTTTTCGTTTTTGCTATGTAGCAATTATAATTGTACGATTATAATGTGTACACATTATAATGGTTTCTACATCCATACACATAAACAATTGGCATCCATATAAACATAAACAGTTAGAAGTATTTCTGGGACTCGAATCTAAACATTTTCATAAGAAATTCTTGAGCCTCCTGTTCATTTTGTACTGCACGTAAATTGATATAACTAACTGCCAAACACCCCAGAATAATACTCGTCTCTGCAAATATAGAATGAGAGCCTCAAAGGGCTTGAATATCTGTGCAATGTCTCTATGTACTAGTTTAGTTTTGATAAGATTGCGTCATAAAGAATGTATTGATCCACGCTTGATCGAATATTACAAATACATAGGACAACGAAAAATATTATTGACGAGATTAATAAACTGGTAATGGAAAACATGCGTACAACCTTCAGACAACAATAGAGCATAAAGAGCAATTTCCTAATCTTATGTTCTATTAAGACCATATAAGAGCCATATCAAGAGTACGAATAATGGATAATAAAACAAAAAAATTATCTGGTCTAGGCATATGAGCGCACCTACGTGAACTAGTTAACATGTAATCTTCATAGGATAATATAGAAGTATTGGCGTTACTCCCAGAAATATTGCTGGCATACAAGGAGCAAGAACGCGGCAGCCAGTCATAAAAGTCATATTTTAACAAATTATACCTAAAATGATTTTCAATCTTGTGCAAGGGAAACCCCTTAAAACAGGGGACAATAGTCCTTCCCCTATCACCCCTGGTGTTCCCACAAAGCTTGAAATTCAGAAGGGAGCAAAATGTTCCCTGAACGTCGTATTTAAATATCTACTATTGGTATACTTATTTGATTATTCAAATGCAAAGTTTAATAATATTACTTTAAGCAGATTTTAAGCTGCACAAATGTTTTCTTCTTAACATCCGAAACACAAATTATAGGTTTTTGTCGTCGTCTCGTCGTTCGACCTCGTGTTAGTAGTAACGAGACTTACGAGAGCAAACACTAAAGCAGATTTTACTGACGCTAACAAGCAATTCAACATTACCAAAACTGAAACGTTTCCCGAAGCGTGGAATTCGGAACTTGGTAATTCATACTTCAAAAATGCTTTGGCTTATTCAGATAATTATTTTTTATTTCACGTTTCAGCTCTTTACTATTTGCTATGGCTTACAGTTGTGGCACTGGGATTGCATTTATTGATACATGCCACGATTTGTTGTGCTATATTTACTGGCAGCAGCAATCCCATCGTAAATGTTTACATGTAATTTCAGTTTCTGATTCTTGGATTATTAATTTATCAGGCTCTTTTTAACCGCATATTCCCATCGGGGATTCCCTTTTCCTGGTTTTCACCCACCCGGAACCTTGTTTTATGGGCCTTGAGCTGCGTGGTTTTATGTCTAGAAGAGGTTTACATTTCCTGGCGGCTCTACGATTTTAGCATAGCCCATCAAGTTCTAACTTTGCTGTTTTTACAAATAAGCTCATGTCTAATGGTTTTGTTCTACAACATGATACTATACAAGGCAAAAAGTGAAAGCAGCTCTCTGAATGGGAAATTGGAAGTGATATTCACGGTTGGCTAAGTTTTAACATATAATACCACATTTTAACTTAAATGGTTTTTAACCTTTATTATGTGTTATTATTCTTACGATTCTTCCTTTTAAGGTTTAGTCAATATACGTATTATTTTATTCTGATGAAAACAAGTATTTAGGTTAAATTGAAAAAGATGAACAAGGGATAATAAAATCTTTTTTTGATTGCTTTCCAGACATTGCTTTGCTTTAGCATAAATGACACTAACTCATCGAAATGTTAAGTTACCTAGAAAAGATCTGTGCAATTTGAAATGTTGGTATATTGAAAGATTAGTCTTTGTGAAAAACTTTGTTTTGGAACAATTGGTTTGAACTTATTTTTTGGGGAAAAATTGAAGTAGGAAGCCAAGTTTTAGACCCAACAGTACGTCTGAGTCTTAACGTCATTGAAGACGTAATTAATTTGGTTTCTGACGTAGCGTGATAGTTCAAAGTACGTCACACACTTACCTAACAGTTTCTTTTATTATTTTGAAAGGAAAATGCCAGAAAGCTTCTCATTTCAACTTATTTAGCCTAAATAATCAAATAGCAAATGAAATTGGTATTACTACAAGAAAACTTGATTGGTTATTAAATATTGGGATATATTGGGACTAGGATATTGAATTATTACAAGGAAGAGAACTCCTACAAACTAAAATAAAAAGTTTTAGGTATTACCTAATTGAGTAGCCTATATACAATTTAATGCTTTTGCAAAATAAAACATTTTAATGTGCTCATTTGTATTAATGAAAATTTATTTATATACATTTTTAAACTCGTGTCTTTTTTCATTTTTTCAATATATGGTTGTTTGTCAATGTAGGTTCATCCACAGTTTATTTGCAAAAGTCAAACACGCGTAAAAACAATATTATTTAAAATGCTGTTAAATATAAACACTGCCAGCGCTTTTGCAATACGTTTTCCAAAATGGAAACAATATACTGGAACCACAGGTATTTATTGGGACAGCCAACACTGGAAGTTTAGAGAAGTTCGTGGATATTATTACCATCTGTGGTGCTCTTTATACTATGTTGGATTGTGTTGTCTTCTAGTTGACTTGTATTTAATAGCTGTAAATATATTTGATCCAAGTAATATTGTCGAGCCGGGAGAACAAGCAATCAGTAACGGAATATTATCCAGCTTAACTGCTTTTCTATTTTGGCTACTAATGTCCGTCACACTGTCAGTTGATTCCGTACTCATACAATATTCCCAGGAACTAGTTCTTGCACAAAATCAAGCTCTTTCTCTAGATTCTACATTCGCTCTGCGGTATCCTGTTCAAAATTCAGCTAAAAATGAATGCCTCAAATTACTTAAGCAAGCACAACTTCTAATTTTTGTGTTATTGTTTGCTGATATATTTTTTCCATTTGTATTTGCAATTGCTTTTTTTAACTCGGGTGATCCAATGCATCAATTGGTAGTAAACACGCTAGAACTGGATTTCAAATTTAGCTTTTGGGTTGTAATGTTCTTGTTTTGGGACATGTGGGCTGTTATTGCTGGCTCTTCTATTGTAATTACAATTAATTTAAATGCGATAATTTACGAATATGTTGTGTATTTTTGGTTGTCAGCGGCTATGCCTGTGAGAATCTGCAAGCCTTGTAGGTACAAAGAGGAAAAATGGATAACTGCCAAACTTGGAATTTTAAATGGAACAGAAATAATTTCAATTTATCGATCAATGCAAGTTTTACACACTTTGGTGCGTAGTTTTATGGGAAAATTAAGAATTGCGTATCATGCAGCAGCTCTGTTGATTTTGGTAGTTTTATCTAGTTTTGCTGTGCTTCGATTTTGCAACCAGCTATGGAGGAATAATGTTTCTGGGATGTCAATAATTGTTATACTAGTTGCAACTGCTGTTGTGTGTACGCTAGTATTTTTATTAGAGTGTCTATTTTTGGATGAATTAGATAGCAAATGGAAAGCATATAAGGATTCTGTTTTAAGGTTTGCTGGGCGAAAGTGTATTACTTTTAAGTGTGCAAGATCCTTTAGAAGTGTGAATCTACCAGCTACGTATCCGTTCTTTAATTTAAGCAGAAGCACTTTTCTGGAGTGGATGGATATTGTAGTAAATAATTTAGTAAGTTTGCTGGTTAGCTAAATTTAAAAAACGGTAATTGACGAAATGCTATGCAGTGTCTAGAGAAAATACTAATTTTTTGTTGTTACTTATATAGATGTTATCTATATCTTGATAATAAAAGTAAATTCTTACAATATTTGTTTAACCGATGAAACTGATATCGTGAAGTTTTAGCAATTACAAAAGCATTTGTAAAGAGCATCTTTCTACTTGTTATATAGTTGGTCTCTTGAAGGCTGGTTGAATGATTATAACTATATCTCCCCGTTCTTTTAAATTTCCCTGCGGTGTCATTGTTTAAAAGTCACTGGAAATAAACATTTGAAATCTACTAAACATTTTATTCTGATGATCTCCAACAAACCCAACAGTTGCTTAATTTGTACAAGTCCCAATCGAGTAGTTCTATGCTCAATATATAAATAAAAGCCAGAAGCATTCAGGCTATTTATAAATTTGTGTTACATACAATACCTTTATTGATGCTGGACCTTACAACTTTGAAATAACAAGATTTTATTTACAATTCAAGCAAATTTTACATTGTTAGTGGACAAAGTCAATAAATATGATTGTAAATTTTGCAATGTTAGGTGAACAAGCATTACGTAATATCCTTGGTATATTGAAAGTATATAGGCATCACAACCCAGTACCCAGCGTGGCAATTATGTATAAGAACTCTACCATTTTAGCTACCTACTTGTATATTGACACCGGTCTGTACAAATACAAATTAACTGAATAAAAAAGTAAAGGAAAATTGTTTGTACTTTAAGTCCTTGGCATATCACGATTGTGTATCACCTTGGTTGGAGAAGATTGGAAAACACTTTGTGTTCCATATTTGGAGACCAATCATTAAAATAAACGTGTGCCATAAAAACGTGCCGCGGCACATATTCAATAAAAATTTACAGTAATATGATTTTGCCAGTTTAAAAATAGTTCTTTAGACATTAGCAAATACTTACATTGTGTGTTTATCGTTAAGTAGAGGAAATCACTTGTAAGAGGGAATTTCACAAATTCGACTCCATAAAAACGTTTTATCACACTTTATGAAAGTTACGCAAACATCGTAGAATGGTCTATTTTGCATCTCAATATCAAAATTGCTTTCATTGGACAACTAGACAGAAAGCTGACCGTGTTCTATCTTATAGGCAAAACGTATATTTGTTACCCCTTTGCTCACCCAACATAAACCCGGCTGATAAGTGACATGGATTTACTTTCGACCGTTTCAATATTTCATCAACTATATTTTATTCTTTCTAATTTTTCATTCGATAAGATTATTGTAACGTTATATGGTTTAGAAAGCGTACTCAAACATGTGGACGTTTCTTACAGTTTAAAACAGCAAATAATATTTAGCACCAATAACATAAAGCACATACATGTTGCCGAAAACTTTAAATTCTCGCAGCCATGCAATATATTTATAACGCAATTGTTTGAAAACCCTCTGCCTAATCATAACCCATTTAGTCTTACGCAACACAACCACAGGAATCACGCTTTATGCGATGTTATGATTTTTATTCCATTTCAACAGGAAATGTTCAAAAAACTAGCCACAACTCAAATAAGTGTATTGGAACCTGCATTGTTCCTACAATTTCATCTAAGCGACCCTCTGGTAAAGTTAATTGCAGTTTTGCATCACGGTATATTACTTTTTCGACCAGTCTGCAACAGCTACTGTTTAGAGGAATTTATGTTTTCAACAGTGCTAAATTTTGAAGTCGGTTTCATTTACAAACGTTTGTTTTGGAATGGAAATCTACGACTTGTTGCTGCAAAACTTCATACAAAATTTTCAGAACTATATAACTACGACCCTGTAGCACGACTGCAGTGTTCCAAGTGGTTTCACAAACTGTTTCGTGTGTATTGGTGTGAAGAAAATGTAATGGGAATTCTAGCGTTAGCCGACAAGCATAATTTAACAATATATCTTACAAATATAGGCAATCAAGCGGAAGTTGCGGCGTCAGGGCTACACGAACATGGACAGTATATTGAAACAAGAATAAGAGTCTTTAGCAAAAATCATTACGCAATTCAGTCCAACCGTGTTCAACAAGTTATAAGCATGCCATTAATTGCCATGTACTGTGCACCTTTAAAGCAATCTATTTCAAGTTTAGAAGAGGCTCTGATGTATTGGACTAAACCATTTTCTGTTTTCACTTGGTTAATTATTGCAGTATATATGTTTGTTTCTACACTTTTGCTTCTTTCCGCATATCAGATTACAAATGTTTGGAACATCTTTTATCTACCATTTGGCACGATGCTTAGGCAGTATCCAAAAGTTATTTATCATCGTCGATTTTTTATACTTGTAGTTTTGGCAGGGTTTTTGGTTTCAGTTTTGTATGAAAATTTGCTGACTAGTTCTGTAGTAGTTCCGGAATCGAAAACATATGCTACTTTAAAACAGGCTTTTGACCGTGGTTACAAGATTCAGATGCAGATTGATAGCTGGTTTGGAAGTCTTATAGTTGCTGAGCTTAAAAGATACGGTTTAACGGAATATCTTAACAAAAGCATTTTACAAACAAATACCAGTTTAGATGCATCTGCTTTTGTGATAAACAAGTTGCTGCATGTAGACAACTCGGGAGAGAAAACACAGAAAATGCTTCTTGAAAAGATGATTACTGACACTCCGCAACTACCAGTGTCAAAATGCCATCATATTCCTCAACCATTTCTTAACAACATGGAATATTTTTATATTGAAACGAACAACAACTTTTGGATGTTAAAGACAACAAAACAGCTTGTTGAAAATGGATTTTTTGACTTTTGGAGCGACAAATCGAATTGGGCATATCGTTTGGTAGTAACCAATCCAACGGATTACATAGAAAAGCGAGATAATAATTTAATTAAGTTTGATACATTGAAATATGCATTTCTTTTGTTGTTATATATGTTGCTTCTCAGTTCTCTAGCATGTTTGACAGAAAATATATTAAGTTATCCTAACAGTGTCAAGTCGATTAAGTCAACTATAAAGTATACAACAGGATGTCTCAACTTTCTTATGTACTGAAGCCTACGTACAATATTTAGTACAGCTCTACAACTATTAGTTTTGGTAACATGTAATTTGTATTTCACAACGAAATGCTTTATGCTATTTTTGTGACAAGCTACCTGTCGACTCAATGTAAGTGTTTTAGAAAAACATCCAATTTTTGTGCATTGGTGATGAAGCCAGCATGTCAATACAATGTAAAGAGGGTTCACAATTCATTCGTTTAACCGCATTTACATTATATAGTGAAAATGAACATATTGGGAATAACTTACTCGTCACGTAGTACTAACACTGATTTTTTTTACAAAACACAAAGTACATGTCTGTTAGTGGCGTTACCTTTTATACGTGTTCTTTGCACAGCAGAACAAGTCAAAATTTAATATGCAGACTCTACATTGCAGAGAGTTGACAGTTGGTCCTGTGTAATAAGTCAGTATCTATGTAATGAACAACAAGTATGACAATACTAGAGTAAAATATGTGAATACATCTTACATGTTAGCATTAGATATCTTTTAGTTTTCTTGGTATTTCTGCAACGGCTTCTGAATCTTACACTATTCTAAAATATATTTTATGCTACGTATTTTGTGTATGCTAAAAAGTGAATAACACGTAATATAATGCCAAAATAGAAGGATGCAGAAGTTGTTTTTACAATAAGTGGAATAGCTTTTCGTACAGAAGAAGGTTTGGCTTCTGCATATTTAGTACATAAGATTTTTATTCACAGTTTAAAATATTCTATATTCTACTGCTGATGAACTGCCTTTAGGTTAACCAAAATTTGTCAGCACCACCATTTACCGAGCAATTGCCTGCCTTACGTTTACTGTTGTTTAATGAGTGAATTAATTGCACAATCTAGATTTAGGAAAAGCAATTTTGCAAAGAGTAAAACAGTATGACTGTTTCTATTTTACTTAAATAAACTATTCATATATTACTCAAGACTGATTGAATGCTAGTTTATTTGATCATGGTGAAATTGTTAATGCTATTTTGTTACGTAATCATCCTTTAACTCTTTACGTTTTAGAGGAAAATATTTGTACATTTCTCACTGCTCCGTAATAAGCCTGCATACAAGGTGAAGTACCGACACTATACAATACACGTTCGCTCTTTCTACGGAGTAGGCAAACCAAATTGAAAATAGTGCATTCATTGTCCCATTCTTCCAGATTTTTCCAGTGCATTGTTTTATAATGTGTAAAATACGTGTATATTTCTACCATGAATGCATGCATTCACATTTCACTTGAAAGATTTTTTCGTATTCTTTGAACAGCTGCGACACGCTGTTGAATGCAACGGCTAAACACATAATATTTGATTATTGGACATTGAGAAGTAACTGCGATCAATGTAGAAAAGTTTGTGAATGTATGTCAGTATTGGATATTATCTTATTTTAT
The DNA here is from genome assembly GCA_029691765.1 of Entomobrya proxima. NCBI lineage: Eukaryota > Metazoa > Arthropoda > Collembola > Entomobryomorpha > Entomobryidae > Entomobrya > Entomobrya proxima. Next base: position 42,870,311 of record CM056172.1, read on the forward strand.
GGTGTTTTTGTAGTGAGCTACGAACTAGTTCTAGTGAGACATAAAATATAGCATATTATAGAATAGTAAAATAATATGCCATACAGCCAGGATACAATTCACATGTGTTCTGTTTACAAGTATTTCTTGTTTATGTGTAAAGCCTATTCATAAGAAACTATGTTTGCCCTTGCACTACCTAAAAAGGTCCGGAAACAATAAAACAATTGAAAAACTTCAATACTGAAATTTCTGCTGAGGAAATGCTGTTTGGATCACTAAAAAACCAGCGGCAATAACATTCGTTAAACAGAGCTGCCTTTGTATGCCTTTACCGTTGATGCGGCCAACAATAAACCTCAAAGTTGTTTGTGTTAAGCACACCGTATCCTTTAACAATATTTTGACAGTATTGAGCTAAGTACTGCTCAGGTTTTTCTGGTTTTCTTTTTGTTGATAATTTTGCAACAATTGTTTAGCTAACAAGTGGTTCTAAATTCTGAATAATTTTTAAAACCGTTTCAGTTAATAAATTGTTCTAAATTTTAATAATTTTAGTCTAAGTGTTGTCAGCGCAGTGGTAAAAATGGGACGTCGAGTAGGGAAAACAAGGCCCTGTTCGTCTCAAAGACGCAGGTTAACAAATATCAACAAAACACAAGCAAACCAGGGATGGTCCCCAATTTATGCCGTGTTGTATCAACCAGAGGTAAGTAAATTTCATTAACTATCAATTGCTATTTTAATTTTTTAGTCGAAAGAGTTAGTCATCAATTGTGATTGTGTGTGTGTAGCTTCTGGAAATTATATTGGATTTTGCAATTCATGACAAAGATGTGGAGACTAAAGTGGACACTTTGTGCGGAGTGCGTCTGGTGAATAAAACCTGGCTAGGCAGCGTTACTCACTTGATGCGTACAAATAAAGAGCCAATGTTTCAGCTTAAGTTGACCCGACAAAACTCAACTACTGGCACACCATATGTTATTGCCAAGGGAAAGCTTTTGGATGAATTTGCTAAAACTATTGCAAACCGAGTGTTAAAACAACCTTTCCCCACATTCAGTTTGAAAATTATGACTGGGTTTTTTCAACCTGAAAATTATCCAGGTTTGGTTGCTTTCCTGGGTCAGTGTGCAGAGGGACTTGTAAAGCTGACCATGTTTATACCAGACATTGCTAGAGCCCTTCCTGACGATGAATTGCCCATGGTGGAATTACAACGCTTGCATTTTCTAAGTGTGCCATTTACTTTATATGCTAACACAGAAAATGAGTTGGATTTCTGGAATTCTGCAAAAGTAATACAACTGGTTAACAGCTTTTTAAACAAAGCGCAATCTCTTAAGGAGTTCTCGGTTCCCTGGTTTGGCAAAAGAAGAATTAGAAACAATCCGATATTAGTACCGCCACTTGTACCACTCGGCTTTGAAAATATTACTTTTCCGGTTTCGCTTACCACCTTGGATCTAAGATGTTTAATGACAAGTGAAAAGCTTGTAATACTTGTACGAAACAAATTGCCAAATTTGTTGACCCTCACATTGAACCTGGAGCCCATTTTCTATACGGAGGGATTGCTATCGAACATTTTCACCAACTTTTCCGAACATTTGCGTACCCTAAATATTCTGGGATTAATTTATAGCGGTCCCCGTCGAGTAACCAACTTTGTCAGATTTCCTGTTATGAAAAACTTTACTTGTTTGAGTACCAACGATCCCTGTTTTGAGTTGGAGGATAATCATCCCATGCTAGAAAAGTGTTTTCCAAAATTAGAGGAATTGGATCTATTTCATCAGACACCAGGAATGTTGCGCAAGTGGGTTAATGGAAAACCTCTGAAATCTGTAAAGATTTTACGCTTGTCCCTGATTGATGAAAACGAAACAGGATTTAGTTCAGAGTACATAATATCTCCCAGTGTGGAAAACTTGCAAGCTGTTCACTTAACATTTCCAAACGTTTGTAATCTCACGGTAAAAATGGCCAACGGGACGAACGCGGGTGCACTGAAATACGTGTTTACGCAAATGAGACAACTAACTTGTTTGAAAATTCAAGTGCATAAAAGTGAGTCCAGTATTATCAATTCGGATTACTGGGACTCGGTGCTTACTGGTGCACCTTTGAGAGCATTAAGTTTACGGAAAAATTCTGACTATTGGAGAAACTTCGAACTTAAGGATAGTGAGCCTTCTATCAAAATGCTGACAGGTAGTATTATACGGCTATATTTTTTAAATATTTGAAATGGCTTCCTCATTAAATTTTTTAAATAATTTTAGAATTGCAGACTCTGTCGTTGCAAGCGTTTACTGAAGGATTAATTGCCAAGCAGGCTACAGAACCTCTTATTTCGGATGTCACCTTTGCCTTGGCTCTGTTGAAAATGCCAAAGTTAAAGAACCTCAATTTATATGGAAGATTCTATGTAATTCATTTGTTATATTTTTAGTATACTTGTTTTTTTATCCAGCATTGTTATTATGGATTGTCATGTTATAAAAATATTATGATTTTACTTTGATTTTAGCCATCCCGGTTGATGACAGAATTGTGGAAGGAGACTGGACGCCAACTTGCATACATTGCAGATCATGGACTATTCAAACCGATGAATTAATTGTATAAATGAAAGTTTTGTTAACATATAAAATGCCTTCACAGTTTCTTAATTACTAATTACAAATTGTTTCTTTCTCATGCATGTTGATGTTGGGGGCGTTTTGTCAAATATTTAAGCTTTTTTTACAGAAGCTATTATGTGCTAATGTAAATAAGCCAGAGAGCTTTGTACAAACAATAAAATGCGCTTTCCTGTTTAACAATTTTCATGTCAGGTTCGGTAAGAAAAGTATAAACATGTAGATATATTATAATATATCAATCAAAGTGGTTGTATGGAATATACTTAAATAATTTAGGATATATATTTAAACCTATTTCAGAAGAACAAAAATATACTACAAGCTCGTTTATAATAATGGTTGTAAACTATGTAAGAATAATTTTGTACGTAATGAATAAAATTGTTTGCTATTTTACTATTCAATGAAAAATTGTATACGAATTTGCAACACATAAACAAACAAACTACTGCATCTATTGCTTACATACAGTATTCAGTAAATGCACATCAATTATAAGATTTGGCAATATGTAAATTTGTTTCACCAAGAACTTCACCTTCATGCAGTTTCTGTGACAAGCGTCACTCCTAATAATATTTTAAGAGTTTTTCCGTTGCTGTTTTTAACGTAATTTGTACACATTTGCATAATGAAGTTGTAACATGTTGATGGAAAATAGTTGCATAGCTATAACACCTTTTGCGTAATAGCTACCACCGAAGCGCGCAGTACTGGTTTTGAATGATGAAATAGTTTTCTGAATTATCTAATGCTTTGTGCATGCTTGACGTCATATGATGCAACAATCGAACTAAAACGTTACAAAGCTATTTGATTTGGGGTAAATTTTCTACGTTTGAGTCGTCGTAATGGTTGTGTGGGTAACAGGGTCATCACGCGCATGATATTGCATCACAAATTTATGTATTTGCAAAGCAGTATTAATAGAGTATGTATACTGGAAACTAGTCCAGATTTGCTCAAGGTTCAATGACGTCTGGATAAATGGCTTTTTTGTATTAATGAGTCGATATGATGTCCAGTAATTATTGAAAATGTGAGACAAAAAACCTGAATGTAGGTTTATGTAAGCCTACGCTAAAGAAACCATCCCACTTTAACATTTTCCGTGCAAGTTTTTATAAACTTATTATGTTAAAAACGTGTATTATGTTATAAACGTATTATGTACAATACACAAATACAGTGTACAATACACTGTAACAAATACAAAAACATAAAAGCGTTTTTGTCTGTAAACTTGACGACTGATGCATGAAGGCAAACGTAAAATATGCATGGAGCTTTCCAGTTCAATCTGACTGAAACAAAGTTGCTAAATACTGTTTTTATATTAAAAACGTTCAACCTGTAAATCAATTTCATTTCTAAAAGGCAGACAACTGATTGCTTCCAGCATTGCAATTTATAAAAAAATAATAGTAATACGTTTTTTATGCACCATCCAAATGTAACACGTATGCATTATGCTCCCCAGCACATTTTTCAGTATGCAAAAATACTTAAAACTGTTGCGCAATTATTAAGACAGCCATGAAATATTTTTTGTTGTTATGTACGTGTGATTTGTTACATTTATGTTGTATGCACGAGCTGTCGTATTGACATTGCAACAAAGTTGTGCAAACTTTAAGAAAGACAAGTGTTTGACTTTGACAAGGAGACTCTGTATATGCTCCACAGTAAAGCCAACCGAACCGAAAAACTTCTAGCAATTCTATTATAACTGATGCATTTTTATGAATGCACCCCAGATAACAATTAGTAGTCGAGAAGCAAGCAGTGGTGTTTTCGAAGTAATATTCCGATTAAAAATAATCTAAAGTACTTTATTGAGTAGTTTTCAACAAAGTGTTTCTTTGCTCCAAAAATGAACGGAAAAGAGAAAAATGGTTTGGGTAACGCTGTTTATGAAAATGAGCTTCCGCCTGAACTTAAGTTGTTTGATAAGCCATTGGGTCTTGAGCAGCACCAAGGGAACGTATTGATTTTATGCATTGGTCATTCGTCTTTTATTTATTACGTTTTTTATTTGTTACCCTTCGGACACGTTCCCAAGTCAACTGTGCTACTGGGTATGAATTTTTGAGAATTAACTAATTCCCATTATACTAAAAAACGATTTCATTTTTTAATGTAGGTTTGTTGTACGCCTACTGGGTAGCTTTCGGAATTACAGCTGGAGCACATAGGTAAGCTTATATGATGGTATGAAGTTATTGTCTATTTTTTGCATTGATATTGTAACTTACTAATTATTTCTGTTGGCATTTCAGATACTGGACCCATCGAGCTTTTAAAGCTAAGCTTCCACTAAGGATTTTGATGATGCTGGCACAAACAGCAGCTGTACAATATCCACTTTTTAAATGGTGCAGTGTAAGAGATTTTCATTTTTACTTCAATTTTATTACAGTGTACACGTAGGTACACATTTACGGACAAAAATGTGATACGTTTTAAGTGCTTTGTTATTACTTCTAGGAGCATCGAGTACATCATAAGGTAAAAATCTACTTTATAATATATAAATATATTTTTCATGTTTTCCCGTTTTCTGTGAAGTATTCAGATACAGATGCCGATCCGCACAACGCCAGCCGTGGATTTTGGTTTTCTCACATTTCTTGGCTTTGGCAGCCAAAACATCCACAAGTATTGGAAAAACTGAAAACTATTGACGTGTCTGACCTGGTTGCAGATCCCATTATTAGATTTCAAAGCAAGTATTACTGGTATCTACTTACTCTGATGCACTGGGTGGTTCCTGTGACTCTTTGTCACATAGTGTTCCCAGAAATGACATTTTTACAAATTTGGAATTGGAATCATGCAAGGTGGTGTTATGTTTTTCACATTACAGTTTCAGCAAACAGTTTTGCACACATGTTGGGAAATAAGCCTTACGACAAGTAAGTAACCGAAAGAATTATTATTTATAGTATAAACTTTGCATTTTGTATAAAATGCGTTTATCCTTAGGTACATTCGTGCAAGTGAGAACAAACTGGTTTCAATATTTGCAAGTAACTCAAACACAAACACAATATTTAAAAATCATTCATTTCTAATATTTGAAAGCAGTATTACGTAATTCTTAATCATTTAGTTGGAGAGGGCTGGCACAACTATCACCACACTTTCCCCTGGGATTATAAAACCGCTGAACTGGGCACAAACTTCAATGTCACCACTTTGATTCTAAATGGTTTTGCGAGTATTGGGTGGGCCTATGACATGAAAACAGTGTCCCATAAGATGTTACAAGATAGAATAATTAGGACTGGGGATGGATCACATCCTTTACACCGCGTTCAAGCAAATGGAAAGACGGAGGGTGTAGAAGAGACATCCGAGAAATCTATTTGGGGCTGGGGAGATACAAATCTTAAGAAGGATGACAAGGAAATTACTGAAATTTTGTTTCCCTTGCAACTAAAAGAATGATAGTTTTGCTACAAGCTCTATCAACGCACTACATTTTGTTACTAAATCACATTACTTCAAACAGGTTTATTAATAGCTTTGTCAAAACGTAATGAACTTAGGTATTTAAAAAATTTAAAGAAAAGAAGTGACAATTTTTAATTATTTTCTTGTTTTTTTCCTTTGTCGAATACAGTGTCCAACAGTCAGACTCAGTCATGACATGTTAATATCATCAAATCATAATATCATCATGTTCATATCAAAATCAACGAAACATAAAATACATAATGCATAACATAAAGTGTAATATATTTTGCGTTACGTTGTGCGTTTAGAATAAGCTGTGGGAAATTTACGGTACTTGAAAACAAGATAATAAGGTAGGAATATAGACATCCTACATTTTTAATACCTATTTTAGGTTTTTTGAAATGGATACTGTGGTCATAGGTTACGACGGTTATGAGTTTCGGGTAAATGCCTTGAACCGTTTCTGAGATACACTGAAATGGTAGGTCGTTGCTTCATTAACTGGACAGAGTGTATAACTACATTGCCTCATAAGATTCCACCTTCAATATGCATCTGCATGATGTCTGTAATGCGTTTAGTCTGTAATATGTCAACCTGATGCTGCATAAGTAAAATAAAAATGTCAGTGGGCACTAATACCAATTTTGGGACACTCAATATATCACTTCTCAACATTACCGAATACAGTATATTCCAATTGATTTTTAGACAACATCCAAACAATACCATTTGCACTAAAGGCTATCAGCCCATTAGAAAGAAGCTTTTAAGGTTTAGATATTAATGCAATAGTTGGTGAAAAAATATAAATATGAACACATCCCTTCATGATATTGTTTCGACACATCAAATCTTAGCCTTTATCTCAACCAACTGTTCATTCACTCTAAGAGGCTCTTTCTTATCCAGAAAATAGCCTTTTCCTTTCAAACAATCTCTATATACTCTACATGAAAAATGAAAGCTTAATGAACATAAAACGCTTAAATACCGTTAAAATTTTAAAAAACGGGTTTGAACACAAATTCAGTTGTACCTTTCAAACATGTTGATGTTTTCACTCTAAACTAGGCATTATAATATTTTTGCAGCAGTTATTGCTAATTGTGACTTACCAATTCGTAGATGAGAAAGCTATTTTAAAAATATGAAGTCCCGTCCAACCATTTGAATGTCAACTCAACTAAAAACATAATCAAACAGACAATTCTACCCAAAATATTTAGAATATAAAAATCATGTTTTGTATCTTTGCTTATTAACTTGTTTTAGGATTAAATGGATTAGGATGAATTTTGATTGAATAAAACATGCATACAAAAATCTTTAATTTATTGTTTGCAAATTGCCAAAAGCTATTGTTTGGTATGAATTGAAGTGAATAAAAATTTTGGATTACTTTTTAATGAACCGATGTAAAATCAGTTTCATCATATATATGTGTATAATATTTTTATTCTAATTTGACAAAAGTTTCCATTACTTCTATTGTTTCAGAGAGGAAAGCCAACCTTAACACTTTACTGCGTATAGTAGCCAGTATGCTCCATAAAGTAAAAAATGGAGAAAAAATAAGTTAAAAACTTGCACATTCATCCAGTACGTATTTTTGTAGTAAAATATTTAATGTATTCATTCCCTACAGCTTGTTTTACAATATAAAGAATGCATGTGTTTTACGTGCATGCATACATGAACACATACATTTGTATGATTTTATATTTAGCATGAAATACAATTTTATGTCAGTTGGAAGAAAATGTTCAGCTTCTGAAATAATGAGGATTAAAAGTTTCATGTTCTGCTAGATTCATACTATATCAAACACTAAACATGACCAAAACAGAAAGGTAGTACAATGCATGGGGGTTGTTAATGCATGCCAATATTGCATACCTGTGTTTTCCATTTTTCTTTCTTGGAATTTTTGAAGCAACGAGGTATTCTATTCTCAAGTGCGGAAAAAGACAACATGGATTGAATAGCAACACATAATACCACATAGCCAGCAAGGGTTTCACAAGTTGTTTACGTTCAGGCGCAAAGCCTATTCATAAAGAATCTTTATATTCAAAAAGGATTCGCCCTACCAGCACAGTTGAAGACTTCACAATACCCGAGTATCTATATAGGCACCAGAGCTTGACTTGTATTGCCTATATTAGATTGTCAGCTGAAAATCAGAAAATCTCGTATTTTTTCAGGTTAGAAATCAGTTCTCATTGTGTATTTGGCTAGCTACTAGACATAAAAACGTGTTTTCGTCTGTTCTTTTGAATTTTACAACTGTTTTTTAGAAATTAATTTTAAATTCTGAATTTTGTAATCTGAGAGCTATCAGTGGCAGTTATATAGAAAATGGCACGAAGAAAACGAGGATCTAGGGAAACTACGTCTCAACGAGGCAGAATGTCAAACGCCAGAGCAGGCAATAGGCCGGTCATTCTACCAGGTTGTTCGCCAGTTCAGGCCGTTCTGGGTCAACCAGAGGTAAGTTAATTTCTTTCATTTAATTTCTAGTAAAATGCAGCTTTAAATTTTTAACAATTATTTTGCATTTCTGTGTAGCTTCTGGAATTTATATTGGATTTTGCAATTCACGACAAAAACTTGGAAACTAAAAATACAACGTTGAGTGGAGTGCGTCTAGTGAACAAAAGTTGGTTAGGCGGAGTAACTCAGACAATGCGAACAAATAAGGAGCCCATGTTTAAGCTACAGTTGACCCAGGAAAACTCTCTTAACGGTACACCAGTGGTGTCAGCACAGGGAAAGTTGCTGGATAAATTTGCACAAACTATTGCAAATCGAGTGGTGAAAAAACCTTTTCCAACATTCAGCTTGAATATAATGAAAGAGTTTTTTCGTCGTGAAAATTATGATAGTTTTGTGTCCTTCCTGCGTCAGTGCGCGGAGGGACTTGTTAAGTTGGAAATGTTCGTTCCCAAAAATGGAGGATCCTTGCCCGGCCTGATGCACTTGGTGGATTTGCCACTTTTACAAAAGCTAGTTGTATGGTGTGGGTCTCAGGATGTAGCTGTAGGCTTGTCGGGAAATGAGTTGGATTTTGGCAATTCTACAAACGTTCTCTGCTTGATTCATAGCTTTCTTAGTAGAGCTCAATCCCTCAAAGAATTCTCGGTTCCTTTGATTATCCGTGGAACCAACACCATACACGCGTCACTAGCGCCAATTGGGTTTGAAATTTTAAGTTTACCGACCACTATAACCACCTTGGATCTAAGATGTGAAATGTCCAATGATCAACTCAAGCTGCTGGTTAGAAACAAATTGCCAAATTTGGTAAAACTTAGTTTTTTAATAAACAAAATATCTTACACGAATGGACTACTCTCAGACATTTTCAATAACTTTTGTGAACATTTGCGGATCCTTGCTATTACCGGATTTACATACGTCGGCCCCCCTCGGATAACTAATTTGGTTCGTTTCCCAGTAATGAAACAATTGATTGAGCTGGCTAACGCGGATTACAGTTTTGAGTTGGAAGATAATCACCCCTTGCTGAGTACGTGCTTTCCAAAATTAGAGAAGCTGGAAATTTTTAATCAGACACCGGAAATGTTTCGCAGGTGGGCTTGTGGACCTCTGAACTCAGTCAAAGTTTTAAGTGTGTCCCTGGTTGATGAAAGCAAACCACAATATAGTTCTGATTATATTCTACCGCTGAATCTGGAATATATTCAAAGCGTCAATATAACCTTCCCCAATGTTCGTGAGCTCACGTTAACAATTTCCCCCGGAACGCAAGCAAGTGGGCTTAAACACATGTTCATGGAAATGAGGCAGCTTACGTATTTGAGAATTAGAGTGGTTGGAAGTGAGTCAATTGTCAACTCTGACTGCTGGGACTCTATCTTCACGGGTGTACCCGCACCTATAATAGGAGGTTTACGAGAAAGTCCTGACTTTTGGAATAAGTTGGAACTTAAGGAAGAAGTTCCTTCTATTAAAATGCTAACAGGTAAACATCGATATTGGTAATGTGATTTGCTCATAGTTTTGCATTGATCCTTACATTTTAAGTATTTTCAATAAATTCAGAGTTGCAAACATTGTCTTTGGAAGCAATTGTTAAAGACGCAAATGTCCAGGATATGCAGCCCCTGATTTCGGATTTGACCTTTACTTTTGGTCTATTAAAAATGCCAAAATTAGAGAACCTGTTTTTGTACGGAAGGTTTTCGGTAATTGAGAAACGAATAACTCCGTGATAAGTTTTAAATCAAATTAATTGTAGTTGCACAATTTTGTTTTTCTCTTAGGCATCCAGGTTGATGACACAGACTTGGAAGGAGAATGGCCGCTGGCTTACATACAGTTCACTTCCTAGAAGTTAGGCGAACCATTTGGTAAAATGGAATTCCTTTAGTATGAAATGTGGATTCATCTTTGCCTATATTACCATCTTTTCGAAAAATATCTTAATTAGTGTATTATATAATTTACTGTACACATTATTTTAGATCACATTTTACTAGTTGTACTTTCAGTTTGTATTTAAATATTCCGTAAAATCGCGGATTTGAGTTCTCGTCTTTATGAAATTTGTCCCCATTTTTCTTGGTAAAATTTGAAGCATGATAACGAATGATTTGTAGTATTTCATAATAACAATTAATAAAGGTCCTTTATTGCTAACGGTACATGACATGATATGCTATTTATTATGAATAAACCAATTTTAAAATACGTATTTAAAAATGCAAGCATGCTTATGAATAACTATTTAAAACCTTCGGATTTATTTTGCTTATAGTGAAACAACTTTCATATTTACAATCGCTACAAATTTACAAACAGAGTATTTATTAAACATATAAATCTTAAATACTACATTACATTTTTAAACAACAACTTATTCAAAGTTCCATAACATTTAGACACTGAATTATCTCCCGTTGGCAAATACGCCTCCTTAATCTGCCACACCATTTCCTGAAACATATCCCCATCCTGTTCCCAAACTCCAGTAGCATTAGCCTCCAAATACATTTGTAAATTGGATAAAAACTCTTGCTTTCGTGCTCGTCAAGCGTGTCGTTAGCCCCCGTGAATCATCTGAACTCCATAAGGATCCTCCAAAGCCGCTGAACAAATCCAACCTTGGTCGCAATGCGTGTGCATCAAGTCAAACTGACATGGTGACATGGAACCAAATACAGCAATCCTACAAAACAAATTTAACAAAATCTTTTAGAAAATTTTCTTTTAAAAAACTCACATTTGACAAGAACAGTTTATACCTGGATCTAAATACAGCAAAATGTTTAACCACCGTTGATCATTCATCATAACAATTTTCCCATAGTCCCCTAAAAACCCTCGTGATTCTGTTTCCACCCATGTTTCCTCATTCTTGTAAGTATCATCAGCAACATGTCACTATGGACTACATTTAGGTTACCTAATTTAATTTTAAAATTCTCAACGGAAAGGACAAATCCACACGGGTAAACTGAATAATACACCATTTTCTCATGAAACTATTTCGGCGCAACAACAGACACAGATTTGAATCTGATTTTAACGTCAACCACATCCCCATCAAATCCATTCAGTCCAGCCTTTTTACCGCTCGAATGTTCAGGAAGCTTTCTATTTATCCACTTGTTGGTGCAGCTACCTTTTCCAATTAGCACACTTGGTTTTGATACAGAATTGTGGAATAAGAATAGGCGTAGGCTTGCATACCATGCAAGTGCATATTCTGGATACTAGACAATATATTTGTACAAAATGGAAATTCTGAAATATGATTCATACGCAGGATAATAGTGTTTTATTTTATAACATATTGAATAATCTTATGAGCATGGTGGGCTATCGGCGGATGGTTACACTTCATATTTTATCTAGTAGAGTTTAACTAGTAGTATTTTGTCTAGTAGTTTTTATTTTATTTTTGCGTTATTCGCAAAATAAAAGTGTCAACGAGCACTGTTTCCAGGTTTTGGTTTCTTAGTGCACCACTTCTCAACATTACCTAATAGAGTGGCGAGAAACACGTCAAGTGAGTCTATATCAGTGCTTCCATATTTTCGTATTTCTCTGTTGATGTTCCAACCAAACGTTGAAGACAGGAAGTTATATACATAATATTTTTGGCTAGTTGGATACTTGTTGTAAATTAAGTACCTAATATATTATGTATATTGTTTAAGATTAATTTTGTAACTTTCCTGTCGTTATTTTCTTTGTAAAAGTGTTCGAATTCTCACTTCCGGGGCAAGCAGGTCATAGTTCAGTATTTTTCTTGTGACCGTTCCAGAAATTCTTTGTTTCTCTTTGTGACTGGAACGGAAGTTCTTTGTACTGCTTTGCCCAAAAAAGCGGAAATGCTTTGTTAGTAACGTTTTGCAGTTCGAAGTTTCGAAACTGCTTTCTTTGTCAAAGTGGAAGTGAGAATCCGCTATAAAAGCAGAACCCAAAATTGCTTCGGGAGCTGAGTCTTAACACAATCACCGTGGGTTAAGCAACAATAAAGTCAAGTACTGCATTTTTCTAAAGAGTTTACTGGGAATCATCATTTATTTCTGGGGAACAGCCTTCACTAGTTAATACGGCGGAGTTAAGCTGTCCATTCATTTTCTCTGTTATCCCCGTGGCCCATATTTACACTGAGCTTATCGAAGGCGGGGTAACAGTTGAGCTGCTTTTAGGTAAGCAAAGTTAACAAAATATCTCAATAATTAAGCCTTTTTAACAACTTTGGCTATCTTGAATATGTTTTGGAGACTTAGTCCTACCATTTGAAACTTTAAATTTTTGCAAAAACTTTAATTAAAGGTAATTGCCCTGTTAATTTTTACCCTAATTACTCGCTTCCATTCAGAGTGCTAGAAGATTTTTCAACGTAAATCCAATCTCCGGAAGAAGCTCTATCAAATCTGCATTTCAAATCTTCTAGCACTCTGAAGGGAAGCGAGATAATTAGGGTAACAATTAACACAGCAACTAACTTTAATTAAAATTTTTGCAAAAATTTAAAGTCTTAAATAGTAGAACTAAGTCAACAAAACATATTTAAGATAGCCAAGGTTGTTAAAAAAGCTTAATTGTTATGTTTATGTTGTTATGCTTAATATTTTGCAAATTGTTGGAAAATAATTATTTTTGAAATGCCCATAACTTGGCAACGCCCTAATCAAAAATGACAGTTCTTTCTATTTTCAAATCTGCAATTAATGTGCTTTCAGCAAAATAAAGTCATTCTGTCCAGTTATAAAATTGCAAATATGGCTTGTCCCACTTGACGCGTTTTACGACACTGTATTCCAACGATTTTTAGACAGCATACAAACTTCACCACTTGTATTAAAGGTTAATAGCTCAATTGAAAAAGCCTCTTAAGGTAAAGATGCATTTGTAAGTGTGTGGTGACAAAATTGTATGCGCATGTTCCCATTTCCTCAAATTCTCATTGGTTCGGTACTGCATCAAATACCGAATGAAACTCGATTTTAACTTCAACCAAATCCTCCTCATCTCAATTTACCCCAAACTCTTTCAACTTATCCAGTAAATAACCCCTATGCTTTTAAATATTCACTAGAAATGTGAATTTATACATGAATAATGAAAGTATCATTAACATGTTATAGTTTTAAAAAATGTTTGGACTCACAGACTATTGTGCATTTCATACATGTTGATGTTTGACACAAAACTAGACATTTTAATTTTTTCGCAGCAGTTAATTACTACCAATTGAGATTTATTTGTAGATAAAATACTGTTATTATTAAAAATTGAAGTCCTATCTAACAATCTGAATATCAACTCAACTTTACAAAAGTGACAAAAGCGACGCATTGAATTATTAATAGTATTTTAGAGGGGAAACCAATCGTAACACATTACTGCAAATGCTAATGTATGCATATATGCATGCTCATTTGATGTAGCAAATGTTAAACAATTAAGTTAAATACTTACGCATTCTCATAGTACGTATTTTAAGTATATACTTGGTAGGTAAAAAATGAAGATAATGAATTCCTTCCCTAATGGCTTGTTTTACAAATTAAGGAATGCATGCTTTTTACATAAATGCACTTACATGTTATTGAAAGATTTTACATTTATTTTACATGAAATACCATTTTATGCCAATTGGAAGAAAATGTTCAGCTTCTGAAATAAAGAGGATTAAAAGTTTCATGTTCTGCTAGATTTATATTATATCAAACACTAAACGCGACCAAAATAGAAACGTATTAAATCCATGCCAGTATTGAATGTACCTGTATTTTTCATTTTTCTTTCTTGGAATTTTTGAAGGGACGAGGTATTCTATTTGGCATATTCTATTCTAAGTACTGGGCAATACCAACCTGGATTGAATAGCAACGCATAATACTATATATGTAACCAGAAAGGGTTTCCAAAAATGTATACGTTCAGGCGCAAAGCCTATTCATAAAGAACCTTTCTATTCAGAAAGGCTAGAAAGGATTCGCCCTACCAGTACAGTTGAAGACTTCACAATACCCGAGTATCTATAAGAGCAGCACCAGAGCTTGACTGGTATCTCTTATAAAAATAATATCTCTTATTTTTTAGGGTAGGAATCAGTTCTCATTCTTGATTTGGCTAGCTACTAGATATGACAACGTCATTTTCTCTTTTCGACTGAATTTTACACATTTTTTAGAAATTTAGTTTAGTTGTTTTAAAGTCTGAATTTTAGTCTGAGCGCTGTCAGTGGCAGTTATATAGAAAATGGCACGAAGAAAACGAGGATCTAGGGCAACTACGTCTCAACGAGGCAGAATGTCAAACGCCAGAGCCGGAACAAGGCCGGTTATTCAACCAGGTTGTTCGCCAGTTCAGGCCGTTCTGGGTCAACCAGAGGTAAGTTAATATCTTTCCTTAGATTTCAAGTAAAATGCAGCTTTAAATTCTTAACAATTATTTTGCATTTGTGTGTAGCTTCTGGAATTTATATTGGATTTTGCAATTCATGACAAAAACTTGGAAACAAAAAATAAAACGTTGAGGGAAGTGCGTCTGGTGAGTAAAAGTTGGTTGGGCGGAGTAACTCAGACAATGCGAACAAATAAGGAGCCAATGTTTAAGCTAAAGTTGACCCAGGAAAATTCCCTTAACGGTACACCGGTGGTTGAAGCACAGGGAAAGTTGCTGGATAAATTTGCACAAACTATTGCAAATCGAGTGGTGAAAAAACCTCTTCCAACATTCAGCTTGAATATAATGAAGGAGTTTTTTCGCCGGGAAAATTATAACAGTTTTGTGTCATTCCTGCGTCAGTGTGCAGATGGACTTGTGAAGTTGGAAATGTTTGTTCCCAAAAATGGGGGATCGCTTCCCGGCTTAATGCACATGGGGGATTTGCCACTTTTACAAAAGCTAGTTGTGTGGTGTGGGTCTCAGGATGTAGATGCAAACTTGTCGGGAAACGAGTTGGATTTTGGGAACTCTACAAACGTCCTCTGCTTGATTCATTGCTTTCTAAGTAGGGCTCAATCTCTCAAAGAATTCTCGGTTCCATTGATTATACGTGCAAACAAACCCAACCTTGCGTCACTAGCGCCAAAAGGGTTTGAAATTTTAAGTTTACCGACCTCCATCACCGCCTTGGACCTAACATGTCAAATGTCCAATGACCAACTCAAGCTGCTGGTTACAAACAAGTTGCCAAATTTGTTAAAACTTCGGTTTATAGTAAACAACATACAATACACGGATGGACTACTCTCAGACATTTTCACCAACTTTTGTGAACATTTGCGGTTCCTACAAGTTGAAAGATTTATCTACAAGGGCCCCCCTCGGAAAACTAATTTGGTTCGTTTCCCGGTAATGAAAGAATTGATTGAGCTGGCTACCGCGGATTACAGTTTTGAGTTGGAAGATAATCACCCCATGCTGAGTGCATGCTTTCCAAAATTAGAGAAGCTGGAAATTTTTAATCAGACACCGGAAAAATTACGCAAGTGGGCTTGTAGTGCACCTTTGAACTCAGTCAAAGTTTTAAGTCTGTGCTTGATTGATGAGAGCAAACCAGAAGATAGTTCTGGTCATATGCTACCGCTGAATCTGGAAACTATTCAAATTGTCAATATAGCCTTTCCTAATGTTCGTGAGCTCACGTTAGAAATTTCCACTGGAACGCAAACGAGTGGGCTTAAATACATGTTCATGGAAATGAGACAGCTTACGTATTTACGAATTATAGTGCTTGGAAATGAGTCAATTGTCAACTCTAACTGCTGGGATTCTATCTTCACTGGTGCACCCCTTCCTATAATAGCAGGTTTACGAGAAAGTCCTGATTATTGGAATACCTTTGAACTGAAGGATGGAGTGCCATCTATTAAAATGCTAACAGGTAACGAACGATATTATTGGTAATGTGATTTGCTCATAGATTTGCATTCATCCTGACGTTTAAACGTTAAATTTAACTGTATATTTTCTAACCAATTCAGAGTTGCGGAAATTGTCTTTGCAAGCAATTGTTAAACACGCAAATGTTCAGGATATGCAGCCCCTGATTTCGGATTTGACCTTTACTTTTGGTCTATTGAAAATGCCAAAATTAAAGAACCTGTTTTTGTACGGAAGGTTTTCGGTAATTGAGAAACGAATAACTCCGGGATTAGTTTTAAATAGAATTAATTGTAACTTGCACAATTTTGTTTTTCTCTCTCAGGCATCCAGCTTGATGACACAGACTTGGAAGAAGAATGGCCGCTGGCTTTCATACAGTTCACTTCCTAAAATTAGACGAACTGCTTGGTAAAATGGAATTCCTGAAGTATGAAATATGTAATACTTCTACTTTACTTGTTGTTCCAGGTAACCAACTTTTTCAAAAAATATGGTATTTTATTAGATATATTCTATACATTAGGTATTTCAGATTACATTTTACTAGTTTTACTGTCAGTTTGTATTTAATTATTCCGTATAATCCAAATTCAACTTCTCGTCTTTATAAAATTTGTCCACATTTTTCATGATAAGATTTGAAGTTTGATGACGAATAATTTGAGGTCATAATAACCTTTATTGCTAACGGTACATGACATGATATGCAATTTATTAGAAATAAACCAATTTTAAAATACGTATTTTAAAACGCAAGCATAGCTTTGGATGACCTTTTAAAATGTTCAGAACTAATTTACTTGTATTCAAACAACTTATAACTCCTTTTTACAATGTCTAGTATTTACAAATTTACAAACAGAGTATTTATCAAACGTACAAAGTCAATTACTTGTTGTTCCATATAACCATCTCTAATAACAATTTATATTTCATTAAATATGTTATGTAATTTACTGTATACAATATTTATTATGCTTTACTGTCCGTAGTGATAGTTTTTCCATATTACGTTCAATCATAAATTCGACTTTTGTTTTACATGAAATTTTTTTCATGTTAATGTTTTTCTTGGAAAAAAGAAACTTTGATCACGAATGATTTGTAATAGAACATAAAACCATGTCATGCTATCAGTACATGACAAGATATGCAATTTACAATAAATAAATCAATTTTAAAATACGTATTTAAAAACGGAAGCATAGCCTTTTGAATGACTTTTTAAAATCTTCAGAATTATTTTGCTTGTATTGAAACAACTTTCAAATTTACAATGACTAGTATTTACAAATTTACAAACAGAATATTTATCAAACGTATAAATCTTAAATCCTACATTACATTTTTAAACAAAAGCCTATTCAAAGTTCCATAACATTTAGACACTGAATTATCTGCCGTTGGCAAATACGCCTCTTTAATCTGCCACACCATCTCCTGAAACATATCCCCATCCTGTTCCCACACTCCAGTAGCATTAGCCTCTAAATACATTTTATAAATTGGATAAAAACTCTTGCCCTCGTCAAACATGTCATTAGCCCCGTGAATCATCTGAACTCCATAAGGATCCTCCAAACCCGCTGGACAAATCCAACCTTGGTCGCAATGCGTGTGCATCAAGTCAAACTGACATGGAACCAAATACAGCAAACCTGCAAAACAATTTAACCAAACATTTTACAAAATATTCATTTTTTAACCTCACATTTAACAAAAACAATTCATACCTGGATCAAAATACAGCAAAATATTTAACAACCGCTGATCATTCAACATAACAATTTTCCCATAGTCCCTAAAAACCCTCGTGATTCTCTGTTCCCATCCATATTCCCTCATTCTGGTAAGGTTCATCAGCAACATGCCACTATTAACTCCTTTCGGAGCAACATGCGGAATATCCCCAAAACCCTGTTTATCCAACCAAGCATAGTTTCTATCTTCGGGCTCATTATTTCTCGCCACGCCAATTAGCTGTTCTCCTTTCATGTCACCCAACTTTTGCCAGAGTTTGCCAATATCTCCAGTAACAATCATGTCAGTGTCCAGGTACAAAATCGAATCTACTTTTGGCAAAGCCGACTATAAACCCATTAAAATAATAAAACTCATTCTTCCAAATTCTTAAACAAGTTATTTCTCATTTTTTAAAAATTTTCTCACCGGAAAGAACATTCTAACAAATCCACACCGATGCGTCGGATGATACACCATTCCTTCATGATACTGTTTAGGCACTACATCAAACGCCGAATGAAACTTGATTCTAACCTGGACTAAATCTTCCCCGTCTCCATGTACCCCAAACTCTTTCAACTTATCAAGAAAATAGCCCTTATGTTTTGAAATATTCTCTAAAAATATATGAAACTCTACAGAATCTAAGCCATACATTCTGGCCGACATTATAATACTCTTTATGGTAACGCCCGCCTCTTCATTTAGCTTGCTATTTTGCCCGCTTTGTAGAGGGCAGCTAACCATGCCAATTACCACGTTTTTGGAATATTTTGGCGCTGGGCTAATTAAACTGGAAGAATTTTCTATTTCTTGTTGTGAAGGCCATTGTAACATTAGCAGAAGGACACCGAATAAACTCCACCATCCTAAATTAGGGCTGTTATAATAGCTTTTCTTTAAACTAGCTAGGTTTAGAGTTGCAGATGAAGGCAACATTTTTTTTCTGCTGACCTGCACAACTTTCCAAAAATGGAATTTCACAACCACACTTGTCCACTGCGGGAAGGTAACAGGTAATTAAAGCTCAGTGTTGAAATCATTTTTATGCAGAGGATTTAGAAATTGCGTATATTAATGAGCTTGTTTGTCAAGGAAAACGTAATTTGATTACGGTAGCAGTTCCGTTTTATCGCAATAGCGACACAAAATCATTAACAAGTTATATGGGAACTGTTCATTTAAAATGTAAGCAGATTTAATGCTTGTTTTGCTATGTAAATTTATTTTAAAAGTGAAACTCATTAGTGGACAGTACCAATATCAATATTT
The DNA here is from genome assembly GCA_029691765.1 of Entomobrya proxima. NCBI lineage: Eukaryota > Metazoa > Arthropoda > Collembola > Entomobryomorpha > Entomobryidae > Entomobrya > Entomobrya proxima. Next base: position 42,889,798 of record CM056172.1, read on the forward strand.
TGAAGACTTGTTCATGCACTAATTACATTAATGGTTGAGTCATGCCTACACTGCATGACCTTTACTAGAGATTATGGCAATTAGTGAGTTGGTCGGCAATATAAAGTGACTAAGCAGCAGAAACAATGCTAATTCTGGTAATTGATTGAGTCATAAACTAATTTTCCTTAAAAGGCTATTAACACAAGTGAATATTTTGAAAATAGATTTAAGTGATAGCAGTTGGCAAAATGTATTTAGTTATCTGTTGATAGAGGAGGCAACTGCAGGAAAAGTTTTGGCTTTTTGAGATTTTAGCTTAAGATAAGTGTGTTGGGTTTAGATAAGCTTTAGAAAAGATGAGTGAGCCCAGAAATGGAAATGGGAAACCGCCTTACTGGACCATTGCTGGATTTCTGGTGGCCATTGCCCTCCAATGGACCATGATAAGAAATGGAGGAAATTCTATTAATGAGCTGTTTAATAAATTAAGGTAGGCTTACACATTTTGTATTCAAATTGTGAATATTTTTTTAAAAACTTGTGTTTTTTCTTATTTTTTTTAAAGTGGGAGCATTTCACCCGATTATGCACAAGATGTACTTGCCAAAACCGAAAAGGTTGTCATTGGAGCCGTAAGCTGTCAGAAGCCCAACACTGGCAACATTTATAACGAGGAAACAGCAATGATGATGAAAAGCGCTATAGTCTCCGCCCTAATGTACAAAATACCCAGTTTGGAGTTCAGACTATTTTTGGAGGACATTCCCGGAGGGAAGAAGTTCTTTCGGGCTAAGCTGAAACAATGGGGATTTCCTAAGGACAACCTTAAAGTTACTTTACACTATCATTCCGCGTTGGATGCTATTCCAAGGAAGTATCATGACAGGATGATTTATGATAAAAAGTATCGGTGTGGTTTTGTACGGCATTTCTTTCCGGTAAGATTTTCAGACTTTTTAGCAAAAACATGACAAAAATTTTTTAAAACAAATTTGTAAAACTTTATGCATTTTAGACTGCCCTGCCAAACGTGGATTCCATAATTTACCTCGACACTGATATGATCATCACCGGAAACATTGCCGAGCTTTGGGGCTATTTGGGCAAGCAAACTGGCGAGCAACTTATTGGCGTTGCTCGAAACAACGAACCGGAGGACACCAACTATGACGAAATCCACATTTACGGTTTTGGTGACATTCCGCACGTTGCCCCAAAGGGAGTTAATAGTGGCATGTTGGTTATGAACCTGACCAAAATGAGGGAATATGATTGGCAATCCAGGATAATAAGATTGTATGAAGATTACATGAAAATTTCGGGCTGGTTGGAGGATCAGAGATTGCTGAATATCATTTTGTTTTACGATCCAGGTAAAAAAAATTTTGAAAAATAATTAAGATTTCTAAAAAAAATGTGCAAAATTTTCAAAAAACAATTTGAAACTCAGGTTTGCATCAACTTGTACCCTGCCAATTTGACTTGATGCACACGCACTGCGACAAAGGCTGGGTTTGTCCACCGGCTTTAGAGGATCCTAAAGGAGTTCATGTGATTCACGGTGCTGGTGACCAGTTTGACTTTGGGGGTAGCTATTACCACATTTACGAGGCTTACAAAGCGGTAATAAGAGTTTATCGATAATTAGCTATTAGCTGGCTTGATTTTATCTTAATGAGCTGTTAATTGATATTTTGGATAATGAATTGTTTGGTTCAAGGTAAACCTGACTGAAGCAAGTGCACAGCCTGGTAAAGACGCGCAGATTGACTACCTACTTACTAAACTGGTGGAGCCCATTAGACAAGCTTATAGACCGGACCAACCAGAAAAGTCGAAACAGGATTCACAGTGTTATGGCACGCTTAATAAACAATTGTTTAAAAATTGGCAGTAGAAATTAAATGCAAAAATTGTAATAAAAACTTAATCTTGAATAAATTTTGCTCTTCGAAATATTTGGTGGCCCTTAAAAGGGCCGTTGGTTTTTTAACAATTTGGTCATTGGTCGTTTTTTCCAAATTTACTTGGAAGAGGTGTACTTGGTCACAGCCTTGGTTCCCTCAGAGACGGCGTGCTTGGCCAACTCTCCGGGAAGAAGGAGACGCACAGCAGTTTGGATCTCCCGAGAGGTGATGGTGGTCCTCTTGTTGTAATGGGCCAAACGACTGGCTTCGGAGGCAATTCGCTCGAAAATGTCGTTGACGAAGGAGTTCATAATGCTCATGGCCTTGGAGGAAACTCCAGTGTCGGGGTGAACCTGCTTGAGCACCTTGTAGATGTAGATGGCGTAGGATTCCTTCCTCTTGTGCTTGCGCTTCTTGTCTCCCTTGGAGATGTTCTTTTGGGCTTTGCCAGCCTTTTTGGCTGCCTTTCCACTGGTCTTTGGTGGCATGGCGAGATTTTAGATAGATAACTTGGTAAAAGGTTTTTTATGAGTGTTCAGCTCAGAGTTGAGTTTTAGAATGAAGCAGCTATGCATTCGGTGAGGTATTTATATGCAACCAGTGAGTTCTAAGCTGAGTTGGGAAAGAAGGGGATTATCCGACTCAATGAATTACACGCACGTCCGCACCTTTCTCGCTCTGTGTATAAAAACCCTTCTTTGTACCCATTTTTCCATCATTCTACTTCAAGCATTCAAATACCAATTTATTTCTTCAACTTACAACTCAACTTCTCAAGTCAAAATGACTGGTCGTGGTAAGGGAGGCAAGGGACTCGGAAAGGGGGGCGCCAAGCGTCACAGGAAAGTGTTGCGTGATAACATCCAGGGTATCACCAAGCCCGCCATCCGTCGTCTGGCTCGTCGTGGTGGTGTCAAGCGTATTTCTGGCTTGATCTACGAGGAAACTCGTGGCGTTTTGAAGGTGTTCCTGGAAAACGTTATCCGTGATGCGGTCACCTACACTGAGCACGCCAAGAGGAAGACCGTCACTGCCATGGACGTCGTCTATGCTCTCAAGCGTCAAGGCAGAACCTTGTACGGTTTCGGAGGTTAAGAACATCAAACCCCGAAGAAATGAATGATGAACAACATATCTTTTAAAATTTAAAACCAACGGCCCTTTTAAGGGCCACCAAAATTTCCTAAGAGCAAATAAATTTATGAAAACCCGGTAAATCGGGTAAATGATTTTTAGCCGAATGTATGTAAGATTTTACAACTTTCTAAGCCAAATCCAGGTTTTGGAATATGGTGTTAAAACGAAGTATGCAATGCAACCGCCGCCAATGCCCGGGTACATAAAATTTATGGATTCTTGTTTCTTAAAAAAGGTTTATACATTGAAACTATTTATTAATCCGGATTTTGAATGGTAGTTAGTGTTTGCATTTTGTAGAATTTTCGGAAAGTTTTGCACGGGTTTTAGGCAGGTTGTTAAAATGCTTTGAAAAAATGACATAATGTAGATCAGATTTCCTCATTTTTTGATTTTGCATTAACATTTTACGACATACAATGCAGCAGGAAATGAATGGAAGAATTTCTTCCAAACATAGCCAAAAAATATATGAAAAACTCTAAAATGATGTTAAGTTTTATGGAAATGATAGATAACGGACGATTTTTGAGAAAAGCTAAAACCCCAACCCAACTTTTTTATGCCTGGAGGCATTCCAGAAATCCGGCGCGTAAAATTTCAACTCACGCCACATAATCCCCTCCTGTTTCCTGAGTTGAGTTTCCTGCAAACATTTTACCCTCACGTCCGCACCAACTTCCTGCCCATACATTTTCTCCAGTATATAAGCTTTCCCTTTTGGCCGCTCCGCTCATATAGAACTTTCAAACCCATTCCATTTCAATCTCTCAAATTCAATTTCATTTTACCCCAAAACCATTTCAAAAAATGGCTGAAGAACCAACAACCGCCGCTGCTCCCGCAGCACCCGCTGCCGCCGCCACCCCCAAAAAGGGTAAGGCCGCTGGCAAGCCTAAAACCCCAAAAGCCAAGGCTCCCAAGAAGGACGCCACTCACCCCAACAACAGCGCCATGGTTCTTGAAGCCGTTACCAAGTTGGCTGAAAAGGGAGGCTCATCTCTTCAAGCCATCAAGAAGTACATTGCTGATACCCACAAAGTTGATGTGGAAAAGCAAGGAACTTTTATCCGCAAAGCTATCAAGAAATTGGTAGAAACTGGCAAGTTGACCCAACCCAAAGGCAAGGGAGCTTCTGGCAGCTTCAAGTTGGCTGTTAAGGCTAAACCCGAAAAGAAGGCTAAGGCTGCAGGAGCCAAGAAAGCCGCCAAGGCAAAGAAGCCAAAGGCACCGGGAACACCCAAGGCAAAGAAACCCGCTGCGGCTAAGAAGAGCCCGGCTAAAAAGGCTGCCAAGCCCAAGAAGGCTCCAGCCAAACCAAAGGCTGCCAAGAGCCCTGCCAAGAAAGCAGCACCAAAAGCTAAGGCAGCGAAACCCGCTGCTCCAGCGGCTGCCCCAGCAGCAGCTCCAGCACCGGTTGCTGCTGCCAAGCCCGCTGCGGAGAAGAAGGCGAAGGCACCCAAAGCTGCTAAGGCACCTAAAGCCAAGGCTCCTAAAGCACCCAAGACCATGAAGCCTAAGGCTGCGGCCAAGCCTAAGTCTCCTAAGAAGGCTGCTCCTAAGAAGAAGTAAAGTGTTTGATCTGGCATAACGGAACAATTTTTTTTGAATTTCTAAACCAACGGCCCTTTTAAGGGCCACCACTTTATCCAAAGAGCTTTAATATTCTTACTAAAATATCTACGCTTAAAAGATGAATGTTACGATTGATGAAGGTTTGGGGTAACATGAGAGGAGATTTTTAGTTTCGTCAACCGCCTGTTTACATTCCATGTCGCAAAATATTAGGTGTAGAAACACGAAATGACAAGTTCGGACCTCCATGTAATATTTCTACAGCTTTTTACAAACTGCTTAAAACCCTTATAAAACTGGCAAAAAATTGTACAGAATGCAAATAATATTTTTCAGAAGCCAAAACAGGTAAAATGCTTTCATTATATTATGCACTAATGCAGCTTTGGTGGTGCTATATTAAATGTAGGCAAAGCTTATATAAATAGGAGAATGGCCAAAAACTGGTTCACACAGGAATTTGAATTTGGCTTAAAAGTGGTAAAAACTGATATAAGTCCTTTTTATAGAAAATAGTTTACCTGCTTTCATCTTGCTTAAAATTTGCATGAGTTTATTGTGCTCTTAGGAAATTTTGGTGGCCCTTAAAAGGGCCGTTGGTTTTAAATTTCTGCTTGGTGGAATAAGCAAAACATAAAGGTTGGGAGTTTCTTAACCTCCGAAACCGTACAAGGTTCTGCCTTGACGCTTGAGAGCATAGACAACGTCCATGGCAGTGACAGTCTTCCTCTTGGCGTGCTCAGTGTAGGTGACAGCGTCACGGATAACGTTTTCCAGGAACACCTTCAAAACGCCCCGAGTTTCCTCGTAAATCAAGCCAGAAATACGCTTGACACCACCACGACGAGCCAGACGACGGATGGCGGGCTTGGTGATACCCTGGATGTTATCACGCAACACTTTCCTGTGACGCTTGGCGCCCCCCTTTCCGAGTCCCTTGCCTCCCTTACCACGACCAGTCATTTTGACTTGAGAAGTTGAGAAGAATAGGTTGAAGTAAAGTTGTTGTTAGAACTGCTGAATCGATACTGATGCTGAGAAAAGCGAGAAGCTGGTTTATATGCACACCCAAAAAATAGGGTGCGGACGAACATGATAGCGTCAGAGCGGCTGCTTTTGGGTACTGCTTGGTGCGTATAAGCTGCTAAGCTTTAACTCAAGGGGAAAAGTACTCGACGTTTTTAAGTTTTAGGTACTTGGTTCAAGGTTCAGTTTTGATGTTTATTCTAAATGCCAGGTTGTATTTATAAATATCTGAGGTTTCTATTGAACAATGTTATTAAAACAATGAATGGACTAAACGATGTTAAAGTATTCACATTATTTGGAAACAAATTTTTAAAACAGTTCTTTTGTAATCCTTTTTAATGTATGAATATGAATTATGAGGAAACATGTATGCACTATGCAGTGTGTTTATGAAATTTTCCTACATAAAATTCTAAAGTCGATGCAAGTATTTCCAGCTTTAAAATATAAAGAGGAAACCTTCAATAGGGAATTAATGATGGTTTGAAAAACGATTGGGGCAGTTGTAAATAAGTTTTTTTGTTTCGAGATTTGGTAGAGTTTTAAAAATAATTTGCTGTTCTAAAGTTCAGAAAAATCTTATGCGCACCCTTTGTGTTTTGATATGCAGAATAAACTGAAGTTTAAAAATTAGTAAAAGAAATATGAGTAGAATATTTTTGTACATGAAAACAAGTTTTGCAATAAAAACGAAGTAATAATTTTGCTCTTAGGAAATTTTGGTGGCCCTTAAAAGGGCCGTTGGTATTAAAATCAGGTCATAGATCATATTTTCCAAATTTACTTGGAAGAAGTGTACTTGGTCACAGCCTTGGTTCCCTCAGAGACGGCGTGCTTGGCCAACTCTCCGGGAAGAAGGAGACGCACAGCGGTTTGGATCTCCCGAGAGGTGATGGTGGTCCTCTTGTTGTAATGGGCCAAACGACTGGCTTCAGAGGCAATACGCTCGAAAATGTCGTTGACGAAGGAGTTCATGATGCTCATGGCCTTGGAGGAAACTCCAGTGTCAGGGTGGACTTGCTTGAGCACCTTGTAGATGTAGATGGCGTAGGATTCCTTCCTCTTGTGCTTGCGTTTCTTGTCTCCCTTAGAGATGTTCTTTTGGGCTTTTCCAGCCTTCTTGGCTGCCTTTCCACTGGCCTTTGGTGGCATGCTGGTACTTGGTTGAATAAAGCTTTGGTTGGGTTAAAAAGGTAGCTATGAGTGTAGCGAGCGAGAGATGAGTGTTTACTACTCAAGGTTCACTTGGTGAATGCTGGGGTTTGCTTGGGATGCGAGAGCTTTTATGTGGCTGGGTTGAGTAGAAGATTGAGTTGAAATGAGAAAATTCTGCTGCAGGGTAAGTTGTGTGCTGAGTTGAACGACAAAAGTTTTGTCCGTTACAATAATATTTTGAGTTGGCTTTTTTCGGAATCGGCTCTAGGTACGCGGGAATAATTTGCCGCTCTTATAATAGTACAGTAGCGCTCTGTAAAATCCCCAAAACTATAAAATAATTTGTTTACACGTAACTACTATAGAATATATTGATTTCACATTTATTTGTCATAATGCTTTAAATACCATTCAAATAATTTTTATGATGAAAACATTGCTGACGTATTTAAAATATTGCATATTTTGCTAAGCAAAATAAATTTAATTTGCTCCAACGTACATGTATTTGATAAGCACATTAAAAAGTGTTTTGAGATTATGGCATTTCGTGGCATATATGTAATTTTTACGAGTCAAACATCCAGTTTGTAATTAGTGATTTTAGCATAGATAAAGTTCATATATGGACATAATAAATATTATGTTTTCTGTTTAAATTGGTTTCACGTTTGAAATAAATGCTCTTCGAAAAGTGTGGTGGCCCTTAAAAGGGCCGTTGGTTTGAAAGTTCATGGGTTCATGTTTGGAGCTTAAGCACGTTCTCCACGGATACGCCTGGCCAATTGGATGTCCTTTGGCATAATGGTAACACGTTTGGCGTGAATGGCGCACAAGTTGGTATCCTCGAAAAGACCGACCAAGTAAGCTTCTGAAGCTTCTTGCAGAGCCATAACGGCTGAGCTCTGGAAACGCAAGTCGGTTTTGAAATCTTGAGCGATTTCTCTGACAAGACGTTGGAAGGGCAATTTACGGATGAGGAGCTCAGTGCTCTTCTGGTAACGACGGATCTCACGGAGAGCCACAGTTCCAGGTCGGTAACGATGGGGCTTCTTGACACCTCCGGTGGCTGGGGCGCTCTTACGGGCAGCCTTGGTGGCGAGCTGCTTACGAGGAGCTTTACCTCCGGTGGACTTACGGGCAGTTTGCTTGGTACGAGCCATTGCAAAAGCTGAAGTAGGATTTTTTCTTAGATGTGAACAGTTCAAGTTGAGAAATGAATATAATGAAATGCGCACGCAAACAAGCTACTTTTATGCTGCTTGGCTGAGTAGAAATCCAGCAAGCCCAACTCAACTTTATGTGTCCGTTGGGAATTCTGTAGCAAGCTACGACTCAAAACTCAACTCAGCACTTTGCTACGTTGTTAGATACACGCAAGCTTTGCTCAACTCAAACCTTTCACGCTTGAATGATTTTTTGGTTTGAGCTCAACTCAATATCCAACTCAACCAATGCGTATATAAACCAAGGTAGTTTGGCTTACAACTTCATTCTGAACTCAGTTGCTCTCAAGCAAACAACTCAACTTTTACTTTACCAAAGTTCTCAAACTCAACCCATTCACCATGTCTGGCCGTGGCAAGGGAGGAAAGGTCAAGGGAAAGGCAAAGTCCCGTTCCAGCCGTGCTGGTCTCCAGTTCCCCGTGGGTCGTATCCATCGTCTCCTACGCAAGGGTAACTATGCCGAGCGTGTTGGAGCTGGTGCCCCAGTGTACTTGGCTGCCGTTATGGAATATTTGGCCGCTGAGGTTCTCGAGTTGGCTGGTAACGCTGCCCGTGACAACAAGAAGACCCGTATCATCCCACGTCACTTGCAACTTGCCATCCGTAACGACGAAGAATTGAACAAACTTCTTTCTGGAGTTACCATCGCTCAAGGTGGTGTGCTGCCTAACATCCAGGCTGTGCTCCTCCCCAAGAAGACCGAAAAGAAATCCGCCTAAGATGTAAACTCTGATGAACATATTAACCAACGGCCCTTTTAAGGGCCACCAAATATTTCGAAGAGCAATTTATTTTGGATTAGTAGCAAATACATATAGGCTTAGGTTTATAGCATATTTGCATGGAATAAAAATTTATCTTGTTACATGTTGCAAAAATACTCGGTTTTTGTTACCTAACAGCCAAATAACATAAAATACGTAACATGAGTATTACTCATGATGATTGAATAGGTTAGATGCTATAGAAAAATGAAATATAAAATATAATATGTATTGTTGTTTGCGTTTAAACAGAATCAACATACTAAAACGTCTCGTATATTTTCACACTTAGAAGCTTAGGATGAGTATAAGTTGAAATTAGATGTTGAGCTCTAGTTCGCTTACATGTTCGTCCGCACTCTGTTTCATATTCCAATACACCGAAATTCAGCGTTTTTCTGGTTTACTCACACATAATTTCTTATTCGAAGGCTGGGGTTCTTCACAAAACCTGGTATTACTACCAAGCTTCTATTAACTCTTAACCTTATGATTATTTTTAAAATCATTTAAAATTATGTGTCAGTGGTAAAGTAGAAGGATCCCACACAGCTTTGTGGTATTGATAGTAAGCCATATAATATGGACGGCCCCATTATGTTTTGTTGGATTCTAACTTTTAGGTCTATTCGGATCGGATATAATATTTGCTTTGGGGGCGTATCAGTACCTAGCTTACAGCTGTCAAAACCAAAACACTAGAATTGTTTGTGCTGCTTTAAGAAAAATTTCAGAACGTGAGTTTTGCTAAAAATCTAAACCATTTCACAAGTTCACAAAGTAATATAATTGGCGAATTGAGTATTATATTAAATAGAAAGATGAAAAATAACTATAATAAGTGTGTTTTAATTCAGTTTCTAATAACCTGATATATTTATTTATTTATTTTTCCAGAAATTGGAACAATAATGACGGTGATGGAATTTTTTGGTTGTACGCTTATTGCATTTCAGCTCAGTAATCTTCCAGGAAATTATGCGATATTTGGTGTATCTTCTGCTGACAATGGCGGAGAATGGACTGAAGCGAGTAAAAGATCCCAACACGACACTGCTGTCTAACAAGCATGTTCTTGTTTATGGTGGGTTTTCAAAACGGATTATTTATTTACGAAAATTGATCAATCTGTTTATTTATTAATTATCCTACATTTTTATTTATTTATTCAGTTTCAGGCTTAGGCTTTGGACTAATTAGTGGTGCTTTTGCCTTGATAACTATCTTGGCAGACTCGTTTGGACCCCATAACTGTGGGCCTAAGAGGAGGTAGCGATTCCGCAATGTTCTTTGTCACGTCTGCTATTACAACGCTCTGCTTCATACCGCCTGGAATGTGACCTTCTTTCACGGGCTTGATAAACGGAACTATAAGTTAGTTGCCACTGTTGTGGTTTCACACTTGGCTGCGTCATTACTGGTGAGCACATATTATTTTAATTTAACAACAAAAATATTATCAAAATTAAGATGCAATTAAATTGATATATAAATTATGATATATTAAAGTAATTCTTATTCTTGTTTGCACAGACGCTGTTTAATAAAGGTCACTTTGCAGGCAAATATTGGGCATCGATACCGCCAATCTATGGTTAGCTTTTCAGAGTGTTGGAGGTGTGTTTAAATTTAAATATTACGATCTTACAGGATCAGTTGTACCACCAACAGCGTTAGATGTAGCCGACTAGTAAAGGAGGCAAGACGTAGAGAAAGTTTATTTTATCGTACTAATTATCTTACTATCGTATAAATTTTGTGGAAATTTACTCTGTAGAAACGACATAAGGTAAATAACTGTAGTGTTTACGTTTGAATATAGGCTGGCATAATATTAAAAATGTTTTCTGAAACTCGTAAAAACTTTTGTCAATTTGTAGTACCATCAAATACTAAAATTCCTTGTGTTACTTTTTTATTCAGCTCTTTGCAATTTATTCTAAAAAGGATTTGATGCACTCTACAAACAAACCAGGTTTTGACAAAATTTCACTAAATTGTTACTTGTGCATTTCCCATAAAAACGTCCCAACAATATTTTTCAGAGCTATAAAAAAGCTATAAAAACAAAGCAATAAAACAAAACAAATTGGTATTTTTTGTCCTTCTGTTTTATCACTGGTCTGGGAATACTGCGTTGTTGCAAAAAGTGGTAGCTCGTTATTACCTTCTTTCCGGTGGTGGTGGTGGGACTTCCTCTCTTTTTGCCTGATCGATTGTAGACTCGACTCCAGATTTTCAGATGATAGGGCTTGGCCGGACATTCAGTGTGCTTTCTGCTCAGAGACAACACAAGCTCGGCTCTACCAACACTGCTGTTTTTAAGATCAACGGGCGATCACTCAAATATTACTTGTCAAACACACAATTAAATTTTGGGATATAAATGAAACTTTTGTAATCCAACTATATTACAGAATATTACAAATTTTATGCAAACCATAAACTAACTGACAATCATGGAGGCCTCTGAAGACAATCAAGCAGAGATTGAAATTCAACATCCTCTGGAAAATCAAGTAGTAAGTTTATCAAAAAACTAGAAAATGTAAATGTATCCTATAACGATATGTTACCAAGTGAGTTCAAATACGTTTTTATTTAATTTATTAACAGATACTGGACCTTATTTTGGCTTACTTGCAACAATTAGCAACTTTTCAAGATTGGAAACATATCAGAACTGTTTGCAAAACTTGGTACTTGCAAACTCTTGTCAACTGGAGAGCAACAGCATTTCTCAATTTGAAACTTGGCCCACATCTGAACCAAAACCAAGCTGAAAGTCCAGGAGTTTCAATGTCTGAATTTCTCATGCTAATGGAAAATGACCATAGCAACTTTTCTCAGTTTTCGGATAGGCCGTTTCAAAACTACAAATTACAGAATTTGGTCCTTGATGTGTTTACCATGAAAGAAAATAATTTATTTTGGACGTCAGTAGGACCAAATATTAGACATTTGTCACTAGACCAAGTGAACATCAAAACGTTCACAAAAACAATGGATGAAGTTGTGGAGTTTCTTGTGAACCAAATGACAAATTTGGAGAGTTTTACTGTGAGCAATGTATACATTGAGGGAAATCGGGTTGGTCTACCACCACCACCAGAAAATATCCTAGTGGTTCATCCGAACGTTAAGAAGCTTAGCATTTCTAACTGCTTTGCTTTTGGGTTTGCAAACTTTCCTAATTTGCAGGTATTTTAAAATTTATTAAAACTTTTCAAAATATTGACTATGTAATCACCTTTCCTAAAGTTTAATATTTTTAATTATAGGAAGTAACACTTTATTCCTGCGTTTCTGTCGATATTGCTAATTTGGTGGAATCAAATCCCTTTGCAGCTGAGACACGGGAAATCGCACGTTGTACAAATTCTTCTATACAGCAACTACACTTTGTCAACTGTGTCATGGTAGATGCACAGTTTTCCAATGTTCAGTTTACTGCGTTAAAAAAGCTTTTCTTTTCGAGCGATATCAAAATTTGTAGCCATTTTGCGATTTGGTCGAAATTTATAGAAATGCATGCAGAAACGTTAGAATTGATTGAAGCATTCGGAAACTTTAATAAACAGTTTATGTTTGCTGGAGCTACGATGATCAGTGCACCACTATCAAACCTAACTGAGTTGCGAGCTTGGGTGGATGTGTTTAAAGATTTTAGTTTTATTCGTGACACGCCAAATCTAAAGATACTTCATTTGGATCTGTATGGATTTGAACAACAGAGAAAGATAAGAGAGGATTTAAGTGCTGGCCCACCAAGTGACGAGCGTTGGTATGAAACTAAACTGGGCCTAATAGAAAAGTCAAAATTTCGCGTTGTGCAATTTTCGTGGCCACATCTAGAATATTTTCAGATGAATTACGAACTTTCACCAAAAAGTTTGAAAATTTTGGCAAAATGGATGCCACATCTGAAAACGTTGAAGACGGTTTTGAATAAGGACACGTTTCCTATTGTGTGTGAAAACTGGCCTGAACTTGAGCACTTGGAGTGCATGTTTGAATCAAGTATTGTAAATGAAAATATAACAGGCGCTAGCTCTGGACGTGGACGACGCAAAAAAGCACTGGTTGATATGGAAGGTCAGTTTATCGTTTTGTTGAGTTTATTACAAATTATTTTATGAGTTGTAATCATTTCATTTTTTCAAAACAAAATTTTCAGATTTGACATCTTTCAAGTTTCACACTGAATGCAACAAAAGCCTGTTGTCTGATAATTCTGTGAGGACGGGATTTCTGCACGTGCCAAAACTAACAGATTTGAGCATTTGCGTTTCTCCCGAGGTAAATCATCCCAATTTTCAAGTAAACGATTTTGTAAACTGCTTAATGCCTTTTACTACAAATTTACTGGATTGTTTTGCAGTTTTCACAAGATGCAGAAATACTTTTAAGACGTGGCATTCGGCACGTTCAAATTTATCGGAATTACTCGTCCAATCCGCTTCACAATAATTGGCAATGCTGTCGAGATACAGAATATAAAAGTTTTATTTTCAGACCAGAAGAACCTCCTGGACAAAGACTGCTGCCGTTGTGGTCGCAAAGGCCAAGATATGATGCAATCGATTTCAGGACTGCGTGCGGACCACGAGTTCCTAGAATTCCAATTCCACATCAGTTCTCCGGTTATTACAATGCAAATCCTACTGGTTTGGGTAAGATTACTCACATTTATCTTAAAACACTACAAGTTATTCTTATGTAAGGGGATAATATATTAGTATTATGAAGATATTTGCTAGTAGCAAATTGCTGCTTATCCAAAAATACCAAGTGTTGAGAATCTTGACACTACCAATCTTTAGTTGAAGTTCATTTAGTTTATGAGGTTCTGAAAAACCCAGTCAAGAACTAACACGAGTATTTAATGGTTCGTTTGCAGGAGCTGGACTTCCCGGTGCTCCACCACTACCCGGTGACTTATTTTTAGGAAATAATGCAGTGGTTCCTGGAAGGCTCCCCTACCGCTTTCCCCCTGCGCTTCCACACCAAATGTATCCTCCGCGCCACCCCTAAGTGCTAGAGGGGGAAGCGGAACCACGCAGGGGGTGTCGCAATCCACTAACATAATTTCGTCAATTTATTTTAAAGCAGATATAAAAAGTGAATGTGAGTAGATCAACTTGTATCATGCCAACCAACATCCGTTGTCTACGCTTTTATCATTTTATAAACTATAATCAAGAGCCGGTTCACAATATGAAACTTAATGCAACTTGACTGCTTTTATGTTTTGCAGGAAAGGTTGTAATGTTTTCAGTCATGGAACAGGTCAGCCAAAAGAGGCAAGCAACAATTCGGAACCTTACTGAAAAAATTAGTGATGAAGATGAAAGTAGAAATCTTAAATAATATTAAATTGTATTTGAAAAATAATTCTATTGCAATATTGCTGCATTTTATTTTGTGTAAATATTTCATTATTACAATGAATGCAATGCAAGTAAGATATCATTAGGATTAGAGCTGTGCTGAAAATCATTATGGCGACAAAACATTATGGCGTTTGTGAATGATTAATTAATATTCCTAACGGAAGCCGCCAATTAGCTTCTAAAAGATTGTAAATACTAATAAACACAAATAGGAAAAGTATTGTAATAGATAAAAGTAGAAATTAAAATATGTGATTTATTGCAAAATGAACGCAGAAGGTATTCTGACAAAGATTTTGTTCTGTAGCAATTTAAGGTTTAAGTTACGTAGATTGGTATTAAAAACTCGAAATAAAATCATGACTGTTGCTTGTGCATTTTGCACTTTGTTTGCTCAAGCCACTTTGTTCATAAAACGTTTTTCAGATCTCAAAAGCATCCCAGCATCAAAACAAAGCTAAAATGCCAACTCTGGCGAATAGGTACGTACGGGACCCCATTTCAGTGTATACTTCCCACTGTCGGCAGATTTTGTCGGTAAGTTTTCCAATGGAAAAAAGCATATCTGCCAGCAATGAAAATCTTTCCATTATAATTTGCTGTAAAATTTTGCAATTTTTGCAGCGTAGTAGTAGCCAATTAAAACACACAAGCTTTGCAAATAAACTTTGGTGCAATAGCAAACAATATAATAAATATAATGCAAATGAAATTAGGTAGGTAAAGTTTGACTACGCTTCAACAAACGTAAGCATCATCTACACGTGTAGAGCTAAGGATGAGTTGAAATTCTGTTTTTGCTGTGCTGTTATTCGTTTACATGTTCGTCCGCACTCTGTAGCAATGCATGACAAAAGTGCTGGTTTTTTTGTTTGAAGACGCAACACAGCTACCTATATTCCTATCGTTGTGGAGCTTTGCTAATTCCAGTGCGACTGAAACCAAACAGCTTATGACCAGAATTAAATTAATGTTTCATGTTATAGTTAACGCGATGATCCAAAGTGTGCAATTTGCTTTATATGTTAACACAAATTTTAGCTAAAAAATCATACATACAGAATATATTGCATACAGACTTCGTATTTATTGAACATTTTGTTTTACATGTACATTTAAAGACTATTAAACAGCCAACCGTACTTCAGAAATTCGTGAAAGCTACTCTCCAACTAAATCAAATATTCAAATTTTGCTGTTAACTTGATTACACACTTTCAAATAAGTTACACCACCAAGGGAACGAACTTTTTGAGCAATCCGAAGAATTTTCCACCGCAATCGGAGTTGGACAATATATTCCACGCACTCCTGACTCACACCTCACTTGATTGGCCTTTTCCTCAATCCAGGGAACAAATTTAGACACTTTTGTATAAATTCCTGGAAACATCCACGTTCCACAGCCCAGCCCATACGAGACAATTCCACAAAGTATCTGCTTCCCATCGCCATTTCGTCTACAAACTGCAGGTCCTCCCGAGTCACCCTGACATGAATCCTTTCCGTATTCTCCTGCACAAAGCATAAACTCCGTTAGGGACCACAGGTATCTCCAACGACACTCAGAACTTGGACGAAGAGGCACAAACACGTATTTTAAAACACTGACAGGCAGATACCCATTTTCTGTGCTGCCCCAACCACTTATCAAAGCCATTCCAGAAAATTCCTCGTTTCTCATTGGAAGCTGTATATTTTGCACTCGTGAGTTAAATTGAAGCGGACTGGATAAAACAATCAGAGCAATGTCGTTAACTAATCGATATATATTATCAGAATAGTTTTCATGCATGAAAACTCTTTTCACTGTTTTATTTTGCCGAAAGCTGTTTGGCTGCCAACGGTCATAATCTCCAGCAATGACAAAGAATTTGCTAGCTTTTCGGTTTTCCAGACAGTGAGATGCCGTTAGAATCAGTAGTGTGCTGATAATTGAGCCACCGCACAGAAACTCGCCTTCGTATTCAAGCCACACTTGATAAGGAAAGCGTCCATCTTTGGCTTGCTCACCGCCAACAATTTTTGTTTGCAATTTGGGTGGAGGCAAATCGTAAGCTGATATATTGGCGTGTAGAATCGAAAATGTTAAAACAAATGAATAGAGCGATTTTGGGTGAAATTTAGTCATTTTGCTAAATATTAAAAACTGTTATTCTGGTTGAATAGTTATCGAAATAAATGCAATTTTGCACTAGATTCTCACTTTTAGATTTTTCGGAATTTGTTCATGAACTGAAATTATTACAACCGACAAAATATCTTGCACTTTAGTAATAGAATTGCTTGCAACTTTGTACGTGATTGATTGATACTCCCAAGAGAAATTGTATCACGGACCAAAAAGCTGATTCTAACTTAATAAGCTAAAGTTGACGACCTAGTCCTAATTCCTATTCTTGAACTAGAACTATTTATGATCGCGCAATAGAAAGAGAGATTATATGAAGAAAACTTAAGTAAATTCCAAGTTGAGGTCAAGCAGTTTCGTAAAAGTTGTCTTGTGATTAGAAAAGGGTTACTACACACAAAAGAGAACCAAGTAAAATTCTGATAAGAGTTTATCTATTCTTTTTCTGTTGCCACACCCAACCATTGCATTAAAAATGAATAGCAAAATCGAATGTGAAAAAGAAACGGGACGCTAAAGGAAAAATACGGATGTTAAAACTTGAATGTACAAATGATTTATTAAAGCTTTACACAATTCATTTATTATGATTGAATTTGAGGTTTATAAATTTTAATGTTAATGTTCCAAATGGCACACTTTGAATTAAATTTTGAAACAGTGAATAAGCATTTTGAATTTGTCTTATTGTATTTTAAGAACGGTTTTGCAAAGCTAAAGCTATTTGTCAATTTTTCTTAAATTTTACAGCAATGTATTCATACAAACAAATAAAATGTAACTCTAGAACTCGTTTATGGCTGCGGATATTCATTTGCGTTTTCGTCCGCACTTAATAGTAGTATGCATTTGGGAAAACTCGTGCACAAAATGCACAGAAGCTACCATACATTTCTTTTCAGAATGTATTCAACATTTAAAATTAATACTGGTATACATATTTTGTTCTTTCATTCCTAATGTGATGCTTAACTTAAAGTTTCGATGAATTTTATAGAAGTTTAACTACAGCGTTAGAAACATCAACATTTAAATCTGCCCCGCAAAACACCACTTACCTTGTACCACTTAACATTAATGGTAAAATTAAATTAGATTTACCGAAATGTTTAAAAGTTTAAATTGTTTATGTTACATATAATCAATACCACTAAGCTTTCACTTATTATTAAAGTTGATTGTGTAAAATAACAAGACTAGACCCGAGAGATAAGTGTTATTCTAGCTTAAGGAGTTTTTACAAAAGAGTTTGTACATTTGTCAATTACGTTTCTTTTATAATTTAGAAAATGAAGTTTACTGTTGGGCCATGCGTACTTTACTCTTCCAAGCCTCTTTCATTGCATCTGATGCCTGAAAACAAAACATGTCTGTTATTGAGTCATCCACAAAAAAACAATTTTTTTTTTAAATTTCGTTTGTTTTAATTTTAATTTAGTTTTACCGAGAATCTTCCATTAAAACTGAGATTCAATAACTTTGGCATGTTTAGTAGAGCAATTCTGAAAGTCAAATCCAAAATGAGAGACTTTCCAGTGTGGGTATCCGATATTTTAACAGCATCATTCAAGACAAAAGTTGTCAGCTCTGCAATTAGTTCAAATTGCCATTTTCATGCCACCTTATATCGGTACAAAACCATCATCATCGTACTACATATAAAGCAAAACGTAGAGGAAAGCAATTATTTTATACCTGATAGCATTTTAATAGATGGAGCAGTCTTCTTGACTTCAAAATGATTCCAGAAAACCGGACGTTCTCGTAAGGCCTTTACTAAAGAAACCGGTATACCCGTTAAAATAGAGTCCCAGTAGTCCGAGTTGCTAATGGACTCGTTTTCCTTTTCAATGTCAATTCTCAATTCAACCAACTGCCTCATTTCCATAAATATGTATTGCAGTCCACTGGCGTCTGTTTCATATATTTCTAACTTGAGCTGACGAACGTTTGGAAAGGCTAAGTGAACCCTTTGCATGGATTCCGGAATAAAATGAACCGTGGTATCAGAACTACGTTCATTTTTATCTTGGACAGAGATCTCTAATTTCCTAACTGAGCTCAGAGGTGGGCTAGAGGTGCAATTTTGCAACAGTGCAGAAACCACACATTCTGGAAATTTCGCGCGAAAGATGGGATGATGATTTCCCAAATCAATACCGTTGCTAGGGATAAGCTGGTTTCCTATGTCCTTTGATATAGGGAAAAACAGGTTGCATACAGGTATATGAGGACCCATGTCAATTGGTTCCCACTTAAGATCTAGTTTTTGCAGTTGTTTGCAAATGTTGGTTAACACAAATGAAACTAGCCGTTCCGAATAGGAAACGTCATACAATTCTAAGCATAGTAACAATAAATTAGGTAACTTGTTTCTGTTCAACATCTCCAGTTGGTCGTACGTCATTTTACATGCGAGATACAAGTAAGTGATCGATACTGGTAAAGTAACTATTTCAAATCCGAATGGGACATAATTAAAGATTTTTTGCCCGCCGTCGATAAATATGACCATTAATTTCTTCAGAGACTTGGTCCTACTTAAAAAGCTGTAAATCAAACACACTTCGTTTGTAGAGTTTCCGAAATCCAGCTCGTTTCCCGAGATATTCCCTTCCACTTCCATGTTAGTAAATCCTAGCTCTAGGATTTGTAAAATAGGGAATTCCACCATGGGTATTAATCCAAATCCAGGAAAAGATCCCCCATTTTTGGGAATGACCAATCGTAATTCCACAAGTCCCCTCGCACATTGACGCATGAAGCTTATCAAACTGTCCAAATTTTCACGGCGAAAAAATGGGTCCCAAATATACAAACTGAATGTCGGAAATGGTTCTTTCACCACTCGGTTTGCAATTGTTGTAGCAAACTCATCCAGCAACTTTCTATGTACTTCAACAGTTGGCGTGCCATTAATGTTGTTCCTTGTCAGCATAAGCTTAAACATTGGCTCCTTCTTCTTGCTCAGCATCAAAGTTATGCCCTTTAACCAAATTTTGTTCACCAGGCGCAACGACCTTAACGTTTTCAAGAGCTTTTCCGCATTCTGGTCATGAACTGCATAATCCCAGATCAACTCCTGAAGCTACGCAAATAAACCAGAAATAAGTAGGTAATTAACCAAATTTGCAAACCTATATTGAACCTATATCAATCAAATTTTAATGAATGATTTTAAGAATTTCAAATTACCTTTGGGGTATTTAACACGTTATGAACAGAACAACATCTCTTTCCCTTATGAACAGGAGCTAATTGTTTACACGCTGCTTCCGAGACAGCATTTTTTGCTGCTCTTTTCCTTTTTCGAGTTCTCATGGTCCTTTTACTTGGAGCACAAAAGAGAAAGTTGAAAACTTATCTTTGAAGTTTTTTCTTCAACCTAATCAGATATCCACAGCAAGACCAAGTTCCAAACATCAGAATAAAAAATTTAACCATGTTAACTCAAAACAATTTATATTTATGTTAATAAACTCACCACAACTCTGACTGCTTTCACTCCAGTCTCAAGTCTCAACTCGATAAAACTAAAAATGGTACTGGAGCTCTGGAGTTGGAAACAGCTTTTTGTTTCCATGTCAATAGCAGCATCCCTCTCCGTCGCACTCGGCTTTTATGACCCTTTTCGCTTTATTCCGGTAGCCGACTGATGTCAAAGAACTCATTACATTTGCATCATTACAATGCAAATTTTGCGTAGGGAAAAGTGTTTGTTGTTTGTATGATGCCATCTCCATATTATTTGACACTTTGCCTGATCCCCCTAGTCTCATTGTATTTTGACTATATTGTCTATAAGAAGCAACTAGATTTAAATGACTGAAATTGTTTAGTATGACAAATTAATTTTAAAATATTAGATAGGCAAGCTTTAATATAAATTATCTTCCAATTCCACCGTACCAGTTGACAAGACATGACAATGGAAATAAGTTCAGATCTACCTTTACTAGGTTCAGTAAGAAAGAATTAAAAAGGAGTTTAGGGTAGCAGCCAGAGTAAACAGTGAGCTCAACTCAGTCAGATGTTTTCTCTTCATTTTCCCCTTTTCACCCTTTACTGCTCTACTTGCATAAAACGCAATGCTTATCCTTCTTCCGAAATCATTTTTTCTCAGCATTTCTGTCTCAAAATACGCTTGAGCAAACTGTCTGGACGCGTATATGTTTTCTCCCGTATGTAACATACCAACATTCTCTCTTCTTCTCTTACTAAGTATGTTGAGCCTCCAATCCTATTCGGAATTGTTTGTTTTGTGTTAATTTTGTAAAACACGATAACAAGTTTTCAATTTCTTAAAGAAAAATATATGTGTAGTAAAATGCAGTACAATCATCAAGGTAAAAAATATTGAGTCAATAGTAAAAAGATTTTGAGTGTAACTTGAAACTATATAAAAACTTGTAAATTGTTTTATTCATTCCCTTTTATGTAATTTTTATTTTGCCAGAAATGTTAAAATCGATTACAAATTGGCATGCGTAGGCATCAACAATCTGTCGATTACTTGAACAAGAAATAAACACAACAATTTGGCTTGATTACAGAAACCAACACATTTTACTCGGCATTTAAAAACATTTTTTCCACTCATAACTGTAAACTCATAAATTCCAAATTTCATCGTAAATAATTTGAAACTTGACAAACAGGTAACTTATTCACTATGCTTAGTTTTAGGATTTAAGAATATTATTTTGACTTCTACAATAATTTATTTTCTAAACCTGTAATATTTTGTCGAAGTTGGTTGTATAGAATTAGTAAAGAAATAGAATAATATATCATAATCCAATCCATCCATCAAAATCAAGTGCTAACACCAAAAAAATCGCTAACATGTTATAAAATTACATACTTACACCAAAGTTGCATTGCCCTGCATCGTTATTTTCTGCAAAAAGTTTTCCCATGCCGGGAATCGAACCCGGGCCTCTCGGGTACTCTTTTTCAGAGACACAGTGAGAGCCGAGTATCCTAGCCACTAGACCACATGGGAGCTTGTGTTCGAAAGCAGTTTCAAAGCTGCTCTGGATCTACTCAAGTCACTGACTTGAAGTCAGTCATCTCCGAACTCTTCCAATCCCATTTTGAAGGGTTTATTAGGGTTTTTATATGCATACTGGTGCATCTACAAATCTACATGACCGAATTTGTGATAGCATTTTTAGAAATGTCTTCAACACCATCTACGGAACAAGTCAAAGTTGGTTGAGCAATACCAATGCCATGCGCACGAAAAGTAATTTTCTTTGTTCAATTTGCTGACTAGCGATCATGCATAATTACGTCCTTCATCCGAGTAAAATATTCTCTTTGGGGTAATGTAAACCAAGTCTTTCAGCACACCTATCAATTCTATGTTCATGTCATATATTTGCATTTTATACTATTATTGGAGATTAGTCGGAGTCAGTTGGAACATGACTTCAGTGATGTCTTGTCTTGTAGTGCTAACATTTAACAGTCGGTAAAATTGTTGAACGCTTTTGCTACCAACGAAATTGTAATTGCTTGGATTGTATCTTAATTGGCAAGATTAACTGCTGCTAATAATTAATAGGCAAAACTGCAAACTAAATGAATCGGCGAGCGTCCAAAGAGTTTGAGCTGAATGGAAATGATAGGGATGTGGTTGGGGTTATAATCAAGTTTTTAATCAACGTCTGATGTTGCGCCTAAACATTAGAAAACGGTGTTCTCTCAATTTACCGGTGTGAATTTGCAAATTTTTTTTTTCGTTGAGAATTTTTAAAAAAATATTTTTTTGCCGGATTTAAAGTTGGTTTTGCAAAAAGTATACTTCATATTATACCTGAATACTGACATGACTGCTACCAATGATTTTGAAAAGTCTTCCAAACCTTTGTTTATTTTTAAACGCGTATTATAAAATTGGTCCATTCATAGTTGTCATACTAAATTGCATAATATGGTATAATATTATTGTACCATGTATTGAAAGCAAATAATGTTATTTTGACCTATTACAAAATCATTCTATATCAAACTTCAAATTTTGTCAAGAAAAATATGAAGAAGTTTCATGAAGACGAGAAATTCTTTACAAAATAACGGAATTATCAAATCGAAACTAAAGACAGTAAAATGGAATGACAGGAAAATAATAAATACAATAAATTGTATATTTCATTTTTAAAAAATATAATATTTTGTCAAGAAGATGGTAACATATATAGTAATATAGTAAAGCTGAAGTATTTCATACTACTGACTACAGGAATCCCATTTTCCATTTTACGAAACAAGGTTGTCGAAGATCTAGGAAGTTAATTTGTATTGAAGCCGGCGGCCGTTCTGCTTCCAAGTCTCTGTCATCAAGTTGGATGTCTGAAAATACAACAAATTTGCACAAATTACAAATAATTTGGTTTAAACATTCTTGGTATTATTTATTTCTCAATTACCGAAAACCTTCCATACAGATATAGGTTTTTTAATTTTGGCATTTTTAATAGACCAAATGTAAAGGTCAAATCCGAAATCAGGGGCTGCATAACCTCAGCATTTGTGCTACTAAACATTGTATGCAAGGTTAGTCCCTGTAGCTCTGAATTTGTTAGAAATAATATTAAGTAGTTAAAACGTTAGTATAAATGTAAAACTATAATCAAATCACATTACCAATATCTTTCGTTACCTGTTAGCATTTTAATAGATGCAACTTCATCCGTAAGTTCCAACTTATTCCAAAAGTCAGGGCTGTCTCTTAAACCTGCTATTACAGGAACGGGTGCACCCGTCAAGATAGAATCCCAGCAGTCAGAGTTGACAATTGACTCACTTCCATCCACCATAATCCCTAAAGAAGTGAGTTGCCTCATTTCCATGAATAAGTATTTAAGACCACTCGTTTGCGTTCCCGTACAAATTCTTATGGTGAGCTCACGAACATTGGGAAAGGTTATTTTGACACTTTGAATATACTCCAGATTCAGCGGTAGAACATAACCAGAACTATGTTCTGGTTTGCTCTCATCAACCAGACACAGACTTAAATTTTTGACTGAGTTCACAGGTGCACGACAAGCCCATTTGCGTAACATTTCCGGTGTCTGATTCAACATGTATAACTTCTTTAATTTAGGAAAACACGTATTCAGCATTGGGTGATCATCTTCCAACTCAAAACCGTAATTCGTGATTGTCAGCTGAATCAATTGTTTCATTTCAGGGAAACGGACCAAATTAGTTATCCGAGGGGGGCCGACGTATATACTTCCGGTAATCATGAGGAACCGCAAATGTTCACAAAAATTGGTGAAAATGTCTGAGAGAAGTCCTTCCGTGTAAGACATGTTTTTCATTAAAATCTCAAGTTTTAACAAACTTGGTAACTTGTTTCTAACCAGCAGTTTGAGTTGGTCGCTAGACATTTCACATTTTAGTTCCAAGCTGGTTATAGAGGTCGGTAAACTTAAAATTTCAAACCCGGGTGGTGCTAGTAACGCAAGTCTGTTGTTTCCACGGATAATCCAGGGAACCGAGAAATCCTTGAGGAATTGAGCCCTGCTAAGAAAGCTATGAAGCAAGCAGATCACGTTTGTAGAATTCCCAAAATCCAACTCAATTCCCGACAAATTCTCATCCACATTTTGATCAGTTAACAATACTACAACTAGCTTTTGTAAAAGTGGCAAATCCACTATGGGCAGAACTCCGGGGAGAGATCCTGCATTTTTGGGAACAAACATTTGCAACTTCACAAGTCCTTTCGCACACACACGCAGGAAGGTCACCAAACTGTCATAATTTTCACGGCGAAAAATCTCCTTCATCATATTCAAGCTGAATGTTGGGAAAGGTTTTTTCACCACTCGGTTTGCAATAATTGTACCAAATCTATCCAACAACTTTCCTTGTGCTTCCACCGTTGGTGTACCGTTAAGGGAGTTTTCCTGGGTTAGGTTTAGTTTGAACATGGGCTCTTTATTTGTTCGCATTAATTGAGTAACGCTCAATAGCCAACTTTTGTTCACCAGACGCACGCCGCTCAGAGTTTTCACTCGCGTTTCCACATTTTTGTCATGAATAGCAAAGTCCAGTATATACTCCAAAAGCTACAAATAAGGGAAGATTATTAGGTAGTTAATTTAAAGAGTAAACCAGTTTACATTCAATAAAATTTATAGAATAAATTAAACTAACCTCTGGTTGACCCAGCACGGCCTGAACTGGCAAACATCCTGGTTGAATAACCGGCCTTTCACCGGCTCTGGCGTTTGACATTCTGCCTCTTTGAGACGTAGTTGCCTTTCTTCCCCTTTTTCTACGAGTCATCATGTCTATGCCGACCACTGACAGGACTAAAATTTAGAATTTACATCGGCCAAAATAAGTAGAAAACAGTTTTCAAATTCTATAGAACAGATTGAGTACTGATTCCTAACATGAAAGGATTAGAGATTTTCAGCTGACAAGCACCAGAGCTCGAGCTTCACTTGCTATTAGGTATATAGTCAAAACAAGGCAAGATGCTTTTAGATATATACGTATATTGTATATTGGTAACTGTGTAGGTAGGGCGAACCGTATATTTCTGATGTGTATGCTTTGCGCTTGAACGTAAACAACGTGTAAAACCCTGTCAGGTTGAATAGTATGCGTTACATAATATTCGATACATGTTATATTTTGTTTTCAACACACATGAAATAAATAGTATACCTTTCCCCTTCAAAAATACCAGGAAAGGAAAATGAAAGATGCAGCTACGGCTTCTAAAGCAGAAATGACTTTGTTGTGCCTTTGACTGGATTTTTGCATTTTGCACGCTGTTGACTTTTTTGGTGTTGCCTTCTCACTTTTAAAATGTGTTTCAAATTTATGCAAATAGGCGACTAAATTGCTAATGTAGTGTTGGATATAATACTTCGCTTATATACAGAAGTAAAAGGTAGATTTTATTCGTACAATAGGTAAAATCTATCTATTTTGCTAAAAACAGCAACCATGGGAAAAATTAAAAGATGCTTGCTGCTTTTGTTTAATATTAAATATTTATGAATTAAATATAAAGAATGAATAACATAACATTTAAAACCAATTTACTTTTGTTTGGATCAATTTGCTTGGTTAAGAGCCAATTTTCTCGGTTTAGGGCCAATTATATGGTTTAGTATTATAGTTATACAACGGCATGTACCTGTTTGTGTTTGCTACAGCAGAAACTTGTTGGCCCTTGCTCCAAACTACATAATTCATAAGATCCATGAAATTAAGTACCACATTCCACATAGTATTTTCTATTTGGTAAGAAAAACCATTTTGGTAAGTCATCAGTGAAAACAATGAAGTGATTTACGTTAAAGACGTTTTTCTGGAAACGGAAACGACTAAGATCATTTTTCTGTTTTAATCCGTTTTAAAACTTTTCAATTGAAGTTATTTCGTTAAAATAATTTATATACATATATAACACATCTAATAAATGTAATAAAGGGAACGTTAGATAGTTTAGAACGAACAAATTTATTAACAACAGAAACTTCTACAGCATCAACATCATCTTCAACCAGCATTTATCTAAATTTTTTACGGTTTTTAAGCTAACAGTTAATATCCTACTGTTCACACCTTTTATACCATTTTATTATTCAAAATATCTAAAATTGGCACTGTTCCAATTTTCGCATTGGAATTAACAATGGTTTAAAAAGAAAATCGATAAATAAAAATTATGCAATAAAATTAAGCATTGTGTTCGAATGACAGTTCACAACAAAACAATTCTACTGTATATTTATTGTGTTACCACAAACCATTATTTCCTAACGTATATATACACTTCTAAATTTAATCGTAAATAGCAATAATATAAAACTTTACAAAAAGTTAAAAAGTTTAACATAAGCTCTAAACAAAGCATTAAGGAGCTTTAGTTTATTAATAGCTTGAGAACGCTTCAACAATAAATGACAGTTAACTCGTTATATCTGGTATAGATGTCTATAATCCACTCAGTGTACTACTGGCAATGCCTTGTATGCAAGCCGGCGCCCGTCTTTTATCCACGTTTCTGTCATTACGCTAGATGCCTGAAAATAAAGCCATACCAACAATTTATGTGACTTAGGTAGTTTACAAATCGAATTTGATATACTATTTGTGTTGAGTGCAGAATTAATTGAACAAAAGCGCCGATGCATATGTTTCTTACCGAGAATCTTCCGCACAAACAGAGGTTCCTTAACTTTGGCATTTTAAGCAGAGCAAATGTAAAAGTCAAATCTGAAATCAGGGATTGCGCAGCATGGGCATCTGTACCTTTAACAAATGCTTTTAAAGACAGTACCTCCAACTCTAAAAATATTTTAAAATCCTGAAATTAAAATACGCATACAGAAATACAAGACAAGTATTAAGGTAAAAATCCCACCTGTTAACATTGTAATAGATTCACTCTCCCTCAGTTCAACATGACTAAAAGAATTAGGGTTTGCTCGTAATCCTGCTACTACAGAAACTGGTATTCCCGTAAAAATAGAGTCCCAGTAGTCAGAGTTGATAATCGATTCAATTTCAACCACTTGAATTGTTAACATACGCAATTGCCTCATTTCCATCAGCAAGTATTTCAGTCCGCGCGCGCAGACCTCCGTTCTAGAGAACATTTCAATTTTCAAATGTTGAACGTTAGGAAAAGCAAACTGAACACCTTGCATAGATTCCAAATTAAGACCCAGAACATTTTCATCATCCAACGGCAACGTTAACCTGTTGACTGAGTTTAGGGGTGTACCATGAACCCACTTTTGCAACATTTCAGGTTTCTGATAATGAAATGTTAACGCTTCCAATTTTGGAAAACACGTGTTTAGCATGGGATGAAAATCTTCCAGATCTAATTCTTTGTCACCGATACACAGACTTGTTAATTCTTTCATTACCGGAAAGCGAACAAGTTTAGTTATCAGAGGGTTGCCGCCAATAATACTCAGAGCACGCAAACTTTCACAGAAGTTTGCCAAAACTCTGGAAAGCACTCCATTCAAATAAGTAATGGGGTACAATCCAAGCAAAAGCTTTTTCAAGTTGGGTAACTTGTTTGTAACCAACACCTCTAGCTGCTCACTGTTCATTATACATTCTAAATGTAAACTGGTGATTGATTCGGGTAAAGTTATAACTTCAAAGCCAAGTGGCAATAGTGGCTTGAATGGCAATAATCTCTCGGGGAGAATCATATCAACCTTAAACTTCTTAAGAGCTTGAGCCCTGCTAACAAAGTTATAAATCAGGCAGATAATGTTTGTAGAATTTGCAAAATCTAACTCGTTTCCCGACAAGTTTGCAGCGGCTTGTTGATCAGTAAAGGTTATATCTAGTTTTTGTAAAAGTGGCAAATCTAACAAAGGCATGACGCCAGGAAGCGATCCTCCGTTTTTGGGAATAATCATTTTCAAGCCCACGAGTCCCTCTGAACACTGACTTAGGAAGGAGACAAAACTACCATAATTCTCACGACGAAAAAACTCTTTTGTTATATTCAAGCTGAATGTTGGAAAAGGTGTTTTCACCACCCGGTTTACAATAGTTTTAGCAAATTGATCTAGCAGCTTCCCTTTAGCTTCCACAACTGGTGTACCGTTAAGGGAGTTTTCCTGCGTCATCCTAAGTTTAAACATGGGCTCCTTATTTGTTCGCATAACCTGAGTTACACCCAGCAACCACGTTTTGTTCACCAGACGCACTTCTCTAAGAGTTTTTACTCGCGTTTCCAAGTCTTGGTCATGGATTGCAAAGTCTAGTATATATTCCAAAAGCTACAAATAAGCAAAAATCAATAGTTGCTTATTCCAAATTAGGATCGTCGCGGTTTCGGTTATTTCGGTTAACCGCCGGTTTTGGTTCGGTTTTTAATTCGGTTACGGTTTCGGTTTCGGTTCGGTTACATTTAAAAACCGAACACTGAAAAACCGCCGGTTTCGGTTATGATTCGGTTTCCTTCCATAAACTACTTTATGAAGATTGATGTGCCGTGCACCGTGCGTACGTGCAGGCTCACATTCTTTGTTTGCGACTAGCTTCTCTACCTCGTTGCTCCAGCTCATTCACCGTGGCTTAACCGCTTGCGTGTTGAACTCTGGGCTTGAGGTAGCGGGATCGATTCCCCCACTGATGTGCGTTAAGTTGGCCCCCATCCCCCGTTAAGTTGGCCCCCTCCCCCACTTTGCGTTAAGTTGGCCCCCAGCCCCCACTTCTGGGGGCTAGCGTTAAGTTGGCCCCCACTTTGGGGGCTAGCGTTAAGTTGGCCCCCAGTTTTGGGGGCTGGAAAAAAGCGTTAAGTTAGCCCCCACTTTGGGGGCTAGCGTTAAGTTGGCCCCCACTTTCTAACAAAGGCAGAGAAGTGATAATTTGACGTCCAGTTCGCACTCTAAGATGAAAATGTAGCTGTTGGATAGGATGGCAACGCGAAAAACATGTTTGGGAGATTAAGTGAAAAAAATCCCGATTTATTTATACATTTTAGTTGGCTTATATTCTACAGTATTTATTTGCTTTTGAGTTAGGTTAGGTAACTTAGGTTAATTTTTGGTTGCGTTGAGATTTTATAGGATTTTGACTTGGGTTGCAAATTTTGAAGAGTTGAATTTTTACTTGGGTTTCAAATTTTGAGGATTCGAATTTTGACCTGGGTTAGAAATTTTGAGGATTTGAATTTTGAGTCGGGTTGCAAATGTCAAGGATTTGAATTTTGAGTTGGGTTGCAAATGTCGGGGATTCGAATTTTGACCTGGGTTAGGGATTTTGAGGATTTGAATTTTGAGTTGGGTTGCAAATGTCGAGGATTCGAATTTTTACTTGGTTTTCAAATTTTGAGGATTCGATTTTTGACCTGGGTTACAAATTTTGAGGATTTGAATTTTGAGTCGGGTTGCAAATGTCAAGGATTTGAATTTTGAGTTGGGTTGCAAATGTCGGGGATTCGAATTTTGACTGGGGTTACAATTTCGAGGATTTGAATTTTGACATGGGTTAGGGATTTTGAATACTTTCCCATCTTCCGTCTTTATTTCGGCTTATGCTAATGAATGTTTGAGAATTGTTGGGAGTTTCTTTTGGCAATTTATTTGGTGATTAGAGTTTGGCTTTCCAAGCGTGAAAATCTGAACCTAAACAACCTAACCTAACTCAAAAGTAAACAATTAGTACGTTCATAATGAGTAAATGCATTTTTTGCAAACCTAAGATGAACGGACATTTTTTGGAACCTAACCTAACTTAACTTGATGTCTCTAACTCTAACTGATTTGCTCATAGGACTTCTCTACTTTTTTTATAGTGGGGGCCAACTTAACGCTTTTTCCAGCCCCCAGAAAAAGTGGGGGTCAACTTAACGCTTGTTTCTAGCCCCCAGAAGAAGTGGGGGCCAACTTAACGCTAGCCCCCAGAAGTGGGGGCTGGGGGCCAGCTTAACGCAAAGTGGGGGCCAACTTAACGCTAGCCCCCAGAAATGGGGGCTGGGGGCCAACTTAACGCAAAGTGGGGGCCAACTTAACGCTAGCCCCCAGAAATGGGGGCTGGGGGCCAACTTAACGCTAAGTGGGGGAGGGGGCCAGCTTAACGGGGGATGGGGGCCAACTTAACGCACATTCCCCCACTGGACATAACTTTTTGCATGAAGTTTTTTCTCTTGTCATTTAGTAAATTGGCTTAGTACCCTTTTTGTGTTTTAATAAGTTAAATGTTATTTTTTTCATTATTTATGAACAAGAAATTCATGCTCCAAGTTTGGATAGAGTCGGCGTACGTGAAAGATAATATAAGAACAGATGACTAAGGTAACCGAAACCGAATTTCGGTTCGGTTGCGGTTTTTAACCGAAACCGTAACCGAACTCGGTTTCGGTTACGGTTTTTTATTTGTAACCGAAACCGGTTTTCGGTTTCAACTGAAACCGTAAC
Organism: Entomobrya proxima; assembly: GCA_029691765.1. Classification (NCBI taxonomy): domain Eukaryota; kingdom Metazoa; phylum Arthropoda; class Collembola; order Entomobryomorpha; family Entomobryidae; genus Entomobrya; species Entomobrya proxima. The sequence continues at coordinate 42,920,032 of CM056172.1, forward strand.
CGTGGCAATACTATTCCAAATACTAATCTGCAGTACACTGCTTCTAATTTAATACTTCAAATTGCTTACTTCAGGTTGACCCAGCACAGTCTGAACTGGGGACATTCTCCGTTGTATAGCTGGTCTTTCTACAGCTCTAGCGTTTGAAAATCTGCCTCTCTGAGACGGAGTTGCCCTAGATCCCCTTCTTCTTCGCCTGATTTTCTATAAAACCTCTAATATAGCCCTTGCCACTAACAGGACACAAGTAAAATTACTAGAAATATAGAATGACTAATACCTAAGCTGATAAACGTAGTACAGATTATTTAAAAAAATACTTCTAGTTTAAAAACCTTATGCGCATTTAACGCTGTACAATGTCTATCTGCTAACAATAAACAGCAGTAAATTAACGCTATCAGTAAACATAAGGCAATGGTTTGAAAAATGGCGCTGCTGACGTCTAATAAGAAGCATTTCCACAGTAGCATGTTCGCTTTTACTACAGGAGTGAAATATTAAAGAATTGCAATTGTGTGTGGGGATTTTCTTATCTAAGAGAAGCCGTATCCTTGCATGTACCAAACTCGTGAATACTTTGCTAGCATTATTGTTGTGTTGCTATTAAATTTTAACATACACACGACTTATAATATATGAGTAGTATACTCTGAAATAGTGTACTATTCAAGTGTATCAACAGATATAACAGCAAAACTATAGATATCCAATCTTAACATGTATTCGCAAACTATCATAGTAGTGATTTTCTGCTCATCATAAAATCATCTACTAGGCAGCTGTTAATTCTCTACATGTTAAATTGTGACTTTAGCTGCTGTCTAAAATGTACATAGCACAAGTTGTGCTGCACAACTTAGGATTTAACATAAAATGCAGTGGCAACTTGGCACTGCCAAGTACTATGCTACGAGCACAATATTTGCAATATAATGCTTATGTCTTTACTTGGTTTGGTCATGCAGCATGACTCATGCTGGTGCATTTATACATGCTGAAATAAAACCTGCATGTCAAACCCAACTTCAACTTAAGGTTTCTATGCAATGCATTTTTTGTAATGAAACATTGGCTACTTCAAGCAAAACATTATAATGAGGGTTTTATTTGTATGGAGACATTCTGTTGATGAGGACAGACAGACTTGCAACAAAATAATGCATTAAACCAATTAAACTATTAAGGGATGGATTTGAGATTTTAGAACAACATATACCAAGGATAGTGTTTACGTCACTTATTACCAAAATAACTACTTTGTCAAATTCATACATGCAACAACATATTAAATAACTTCTTGAAAACCAATAGTTGTTAAACTACATCATGATATTATCGTGTCTGCCTGTCCATCTGTTCACCTGACTGTCTTCACTTGTTTTCAGTACAAAATCGTAGCTGTGACTGTAAGCCCAAACTTTGTGCACAGATTCCTTAAGAGTATACTTGTTTGCATTATGTTTTTACGGCTTAACTTAAGCTACTTTGTTAGGTCGATGATATCGGTTTATTTATTATTGACAAGTTCTATAGTTAGCCAGTAGGTTGTTTGTAATGTTTGACGTAAGTCTGTTGTGTAAATGTCAAATAAGATGAATGATTGTATAGCTCAGCAAAACACAACATACTCTGATACATTTACTCAAATTCAGGAAATGTTTTATTAGTTAAAATCTTACAAGACAAATAAATATTAGAAAGGCCAAACAACAAAATTTATAAATAGCTTTTCCAAATAATATTTTCTAAATTTAGCAATTTATCATCTACTTTTACAGCAGTGCTGGTACATTTACCTACTTTAGTTACATTTTTGATGCCAAATCAAAATGTTGTCTACTTCAGTAATTTCTTATTTTAAATTCGTCGTTACCATTGGTAACTCTTGTTTTTCTCTTGCTCCCATTTCCTTTTCTACTTTAAACGGTGTCACGATCCTTCAGGAAAAACGTAAGGGGAAGAAAGCATCATATGTATTTTGGACACTCTTTTTCTCAATCTCATCACTTTATACAATATACAAGCTGTACTATCATTTTAGATCACAAGAAACTTTAAACATAGTATTTGTTATGTTTCACGGATTTTTCCTAATAATAAAAATTGCTGCAAATTTGGTTTGTGTACAAATGGTGCATTTAAAGACACATGAACTTTGTCATTTTTTCAACTGTCTGCTAATGCACCCTAATGGAATCATTGAAACATCCCAACAGCGTGAATTCACGAAGAATAAATTTTTCTTACCTATGCTAAAGTTCATAGTTGTTTATACAAATGTTATATTTACAACTTTTGGACCATTTGTATTTGCTGTAATTCCATGGCTTGAAGACTTTGAATTGTGTTGCCACAAAGAAACGAAGTGTTGTACAAAAATTAGTTTGTATTACAGATTCCTAATTGTTTGTTTTGAAGCAACGCAATTATTCCCTATTGGGCTTATAGGATCGTGCTGTGTTGTTATTGCCGTAGTTGCTTTATATTACATCACCAGCAACACAAAACTGCTAAAGTAAGTACATCATTGAAATATTATTTTAACAAGTCTAAATTCATTTTTCTTGAATATTTTTCAGGAAAAACATGAAGCAACACAAACACAATACAAACTTGGATTATCGCGAGAAAACTGCTATGTGCTACAGAAAACTACAAATTTTAGTAATTTTAAGCAACCTCTGTTTTCAATCTTTTCTCTGGCCTGCCTTGCCATTTTTTGGTGCCATAGCATCAATATCAGTTTTATATCCCTTGCTTGCGTTTCACCAAGAACTTCCCGAGCTATTTGTATTGGGACTGGTGGGGTTTGCATGGCTTATACTATCCGTCACCTCGTTTTTGATGGACCTTGGAAGTCATCCGTTGTTGGACTCAAAAACGTTTTTAATGGATGTGAAAATGTGGAGAAGTTGCAAACTGTCCCGAAGAGTTTTTGGAAGTTGTCAACCAATTGCTTTGAAAGTGGGAAAATTCCATAAAATGGAAAAGGCCAGAGTAACGGCCTATATCAGGTTTATATTGCAGCGAACTGTGTTTCTAGTTGTTAATTCAAATACTGACTTGTAAAGTATAGAATTCTGATAAGCTACTGCTTCAGGGCTATGTCTACTTCTCATTTATTACGAAAGGTTATTTTAATATGACTTTTATACAATAAAGTTACTTAATTAGTTTGTAGAACTTTGTCGTAGATTTTTATGGGCATGAGACAAGAGTTGTCGGTAAATGTATATAGTTATGCTAAAAATCAATCATTGAATATGTTCATAAGAAAATAATTAAAATGCTTTAATAATAATAAAAATTGATGATAATAATATAACACAAGAAAGAAGTTCAATACATATGAGAATGTTTTCCTTTAATCAACTAAAAGAACTGACATGAGGAAGTTTAGCTTGACAAATATTTCCTATATTTTGTTATGCATAAAGCTGCCTTAACATGTCTTTAGTTATACATTATACATAATGGCAATCAGAACAACAATCTTGAATACATAAAAACACGCTAAAGTTAAAATGAGTCATATTACACACTAAGCAAGTCAAACGGTATAAACCGTATAATTGTAGCACGGCAACCATATTATCACATACATACTGAAGAATGTCAATAACAAGCTTCAGGTTTAAAGTTTGGAATCATTGTAAAATTCTACCATCTTTACTACCAAGCGTTGTATTTTTTCCATTTAACATGGTTGGCGTCGTAGTCACTACACCACTAGAATTTCATTATATAATATACAACGTGTTTATGTGAACTCTTACACAGCTAATTATACATTAAAATTTCACAAATCTATTTTTGCCATTGTTGCGAAATGTATGTCTACATCTGCAGCTGAAATCCATTATAAACTTAATTAAGATTTTATATAAACTATCAGCAATACAATAGGCAAAGTGCAATACACTAGTATTGAAAGCATAATTATTAACACGCAAGGCCAAGTAACCCCTTGAAGAGTATCTTCAGCTTGAATAGCTTTAGTGATAAAGACCCCAAGGTCGCTACCACTTCTAACGTTAAACATCATAATTGCTTCCTCCATAGTTTCATTTAATTTTTTTCCCGTCACTATAACAAGATCATAGTAATTTCTTGTAAATGTCAGCGTGCCGTAATTACTGTGCATTTTAAAGCTTTCTAAGTGGGGCAACTTTCTCCACATACACACTCTTCCTTCACTGTCTAGGCATGGAATGTCACGTGACACAACCCTTAATTCGGGGTTTTTCCAAGTGTCTACTGTAGATCTACATAACTCCAGGTATTCCAATAATTTGGGTAAGTAGGGTAAAATGTCCAATTTGTTATTAAATTCAAATCCTTTCAAACTCAAATGCTTTAACTTTTTGAATAACGACAAAATTTGCAATTCTGGTGTTGTAATGATATATGTTCTACAAACTGTTTCAATTGTCAAGCTTTCTAGATAAGAACTTAGATTTTCTAACGGCTTAAGTATGCATCCAAGTGTATAATACGTGTAGGGAATACATTTGGCTAGTGTAATTTTTACAATTTTCAATTTTAATGCCCTCACTGGAAATATCATGTATAGTTGTGCTTCATTTCCAACAGTTAAAATTAAATTTTCTAAACAAGAAAGGTGCATTTTTTTCAGTGGTAAAATATAATTAGTGGAAAAATCTGTCAAATTCATTTCCAGCAACTTCAACGTGTGCTGAACTTTTAATGCTAAGTTTCTCTGTACATGAGAGGGAAACGCACTGACCATTCTTTCAGCACCTAAAGGGATGTGTGGTATGCGCAAAAGTTGAAGATTCCGCAAGTGGGGAAATTCTTCAGTTATGTGTTGTCCGTAACCATGGCTAGATTGAATACGGCCATGCAGTAAAATACTTTTTACATTTGGAGTTAGTGCCAGAATGGATCTTAATTTTTTTACTGGATTCCTCTCAAAACTCAGGTCAAGGTGAAGATTGTACACATAGTAACCGAAATAAATTAGTAGAAGCTGAACATCACTATTCCAGAATTTTTCGTTGGGCTGCTGTAAATCGTTGTAGATGTAGTATATTTCTAGAGTTCGACCAACAAAAGGATTTCCCTGGTGATTTTCCATGGCGGGTATAAATTGAGAGATTTTGGATGAAGTAGAAAACGTGTAAATGATTTGCCTTTTGCGTATTGGTTTTCTATATTTTTGCTCTAGATTATTATAATATAGTTCTGAATATTCAAGAAAAGTGTCCACTGCGTGCTGCCATGACTTGCAAACTAATCTGTATCGCAACAGACTAGCCTTGGAGATGAATGGAGTCAGGCATGGTAGAACCTATGTTTGAAAATTATTTTAACTGAATATACTCTATTGCAGAATTATAAAACTGATAAAATTATTTACCTCAAAGAACGCCCAAGTTGTGATTCTTGTTTCCAAAATATTTCTGAATGTGGTACATGTTTGGTAGCAGCAGTTCAAATCGGTTTTTAGTATTTTGCAATGTTCTAAATCGTTTCTGTCTAAAAATTGCAGCTTGTCAAAAATTATATCCCATACTTCAGCTGGTACATATTCAACCGGATTTCTAAAATACTCCATTTTGATGAAACTACTTCTTAAACTAGTATGAATATTACAACAAATGTACGTAAAATTTAGTAAAATAATTTTTTAAATCTTTACCATAAAAATAAAAGGATATGAACAGTTAGAACTCTCAACAGATAGAAGAAAACCTAACACTGTTGTAAAAACTGCCCGTTGATAAACCACAGAGAAAGAGAAAGCAGAACAAGAGAAAGCACTTTCAGCGAGCAAAAATATCGATCCCCAAGACAAGCTGTTGACCTTGAGACATTGTACAACATTCCACTTCAAAAGAATAAGCTATTATAAAGCTTGTATGCATTATTCAAGCTAGGATACTAAAGTACAGAGCTTTCTAGTGGATCTGCTGAATGCATCTTTGCGCTATAATGCAGACGCGTAAAGATCTCATTGTCATATATATGTACTTTGTTGTATGTGATTTATTTCATATAAGAAACATATAACAAATTTGCAACTTACACACAGAACAAATAAGATTTAATCAACGTTTATAAAATTTCAGTACTCATCTAACTTTATGACTTACCAATAGCCTAGACTTATTAAACAAATACAGACTTGAAATGACACATTCAGACAAAGAAATCAGTACGCAAACAGCTTTATCGAGATGAACACAAGTATTCAATTTGCTTACAAAAGGCTTAGTGATCATAGTTGACGTTGCACAATATGATAATATGCACAGGCATTTCGTAGCTTCTAAAGCAAAACAAACTAACTGAAAAAAACACGCTTATAATCCTATAGCACTCACCCAAATATATATAAAATGTGACACTGATTAATGTGGGATCTAATCTGCGGAATTGTTTGAAGTATTAGCCCTTCACTAGAGATGTATATCTCAGCCAGAAAGCATTTTCAGCGAATAACAATGTCTGTGAGATTTGACATTTAGTCCCAACCAGGCTAGACATAATATAACATGCATGTCTTTTCCTGCACGGCCATAATTATAGGATTTGGTTCTTATCTTTTGCCCTAGCGACTATATATCAGCCACACAAAAATGATTACGCCAAGTACACAAGCAAACCATCTAATTCTACAAATCAATGAATCAGATTTATCGCTGTAATAAATTTTACCATTGTTTGCATTAAATGACAGAATGTACTTCAATTTATTTCTTTCCTTTGATGTAACCACCACAACATCGTGACAGTTTCTACTCATAGTATAAGAAATATACCAGTCAAACAAACTAAACCTCCGTAGGCGGGGTAACTCACGCCACATACGTACTCTACTTGCATTTTCTATGCATGGAATATCCTTAGAAATGTTTGGTATTTTGTCAATGCTATCCGATGCTTCGCTAATATTTACAAGCCTGCATATATCCAAGCTTTCTAATGATTTTGGTAAATACGGTATTACGTTTACATCCTCAGAAAACTTAAATCCTTCCAAGGTCAATTGTTTCAATTTCTCAAACTTGGCTAAATACTCCAATTGAATTTTGGTAATAGGTCGCGTTCCACACCTTGCTCTAAATATTAAGCTTTGAAGACAGCATGCTAAATTGTTCATTGGCTCGAGAAACTGGCTAATTGCATGTTGGTGGTTGCAGTCACTGCCCACAGCTAGCAAAATGGTTATGTATTGTAAGCGAGAATATACAGGAAATATCAGATTCATATGTTCTTTGTTTGCAACACCAAGTGTTACACTTTCTAAGCACGGTAGATGCAATTTATTTTCTGGCACAATAAAGCTGGTAGAAACTGCCGCCAAACTTATTTCAAGATGTTTTAAAGTGCTCATAAAATTAAAGGCAATTTTCCATGGAAATTTGGATGGGAAATTATTACACCAGCTTTCTCTATCGGAACCAACTGATGGTATTTGGAAAGATTGTATGTTTTGCAAAATAGGTAAATTTACCTCAATTTCCTGTTTCATTATAACCGACTCAAGCCGGCGTTCCAACCTAAGACATTTTAAGTTTGGAGTTAGAAGCAGAATGGAATTTAGTCTAGTGCAAATATTTGTCTCATTACTTAGATCAATGCAAAGATTGTACACATATTGGCCAAAGTAAATCAACAAAAGGGGGACAAACTCTTCCCAAAATAATTCGCGGAGCTGTTGACCGGTGTGGCAGTAAATGTGTAGTGTGCGTCCAATAAACGGATTACCAGTGTGATTTTCCATTATGTCAATAAACTCAGAGATGGCTTCAGAAGTTGAAAACGAGTAAACTATTTTTGTGGGTAGAATATTTCTTTGTATTTGCAATCTCTGTTCATTGAAGCACAACTCGGAATACTCCAGTAAGTTATCCACAGCATTTTTCCAAGATTTGCAAACCAGTCTGCAGTTCAACAGTGCAGATTTCTTAATATAAGAAGCCAGATACGGAATTACCTGAAAATGAGTAAAGCTCATATTTTATTTGTATGTACGTTTTTAAGATTGCGTTTCTTTAGTTACCTCAAAAAATAGCCAGGTTTTAAAAGTAGGTTTCAAAATATTCCGAAATGTAGTACATGTTTTGTAACAGTTGAGTACATCGCTTTTTAGTAACTTGTCAACCGCTTTATTGCTACTGTTTACAAGCTGCAATTTGTAGAAAATAAATTCCCATATTTCAGGGGCAAATATTTCCAAAGGAGTTCTGCGGAATTCCATTTCGATCACGGTTTGCTAGTTGATAGCTGCTCAAAATGCAAGAACAAAATCAACTGCAATGTGTTGAGTAAACTTTTTTGAATAGCATAAAACGCAATTAGGGAAAAAGTGGGAGAAAGAGAATGTATCAACAAATCCTCACATGTTCACAGAAAAGAGCTTGCTCAGCATCAACGCAAGTAAATGAAACCAAACAGATTCCTAGAAAGTCAGATAAATATTTACATTTGCGAAGAAGTGAGTAATAAAAAATATCGATCCGAACAGACGAGCAAGTGACCTTGTTTAGCATTCAGCGTAAAGCGACGCCAGATGCTTACGACGCTTTGCAATTGCAAGCTTTGATGATGCTGTTGCATACGGAGAGTGAGTATTTTTTTCACACAATCCAGGGAACGTACGTTGAGTATACCGTGAAGCATTCTCCGTTTTACTACCACTCAACCCATGCAGGCATAATGCTTCATCTTGTAATAAAAATGCTGCAAACTAATTGAATCGTGAAACTATGATAGATATTGGCGATGGCTTGTTTCATCAGGACATAATCAGGTCTCTCTATATATATGCCAAATATTATATCGATAAATCATTTACAAATTTATATCGTAGTATCCTGTTCTCATTGTCAGCATTGCAATTTTTTAAGCTTATCCCACATGCTTATCGCAAATTAAGGCTTACTAAGCTTTAACTTAAATAAAAATATATTGATGCGATGTTCATTTTTTGGATATATTTGGTTATATTAGGATGGAGCATAAAAAACTGGTTTCACAAAATTTTATCAACTGCATTGTTAGGAACAACAGTTTATTTGCTTTAATACAAACGAAATTGTTTTACGCTGTAAGGGTTTTTAGTATTTTGTAAAAAGAAAAGTATTTAGCAACATTGCTTCAGTCAACGTCAGTCAGATAGTTTTGTAACGTTTTTAATTCCTGCATAGCGTATGTTGTCAATCATGCATATAACATTAGATAATCCGGAAAACAATTTCAACATGTTTATCAAAACCAATAAAGATTTTGCTACGATAGCGGCAAAAGACGAAGATATAGATTGTGTTGATTGATCTCAAATTACAACTATCCTTGTTTTGTAGGAAACAAAATTTCAGTAACTTCTTTGTCGTCTTTTTTGAGATCTTCATCTCCCCAACCCCAAACAGCTTTCTCGGCTGTTACCTCTGCGCTCCCTGTTTTTCCATTAGCATGAATGCAATGTGAAGGATGAGATCCATCCCCAGTCCTATTAATTCTATCTTGAAGCAACTTATGGGATACCGTTTTGAGATCATAAGCCCATCCAATTTTTGCAAAACCATTTAGAACCAAAGTGGTGACATCGAATGTATTGCCCAGTTCAGCAGTTTTATAATCCCAGGGGAAAGTGTGGTGAAAATTGTGCCAGCCTTCTCCAACTAATTGATTCAGAATTATGTAATGTGTAAATTTTACCACCTATATAATGGTAGAACTTAATGGAATATGTTTAGGTATTGCTTTGATTTACGTGTAAATAATGAAACCAGCTGGTTCTCGCTGGGACGAATGTACCTTAAAAGTAAATACATTTTACACAAAATGTAAGATTTAATACTAAAAATAACATCTTACTGGTCCGGTTACTTACTGGTCGTATGGCTTATTTCCTAAGGTATGTGCCAAACTGTTTACTAAAGATGCAACGTGGTAAGTATAACACCACCTTAAATCATTCCAAGCCCATATTTGCAAAAATGACATGTCAGGAAAAAATATGTGACAAAGAGTCATAGGAAACGCCCAGTGCATCAGAAGAAGTAGAAGCCAGTAATACTTGCTTTGGAACCTAACAACGGGATCTGCCACCAGATCAGAAACATCAATAGTTTTCAGTTTTTCCACTACTTGTGGATGTTTTGGCTGGAACCACCAAGACATGTGACTGAACCAAAACCCACGGCTGGCGTTGTGAGGATCGGCATCTGTATCTGAATACTATACGGAAAAAATCAAAGCCTGAAATATATATTTTGACGTTAAAATCTAGAAATTATTACCTTGTGATGTACTCGATGCTCCTAAACGTAAAGAAACGCAAATTACAAATATGACATTTTTATGGATAAGAATATAGATAAGATGGTAAATTCACAATTATTAAGTTGAAATTAAAACAAAATGTCTTACACTGCACCATTTAAAAATGGGATATTGAACACTTGCTGTTTGTGTGAGCATCATCAAAATCCTTAATGGAAGGTTAGCTTTAAATGATCGGTGGGTCCAGTATCTGTGGTGCCAACAGGAAAATATCATTACAGTGCCAAAAACGTATTTCAAATATATACGCTTACCTATGTGCTCCAGCTGTAACCCCAAAGCCTACAAAGTAGGCATACAAAAATCCTACAGTAACAAAAATCAAAACTGAATCTTTTGTCGTATTTTAAAAATTGTTTACTGCTAATTAATCATTACCCAGAAGCAAGGTTGCCTTGGGAACGTGTCCAAAGGGTAACAGATAGAAAACGTAATAAACCAAAGACAAATGACAAATGCCGGAAAAAACTATGTTGATTTGGTACTGCTCAAAACCCAACGGCTTGTCGTAAAACTTAAATTCAGGCGGAAGCTCATTCTCACAATTGGTTTTATCCAAACCATTTATCTTTTTCCCGTTCATTTTTCAACAAAGAAACACTTTGTTGGAAAATACACGCCAAGATTCTAAGGTTTCTAATTTGAATCGAAATATTAGTTTTAAAACGCCACTGTTTCCTTCTCAACTACTAATTGTTATCTGGTGTGAATTCATGAAAATGCATCAGTTAAATACAAATGCTAGAATTTTATTTGTTGTTTTTACTGTGGTGCATGTGCAGTGTTGCTTTGTCAAAGTCATGCACTTTAAAAGCAGTACATTTAATTTTGTACATCCTTGTTGTAGTGTCAATAGGGCAACACGTGTTTATATCGTAAAGGTAAGTTATTAAACTAACTAACAAAAAGTATTTTATGACTGTTATCCTTATTGCGCAACAGTTGTAACGCACAGTATTTTTACATCCTAGAAATTTTATGTGTCGTTTACGTTCCAAGCGTTATATTTGGATGGAGCATAAAAAACTGGTTACTATTAATTTTATAAACTGCAATGTCAGGAACAACGGTTTGTTTGCTTTTCTACGAATGGAACTGCTTTACTGTGTGAACGTTTTTACTGTCTTATAAAAAATAATATTTATCAACATTTCGTCAGCCAAATTCATTTGGACCACTCCATGCATACTTTTCCTCTACACTTTTGCATCAATCATCCAGTTTGGAGGAAAGTTGGAAGAAATGCGTCTGCTCTTTTTTGTCAACATTATAGGCCATATATTATGATTATGTTATTGTGAGATGGCTACGATCAGTGTAGGCTTACATAAACCGGTATTAGAAGCTTTCTCTCATATTTTCAATAATTTGTTGGAATCAAATCGACTCATAAATACAAATCTTGTGTAAAACTGGATTACCTTGCATTATATTCTAGCAATGTTGATTTGCAAATGTATGAATTTATGATGCAACATCTTGCGCGTGCTGACCCTGCTGACTGAATAATCATTACGTATAGAATAATGACTTTGTTCAACATTTCACCCGTATTAAATAGTTTTTTTTATTCTACCATGGCGTATGAAGTCAACCAGCAAATAGCATTAGACAATTTAAAAGACAACTTCAACATTTTTATCAAAACCAATTTGGACAAACTTGTGCGGGTTATGCAGATATTTAATAAGATCCTTTAACCCTGCAAGCGCTTTGCATGAACGCTGTGAATTCAGTTGAGATTTTCTATTTTACTGATATAATTTTGGGATATAATGCATTGATAGTTTAAGGATTAGAACAATTTTAAAAACTAGATAACACTTTTTAGTTTTTATTTCCAACATAAATTATTCAAACAGCGAAAACAAAAATATGTAAAAATAATGGAAAATTGTCATTGGTTTTTTTTGAATTGATGATTTCATAAAAAAGTCATTTATTTAAATTAGGTTGTTTGATCTTGTAGCAAAATTAGCCTTGTTTTAGTTGCGAGGGAAACAAAATTTCAGTAACTTCCTTATCATTTTCTTTAAGATTTTTATCTCCCCAGCCCCAAATTGGTTCCACGGCTGTCTCCTCAACACTATCTGTTTTTTCATTTTCAGGAACACGGTGTAACTGATGAGATCCATCCCCGGTCCTATTAATTCTGTCCTGTAGTAGTTTATGGGACACTGTTTTCATATCATAAGCCCACCCAATCTTTGCAAAACCGTTTAGAATTAAAGTGGTGACATTGAATTTAGTGCCAAGCTCAGCAGTTTTGTAATCCCAGGGGAAAGTGTGGTGATAGTTATGCCATCCCTCTCCAACTAAATGAATAAGAATTAAGTATTAGTCCCAACAAATACTAAAAAGGACTGACATAATTTTTTAATGTTGCATTTGAATTACTTGCAAATATTGAAACCAGTTTGTTTTCAGATGGTTGAATATACCTTGAAAACAAAAATGCAGTTGACACAAAATGTAAAATTGAATGCTAAGTTTAATATTATTTACTCCGGTTACTTACTGGTCGTATGGCTTATTTCCCCACATATGTGCAAAACTGTTTACTGAACCTGCAACGTGTAGAGTATAACACCACCTTACATCATTCCAAGCCCAGACTTGTAAAAATGACATTTCCGGAAAAACTAAATGACACATAGTCATAGGAACTATCCAGTGCATCAGTGTAAATAGAGGCCAATAATACTTGCTTTGAAACCTAATAATAGGATCCGCTACTAAATCAGAAACATCAATAGTTTTCAGTTTTTCCACTACTTGTGGATGTTTCGGTTGACAAAGCCAGAAAATATGACTGAACCAAAATCCACGGCTGGCGTTGTGAGGATCGGCATCTGTATCTGAATACTATACAGAAACAGGGAAATGATGAAGAGTATATTTTATATTTATGAAATTGATTTTTTTACCTTATGATGCACTCGATGCTCCTGAAAGTTAAAAAATTTCAAATGTGTCAATAAATTGTTTGTAATTGTGAATGTACAATAACAAAATTGAAAATTTCTTACACTGCACCATTTAAAAAGTGGGTATTGAAGTGTTGCTGTTTGTGCCAGCATCATTATAATCCTTAGTGGAAGTTTTGCTTTAAATGATCGATGGGTCCAGTATCTGAAATGCCGACAAAAATACATAAGCAGTGCAAAAAAAGTATTACACAACTTGTAAAAGGTATGAACTTACCTATGTGCTCCAGCTGTAACCCCAAAAGTCGTAAAATAGGCGTACAAAAATCCTACATTAAAAAATCATAATTAAATTTTTTGTTGTCTCGTAAAAAATATTTGTCCTTAAAATCCTTACCCAGTAGCAAGGTTGCCTTAGGAACGTGTCCATAGGGTAACAAGTAGAAAACGTAATAAATTAAAGACAAATGACCAATGCACATAGTAAATATGCTCACGTGGTGCTGCTCAAAACCCAATGGTTTATCAAGCAACTTAAGTTCAGGCGGAAGCTCATTTTCCCCACCAGTTGTATCCAACCCACTTTTCTCTTTCCTGTTCATTTTTTGAGCAAAGGAACGCTTTACTGGAAAATGCACAGCAATTCTTTTAAACAACTTAATTGCAATTTTACTCTGAAAACACCACTGTTTTCCAGTCAACTACTAATTCTTGTATAGCATGAATTCATGAAATCGCAGCAGTTAAATAAAATTACATGAATTTTTGCTGGTTTACTTTATGTACAGCGTTTCCTTGTCAACGTGAAACGCTAGCACAAACGAAACGCAAAGTGCTTACAACATAGATGTAACATGTAACTCATTACACGTATGTAACAACAAAAAATATTTCATGACTGTTATCCTTATTGCGCAACAGTTGTAACACAAAGTATTTTTGCATCCTAAAAAATGTGATGGGTAGCATAAAGCACACGTTTATTTCCCAAGCGTTATATTTCAATGGAGCATAAATACTGATTACTATTAAATTTATTCACAGCATTGCTAGAGGCAGTCAGTTTGCTTGCCCTTGTACGAATGAAACTACTTTATTTTGTAAGCGTTTTTAGTTATTTGTAAAAAAAAGTATATAGCAACATGGCTTCAGTCAAATGTAATTGAACCATTGCATTCCATGCATACTTTGATACATTTATGCATCAATCATCCAGTTTGTAGAGTAAGACGAAACACGTCTGTAATTTTTTGTCTATATTTTATATAGCTTATGATGTATAGGTTTGTAACTTATTAAGTTAATTTTATTGTGAGATGGCTTGGATGGATGTAGGCTTACATAAACCGGTATTAGGGGTTTTTTCTCACATTTGCAATAATCAAATCGACTTGCGAATACAAATCCGTTTTATCACACGTTATTGAATCTTCTTTAAATCTAGACTAATTTATGTAATACTCTAGCAAGGTTGATTTGCAAATATAGTAATTTATGATGCAATATGATTTGCATGATGACCCTGCTGACGGCATAACCATTACGTACACACAGACAAATAACTTTGTTCTATATTTTACCCATATCAAATAGTTTTGTAATGTTTTAATCCCATCATAGCGTAAGGTGTCAATCATGTACGTAGCATTAGATAATCTTGAAGGCGATTTCAACATGCCTATCAAAACTAATAGATATTTTTTGCGTGACAGCTAGTATGCGCAAACTGGTATTGCAAATACTTCAAGAGGTCTTTTAACTCTGTAGCTATTTTGATTCAAGGCTTTTAGAATTTTCCCATGCATAAAAAACTGGATAATATTCCCAAAAACCAAAAAATGAAAATTGGTATTTGAATAATGTACAAAACTAGTGCTTATTATAATTTTGCAAACCAAAAGGATTTATTTATATGTTAGTAGTAAATTATTTCAATATTGTCGGTATAAAATGAATAAGTATTTAAAGTTCTGATTCAGAGTTGACCTTGGTAACCACTAGTCTTTAAATACAATGTGTCGTTTCCGTTCATGACAAATGCATGCCTCTGAATTGCACTGTGGGCTATAATTTGGCATCAATTTGACATAACAGTGCGGATTTAGATTTTTTAATTCAGTTTGGGCTGTCTTAGTATCCTATAAAAACACAATAGGTAATCGACATTTATATATCATTTAACTTTGTAAAAGCTTTCAGTTCAAATTACATACCTGGCTTATAAGAGGAAGTTCCAATAATTTTAGACTTTTTGGAATGTAGTATTTATTCTGGAACAGAAGAGCATTTACCGAAAGTTTTGATTGGTTGCAAAACGCTTCCACTTGCAATTTCTCTATGCCTGTAACAAAAAATAACTTTTTATAATCGAAGTGCTTATCAAGAGTCATATGATCAGTGCAAACAATATTTCACCTTTTAACATCAAACACGGTTTGACTCCATTATCATCAATAACACTTCCATGCAAACATATAAGCTCTTTAATATCTGGCCACAGATTACAAACCAAATGCACTGTTTCATTTGTTACAACAATCTCAAGAGTCGTTAATCCTGGCATGCACCCTTTTAATCGTTTCAAACTGTCTACAGAAAATTTGCTGTCAACATGAAGCACTTCAATTTTTGTATTATTTGGAACGACAATATTTTGATCCGATAAAAGATCCTCAGGAATGTTTTCAAAACTTTCTCCAGTGCCCCATATTTTCAACAAGTGTCTCTTTTCATACGTATCACGACTTATATAAAGCTTTTGTAAATTTGGAAAATGTCTTAAAAATTCCAAACTGTTAACAATGTGTCCCCATATGTATAGCTCAGTCAGGTTTGGCATATACACACCATAAGGAAATTCGTGGTTATTGAAAGGTCCCTCAGAACGATTTGACACTCGACAAATTTTCAGAATCTTTAGTGTTCTGGCTTGCGCTTCTAGCAGAGGTTTCAAAAACTGTTCGGGTCTCACTTTCTCAAACTGAATGCTAAGAGATTCAAGCTGTAAATTTCTGGCACTTAAGGAAACAAAGTCCATAAAGGTTACGTCAGCCTCCATGATGTCCAGATGCTTTAGATTTTGAGGATTTCTTCCTGCGAATTCGAGCTCGTGCAAGTCCAGTAGAAAACTAGCAAACGTGGTTCTTTCGTATTTTTCGTTTTGTTTGATGGTTAAGCTCTAAAAATTCAAATAGCAAAAATTTCGATTTGACAATTATCGTCTTTTATTAATTTAAATTCTGGAAAATACCTCCAAATTTGGTGTGTGCACCAACAGGTTACTCCACTGTAACGGCATTCCTCCAGAAACCGTCAACTTTTTCAATTTTGTCAACTGTGATATTTCCAGCTTGATCGAGTCAATCATACGCATTCGACAGCATCCATAGCTATTGTTATCCAGCGTCAGCTCTTCCAAATGTTTACAAGCCAGCAGCATTTGCTCCAGCAATGTGGAATCTGACCAGTAGCAATTTTCAACATTCAAGCATTTTATGTGTGGTGCAAGTACATCATTCCACTGATAATTTTCCATTTTAATTTTATCTAAATTTCTGCATGGGCGAGGAAACCAGTCATGTAGTTTGTAGTTTCTATATGGTTTCCGAACAAGCTCCAGTATGTCATTATTGTTTTCATCAATTTGACAATGTTTGCAAAATTGTTCAAGAGAAACGCCAGGGGAATTTTCATCGTCATCACTATTTTGTTTCAGTCTGAGAAACACTGATTTCCGCCATTTATCCAGAGAGACGGTATACCATAATGGGTGAACCAAGCGAAAGTGTTTCAGCTCATGAAAGTTCGGTTGTGCAAATGACAAGACTTTCCTAACTACCTGTAAATAAAAAATCACAAAACAGAAAAGAAATGTAAACTTTCAGAAAAAAAATCAGTTTATTAAATTTAAATTCAAAGGATTTACCAAGTGATTTAGCAGCGGATTTTCCATTTCCGTTTCAGCACTTTTCATTTTGTTAAAAAGTTTGAATTCGTAGTATATTTTCAGCTCAAATACAAAATCCTAGATGCTTCAATATAATTTTAAAGTGCATTATATTACACTTAAAGATAAATATTTAGTGTACCACTGCTATCCTTACGCACCACAATATCTATAAACAAACCATAACAACAACAAATATGTTTATCAAGCAACGTCGTTTTTTAGACTGGCACTGAACCCCAAGTTTTTTATGCCGTTATCTCATTGCGCATCACTTAATACATGTATATCTACCCAAGCGCGCTTAAGCGCACATCTATTCAATGAACAAAGCAGAATAAACAGTTGAATGACCCAAGTAATTTTCCACTTCCTTGTTTTGAGTCCGTGGTCCGTCCTGACTTTTGTCTTTTTACTGCTTTGTTGCTGTAAGCAAAAGCGCAAGCATCAGTTACCTTACACTCGTTTGGTGCATGCAACGAGAGGAAAATTCCTCACAGATAACTGGTTTTTTTAAACACAGAGCTTATGTTGTTGTGATCATCTCTGTCTTTGGTCAGCACATTGAAGATTCAACTAAACATGACCTATTTACTTTTTGCAAGAGCAAGTGAAGCGAAACGGGTGATGCGTAGTGCGAAATGTGGAGGCATATATACAAGTTGATAATCAAATGAAAGTAAAAACAAGTTTGTAAGCATTAATATATTATCATAATATTTACTTTTGCTGCACCGTGTAAGCTGGTTCATGTGACAATCATTGATACTTAGAATGATGAGCAAAGCCAGAGCAAAGATCACTATGTCTATTTTGAGTGTTGACCTACGACATAAATAAGCACAAGTATTGTTTTAATGTGCTGTAATTTTTTGTTTCACAATATTTTTGTATTTTAGGTAGGAAGAATGGTCTCAATTATTCGAATTAGCAGTGGAGCATTTTAAACTCTAAGTTATCTTTTGTCAATGGAATAGTAACCTTAATCCTCTTTCGCAAAGTGTTTGATGCTTGTTTTTGGTGTATCTGGATAAATTCTACAAAGTAACATAAATATATTTACATATAAGTATTTTTCGACAAGCCCGAGTAATATAATAGAATTTGAGCATCACTATATGCCTATAATGATAATGATACTCAGCAAATCTTACAATATGCTCAGCATCAAAACAGGTTTGGTTTTTTTGTCTTACTATTAGGTTTATGCAGTAACCACTAAAACCATTTGATAAATTTGCATCCATTTCCAGAACATTACTACAAAGAACTTTCTACATTACATTAGTAATCCCTCGAACAAAGCTTTGTTTGTCTGCTATGTTGCGTACACGAAGGCTACCAGACAAATCCATTTTATCCAAAAAAAAACCTGATTTTGTTCTTTATATTTGTGTTGTGTATTGTATGAAACCGGTCCAATTGCCAGAAATCTCGTTTCAGCAAACAAATTCCGAAAATTATTTGACTTACTCAATGTCATACTCATTCTGATTTTTGCACTGAAAGCACAAACACATGAGTAGCAACAACCGTGCGAAATCAAAATGCTCGTTTTTGCTTTTGTTAGTTTGCTATCTTTATGTGTAAATATAATTTTTGCACAAACTACACCAAATAAAATCAGAGTAGCCACTGATTTCGAAATACTCCAACACGCTCTTTGGGCAAGTCCCCCTGGACTTCCAGTGGAATACTGGTATAATGAAACCACTAGCCCACAAGATACATATTTAGGCAGCGTTCCTGGCTGTCCCCAGTCTGTTGATGGTGTACCCTGGATTTATCACGGAAATCCGCCAAAGTGCTTTTTAGCTTATCGAAGTGGCCCTTGTCCTCCTAATAGTGTTCTGTTACTAAACCTTGGGAACCCATTTGGATTTTGTGGCTGTGAGTGTTTGGCGGAGAATAAAAATTTGGATAAACTATTAAAGTCTCCTGAGCGCTACTTGTCATGTGAACTTCCGTCACGAAATGGAAAACTGAAGCCAAGATTGCAAATTTTTGATAAGCGTTATAGCACTTGCTATGTCAAAGGTGAACAAGGATCATGTACAAATGGAAATATAGTCAGTGGCTATAATAACGTATCACTCATTTGCATATCTGCCTGCGATGATCAAAATGATCCGAGATACGCTAAAAATCTTTGCGAACATGAAGTAAGCCCTGAAAAATATATTATGTTCAGGTTGTTCATCATGCAATTTTATTTCTATTTCTAATGTCTTCTTACATACTTGCATTAGATTCGACAAGGTGATGGAGCACTTACGGAAATCTTGCCCCATGACTGTCCATCTGGGAAAATGTATAGTGCCAGACTTAGGTCGTGCGTGGATCAAGTTACCAAATCTGTAGGATAACACCCGATGAACTTTAGGATGTGACCCAAGCCATCAGCATGGTTTTTTATTAGTTTTTCTTGTAAAGTGTACAGAAAATGATTACAATAAACTTGTTTTGATTTATATATACATTTAAAAAATTGTTCTGGAACAAATCTGCTTTTAAAATTAGAATTGCTATTTAAAAAATAAGAACATGGAAAAGTACTTGATCCAGAAATATTTTAACCCGACCAATCAAAGTCGCCATTATTCTTATATGTAGGTAACTCAAAGCGCGTGTACGTTCTGTACTATCTGACCCTTTTCAACACACCCAGTAATAAATTAGGTTACTAAAATAACCAAGTTTTAAATTACATGCTGCCAAAGCTTGTAAGCTCCAAACATAGTACGTAGTACATCATTAAAAATATAATTTTACTGAAAGCCATACCTGGCATTTAGCTGGATATGTTTGCACAAAATCTATAAAAACTACCTTGTGCGTCATATACAGGTAGTTATTTAACTATACCTAAGCACTTCTGGACATTTGGCCAGAACACACCCAACTACAACAACTACGGCAGTATAAAATGCATACTATAGTTATCACTTTCCTAACTTTTTGTTTCTTAAAACTTATTTTCTTTTCTGATAGTGCTCAAGTTTTATTACCTTTCACGTCAAAACAAGACGCCCTAATAAATATAATATCATCGTCACTTAAATACACTGCTAATCTTGAACAAGTAAATTATCTACCTGAAACTTCTGAAAATTTCAAAACATTTCCGTTACATACCTACATACTTCACACAACAGCTAATCTGAATTTTAGAATTTCATATTCCCAAATATCGAATACTGTCGTAAATCAAACCAGTGGATACTTTCAATTGACTAGCAAATTTCGCACAGGTAGAATTGTTTTTGTTCTGCTTACCGGATATAACTTTTACGAAACCGTAATAGCAATACACCGATCCGGATTTGGCACGTCAAACGAAGTTCCTTTTTACATATCAGTTCCGTCGCCTTTGTTAAGTGAAACTGTATTTGGATTTTTGCACAAGCTAATATATCTGCTCTCAGTAGGCCCATTTCATGCAAATATTATATTTTACAACCTCAGCGCTAACTGGCAACTTGCATATTGCTACTTTTGTTCCGGCTTGGATAAGTTAAAAATATTGAACACTTTGGACGTTGAAGCATCACTGCAAATCACTCAAAACCTTAACAGCAACGGTCACGGTCACGACGTGTACTTTTACTCGGCTCCGTTTCTATTCCAGTTTTACCAGCTAAAATCCTTAAACTTTTACAGCTGCTTGTCAACATTTATCGATTATCGTATTGGTCGTGATAAATTCTCCGAAGCATTATCAGAATGTGAACTTTTAGAAGATTTAGTGTGGGCACCATTTCAAGGCCTGTTAAATATAACATTTGTATATGAACACTTTAACATGTTTGCTTTAATTCCTGCAGTACAATCTATGTGGTTTCTGTTTTTTCGCGAGGGCGAAGCAATGAATGGTATATTTCCAAATGAATACGCAGTTACAAGAGGTGACGTTTATATGTTTATGGGATGGAGATATTTTACCGATATTGGAATATGTTTCCCGTATTATAACGAGCAACATACAACTATCGATCTATCATTTTTTCAAATTGTGGATAAAACTGTGTGGCTTTTGATATTGTTGATGGTGCTGACATATAGTTTTATTTGGAAAAGTGTCACTAAAGCTTTATCAATAATACAGATATTTTTGGGTCAAGCAATTAGCGCTTTGTCAAATTATGAGTTAAAACGATTTACTGCTATTTACATACTTCTGATTACTTTATTTTCTATAATTTATGAAAGCCATATATCGTCAGACACTCTGCGACTCAAAAACGTGGAAGCAGTTGAGTCATTTTTGCAACAAGGATATAAACTATTTGTTCCAACTTTTTTCAAATACTCGGCTATATTTGTAGCGTGGCCATTTTGGAGTACGTTTAACAATGGTTCAGTAACTAAAAAACTTGTAGAACTGATGAATGGAAACCCAATTGAAAATTTTATGGATGATGAGCCGTTCCTGCACTTAAACTTTTCAAGTATTGTGGAACACATGGCAAATACAAAAGTAGCAATTACTGATACAGATACCACAGCAAAACGAATAATTAATTTGTTTAAGAGTAAAGGTAGGATTTTAGTTAGTTCAAAGTATAGCTGTCAGGCTATGGACACCACAAAAATTATGCCATTGCCATTACAAGTCTCGTATAGATTTTGGGGCTACTTGAGTAAACCTTTTCATAAGTACTTTTTAAGTTTTTTGGAACTAGGTTGGTTTGACAGAATTAGAAAGCTTTTAAAGGAAGTATACACTTATAGATTGCAATTACACGGAGTGGAAATTAGACGTTTGAATACGATGTCGCCTGCGAAAGCGATTGGTATTTGCTCTGTTGTGGGTATTGTGTTGCTATTTCACTTGTCGGTAATGTGTTTGCTGGTATTTTTGCTTTTAATTAAATTGGTATACAAATACAAAAACTTAAATAATAAGTTGTTTTCAAGAGCTACATGGGCGTACAACTTTAGGCTGCTAGCCAAAAACTGTAAATTTCTAAGGAAACAATTTAAGCATAATGTAATATTAAGTGTACAATGGCTTAAAAGTTTTGTTTCATGCAGAAAAGCAAACGCTACGAAAGTTTATTGTAGATCAGGAAGTTTGAATAAGAAGTAAAAAGTAAGCAATGGGTTACAATTTAAAGTTTACCACTTTCGGATAGATAACAATATTTAATTTAATTTATTTTCTACACATTTTCATTACAAACTGATTAAAGTCTAGAAAACTTAAAAGAAACTGTAAAGAAACTGTAACTGTAAGGAAATCGTAGCTTTCTACAAAATATTCTACATAGCCAATAAAATACAAATCTTAACTTTAAATGACAAAATTTAACTTTGTTAAACTAAAAATATGTATTATGCAGCAATTTAATTGTGATTGACATTTTAAGGTTGCCTAAGTCAATTTTAATTTATTCTTGAAATTTTGCGCCGTATTTATACCCGCGTCCGCTCTTCTTCCATGTCTCTGTCATTGAACCACTTGCCTGAAAATCAAACCAAACGTACCAATGTATAAAGACCAATGTATCAATCTAAAAACTCAAAAACTTTTCTATTGAATGGTCAAATTACCTTGAATCGTCCATACAAATAGAGGTTCTTTAACTTTTCCATTTTCAGTAGAGCAAAGGTAAAGGTCAAATCCGAAATTAGAGGATGTGCAGCCGCAGCCTGACCTTCTACAACAGCTTCCAAAGACAGTACCCGCAACTCTAAAATGATTTTTAGTAAGAATTTGACACACAATTCATCTTAATAAATTCATATAGTCTAGCATTTTACCTGTTAGCATTTTAATAGTAGGAACAGGAGCACTATCCTTAAGTTCAAAGTGATTCCCAAAATCCGGCGTTTCTCTTAAAGCTTTAATAACTGTAACAGGTACGCCCGTAAAGATAGAGTCCCAGTAGTCAGAATTGGTAATAGCCTGAGTTTCATGTACTTTAACTCTTAAATAAATCAACTGTTTCATTTCCAAGAACAAGTATTTAAGCCCACATTCCTGAGTTCCAAGCGACATTTCTAATGTAAGCTTAGTAACATTAGGAAAGGTTAAATGTATGCCTTGCATAACTTCCAAATTAAGTGGTAGGATGCTCCCAGAACTATATCTGGGTTTATTTTCGTCAATCACACAAAGTCTTAAATCCTCAACTAAGACCAAAGAACCGCCTGTAGTCCACTTGCGTAACATTTCCAGTGTTTGATAATAAAGATTTAAAGTGTTCAACTTCGGAAAGCATTCGCTAAGCAAAGGATGTTCTGCATCCAACTCCAAATTTGTTGAATAAAAGCTCAACAAAGTTAATTCCTTCATTACAGGAAAGCGTACTAAATTAACCACCCTTGGAGGTCCCTGGTATCTAATTCCGGAAACCATAAAGCTTTGCAAGTGTTCACCAAAGTTCTCCAGAACTTTTGAAAGTAGTCCATCCGAGTAGGAAATACTGTCCAGGAGTAACTCCAGGTTTAACAAATTTGGTAACTTGTTCGTGTCCAGCATTTCCAACTGCTTGGTTGTCATTCGACATGGTAGGACTAATTTGGTGATTGAATTGGGTAAAGCAACCATTTCAAAACCGAATGGTGCATAAGATGTATATCCTCCGGGATATTTAACTAAGAACTCTTTGAGAGATGTAGCCCTGCTTAAAAAGCTTTGGAGTAAGCAGACAACGTTGGTCTTGTTTCCAAAATCTAGTTCATCCTCAGGTAAGTTTTCTGTCACTTTTTCCCCAGAAAAACTGGCAATTATCTTTTGCAAAATGGGTAAATCCACAATCCTGGACAGCATTCCACCAGGAAGGGATCCTCCATTTTCAGGAATATTCAGTTCCAATCGCACAAGTCCCCTGGAGCACTGACTCAGGAAGTCTACCAAACTTTGGAAATTTTCCCGACGGAAGAATTCCTTTAAGATTTTCAAGCTAAAAGTAGGGAAGGGTTCCTTGACCACTCGGTTTTTAATACTTTTAGCAAACTCATCCAACAGTTTTCCCTTGGCTTCAACAAACGGCGCACGGTTAAGAGAGTTGTCCTTGGTCAACTTAAGCTTAAACATGGGCTCCTTATTCTTCCTCATTACGTTGGTCACCTCGGTCAACCAACTTTTGTTCACCAGTCGGACTGCCCTCAGAGTTTCCACGCGTTTTGCCGCATTCTTGTCATGAATTGCGTAATCCAGGATCATCTCCAGAAGCTACAAAGATCAATCAATCACACAATCAATTAGTACTTGATCAATTAATTACTTAAATTTAATGAATTCTAGTAACTCACCTCTTCTTGACCAAAGACAGACTGAACTGGAGAGTAATTATCCTGTTGCAGAAGTGGTGCTTGACCTGCTCCGGGGGTTGACCTCCTTGTGGTCCTTCTACTTCCAGTGCCTCCTAGAGACGTAGTTGCCCCAGGAACCTTTCCTGGACCTCCCATTCTCCCGTCCTGTCCTTCTCCACAGAATCCCAACTGAACGGATTTTAAAATAATCACAACTTAGCACTAGAAAATTAACCCCAGAAATAGCCAATTTCCCATCTCACTCCTTGACAATAGCTAGTGGACCAGAAATTCAAGGGACGTTAACTCAAGTCAAGTGCCAAAAAAACGGCCGTTTCATTCCGACAAGATAGCCTGTGAAGCCGCCAGCGCCGACAATTCTGAGAAATTCGTCGAGGTGCAGCAAGGTAAAATGAGAAGCTGAGTGGGGATTTGCCCCTAATGAAAACGCATTTCTGAAGAGCCATCGAGAGCTACACCTATGGCGGCAAGTTGGGTTAGTGTGTTACCTAATCAGCTGTGAGCAGCTGAAGGCAGGCAGGAGACTTCGAAGGAATCCAGTTTTAATCTGGCAGTTTACTTGAAATTGAGAGCTTATCAATTCAATGGTCTACAATTTAGTAGCACTTGAGGTGGGTTATCATTCATCCACGTTGGAATTTTAGCTGTGCTTTGATAAGGTGTTCAAGAGAAGGTCTAACTTTTAAATCCTTTTAAAGTTTTAGTTCCGTGGAAAGGGAAAGATGGGGAGAATGGAAGGTCAAGGAAAGGCTACGAGGGCAAGTACGTCTCAAGGAGGTACTGGAGCCAGGAGTTCAACCCCCGGAGCAGGTAAACCACTACCTGTTCGAAAGGTGGGGTACTCTCCAGCTCAGGCTGTGTTTGGTCAAGAAGAGGTACGCTGGAATTAATTAATTTATTAATAAATTAATTGATCAAGTGTTAATCCATTGTGTGTGTCTGCGTAGCTGCTGGAGATGATCTTGGATTATGCGATTAACGACGAGGATATGGAAACTCGTGGAAAAACGTTGAAGGCGGTAAGATTGGTGAACAAAAGCTGGTTGACCAGGGTGACGAATCTAATGCGGAGGAATAAGGAGCCACTGTTTAAGCTTCAGTTGACCAAGGATAACTCATTGAACTCCTCATCGGTTGTGAAAGCTCAGGGAAAAGTGCTGGATGTGTTTGCTAAAAGGATTGTAAACCGAGTGGTGAAAGAAACTTTCCCTACGTTCAGCTTAAAGATCTACAGGGAATTTTTTCGCTATGAGAACTTTCACAGTTTTGCGAACTTCCTGCGTCAATGTGCAGAGGGATTTGTGGAGTTGGAAATGATCATTCCAAAGAATGGAGGGTCCCTACCGGGGGGAATGCTGTGTATTGTGGACTTGCCCGTTTTACGGAAGATAACTGTGTCGTTTACTGATAAACGGGTTGCTGCAAACTTATCAGCAAAGGAG
The DNA here is from genome assembly GCA_029691765.1 of Entomobrya proxima. Taxonomy (NCBI): domain Eukaryota; kingdom Metazoa; phylum Arthropoda; class Collembola; order Entomobryomorpha; family Entomobryidae; genus Entomobrya; species Entomobrya proxima. The sequence goes on from CM056172.1 coordinate 42,945,945, forward strand.
TTGGAATTTGGGAATTCCACAAATCCCGGATGTTTGATTCAAAGGTTTCTGGACAGGGCTACATCTCTTAAGGAGTTCACGGTTCCACTGGATGATGATGGTGATGTCTTTCCTGCCCCAAAAGGCTTTGGGGATGTTACCTTGCCAGCGTCAATCACCAGTTTGGATCAAAGTTGTGAAATGACAAGCAACCAACTCAAAATCCTGACCATTAAAAAATTACCAAGCTTGGCGAAACTGGGATTACAACTAAGTGAACAGTATTCGGAAGGACTACTTTCCGAAGTTTTAAAAAACTTGTGTGAACATTTGGAGAACTTGACAATCACCGAGTTGGTATACCAGGGCCCTCCTCGGATTCGGAATTTGGTGCGCTTCCCGGTGATGAAGAAATTGAATTATTTAAGAATCGTTTCCTGCACTTTTCAGTTGGATGCTCAGCACCCCTCGCTCAAACAATGCTTCCCAAAATTACACACCTTGGGAATAACTTATCAGACACCGGAAATGTTGAACAAGTGGACTAAAAGCAGACCTATTTACACAGTCGAGAATTTTAATCTGTCTTTAATTGATGAAAATAAATCACATGATAGTTCTGGTTACATTCTACCATTAACTCTAGAATCCATGCAAGGTGTTAACCTAACCTTTCCTAACATCCGTGAGCTTACGTTAGAACTGTCCTCTGGAATGGAAGCCTCAGGTCTGAAATTCCTGTTTAAGGAAATGACACAATTGACATTTCTTTATATTGAGGTGAACGGTAGTGAGTCCATTGCCAGCTCTGACTTGTGGGACTCCACCTTCACAGGGTTTCCGATTTCAGTAGTTACAGCTTTACGAGAAAATCCAGACTTTTGGACACACTTGGAAGTCAAGGACAGTGCGCCGTCTATTAGGATGCTAACAAGTAAATTTTACTTAGTAAAATGAAATTGATAATTAAAACTGACTTGTTTAGAAATAGAAATGGATTATTGATTGCTGCTTTTGGTGTTTTAACTATAATGTTCTTAATTTATTTCAGAGTTGGAGACACTGGGGTTAGAAGCAGTTGGTAAAAACACAAACGTCTTGACTTCACAGCCTCTCATTTCGGATTTGACCTTTACTTTTGCGCTGCTGAAAATGCCACTGTTAAGCACGCTCCAATTATATGGAAGGTTTTCGGTAATTTAAATATACCCTATAGAGTGTTCACACGTACTTTATGCTTTATATTACCATTTTTTAAGAAGGATTGGATTAATACCATGTTCATTTTTGTTTTATTTTCAGGCAACCAGTACAATGACAGAGGCATGGAAAAGGGAAGGACGCAAGCTTGAATACAGTGCATCATTCCAACCAACCTGATTAAAGTCAAATTTTCCTAGAGGTCCTTTTCAATCTTCACTGCCAATCATAATTAAATATATTAAGTCTGTTGATTGTTTTACGATAATCAGTTTTAGGAAAGTATAATTTTATTATTTTTGTAAATGTATGATTATTTGTCGACGACTTCATTTTGTTTACTACTAAATTTCTCTATTCTTATTTACAACTTGTAATTTTATTCTTTTATTTCTACATTCTAAATCTGTCCTCAGCAATATATCATTGCAATTGCATTGGTTCATTTTCCACCAAAAAAGAGACTCGTGTTCGTGGTTACGTTTCCACAATCCAGAAATAAATACATTATAAATTACAATATAAAGTATAGTTGACACACTTAATAAAGTTTGATTTGTGTAACATTTAACATTCTTGATTAAGATAACTTATATAATTAATATATATACATAATGTAATATGTAACAAACCTTGTCAAAATTGTTTACACGTATGCAAATCAGTAGAGTAGTGCAGGCACATTTGATTCATTTGATTTGATTAAGATTAATAATTAACAATTAACTTTACGTATTTCACTGAAGCGTTTGTTAACGAGGAAGTGCACTGTATTTCAGAATGCCTCCTTCCTTCTTCCACGCCCTTGCCATTGCGCGGGTTGCCTGAAAACAACAAAAGTTAACGTACTATTAAACCCTCAACCTTCAACCGTAAAAACCAAATTACTAGTTTGTTCAAATTACCGAGAATCTTCCATACAAATTCAGGTTGATTAACTTGGGCATTTTCAGTAGAGAAAACACAAAGGTCAGATCCGAAATGAGAGGATTTGCAGCCTGTGCCTCTGCGCCTGTAACAACTGCTTCCAATGTTAGAGTCTGTAACTCTGAAAACCATAAAATTAAATTCTCACAGTTAAGACATACGGCAAAAACCATAAATTTATTTGTTGTAGTTCACAAAATCATTTTGTCAAAAATGTGTTACTTTTCAGCATTTTGATAGACGGAGCACTCTTCTTGACCACCAAATGTGTCCAGAAATCCGGATTTTCTCGTAAACCTGTTACTACAGAAACTGGTACACCGGTGAAGACAGAATCCCAAAAGTCAGAGTTGACAATGAGCTCACTTTCACGTACTATAATCCTTAAGTATGCCAGTTTCCGAATTTCCATAAACAAATATTTCAGTCCACACGCTTGGGTTCCGGAGGTCATTTCCAGCGTGAGCTTAGAAATGTTAGGGAAGGTTGCATGTACGCCTTGCATGGATTCCAGATTTAGCGGTAGAATATAACCAGAACTATTTGCCGTTTTATTTTCATCGATTAAGGACAACGTTAAATCCTCGACTGACACCATTGGCGTGCCAGTAGTCCACTTACGGAACATTTCCGGTGTCCGGTAACTAATATTCAGCGAGTTCAGTTTCGGAAAGCACTCGGATAGCATGGGAGGCTGTGTTTCCAACTCAAAGTTGGCAGAAGAAATGGTCAAGACAGTCAATTCTTTCATTACAGGAAAACGTACTAAATTAGCAATCCGAGGAGGACCCATGTATTGTATTCCTGAAATCGTCAGCTCCTCCAAGTGGTCAGAGAAGTTATTTAAAACCTCTGAAAGTAGTCCGTCCGAATACGCAACATTATCTAGTATTAAATAAAGTTTCAACAAATTTGGTAACTTATTCGTGGCCAGCATTTTGAGTTGATCGCTTGTCATTCGACATGTTAGCTTCAAGTTTGTGATTGACTCGGGTAAAGCAATAAATTCAAATCCGACAGGCGCAAGAAATGAAAGTTTTGTGGGACCGTATAAAGGAACCGAGAAGTTCTTAAGACCATGAGCCTTGTAAAGAAAGCTCTGTATCAAGCTACTAACGTTTGTTGAGTGTCCGAATTGCCACTCGTTCCCCGACAAGTTCATATCCACCTTTTCATTAGAAAACACTGCAACTATCTTTTGTAAAATGGGTAAATCCACAACGTGCAGCATTCCACCCGGTAGGGATCCTCCACCCTCGGGAATAATCATTTCCAACTCCACAAGTCCCTCTGCGCATTGGCCCATGAAAGCCACCAAACTGTGAAAATTTTCACGACGAAAGAACTCCTTCCAGATTTTCAAGCTGAATGACGGAAATGGTGTTTTCACCACTCGGTTTGCAATAGATTTAGCAAACACATCTAACAGTTTTCCCTGGGCTTCCACAACTGGCGCACCGTTAAGGGAGTTGCCTCGAGTCAAGTGAAGTTTGAACAGTGGCTCCTTATTCCTCCTCATCAAGTTTGTCACTCCGGTCAACCAACTTTTATTCACTAGTCGCACAGCACGCAACGTCTTAAGGCGCTGTTCCACATTCTGGTCGTGGATTGCATAATCCAGGATGATTTCTAGAAGCTACACAGATTGATAATTAGTCTATTGATTAGCAAAACAATTACCATTTAATTAATTATTTAATTAATATTTTAGTTTACCTCAGGTTGATCAAACACCATCAGGACTGGTGAATATCCTTCCTGCGGAACAGGAGCATATGGTGGATGACCAGCTTCGCGGGGTGACCTCTTTACGGTACTAACGTCTCCTTGTGACGGAGTAGCCCCTTTAACCTCCTTTTCCTCACCTGCCATTCTTGGTCCTCCTCTGAACTCAACAGCACCCAAACTGAAGTAACACCAGAGAAACTTATGAACAACTTTCATTATTATGAATTAGCAACAGAAAGTAAACGCCAATGACCCTCTCTCACCTTATCAATAGCTAGCACAGCAAAAATTCAAGCGATGATAACCCAAGTCAAGTTTCAATTTGGAACTTCCAAAGTAAAAACACCAGTGTCAATCTGGCAACTTTCCTGACTGTGTGTTGTGTCGGTAGTCGATAATATCGACTCGATATGTTCAACATATCATGTTGTGTTGTGTGGGTTCAGTTCAGTTCAACACTAGTAGAGGCTCACAGCACAGCTGACAAAAGTCCACACACAACCAACCTGTTGAAGGGATAACTGCCGCCGGGCTGCTGGCAATTGCAACAAAGGAAAACGTGAGCATCGCATACTTTGTTTGCCACATTATATAGGTATCCTATTGTGGCGTTAAGCACATTTGCCGATATGGTTGATAATGCTGCTTATCTGACCAACATTGCTGCCAAAATCCAAGTTTGTAGCATTTGTGAACGGAATGGAAACATTCACTTAAAATTCCTGCTTGTGAGCTAGCACTGAATCTAAGCGAGGAAGAAAAAGATGTGGTTATTGTTTTTTTTGGAACATGTAGAACAAATACATGTTAGATTTTTCGTTATGTTAGATAGATTTAGAATACGTTTTTCGTACTTTTATGCTTCATACAAAATATCATTTTAACGTATTGCTGTGTTCTCAGCTCAACACCAGTATGAGTTTTAATTCGGTAATATTTTACACCATTCCGTTCTAGACACAAGTGTCCTACTGATGAAACTTACAAACTGTTCAAAGGCTCCCCATCGTACCTGTATCATCAGATATCAGAATGCCAAATAAGTATATCGACGTTATTGGTTATAGAGTATGTTCAAGTTAATTTCATGCATTCACCTCTGCAAGCAAACAAGCTTTTAAAACTTTGGGAAAAAATCAGAAGTTTTTTGTCTGCTAAAGTAGTGATTTTCGCGGTTAAATTGGGTGGCTGATTTAGCAGACAAGAAAAATGGGAATGTCTGCTAAATAAGGGAATGGGGGAAATAAAGTCTCTCCCTACGCGGTCGGATAAGATTTTCCCAATCATAAAGTATTTTAGGAAATTTGAATAATAAACAGTCTGCTATAAGAAGGGAATGTTATGTTTAAGATCTTACTTCATATGTACTAAAAGGAGTACTTCTGGCATTTATTTAGATGGCAAACTGGAAACTATACCTTGTATTTCATATTAAATAATGAGAATCATTAAATATTTTTTAAGCATTTCCAAAACATATGTAATCTATTTAAATTTTACGGCGTTTGCATTCTAGCCTTATTTTTACTCCAAACAAAGCATTCTGTGTGGGTTTCTTAAGCACGGGGAAACTGAAACGATTCTACAACAGTTTAACACCAAGAATTTTATGAATTTTATTGTGTTTATTCAAGCATTTAAACAATTATTTGATTCTTCTATGTATTTTTTTATGATCCGTACCTTTCTGTGGCATTTTTCCTACCCTATCAGTACAGTGCTATGTAAAATACTCTAGAACCCATTAATTAAAACATGACTTGTTAAATTTAAATATAAATAACCGTGTTATTAAACTTTGCTATGGATTATATATAGATTTTATGTTGTCTAAAAGTAACTAAATGTTTCGACGTTATAAATGTAACAACTTTTATAATAATATGTCTCGATCAAAGATCAATTTTTATAAAACAATTTATGATATAAATATGCTTCGTAGAAACCAAATGTGGTGGCATGTAGATCAAATGCGTATATTAATGTTGAACTGCCAATAAAACTAATTGGGTAATGAGTACATTTTCTTTGTGTACAAAAAACGCTGCTGACATAAATAGGTGCACCAAAATAATATTGAGTACCTATGTGTATTTCACAATGATTTGTACAATAAAAGTATATTTCATATATTGATTTACATTATGCAGCCGCATTGCACGACACACATAAAAGCTCTGCATGTACGGTACTTCTTTAACTTTTTACTAAAAGTTCTTAGCCTATTGTGCCTATTATATAATAATACAACCTTTATCAACTTGGAGGAGAACTAATTAATGCGAGACTTTTTCCAGCTATCTTTGGCGGCATTCGTAATCAATATTAACTTGTCTAAGAAACACTAACAAATTAATGCCACAATTTTTGTTTTTGCCTTAACGTTTCCGGCGTTTGCGATTATGTTTTCTGCTTCTCTGGTTGTTATACTTAACTTTTCGCTTCCAGCCTGTAAACCTAAAACTCTGTTTACAACTTTTTAGACACATCCTAAAAAATAACAAAATATGAGCACAATTGCGAATAAAAAAAGCTTCAGACTCTATGCAAAAACAAAGCAACGCCACTACATGTCCGGTTACAAACAGCACAAAAACTACTAATATATTTCCAGTCAATTTTGCCGCTTCCGGTGGCAAGCTTTCCGTGCTATTGGAAACATCGTCACTACTTACAAGCTTCATCCACCATTCTCCTATACCAGACTGTATAAACCTGCTTACACGCGATATCATTTTGGGTGAAACAAGACCATATTGGTATATTATCAAATAAATATCAATAAGACTATCTTTGCTTATAGAAACATCGTGAACACCCAAAGATTTCAATTTGTGAACATAAGTTTTCCCAATGTAGTATGGTACGTAAACAGCAGTTCGGTTACATTCCTTTAACTTGTTAGCAAAATCCTCATTTTCAGTTTGTGCCAGTCGTCTTACTAGTTCGCTTAAAAAGAAGTTGTATGCATCATTTAACCTTTCTTCTGTGATAAGATTCCCCTTAACTAAAACTACAAAAGTATCTATATAGTTTTGCAACACTTCTACTATTTTAGTAGAAAAACGCACGGTGTGGTAAAACCTGTAAAAGTCAGTTTTGTTCTTCCAATCTGTGTAGGTTAATTTTCCACCTAGGAAAATGTCCACCTCAGTTCTAACATTGTAAACCCAACTTGGCATTATATAATTTTCTGTTACATTAACCGATGTTGACTTTACCTAGGCACGTTTTAAGGATGGAGCATGAAACAATACTTGATACAGTCGGTTGTAAATTGTAAAATTTTCCTGACGTATTTCATTATAGTAGTTATAATAAACCGGGAGCCTTGGGAGAATCATGTTGTAAACATTAGTATTTTTGTATGCGTTGCACAAAACTACCGATATAAGCAAAATGCAGGATACTAAGATTCTTACTGATGTTTTCTTTAGCCGAGCTGTGGGAAACGGGTCACCTTGCTCTAAACTTATCTTTGCAAATATTGCAAAATTATAGAATTTTGTTATATGGCGAACCCTATCTGAGTACGGAAATTGAGAGGATCCTATCAGGATTACAAGTACAATCCAACATGTTCCTATAGCATACCATAACTTTGGTTCAAATATTTCAATCAATTCTCTGAATGCAAACGGTGTTATTCCCTCTCTGCCGCATGAGACAAATCGAACTGTCAACTCGTTATATTTCATTGCGAAATGATGTCTTTTAAATTCAACAGTAAATTCCCAGTCACTTAATTGATAGTATGCCAATTTCATAAACAGCTCAGTTTTTTCTGCAGAACCTTCCCAATGTGAAGCAATGCGTACACGAGAATTGTCGCAAATCTTGCCATGTCTATCATCAAGCCAATATGTAAAGTTTTTCAAAAAATCTTGGATCAGAATTACTACGGCTTTGGCAAAGCGATCGTATACAAGCTTTTCTTTCATTATAGCTGAAAACCTTCGTACAGAATTAGCTCTTAGGTTACACTGCTCAAATGCTGTTGCTATGTTGGTCGTAAGAACTGGGCTACCTACAAGTTTTGGAGCAGCGGATGAGTAAACTGTCTCGCAGGTAGATTCAGAAATTGACCTGTCTAAAATCTTATAAGTGACTGGCTTAGTATTAAAAGCAATTTTTCGATAAATTAGTTGCATGTTTAGATGATTTTCACAACTTGCACAGGTGTCAAGTAAATTTGCTTGAAATACTGTTTGCTTTGAAACTGTCAAGTACAAGAATGTGGTGTGGGTGAAAAATTCCCGTGTTCTAGTATATACGTCTGGAGTAACAACTTTGTTCATCCAATTTTTCAAGTTTTCCTTCGTAATAAACTGCTTTTCTTCTAACACTAGAACATGAAATTTGTACGCCGTAGGGTGTAGGATCTCGGGATACCAAATTCGTATATAGTACCTTTGATGATTATGATTGTACTTTAGTTTCTGAGTGATCCCAGGAGCGTAGCTGTTATGCTTGTAAACGTACTCTAGTGGAAATAATGTTATCTGCACTACGGCATTCCAGGGTTTGAATTTTGTAAACCTATCCCGAATAATAAATGAATAGCAACGTTTCACTGCAACAAACGGATCCTCCTTCCTGTAAACGTACTCTTTTCCATCACAATTAGGAAAAAAAGGTTCAAACGGGTTACGACATTCAGGTATCAGTTGTTGCTTCCATTTCGTTGTAAAATTTCCGGGATTTTTGCGTTTATGTAGAACACAAACACCCCGGTGGGGGTTGTTTAAAATCGCAGGTGTTTCAAATGGAAAAATATCCACATTTCTAAAGTTATAAACAAGGAGCAGAGTGTTTGTTTGTTTTAGTAAAGCAATGACTTCAGGTAAGTTGCCCACACCTTTCGTATCAGGATATTTCAAATACCATGGTGAAAATGCAACAGTAAGGGTTGTATTAATTATTTGGGATGCTTGCAAATTGATTTCGACTTTGTCTTCAGCAGCAGCTGCACTAATATGAACAACATTATAGAATACTGATACAAAAGTCTTTAATAAATTCATTGCAATCTGTTTGACAACTACCATTCCCTTTTTTGCAGCTTTTTGGGTATGTACTTAAGAAACCACGCCAATCTAACTTTTCTAAAATTTTACAATACTGTAAATATTGTTCATTGCAATCCTAACGCTTATACTTTTTGTCGTAAAGATCCCTGAATGTAGCAGTGTGTTATTTTTTAAATAGTATACAATACCAATTATTTTGTCAAAAGGTTTTCAATACATATAATTAAAATAACACCGCTACTTAGAAGTATAGCTTTGTTGTTCAAAATTGTTCAGAATCGAAAAACCTACTTGCTTAACGTCTCTATCTGAAAACAGTAAGCAGAAACAAACATTGACCCTACATGCAGCACATATTGGCCGATTTTTCAAGAAACATACCTTCCGATAGAATTTGGTGTACTGGAGTATTATTTATTGTATAGCTACACGTACTGAAAACGTTTTAATTTGAGTGTAATATACAATGCAAATTTTAATGTATACATTTTCAGGTGTAGCTGTATCACACACGTACACTAGTCTAGCAAGTACCACCGCACCGGATGCTTTAGTCTGCCTAGAGTTAATTGTTTATTCTACTGGAAATGGACTTTAGTCAACCTATTTTATCGTTTTCAAAATCAGATAATGCCAACTGCTAATTGAACACGTGCATGTATCATTGGTTCATGACACTACGAACAGTTTTATCGTTCCATTTTCCAATGATCAAAAAGTAATAAATTATACTAGCTGTGGTGTACGTTCGTAAAGTTACACGTTTGTGCACATCAGTACATCGTGTACAAATGGACATAATTAGCTACAAATTCGTAAGCAAAGTGGAACTACATTTTGCAGAATTTCTATGGCATTTGGTACGACAGTAGGTATGGTCTACTAGTGATGGAAAAAATCTTAAATAAATCGGGAATAAGCGCGATTAGTCCGATTTTGTACATCCGATTTTGCAAATAGGTAATAAATTCAGAGTTATTAATTATCTAATACACCAAATATGTTGAGGTTTGAGAAATTAGAATAATGCTTATTTTGTATAGGTCAAAGCAACATGATATGTGACATGGATAAGCAACATGATATTTTAAAAAGTGTTTAGTATTTATAAAGAGCTTTATCAATTTAGCACAAAATAAAATGCATGGAATTATTTTATCTGTTATAAGTGACGATAAAGCCATTTTGATCGTATCAAAAACTAACTCTAAGTCATTTACTGCAGTCTTAATATATGAACAGTTGAAATTGCTAAGAACGAAAATGCAGAATTGAATCCAATAAACTTTTGTATAACTTACAAAATTGCGTATTTATTTACATCAATTATTAGATACTAACATAGATAATAGATAATTGATATATAATTGTAATTTTAAAATGTTTCGAGATAAATGTTTAATCAATCAGTAGAAAACAACATTTGGTTGTGATTGATAATTTTAAGGATCTTCAGGCTTTGACATTCATCATGAGGGGGTTGAACAGTATTCAAGCTTCCGCCCTTTCTTTCCCCATGCTTCTGTCATTGCACTGGTTGCCTGAAAACAAAACAAAAACGAACAACCTAGGTTGATTGAAACAACCCATTTGATAATTGGTAATAAGGTTTCTATAGAAAATCCACTATGGAATGTTCAAAGTACCGAAAACCTTCCAGACAATATGAGCTTGGTTAATAATGGCATTTTCAGCAGCGCAAAAGTAAAGGTCAACTCCGAAATGAGAGACTGTATATCCTGGACATCTAAGTCTTTAACAACTGCTTCCAAACACAGAGTCCGCAACTCTAAAATCATTTCAGAAGTCTATTAATGTATAGTTAAAACAGCATATTATAGCATCAATCAAAAATGCATTTCCAAGTGAACAAAATTTACCTGTAAGCATCTTAATAGAAGGCGCACTATCCTTAACTTCCAAATCCAAGTGGTTCCAAAAATCCGGCGTTTCTCGTAAACCTGCTACAACTGGAACCGGCAAACCCGTGAATATAGAGTCCCAGTAGTCTGAGTTGACAACAGATTCAGTTTCAACTACCTTAATACTCAAATAAGTCAATTGTCTCATATTCATGAAAACGTATTTCAGTCCACAAGCTTGTGTTGTTCCGGAGGAGAATTTTAAGAAAAGCTCACGAATGTTAGGAAAGGTTAGGTTAACAGCTTGCATAGATTCTAATGTTAATGGTAGCACGTAACCAGGACTATCATGTAATTTATTTTCATCAACCAGAGACACATGAAAATTCTTGACTGAGACAACAGGTCTGCTTTTAGTCCACTTTCTCAACATTCCCGGTGTCTGATAAAGAATTCGCAATGTGTGTAATTTTGGAAAGCATTCCTTCAGCAAGGGATGCTGAGCATCTAACTCAAAGCTACTAGGAATGAGGTTTAGATAAGTCAATTCTTTCATCACAGGGAAACGCACCAAATTTACAATCCGAGGGGGACCCTCATACACCGTTTCCGTTATTGTTAACCTTTGCAAATGTTCACACAAATTTGTTAAAACCTCGGAAAGTAGTCCTTCTGAATACTGTACATCACTCAGGAGTAAGTGCAGTTTCAACAAGTTTGGTAATTTGTTAACGGTCAGTATTTTGAGTTGGTCGCTTGTCATTTCACAACTTAGATCCAAACTAGTGATTGATTCTGGCAAGTTTACAATGCCAAAGCCAGTTGGGGCACTATCATTCGAACCAAATGGAACCGAAAACTTCTTAAGAACTGCAGCCTTGCTCAGAAAGCTGTGAATCAAACAGGAGGGATTTGTAGGATGCCCAAATTCCAACTCCTCTGCGGAAAAGTTTGCAGCAACCCTTGTGTCAAAAAACATAACAATAAGCGTTTGTAAAATGGGTAAGTCCACCATGCTCATTAGTCCACCCGGTAAAGATCCTCCATTCTTGGGAATAACCAGGCCCAACTCCACTAATCCATCGGCACACTGACGCAGGAAGGCCATCAAACTGTGAAAGTTTTCGTAGCGAAAGAACTTACTGTAGATTTTCAAGTTGAATGTAGGGAAAGGTTCCTTCACCACTCGGTTTACAATCGTTTTTGCAAACACATCCAGCAGTTTTCCCTGGCTTTTTACAATAGGGCTATCGTTTAGGGAGTTTTCCATTGTCAACTTGAGCTTGAATAGAGGCTCCTTATTCCTTCTCATCATGTTGGTTACTCCGGTCAACCAAGTTTTATTCACAAGTCGCACCTACCTCAACGTGTTCACTCGCATTTCCACATTATTGTCGTGAATTGCATAATCCAAGATCATCTCCAGAAGCTACACCGTCAGTCAATCCAGAAGTGATAATCAGTCAATTCATTTTTCATATGTAAATCATTTGACAATTAAAAGGTAAAGTACCTTTAGTTATTTAATAAGTTTATTAAATATTTGAGTTTACCTCTGACATATCAAACACGACCTGAACTGCTGAATATCCTTCCTGTGGAACACCGGGTGGATGACTAGCCCCGGGGGTTGACCTCTTTGCGGTTCTTAAGCCTTCAGTGCCTCCTTGAGAAGGAGCAGCCCCATTAACCTCCTTTTCCTCATCTGCCATTCTTGGCCCTCCTCATCTACTTTGTTTCAGTTTCAGAACAGCTATGAATAGTAAATTTTGTGACGATTTCTACAGATATTTGGATTTCGACACAACTGAGGTTAGATGTACACGATCAGACTGGGGTAAACGTACTTACACATATTTATGTGTAAAAATATGGTTTGACTTGGAAAAAAATGTACAACAAAGTGTATCCTTGTTTTATTGTTTCAAAAAATGCGTTATACGCTAATCTACTGACTAACCAAATAAATTACATTTTACCTAGGGATTTAGATTGTGAAATGTTCTTTATGATTAAAAAATCAATTGATGCTGTAACTCAAAGTAACGTTTAAATTATTTTATTTGAACATGTATTATTTCTACTCCTTGTTGATAACATAATAATATGTCTAAACTATACTGATTTCATTTTTACCAATTATGATATGTAAAATGTCATTAGTGTAATGTGTTTGTAAAGGGAACCAGTTGACTAATAAACTCAAATTCAAATTCTGAACTCAACAGCACCCAAACTGAAGTGACACCAGAAACTTAATGAACAATTTTCATTAAAAATTAGGAAATCAAGATAAACTAAAAAACTGCCACGATAGCAGATTATTATAATATAGCAATAACACAGATGACAAAAGTAACACACAACCAACCTGTTGAAAGGGTGCCGCCAGGTTTCTGGCAAATTGCCATTTATCAAAGGGAAACCTGAGCATCGCACATAGAGTATTATTTACACTTTGCGTATAGAATTTTTAAGTAGCCGCATTTGTCGATCTGGTTGAAAATGCTGTTTATCTGCCCAGCATTGATGCCAAAATCCAAGTTTATAGCATTTGTGAAACGAATAAATGGGAAGATTCACTTTTCTAAGCTTTTCACGTAAAAGTCATGTTTGTGGGCAAGCATTGAATCTAAGGGAACAAGAAAACATTATGGGCATGTTAAATTGGGGTTTTTGGAGCAAACAGAAAAATTGCATGTCGGATTTTAAGCAGTTGTAAACAGTAAGAATTCCATGGTTATCAGGCCAATAAATATTATTGTGCGATATAAATAGAATGACATGTTTAAGATTTTGCTTCATATAAGTATATAAGATGTAAGTACTTGAAGGAGTATTTCTGGCATTTATTTGGATCTTGGATGGCAAACTGGAAACTATACCTTGTTTTGCATATCAAATAATTATAATCATTAAACAATTTTTAAAACATTTCTAAAACATTATAATTTATGGTACTTTACGGCGTTTGCATTCTACGTTGATTTACATTCGAAACAGAGTATCCTGTGTGGTTTCTTAAACATGTGTTGCTCATTTTTGGAAATTTGAATATGTACGTAACGTTAACATGTATTGCTAAAGGAAGAAGCCACGTCGCAAAGAACACAAGCGTATTTGCAAGATCATGTTCTAATACAAATTTGTACTTATGTAACTTGCTTGAATTGAAACATTATGATACTACATTAATTAAGTGCACACAAATAAATTTCATGTGCAGTATATAATATATGGCTTAAATGCTAAACAGATAATAAAGCAAAAAACAAACTATATTATTTTGTGTATGTCAAAGTAACATGATATATGACGGAATATTCTTTTCGATCGTATATTTTTAAAAAACGTTTAGTATTTATTAGGAGCTTTCTCGTTTTGCATAAAATATATTGCTTGAAATTATTTTGTTAATTAAGTGACAATAAAGCTATTCAATCATGATCGTACAAAATACCAACTGCAAGTCATGTACTGCAGTCATAATATATGAACAATTTGAAATTGCAAAGAACAGAAAGGCAGAATTGAATACAGCAAACTTTTGTGTAACTTATACTTTTTCTTATTTATATACATTGAGTATCAAATACCAATAATATGGAAAACATGCCTGGATATTATAGGAAAAGACTTGCTACATTTTAAACTTTATTCACCATCCAATACGAAAACACATAAATAAAGAATTCAATTTACAAAAACAATTGTTCGGAATCAATCCCTTCACCTTCCACTTGTGGCTCTGCCTTTGTAACAATTACAATCGTCTGAGGTTTATTCCTTTTCTCTGTTCTCTTCTGTTCCAAATGAATCCTCTTTTTGTGCCTTAACACATCAGATGCACTCCAGCAAATCTGCCCACAAATGTCGCAAGGAGTACGCTTAGCATATGGGTCAGATAGCCTTGGTCCAAAGGGACAGTTAAATTGCTTGTGACGCCATAAATTAGTTTTTCGTACCATGCATGGCATCACACTGAACACTTTTTACTTTCACCGCTTTTCTCAATAGTGCATTGGGTTTACTGGGTTGAGATTGATAAGATGTTTGGCTGCTGGTGGAGACATTCAAATTTATTAAAGATTCTGGTTCAGGGTGTGCTCTTGCTTTATGCCGTTGCAAAATTGCCCTGTGATTATATACTAGATCACAAATGTTACAGTGACTTTTTGTATTGTAAAATTCCCAGGTTAACTTTGGTCCAAATTTACACGATATCTTTTTATGGCGATAAATGTTTGCCTTTAGAATCATTTTGCCACATTGGTCGCAACGTCCCAAGGGTTTGGCTGGAATTGCGATTTGAATAACGTTTCTCTGGTTTGGTTCAATATTTTCATCATCATCCAAGGCCAATGGGTCTTTTAACATAATAGTAGATGGCTGGTTTTTAATCGGTTGTTTTGGTGATCGTCTTTTACTCCGCTCACGTTTGTGACGAAACATGTAGGTTTTCTTAATATAGGAACACTGCTCATGAGTATCTACCCAGAGTGGTTTATCCTGTGACAAAGCTGGATTTGGAACTGCTTCTTCCTCCGTTAATACGCAAGTGTCAAAATATTCTGTTTTGATCACCACATCGCTTGCTTCAAACAAATCTGGGTTAAGTGAATTACACTGATCATTTGATGTTCAGTTTCCTGGTTTGGAATAGGCTTTTGCAAGTTCACTAGTTTTACTTTGGGTTGAGCTCGCTCCAACTTCGCGTCACCTTGAAAATCAAAAATATTACAAAATTTTTAATCGATCTTTCAAATAGGTAAATTCAAAAAGTTAATTTCACTTGCATTTTGATTTTATCGGATTTTTTAACGATGCTACAGTCTCGTTCTGATTTTCTACTTCTTGATCCTCTAAAATTGCTTTAAATGTTCTTAACCCGTTTTCTACCTTCATTTGCAGTAGTTCTAAATCTTGACAAAATCCTGAGAGTTTTTTCACCACTTGTCCACATTTTTCGCATAATGTCACAGAAAATCCAGAATGACGACTGATTTGTATCCAGTTTTAGGAAGCGATATATACACGTAAGTGAGTAAATGTTTGGCTGATTTTTTTGTGAATTTATTTCACACTCCCTATTACTTTCACTTTTGACAGCAACTTTACCAAATTGGAACAACGATTCAGGTCCTAAGATTCCTACGGTTCCCTGTATTGCCCGGTTTTCCCTTTATGCCATGCCGTTTTCCCAAAGAGTGCAATATGGCGGATGCTACCAAAGAAAGGTGCGAGGGGACACATCCGAGTAGCTCAACTTCTCAACAGCGAATAGTTTTATTTTCAGCATTTAGCTGTAGTTTAGTTTCCCTTGTCAAGCCAAGCTTGACTACACAAATGTACACTACACGCCAAGATGTGTGCCAAACAGCCGCATCACAACCTTGTGTGCTGCATTAATACGCGGCACTACACACTCCACCACCAATTTTTTTAATTTTTAACTACGATTAAAGCTTTTTGAATAAAGATATTTTATAAATTTTATAATATAACAATCTATTAATCATTACAACTTATTACAAACATTCCATCACCTTCCCCCCGTGCGTGAAAACAACAAAAGAAAAGTGTAATGAACACAGTCATTATGTTTACTCTTATATACTCTTACTTTTTTCTAATATTAACAGGAGAACAGGACTATTGCTGCACTTAACATTTTCAAACGATTTTAACTTTAGGAATTAACAATTTCATATCAATTTTAACAATAGAACATTACATTCATTATTGGTACCAATTCATTTTTACATTGAGCTCAAAGGTTAAATAAACAATTCATATTATAAATCAGATCAAGTCAACTCGAGGACATAAATAATCAATCATGGTTCATTCAAATAATAATAATCTTTCATAATATCAAACCATTTCACAAACACAATACATCAAACAATTCAACATAATTCCATTTCATAATATTTCACTCATAAACCAAAATTGCTTTCAAATTCATTTCAAAATAACATTCATTTCAATTCAATAAAATTTCAATTCAATTAAATCATTCATTTCAATTTCAAAATATTTCATCATAACAAATACATCGTCGTCTGGCATATCATCATCAGAACAAACGGAAAAAATAACAAATACATCGTCTTCAGACGGAACAATAACAAATCAAAGAACAACAAATACATCGTCTTCTGGCATATCTTCCTCAGAGCAGACGGAACCATAAACAAATCAACACATTTCATTTAAAAGCAACACAATTCATAACTCAATAATAATTTCCACAATAATCTTAATAATGTCTTGTCTTGAAAACTTGTCCTTAATTTTCCCACGCTGACAGAATCCTTATGCAAAAAGAAATTCTATCACAACCTGTGCAAAAGTAACAAAAACAAAGCACAGAAAATAATTAATAGCTTCATATAAAATATCAAATCATTATAAAATGTATAGAAATGTTTAGCTTATTCAGTTGACTCTCGCAACCAGAAACATCAAGACATCTGAAAATATAACTCAATAACAAATTAGCACAACAACTAAAAATTACAACTCAACAACTTTTCAGTAGATTTTCTCTGAAAAGACAAATCTACTAAAAATACGATTTCATCCCTTTTGTAATGAGAAGGAGTTTTGGTGTTTTTCACATTTTTTGAGCATTTCGTCAAAATTGGCACACATGTACACTTTTATATTGTGAATTCAAAAATAGTATTGTTTTGGTCTCAGGGTGACGATGTCAGTAAAAAATTGATGACCAAATGTGACATTTCATGTTTTCGAAGAATACTAGGATTTTCGTAGTTTTTTGAGGATAACTTTTGTATGCATCCAAATCCCTAAAATCGCCGGGATGCCCATTCTAGAATTTTTAATGCTTGTTTCAACTAAACAAACCTCAAGACAAAATTCGGTTTCATGGTGGAGATATTTGGAAAAATGTATGGGCAAGTATACCAAACTTGACAGAATCCATCGTGCCAAAAGTGACAGAATGCTGTTTCAATCTGCGTCATCCAAATTGTCTCATTAATATACCAAATTAAAGCCAATAAAAAACGACAGGATCGTGTTTCTCAGTTTTTTGAAACACACACTTACAAGGAAGTTATGACCATATTAGTGAAACTTTCCATTTTGTCCAAAAATTCATCACTTTGTAAATATTGTCATAACTTTCTTGTTGGTGTGTATTTCAAAAAACTGAGAAACACGATCCTGTCGTTTTTTATTGGCTTTAATTTGGTACATTAATGAGACAATTTGGATGACGCAGTTTAAAACAGCATTCTGTCACTTTTGGCACGATGGATTCTGTCAAGTTTGGTAAACATGCCCATACATTTTTCCAAATATCTCCACCATGGAACCGAATTTTGTCTTGAGGTTTGTTTTGTTTAAACAAGCAATAAATATTCTAGGATGGGCATCCCGGCGATTTTCGAAATTTGGATGCATACAAAAGTTATCCTCAAAAAACTACGAAAATCCTAGTATTCTTCGAAAACATGAAAATGGTCAAATTTGGTCATCAATTTTTACTGACATCGTCACCCTGAGACCAAAATATTACTATTTTTGAATTCACAAGATAAAAGTGTACATATGTGCCAATTTTGACGAAAATCGGAGAAAGTGCCCAAAATTTGTGAAAATCACCAAAACTCCTTCTCAATAAAATAAAACTGAAGCTAATGACGGTCGACCTTATCATCACTCAATTCTTCCGTTTTTAAAATGAACAAACGACTGAAAATGCAGTAAAACATGATAGCTAAGCAAGCAAGTTGATCAGGCTCACACTACCTAACTCAATGTTTCCCTATAATATTTACAATCGTGTTCCATTTCAAATAACTGGACAGCGAATAAAACCAATAAAATATTCTTTTTTTTTCATGATATAAAACAAACTAATTAAAAATCATTACGATCAAGTCAACATTTTAAAATTAAAACATTTCATTTGAACCAAATCATTTTTTAAAATACCAATTATTGTAACTGTGCTGAAAATTATTATCGTTTCTTGGCTGAGAATAGTAAGTACTATTATTAAAATTTGGACTTTGTTCATTAGGCCAATGACTCTGCGTATTATAATCATAATCCGTGCTTTGTTGCTGCTGTGGAAAATTATTTTCAAGCCCCACATCTTGAGTATAAGAATGTTCGGCTAAATTTACCATAGCAAAACCTACATGAGGACAATCACGAGAAATATGCCCAAATTCATGACATGACCAACACTCAATTTCATTATTGTATCTACTAAAATTCTGTGGTTGCTGAGTAAATGAACTCTGAGGATGAATGTCCTGCTCTTCATGGCCATATGTAAATGAACCATGGTCGTCGTCGCTATCACCGGAAAATATTTCCTCTTCCTTTTCTTTAAACCCAGACAATGGTGGTAAGTTCGTCTTCCACCGACGTCGTCTATCCCTACTTTGAATAAGATCAATAGCATCGCTAGCTTTCTGAAGTAAAACATTAATAGTTAACGCAGTCTCATCACCTAAATTAATGGCTAATGCTAAGTCAGGAATTAGTAGCTTTGCTGCTCGATATACAGAAATGTATTCGGGTTCAGTTGGATCTACTTGTCTACCTAAAATAACCATTTCATTAACAAACAGCTCTACTGATTCGTTCATTTTTTGTCTTCTGTGATATAAAAGCATTTTTCCACGCTCTCGAATTGCTAAGCTATCAAATCTAGCTGTAAAGCTGTTTTTAAAATCTTCCCAACTCATGATAGAACAGGCATTATCATACCAAGCTTTAATATCTTCTTTCAAAATGCTACCTATTACTGTATGGTAATTAGCTTCAACAATACCTTGACTCTTACAATAATTCTCACATTGTGTGAAGAAAGTAGAAGTAATTTTATCAGGGTCATATTCAGGTGGCTGAATAGAAGTATTCAAATTAGATACCTTAACTGTTGTACTAGCTTTCAGAACTTGTTCTGCTAAGTATTTATTCAACGCAGTAACCTGATCATCATCCAAAGCTAAGGCATTTACTACACCAGCATCTAAAGCTATTTTGGGAATATTGGCGCCTGCCATGTCTGTACGATTACTACCTTTCTCTTTTCTAGGCTTACGTGTTTTAGACTTATATGAAACACTCAAGTCAACGAACCTATTCCTCAAATTTCTGATACTAGAATTTTCCTCAGACATGTGCAGTATTAACAACTAACTGACAATGAAATGCACAGTTAGGAATAGAAGTACACAGTTGTAACACTATCATTAAGATAAGTAGAGATTCGAAATGACACTAGCGGCACTACCAGGAAACTGAATAACTATCATACAAAAATAGATTAACTAACGTTTCAGTCTCAAAACCTGAACATCTACAAGAATCATGATGACACTCTCTATTTGTAGTATAAAATGCAACCGTATGCACATACTATGCTTTTCTAACCATTTGCACTTAAAAGTCAAAAAGAAATTGCTTACAGCTCCTTTTCAGTGATATCCAGCTGTCAAGAAAGAAAATCCGATGAAATTTGATGACGTATGGCCAGTGGAGACCGTTGTCCGACTTTTCAATCCAGAAACCGCAATTCCAGAGTGTGTTCCAGTTCCACAGAAAGAGTCCACAAGCCTGCCTTGAAGAACACGCTACTGTGCAAAGTCAACGCAGCTCTTGTCCAGTACAACTGATAATAAAAATCAACATTGCACGACAAGTATGAATATCATGTGTCCACAAATTTATAAAATGTGCACAGAATATAATGACTATAATAATTGGAAATAGTAGTAAAAAACCAGCAGCAGGTTATATAGTACTAACACTTTAGGTACACTTTTTCGTAGTACGGTCCTGCATAAATATGTATATGCACTTTTAGCATAAAAAGAGCCCTTTCGCTCGCGTGAGCTTCCATTTTTAGAAAATCAGAAGGAAACGATACTGGATAAATCTGGAAATGAGGGAAACCCGGGGATGGCTTTACCCTTTCGTATTACAATATGCTTGATGATTTTTGTATGATGAAGCGCATTCTATTTTTCCTAGAAAACCGTTCATGGCAAAGACTGATGTCACTGTCAGTGACTCACTGATATCTGATATGTTCTTGTTTCTTCATTTAAAAGGTTCATGGTGATGTTGTTAACACGTGATTTAAGTAATACTATCATACCAAAAGATTCTACAAAACTCAACTCAAATTCAACAAGCGGTTTTGGTCACAAAGCTAAACGCAAAGTATGGTCAAATTCAAAATATTTTTTTTTCAAATGTAACTATCTCAAATATTGAAAGATTGAAACTACAAATGTGCCACAATTAATTCGTCATCTTTGAACAAAGCAGGGACAAATACAGAACATTAAATTTTTATGATTCAATAAAATGGCGTTTTATTAAAACTGCATTTTATTCCTTATTTGTGTGTAAGGAACAATTACGGCATAGAAATTTCAATTGGTAGTTCCAACAAATGAGTATTATTTAGTGGTACAGTATTCGTGGTAATAAAATACATTGCTGATATTTGGAGCTAATATTAATCATAGTAATTATTTTACCAAGTTGGTATGCAAAATTATTCAGAACTCTTTCCTCGTAATGCTCAACACATAATGCTTCCTTTTATAGCAAACTGATATTTTATCTCAAATGCTTCGTTCCTGCATAGCTAATGTAGCCTTGATAGCTAATATCATAAACTGTTATCTCTAAAAATCTGATAAGCCAGCATGACGACTCATGATTTACTCATTTACTCACGATTGAGCATAGGTCTTCATTACCTAGTTGGAGCTTGACTCCAGTTTTAACAACTTAAATCTTAGCGTAGTTTGATACCTGAATATTATATATTGCCAAAATGTTTGCAACATCTTCAGGCTTGTATTCTACATCAACCCTTATAGCATTTAGTGAAACTGATACAACATCTAAAAAACCAATTGTTCAGCTACAATATTCAAACATTAGTCAGATTGTTACAAACGCATTCGCCAAAAATCGAAAACTTAGCAAATACCCCATTGGAATATTAAGCATACCAAAACCTCCCGCATGTCGAGCTAAATCTTTGGAAATACTAACAAAGTGGATTATTTGTCATCTTGAAGAAAAGGATCTTTCTTCAAATGACAACTCGCAAACCACGGAAAGTTGGGACGTTTTCAATACCACAAGTTCAGGAATTTATTTATGGCCAAGACCATTTCTAATCTGCGACAAGACGAATAACGCACCAGTGCTAGTATGGGTTATGTACGGAGATGTAAAGTCTTTGGAGTTGGCATTATTCTCCAGAATGGCTGCATCAATCAAGTTTCTTGTGGATACAAAAGACTTGGTAAGCAAATCAGAAATATGAAATGTTACATTTCTTTAAAAACTAATTAGTTTTAAATTTTGAATTATTTTTATTTTAGGATCGTATATTAATATCAGAAAGCCTTAAGGCAACAATGAAAACTCGTGTTTTACGGCAAATTGGTACGTTCATTATATGAACTTTACACAATATTCACCAAAGTGCTTTTCATGCAAACATATTTGAATTCATGCCCATTTCAGTATTTAAGTATTTATGGCATGAATTTCAGGTATTCAATTTTGTATTTGCAGACGAGCTCCAGCTCATTCCAGCAGAGCTTCCGTCATCAGATATTGTCACTCTTGATACATTTGAAGCTTATCTACAATTTATTGCTGATAAAGTAAATGGAAATTCATCATGGGATGATCTCACTGTAAATGCAAATATTCCCAGCAACACTGAAAACACTTCTTCTGTAAAGCAGCCTGTTGCTTTATTGCCCCATGAAAAAACCCCTTTACCAGACAATGCAATTCAAAGCGATAAAGTTTACGAAACCTTCCCAATATCCAGCAGAGCTACAGATCCAGCCCAGTTTAACACCCAGCTTTGTGAAATCCACGATTGTCCCACTCATCTACTATCAGCCCAAACTTCCTTATCATTCTGGATTGAAAACAAAATGACCCTGAATACAATTTCAGACATGACGCAACTTGTGCAGGCTCACTTAAAATTTCCTGAACAACACGGTATTACTGATGAGGTTGGCGAGCTGGTAAAGATACTACGTTTGTTTATTGCTGAGCTACATAACATGTTTGATAATTACCTTTGCTTCTTTGGAAATACTGATATTGCACAAATGCAAAGGTTTATTACCATGGCAGAAAAAAGGGCAAAGGGAAATCTAAATGATCCAAAGCGTCGGGTTCATAAAAGATTTTTAGAACCTATTTTTGAAAAATGCTGTGGCAAAATTGTAGAAATTTTTGTACATGATAACCAACAAATTGTAAAACAAGAAGAAATGCTGGCTAATGAAGTCTACTGGAAGATATTTGAAGCATTTCAGAAAAAAATGAAAAATTTAAATTGTGGAAGATCTCAAAAAGAGTTAGCCGTCGTTCCCCAAACAATGAAGTATGAAGCCTTAAAGGTTCTCTCGCGTTGTTTAGACTGCGGTGAGAAACTCAATGGGGTGCAATCAGTTTTCTCGAAAAGATTAGAATCAGAACTAGATAAATTCATGTCAGATTTCCTAAACCAACAGCAAATTAAGCAGCAACAAATTGAAAATACAATTGAAGATCAGCACATTGTTCAAAATTGCTTGGGAAAATATATTTACGGCATTGACAACCGCTGGAGGAGCTTTGGACTAAAGAAATTACATGAACGAGTGGAAAGCCACAACGACATTTTGTCCGACATATTGCAAAATGTTTCAGATCCCAAAGACATCAAACAAATTAGTTTTCTCTCAGATTTGTACTTTCTTCACAAAAATGAGCTTCTGGAACAGGAATTGGATAGATCCAACCTAGATCCAAAGAGTATTCCTAATCAACACACGCTTTGTGTGTATCTGACTCCTCAATGGATTCGCATTTCAATAGAAACCGAACATGGCAAGCAACACAACGCCACATTTGGTCTAAGTAATGTGCCATATCTACCACCCATTTTGGCAATGACAAACGAAGGATTTATGTATGGATGGTTGGCTGCTGAAAGAATTAGAAAATATCCTGAAACAATTCATTGTAAAGGAGGAGTTATCAATTACGTTACAAATACACCAGAGGATGAAACCTTGTCACTGAAAATGTTAAGCTGTTTGTTTCAAAGTATCAAGCAGCAACTGGAAGGGAAGTTGGGAACATATTCTAAAGTTTTGGTATGCGTTCCTACTTGGTTGGATGTTGCTAGCAGAACAAGAATAAGAGCTGCTTGTCTTAGGGCAGAATTCAAACAAGTTTTTCTTGTAGACGAAGCATTTGCTGGAGCTCAATTGCTACTAAATCCTGAATTGTCAGAAGTTCAAAAATCTGACGATAATTCAAGAACTTACGCCTTGTTAATATCTGTCACAAATTTTCACATTGATATGAGATTGTACTTTCACGACAATTCAAAACTTGTTTTACGTTTGGCTACTCAGACAAAAATCACCAAAGACAAAGCAAACCAAGATCCGGAATTACTTTTGCAAGGTACATTTGCCGAGCTTGTTGAAAATCACGGTTATTTGACCAGCATGATAAAAATTTGTAGCATTTGTGAACTGACTGAATGGGAAGCTCCACTTAAAAGCTTTTCACAGAAAATACCCGTATGTGAGTTAGCTTTAAATTTAAGGGAACAAGAAAACGTTATGGGTATGTTACTGGGTCTTTTGACACAAACAGAAAAATTGCATGTCAGATTTGATGTGGTTTCAAAGAGTGAAAATGCCGTAGCTATCAAGCCAACTTCAGATTTATATGCAAAAAAGCGAAAACATCTTCTGGAACAATGTCAACTTATCAGAAATAAACTGGATGATGGGTCAGTACAATTGGGTGCTTTAACAAAGAAGCTCATCAATCAAGTTCTTGATAGAGCGGAAAGTGTTGGAAAGGATGAGCACACACCCAGTAACGATTTGGATGTTCAGTATGATGCGGTTAACTCGATAATGGAGCAATATATGGTTATATACTTGTAAATATTGTATATGAAGTGGAGTTATGTAATTTTGTAAAAGTTTAAGGTTTACCAATAAGAGAATGTGTAAATAGAATGTGCACTCAATGTAAATAAATATTATGTGATAAAAATACAATAATATATTTTAGAACTTTTTTTCATATGTACGAAAAGGAGTACTTCTGGCATTTAGATAAGGCGTCATCC
Source organism: Entomobrya proxima (assembly GCA_029691765.1). Taxonomy (NCBI): domain Eukaryota; kingdom Metazoa; phylum Arthropoda; class Collembola; order Entomobryomorpha; family Entomobryidae; genus Entomobrya; species Entomobrya proxima. The sequence continues at coordinate 42,970,856 of CM056172.1, forward strand.
ATTAATGACATCACTTTTAGGGGTCGGTGGGTCACTCGTGTTAAAAGGTGACGGCCTATGTTAAGTGCCCTATCCTACAATGTTAAAAAATAGTGACAGGGGTCAGTGGGTCGCTCGAAAAATCGGGTTTTTTAAGTGACGTCATTAGTGGACGACGCCTAAACCGGGCATTCAGGATAGCAGACATTGATAACACCTATGCATATTGAATCATTAGAAATACTATTTTGTAAACATATATGATCTATAATATTTTGCTGCCTTTACGTTTCATGATACATTTTAGCCGAAACAAAAATTAATTCGACGATTCATTTGGCAGCATGTAGTGCAGGGCAGGATATTTCGCACAGGCTCAAACACAGGAGCTCTGCGGAAGGTAGCCAGCAGAAGAATATTCTGCATTTATGCTAATGAGTTGGTCCGTTTGGACCTGAAAAGTAAAATATGAAAACTGCAGGACTGACTGCAGGTATATGAAAGACAAGGGAGAGATTGGCATTCCTATTCCAGTGGCCTTCAAGGCCGGTCACGGTAGCGAGATGCTGCCGAAATTTTTGCTTATCTCAAGTTCTCTCTCTCGTCTGCAATATGGAATCAGTGTGTGTGTGTAGAAGAAGAGTTGTAAATAATATTTTAATTTCGGCTTAATAAATTAGTAGCAGTTAGCAGTAGTAATCTATCGTGCATTGTGATTTGCTTATTGTGCATACCTACCGCAAAGTCACAGCAGAAGGCTTGCCTGGAGAGCGTTGTTGCGTGGAAATCAGTTGTCTGCCGAGGAGTAACGTAAGCTAAACCCTAATTTGCAAACTAAAGCATCTCAGATAGCATAATATAGCTCATCTCACATGAATATACAACCCCCTTCGGCCGTACATGGCGAATTTTCTGCCAGTTTTTCTGTCATTGTGACAGTGTAGGTGCATAAAAAGCTTATCATCTCTATGCATATATTATGCCTTTCTTGTTTCTGCTGTTGTGTGCATTTTACTCAGTTTGCTGAGGATTCTGAAAGGGATATGCACATCATCATCACACACAACTCTTTTCACGCTTAGCATAATACTCGGTTGTGAGTAGCTAAACGTTATCTTTTACGCATGCTAATATAAAAAAAAGCCAGTTACTCGGTAGTGAGTCAAGGCTTATTATCTATAATGCATATTATCATGAAATTCTAGCTAAAGGCTTAATTTATATATAAAAATGGCTACATAATTTTGCTGCAAGGTAAAAATGGCTAGATATTTTTATTTTATTATAAAAATGGGGCAAAATGAGCATCTGTCAAATACAAAGCCCTTTGTCTGAGAAAACGTTGTTTACATTTTCTGCTGCGCCAAATCTCAGGTTGTTGAGAATGTGTGCACATAATATGCTGAACATTAGACGGCATACCTATACATACAAAATACCTGAAAAAGGATATGCAAATGTCTGAAGAATACGTTTTAGAGGCTTTGACAAAAGGCAAAATTTTCGACCTTTTTTAAATGCACATTCCTTATGAATGGCCCTCTTTAAATCTAGCCAAGCTAACAAATAGCCATATAATATATGCATTACTTTAAAGAAAGACAGAGAGATGAAATGCATGATAATTAGCATGTGTGTTAGAAATGGTAGTCAGTAGTCAAATATATTTTTTTGTGCTTGTGTCATTTTATATATATTATATGCATTTTGCATTCACACAAAGCACGGTATAGTAATTTTTCCTATTTCCACTCCTACTTATCTTTTAAAAGTTTTTTCAAAGGAAAATTACTGAATAAACCATACTACCATACTACACTAAATGCCTAAGTACAACTAATAGACAGTTAGGTGCAACAGGAAAGGAATCAACATGCATGTCATATTATACAAAAGCCGGTAGTGTGCTTATTTATATGACTGCATGTATGGTGGTGGATATGATATCAACTCTCAAACTCCTGAGAGCACAAAATGTATCGGTAAAGCTTACCGAACCAAGGAACCAAGAAGTCAAGCTGCAGATAAAGGACCATTAGTACCTGGAGGACCATTATGGACCATCACATTATGTAAATGCGGGAAGTTGACTTTTGAGTCAACACGACAAAAACGGTAATGGGAAATGTACGTACACAAATGCTGACTTGGAAATAGTACTAGTACCTTACACAACACCCTTCCGCATCAAAGTACTCAACTACTAGTGTTAAGGGAAATGTATCAAGACCAGTGCAGATATGGAAATTGTTAAAGTACCTTACACTACTCCCCCTAAAAATGGAGAGTACACAAAAATTACTACAAAATAACATTATTGGAGGAAGCCAAGCCCCACTATATGCAACCCCTACTGGGCAGTGAGAAAAACAGAGGTAGCTCTGTAACTCACTAAAACTTCTACATAGAGAAGTTGGGAAATCCACAAGTGCCGAACACAACAGTATGGGACTGGAAGTACTAAGTCAACTTAATTAAATTAATTACCGCGATGGGGAATCGAACGAGTTGGCTACATAAGCCAAACCAATGGGGTAAAGTGAGAACACAGAGGCAGTTCTGTAACTCACATTAACTTAACAGACACCTACGGAAGAAACATTGGTGGTACGTCAAAGGAATAGTACTACAACGGCACCCCCTCGAAGCGGAGAAGTACTTCATCGGATAAAAATCAAATCAAAGATCTATCAAAAGATCTATTAAACCAAAAATATCAATAAAGAATTGTGGAAGTCCCAACACATGGGGTAAAACGAGAGTGCAGACAAAGCTCTGAAACTCAAAATAAAGGAAATGGAGATCTCACATGACAAAATAAGACGGTAGTTGGCTGTACTCACATTACGCGGGCAGTCCGGCGGATTGAGTACAAGCCCTTGTGTCAGCCAATGAATGTGCGGCAGCTATCGAAAGTCACACTAAAGGACATTAAAATAGCTTTATCCGACAGTACCTGAAGTCCAATAATGGAAAGATTGCCACACGCCTTACGCAACCGAACGATAATGACCAACGCCTCCACCCAAGATTTTAAGACGTCCAAAAGGTGAATCACATAGAGAAATCGGTCTTTTAAGACCGCATATTCTGTCTGGAGAAAATATCGATGCAAAGCATGGATGCCAGGCAGTAGCAGAAGGAATCAGAAATCAGAAGTCGGGATTACGTCAGAATAAGGATCAACAGCTGATTATGTCTTGGAGAAAGTCTAGGACGGTTGACTGGTGGAAGACAAATCTCTCAAAAAGACAATAGCGGCCAGGCCAGAGGTTGGGAACTTGAAGGAACACCCTGCAGTAATTGCAGCACCCGTCAACGAATACCGACAAAGTGACCAATGGCAGCTGAGATGAAAAAAATGGCGAACCGAAGAAACCTCAGATGAGTTTAAGAGAGACTCGTCACCACAAGAGCTGAAATAATCCCGAACCCAAAATGACTCCAACTTTGGACGGAAGACGCAGGAAGCTGTTGGAACTGAAAATCGAAGCCTTAGGTTGTTCTATACAACCAATTGGATTGAATATTGTACGAGGAGGTGAGAGGTCACAAGGCTTAACCCAATAAGCTCAACAACCACGGGCAGTCGTGATGTAGTTGAAGCTCCAGGGAAGCCACACCTGAGTGATGGAGTTCCAAAAAGACTCCGATCCACGCGCAGACGCGACGGCTACCATTATAGCAATGCTGTTAGTACTCTGAATTCCTAAGGCATGTCCAGCTAGCAAACAATGAGACTCCTACCACAGACTTGGCAAAATATCAGAACTTGTTACTCGATGACTTACGGGAACTTAAAGCAGCACTTCTTGATGAATCTCAACCCTTGGCAGCACGTCTGGACAAGAAATATGAAGATTCAAATAATGATACAAGGACGCTTCAAGAATTCTAGTGTCGAATAAAAAAAACACCACCTCCAACGGAGAGATCATCTCTCAAGGAAGAAAAAAGATGAAAACGCTACAAACAAAGATGCCTTCCGATCCCTCATCGAGCATTTAAAGTACAACTCAGCAAGTACTCCCAAGGTTCCAGCGGAAAGGGAACCACATCAAGGAAAGTGCCTTTTATTAAGCAGTAAGCTTTAAAGGCACACACCCAGCCCTCAAACGGAAGACGTTCCGAAAAATCTCATTGAAGGAAACGAGAGCTGAATAATAAGAAATCATTGGAATTGGCGACTACAACAGAGAATTGTCTTGATAACAGAGGTAGTTCTGGTTCTAGACAATTACAGGAGTCCATTTGTGAACTCGGACGGTAGTCACAGACTTGGACAGAAACGCTGACCAAAGCACAGATAACCTTTCCGATATGGAAGAAAATAATCTGGGAAGATTATTCAAAACGATCACGGATACCCCAGCACGACTGTGGAATAACGCAGAAGAGAATGCCGCGAGCGAAGTCTGAAACCTAAAATTAGAAATGATATCATAAGACGTGACGCATAAGCTCGAGTTGAAACTAGAAATTGAGTCTACAATGGACTTAAGGACGAGTAAAATCCCTGTACAGACAACACAAATGTACGGATGTCATATTTTTAAACGAGGACAATGTCAGAGGTTTTCAGTACCTCAACCTGGTGATGGAAGACTAACATCCCGGGAAAGTCCTTCCACCCAGCTAAATGAGATACTCCAGACATCAGATGTGTCCCAGATAAGTCAGTGGATGCCAAGGCAAATTGACCAAGTCGAAACACTCGTCTTCGGAGAAATTAAGTCGATAACGTGGACTAGATAAAAAAGAGGATCCCAAGTCATTGAGCGGTAGAAGGCGGTTGCAGCCTTGTTCAATGCAAAAAGGGAAAATTGGTTAGCAGACTTACACCGCAGTCCCTCGGATGTGTACATCAGAAATTGGGAAGCCGCATAAGCCAGCGTTACTACAATCGCCTATGGCAGCGGCAACCTAAGAAACAGCGGCGGATGGAAGATCCGCCGTCTGAAGGTCTGTCACAGAACAGACCACTTGGACAAAATTATCTGTGCGGAAGTAAATCAAAAGATAAGATAGATAAGAAAGAAAGATAATCTGGATACAACAAGGTCCAGACACCGTGTTCGAACAAGGAAAACTAGAATATGGACCAATAATGCTAGCAAACAACAGATATGTCAGGAGCAGAGGACTCCAGACTAAAGAAACCGTACGGAAAACTAAGCTTAACTCCGGAGAACCACCATCCTAGAAGTTATTTCCCATAATAACTAATATTTACGTTAATGCACGGGCCTTGGTAATAAACAGGAGGTGGAAACTAAAAATATAATGGACGTAAGTCAATTTGGCCCAAATATCGTCCCATGCCCAAGCGGAGGAACTGAGACGGGATTAAAACTCCAGTAGAGAGACTATTCGGAACACCGAACTCTTTTAAGCTGGCAAGCAACATTAAAAATATCGGTGGACTAAAGAAAATAGAAGGCAGACAGGTCGAAAGAGATCAAAGGCAGGAGTCGCGGAAATTCCAGTGTAAGGCGTTAATGGAGAAACTGCGCAGTAAATAAGATATATTTTCCAGGACCCTTGCACGTTGATTCTGCCACTCAGCACGCCAATATAAGTCGAACAATGTTCAAGAAATTTGGAATCCCAAAAGAAGAGAAAATCCAGAAGTAACCAAATCCCCTGAAGTTTAAGACGCCGCTGGAACCGAAACGTTGGGACAAACGGACATTAAACGCTCCATATTGAAAGATGAGCGAAGTCCGATGAAACTACACAGAAACTAACTCGTTCCATCTCTGAGGAACGAGATGAAATCTGCACCTTTGAAGCAGAACAACTATTCTCGGACCACAATTAACTAACTCGGGCTGTCGAGTATATGTGGATCCCATCTACGCCCAAAGAGGCGATAAAAAGAGACAGCCAATAGTCAGAAAGTCTCTTTTACAAACAGCACTTTAAAAATTGAAGCCGTCAAAATGAGGAACGGTGGCCACAAGCATGCGCTGATACAATAATTGCCATGCAACCCTGCTGAAGCAGAGATACAAATGATAGAAATAATTTACTCGGGTTGTCGAGTGAAATTATCCAAGCGTAAGTACAACGCAAAACGCTAAGGACTTGCAGGGTCAAGTTACAAATGGAAGTCAAATCCAATGGTACTTCCTCTGAAAAAATCTCGAGTCATGTATGACTCTTGGATTGGCCAGAGCGCCACAGCCCTTATGAAAACTCCTAAAGCCCAGCGGATGACCGATACGTTGCTGAAGCTAACTTACAGACAGACTCGTAAGCTTCAAATGGTTGTCGGTAGACATGAGTCTAAGGCTAGTCCCAAATGGATTGGTGCAAAGGTGAAGGAAATCTGATCTGAGACCATGAGGCCTACCTCAGTCGTCTATGGCAAGTCCCCTGAACTTGGCCAGTTGAGGGATGGGCGACAATTAACTCGGAGTCAATTCTTGTCAATACCTGGAAGAGAGAGTCGAGACAGTATGCGGTATACACAGGTTAGCTGTGGGAGTGTGCAGTCTTGTTCTCTAGAGGAACTAGTGGATGAGTGGATCTGACCAAGGTACGATGGGAACTTGACGCGGGACAGTTCGGATGCTGAGTGAAGCCTGGTAGCTCGAGACAGTTCGTGAGGACTAGGACGCCGGTGAAATCATGGAGAGCAGAAGGATACCTTATCAACTACATTTTAATCAATGAGTTATTATGTATTTTACTATGTATGTATTATGTATTAACTAACTTGGTTTTTATGAATGTTATAAATATTTAAGTTTTAGATACTGGTATGTAATTCTTGATTAATTGAATAATGTATGTCTGTATGTAATTAACTGTAAGATTTATTTTGAACTGTAAGTTGTAACTGGAAATATAATGGCATTGAATGTGTTTTGTTATGTATGTCCCCTTGAATTGTAACTATTTTAATTATGAAACTTTGTTATATATACTGCATGTATATTTTAATGGAAGTGTTATTTAAGTCCGTGAGGGGAGAGTCCGCACCGGGGGCGTTTTGGAGGTAGCCATGTAGTGCAGGGCAGGATATTTCACACAGGCTCAAACACAGGAGCTCTGCGGAAGGTAGCCAGCAGAAGAATATTCTGCATTTATGCTAATGAGTTGGTCCGTTTGGACCTGAAAAGTAAAATATGAAAACTGCAGGACTGACTGCAGGTATATGAAAGACAAGGGAGAGATTGGCATTCCTATTCCAGTGGCCTTCAAGGCCGGTCACGGTAGCGAGATGCTGCCGAAATTTTTGCTTATCTCAAGTTCTCTCTCTCGTCTGCAATATGGAATTAGTGTGTGTGTGTAGAAGAAGAGTTGTAAATAATATTTTAATTTCGGCTTAATAAATTAGTAGCAGTTAGCAGTAGTAATCTATCGTGCATTGTGATTTGCTTATTGTGCATACCTACCGCAAAGTCACAGCAGAAGGCTTGCCTGGAGAGCGTTGTTGCGTGGAAATCAGTTGTCTGCCGAGGAGTAACGTAAGCTAAACCCTAATTTGCAAACTAAAGCATCTCAGATAGCATAATATAGCTCATCTCACATGAATATACAACCCCCTTCGGCCGTACAAGCAGTGATGGGCATTCAATTTTCCCTCCCACTCCCACTCCACCGTGTGAGTGAGACAAACCCCTCCCTCCCACTCCACTCATCATTTGTCGAAATCCTATCACTCACTCCCACTCCCACTCACCTAGGGAAAAAATTTGACCACTCCATTCCTCTCTCACTCTTTCAAGTTTTAAGTGACCCAAAATATGTCATTTTTTGCTAGAAAAAGTAAAAAATGGTGCTAAAATTGCGGTTTAACAAGAAAAACATGAGAAAAATTGCAAGTTTTTGCATAAAATGCGCACTTAAAACGCAAAAAACTGCAATTTATGCAAGAAAATTTAGCATTTTGGGGTGAAAATTACTAAAAATTCCTCTATTTTGTGTTCATTTTGAACCCGTCACTCCACTCCACTCATTTTTTAGCAAAGTTTTACCCGATCGCTCCACTCCACTCGCCATCTTGTTGAAAATTTGACCCCTCCACTCCACTCCACTCCACTCTTCCGAAGCCCAAAAATGCCTCACTCCACTCATTTTTGCCACTCTCACTCCCCCTCTAGGAGTGGGAGTGCCCATCACTGTTTGACAGTTCTATACGGGTACTAATATACACACATTAACAAGTGCTGAAGTGCATGCATCAGTTGAAATTGAAAACAGATAAATAAGAAGGCATTTCTACATTAAAACGTTTTCAAAAGCTTGCTGTTATGATAATATTAGAGCACATGACAGTTTGTATTGACGTATGACTTGCTTAATAACTATTCAGTAATGCACTTCTGTAACACTGTTTTGATATTGCACACAAATTCTTGGTCGTTCCTGAAAATTCGTATTCACTTTGGGCAAATATAAACGTATTTTCATTCATATACCACCAGCAACTCAAGTGTATGAAAAAATTACTCAAACCCTTTTTCAAACTCAGACAGTCATTTTCCATTATTACAATACTGGAACTAAAATGGCCATGAAGAGCAATGCAAGAGCGCATGACTCACATACTTGTTGAAGTAAAAATTCAGCCAGTGTCCGATTCAACCTCTATATTATGGCCTTGAAATACGCACGTGTGTTGGCCAAGTTCAGAGCACGGGACAGGAGGAGAGTGGTTTCAGGCAAACAACGTTTGCAGCTAGAATGGAGTATAAGTGCTGACTCGATAATAACAATACTTTTGCTGAATATATGGCTAGGCTTTTTGTGATCCCACTCTCAGTATTTATAAGCTGTTGTTGTGCGCTACACTTCTTGTCGTTGTTGTGTTGCCAAGTGTAAAATACTGAATATTGAAGTAAATCGGAATTCCTTAACATCTGTTGTCTTTCGTCCAAAATTGGTAAAAATATTTTAGTAATACTTCAGTTACTAGATTTTACGCTATACGATTAAAATAGTTTATCTCACAGTGATTTTTGTGACATTTTATGTCATACAATTTCACCAACCAAAATGAGTTTAGAAAAGTCATAATTTCTATAAATAATTAAACAATCTCTTCTCGCTTGTGCGTTTCAGATCTAAGAATTTACAATGGCTGATTCATACAAGCTTACGTACTTCAACATGAAGGGATATGCTGAACCTGCTCGGTTTATTTTTGCATACGCCGGGGTTCCATTTGAAGACCATCGAATTGAAAGGGAACAATGGCCAGAACACAAAGCAAGTAAGTTTACAATTTCTGTTATATTTAATTTGTCGTTTTATGCAAAAAATGATTCCAAGTTGAAATATCAGACAATGGAAGACTTTCCAATCAATTAGATTCAATACTTACAAATAAATTAATCATGTGCTAATTATAATTTTTCATGTTTATTGTATAGAATACCCTTTTGGCCAATTACCCGTTTTGCAAGTTGGAAACAAAACCTTAACTCAGTCTCGTGCAATTACCCGGTACTTGGCAAAGAAGTACAATTTAATTGGTGAAAGTGACTGGGAAGCAGCAAAAATGGATGAATTTTCCGACGCTTTGAACGACATACTAACCGGTAATTAAATGCTTCCAAATTTATTTTTGTATAAAAAATAAAGCGTATATATTTTGGGGTGAAACAAGAAAATTTAAATAAGCATTGGTTATGCACAGAATGGCGCAAACATTTTCTAGAAGAGGACGAAACTAAGAAGGCAGAAAAAAGGAAAGAATTTGTGGAAAACTTTGCTCCAAAATATTTTTCCAAGTTTGAAGAACAAGTAAATTCCAACGAGGGACCTTACATGGTTGGGAAAAACGTGTCTTGGATTGATTTCCAAATGGCACATATGTTGGAGTTTTATGATAACCAAGAGCCAGGTGTCCTGGATGCATATCCGGGATTGACTAAATTGAAGCAAACCGTTTTCAACATTCCCCAAATCAAAGCATGGATTGAGAAGCGTCCAGTTACCCAATTTTAAAACGTTTTACAATTTCACTGTGATTTTTATTTTGCAGTGGTCATCAGCATGCGTATTTCCAAGACCATTTTCTAAAAAAATATGTAATCTTGCTTGCATTGCGAAATATTATGATTATGATAATACATTTTTAAGTGAACTTGAATTAAGTACATAATATAGTGCATTAAATAAAAATAAGTTAATGAATTGATTATGTTGATTTAATGATGCTAAATGCAAACTTGATCCTGATTACTTAGATAATACAATGTCAAAGGTGACTTTCCTGAAATTGTATCCATAAATCAATCAGCGCAGAGCAACAACATTTGATTGTGAGTACTTAAATGACACGTTTGAAAAATTATTCTGCTATTGTGGTTGTGGAGAAAGTCTACATTACAAGCTTGCGCCCTTGCTTTTTCCATGCCTCTGTCATTTCATAGGTTGCCTGAAAAAAAAACGTTCGATTGAACCAATCTTTAATATTGGTAATAACGTCTACGGAATTATAATAACATAGTATAATATATTAAAATTACCGAAAATCTTCCATACAAATAAAGATTCGTTAACATTGGCATTTTCGAAAGAGCAAACTTAAAACTCTGAAATGATGGGATGTATAGCCCGGGTATAAGTCCCTTTAGCAAAAGCCTCCAAACTAAGAGTCCGCAACTCTAAAAGTTTAATAACCGTACTATTATTTTCAAGACTTTATGAAACTTAGGACTGAATAATTTTTGTATAACACAAACACGCAAACACATTAGTCAATTTTTGGTTGCATATTTTTGTGTCGTAATCATACAAAGGTTTGCATTTTGTAGAACTAACCATACCGGTAAGTCATAAGTCATTAATGAAAGCATAGGATACGACTGGCTTAGCATTACTAACTCCCGGGATGAATCAAAAACATTTACAATTTTAACTGTTATAAGAAAGGAGTCAGAGTCAGTTTTCATGGCGTGTGAGTTCAGTAATGTCTAGTAGTGCTAACATTTACCGCATTTGGTACTAACGAAACTAAACTTAGATTGTCATTGAACCTTTCAAAATAATTGTCACATTACCGAAAAAAATGTACTACTGTCAAGGATTACCAGTCCCAACATAGTGGCAAAATAGCAAGCTAAATACACAGGTGATTGTAAAAAGGGCATGGGCTGAGGATTTGGTTGAGTCAAGTTAGAATCAAGTTTTAATTCGCGTCTGATGTTGCGCCTAAACAGTACCATGACAAAATGGTGCATCACTCAATTTACCGGTGCGAATTTGTTAATATGTTCTTTCCTGATGGAGTTCAGTTTCACGGGGCTAATGAAATGTTTGATGAGGGCAAGAGTTTTTATCCAATTTAGAATATGTATTTAGAAGTGTCAAAATGTTATGGAACTTTGAATAGATTATTGTTTAAGAATGTAATGTAGTATTTAAGATTTATACGTTTGTAAAAACTAGTTATTGTAAATACCAAAGTTGTTTGAATACAAGCAAATAGTTCTGAAGATTTTAAAAAGTCAATCAAAATGCTATGCTTCCGTTTTTAAATACGTATTTTAAAATTGATTTATTTATTATGATTCGCATATCATTTCATGTACTGATAGCAATATATGATTATATGATCTACTACAAATCATTCGTTGTCAAAGTTTCTTTTTGTCAAGAAAAACATTAACATGAAAAAAATTTCATGTAAACCAGAAGTCGAATTTGCGATTAAACGTAATATGTAAAAACTATAACCACGCACAGTAAAACAGCAAATATCGTATACATCTAATTACATAACATGAAATATGTAATTAGAGATGGTTAAGTATATGGAACAACAAGTAAAGAAGAAGCGTTTCATACTAGGGAAAGTATATTCTGCCAACTAGTTCGTCTAATCTCTTGGACGTGAACTGTATGCAACCCAGCGGCCATTCTTCTTCCAAGTCTCTGTCATCGTGCTCGATGCCTGAGAATGCAACAAAAATTAAGCTATAAATAATTCAGTTTATGGAGACTTGAAGTATTTGTTATTCGTTTTTCAATTACCGAGAATCTTCCATACAGAAATAGGCTTATTAGTTTTGGCATTTTTAATAGACCAAATGTAAAGGTCAAATCCGAAATCAGAGGCTGCATAACCTCGGCATTTGTGCTTTTAACAGTTGCTTCCAAGGACAATCTCTGCAATTCTGAATTTGTTGGAAAATATTTATTAAGTTAGAAAAATAAGAAACAATGTAAAACTGTCAGCAAATCACATTAGCAATAGCACCTGTCAACATTTTAATGGAGGGAACAGCATTCTTAAGTTCCAAGTTATTCCAAAAGTCAGGACTTTCTCGTAATCCTGCTATTACAGGAGCGGGTACACCCGTGAAGATTGAGTCCCAGCAGTCAGAGTTGACAATTGATTCACTTCCAAACACCACAATTCTCAAATACTTAAGCTGTCTCATTTCCATTAACATGTATTTAAGCCCACTCGCTTGCGTTCCAGTGGAGGTTTCTAGGGTGAGCTCACGAACATTGGGAAAGGTGATATTGACACTTTGAATAGCTTCCAGATTCAGCGGTAGAATATTTTCAGAACTATGTCCAGGTTTATTTTCATCAATCAGGGACAGACATAAAACTTTGACTGAGTTCAAAGGTGCACCACAAGCCCACTTGCGCAACATTTCCGGTGTCTGATTACAAATATGTAACTTGTTTAATTTCGGAAAACACGTACTTAGCATTGGGTGATTATCTTCCAACTCGATACCGTAATGATAGGTAATCAGGTCAATCAATTGTTTCATTATCGGGAAACGAACCAAATTAGTTATCCGAGGGGGGCGGTCGTATGTAATCCCGGTAATTGTGAGGATCCGCAAATGTTCACAAAAGTTGGTGAAAATGTCTGAGAGTAGTCCATCCGTGTAAGATATGTTTTTCATTACAATCTGTAGTTTTAACAAAGTTGGCAGCTTGTTTCTAACCAGTAACTTGAGTTGGTCATTGGACAGTTTACAAAATAGGTTCAAGGTGGTAATGGAGGTTGGTAAACTTAAAATTTCAAACCCAAGTGGGGCTAGTGACGCTTGTGTGGTGTTGTATGCACGGATCCATGGAACCGAGAATTCTTTGAGGGATTGTGCCCTGCTAAGAAAGTTATGAATCAAGCAGATGACGTTTATAACTCGTTTCCTGATAAATTTGCAGCTACATCCTGAGCCCCACACCATACAACTAGCTTTTGTAAAAGTGGCAAATCCACCATGGGCATTACGCCAGGAAACGATCCTCCATTTTTGGGAACAAACATTTCCAACTTCACAAGTCCTTCCGCACACTGACGTAGGAATGCCACAAAACTGTCATAATTTTAACACGACTAAAGAACTCCTTCATAATGTTCAAGCTAAGTGTTGGGAAAGGTTGTTTCAACACTCGGTTTGCAATAGTTTGTGCAAATTTATCCAATAACTTTCCTTGTGCTTCCACCGTGGGCGTACCGTTAAGAGAGTTTTCTTGTGTCAATTTTAGCTTAAACATGGGCTCTTTATTTATTCGCATTGCCCGAGTTATTCCGCCCAACCAATTTTTGTTCACTAGACGCACTCCACTCAAAGTTTTGACTCGCGTTTCCAAATTTTTGTCATGAATTGCAAAGTCCAAAATAAATTCCAAAAGCTGCACAAATACAAAATAATTGTTAAATATTTTAAGCCACGTTTACTTGAAATTTAAGGAGAGAAATTAACTTACCTCTGGTTGTCCCAGAACGGCCTGAACTGGCGAACAACCTGGTAGAATAACCGGCATGTTGCCGGTTCTGGCATTTGACATTCTGCATCTTTGAGACGTAGTTGCCCTAGATCCACGTTTTCTTCGTGCCATTTTCTATATAGAGTAACAATTTGGGTAGGTTGACACCCCAAAATTTTTTTCTTCTGATTTCGATTGTTTGGCTATTTTTAAGTAGTACTAAGCCTACTAAAGTGGTCAAATGAGTTTTGGACTCCAGAGCCTCTCTACTTAGAAATGGCGGCCAGTTGAATATTGAAAAATAGGGTTCAAGAACTTCATTTTTCTTTCAACTAGGATCAGTTCTGGAGCTGAAATTTTTTACACTAATTGCGAAAAGCACTACCTAGATGGACATCACACTGACCAGTCTGTAAACTATTCGTGTGATTTTCTACAAAAAATCCAAAAATTGCAAAATTTTGGTTGAAGAAAAAATATATTAATTTTTGCAATTTAATTTAAAATAAGCATCTAATCGCTCAAAATTGTTGTAAATACACCGACAAAACTATATGAAACATCAAAAACCGAAAATGTGAACTTTTTGTGGTAACTGTGACTTCTAACTTGCGGCACCGCGTTCCCTCATGAGGTTTCTCCAAACGGTAACACAGTCTATGTATGGGCATCTCCTAACGTTTGTCAGTAAATTTGCTACAATTTTGAGCGATTAGAATTTTATTTTAATTTAAATTACAAAAATTATTATATTTTTTCTTCAACCAAAATTTTGCAATTTTTGGATTTTTTGTAGAAAATCACACAAATAGTTTACAGACTGGTCAGTGTGATGTCCATCGAGGTAGTGCTTTTCGCAATTAGTGTAAAAAATTTCAGCTCCAGAACTGATCCTAGTTGAAAGAAAAATGAAGTTCTTGAACCCTATTTTTCAATATTCAACTGGCCGCCATTTCTAAGTAGAGAGGCTCTGGAGTCCAAAACTCATTTGACCACTTTAGTAGGCTTAGTACTACTTAAAAATAGCCAAACAATCGAAATCAGAAGAAAAAAATTTTGGGGTGTCAACCAACCCAAATTGTTACTCATACCTACCAGTGACAGTACTAGGACTAATATTTACAATTTATAAGCTAAAACTAATATCTAAAAACAGTTTTAAAATTCAGTCAAACAAAGGAAAAGACGTTTTCATATCTAGTAGCTAGCCATATAGAGAATGAGAGCTGATTCCTAAAATGTAAAAATTAGAGATTTTCTGATTTTCAGCTGACAATCTAATATATTGCAATATAAGTCAAGCTCTGGTGCAGCTCTTATAGATACTCGGGTATTTTGAAGTCTTCAACTGTGTTGGTAGGGCGAATCCTTTATGAATAGGCTTTGCACCTAAACAACTTGTGAAACCCTTTCTGTCTGTATAGTAATATGCGTTGCTATTCAATTCATATATTATTTTTGTTCACACTTGAAAATAAAATACCTCGTCCCTTCCCAAATTCCAAGAAAGGAAAATGAAAAATACAGGTATGCATGCATTTACAACTTTTCTATTTTGGTCATATTTAGTGCTCGGTATATTAATCCAGCAGAACACAAAACTTTTAATCCTCTTTATTTCAGAAGCTGAACATTTTCATCTAAATGACAAACTCGTATTTCATGTAAAAAAATTTAAAATCATTCCAATAACACGTAAGTGCATTTATATAAAACACATAAATTCTTGTAAATACATTTTGTAAAACAAGCCAGTAGGGAAAAAATGCATTATTTTCAAATTTTACCTACCAAGTACATACATAAAATACGTAGTATGAGAATGCGTAGGTAATTAATTTAATTGTTTACCATTCTTTACATCGCTTGAGCGTACTGGCTACGATTTGCAGTCATGTGTTACGGTTGGTTTGCCCTCTAAAATACTATAAGTAATTCAATGCATCACTTTTGTAAATTTTGTAAAGTTGAGTTGACATTCAATTTGTCAGACAGGAATTTTGAATATAATATATTTTTATCTACAAATAAGTCACAGTAGCTAATAACTGCTGCGAAAAAATTAAACTGTACAGTTTAGCATCAAAGCATCAATATGTGTAAAATCCACAATTGTCTGTGAGTCCAAGACATTTTTCTTAAATTTTAAGTTTTACATGTTAATGATACTTTCATTATTAAGTAGCCGCAGGCTAAATTATTCATATCAAACTTTTGGTCTGTTCCGGGTCCGTCCGGGAGATTATTTTCTTATTGTGATAACTGTTCTAGCACAGTTTTAAAAACGACATGATATCGCTATTGTGTACAACGCATTTGTCAAATTTGAAGAAACTTATAGCGTCAAAACAGTTCAGCTCGCAAAGCTTACTATTTCTAAATACCAGGGCATTGAACGCAGACTCCTGTTTTATACATGCATAGTTGTCACAAGCTGTGGTATTTACAGCTTTGTATTGTTTGTGCATTTTAAAGTATTTCGGTATAGTACGACAAAAACTGAAAATATTCTTTATTCTAATAAATTTCTTTCAAAATATTCAAACGGTTAGAAAATTGTACGGCGTAATTCAAATACTAGTAAATGAGTTTAGTAATATACATCATCATGTATTTATACCCAGTGTAATTGTAATGTAATCAAGTAGCTTTATTTCTTGTTGCTACGTGTTAGTCAAATTTTCTCATCAAATGTTGTTACCAACTACAATAATGTTTCTAATTGTATTTTGTGAGGTAGCACTATTCATTTATTAAATTGATAGAAATCTACAAGCTATTCGATATTTTTCAATGTTTTGAAGAAGTTAAAAAATGATATCATAATGAATATCTTGTTTCTTTTTTGTTTAAGTTCTGAGAACTTACAATGGCTGAGTCCTACAAGCTTAAGTACCTAAAAAATTAAGGGATATGCTGAGCCAGCTCGTTTTATTTTTGAATACGCCGGAGTTTCCTATGAAGACACTCATATCCGGGATTGGCAAAATTGAGGCAAACAGTTTTCAACATTCCTCAAATCCAAGCTTGGATTGAGCGTCCAGTTACCCAATTTTAGAAGGTTTTACTATTTCACACATTTCACACTCGATACGTACTTGCTTGCACTAATCATCAGTACGCGTATTTCTAATATCATTTTCCAATAAAGATGTAATCTGGCTTGAATTCAAACATAATTATACTACATTATTTAAGCGTGCACAAATTATATACTTGTAATGAAACAGCATGATACAAAGACTGAGTTCTTATTGTTTATTTTATTTGTGGATAAGGACAAAATGCATACGTTTCGAAAACTTTGTTTTATAAGGTGGTAAATAGTGTTTCATTTCATTTTCGTTAGGTACACATATTCGTAATACGGTCCTGCATGCATATGTATATACACTTTTAGCATGGAATGAACCCTTTTGTTCGCGAGAGCCTTTTGTTTTTCAAGAAATCGGAAGGAAAAAAAGTCAGTTCAAACTGGAAATGAGATAATTTCGCGTGTGTGGAAGAAGGGAGTTCCCTTACAAAATTGGGGTTTTCAAAGTAAAATTTTTTCAGCCAAAAAGGGTTTATAAGCCTTTTAAAAATTTCTACCTCTATGAAATTTTTAGCAAAAATAAGCCAAAAATAAGCTTTTTTTTGGCGTATAATAGAAAATATTGGCTGTTTCTAAGAAACCTTAAAAACCACAAATAGAACCAACAACAACAAGCAACATAGCTATACATTGCTCAGCTGAACAGTGTAATATTCATTCACACACGCTCAAAGTCAAACCACAAAAGCAACACACCTGTTCCAACGAAACGTTGAAGACAGGAAGTCATATGCATAATATTTAAGATTAATTGGATACTTATTGTAAATTAGGTATCACATATTATGTATATTGATTAAGATGAAATTTTGTAATTTTCCTGTCGTTATTTTCTTTGTAAAAGTGTTCGAATTCTCACTTCCGGGGCAAGCAGGTCATAGTTCAATATTTTTCTTGTGACCGTTCCAGATTTTTCTTTGTTGTTCTTTGTGACTGGAACGGAAGTTCTTTGTACTGCTTTGCCCAAAAACGGAAATGCTTTGTTTGTAACGTTTTGTAGTTCGAAGTTTCGAAACCACTTTCTTTGTCAGGATGGAAGTGAGAATCGCTATAAAAGCTAAACCCAAAATTGCTTCGGCAGCTGAGTCTTAACACAATCATCGTGGGTTAAGCAACAATAAAATCAAGTACTGCGTTTTTCAAAAGAGTTTACTGGGAATCATCATTTATTTCTGGGGAACAGCCTTCGCAAGTTAATACAGCGGAGTTAAGCTGTCCGATCATTTTCTCTGTTATCCCCGTGGCCCATATTTACACTGAGCTTATCGAAGGCGGGGGTAACAACACCATTACTATAACTGTATCGTGTCGTGCAACTGAATTTTTACACAATCTAGAAATTTAGATTAAATGTTAAATTCCATTCGTGTGTCAAGTTAGGTATTTTAAAATTACAGTGATTGAACAAAATAATAAAAATGGGAATTTTTCAAAGTAAGGAAGAGCGAACAAGTGACGACAATGACATGGGAATTTTTCAAAGTAAGGAAGAGCGAACAAGTGACGACAGTGACATGGCTATTTCGTCAGAGGATGAAGATGAACCGGAAATGAGGGATTCGGTGAGCCTTGCGTTGGCTCAACCCTTGGTAATTAATTGTTCAATTTACACTATTATTTTTAAGGTAAAGTAGATTAGAACAGTTTCCTTTACACTTTTGCGTGTAATTTTGTACTTTCAGTTGCTAGAAATGATATTAGATTATGCCATGCGGGATGAGAATGTTGACCTATATCCTGCCAAAAAATTTGACCTGTGTCCTGACACTATTCAGAATTTACGCTTGGTTCAGAAAAGTTGGAAAGAAGCTGTTTCCAAGAAGTTGCTTCAAAATAAGGAACCTCTATTCAGATTGACACTGAATAATAAAAAATCGATCATAACATCAGAGTGTTTTAAAATAAATGACAAATTGGTGAACCAATTTGTGGATTATTGGAGTACTGGAAATTATGGAGCTGTTCCCACATTCCGATTGGAAGTTGAAGTGGAGTATCTCATCCTGCAGGAAAACTATCACAGTTTTATAAATTGTCTAAATAAATGTGGCGTTGGTCTAGTGGAAATTGACATGCATGTGCCTATAAATTGCGGTTATTTTCACGGATTCTTAAAAAATGTCACTTTTCCAATTTTAAACAAGCTTGCCATAAATTTTACCGGCTATACTTTTGAATGGGAAACAGAAGAAGCTTCAAGAAGCCCTTTCAACCTTACGCTTTTGTTTAAATCATTGCTAACCGGAAGTAAATGCTTGAAACAGTTGGTCCTTACTAGTGACTACTGGGGCCTACTAGATCATGAGTTTCCAGCAGCCCAGCATGTTAAACTGCCCAGTAGTTTAACAAGCATAGAAATTAATTTTAAGGGTGCGGAAAACATTTTGGAGATTTTGACATGGAATTATCTACCCAATTTACGATCGTTAACTTTGGGAATCAGTTCTGAAAGCAGAATATCTTCTGTACTTTCTCAAATTTTGGAAAACGTTAGAAAAACTTTAAGGTATTTGAAGCTTCAAGGAGAAGAGTATTTTGAAACTCCAAGGCAACCCAATCTACTTCTTTTTCCGGTTATGAAACAACTAAAGACTTTGGAAATACACAGGGTGTATTTTGAGTTGAAAAGGAAAATTGAAGAAATGGAGCATTTCTTTCCTAAACTGGAGACATTAGTTTTGTGCGAACAGACTGAAGAAATGTTGGGAAAATGGACCACAGGAGGAGGATGGCCATGTACAACAGTGAAAAAAGTGGCTTTAGAATTGGTAGATGAAAGCAGACCAAGAAGCACAATAAATACGCTACCATTGACACTGGAAGCTATTCAAAGTGTTCATTGGAAATTTCCTAATGTGGTTCATTTAAACTTGGATGTTTACGGATGGGAAGCTTCTGGACTGAACTACATATTTGGGGAAATGAGGCAGTTGACAAGTTTAGAGATTAATGTGCATGGTGCACAGTCCCTCGCGGGGTCGAATCATTGGGATTCGGTTTTGATCGGTGTACCATTCAACTTTGTGGAATTGTTGGCAGCTGGATCAGATTACTTCCGGGATGAGCTAAGGAACGAACATCCATCAATCAGAATGTTGGAAAGTAAGATTACTCAAATAAATATAATGAATTGGATGGAGTTTCAAAAAATAATTGCAAATTTTTAACAAGTTTTATTTTAACTTGTTTAGATTTAAGCTCGTTTTCGTTGACAGAAGCTGTCGTATATAATGACGATGATGAAGACGATCTGGATGATGATCAAGACGATCTGGATGATGATCAAGACGATCTGGATGATGATGTTGACGATTATTCAGAAAACCCTCTTATCTCTGACCTTGCGTTTGTTTACGGCTTTCTTGAGATGCCTAAACTGACTGAGTTGAACTTTAGTGGACGTTTCGAGGTAAGATAAGTTTTAGTTGTACATTATCAGTTTTGCAATCAGTATTATAAAAGCCAAGTTTATTCGAGGAAAATTGTTTTGTTTTTGCAAGGCTTCAGAAGAAATGTGTAGCGAGTGGGAGAAAACTGGTCGCACGATTAATTATTGGGAAGGTCAAGGAAGGAAGGTCGATGATGATGACGATTAGATAAAGAGAATTATATAAAAATTATTTTATTAGTTTGGTCAAGTTGACGCATCTATCAAATTTATGTTTTGGTAGCTTGCTGAATTCCACTAAGCTTAAGATTATTTGTAATAAATTATAGGTATGGAACTATACAATGTATAAGTATACCTAAATGAAATAGTAGTTCAGACAAGAAGGAAAAAGTGTTAACTTTTTAGTTGCATAATTTTTGTACCAAACCCGTGTAGTCGATTTCGACCTTAAAGCACAGTTTTTATTTTCACTTGTGCTACTAAACTAACGGGAATATGTAGAAGGACTGGTGTCATAAATTTGGAATATACTTTTATTCTAAAATGGTATAAAAGCTTAAACAATTTATTCCAAAAACCAAATATGGTTTTCAGTTTTGTTATGTTATTCATTGATGTTCATAAAGTTGATGTTTATTAAGCCAAAAACATTTCAATTAGAAACAAATGACATATTATGCCCCAAAGATTTTCAAACAATACACCAATAGTTTCAATACGGACAAGTTTCTCCATTTGATACCATTTTTTCAGTTTGTTTTAGCGGAGGTTTTTTTTCTCATTGTGATAACTGCTCTAGCACAGTTTCACAATCGACATGATATTGATGTTTTGAACAACACGTTTGTCAAATTTGAAGAAATGTATGGCGTCAGAACAGTTCAGAACACAAATTTTACTACTTCAAAATACAAGGGCATTGTACGCAGACTTGCATGGCTGTCATCTCATTGCCAAAATTTAACTTAGGGACATTAATACAACTGACATTGTTTCCTTGCTTATCTTCTCACATTGCTATCACATTTTACCAAAATGTACCATCTTGAAGGAACTTACAGTTGTCTGGTTTGCAATTACTTTTATTATAACACTGGGCTTTATTTACATGATAATGTTTGCAATTGCAACTGCCTTGTCAGAAGCTGTGATATTCACAGCTTTGCATTGTTTGTAAAGTATCTTGGTATCGTACGACAAAAACTAAAGCAATCTTTACAAAATATTCGAACAATAAGAAAATTGTACTGCGAAATTCAAATACTAGTAAATAAGTTTAATATTATACATCAACATGTAATTATACCCAGTGTAATTGTAATGCACTCAACTAGCTTTATTTGTTGCTGCTACGCGTTAGTCAAGTTTTCTTATTAAACGTTATTACAAGTTACAATAATGTTTCTAATTAGAAATACTGACAAATACAGTTTTGTATTTGTCAGTAACAAAACAAAATGTTCCCAGACCTAAACCCAAATTGCGTATTTGAAATGTACTTAGTTTCATTTTAGGTTTTACAATTTAGAAAAGAGGAGCTTTTAAACTTGGTAAAAGATGTTCACACATTTCTAAAATCTCAATCTAACCTTACTCAGCTGTAATGGCTTCAGCGGCAAGCAACATTGCTGAACATATAACACGATGTAGGATTATATATCGTACATTGTAATACATTCATTCATATTCAATCAAGCCTATAAAGCAATGCAATAACAGAGCATAACTATATGTGTAGTGTCACTGAATTGTTGTATTCACTCAATTTAGATTAAATGATAAATTTCATTTAGTGTGTCAAGTAGCTGTTTGAACATTTTAACTTGTAATATATAAGAATCTGCTTGTACACTTCTCACAAGAATACGTTTTTAAAAAATGGGAATTTTTCAAAGTAAGCGAAAGCAAACATGTGACGACAGTTGTGACAAGGATGAGCAACCGGAAATGGAAGAGTCTGTGCGCTTTGCGATGGCTCAGCCCATGGTAGTTTATTGCTAAATTGATACTGTGTTTTTTTAAGGTGAAGTTGTTTAGGCAAAATATATAATTTTGTACTTTCAGTTGCTTGAGATGATATTGGGTTATGCTATGCGATATGAGGATGGAGATCTGTGCCCTGCTAACATTCAGAAGTTACGCTTGGTTCAGAAAAGTTGGAAACAAGCTGTGTCCAAAAAATTGCGTCAAAATAAGGAACCTCTGTTCAGGTTGAAATTGTACAAGAAACACTCGAACATGAGATCAAAGTTTGAAGAGAAAAATGGGAAATTCTTTGACGAATTTGTGGATTATTGGAGCTCTGGAAAATATGGAGCTGTGCCAACATTCCGACTCCAACTTGAGCCTGAATACTTCCGCCAGGAAAACTATCACAGTTTTTTAAATTGTTTACACAAATGTGGAGTTGGTTTGGTTGAAATTGGCATGCATGTGCCTAAAAATTGTTATATGTACGAATTTTTCTCAAATGTTAGTCTTCCAAATTTAACAAAGTTGAGACTGACCATAGATTTTAGAGATTATCGTTTGGCAAACACTTGGGAAAACGCTACTAGAGGCCCTTGCAACAGGACACTTTTGCTTGAATCGCTGCTTACCGGAAATAAATCCCTGAAACATTTGGTCCTTACAAATTGGTACTGGAACCAATTGCATGAGTTTCCTGAAGCGCAGTATGTAATCCTGCCCAGAAGTCTAACAAGCATACAAATTAATCTTAGGAGTGCGGAAAACATGGAGATTTTAACAAGAAATTCGTTTCCAAATTTACAATCATTAACTTTGGGAATCAGTTGTGATGCAAGCGGTGTGTCTTCTGTGTACAGAAGAAGTACCCTTCTTTGGAAAATTTTGGAAAATGTTAGAAAAACTTTAAGATATTTGGAGCTTCAAGGTGAGGAGTATTCTGGGGCTCCAAGGCAAGCCATTTTACTACGTTTTCCGGTTATGGAACAGCTAAAATCTCTGGAAATATATGGGGTGTATTTTGAGTTGGAAACCAAAATTTCAGAAACGGAGCATTTCTTTCCCAAACTGGAGACTTTAGTTTTGTACGAACAGACTGTAGAAATGTTGGGGAAATGGACTACAGATTCACAATGTCCATGCACCACAGTGAAAAAATTAGCTTTGGAATTGGTGGATGAAAGCAGGCCAAGAAGCACAAGAAATACACTGCCATTGACACAAGAAGCTGTTCAAAGTGTTCATCTTAAATTTCCTAACGTTGTTCATTTAAACGTGGAAATGCACGGATGGGAAACTTCTGGATTGCACTACATATTTAAGGAAATGAGGCAGTTGACAAGGTTGGAGATTAATGTTCATGGTGCTCAGTCCTTTGCGGTCTCTAATCATTGGGATTCACTTTTGATTGGCGTACCATTCAACTTTGTGGGGTTATTGGCAGATAGACCAAACTACTTCCGGGAGGAATTCGAGGTGGAGCTAAATAAGAACCGTCCTTCAATTAGAATGTTGGAAGGTAGCATAATTACTCACACAAATATATGATGAATTGATTGGAACCTCAAAAAATAATTAGAAATTTTAAGCATGTTTTATTTTCATTTGTTTAGAATTGAGCTCTTTTTCGTTGACAGAAGCTGACGTATACTATGACGATGATGAAGAGGATCTGAATGATGATGTTGAGGATTATTCAGAAAACCCTTATATTTCTGACCTTGCGTTTGTTTACGGATTTCTTAAGATGCCTAAACTGATTGAGTTGAATTTTAGTGGACGTTTCGATGTAAGTATTAGATTATTATGCATTTAGTTAGTTTTAGAATTTGTCATTCAAAATCCAACCTCGTACGTGTGATATGGTTTTGTTTTATTTTTGCAAGGCTTCAGAAGAAATGTGTAGCGAGTGGGAGAAAACTGGTCGTACGATTAACTTTTTAGAAGATTAAATTAAGATGATAATGATAATTAGATGAAGAAGATTCTACAAAAATTGTTTTACTAGAATACTAATTTGGCCAAGTTCATGCATCTGTTAAACTTATTTTTTGGAACATAATAAATTTCGCTGAATATATATTATATAGTATTCAAGTATGTATATAGTAAATATATAATTTATGTAAGAAGGAAATAGTATTTTCTTACAAAACTTTTTGGTTACATAATTTTATGTACCTAACCCGTGTAATAAGATTTCGACCTTAAACACAGTTGATTCTTTTCACGTGTGCTACTAAAACTAATAGCAAGTTTGGAAAGGCTTGTGTCAAGTGAATTTGTCATGTCTTTAGTTTTATTCTAAAATGGCATAAAAGCTTTGACAATTTATTCTAAAAACTTCGTATAGACTAATTACACATAAATGACAGTATGCCCCAAACTAAATATGATCAATGCGTTTTAGATAAGTGAAACCATTTTAGTAGACTTTGCTGCAATTTCACTCTCGTCCGGGTCTAGAATGACTTTTTAAAATATTATGTACTAGCTTTGTGTTGTCGTCAGAGTAGGCAAAATGTTCTGTAGGTATTTCTTTTTCAGTAACACGAGGCATTACATTAGCAGTCACTGAGCACATATATAGTTCTCTTTGCAGCCAGCATTTTACTGACTTGCGAAAACATTACTAAAGTACATTTCCATAGCATTATATTCCTCGCCTACGTGACAACTCGTAGTAAGCATACCCATGACTTTTTTGCTAGTTGGAGTTGGACCCACATATATCGGTACGATATGAATAGGTGTTGATTGTTATTTAATTTTCATATTTTAATTCAATTTCATATTGAAAATTGTGGTTGTTTCCATATAGAGCTAAGTAAGTTATTTTCTTTAAACCAAGTCAACAACATGTTTTTATTCTACCTTTTCCACGATTCAGCAAATTTAATTATATTTATGTGTTAAAATAATATACGTAAGTGTGTAAAGGTACGTGTAAAATTGAAATATTGTCAACGATATAATAACAGAGCAGCAAATATTGAGGACAAGGTAAACACAAAATTAAATGAATTAACTCTATTATATATTTCAGGCATTCCCAAACCATGTTCGTGAAATAAAGGATCCCAATATTAGCAATTAAAGTGTTTGCTTTATTTAATCGACTTAGCACATATCATATTAGTATAAATTATATTCAAAGCATTTACGTCGCAAATACTGAACACCAGCAGGCATAATTTCAGCAAAATAATAAAATGCTTACATTATCAATTGTTCAAATTCTTCACACTGTTGTAGCACTAGGAAACAAATATGGTTTCATAATTCCCATAAAGTTTGATAGGAACAGCACGTCATGGCAATTTCACGTAGTCAGTAAACCTAAAAAGACAGGAATCAGATTTTGGTTGGGTTTCGAATTAATATCAAACCTATACTCAGCACTGGAAATTTACTACAGTTATCAAACAGCAAGTCAGAACAGAGTACTAACCACAATGTTCCACACTTACGTACTAGTCTGTAAGCTATGCACGGTTATGTGTGTTCTTACATTTCATGTAAAAACCTTAGAAATCCGTCATTTATTCAACTGCATTTTCAAAAATCCAAAAGGCTTTCTTTTGAAACAATACACTAGAATTGACGTTTTACATTTCATTTTCCCATTTGTAGTTTTTGCAGCTTGCAGTGGTGTATTCATCATGTTTACGTTTTTAATACCTGCCAGTTGTCATTTGTTACCTTGTCTACAAAATCGTATCAATGAAACAACCTTTTGCAAAGAAACCACGTATTCGAATTTATGTACTAGTTTTACAAAAGTTTTTAAAGGTTGCGTTGAAGTTTTGTACATTTTGACAAATATGTCACACGGAATCATTGGTGCGGGTGCTTGTGCTTTTACGTTTGTAGCATTAAATGAAATACGGACAAATCTAAAGGAACTAAGGTAGGTCTGAATTAGAGATGGTTTCAGTTCATTGACGTGTAATTAACACTAACTAATTGCTGCTTTCATTTGCGTTTTTACAGATTAACTTACAAAGCTGTGAGAGTTTCTGCAAACTATCAGCTCCGAGTAAACCTTGGACTGAAATATCGCCAAATCCAAATACTAACAGTTTTGTGTGATAACAGCTTTCAGCATTATCTATGGCCGGCTATACAGTTTTGTGGAGCAATAGCAGCAATAGCCTCTCTATTTGTTGTATTGGCTTTCGGGCATCAGCTTCCAAAAGGCTTCGCTTATGGCCTAGTTTGCGCGGTTGTACTGATTTCATTTATTCCTTGCATGGTACTACATCTTGGAAGCCATTCTATTATATATTCAAAAGGACTCTTGCAGCACACCAGGTACTGGAGACACTGTCGATGGTCTACCAAGTTTTTCCGAAGCTGTCCAAAGATTGCATTGAGTGTGGGTGAGTTTCATAAAATGGACAAAAACAGAGTTGCGGCGTTTATTAGGTTTGTTCTTCAGCGCACTGTGTTTTTAGTTGTAAGGTATAGAACGGGTTAATAAGTTTAATTAAAATACAGATTACTGTGCTATTATGATTATATCTTTGTATGAAAGCAAAAATTTTCATGAGTTTTTTTGCAAAATTTGAGCCTTTTCCTTGTATAAAGTATTTTGTCAGAACTTTGGATTTTAACTATTGGATTAAATTACATATAATGTGTCTGTTGTTGTTTGCTTATTTTACAATTTCTTAATACAAACAGTGTTTTTGTAATAAATTTTAGGTTCGTAACTTATACTCATATTCTAGCATGCAACTAATATAACCATTATATTCTCTAACAATATTCAGGTTTTCATTTTATTGATACGTATTACTTCTTGGAACTTAAATTTCAGCCAACATTAAAGTTGACATTTAGTGCGTGGGTTGTGCTGTAGTATATGTATACTAGATATTCGAATAAACAATTGCTTTAAAGCTTAAAACAGCTGCAGCTGCAGCTGCACAATATATTTAAAGCTTAAGCTTTAAATATATTGTGTTGTTGTGTAACTTTTGTAAAGCATTTTACCATACGCTTACAAAACTAACAATTACTCCTGTTATGTAATATATTGTACTTCCCAAACCATGCTTCTGCGGTTAACAAAAACGCTCCTGCCTTTGGTTTGTAACTTTAAATTTAATAAGATTGTAATTATTTCAAAAGGTTTGAAACATATTTAAACGGTTATAACAAAACACAAAATAAACCAATTGCAGCACCTGATTACGTATACGAGAGGCACTAGACTAGAGTACGTTAAGTGTCATAGCTCCAAATCAAATATGTTTATACCTTCAATTGTTCAAATCATCCATATTGTTGCAAAATTAGGAAACCTATACGGTTTCATAATTCCATTCAAATTTGAAAGATATAGATTATCTAGACGTTTTTATGTTGCTAGTAAAAGCAAAAAATTGGGGCTAAAATTTTGGCTCTGCTTCCAGCTCGTATCAACTTTTCACACGGCATTGGAGATTAACCACAGCGTGCAAATAGACCAGAATAAATTCCTGGCAACTATATTTCACAGCTTTGTTCTGGTTTGCAAAACTTGTGGTGTTATTTGTATGCTAACGTTTCATGTGAAATCTTTAGAAATTTGTCACTTATTTAATTGTATTTTTAGAAACCCCAAAAGCTTTTTGGCATATAAAAAAGTGTTACGCAACCAACACTTATTTTTTCGTATAATACTCGCAATGTTTTGCAGTGGTGGATTTGCTATCTGTACATTTTTAATGCCTGCTGGCTGTCTGTTATTACCTTGCTTGCACAATGGTATCACTGAAACCAAGTTTTGTGGAGAAAACACTAGTTTTAATATATTATGCGAAAGAATTTCACAGTTAATAAAATTATGCATGAATTGCTTGTTTTTTATCACAAATATGTCACACGGAATTATTGCTGCAAATTCATGTGCATTTGGGCTTGTAGCACTAAATGAAATAAGCGCAAATTTAAAACAACTGAGGTAAGTCAAACCTAAAACATTTTGCAAATACCAATTACAGTTTTTCCTTGTACCTTTTTCAGATTGATCTACAGGGCTGTAAGGGTATCAGCAAACTACGAACTTAGATCTAAGCTTGCATTAAAATATCGCCAAATTCAGATTCTAACAGTTTTGTGTGACAAATGTTTTCAAGTTTATTTTTGGCCAGCGCTGCAGTTTTTTGGAGCTGTGGCATCGATTGCATCCCTTTTTGTTGCTCTTGCTTTTGGACATCAACTACCAAAAAGTTTTACCATTGGTCTAGTTATCGCTGTTGTTCTTATAACATCTGTGGATTGCGTATTGCTACATCTTGGAAGTCACTCCATAACATACTCAAAAGGACTTTTAATGCACGCTCGATATTGGAAACACTGCCGTTGGTCTGCTAAGTTTTTTCGAAGTTGTCCACCTGTATCAATAAAAGTAGGGGAATTTCATAAGATGGACACTGATAGAGTTTCAGCCTTTATTAGGTTCGTGCTTCAGCGTACAGTATTTATGGTTGTAAAATATAAAACAAGTTAAGCAAGCCAGATTCCCTTGTCGTTTTAAAGGACTTAGAATTTTTCTTTTGACGTATTGTGCAACTGTGTATTAATTGTTTGCATGATTGGATGGTATTATTAATATTATTCTGGCATATTGGTTTTTGTTTAAGGCTGTTTCATTTGCCATTGAGGTGTTTCATATTCATAACCGCATAATCTGCCACGTGCCGCACAGTATTTTTATTAATGCTAATATATGTAACATTTGATTTTACGCACATCTTCAAACATTAGCCGTGACATGAAATAATTTAATAACTTTACTAGCCAACCAAGTGTGTTAATTTTAATACGTACTGTGCAAAGTTCTCATTAACGTCAGATTACCGAATTGTTTAATGTATATTTTCAAACATTTGGCGTGAAAATGCAATAAATAATGTTCCAGTAATAAGATTTCACGTAGATTTTGTTATAATTTTTGCAATTAGGCGCGATAAAATTATTTTTGTTTTTTTAGAAGCTTAAAAATTCCTGGATTGTAATAAACAATTTGATTACAATCTTATTAGGTTGTTTAATTGGTATGTTGGGATATAGCATATTATGATAAAATAGCTGCAACATGTAAAAGGTAACTCAATTTCCCATAGTATTTGCCTCGAGTACGTAACCACACTTTATTACTGTTGCATGTTATTAGACGTCCAGCCTTTATGTTTTTGACAAACCATTAAGCCACATTTATTCCAATGAGGTAAGGCTTAGATATTTTGGGGCCTTCCCGTTTCATGTTTGGAAAGTTCAATTTAAAATAGGTGGTCATTAGCTGCTAGCTACTAAAGAGCCTTTAAATTCCAACGCAATTACCCATTTCCCAAAAGCAGTACAAAGAAAAGCAGCAAATGGTTTTCATAAACATCCTGCAGGTATTTAACCTATTACAACAAAATATTGAAGGTAAGCTACTATGCTACTCTCAGTTCTAGGTACTAAAAAATACAAACTTTACCTTTGAGTCTAAGGGTCTTACACGTTCACGTTTTGTATGAATATATAATACGCCTAAGTACAAATTGCAAAATAAGCTATACATCATTTTTAGCCCGACCTTAAACTTGTTTATTAAATAACGATTTGTTATCAGGCTTAAAACGGATTTAATTAAATTTTTTACGTAATCCACTGCACGTCTTATTCAAGAAGTCTTCAAAATCTTCCACGTACACCAGGAGACAAACCAAGTTTGAAAAACACTGCTGCTTCTTCTGTAAATTATATAATGCTGCTACCTTCCATTGTGCAAATTTTTGAAATTCTTATAAGCATTGGAAACAAATATGGTTTAATAATTCCTATACGATTTTATCCATACAGATTACCAAAACAGTTTTATGTAGTCAGTGAAAGCATAAAAGCTGGATTGAAATTTTGGTTGTGCTTTGTGGGTCTATCGACACTTTATACTACACTAGAAATTTACTACAATTTTTGCACCATGGATCAAATGAAATTTTTGGCAACAATATTTCACAGTTATGTTCTAATGTGTAAGATTTGCTGTCTAGTATGCCTTTTTACGTTTCATGCAAAAGCCTTGGAACTATGTAACTTTTTCAACTGCGTATTTAAACACCCAAAAGGCTTCTCGTTAAGTCAAAACAGGTATAAATATTCAGCTAATTCAGACACATTCTTTCGGCTTATGCTCGTCACAGTTTGTAGTGGAGGATACTTTATGCTTACGTTTTTAATTCCAGCTAGTTGTCATTTCTTACCGTGTCTGCAAAATCGTATAATCGAAGGTTGGGTTTGCGGTAACAGCACAAATAGTGCATTTTGTTGCAGATTAAAAACGTTATTCAAGTTAAGTGCTGACTGTTTGCACGTCGCCACAAATATGTCTCAGGGAATCATTGCTTCGATGACATGCGCATTTATGTTTGTAGCACTCAACGAAATAAGCACCAGCCTGAAACAATTAAGGTAAGTCAAACTAACGACGAATTAATTTTAAATAATGCTGGTATTAAGTGTTGTATATCTGCATTTTTCAGGCTATTCTTCAAAGCTGTCAGAGTATCAGCAAATTATGAGCTTCGACTTAAGCTTGCACTTAAATATCGTCGAATTCAGATTTTAACAATTATGTGCGACAAATGCTTTCAAATGTTTATCTGGCCGACTGTACAGTTTTGCGGAGCTGTGGCATCAATAGCATCATTCTTTGTTGCACTTGCGTTTAGACATCAGCTGCCGAAAAGCTTTACCGGTTGTCTTGTTTGTGTAGTAATACTACTGACATTTGTGGCTTGTATGTTGTTACATCTTGGAAGCCATTCTATCGCGTATTCTAAGGGAATTTTACAACATGCCAAATATTGGAAGCATTGTCGTTGGTCAAGCAAGTTTTTCCGTAGCTGTCCGCCTATATCCATCAAAGTAGGAGAATTTCATATAATGGATAAAAATAGAGTTGCGGCATTCATTAGATTTGTGCTACAGCGCACCGTGTTCCTGGTGGTAAAATATAAAACGAGTTGAATAAAGAATTATGCTTAGCTGTTGCGAAACACATTGTATAAAAAGAGTTCAAAGCAGTATTTTATGTTTATCTGATTGCGTTAAATTCCATTTGTTTGTATAAAGTCGTCAGTTTATATTAAATTCACATGCAAATAGGTGAGGCTTACGCTTTAAATAAATAACCTTATTTACAGATAAACAAACTCGAACACGACATTAAAATCTTTTCACGGTTTGTCGTTTTTACATAGAGTTGCGTAATATATCTGTTTGCTCTTTCAAGCATTCGCCATGTAATTAAAATATTTATCTAAACAAAAACCTACACGTGTACATAATATTCGAACTAAGCGTGAAAAATATTTTGTGGCACTTTAGACAACACATTCAATTCGCATTAATATTAATACGGTTGCTAGCATTTTCTGCACATTAAAGAACTAACGGTTATGTAACGTCTAAGGTGTTATGTTATGTAACTTTTATATCTTTGCTAATATTGTACATTCATGGTAAACCACGAAATGGCGTTCATTACTAAAGCGGATTACGACAGGACAACAAAATCTTAGTGTATGTAACTCCAGCGCAAACAAAGTTCATGAGTATTTGCTTAGTTTCGAAATACATTATACGGACACACGGACAACGATAATATCTTAATTAGCGCTCTTGCTGAAGGAACGAGTTTGTAATTGAAAAATAAAACATTAACAGCTAAAAGGCAACACAGTTTTGTAACCATGTACTAGCAAAGAGGAAAACAGCATTTTGCTAGTTTCTTTCTAAAGTACAAATGGCATGTGTCTCTGAGCCCATCCCAAGTCTTGTTCCGTAGCGTGGATTTGAGTATTTTGAAACTATGGAAAAATAAAATACTCAGAGACGTAAAAGTGTCAACAGCCCATAATACGAAGTTAACAAAAGCACGTGTAACGGTTAGCAACCAAATTACACTTAAAATGATTTCTCACATTTTTAAAATACTATTTTACTTGGGAAATATTTACAACTTTATAATTCCCATTAAAATTAATCCAAAGAGTGTATCAAGACGATTTTGCGCCGTCCTAAGAAGCAGAAAAAAGCGATTGGCATTTTGGCTATGTTTTCAGTTTGTTTCTTTAGTACACTCCACAACAGAAATTTACCACATTACCTTTTTATCGCTGACCGCAGACACGTTACTAGCAACAATATTCCACGGATTTGTCATAGTGTGCAAACTTGGTTCTGTTATGGTGCTTCTTATGTTTCATTTGAAAACTTTAGAAGTGTGTCAATTACTAAACTGCATTTCTAGAAACCTGAAAGGGTTTGCTGTTCAGAAAAATAACCACGGCAGACCTTCTACAAAATGCTTTCCGATATTTGTGGCAATATCAAGTTCTGGTTTGTTCAATCTTTTCACATTCTTTATACCAGCTAGTTGTCATTTATTGCCATGTTTGCAACACAACATCACTGAAAAAATGTTTTGTTCCAAAAACTCGGGTGTTGTATGTGCTGAACTAGTGCAGCTGTTAAAAATAAGTATAGAAGTTTGTCACGTCTTAACAAATATGGTACATGGAATCTTATGCTCGTCTGCCGGCGTGGTTGCATTTGTAACCTTAAATGAAATTAGGAACCAGTTACAAAAACTTAGGTACTTTATATTTTTTGTAATATAATTTATACAAGTTTCTTAAAACTAACAATATTGTTTTTGATCCAACAGAATATTGTATAAGTCAGATGGAGTCTCTTCAAATTACCATGTTCGAGTAAATCTTGGATTAAATTATCGCCAAGTTCAATTATTAGCGTTTTTATCCGACATCAGCTTTCAAGACTATCTCTGGACTGCAACACAGTTTTGTGGAGCGGTAGCAGTCATTGCGTCCTTGTTTGTGGCTTTGGTTTTTGGAAATGAGCTGCCTGGAATGTTTAGCTTGGGTTTGATTTGTGTTGCTGTAACTGTGGGTATGAATGAATGTATATTTCTTCATCTAGGAAGCTCCTCCATTATTTATTCAAACCAAATATTGAAGCAATCGCTTTTGTGGAGACATTGTTTGTGGACAAAGAAATTTTTTCGAAGTTGTCCTTGTATTGCGTTAAGAGTAGGCAAATTTCACAAAATGGATAGAGGAAGAGTGCCTGCATTCATTAGGTTTGTAATTCAGCGCACTGTGTTTCTAGTTGTGAAATCTAAAACGGGCTAAGTAAGGGATCATATTCTGCGGCTTCATACAATTTTTAATGGGTTTAATATATGTTTTCACATTGTAGTGATTCTAAGATCTTAGATCTGATGTTTATTAGCTTGCTGCGTCAGCAGGTGAGCTTATTAACGAGTAGTGTGTCTGTGTGTCCGTCTACTTTATTTTTGGGGTCTATACCAGGCTATTAGGGGGTCAAAATCAGGCTATTAGGGGTCAAAATCAGGCTATTAGGGGTCAAAATCAGGCTATTCGGGGTCAAAATCAGGCTATTAGGTGGCTATTTGGGGCCCATTATTAGCTCGCTGCTTCAGCAGAGGAGCTATTGCAGATGTCGGTGTCCGTGTGTCCGTGTGTCCGTCTGTCTGTCTGTAGACTTTATTTTTAAACCAGGCTAATCGGCTCTAGACCAGGCTAATCGGCTCTAGACCAGGTTAAATCGGCTCTAGACCAGGTTAAATCGGCTCTAGACCATGTTATAAAGAACACTTTTATCGGTTTTAGCAGCGAGCATTTTTAATGGTTTACCATGGATGTTTATCTATTATAGAGATGTTTTATATAGATAGATAGATAGGTCTTTCGCAGCGAGCATTTTTAATGGTTTACCATTGACTGGTTAAACTTGCTGATGTAATGTTTTTTTTAATTCAGAGTTGTAAAATAGTAAATTGCTTGTGAAAGATTTGACTGTATGTAATACATGCTATAAAAGATTACGGTATATAAGCCATGCACATTATGCCAAAGTCAAATAAAACTGATTTTTATAGAACGTCTACTAAGTAAACTCCGTAAGCAAAATTTATACAATAAAAATAAAAATATATATGCCTTATTTACATCCATGTTTCTTTAGTTTAAGCCCACACCCAAAAGTGATAGTACGTCATATTTACGTCAGATTGTTTTATATTTCTGCTTACATCTGGTGTTAGTCGTAATGTAACAAAGCAATTAAAATATTTACCAAAACAGAAACATACATGTATATAATAGTGTTGACACAGTGGATACAAGTCTTATTTGCATAAATAGTAGCATGATAGCAACAATTTTCAATTAAGAACATGAACTTTAATTATTACACTGCTGATGATAATAATACATAATTGAAGTATAGATTGCAATAACATGTAACAGGTAGCAATTTTGTTCTAGCATTTTTTGTTTTGTAAAAGTATACATAATGTGGTTTGGAGTGCATCCCGATTCTAGTTACATAGTTTGTTACCTACTGATATTTAAAAACTTTCCAATCAGCAAAGTTATTGAAGTAGTTAAATTGTGTGCGTACAATGTTAATGTAAAAAGTTAAATCTTTGGTACTGCTAGAAAGTACTATTAACAATGTTAATATCTCGCATTTTCGAAATATATTTTTATATTGGTAACATTTACATTCATAATCCCCATTGAAATTAATCCAAATAGCGTATGCAGACGGTTTTGCTGTGTTCTGAGAAACAAGACAAAACGATTAATTTTTTGGTTATTGTTTGGGTTTGTTTCTGTGTTACACTCTATTATTGAAATGTATAACATTAAAGTTTCATCATTGACTACAGACATGCTACTAGCAACCATATTTCACGGATTTGTAATTGTCTGCAAGCTTGGTTCTTTTATGGCTATTCTTACGTTTCATTTGAAAACTTTGGAAATTTGCCAATTACTTAACTGCATTTCTAAAAACCTAAAAGGGTTTACTATGCGCAATAGCACAAACAGCAAATTTTCAAAAACCATGTTTCCGTTATTTGTGGCTATGTCGTGTACTGGTGCGTTTACTCTCTTTACAGTTCTCATACCAGCTAGTTGTCATTTATTACCATGTCTGCAAAACAGAATCACAGAGAAAGTACTTTGCTACCGTAACTCGAGTTTTCTTTGTGCTGGATTGGTGCAGTTGTTAAAATTATTTGTTGAATCGTTTCACGTACTGACAAATATGGCACATGGAATCTTATGCTCGTCTCGATGCGTGACTGCATTTGTAGCTTTATTTGAAATCAGGAACCAGTTGCAACTACTTAGGTAATTTGTAATCGTGGATTTGTGGAAATATGTTTATAAAACAACATTTTTTTCTAACCCAACAAAACATTATATAAAGCAGTAGGAGTATCCCGAAACTACCATAGTCGAGTTAAACTTGGATTGAGGTATCGCCAAGCTCAAATATTAGCAATATTATGTGATATCAGTTTTCAGGATTACCTCTGGACCGCAACACAGTTTCTTGGAGCAGTCGGGGTTATAGCTTCATTGTTCCTAGTTTTAGCATTCGGAAACGAATTGCCGAGTGTTTTCAATTGGACTTGTTTGTATGGCACTCCTTATTGGTACGACTGAATGTATATTTCTTCATCTGGGAAGCTCGTCAATTCTCTATTCAAACCAAATATCAAAGGAAACTTATGCGTGGAGGCATTGTTTGTGGTCAGCAAAGTTTTTCGTAGTTGTCCACCCATTGCATTACGAGTAGGTAAATTTCACAAAATGGATAGAGAGAGGGTACCTGCTCTAATTAGGTTCATAATTCAGCGTACTGTGTTTCTAGTTTTAAAAAGTAAATCGGGCTACTGAGACTAGAAATACTTTTTATTGTTTTACGTAACAAGGAATACAAGTATAAGAATATTTATTCGTTTCTGATATAAAGCATTTTGCGATAAGAAGCATTCACAGAATGCCGCATTACACTAACACTCAGGACAAGTGTACGTTGCTATTGATTATAAACCAATGTATTTGCGTATCTCTTAAATGCAAAAAAGATACTTGTTTTAATCAAAGAGCACAAACATGCAATAAAATATGTCCCGATGGTTTATCGTTCATTCATCCATTTGTTTCATTATTGTCTCGTTTTTATCAGTACGCTGACTGTCTGCTTTAGTATGAATGAACTTGTCATTTTTCTGCCCGTGGCAACACCCACAAGCTACATTTTACAATGTATCTATTAGTGTTGACAATCCTTGTCCTTTCAGGAGCACAAGTTTTACCCGACAAAAATGATAATAAGGCATACGAAGCTCTACAAAAAACATATTATAACAAATTACATCAACATTTTGACGAAGTCAAAAAGTTGGCCGTGTGTCGAACTTTTAAAGGTTTGTCATTAGAAACAAAAATTCGGATATTCAAGTAAACCAAAATTAATCGTTTAAAAAAATTCAATTCCAGATATGGAAACAGACTTAGACACATCTAAGGACTGCACTTATGGCAAACACCATCAACTTAAAGCAAACGCTTGTGAACCTCACCTCACTCCTGAAATCCTGAAAGAAATCAAAAACTACAAGACGGCAGTCCATCGTATAATTGAAACTATATTAAGCCCAGCAGGAAAATTTAAAGATGTTCTTGGCGAGTCCATAAACAAGTTTATGTCACGCGATGAACCAAAGCCGGTGGACAGTGCGATTGAATACTTTAAAAACGAGCTGTTTGACGCCAAACTGGAAAACATTCAAGAGCAACATGTAGCGGTTAGCCATCAAGCTTCTACTTTATGGACAATCAGCTTCCGTCATTCTGACGGCTTTTACACAAATCCTGAAACTGGAGATAATTTAGAAAACCTTCCAGCTAAACCATTAGCAAATTCACCAGATCCCTGCATAGAAGGCGATTGGGAACTTGAAAATCCTGAAATGATTTTAATAGAAGCTTT
Organism: Entomobrya proxima; assembly: GCA_029691765.1. NCBI lineage: Eukaryota > Metazoa > Arthropoda > Collembola > Entomobryomorpha > Entomobryidae > Entomobrya > Entomobrya proxima. The sequence goes on from CM056172.1 coordinate 43,007,863, forward strand.
ACAAGATATTGACAAACTTAGAGAAAAACTAAAAGACAAAATTGTAATTCTGGGATCCGAAGTTGGACGAGAAATAAGAGATGCCATGTTTGCTCCTGCACGAGCAGCGGAATACGGAGCTTTAGCCATTTTCATTTCTGATCCTGACATGGGCACTTCTAAAACCATTGCTGAAGATATGGACGAACAAATTAATAATTTTGACACTGATGTTGAAGACCTAAATATGGATATTGAAGAAAGTACAAAAGCACCAGAGACGTTAAAATTAGCAAGAGGAAGCGCTATAATGGTTAATCACGCGCCTAAAATACCAGCTGGTTTTATTCAAAGCGATACGGTAGCAACTTTGAGATCGCTGGGAAATAAGCAAGTTTTTATTCAGATTGGCTGCAGTATTCAACCCAACTTGGATGAAAGACCGGAAGCTAAAAATCTAATTGGCGATTTTGGTGGGACGAAGAACAGCAAAGAATACATTTTATGGCTAAGTCGATCCGATCCTTTAACTTATATTGATCCTGAAGATGGCAGTCCGAGAGAAGAAGTTGATGGAGCGCAAGTTCAAGCTTTAGGAGTATTTATGGGTTTACAAATAGCCAGTTTGTTTAAACATTTAAACTTGTCAACTAAGAGAACCGTAAGAAGTTTAATTCTTACCGGAACGGAAATGAACCGTGCAGGAATACTAAAGTGGATTCATCAGAATAAGCAGCTATTAAGTAGCAATAGTTATATAGCAGCTCTAGAAGCCAGTTTAGGTTGCTATAGACCCACAGGGCTTATAGTGTCGGGAAGTGACTACACTGGTTGTATTGTAGGAGAAATTAAAAAGATGATTTTTAAAGAAATTGCAAATTTTCAAAATGCAAAGTATGTTTCATACCTGAGTAAAATAGAAGCTTTGCCAAATGATATGATGAAATTAGAGGAGAAACACGTACCGGTGATAACTCTGAATGGAGATAATCGTGGAGAGTTTTTTGAAGAGTATTTGTATGGGAAAAGTGAACCACTTGATAGGGAGATGTTTCAAGTGATTGACGAATGTTTTACGCTAATGGCTAGTACCACTTATGTTTTGGCAAATGCGGGATTTAATATAAGAACGCCGGCAAAGGGCAGTGGAAAATCTAAAAATGTAAAAACAAGTGAAGCGACAACAGCAGCACCAAAAAAGAAGAAAGTGAAAACAACCGAGCATCCCAAAAGTGAGGAAATAAGTGAACCGATTGCAGAATCACATTTAAGTGAAGAAGTAACTGAAATGCCAACGGAGCCGTCTACAACTGAAGCAGAAGTAATTGAAACAGCAACACGTAAATCCAAAAACAAGAAAGTAACGACTAAACGTTTGCCTAAAAGTAAAAAAGTAAATGGAACAACGCCTCGTCCTTCAAAAACTACAAGGAAAGGCAAGGCAACAGCTAAATCCAAAAAGTCTGTAAAAAAGGTAGCACCTGATAACCAGGTATTGGGTTTGTCAAACGCAAATCCACTTGGAAAAGGAAAATAAATTATTCAAAACTTTAACAATCAATTTTTTAGTTATAAATTATTATTTTGTCAACTGCATTACACTGTTATTTATAATTTGGTTACCCGAACATATCCCTTTTCAAAACGTGATCCAAACTCACAAAAACCAAGCAATCAAGTCAACAAGACCATTTTCATATGAAAACATGCTTTACTATAAAGAATTAGAGAAATCAGAGTGTTTGTCTGTACTCTGTGTATTTATATGTTTTTATTTTACAGGTTGGAACCTGTCCAATTTATTTTTGTCATAAAAACAAACAATAGCTTATTGTCTTGTGTTAATTGCTATTGTCAATCATAAACTTCGAAAACGAGAAACGCAGAACAAACAGTAGCACCTGAAAAGCAGTTATTAGGCTTGTCAGACGCAAATTTACTTGGGTTTGGGAAAAATAAGTTATTCAAAACTTGAACAAACATTTTTTGACTTGCTAGTTTAATATTTTGGTAACTGTATATTTCCACTCTGTTATGAATACATACTTTGGTTATCAGAATGTATTAGATAAGTACTTCTTTTCAGAACATGATCCAAACTCACAATAATGGATTCGCTTTGCCAGCACCAGAATATTTTCATACAAAAACATGATTTACTTCAAACTATCAGTGTTTCTGCCTGTATTTGAATATTTATATTCAACACCAATTTTTGAACCTATCCAATTTATTTTGTCATCAACAAACAATATAGCATTGTTTTGTATTAAACGCTATTGTTTCCACTAAAAACCTAGTTAACGGTTCAAATGATTGAAAGACATTGTAAGGTAGAAAGAAGGTTTCACATAAAACCTTTGAAACAATTTAGGATTTGTTGCAGAAAATCAGTTAGTTGCATACTTTTATTATAATATTTGTGCACAACAGGTAATATTCAAGGTTTCAAGACCTGACACGTAATATTTACATGTGATTCTTTGAAAAGTATATACTTGGCGATGGTATTTGGTAGACCCATGATGATTCCTGATTATGGAGTTATAGGGCACATTTGACAGTGATTATGGTTTTGGAATGGTGAAAAGGTAAAAAAAAATTCGTAAAACCTTAGTAAACCTATCAAAAGTAAAATTCCCGCTTGATTATGTTCCTATATATCCTACAATTCTACTGTTGCGCTTAAAAGGACATCTCGTAACGTGAAGCTTGTTTGATTCCGGTCTGCCGTAACATTGGTAAACACAGGACTATCATTAAATAATATTTGCAGCTGAGTACACACAGGCTGTGTGACACAGCAGAGTAAAGTATTATATTTTGTTGAAATAAAATATTTGTTTATTTGACATATAGTAATTTGCAAAGTTTAAGCCTTCAAGCGGCCTAGCATTATGACATGCCAAAATTGAATCCAGTTTCCATTGGGGATTCATTAGACAGTTGGATGCTTTCAGTTTTGTGCAAGGATGGACGTGAACATGAACAAGTTTGTACACCAGCAACAAATAGATTTGTTTTCTGCGTTGCATCCACTTCTTTGTTTTGGGTGTACAATCGGAATATTACCACTTTCAGGGACTTTTCAATGTCGACTTTCAGCATTGAAATTCAGGTAAAATATCTTATAAACTTGAAAATTCTTGGCTATGAGAATTTCAGAAAATTGAAAATATATCTTTAAATTTCATAGAACTCGAAGCATTCCAGCAATAATCTCGTTGACTGGAATCTTCACTCTAACAGTGAATCTAGCCATAGCAATACTTTTCCCAATTTTTGGTGGTGTTGAAGCCGACATGTACGGAAATATACAGTTGGGCGCTTCAATAATATTTACGTCAATAGGACTATACGCATACATATATTTATTTCGTAACTGCACCAAACTAATTCATATATTGCACCAATGGAAGAATATAAAGGATCCATTTGGTCAACCAGATTTCCAGTACAAGCTCTCATTGTCTATATTAGCCGGCACGATTCTTACTTCGGCAGTAACCGAAAACCTATACGCGCATTTTAATGTGCTAATAGTTCGTGCCAACTCTACAGCAAACGGAGTATCTCCTTCCTTATGGCAAAGCTACTGGAAAACTCATCATTTTGGATATAGCAAATACATTCCGTATAACATTTTTCTTAGCATTTTTCTTTTCATTGGCAACAAGTTATGTATTTACGCTTGGAATTTTGGTGATGTTCTTATTGCAACTATTGCGTTTTCTCTGTACACGCGTTTTAAAGCTTATAACAATAGCGTTAGTAAAGCCCTAAAGTCTTCGAGAAACAGCAGAGTATTCTGGGTTACTGTAGTAGATGGACATGATCAGTTAGTAGAATTAGTAAAAATTTGTAATAAGCTTTTGTCACCGTTATTGTTTTGGTGCTCCTTTGCCAATATATACTTCCTTGCTATTACGCTCTACAATTTTTTGACTCTTTCTTCAAGCTACCAATTTCTGTCAGGGTCTATAAGTGAGATGGAATACCATGAAATTTGGCGACAGGTGTATCTAACGTGGGCGTTTTTGCACCTGGTGGGACGTACGTTTGCTGTGTTTTTGTGTTGCGCTAAAGTAAATGAACATGCACATGGACTACGAGCAATTTTAGAGGAGTGCCCTGTTTCATCAATGACAGAAGAGGTAAATACAATTAAAACACCCATAGTTCCATATTTTACAAATATTGCTTAAATAAGCAATTACAAAAATAATTATAGTTGCTTGAGGGACTTTTTTTGCAGGTTGAAAGAAAGGAATTTAAGTTGCAAACAACGCAAATTGGACTAACAGGTCTAAACTACTTCAGAGTGACTAAGCCTTTCTTACTAAAAGTTGTAAATGTACTGTTTACACTAGAAATTGTTCTATTGCAGTGTTCCAGCGGGACTAACTTGGGCTGAATGTCATACATTATCATAAGGAGTAAATTATAAACAAAACTGTAACTCCACAAGAATATTGCATTTTCATTTAAGGACAAAGTGTTATTTCTTTGGCAAAATTTTAGTCGTACACGGGAAATGCAGGCTTCATCACCGGTTTTATGATGCTTTTATCCGAGAAATAAATTCTCCCATAATTTTTTATCACCAGGTGTAAATGCATTCATTTTTTAGTGTAAAAGCATTATTTTTTACAACTGCATTGCAGATGTTTGTGGTGTTGCATATAAAATGACTAGCATAATACTAGTTCTAAATGCATTGCAGTTACATTCTACATAGCGTTATTTAGTAAACACCTAGCAATTGATTTTGTGTACATATTAATCAGAACATAATTAGCAATATGCTACCGACATGACACACAAACGTAACCGTAAAGGCTACCCTTTACTTTTTGGTTGATGGTGGTGCCTATTCGTTTCCTAATGGCAGCATTCTGGAGTCCCAAGAAAAGATTCGAATTAGTAACCACTAATAACAGTGATCCCGCATGGGTAACTGTTCAGTTGTCACAATAGGTACCGGGGAAGTGTTTGCTCCAGGGAAGATTTTAAGGGCCTTACTGATGTGGGCATTTGGTTCTTCAAAGATAAAATATTTGTGAAACTTAAAGTATTTTATACTTATCCATATAGTAAATAACATTGTTTAACATAGGTAAGCAGAAACTGGATAGTAAAATTAAAGGAAAGTGAAGCCAACGCTTCCGCCGAGTAAACCACAATGTTAGGGTGTAAGCTGTCAATTAGTCATACAGAAAAAACATTCCTGTGTTTTTGTCCAACCAAGTATCAGAAAAATGCGCACGCTTATTACTATAATTATCAATTTCAAACATTATGTTTGAAATATGAATATGAAGTCACAGAGGTGCAAAACTGAGCTACGCTTCTTTTGTATTATGCTAGCTTGACAGTCCTACGCCCTTTTAATAATGATTCTCACTTGTATAAGCGTCACTTTCTTGGGTGACACCATCCTCACAAAATTGTTGTACTCAAAGTAAAACTTTTACAGACAAATTATTTAGGTGTATCAATATACATCCACCAATTTTAAATTTACTTGTAATATCTCTTGAAACAATTACGGGAAAAGTAAATACTGGAAAGTGTCTAGGCAGCCAACGAAATATCCCAAGGGTAAGTCAAACAGTGAAAACAAGTAAGGATATTCCATGTTAACATTGTAGTTTTACATAACAAAGATTGAAAATATTGCTTTTACACCATAAAATCATAACATTTCCACCTGGTGATAAAAAATTATAGGGGATTTTTTTTCTCGGATAAAAGCATTATAATAGTGGAGATGAAACCTCTAAATTATGGTGATGATAAATTGTGTGCCTATTTCTTTCTTTGACAACCAATTAAGCAGTAAAGTGACGTTTCTGAGAGTTGGCATTTTGACGGTTTTATATCGTTTTAAATAGTATTCAATAATCCAAAAATGACTATGTCTAGGTAAATTTTAAGCATTAGAATATACGAGATATACATACGTTGGCTTCCTAAGCATTCACGTGCCGCACGTGCATTCATTTCTTTATTTGTTAGTAAAGTACCCGAATCATAAAATTGTTATGTGAAAAAGTAATTACTTCAATTTAGGTTAAGCAATGGTGACAAACTAGCTTATTAGGAAAAAAATTCTTTCCAATTTGACTGCAGATTTCTATATTAAATTTAACTTTCTGTCTAAAAACACATTTCGTACAGACCAGAGAAGTAATAATATGTACTATGACAGATGTTGCCATATGAACAAATTTTGTCACAATTGTCACATATTGGCAAAGTAATAAATAGTTTTTTGTGTATCCGGACTACCCGTAGTGTAGTATAACCTATCTCTATAAAGCCTACCTTCATAACCAGACTAATTTGATTAAGTGATTTTGATTTTATATAAGCTCTATAAACCATTATACAAATAACTAAAGTACCACACACTAAGACCGGACAAGTTTGATATTTGTCTCGAAGAGTGTTGTGAGTACGGTTATGATAAGGAAATTTAAAACTTGCCTTATTTATAAGCCCAGTTGCACAAGGCATAACACACCTAAAAACTGTTAAATATTTCCAAAACCCTATAAAATGGATATGCTTGTATACATATTTTACATGATTGCATTCTGTCAATCTCTGACACACGATGCAAAAACATCAGCTAACTTGAAATCAAATCAAGTACTGAACGAGATATTGCACAACTTATTACCACCATGGTATATCAAATATCCAAATACGGAACCCTTAAAACATTTGAATAGTGTAGTTGCCTGGCTAAATACCAACCTGAGTCTAATTATTGTCGAAAACTTCCAAAACACAAATCTTGAGCCATTTGAGCTACCAATGATTGTCAAAAACCCTCACAATGGTGTTTGTATGATGAATTGGCATAAAAACCCATATAACTTTACAACAACATGGAACGGCGTTAAAATACCGTATTGCAAATATCCATGGGGGTATGGTTCTTCAGGTTGCTCAAGAGAAATACTTTACAAACATGATTATCCAGTTGTTCTCATCAAGTGGTGTTATTCACTCAGTATCAAAAAACGATATATGAAGTTCAAGCCCTGGAACGGAGTCATCAAGATTGATTTGTTTCCGCAAGAGTTCATTTTTAATGATTACCAAAACAATAAAATATCACGTGATCTTAGGTATTTTGTAAGGTTACGATATCCCGAGATACTACATGCAGCGAGTAATACATTTCACGTACTAATACTTTCTGAGAAACATGTTGCTGACAAAGCATATCTATATCGCTGGATGGTCTCAAATTTGGAAATAAACCCAGAACAATCTGTGGAGACTGGCGTTGTACCACATAAGCATGGCATATTTTTATATCTTCAAACTAATAATCGCGCGCAAATGTTTTCCAAAATTACTCTTTTAGAACCATGCGTAATGTGCAATTATCTTTTCAAGCTAAACATACTGTATCGATGGCAATCCAATAATTGGAAAACTGCAAGTAGAATTAAAAAGCTGGAACCATATAATAACTTATTTTGGGGCGAGTCTCACGTAGGTATTGGCCAGTTTGACTTTACAGAAAATGTAGCAAATGCAATGGCTCAGTGTAATCTAATGATTGGTTCAAGTCGTAGGTTCACTTCTATAATGGATCAAAAAACTTCTCAAGATAGATTTGCCTACGCGGTGGTAATCTTACTACAAGATATTATGAAAAACTTTACGTATGTGTTAACCGGAATGAACAAGATTTGTGAAAACCGCAAAGTTAGAACAGACGATTTGCCAAAGGAGCAGTACAATGTTAATGGCTATAAATTATTTTTTTGTTGGCAATCCGTACTGAGTTATAGTCAAAACAGCTATGACGGTAATGGGAATTTTGTTATAAAAATCTTCAGTTCAACGGTTCGATTTATTGCTTGTGGACAGAAAGAACTAACACCATATGCATTTTATGAACTGGTTAGTGTATTTCAGCCAACGTTATGGGCGGTAATAGTATTTGCCTGGATTGTACTTGGAATACTTATAGGCTCCTCTCGCTTTCCGTATTCAAACGTAAAAGCGTTCCGCAAGACAACTTCGTACAACCTAATTGTTTTTGCTAAGATAAGCTTAGAACAAGGAGACCCATTTCCATCCGAGCGACTAAAAAACACACACATGAGAATATTAATTAGTTCAATTTTACTTGTCGCCATAGTGTTATGCAATGCTTACAAAAATACAAACATTTATAATATGATCTTACCAAGATTTCCGGTTCTATACGAATATTTTGATGACGTTTATCAAGACAATTTTAATGTATACACAAGAGTTGGTGGCGTGATATTTTCTGCTTCGAAACTACAATACGAATTCAAAAATTCAAAATATTATATTGAATATGATGCTCATGTGGTATTAAAACCATATTTGAGAGTATGGTCTGAAATCTACTCGATTCTACAAAGTAGATTTGAATACTACCAAGGAAGCAAAAACTTGAAGTTATCAAGGATTAAAAATGTTACCCATTTGTACAGTAAGGTTTACACAGAAATTGTTGATTTTGTTGATGTTATGAAAACTTTAGTAAACGGAAATGTTATACCTCTTCGAACTATGAGTTCGCACATATTTGAGCAAGAACTGGCAATAAAGTTATATGATTTAGAACAAACATATTTCCTAAACGAATTAAAAAAGTGCAACAAGACCGCTGTGTTTATGTCAGAAATTCTGGCAAATACATACATGCAAAAACTAAAGCAATCTGGAGTCCGTCACGTTGCAATAAGTAAAGAAAGTTTTTTCGTAAATCATATGATTCTACTTATGAAAAATTTAGTTTCTCCAAGTATTCTGTCACGCTTTTCTCGTTTTAAAGACTCTGGTATTACTGAATGGCTGGAGACTATGGTCGGGGTCACAAACGTTTCGAAAGAAATGTCGGAAAGTTTAGAACCTGAACCAGCAAAAATGAGTGGCAATATTTTGATAATTTTTGTGCTACTCTTTTCTGGTCTGTTCACTGCTACTGTATGCTTTTGTTGGGAATATAAAAAATCTCTAAAGCATTCATGTATTGACAGAATTTCCCGTCTGTTACTTGCGTGTCGAAAAAAGTTTAAGAAAGTGAAGTCAATTATTAATATGGAGGATAGAAATAGATATATTTTCAGAAGAATTTTAATACGTAAGCACAAAATTAAGAAAATGTCAGTAAAACCGAAAGTTAAATGAACTCAAATGACAAACTATATACCAATAACTCTTCTAATGTATTTCAAACTGCAAATATCCAAACAAACTTGGTTGCCGCTTACGTTAATCTCAAACGACTAACTATACGATGGTTGTTAAACGCTTTAAGCCGGATGTGAATTTCTTTTCAAACATACTTCCAAAAAAAATTTGGTAAACGGTTGTACATTTTGCAGACTTTTAAATAGATTGGCCAGCATAAATTTAGAAACTTAAAAATTAGAACCAAATGTATGTATAATACATTAGCTTTCACCAATAGTTATATCTAAAAGGTATATTTATGTAGAACGTAAAGAGATGCAGTGTAGATTATACACTAATATATAATTGATTTTTATCGTAAGGTAATATAACCCCACTCATGACGTAAAGCCTTCCAAGCCAAGCGCACCAACTTCAACATCCCATCTACCATGTGGCCTATGCATGCATTTTGTGGAAAAGGAATGAGGGCTGAAAAATCTCAGCTCTCCTACATAAAACAAATGTCACATCTTCTTCACAGCTTGTGAAGGCAAGTGCAGGGGCTTTTTCAGTCTTCCCCTGCACTGCAATATTTCGGCTATCAATTATAAATTATAAATAAAATCTATCTACTTTTTCGTTAACGATAGTGTAGACAATAAATAAATCAAATTTACTCTAATAAATCCCTACAAAGCGTTATTATTTCTGCATCCTAATAAAGAACACAACGGGGAATTAAAAGCTAATTACTTCACCCGTTACAATGGTGCCTTGAAACTACTCGGTTAAAGGATTACGCAGATAGTGAATTAACGCCCACTTCATAACAAACAAACTCTTGTGCCAAAATGAAATCGGAGCCGCCAACACCGTCCTCCTATTTTCAGTTTCTTGTGCCAGAATCAGTTATGAATCTTCAGTTGTGGTTTATAATTTCCATTCCTGTCATCGCTCCCATGTTGTTACATTATCTCTACATAATGGGCAACCGTATCTATAGGAGTAGCTACAGGAGAATATGGAATACGCCCACCAAAATTTCTACCACCCCGTTCCCTCCGGACAATGGGCCACCGACCCGTAAGAAATCATACACTTCCGCCGAAGTGCTGAAAATAAACACTGATTTCAACGGATTGGACAGCCAATTTTGTGGAAAAATCTTGGAAGTTGCAAATGATGCTCGGAAGTTCACTCAGTTTGTTAGTCAGTGTCAAGACCTCCGGTACAAAGACCTGCAAACAACGTTAGAGGAATTCCATCGTCAAGTTGACCAGCTTTTTCAGGATATTATCCACATCCGGAATCAATTGATAAGGGGATTTGAGAAAATTAGAGAAGATTTACCAAATCAGAATGTCGACAAAATTCTCCTATCCACATTCAGATGCTACGCTCATGTCACCCGGACAGACTCAACAACAGAATTCTTCGTCCTAGACAACCAGTGGATTATCAGGCTTTACATCGTGGGACTAAACAATGTCGCTGATTGACCCGGATGTCCACAATCACCGCCTTGGAGGGGGGACTTTATAACCCCACTCATGACGTAAAGCCTTCCAAGCCAAGCGCACCAACTTCAACATCCCATCTACCATGTGGCCTATGCATGCATTTTGTGGAAAAGGAATGAGGGCTGAAAAATCTCAGCTCTCCTACATAAAACAAATGTCACATCTTCTTCACAGCTTGTGAAGGCAAGTGCAGGGGCTTTTTCAGTCTTCCCCTGCACTGCAATATTTCGGCTATCAATTATAAATTATAAATAAAATCTATCTACTTTTTCGTTAACGATAGTGTAGACAATAAATAAATCAAATTTACTCTAATAAATCCCTACAAAGCGTTATTATTTCTGCATCCTAATAAAGAACACAACGGGGAATTAGAAGCTAATTACTTCACCCGTTACAGTAAGACCATTGTGCGCAAGAGACCTACATAGAAATGTTAACGGTATTATCTGTCGTTTTGCTATATGTCGTTGCAAGATATATTTAATAAGAAACACTATTTTTACTATTTGCTTTCATGTACAAAACCCACAACAAAAATGACTATTGTGTGATAAATCTTGTTGTATGCACTTAAACTGTAGTAATAAAAAAATAAAAATGCTTAAATAAAATAAATAAAATAAAATAAAATAAATAAATAAATAAAAAGTTTATATCTATTGTTTTTCTTACACTCATCAACCATTTTTATTTAAAAGTAAGATTGTACTAATAAGAAAGTATTTCTTGCTCCTATACACAAAGGTTAATGTATTTGAGCTAATTTATATTAAAAGCCGAATTCATATATTTCTAATACAATCTATGTGGTTCTTCATATTCTCAAAGGGTGTCAATGCAACTTAAACTACAATTATGGAATTACAGTAATTTTGATAATCTTAACAGTTTTTCTGGTTTGACGATGCCGCTCTCTAAATCGTTTATATAATTTCTCGAAGTATAACATAAACGTGCCACCTGTTTGTCGCATGACAACGGAATACCATTTCAAGACTAGGGCTCTGGATTCTATCATAAAAACGCATGTAGCAATAAGCAAGCCACTACCTAGAATTATAAATATGACTACTATATTTCCTTTCATATTTGCGGCTTTAATTGGTACTGACTCTGTTGCTGTTTTAAAGTTTGCCAATGTTTTTGTATTCCACTCAAATATACCAGAACTTTTGATTACTTTCATACGTCTTAAAACATAAGGCGGAACAAATCCAACTGGATTAATTGTCAATGTGTAATTCACATATGTTTCTGTACTTATGTCTAGTGGGAGGTTAATGTCTTTTTGTTTTGATCTGTCCCTAAGATGTTTTGTAACTTGGCTACAAACATAACCATGCAGCAAGACAGCAATGTTATCACATTTTCTTAGTTTACTTAAAAGAACAGACATTTCATTTTTTAGAAAATTCTCAAACTTGCACTTTTTGCATCTGGTTCTTTGTAGCTGTAGATATGCGATGTGTTTTTGGCTTCGCTTTTAAGAAAGATTTCAATAGTATTGTTTAACAAAGAACTGGCATTGTATATTCTTTTAAAGTTTGTTCAAAGAGTGTTCTCATATGAATTTTTGGGTTTGAGAAAAGCAATTTTTGCGAAAAAATTTTGAATTTCTGACACGATTTGAAATGTTTGATGCTTGTGTGTTACGAATTTTATATGCGCTTCTTCTACAACAGGAAGATAGAATAACGGAGGAACATGCACTATTTGAGCGGTTTTTGAAAATACTTTGAAATTGTTTTGTATTAGTTGCTTTGTTGTTTCAAATGGAACCCGTGAACGTGGTAACATCAGATTATACACGTTTTTGTTTTTGTACGCATTGCTGAGAACCAAGCCAACCAATAAGTATACACCAATCATCAGTCGCATTTTAGACCTACCAAGTAATCGTTTTGAAAACGGATCACCTTGTTCCAGCAGAACTTTATAAATTGATAATAAGGTTTTCGATTTTGGGTATCTTGACTGATTGCCAACCACTAGCCCAATTGACTTGTGAAGCAACACTGTAAGCAGCACCACACAAAACCAAACGGACGTATCATAGGCAACGATCAACTCGAAAAATGAAAACGGTTTATTTTCTACTTGTCCACAACTAACAAAACGCATGTTTGCAAAGGAGAGGTAAATTGTTAGAGAATTATCGTAGATCTGTGGCTGGTTCAGAAGGCTGGTTGTATAACGCCAGCTGGCAATCGGTTCAACTGACTGTTCAGAGTTGACAATTTTACCCACTCTACACAATACTTTGCGACTGCTAAGCTGGTATGTAAAGTTATACATGATATTTTGTAAAATGCTGGCATGCAATTTAAATATATCTTGGGTTTTACTTTGTGACAAATTACTTACAAACACAGGCTCGATTGAGTAATTTATTTCACAGAAGCGTAGAAGATTAAAAATTGAGTTAAAATACATATCTGTTGATGGGTTTTGGAACTCCCAACTGACGGATATTTTTGGAGGTAGCGCAAGGTTTGCAAGAAATTGCATTGAAAATATATTTTTCCACTTGTCTAAGAGTATTGGGACTTTTCTAATTCCTATTAAGTGATTATATTCCGGGGAAATGACATAAACTGACTGAACTATTGCATTTAGAATAAAACTATTATGATTGACAAAAGTACCTACATATGCAATACAAAATATATCTTGAGTAAGACGAGCCCATGCAGAAGCAGTGTGCTTTGCGTCATGCATGTATCTTAAGAGCTTCCAACTTACTTCCCATGTATTAGGCAGTGAATCAACAAAAATTTGCAAGCTCTGAGGAACACTTTTTAACAACCACTTATCGCGCCCCATGTGCGAAAAACCAAACACAGAGTTGTATGGGACTATGTTTTTATAAAACTCGTTTTTCTTTGGTTTATAAACATTGTAATCTGTTATAAATACGTCAACCTGTGCAACACAATTCCAAGGCTTAATTGACATTGACAGTTTAAAAAAGTCGAGGTCGACGCATACGCTTGACATGAAATGCAGTCTACTTGGTTTGTAGTACACAGAAACTTTGCACTGATACTCTGTAGTGTTGTGCGCTAAAGTTTCGTTTAAACTGTGCCTGTCTATTGGAACTAAAGTAATATACTTTTGACACCACCGAAATTGACAGATTGTGTAAACCGCTGGTTCAAAATTACGTAGCACAACCGGACTAGTACGCAATTCAATCAAATTTATATTTTGATAATTGTTTAAGACAATAAGACACTTTGAAACACACAACGGGCTTAACAGCTTATGCAGATTTTTTATTTCAGTGTCCCTGTGCTTCTTGTGAAGTTGGTTTATATAAACTTGCCGCAGCAAATGGAAGTTGCGTATGCTATTCTCAATATAGGGCAGGTTTGTTGCTAATATGTTTTCTATTTGTAACGAAATATTGTTAGATGACAACCCCAATGTACCAAAAACAAGGAGCAAAAATATTGGAAGTAAAAACCGTACAAACATTTTTCTTTGTGAAAAGTATCGAAGGAAATAAGCACATCAGAATTTAGTTGCTGCTACTTGAAATCGTAGTAAGAAAAAGCGTTTTTGATAGGAACTAGCCAAGTAAATAAATTATAGTTAGTTTGCAGTACCTTTGAACAAATCTGCATAAAATATTCATACATAGGTACATACATAAAGCTGAAGTAATTACCCTAATGCACCAAACAGTCCCTGTCTGACTCAAACGTGCAACTAATTCTAGACTGACACCAGGTATTTACTTAGTATTACATATCTACAGAAAAAAATTATTTATCTATCTTCTATCACTAGATACCGCTTTGCAATGCTCTAGCGAACCAACATAGGCTGGTTATCATTCTATTATAAAGGGTATATTTCAAACAAAAATGTGTCCCCATTAAAACAATCAGTGTTCAACTTCATTTTCAAACAACATGACTTCTCTTTTGTATAAAAGTCCATTAAGTTGTGGATTTATCAATTATAGATTGCTAAATATTTTTTTAAAATGAGAATACAAAACATTGCGGTTATTGAAAAATATAACAGCTTGGAAGACATGTTAAATTTCAAGAAAAAACTGGTTAGAAACCATCTGAAGTTTGTTATTTTCACGCTTTTATACCTTTTAAAAGCTATGGCCAAAAATCAAAAAACGAAAAATATCTGAAACAAACAATGGTTTTTTCTTCAATACACAAAAACCAATTCTAAGAAAAGTGAAAGTTGATAAGTATATTAATAATTTGCCACTTAAATGTTAGCATTGAATTCAGTGACATTCTTATTCTTCCAAGAAAATGTTTAAATTAACAAAACAGCCATTAAACGGCGAAAACATTTTCTGCATCAAAATAGCTCAAGTATCAAGTTTGTTACCATGGAATACTTTATTATCCTATTATTCATCCAAGATGTGCTTTCAGTAGGTACTGAACTCTGGCCAATATCCGAAGCTCCTAAAGATTGGTGCTACAAGAAAAAGAGTTGCAACCACGAATCCTGGAAATACAGTTGCCAACAAAGTGACCAATCTCCAATAAATCTTCCTTCAAACATCACGCTTCTCGCTAGAGAAAAGTCTTACGACAAAATATACGTGTCAAAGCTAGAACACATTTTGGATGAACTGAAGGTTGAATGGAGAGTAAGCAACTTTTACGCCACACATACTGACATAGCCAACCATCCTGCAAAGTTAAAATGGGGCAACGACGAGTACATTTTCGATGGAATACATTTCCACTACGGTGCTATGCCAAGATATGGATCGGAACATACCATAGGACAGCGTGCATATGCCGGAGAAGTTCATTTGGTTTACTATAATGCCAAAAAGAGCAACATGCTTGAAGCAGTAAAAAGTCAGCAGGCAACCGCAATAGCAATTGTAGCTGTGCTAATTGACACAAAACCTCCTAGTTCAGACTCGAAGGAAGACATACAGCAATCCAATGTTTTAGAAAAGCTAATGAACACACTAAAAGATTGTAAACCTGATGATACAGATCCGTGTACATCAAGTAAAAACAATGTCGATGGAATAATAGAAATTGATAGCTTATACCCGGGAAGATATTTTGATTACGCGTATGCGTATAAAGGCTCATTGACTAATCCGCCGTGCACACCGGTACTGTGGCTGGTGATAAGAAGACCGGTTGTGGTAAAAGAGAAATTGTTAGAAAGATACAGAACGGAAATACCTGCTGACGACTACAGACCTACAAATTTCAGGTAAAACCCGCTTATTGTAACAGTGCATTCAACTTTATGATATACGCGTTGTGTGTCTTTGACTTAAAATCTATATAAATTCTGTCTACAGGCCAATTCAACCGAGAAATGGAAGGAACATTCGTTTAGTGAAAATAAGATATACTTCTGGTTAAGTAAATTAATGCATGTAAAATTAATTAATTTCTAAGCATGATTTACCTACTACTTGCATGTTTTTATCAGTAAACCATTTACAATAAATTGAAAAATTTAACGTCTAAATGTAATCTAAATGAGCAATGAGCTTCGGTTTTCCTCCTACGCGGTTAGGCAGGGTAATTTCTTTAAAGGTTCGAAAAGTACCCCAATGCTAAAGTTTCTACGTAAAATTGTAATAATTTTAACAAATATTAATATGCTCTGGTGAAAGTGGGCTGTCAGAACTTGCCTACTTGAAAAGCATATTTTTCAATTTGACTGATATTTCCCATCTACCTAAAACTTTTTTCTTTCCATATACCGTATTTTATATTAATTCTCTCACTACAGATTGCCATGATAGTTTTTCCTACATGGAAAGGTACCCGGGCGTATTCATCGTAAAGCATAGTTTATTATAACAAATATATACCTGAATAACCAAATTAGTTTAAAACTCTCATATAAAACCTTCAAAATGTTTTAACAATAATTAACCCACCAAACATCCAGACGACACAAGTTGACACGTTTTGCAAAAGCAAGTATATCTTAAGCGCAGTTTTCTTACGGA
Organism: Entomobrya proxima; assembly: GCA_029691765.1. NCBI lineage: Eukaryota > Metazoa > Arthropoda > Collembola > Entomobryomorpha > Entomobryidae > Entomobrya > Entomobrya proxima. The sequence continues at coordinate 43,024,519 of CM056172.1, forward strand.
CGATTGTTCAATATGTTCAATATGTTACAGTTTTCAAAAACAAGCATTGGCATGGGAAGTGTTGTAAACTTAGTTTTCATGATTGCACTCTCTCAAACTCAGGCACAAAATACAAAAACATTGCCTAATTTAAATCCAAGTCAACTAGTGAACGAAACCTTGCGCAAACTACTTCCACCATGGTATATAAAATATCCAAATACGAAGCCATTAAAATACTTGAATAGTGTAGCCTCTTGGCTAAATAATAACCTGAGTATAATTATTGTTGAAAACTTTCAAAATGCAAATCTTGAACCCTTTGAGTTACCCGTAATTGTCCAAAATCCTCTCAAAGGGGGTTGTGTAAGACACAGGCGTAAAAATCCAAACAACCTGGCAACAAAATGGAATGGAGTTACTATACCGTATTGCCATTGGCCATGGGTTTACCATTTCCCAGACTGCAATCTTGAACAAATGTACACAAATAAACATCCATTTGTTTATATCAAATGGTGTCCTTCATTCAGTGTCAAACGCCGATACGTAAAGTTCAAACCTTGGCGTGGTGCAATTAAAATTGATTTGTTTCCACAAAAGTTCATCTTCAATGAATATCGTGATAAGGATCGGACGCCCTCTGATCTTAGATATATTGTAAAACTACGGTATCCGGAGATGTTGCACACTGCGGATTTTACGTTTCACGTTTTAATAACTTCTGAAAAATTTGTTGCTGACAAAACATATCTTTTTCGCTGGATGAATTTGATTGCAAAACAAAATACGATGGATTCAAGAAAAATGTATTCGATGCATGCTAGTTTCGAAAAATATACGCACAGCATATTTCTATACATTCAGGTTTATAATCGCACGCAACCTATTTATGCAATATCTCTTTTGGAGCCGTGCATAAAGTGCATACATCTGTTAAACCTAAAACTACTATATGGATGGCAAACCATTAATTGGAAATATTTACCTCATCTTAACAAGCTGCAACCATACAATAATTTATATTGGGGCGAGTCCCAAGCAACAGTTGGGTATGCAAATTTTGCCCAAAATATGGAAAATGCTTTTGCACAGTGCAACCTTTTTAATGATTTAAGTCGAAGTATTACAGCAATAATGGCACAGAAAACTCCCGAAGACAAATTTGCATATGCCGTTGTAACGCTAATACAAGAAATTATGAAAAATTTCACGTATAAATTAAATGGCAAGGACGAAGTTTGTGAGAATCGAAAACTACGAAAGCATAAATTTGATTTTGTAAAAATGCAAAGAACCAATGCTCAAAACAACGAGTTTCATTTATTTTTTGAGTGGAGCAATGGAATGAATTATGACACAAACAAGTTTGGTCGCACTGGTCATTTTATAATAAAAATTTCAAGTTCGACAGTTCGATTTGTAGCTTGTGGCCAGAAAGAACTAACACCATATGCATTTTATGAATTAGTTAGTCCATTCCAGTCTATTTTATGGATAGCCATAGTAGTTGCTTGGATTTCACTTGGACTGCTTATAGGTTCCTCGCGTTTTCCATATTCAAACGTAAAAATTTATCCTAAGACAGCACTGTTCAATCTAGTAATTTTTGCAAAGATAAGTTTAGAACAGGGCGATCCATTTCCTTCGGAGCGATTGAGGAACACCCACATGCGTATAATTATTAGCTCAATTCTACTTGTAGCTATTGTTTTGTGCAATGCGTACAAAAACACAAACATTTACAATATGATCTTACCCCGTTTTCCTGTTCTATACGAATATTTTGATGACATTTATCAAGACAATCTTACAGTTTATACTAGAACCGGTTTTATACTTTTCATTCATAGATGGCTAAACCCGCGGGTTTCCACATTTAAACCCGCCGGGTTGGGTTTAAATGGGCATTAATGGGCATTAACGGGTTTTATTTTTTTATACATGCATGTATATGGGGCCATAGAAAATGGCGCCCTTTATGGGTTTAAATTTAACATGGGGCTTTATTACTGCCCAAAAAAACCCAGCCCAGCCAGGTGCCGGGTGGGGCGTTAAAACCCGGGCAAAAACGGGTTACCCAGCCTAGATTTAAACCCGCGAGCCATCTCTGTTTTCATTGCTCCGTTACTACGATACAAGTTTTCAAAGACACTTTATGAAAGTCATCAACATGGTGTACGAAGGCCATATATGATAGCAGAGTCTGAAATCTACTCCTTTCTACATCGTACATCTAAATATTATAAAGAGTATAGCAAAAATCTAAATTTAATGAGAATAGAAAACGTTAGCCAGTTGTATAGTAAAGTTTTTACAGAAATGGATAAATTTTCCGACGTTGTTTTCACTTTAGTTAGAGGAAAGGTTATTCCTAGTGAAGCTCTTTATAACAACATGTTTGTAAATGAACTAGGAAAAAGGATAATGGACATAGAGCAAGTGTATTTTCTAAATGAATTAAAAAAGTGTAACAAGACCGCTGTATTTTTACAAGAAAGTTTGGCAACCAGTTACATGGAAACACTAAAGTTGTCGGGAGTTCTCCATGTGGCAATCAGTAAGGAAAGTATTTTCTCAAGATACATGGTATTTGAAATGACTAGGTTGGTTTCACCCAGAATTATATCACGTTTTTCTCGTTTTAAACACTCTGGTATAGCCGAATGGTTGGCGGACATGGTCGGGATTAAAAACTATTCAAAAGAAGCTTCAGAAAGTTTAGAACCTACACCAGCAAAAATGAGTGGAAATATTTTGATAATATTTGTGCTACTGCTTTCTGGTTTGTTCACTTCTTCGGTTTGTTTCTGGTGGGAAGTTAGAAAATCTATAAAAATTTCATGCACTTGCAGAAAACCTTCTCTGATATTAAGGTTTCTAAAAGCACTAAAGAAAGTGAAACCCCATATATATAAAGAAGTGTTCGGGTATGAATCTCTTGTGAGCTTGTCTATGAAACTTAAGCGACATTTAGCTGATATGGTTAATAGCATTTCAATAAAACTGAAAGTTAATTGAAAATAAACTGCATACAGATAATACTTTTATTGTATTTTTAATTGGAAGTTTGGAAGCAACAAACTAAACGGCAGTCTTTTAAAGTTTCATACTTAGTAAATCGCTACTCAAATATACTTTTTTTAATTTTTCTATCCGCGGTTATTAATTTGCTAACCATCAGGTTTAACAAGGTTGAATGTAAGAGTCACATTATAAATGTTAAGTGTTAGCCGCGTACACTAAAAGTTTATATTTAAAAACTATCTTTTTACACGTTTGGGACTGGAAGATAGACATGCGTCACTCCAAGAAAGCTTTCTCAACTTTAAACACTTAAGGTTTTTTGAACAGGCACCAAAAGTATTAAGAAAATAGACCATAAGCTCAAAGGCGAGAGTGTCAAAAGACTGCTGGTTTGTTCGATGGCCGAAAATAAATCAGAGAAGAGTCGGGATTATACTTTCCCGATAAGTCAGAATTCCATGCAAGGCATCAACTATAGTTTTCCCAATGTTTGCATGCTTTCACTGATGCTTTCGGAAGGACAGATTTATGGGTTGGAGTATTTATTTGTGGAAATGGGACAATAGATATTTTTAAGGGTTGACATTTTTGGAAGTTATTGGGTGAACAGCTTGGATTTATTACTAGGATTCGGCTTTCATTGGAGCAACGGATGTAATTGGAGGAATGTGGGGCTAAAGGATGAAGTGCCGTCAATTTGAATGCTAACGAATATCAAAAACTTATCAGATTAATGAAGCTGTATGATTTTTATTAACTTTTTTGATATTTTTAGCCTAACGCACTTACAAGCGTCGGTGCAAATGTTGTAAAAGCTTGATAAAGTAAAATTTTGTAAAGTAAACATATAGCTTTGTACTAGCTTTAAGTATTTATCTGTATGCTTTTCATAACGTGGGTTATGACCCTTAAATTCACGGTTAATACCGATACTGATCATATTTACAAACGCATAACAAATGCAACGTTTGCAATGTTTTTAACAAATTTTGGCATTTCTAAAGCGTTTACTTTTTGTTGTCAGCAAGTACCATAGAACCTACCAATTTACATAATGTCGAAATATTATTATTCGACATATTATTATTAGTATTTTATTTCTTGGAATATCAACTATACAGGCAAACAAATAATATGACTACATGGAAATACAAGCGTTTATAGTTTCTTATGACTTTACCGTAAATTTCTGGTGTTAACTGATACCCATTCATAAATAATTAGCAGCGACAACCAATTTATAAAATTGCTTTGATGGCACGTTGGCAGTAAAGCCAACACAGAGTACCTTAATCCTGATCAAGGAATAGTAAGGCAATAAATTATTCAGTTTATTTAGGTTCAGTAAATAAAAAGTTAAGATATATACTCGGCACGCGCTTCTTTTCAGACAAAACACTAAGACAACATACCTCTTTAACACGCCAGGTAAAAGCAGTCACATAATTTAATAACTGCGCATAATCTTACGACATAAAATAAATTACTTGTACACATAAATCCATAACGTTTTACGAAATTTTACTCCATTTTTGAAATAAAATGTTTTCTTGGTGTTTTGTAACGATTGTTTTAACCTTTCAGAGAGCTAAAACTGCCAACGCACTTGTAGCTTTACCTGTTTCCTTAGAAGTACCGTGCCTAATAAATATAGTTTCTTTGTCGACTAACCGAATAAAACATGTTTTTCACGAGGGCCGGTGAACCGGTTTCACCATTCGCGTGAAATGTACTTAATACTCTAGGGATTTTAACCCTAGGAAAACATTATTTTCCAGATTCGACCAGTGTATTTAAGAATACTCCTGTATATTTAACATTACCCGTGTGTATTCAAAGCTATTCGCGTGTGTTTTATACTGCCCGAGTGTGTTTAAAACCGTCCACGTGTATTTAAAACTGGCCGCGTGTAAGTTAAACGTGGGATTGTGGCACAGTGAAAGCATGGAGTTTTTGACACAGTGTTATCATGAGTTTTTCTGCACTGTGTTAGCATAGGATTTTCGCACGGTGTTAGCATGGGATTTTAGCACGGTGTTAACATTGGATTTTAACACGGTGTTAACATTGGATTTTAACACGGTGTTAGCATGGAATATTTTATCACGGTGTTAACATTGAATATTTTAACACAGTGTTAGCATGGAATATTTTGACGCGGTGTTAGCATGGGAATTTAGCACGGTGTTTACATTGGATTTTAACACGGTGTTAGCATGGGCTTTTAACACTGTATTAGCGCGGGATTTCAAAACGGTGTTAGCGTTACAATTAAAGCACAGCATAGTGTTAGCATTACAACTCCAGCAGGGCATAGTGTTAGCATTACAACTCCAGCAAAGCATAGTGTTAGCATTAAAACTTCAACACAACAGTTGTCATTGAGTCTCAGCTTCCCCAGAAGATGACCGGAATTCAAAATGGTCCACATGGTGCGCATGCTGATCTAGTTCATTCCCGAGTATCCAAAGAAGGAGAAGGAGGAGAAAAGGAAGACAGCAAGCAGAGGACTACGGTCAATCATTGATTCATTGATTTTGTTCTTGTTCGGAGAAATATTGATCATTGGGGAATAAAATTGTTAACCGCGCTGCGGAGTGTTTTTACTGCTTTGTAAATTAGTGGAGAGCTAGTAAATTAAAGTTAAAACTATAAAGAAAATTGTGTGTACAATAAGCACTTATTTTTGGCCGACTGCCATCATTTTAATTAAGTAGCGAACACAGTCACGTTGTCGTCAACAACAACAGTGTTAGCATGGATCCGGGACAAACTGACGACTTTTCCGGAAATAGACAGAAGAAACTATAATATAGATTTATAAAAAGCAGATGTCCAAAATTCAAGAACTGACCCAATATACAATTCACGACTGACTTAGCTTGTCAATTTCTTTAGACAATTTAAAAAACGTGACCTTAAATCAAGCCTACTTACGTTTTTCAAGCAAACGCTTGGGATACTTTTGCATAGTGTTTGCTTTGTATACTGAAAGGTTCATTGAGACTGTAACCGCAATTCAGAAGTCGGGATACAAAACTTCACTTGCAGTACCATTCCTTATATACGTTCCTAAGAATTCAGATCTGTTAAAATATTTTGCAAATGTATTTCTATTTCCAAACATTGAACCATTTCATGCTGGTTTAATATTTTTCGGCAGCAATTTAAAGCAAGTAGCTCTTTATTGCTACTTCTGTCCTGACACAAAATTTCATCTATTAACAGTCAGAAACCAGAATCTTGAGAAATATCTGCGAATACTCAACAATCAACTCAAGGTCAAGGTTATGGAAATCGCGTAACACCTGAGTATCCAGTTGCTGCTAGTTGGAATGAAATATCTCTAACAAGTTTCGAATTTTCCTCGATCAACAAATAAAAGTTTATTCAGATTTGTACAGGTCGTTCAAAAGTGTTCCAATCGTGATATGTTTTTATTTTCCCAAACACAAATTGCATTAAACGTATCAGTTGTACCACCGGATGTATTTGGAATCTTACCAAACTCAGCTATTTGATTTGTGAAAGCAATGATGGGAGAACACTTAGTCACCGGGATACCTAATGCAGTTATCAATGAACGCTGTTCAGTGTACATGAGCCAGTCTGACTATCTTCTACACATTCTTACATGTATTCTCACCAAACGTACTGGAAAGTTTGACTACACCCTTTTTAATCTGCAATTTGTATTTCTACGTTTGCATTGCTGGGTATACTTTGGTTAACCTTACTTCGTGTAGAAGGCAGCTTTGCAGTATCAATCGACTTGTTTTGGATCATTTTAAGCGTTCCATGTTGTATGAAGCATATTCGAGCCAATTATGCTTGTGTTGCTATTCCATTTCTCCTAATTTCTTATTCATATCAAAGTTGCCTTTTTTCAGATGCTCTACATTTTTCCAACTTTCCATCATATAAAGACTTGATCGCAGATGGATACGCATTAGATTAGCATTGGGAAACACATACTATTATCTAGGACAGCTATTATTTTTTAGCCTTTCCAATTCCAACCATCTACGACTACTTGCCAAGCCCCACCTTGGCAGTAGACAGCTTGAGGATATGGTTTTGTCAAAGTCAGAAGTTGATAATTCGAATTTTACCCTTTCAAAGCTATGTGAGTTGAGCAAAAGAGAAAAACTGTGGTTTTCAAGCGAAGGAACTCCTCATTTAGGCCAAGAATTGAGTGTGTTAATGGGCAAACACGTTTGGATGGCGGACAATAGTCTCTATTGCAAATGGTTCAATCTTCGCAAGGAAACCGAACTTGAACTAGTACCACGATATAAGATCCCCCTGGTAGTCCGAATACAAGCATATGCATGCAATCCCAGCTGCTCCATTCAAATGACCAAAGATGAATCAGATGAGCAGAGAGGCATTCTATCGCATATGGCTATACAGTCACAATACTGAAGTTAACAGTTCCATCTCAGTTTAACTAACGTGATAATTAATTAAGCATGTTAGCTTTGGATAAATAGGTAGATAACTCTACCGCCTATAAATTCTGCTAAAAATGCAAAAATTTTCGGGAAGAATCGGTATGTTTTATGTTGAAAAACTTCATGATGTGTTATTTGTAAAACTAGAACGCTATAAATGCAGAAGCACTTTTTCAGAGTGATCAATCCGGATGGACTTTGTCACTGGTAATGCACATAAATACAATTTTAATTTATGTGTAGTATACAAACTAACTATTTCCTAAAAAGATATAATACAATTGATAAATTATAACATGGTGGGGTGTTTTATTGTAGGATGCTCAACTGGTCAGCGGACTGGAGTGAAATATCACAACTTCCCACTTGAGGATTCCCACTCAAGCCACTGCGGAAACACGACAAGCGTGGATCAAAAATATTCCAAACCGTGCTGATCGAAAATGGGATTTCTAACGTGCTACGTGTGTTCTTCCCATTTTGAAGAAAAATGTATCCTTAAAACCACAAAAGTTATGATGAATGGGAAAGTGATAAGAGAAGTACCCCGCCAAAGATGGACGCTCATCACGGATGCAGTTCCTACAATATTCGCCAACAATCGGTTGCCACACTATTATGATAAGAACACGAAATTAAGAAGACCTCCGAAGAATCGTGCACCACCACAAACACAGGAACATCCGTCCACTGAACAGGAACCGATTGCGAGTGTCAGCTTAACAAAAAACGAAGCACACACTGAACTGGCGGAGGACCGGGTGGACAGCAGCCAAGTTATTGACATCCGACTTCCAAATAACTGGATCATGGAGAATGAAAATGGCAGTGTTAAGTGTACAAAGTTGACATCATCACGAGGATTCCCGTTGCCAACATACCATGGCGAAAAACAAGTAATTTTTGACCATTTAGGCTACCCGCAAGTTTCCATTCGTGAACATTCTATTGAGCACGCTGTGGATCAGCTGACCAGCCCTCCGACCTTGAATTCCTTGGTGGACGCTATTGATAAAATACCGATTTGCGAAGGATATAAAAACTTGGAATGTTCCAAGATTTTCCAACAGCTTATCGTTGTGGCCAAGCCTGGATATCAAATTCGTGCAAAATACTTGTAGATAAAAACAAGCCAATTTGTGAAATGTGTTTAGAGCTCAAACCTCGCTTGTGCAAAGCTGCAAATCAACTTTTCAGTACAAAACAACGTAAACGGGTTCATCCGCCAAGTTCTAAATTATCTATTATGCGGAAAAAGTACCAGAGCTCCAAGAAAGCTGTACGAAGACTCACTGAGCGGAACATGGCCTTGAAGTTGGAAAAGAAACTAATCTGTCAAAAACTACGTAACTCTGAAAGCACATCATTAATTAATGCAATTGAAAATTCAGATCTACTTACGCCTCAGCTAAAGCTAGCACTAAAAACTTCAGTTTCCCTACAAAAAGCTAAATCGAAGACTGGACACAGGTACATCATTTTACATTATATTATACTACTCGGGTTTTGTGAAAATGTTCTAGTATTTCGTGCATTGTATTTAATATTATTATCTATATTTCAGGTATACTGCTGATTGGATTTTGCAAGCATTACTGCTAAAAATAACAGGCCCAAAGGCGTGTAATCACCTACGATCTGAAGGGATTTTGCCACTTCCGAATCCAAAGTACCTTACACAATTGCTTAGTGGGATAAAGTGCGCATTTGGGTTTAATGATTTCATACTTAATCATCTAAAGAAGGAGTTCTCTGGCAAACCAAGACAGGATCGACAAGTTTTACTTTGCTTTGACGAAATCAAGGTCAAACAGGCAATTTCTTTTGATCGGGCCAACATGCGGTTTACAGGCTTTGTGGACTATGATGAATTCAATGGTGAACTTTTGAACTGGAAAGTCAAAGAAGCCAAATCAGGAAGCAGATCACGCTTTGGTGTTTATGGTTCGTTGTGTCAATTCGAAAATGGTATGCAAGAAACTTTAGGGATTTATCTGGTGAATCTATAGTATTATTAATTCTTCTTATGTTATCCCACAAATTCTAGACTCAGTCAATTGGAGTCTTTGCAAGTCATGTCGCAGCTCCTGGTAACGTATTGTCAAAAATGATAATAAGCGCTATAGTCAAATTGGAAGGTGCTGGTTTGGAGGTTATCGGAGTGGTTTCGGACGATGCAACAAGCAACAAGTCAGCCTGGAAGCATCTAAGGATATCCGGAACGGAAAATAGTCTTAAAAATAAGGTTTTATATTGACTAAATACACTAATTGCATACATTTATGATTTTAAACATGCTTGTTTTTATTTCTAGATTCCTAACCCTGTTGACCCAGTAAGAAATGTTCATTTTCTCTGTGACATTCCACACATATTCAAGTGCATCAGAAACAACTTTCAAAACAAGAAGCAGTGTTTGGTGAGTGTCAACATAATAATTAACGTAATAACAACATAAGGATGGTTATAAATAGAACGTTGTAAAATATCTAATTTTTTGTTTAGTATTCGGGCGAAATGATCAACTGGGGCTTCTATGAGGCTGTATTTGATCTAGACAGGAAGAATCAGCTACGAGTTGTTCCAAAACCAACCTATCATCACATTAATCCGGGTCCATTTCAAAAGATGTCCGTTTCCAAAGCAGTTCAGGTTTGTAGTTTATATTATTGTAAGTGAATTATAGTTCATATGTTCTCTGTGAAGTTTAATGTTCGATTTGTGCTTCAGGTTTTTAGTAAATCGACGGCGGATGGGATCCATTTCTACAGGGAACAAATAGGGAGCCGGTTCTTGAAAAATTCGGAGGCTACAGAAAATTTTACTCGGATACTTAATGCCATGTTTGACGCTACAAACGCTAGATTGCCGAAGGAAGGGATACGACCTGGATGTGTTGGATATAAGGTATAAATGCGATTAGATATACAATAATGGATATAATTAATGTAATAGTGGCTTTATCCTTTTATGAACATTCTTATTCAAGACTATCTCTGAATTCCTTGCAAAATTACAACGAACCGATTCGTTTGCGACTGATGTGACAATGGCGTCTCTCAGAGTTACCCTGCAATCCATTCTGGACCTTGTGGACTATCTTTGTAAAAAAATAGCATATGAGTACGTGCTCACAGCTAAATTCAATCAAGACTGTTTGGAAGTAAGCTTAATGTAAGAAATTTTCCACTAAAAGAGTTTTGATTAAGTGAAACTATATTTTGAAATTAAAATAATTCCAGAAATTCTTCGGACTATGTCGTTCTTTTGGAGGTGAAGACTGTCATCCAACTATAACCTCGTTTGGGCATGTATTCCGACTGCTCTCTATATTTAGCCCAACAAAACGCCTAATAAAAGGTAATACACGAGCTGATGAGGATGTATCTGTTGCTGCCATTTCCTATTGTGATGCTCTGAAGCAGTTGAAGGCTAGCCAAAACAGTTTAAATGCCGATTTTGAGAAAGACCTGGAAAAAAGGATTCTTGAGAAGATTTGCAATAGTGGTGGTCATCCGGATTCCTGTAGTGGCCAAGATCTCCAATCTTTGGATTATATTGCTTATCATCTAAGCGGATATATTGCATTTAAAGGGAAGCGGTTTACGGGTTGTGATAAATGTCTTGACGGCTTAAGTGATGCGTCATACCTTCCAGCAGAATCTGTACTAACTACACTAAAAGATATGGGAGGATTAACTTTCCCAAGTGCTCGCCTCCACCATTTCCTTACCAAAAACATAGAACCCTATCTCAGTAATTTGCACATTTCGGTTATATCATCTTCCACATTTATGCATGATTTCTTAGATAAATTAGAGCAAATTAACTGTGAAAATCTTGGATGCAGCAAAGAGCATTCTGAAGCTCTAGCTGTAAAAATAATTGTGTACTACGTAACAATAAGAATGTATTTTTATACAAAAATTCACAATCGTGAAAAGCTGTGCAGTGCTCTAAAATCCAAACAAAAGATCAAAGAAGGAAAACTGCAATAGGTATTATAAGATGTACTTCTATTTGCCTTTTTCTGTTTCCTGAGTAAATATAATTGTTGGTATAAAATATTATTTGTGTGATATATTCTAGTTTGTGCATACACATCAACGCATAAACTTTTTTGGCTATATGCGATAGACCTTGGCGCCATCTATATCGCGCACTATGGATTTCGTCCATATAGCACACCCAATAACAAAACCCTAATCTGAATACCTGGGGGATCTTATATCGTGCTAGTACTAAGTTACCGATTTTTAAACTACTTGTCCCATCACACGTACATTTTTATCCAACGTATGGAGCAAATGGGAATTGCTATAAAGTATGAAAACATTCGAAACGTACCAAAAGTTAAATATTTTATTGAAATGTCAAGAATGGCACCAATTCATGGATTTGTTCCTCCAAATCCATTAGCTCTTTCGTCAGCACTTGGAATGTCGCTAATGGCCATGGTGTTGTTTCAAAGTTTTTTGCTACTTGCGTTTATTTTTAATCCAATTTGCGCCATTTTGCATAACGCACTTAGACGCGTAGTTAATCAGGTAAAAGAGAGCGAAACATATAATTGGCTACAGCTACATCTTCAATTGTTTCCATAATCCATTAAATATGTTATGATAGTAACTTTAGTTGTACAAAGACTATACAAATAGCACCTATAACACGGATAAGTGTCATTCGTTTGAAATGTAAAAGCTCAGAAAAATCGAACACATTCGTCAATTTTTAAGCAGTAAAACACAAAACCATCAAACACTTAATGCTTAAGTTTGTATAGTTGTAGTGATATGCAAATTAATGTTACAAATATAATCTCTTTACCATTGTTAGTAACGTATATTGCGTTAAAAAAGCAAATTATTTTATTCCTCTTTAAGTCGTACTAATATCAATTTCACGTAATACATATGCACTAAATAATTCGAAAAAAAGATAATATAATATGGTAAGTGCTGTTGCGTCAGATGTTTGCAAGAATTTTTTAAGGTGTATTGCTTATTTCGTTCTTACTATTTACAGATTGGTGTTCACTGAATATTTTTAGGGAGATTGTCGTAAGTTTTCTTACGCCTAGTGTATAGCTTAAGTGAATTGGTTTTTAAATAGTTTGAAAATGCAGAATTTTAGTCACAACTCTCACATTGTTTTTGTAAACTTCCTTGCAGTTTACTTTGACTTTACGTTTTGTCTATTTCTCTGTCCATTTAGATTTGTTCCTCAAACTAAAGGCTTATCTGTTTTACGCATTTACAAAAACAGGCTTCATAAACTTATTTGTTTTGTATACGGTCTTATAGGCATTTTACTGGAACTCTGCGTTCTTCGGCAGCTATTTAATACCTTTACTCATTCAAAAAGTAGAGAAGCTGGTTTATATTTTGGATTTATGTCTTATTTACTCCAAGCCTTTGCACAACTTACATTTCAGTTTACATTGTGGTTTAGACAAGATAAATTTTCTAAACTAATGGAATTTCTTACATCGCCGTCTACATTTGCTAGTTTCCCAGAAGCAAAAGTCCGATGGTGGCAAAGAAAACGGATTGTTCAACTGATGCATTTAGTATTTCTAAGCGTAATAGTTTACGAAATTCTTTGCTTCTTACTAGTGATTAAATTACCCGGCGCTTCAAAAAACTACAGCTTTGATAATATCGTGTTTAGCAATGGTCGCAAAATGCTTTTTATTGACAGCATCAACAATACAAGAAAATTCGACAAATATTCAGCCATTGACTATTTTGCTGGCTCTTTGACTATTATCGGCTGGCTGAATAAAATGACTCTGATTTACTTTACGACAATTGTAACATTTGTGGTAGCACTAACCGTTTGGCCTATATCAGTTCATTTTAAAACCAGTTTACAAGAAACTTATTGTAAAAGCGTGAACGTTAATTTGGAGAAAGCATTTGGTTCTAAGAAAACAACAAAATGGCAAACCAATTACCAAATGTATAAAACTATTAAACAATTAGCACAACTTACTAGCAACGCCTTTGGAAACACAGTTATGGTTGTGCTTATATTTCTTATAGTATTACAATCTCGAATGTTAGACGTAATAATATTTGATAGAGAGTGGCACACGCAAGCAATAACCGTTGTATTGGGGATACCCGCAATGTATGCATTTATTTTAGCAGCCGAGGTTGTAACTAATGTAAGTTAAATCATAGTTAGCATCATATTTGTCGTTTTCATAAGCTTCTAAATAAATCCACTTATTTTTAGATGGAAGCGTTAAAAAACTGGTTATCAGATGACGCAAACAGATTTGGCATTCCATCAGACCAATTGCAAATGGTTTTGTATGAACTACAAAACGAAGAAGTTGGAATTAAAGCATGCAATCGATTTACAATACACTACGGCATGTTGTGGAATGTAAGGTTAAAATCATAATTTTCTTTTAGAAAACATAACCATTTAATAGATATGAATTCATTATTTTATGCTATTTTAGGTTTTATCGTCAGTTGTCACCTATTTTGTTATTTGTCTTCAGTCGTCACGCAAGTCAACAATCTTGTAAAGTGTTATTTGCAAAATTGCTTTGAAATGTTTCAAACTACTTTAAATATCAATCTAATATTAGTTTTTAAAGCTAATGTAAATCAATTACAAAACAAGCAAATGGTTAAAAAATTTAACGTACCAGAATTAACTTTCTTAGGATTATTTATTCAACATGCACAATCTACAATATCAATACCAATTACACAAAGCCATGATAATAAGCGTAACTTGCAAAAAACATGAATACAAAATTTTTTAAGGAACATTTAGAATGGCAAATGATAGTTTCTTTGAAAGTACAATATTCTGTAAAAATATCAACGACTAATTGAATGATAAGCTTTGAACTATGAAAGTTTAATCTTGAAACAAGGCCTGAATTAAGTAGCATGATAATGGAGAGCGAGTCACGTTCCTTGCCCACTGATTGCTCCCTTGCAAGGCCTGCAATTCCCTTTTCACTCGCATCATCTGCATAATTCACAAAATAAGCACACTAATCAATTAAACAATCAAACCATTTACTTAAACACGACGAATGAATATTTTAAAACTTACAAAGGTATTACTGTACCGTCCAACGTTATATGCCACCAACTCCTTCAACAGATCCTCGTCCCTCTTCTGCTCAGCAATGCTTTCCTGCTCCACCTTAATCTCCTCAATGTCATCCTCCTCCACCTTCATCACCTCCGAAATTGACACCGAGTCCTCCTCTTCATTGTTCAACTCCAAAATCTGTTCCATGTCCAAGTCCGACGCGTCCACCAACAACGACCGAACATTGTTAATTGTCAATTGATCATCTTCTTCAGTTTCCTTCTCATCCCCTCCACAAGCCCCCGTCTCCTCCGTCTTTACCGACCTGTTTCCAAAGTTAACTGCGGACCCAGTTGGCATCGCCACCTCCCCTTCTTTCAAATCCAAACTGTCTCCAGAGATATTGCCTTGACCATTTACTCGTTCAGGTACGTCATTCCAAGTCGTCATCCAGCGCTTTTTCGTCACACGAACGGTGTACTGACCCTTGCTCTGTTCGTACTTGCTGACGAACACTCCAATCTACACCAAAACCAATTAATTAATTGTCAATTAATCACTAAGCAAAACTAGATGAATAAAAAGCTTACTTCTTCATCCAACTCGGCCATCCACCCGAAATACTGTCCATTTCTTCCCCGCGGAGAATAAAGGTTTCGGACAATCACACCATCCTCTTTGGACACCTTCCACAAGTCAATTAGTCAATAAATCATACAAAAGTAATTAATTACCCGTATTTTAATCAACAATTAACTTTACCTGTAGTCCGCAAACTTCATTAAGAAATTGAGCCCATGTTTGATTGAGATTTGCTGTTCGAATCAAAGGACCCGTTTTGAGGATTGTGGGAGGGGCTGTCACCTTCAGCCTCACCGTATTGCTTAGAGAGATACCAGCCATGTCTAAATCAACTTTAGTTGCAATTTTAATCACAAAATTGATTAACTTTGGGGAATAATTAGAAAAACTGATTAACTTTTTACAAAAGTTAATTTTAGGAAAGGGCTCACAAAAAACCCACTGCGTGCAGCTGTAAAAACCGAAACGACCGAAAGCGAACTGTGAGCTGAGTGAACAGCAAAAAGCGGAGCAGCGCAACGCAAAGTGCAGCGTGGCTTACATGTTGCTAGGTGCACCACGAATTTGGCTGGACGATATTTTGGTATGTCAAATTGATTGACGACTTTGTCATAAATCCTTTGTTTTTATAGATAGATACATTAATTTTGCGCAAAAACTATGCATTTTTTTTTAGAAAAACACTGATTTTTAACCAAAAAGGTTGAATTTTTATAAATGTATTGAAGTTTTGGACAAACATGAAGATGTTTCACAAATAAGGTATCCTTTGCAATGACTGCAAGTTGCAGTCTGCAACGACGGATTTAAAGCTTACATTTTATTTAAAAAAGCTCATTAAAAGGTTACATTTTTAGTAAAAACTTTTAGTTACAAAGATTGAATTTCTATTGAGAAAGATATAATTCTTCTGCAATAATATTTGTATCTGTATAAGTAATTGGTTTATTGGTATATAAATTAACATCATTTAATTAAACTGCAATTTGGGTACAAATAATGCTCATGAAATTTACATTACTTTGCAATTTTAATCTTTATTTCTTGGTAGTTGGTTTGACTGCAGACAAATTACAAAGTAGGTTATAATACTGGAAAGAGCCTATAGAAATAAAACAATTATGGCTTTATGTGAACATAAACTTAATAACCAATGAAACATATTATTGCTTTGAAAATTAATTGTAGAGAAACACTTACATTCCATAGCAAACCATAAGTTACTGTGAACCGGTTACAAGCCTGTATTCCAACCTCATGATTTTGTAACTCTGCAATAACCAATTGCATTTGACCAGACATTGGATGCACATCGTTAGACACTTTGTTTATGTACATTTTCAGAGAGTTTATCTAAAATAATTAAGAGTCAAAGTATTTAAAACAATAGTATAACAATTTGTTAATTACATTGTCTTACATTATTTACTACTTCCGCTGCCAACACAAATGCCAATGCTGAGTTAATCACTCCAATCAAGTTTGTTAATTGTGTACTTATTCCACGCTCAAATATAAGTAGATCCAAATATCGAGATTGTGTTAGCACTACAGTGACTAGTGACGCCATGAATAGATTACCAAATATTTTACTGGTTTGTTTTGCAAGTTCTTTTATGTTTTGATACATTGTGTGTATTTCTTTCCAGTTGATACGTTTACGTGACCAGCTATCAAACATTTTTGCAACATTGTTTGTTGCTTGCTTATTCAAGTTTTCCAAATTTGCACTATTTAAAATAATATGCTTGAACAGGAAAGATGCTTGCCAAACTGTAATTACGGATACTAAATGTGCTAGCGTTATAAAGTACAATAGTGAGACTTTGTTTATCCAACCTATTATTCCTATCACACTGGCAACATAAACAGTAGCAACACTGGACGCGTTTGTACTCTGGATACTATAGTCCATGAATAACATACCACGACCCATAGATACAAGCCTATAAATTCCGCAATCTGACTTTACGATATATAAAATTTGTAAAATAATTTCATATAAAATTAGTAGTGCTATAAAAACGTGTAAAAGTTTTACAACCTTTTTCTTTTGCCACCAGAAATGCTTTGTATAGGGAAAACATTTTTCTATTGAAGACAAAAAATCAATTAGTTTTACCACGTTTCTTTGATTAAACCAAACAATAAAATGATATATTAATTGCGACACGGTTTGAGATATGGTTGAGAGCACTGCAAAATATACACCAGCGTCTCTATTTTTTTCTTTTGCCAAAATGCTAATTGTTTGCCGCATTATGCCAATTTCGTAAAGGTAACCTATGAGACTATGAATTAAGCAAATGGTTTGATGAAAAATATTTCTGGATAAATGAAGCTGGTTAAGGTATTCTGTATGCGACACAAATCGAAAGGGACATATGCAAAAATAATATGCAAAGTCAAAATATGTAACCAAGTAGTTAGTGAACATGTTTCTGGTATGATTAAAAGTGTTTTTCATTGTAGCAAACAACATGTTTGAACAGTTTAGGCTGTAATAAACCTTTCTTAATGGACATTTTAAAGGTTTTACGTCAGGAAAATGCTGTTGCCTAATAGAAATTCTAAAAGGTTTTACGTCAATCATTTTAAAGAGTAATATCATAATAGATAAAAACCTGAAATCCTTCAGCTCTCTGGATATGATACTCAGAGCAAAGCCTAATTTAATAGTGTGCATTATCTTATTGAATAAAATGATGCAAGAAGTTTAATAAATTGGTCTAGCCGCTAAATTGGTTTTTGGTCGACATTTAAGTTGACATATTATATTAAGTTTGAGTATAAAAGACAACCTATACATGTAATGTAATTGACTGTATTGTTATTGTCTGGAAAGCAGCTTTATGATGATACAATGTGACGTTAATAAAACCAAAACCAATGTGGATGGTAAATGAATACATTATTCATTCATCATAAAGTTCATATTATAATGAGAGTTTATATTGAACTACATACCAAACCGAATTAATCCGAGTTTCTCGTTGAGATGTAAATAGAACTTTTATTTTACAATTCCAATGATCGGACACTTTTGCGTTTGTTTGAAAAAGGGAGTAACAGGTAGGTCCGAAATTAAATTCCTATTTGCTACTCAATGATAAACGGCTTCAAATCGCTAGGAGTAATCTGGGTTAGATTTAATACCTATTATGATTATAAGGACTGCAAAACTCCATCTTACCAACCTGTAACATAGGCAGTACTAATACCAAATGAGTTTGCACTCTGATTGCAAAAACCATACACAACACTTCACCACCTGTAACTACACACCCTGTGTTGAGAGGTTAATGTTGGATGTTCCAGTGAACAAAACTGGAAGTATATTCATAAGTTAGTTTGTTAGCTTCAACCAAAGTTTTAAATGGTATGTCAGATGTAACGCGTCTTTTTTTCCAACTGCCAGCACTATACGATACGATACGCACCTTATGAAATCTAAACGTCTTTTTAGCAACCTTTAAAAAGTTCGTTGATCGTGCACAGTTTTTGCTTGCCATTGTATTATTGAAGTATGCATTAGTCGATTTGATAAAAATATTTCTGGAATTTTCTAGCTTATTTATTATATTTAGTTCCGTTTTTGTGGCCTTGAAAAGTAAAACACCTAATGAAAGTACATACAAAAATATTTCTTAAAAGAACGGTTAAAGGTGATTGTCATTATTTCAAAAAGAATACATGCATCTATTTCAATGTCGGCCATTCACTGTCTGATTCCAGTTTACCAATGTAGACTTTCCTCAATGCACAGAGTCAAAACTTTTTATGGTCTTACGTCAACAACTTTTTCTCAAAAGTTGTAAATCAATCATTTTTAGCTTTTTAAAGAGTAATATGACGACCTACTTATCAGCTAACACCATAATCTAATATACTAATGTATATTAATTTTATTGCACTCATCTTAAAATCTAGAATAAGTTAGAATGATCATTTTCATGAACTGTGCGCATGTTTACGTTTTTAATATTTGAAATTATCAATGGTACTAAATTTTTTATTCAAAATCATTGATTAGCTTCCAGTAAATAAATACAATGTAAACTCTAATAAT
This sequence comes from Entomobrya proxima, assembly GCA_029691765.1. Classification (NCBI taxonomy): domain Eukaryota; kingdom Metazoa; phylum Arthropoda; class Collembola; order Entomobryomorpha; family Entomobryidae; genus Entomobrya; species Entomobrya proxima. The sequence continues at coordinate 43,043,695 of CM056172.1, forward strand.
GTGTAGTCTGCCAGAAATGTAAGCTGTATGAATGCTGAATGTATCAAATTTCTTACGTCAACAGTCAAGGTGTATGTTCCAGATTGAAATTAGCACACAGATTCTAATAAAGCGAGTGTATCTCATACGTAAATATTTGTTCAAGTACATGCATTTATTGGGCAAATCCAGAACCCACTAAGTGTGAAGCTCATACCTTTTTACAGTATTTGTGTTATTCAAGAAGTTCATATAGATATAACGCTATATAGCCTACATAATATTCATACTGCTTAGTAATTAGATACCTTTGTACTTTGCACCCACACGCGTTTCACTAATATTCCTTACCAAGTACAACCACAAAATGTTTGGGAAAAGGTGTAAATTACCAGAACATTCCCAGTGGGCAGTTTTCCTTAATTTGATAGTGTTACATTTTTAACAAGGTAAGGTAAGTAAGTGGCTTAAAAGTAATTAAAACCTTTACACAATTAGCGTGCGGAAGTATTTACGTGGAACAGATTTTACCTTCATTCATCCATGTTCATGCTGACTGACGAAGTCAAAATTTCATAAATAATTGGACATAAAATAAGCATTGACGTATTAAGGAAATCTCGGCAGTCAAACAACAGACTTTCATAAGCTGACAAGAAAGGGGAGATTTTTCTTTCAAAAAAAGTTTGCATATAGAGAGTAACTCCATGCTTGCTGTGATATTTAGTACGTGCATAGAGTCTTCATTTTAAAACTTTATTTGTGTTGCTTAAAGTTAACTCAAAGTTCAAATTACATTTTTCATCAACAACCTACGTAAAAGTTTTAAAAACATAACTGTATCTTGATTTCAGTATATTCCGGAAACTTTGCCTCAGTGTTTTTGAAAGTTCAAAGAGAAGGAAATGGGTATATAAGTTCTCATAGAAATTTCTATCCAGAACGATAAAGTTCAATAACCTTGAGATTTCATTTTTGCTTTTTATAGCTTACTGGAAAGCCGAGTCCTGGGTTACAAGTGTAGTTAACAATGAGTCTGTAGCGGGTGCCCTTGTACTCGCTAAGTCTCTGAGAAGAACAAAAACTACCAGGCGGATTGCTACCATCACATCTTCAAATGTATCTTTTGAGAACCGGTATTTATATTTTTAAAAAATGGTTGATGCTTTTCACTATATATGTATGTAGGTATGTATGTGCGTGACGTCAGATTTGACCATGAAAACATTATGTCATTATGTAGGAGCAAATTACTTCAAAACTTTGATTTCGTTTTCCTCCTCGACGAAATCTATGCTCCTGGAGGAATCTCAACGGATGATCAAGGAGAAACACAAGCTAAGGCTTATTGCTTTGCTTTGATATTTTTCGAAAAGTGTGTTTACTTACCCGCAAACTCAATGGTAATTAATAGAAAAGCTTTTTTACTCGATGCAAAACTTTGCAATTCACAATCTGCAAAATTTTGCAAACCAATTTATGATTTAGGTTGTAGAAAATCTGGACAAACTATTCGAAGGAAACTATGACTTTCAATGCCGCATTCATCCAAAAGATGGGTCCCTTGACTTATCATTTTTTGTTCTTAAACCGGCAAGACATATCTGGGAGAAGATTTGGGAAAGTGTCAACTGGGGAAGAAACAGTAAGTAGTACAATGTCACCCATAAAAATTTACACATATTGACACATATATTAAAAGTATCTTCTAACTAGTTGCTTTTATTTAGAGCTAACGGAACACGTATTGAGCTCATGGTTGAAGAATCAGGAAGCAGCTCTGAAACTAGGCAGTTTAGCGGAAAATTTGATTGGAGATTTTTTGGTATCTACGGGATGGCTAAAATCGTAAGTACCTTCCTTAAATATAACTTATCTAACATTATTTGGTTTAGAAAGTTAACGGTAACATAATAAAATACATAAACGTAAAGATAAACCAAATAGGTCATAACTCATAAAATCAGGCCAAATTCGTTAAATAGGCTTATATAAGTCACTCAAAATGAGTTTCACTTTACAAAGACTGCTGGTTAGTATGAGTATATTGGATTATCCAATTTGGATATCTTCAACCTCCACATTGCACGACTTGGATATCACCTTGTGTCCATTTTCAGGGCAAAATGCTGAATATTTTAAGCCATTCCTGTTATATTCCCGTTGCATTGAAAATGTATAAGGAAACGTTGCACATTTTTTGCTGCAATTAATCCAATTAGTATTATCCCACATTAGGTGGCTACTACATTTACACGTTAAGATTATGCCTACTTTTACGTATGCTTCATTTTCTTACAGAGACCGTACCTACACACCTATAATTCGTTTTGAAGGCTGTAACAACAACCAGGCCAGCATTTATGACCAACTTAAATTGCTCAAAGGACGTAACGTGGGAATGCATGAAAGGGTAAACTCATTTCACGTTTGACGTTTTTATTAGATTTTAATGAAAGTTTATACATATATTTAAGTCCATTAATAACCGTTTTGGGTTGTAGCTTATTACCAGCATGTGGCTGGATACATTTCATGATGCTCTGGTAATGCCACCCAGGGACACTACGAATACCCCAAAACCTAACAATGACAATACCGAAACCTACAAACGCGACCCAATCGCTATTGTGGGAATGAGCTGTCGTTTTCCCGGGGCTAAATCCCTCAAAGAGTTTTGGAACTTGCTTTATGACGGTGAAGAGGGTATTCGTGAGCCACCAGCATTTCGCTGGACTAAAGAACATTCCATTAAGGTGACTTCGCTGGATAGAAAGACTCAAGCGGGCTTTTTAACCGTTCCGGTGGACGAGTTTGATGCCCGCTTTTTTGGGGTCAGTCCAAAAGAAGCGGTTTATATGGATCCCCAAACTAGATTGTTGCATGAGGTGTTGTGGGAGGCCCTTGAAGATGCGGGGATTGACCCACTAAGCTTATATGGTAGTCATACGGGAATTTTCACCGGAAGTTGGATGAATGACTACAAAGATATTGTGACGGGCTCGGCGGAAAAAGATTTTTTCCGAACTTATATGGGCAATAGCATTGGGGCAGCAGCAGCAAGGCTGTCATTTTTGTTGGGTTTGACGGGACCAAGTATTGCCACGGAAAGTGGATGTAGCTCTGCCATTGTGGCACTTGACCTGGCAGTGAAAAGCTTAAGAAACGGGGAAACCAACTTGGCTTTAGCTGGTGGCGTCAATCTACTTTTGCATCCGTTTACCAGCGACATAATTGAATACGTTATTAGTCCAAATGGAAGATGTAAAACTTTTGATGCTTCTGCGGATGGGTTTGGCAGAGCGGAAGGATGTGGGGTGGTGGTACTCAAAAGATTGAGTGATGCTCTGAAGGATAGAGATAACATTTGGGCTGTTGTAAGGGGATCCGCAGTATCCCAAGAAGGGCTTACCAGAAGTTTGGGAACGCCAACGGTACATTGCGAAGCTTTATCTATGAAGTTGGCTTTGGAAGATGCGAATGTTGCGCCGGAGCAAGTAAGCTTTGTGGAAACTCATGGCACTGGCACTCAAGTGGGTGACCCCATGGAAGTGGCTGCAATTCAGAAGGCTTACTACACACCAAAAAGAAAGGAGCCTTTGGTAATTGGCTCTGTGAAGACAAATGTGGGGCATACTGAGTCATGCTCTGGAATCACGGGCATAATGAAAGCTGTACTAGCCCTACAACATGAGCTCATTCCTAAACATTTAAATCTGGAAACGCTAAATTCAGAAATATTTTTGGATAGTATTCCAGCCATCATTCCCACTGAAAATTGGCCCTGGCCAAAGATTCAAGGTCAGCCGAGAATTTGCGGTGTGAGCAGTTTTGGCATTACGGGAACAGACGGACACGTCATTCTTGAGGAAAGTCCGGATTATGAACTGCCTAAATTTAACCTTGGACTGGAGCGACCCGCTCACCTAATGACCATTTCCGGGAAAACTGGGGAAGCGTTGAGTGAGTTGCTGGAAGAATATAAAAACAGATTTTTGGAACGAAAAGAAAATGAGACTTTTGCGGATTTGGCCTATTCAGCTAACGTGGGAAGAGCCGGTTTTAACCACAGAGCGATACTAATAGCCAGCAATTTTGAACATGCTGGGGAAATTTTAAAGAAGAAAAGAACGCTTCATGGGGAAATCAAGGAAAGAACTAATACGCAAATTTGCTTTCTTTTCACTGGTCAAGGGTCACAGTATCCAGGAATGGCCAAGCTGCTTTACGATACAAGTCCAGTATTCCGTGTAAATTTTGATGCATGCGACCGCTTCCTTTCTGAAGGCTATAACGTGAATATAAGACAAGTTTTATGGGAGTCGGATCCAGATTCGGAAGAATTGTGCAGAACAATTTACAGCCAAACCAGTATTTTCTGTGTGGAATACTGCCTTTTAAGATTATGGGAAAGTTGGGGCTTCAAACCGAATTACGTTCTGGGTCACAGTCTGGGAGAGTTTTGTGCTGCTGTGGCTGCCGAAGTTTTAAACTTTGAAGATGCCCTGAAATTGGTCGCAGAACGAAGTCGTTTTATTGACAATCTTCCCCAAGGACGTATGCTGGTTGTTAAGGCTAGCAAGCCCGAAGTGGAGAAATGGATGAAAGCTGCCAAAATTGATTTGGACTTTGCTGCTGTTAATAATCCAGAGCAAACTGTGGTAGCCGGAAATATCGAAATGGTAGAAGCTTTTCTGAGTATTTTAAGGGGACAGGGAACAAAGGCAGTTATTTTGCAGGCCACCCACGCATTCCACTCTAGACACATGGATCCCATGCTGGAAAGCTATAGAAAACTAGCTCAACAAATTCAATACAAAAAGGGTAATGCTAATATTCAATATGTGTCTAGCGTAGAAGGAAGAATTATTGAAGATTTATCCGAAATCGGACCAGAATATTGGATACGTCACACCAGAGAAAAAGTGAGCTTTATAGATGCCTGCGCCGCACTAAAAGAATCTGGTTGCCAAGACTTTCTGGAAGTGGGACCCCAGCCAATTTTGTGCAGCTTTGTAATGCAAAACATTGAAGATATTCCCCTAAACTGCTTTTCATCTCTTAGAAGAGGGACCAACGACTGGGAAACCATTTTAACCAGTCTTGGCAAGCTTTACCTTTTAGGCTACCAAGTAGACTGGAAGGGTTATGACGATCCCTATCCCAGAAAGAAGGTCAGTTTACCATTCCACCCCTTCCAAAGGAAAAGCTACTGGGTGGAATGTACTTCAAATAATGCCCCAATAATACATCCTTTCTTGGGCAGTCAAATTAACAATGCCTCAGCCTTAAACATATTTCAACAAGATCTACTCCTCAAAACCTCAAATTGGCTAAAAGATCACTGCATTGGCAACCGAATCGTGTTTCCCGGAGCAGGCTACGCAGAAATGTGTCTAAGCGCTGGGTATTGTGTAGCTAATGGCTTAACGGAATGTTTAGAACCGGTTGGAAGAGCCGTGCGTTTAGAAAACTTGAGAGTGGATGCTCCCTTAGAACTCAAAGAGGAAAAAGTATGTCGCTTACAAACCATTGTCGATTTACCCGAAACCAACAGCGAAAATCCGGGATTTCGTGTAAAAATTTATCATCAGAATACAGTTTCTTCTGAAGAGTTAGGAAAATGGGTACTCCACGCTAGCTCTACGTTTATTCCCGTGGCAAATACAAAAGACTGTATGAAGTTATGGAATCCGCAAAGAATCCCCGAACTTTTTAAGGAAACGGAACCCATAACATCAGAACAGTTTTACAAGCGCGTGGACGAAGCGGGACTAACTTACGGGGAAAACTTTCGCATGCTTAAAAGGTTTTGGGCCGTGCCCCAGAAAAATAGCAAAACAGAATGTGACGAAATTTTGGCCGAAATGGAGTTGCCTTCGGATTGGAACAAGTATTTACTCCATCCTATTATAATTGATGCGGTTTTTCAAACCGGGATTTTGACAAGGTATAGATACATTCAAAGTCAGAAGCTAAGAGTGCCGGTGAGAATTGGTGGCTTGACATTATTTCCGGGAATGGAAGGGGATAAAATGGATAAAACTTCAGGAAATTTGGTTTATTTGCACACTTGGAAAGTGGATGAAAGGCAGGTGCTATTGGTAACCACACCGGAAAAAACGCCACTGGCTTGGGTGGAAGACGTGGAGCTACTGGACACCACAGTGGCCACAATAGAAAGTGTGCTGGAATTGCAAAGTAGCGCATTGCCAGATAGTTGGGAAGAGGTTTGGAAAACGATTCCGTGTGCTTTTAACACTCAAGTGGATTTAGACCATGAAAGCTGTACCACGGTGGAATTTCAACAAAAGATTAAAGCCATTGGGCATAACACGCCATTGGACATTGAAAACTTTCAAAAGAATAAGAGATTAATATTGCTTTACATTGTTAATGCTTGCCAGCAACTGGGATGGAAACCGGAAGTGGGACAGGAAGTAGACATTACAGGATTTTGTAATGAGTTGGGAATATTACCCGGTTTTAGCAAGTTGGTTAGATTTTACTTTAGCGTTTTTCAGGAAGATGATGGTCTGTTGGAGTATCTTGGAAGGGTTGAGGGTGGTAAGGAGGAGGAAAAATGGAGGGTTAGAAGTATCCCACCGGAAAATGAGCAAGTGGTTAAGGAAATGGATGAGTTGACTAGTGAATTGAAAAAAGCCGAGGATTATGCGGATGTTACCATAATTCATGAGAATATTGGCAAGAATCTAAGTCAGATTTTACTAGGTCAGCAGAGCGCACTAACCATCTTGTTTCCCACGGATGAAAAGGATCATCAATATTCCGCGGATGCGTATTATCGTGTGCATCCCAGTAGAACCAAACTAATTGATTTAATGGATGTGGTAATTAGTAGTGTACTGGAAGACGTAAAAAGATCGAATTTGGATGGAAAGGGGGTTTACAGGGTACTAGAAGTGGGTGCGGGTACGGGTTCTTTAAGTGGTGCATTGTTAAAAGTATGTCAGCAATGTTGCGGGGATCAGTTTGAACTTTACTACACGGACATCAGCCAAGCGTTTTTTGTCAAAGCTGAGCAAAAATTTGAAGAATTTAGGGAAAATATTAAATTTGAGGTTTTTAACATTGAGCAAAGTCCACTGAGTCAGGGTATACCTTTGGGGTATTTTGATTTGGTTTGTGCAACGGATGTGCTGCATGCCACAAGGGATTTGGAGGAAACGCTGGTGCATCTTAGACAAACGATGAGACCGGGTGGGGTACTGGCTTTTACGGAGACTGTGGTTCCGGCAAGGGATATTACGTTTTTATTTGGGCTGCTGGAGGGATACTGGAGATATGAGGATTTTGAAAGGAGACCCTATCATTGTTGCGTGGGGGATGAGGTTTGGGAGCCGGTGATGAGAAAAAGTGGGTTTAAGGATTTTACAAGTTATAAGGTTTGTGTGGACCAGTTTGCACTGTTGAAGGTGGTGGCGGATGATAAGGTGAGGATGGACACGTTGATTCCGCCAAAGATTAAAATTGGGGTGGAAAGTCCCTGTTGGGTGGTGTTTGCGGATGGGGAGAATATTGAAACGGTGAGTAGGGTGGCGAATACTTTGGTAGCGAGTGGGAATAGGGTGGTTTTGGCAAGAAGGCCAAGTGCAGCAAAGCTAAGTAGAAAGTTTTTGGTGAATGCGGTGAGTACTAAAGTGGTGGAGGTGGAGGAGGAAGGTGCGGGACAATTAGTGGGTCTTTTGGGGGATGAACATGTTCAAGGGGTGATTTACTGTTGGGGTATGGATCAAAAGGAAGTGGACCAGAGAAATGTGGCATTGCCTTTTTTGCAACTTGTTAAGTTGCTGGTGGCACAGCCAAAACCGCCAAAGTTGTATGTTATTACGGAAGGATTGCATGCGGTAACGGAGGATACGATTACTACAAATCCCACAGCAGCCACTTTATTTGGAATGGGCAAGAGTTTGAAGAATGAATGTTTTGACATGTTTGTCCGTTGTGTGGATCTGGAGGTGGGTAGAAGTGCGGAGGAGCTGGCGGCCCAAGTGCTTTATGAAATTGCCCTTTCAAAAGGGTTCAAGGAGCAGAATAGGGTTCAGGTGGCGTACCGGGGCAATGTGAGATACGAACCGAGAATGGGTAAATGCCAAATGCAGAAGAAAAGTGATGATTTGAAGCTGCCTCCTAGTACGGACAGGTATCATTTGGTGTTGCCCGAGTCGAAAATGATTCAGGATTTGGAGTTTGCCCCAATGGAGGTGGAGCCCGTGGGAGACAGTGAGATTGAGGTGAAGGTTAAGTCGTACGCGTTAAATTTTAGGGACATTTTTGCAATTATGAAACCTAGTCAAGAGTTTGAGAAGTTGAATGGCGTGGGGTTGGACTTTTCTGGGGTGGTGACTAGAGCAGGACCGGAAGCTAAGTGGAAGGTGGGACAAAGGGTTTTTGGGTATAATCCGAAGGATGAACAGTTGCCTAGTCATTTAATTGTGGATTCTAAGTTTGTTACGGGAATACCGGAACAAATGACTTATTGGGAGGCGGCTACACTGCCAGCGGTGTTTTGTACGGCTTATCATTGTCTTATCACTGTGGCGCAAATGAAGAAGGGGGATAGGGTGCTGATTCATACGGCAAGTGGGGGAGTGGGATTAGCGGCTATTCAGTTGGCGAAGATGGTGGGTGCGGAGATTATTACTACAGCGGGTAATCCGAGAAAAAGAGCTTATCTGAAGAGTTTAGGGGTTCAGCATGTTTTTCATTCAAGAGATACAAGTTATGAGCAGGATATTTTAAGAGTGACCAATAGAAAGGGAGTGGACATTGTGCTGAATTCGATTACCGGTCCAGGAATAAAAGAAGCTACTTTGAGGGTCACGGCATTTAAAGGACGCTTTGTGGAAATGAGTAAGTTGTCTGTTTGGACACCAGATGAGGTCAAGCGGATCAGACCGGATGTGGAGTATAGCATTGTGGACTTGACCACTGTTGACGAAGACATACGAACTAATTTACTGGCCCAAATGCAAAAGCTTCTTTGCTCTAGACAACTTAATGCCATTCCTTTTGTTAAGTTTGACGCACTAAGAATAAGACAAGCACTGCAGTATTTTCAGAAAGCAAGGCATATTGGCAAGGTGGTGGTTACCATGCCGGAAGTGAGTACACACGAAGGTCAGTTTAAAACGGAAGTGCCTTTGTTTAACGGAGAAAGCACTTATTTAATAACCGGAGGATTGGGTGGAATTGGCTTTGAGGTTTGCAAGTGGATGTTTGGCTTGGGGGCGACTGACATAGTGCTTACGGGAAGAAGAGCACCCGCACCGGAAATCGAAGAGCAGATTAAAACCTTAAGGGACAGTGGATTTAATGTAAGGGTCATGTTGGGAGATATTGGAAGTGTGGAACATTGTCGCAGTCTGGTTAGCACGATTACAATGGAGATGAAGCCCTTAAGGGGAGTAATGCATTGCGCGGGTGTTCTAAGGGACAATTTGTATCCTAATCAAACTTGGGAAAGCTTCCAGGCTACATTTATCCCGAAAGTGCAAGGCAGTTGGAATTTGCACGAGGTGACGAAAAATCTTTTATTGGAGCATTTTGTGGTTTACTCCAGCGCAACCGCTTTGATAGGCACGCCGGGACAGGCTAATCACGCAGCGGCGAATTGCTTTGAGGATGCTTTTATTCATTATCGTCATTCTTTAGGCTTTCCGGGACTGACTATTAACTGGGGTCAGTGGGCGCAGGTGGGATGCGCTAAGGAAATTAAGGTACTGAGTTTGCTACCTGTGAGCGTGCAACGGATGTTAAATGGAATGTATGCCGCATTAAGAACGGAAAAGAGACAGTTGTCATTTATTGAATTTACTTCGTTGAAAAATGCTTTGGCCATGTGTCCCATGATCAAGTTTTACATGGAGGAAAGGGTTTTCAAGCAGTATAACAGTGGACAGGCGCAAAGTGGACCGGATTTGAAGGCGGATAAGTTTTGGGAGGAAATTGACCAAGCGGCTACTAAAGCGGAGAAGATTGACGTGTTGTCGGGGTATCTTAAGACCATTTTACGAAGTGCTTTGAGATTAGATCCGGATGAGAAATTGAGTGAAACGGCGGATTTACAAGAGTTGGGAGTAGACTCGTTGATGATGATTGAGCTTAAAAATAGCATTCAGAGTTTGTTAGGTAGCAGGTTGACGGTGACGGCTAACATGTTGAAAAATTGTAATACGATTCAGTTGATAAGTGGAGCGGTGGTGGGAAAGATTTTGGAGGAGGAAGGGGAAGAGGAAGATGTTCCTCTGGAGCCACTGGATAGTGCTGATTTGTTGGAATTGCTTAAGAAAGATACCCAACTTCCGGTGGAGGTTCAAGTTACCCCAGAAACGGAACCGGCTGCGCAGATACAGGAAATAAAAAGCGTATTAGTTACCGGAGCTACAGGTCAAGTGGGACCTTACGTGATAGCCGAGATTTGTAAAAAATACCCGAATGTGGAGAAAGTTGTTTGTTTGGTCAGAGGAGCGGAGGATGATGGCACAACACTGGAAAAGCTAAAGGTTCAAATGAAAGGTTTAGATTTGCAGGACGAAATTGACTGGGATAAGGTTGAGGTTGTGGTTGGAAATATAGTCTTGGAAAATCTGGGAATAGAAAAAGAAAGGTATGTGGAGTTGAGTAAAAGTGTGGAGGGCATTGTTCATTTAGCGGCCAAGACCAATGTGGCGGAACACTTAAGACCACCGTTAGAAAATGGGAAGAGGACGGATTGTCGGAGTGTGAATATTTTGGGAACTCTAAACATTCTTAAGTTTGCTTGCACGGGAAAAGTAAAGCATGTATTTTACTCGTCTACCATTCTTTCCGGTATTTTTAGCGAGATTGAGGACTCTAGACTAACAGACGACTGGCCGGAATCAAATGTAATTCAAAACGCTGCTAGTGGAAGATATCCAGGATTGCAGACTAGCAAATGGGTTTGCGAAATTTTGCTAAAACAAGCTAATCAACGGGGTATTCCCTGTAAGGTGTTTAGACTGCCTTTAGTAGCCGGGCATAGTAAAACGGGACATGTGGATGTGATGAAAAATACGTATATTTTAAGATTTTTGGGTTTTTTGAAACTTGGGGCAATGCCGGATATTGTTGTGCCTGCGGTAGGACTTCCGGTGGATACCTGTGCGGAAATAGCATTAAGATTGTTTATGGATGAAAATACACCTAATGAAATATTCAACGTGGCCCATCCTCATCCTCAAGTTGAGCAAGAGTTTGCTCAGATGGTTAAACAGGAATTTAATAAAACTGTGGACATTTTGGAGTGGAAGCAGTTTACGGAACGAATAGAAGAAGCCGTTTCACAATCGGAGGAAAGTTTAAAGGATGTTTATAGAAATTTGAAAATGATTAGCAGTCATTTTGCCGACGCGGCGGGATTTGTAGCTAGGTATACAGTAGCTTCGGATACTTATTTTACTAATGATAAGGTGACAAAGTTTATACCCGGGTTTGGGAGTAATTTAGAGCCAACGATGGATACGTTGACTAAAAGTCTGAGGTTTGTAAAGGATAGGGGGTTACTAGAGGAATTTGGGATTAAATAGGGTAACTTTGAATGTAGTAGGCGATAATAAACACTAACATAGCGTTTATCAATGTTGTCGTCTTAGAACGATTTACAAACACTTATATACACAATTTTTAAGGATATTTAACTTTAATTTTAGATTACCGTAACAGTTTTCATATTACATTGTATGCTTATTAATGTGTTTATAATTTGTACTAGTCTATTCAAAATGTACAATAAGTTATTTTGTTAATTGTAGATTGTTGTTAATTTTTAAATGCTAATTTAAGTTTAAATAGAGTTAAGGTTTTAAAAGTGACAATTACGGACAGTGACAAAACGTAAATACAAAACAGGAAGAGCAGTGTAGTACCAAAGGGTATATATAAGCTCTTTGGCCAAGGGTTTATATAAACGTATTGGTGGTAGACTGAACTACTCTGATTTGTCTTAAAGTAAAATACGATAGTATAGTCAATTTAAAATAAACAAACAAGTACTTACCCGAGAAGTTAACATATCACTTGTAACTTGTAAGATAGTCGAACAACATTCAAAGAATTGAATGTACACTAAACAATTATTTGATTGCTAAATAAATTGACACTTTACACAAATTCTGGATTTTATCATTTCTTTGACAGATTGCCTGCATGTTATTTCCATCTGGGTTGATCACACTTTCTCTTTGTCATCGTCATTTTTCATAAGGCTAAACGTGCTTTTATTGAACAATGATGTAACACTTTTGTGTGACTACCCTCATGAGTGTGTTAGTGTTGACATTCTTCCAACATAACTGCTCTCATTGTTAAATATCAATTCTGGGTATTAAAAAGATTAGATGATGCGCATAACTTGGAACACGACTCCAGTGGATTTAATTACATCGAAGATAAATGTAGGTGATAAGATGCAGTGTAGTGAATCCCAACAAGAACAAGGCAACAAAGAATGACAGTACTTCCCACAGCCTAAGGGACGCTGGGATTTACTGGGCACTTTTCCCAGGGCCCGGGGACGAAGGGGCCCAGGGAAGAAATAAGAAACTCAACATTGAAAAAAGTCAATAAACGACTGTGCAAAATACATCATAATGTAAGTTTTGCATTCAAACGCCTGTTGAATGGATTTGTAAACGTAAGTTTCAAATTTTTACTCCTATAGTTAACCTTTACCGTTATCGTTATTTGTACCCCCACTGAGCGTTATTAGCTTTCTTCAGTTCAGCTGACAACATAAAATTGGAATCAAACCTAAACTGAATCTTTGTAAATTTGTGTGTTTGTTCTTGAACTTTTGTTTCCACTTTACAGTCAGTAAACTTGGATATTGGAAAGCATTACAGCTTTAAAGAAAACACACGTTTTTCCTTAGAAAATTATTCTAAATATTATTATTTATTAAAGACCAATAAAAAAAATTGCATCCTACACAAACATGTCACAATTAACAAAGTTAACATGAATGAAAATAATACAATGGGTTAAGAGATTTGACATTACTAGAAAATTAAATAAAATTAGAAGAGTTGCAAGCAGCCAACCAAGGCGCCGTGCTGAGATAATTTAACAAACCAGAGAAAAAAAGTAGGTTGTGAAGAGATTTAAGGAATACATTTAACAATGTTCACGCAGCAATCTTATAAGGGATGGGATTGTAGATCGTCGGTAACGTTCGTAGGTACATTTGACGATTCAAAATTGTGTTTATTTTTATTATACCTACTACTATAATTCTCATTACGCTTAATTTTATACGGTTCAAGCCATTTCTTAAATCTGTCACTTTTTACAATTTTCAGTCCAAATCTAACCAATAGCTCATCCCATCGTTTTTCGATATTAGTTAGGCACAGACTGTCACAAATAGATACATAATTTATTTTAAAATACATGGCTGCTATTAATCCCTATTTAAAATCCAACACAATTGGGCTAAAATAATTTGGGCTTCGTTCTTTCAAGAGATATTTGTATAAAGTTTAAAATATATTTGTTTAGTTGTTTGGGAAACTATTTCGGGATGAACAGACGAGCGAGCAAATGTATAAAAGAAATTTCAGAAGTAACTCTACTTTTAGTAGATCTACTTATTGTATGGTGATTTTTTTCCGTCTAAATGATATTCCGTGTTGAAAAACTGAAGGTAAAGGAAAGAGGTATCATTTATCCTAAGACAATTTTTTAAACGTAGTCACAAAAGACCTTTTCCAATGTTCCTTTTTACACTAAACTGTGGTTAGGTACACTTCATTCAGTAGACTTCTATATTTCACGATAGTACCCAGAACGCTCAAAAATTGCAGTTACAGTTATCTAGCAGTGTCATATTCAATCGTTTGCCTTCGCATTAACTCAAATTAAGATTTACTATAAAGAAGCCAAAACATAGATGTCGAATAGTGGTAAAGTTTATTCCATTGTTGTCGATTAAAAAGCTAAGAAAGTCGAAGCCACTATGATCGAAAAAGCAGGTGCGAAAGTCAAAACCATTAGGGTCGAATACAAACGATAATAAAGTTGACATCGCCTTTCTGGTCGCCTGGTTATGCCTATCATACAGACTTATTTACCATTCGGCTTCTATGTTTCGACTGGTTTGGCGGACACCAAAACTAATAATAATGAAAATAGCAACACAATAAACAGAAAAGTTATGGTTTTCAACTAGCTGTAACACATATCTCTGGTTAAAAACGAAAGGATTCTTTTTGTCAATCAATCGTTTACAATTTTGCAAAGAACGCCAAATTTTGCATAATTTTTTAAGGAAAACTTTAAAGTGTTATAACTTGGCATTCAACCTCAAAATTTAAGTATATAAGTTTATACGGTGTCTGTGTACCTTCTTTGAGTTTTCGGAATTTGCAGTGCTTGCGCAGTTGAACAATTTTTGATTCTACACAATTACAATTATATATAAACAATTAGTTTGAGATCACTTGATCAAAGATTATATACGCATAAAACTCGAAAGGAAAAAGGATTGGATTTAGCCAGTGTTTGTAGAAACAGAAACTCAGTATACAAATTTACTTCAAATCATAGATTACTACCTGGAACATGTAATAATTGAATATGCGTATTCAGTAAACGAAAATGTTGGTTACGGTATATTCCAAGTTGTGTCAATTGAAATAAAATAGCAATGTACAACAAAGGACAGCTTTTGAACTGCAATAATATGTGCACATGCGCTTTAAGTGTAGCTTAATAATTCCGCACTTAAAACGTGTGTTGAGAACGTTTCTGTGGATTTTAAAAGCGATTTCAGATATGTCTTAGAAATGATACAAAAAACCCTATGCCATTATATTCTCTGTTTTGCTGTTATGACTGAATAAAAATGTTGGTTCGTAAATTCGCAAAATGTGAAAATTCTTTAGTTAAGATTTTGGGACCCATATTTTTAAGAGCACCCAGGGCCCGCACAATTGTTGTTTAGGCTCTGGTACTTCCAATGTACCGTGGTGCAGATTCTTTAACGTCTTTTCTCAAACTGTCACATGCACCACAAGAACCAAGATGAAGTTAAGCCACATTTCAATGAAAACTCATTACAAATTCAAATTGATTTTTCCACATGTCGTTCTATCAAGCATATGTGTAAGGAATATGATTGAACTAGGAGTAGTTGGGCTTCTCGTCTTTTGTTTGGGGTTGAAGTTCCTAATAACATTAATGTCATCATGCAATTTGGGGAAACCTGAAAGTCCAATCCTTGATATTTGGGTACTAGCCTGGCTAGTGCGTTTTCCTACGACTCATTTATGTATTGTCAGGTTCCCAACATAACTATTCCACAATCAATTATAACACCAATTGTTTGCACCACAGATTTAACACAAGCTTTGACTGCGCTGCATCTACCTGCACACACAAAGCCAAATGAAACAGTGGGATTAAAATATGCTTCAAAGATATGCCTTACTGCTTGAGCGATACTTGCTACTGCGATACTAAAAGCAAAACAGATTTTTGCTATGCAGATGGCATGGTGCAAGTTGCAGTTGTTAGATACTTAATTCTAAATAAGCAGTGGAAATAATTGATTCAATATCCAATGCTGAAGATAGCAAGATGCATAAACTCTGTGAGTCTTCAAATGGTCGCATACAAGCGCACATGGGGACATTAGATTTGTCTGCTGATCACAAATATTTATATATTTACCAAATTTTACTCAACTGGTATTCTATAAATAACTGTAACTTAACAACAGAAATTATCCTAAATAGTTTAAGTTGGCTTACGCGAGCCTTTTTACCAAACAATGGATCTTACCCACATATGCTGCACAGATATGACCATGTCAGACACAAAATGATGTTTTAATTTATGTGAATTACAACTTCAATGTCGATGTGATATTGTGATCACACTAAAAAGCTGCTAGTACAAGTGTCTTCCTTTGAAGACAGGTTTTCATGTCCTGTAACTTAACAATATAAAAATATAATTTGTAGGTAATGATAAATCGGAGATCATGGATGCCATAATGTTGGAAACTTTACAATGTTTATTCAAGCTTTAGGTTATTTACTATAACCATCATCAGGAAAAACTGAACAGAAAAAACAAGAATTATAAATAACATGACAAAGATATTCTAATAAAATATTGAGGTTGCATTGTTCATCCATTAACTTGAAAAGTGTGATGAGAATCCGTTTTCGTGATCCCTCTCTGACAAGAAACTGGTCCTGTTGTTATCTTCTTTGTAAGAATTGTATATTCAAATAGGTCTTGACTGTTAGTAGTAGGGTTATCGATTGAATATTATTGATTCGGTATAAATAATGTCTGTAACATTGGAAATTTTGCATGGAAATTATGTGTCCTGTAATGGCGTCAAGAACTGAGTAAGGGATCCATCCCAAATCGATGACACGGAGAAACCTCGGTTTAGGTTGATAGTGTTATTACTGATAATATACAAATGCTCCTTGAATTTTCTGTGAAAATACCTCGGCTCGTTCTCAATAGGACTTGCTGAGTCAAAATCTGCATAATGTTCAGGGAATTGTCTAATGTGTTGAACAATAGCTGATGTCTCCCTGTTTTTAAGTACATCCTTTCGGTGTTGATTGATCCTGATTTGCAGTGCTTTGGAAGTTTCTCCAGCATACCATTTTATTAGAATGTTAGTGCCTCTGTGTCGAATTGGAATCTTGTAAATGCATCCGATTTCCGTTTTTGCAATTTCATCCTTTAGGGAGCATAGGAAAGAGCCTACCTTTTTACCTGGGATATAACCAAATTCACAGTCCAGCATAAAACGTAAGAATTGAGTGAGTTCCGTGGTGAGAGGACCCATGTATGGCAAAATCAGTCTAGGTTTCAGGTCGAGTAGGTTATCATCTTGGATAATCTTATTATTTGGATCCCATTCTGCTGCTCTTATTTTCATTCGCTGGAAACGTTCAGTGATAAGCTTCTTTGGGTACCCGTTAGCTACAAGTTGGTTCTTTATTATAGAAAGCTCTGAACTGAGGTATTGGTCGTCACAAATCACATACGCTCTAAAGGCCAAGGCGTCAATGACCGAGATTTTGTGGGACATGTGATGATATGATTGAAAATTTAAATAGCGTCCAGTATGTGTTGACTTCCTATAGACTGTTTTTTCAATGCGCCCACTTTCTTTCCTCATGACCAGAATATCCAAGAATGGCAATTGATTATCTTCTTCCTTTTCCACTGTAAAAGTGATGGATTCGTTATAAGAATTTAGTTCTAGAAGAAGGTTGTCTTCAGATGTGTCAGGTAAAATAGCAAAGGCGTCATCCACCAGTCTTCTCCAAAAATATAAGTTGCTGTTGTTTTATATTAGTTTGCGTTCAAGTTCTTGCATAAAAACTTCTGCAAATGGTGGTGATATGGGGGATCCCATTGGTAAGCCTTCCACTTGTTTGTAATGTGTACCTTTCCAGGAGAAAATTGTGCAGTTGACGCATATTACTAGGAGAGACATGACATCTTGAGGTAGTAAGCTGGGTGCTGCTGATTTCCATTCTCTGCTTTCATGTAGTTTTGAATTTATGATGTCCAATGTGAATTCATTTGGGACACTGGTGAACAGGCTTATGACATCGTAAGATACCATAATATGATCTTGAGGGACTTCTTCTATCTCTTTTATATCTCGTGCAAAGAAGTAAGAATTCTTGAGAGTTGTAGGGTGGTCCTTGTTAATAATTTTTAGAATGTTTCCAAGAAATTGAGATAGGTTGTATGCAGCTGAATATCTGAAATCCACGATTGGTCTGAATGGCATATCCTTTTTGTGAATTTTTGGTAAAGCATAAAATCGTGGGCATCTGGTGTCTGATAGAGTCAAATATTTGTAGTCGTCTTTAGTTATCCGCTTTTGGTTCAACAAATTCTTACATTTTTCTTGAATAGCCTTTTCAATACTTTCAATTGTTTCTTGAGGATTTTTTGAGTACGCAGTGTCTTGCAATAAATTGTTGACTTCCATATCGTATCTGGACCTATCTAGTACCACGGTAGCATTTCCCTTGTCCGCCGGACATATTACAATGTCTTTACGTCTTCTGAGTGTCATAATGTCTTTCTTGATCCATTGATATTGTTGAACTGTAATGTCTGGTTGGTTTTGCTTCGATTTTAAAATTTTTGCTACTCCGAATCTTACTTTATCTAGCTGTGCGTCCGAAATCTTGTACTTATTCCAATCGTGTTTAAGTAACGCCTTCTCCACGTTTATGGAAGCTTCGATCAACAACTCGTTGTGATGTTTAAATGGAATCCCAAAATTTAGCCCAAGTTCAAGTAGCTTCATTTCTGAATCCGATAGTACAGCAGTTGAAAGATTATGTACACTTGGCTTGGTGATTTCAGGAACTTGTATTGATTTTTGTGGTTTTGAAGTTGTTTTGGAATTAATAAAGTTGTTTTTGAGTTTATCAAACTTGGCTTGGTGTTTGCGTTTGAGTGTGTTGTTTAGTCTCTGGACGGAAGTGTTAATATAGTCCTCCACCATGATGAAAATATGTCCTATTTTTTTACTAATTTCCTGTTTCAATTTGCTAATTGATTTGTCCAGAGATTTGAGCATTTTGAAATTTTCATCTATTCTGTCGTTTAAAAGTATTTGTTGTAGTCGTTTGCATGTCTCATCTATTTTTCGTCTTTTGCTCCACTTGTTGGTGACCGTGCAGCAGACTGGTGTTAGTCCATTCTTTTTGCATCGTTTAAGGAAAATGATATTGTTTTGAGTGGAACATCTCTTGAGTTCTTGTTTTTCCAGGGAAGAGATACAATGGGAAAAGTGTACTCCGAAACTGTTTGATACTTCGGTTTTAAGGGTTTTCCATCCATGTGGCGAATAGTTAGTAGGTAATGATAAATCGGAGATCATGGATGCCATAATGTTGACTACAAAATATAATTATTGACTACACCATTTTTTTGCTAATTTGGTCGGTGTCAATTGAAAGAATTTGCAGGATTACGTATGTCAATGGCATTGTTGCGTACATTGTGCTTGAGACATCAGGTCCTGGATGTTTTTCCTTGATGTTCTCCATTGAGTTATAAATCCACTTTTCTATGCTGGCAATTCGATCAGCTAATTTACTGCTGCTGCAGCCAACACCAGGATGGTAAGCAAGATGGAGAATTTTGGAACAGTCATAACAGGTCAATGATTCCATAATAACCAAAGATGGAAACTTTTCAAAGTGGCTTATGTTGACGTTTGGATGTCGTTTACCAAATGCTTTCAAGCTTTCGATAAGTTGGCGGTTTTTTGGCTCGCATTCCTTTTAAGTATTCTTGAATTTCCTAAATAAAGAAGAAGAAAATATGCAACGTGCTCTCCGGTATGCTGAACAAGCCTGCTGTGCCTAGCACTCCGATTCAGAGGAAGCGTGAAATTTCTTCAACTACTACTGATGATGATGTATATGAAGTGGTTAAACGACCAAAGATCACACATGCAACACACAAAAAAGAAAGCGCTAGAGGATGCTGATGATGAGCGCGACGGAGACACAACCGATGGTAAATGGTTAGAGAAACTAGTTGCAAATCTGTCCATTGACGAAATGGGTATTAACTAATTTGTCTTTCTATTCACAGAATCTAAAGCTGACAACAACTGTAGAATAGCATCGTAACTCAAAAAATACAAAAGATTTCATGGTTCGCTATTAGTAACTTTTTGTACAACAGTAACTTCTTGCGAGAACGAAACTAAACGAAATAATTTAAACAACTCTGGTATTTGTTTTGGCGAAGGAGCATAACACTGAAGAATATAAAAAATGCTTTATGACATACCACATTATGTGACAACAGGATTTTTGCAAGCTGGTTGAAATCCAGTAATGGCAAAAAACACTTAGTTTTGTTTTGTCTGGAGTCGAGAATTTACTATTTAACCTATGAACTTTGCTGCATCAACAAAATTTTCTCGTCAATTATTCTTACTGTGTATATGTGTAGTGTAAATGTAGTGTATACATAAACCACCTCACCAATCTACACATGTATTGTGGCAGTAAATCTTAGCATCGTTGTCTGTTAGCACTAGTGCCTGTGCATATTACAATATTCTTAGTGTGTAAACGTAAGTAGCCACACTGAGGCAAAATACTACGTATTATGGTATAACCGTTATACCGTATAAGCCATTGTTGTCGTCACACAAACATTCTTCACAATATCACCTCGCTTTGTTCGCAGACATTGACGTTGTATTTCACATAAATGAAAACATCATTTTGTGTCTGACATGGTCATTTCTGTGCAGTAATACCTAGTCACAAGAACCATTAAATGGACTTTTACTGGGAACAAAAGAATTTATTACAATAAACTATTGTTCCTTTTGTAGAAACATAAATTGGATGCATTTCAAGGTGTATAACGGATACATATAAATATTCAAATTGCAGACAAAAATTCTGTTTCTTACATTTATTTAATGTAAAGCCCGTTTTCAAATGAAGATATTGTTGAACTGCTAGGTTAGGTTAACTGACACCTCATTTTTGTGAGTTTGCATCCCGGTTTGGAAAAAGATATTATGTTAAATAGAAGGTTTTGAATAATTTATTTGCCAATTCAAGTAAAGTTGAATTTGACAAACCAAACATCCATTACAAGGTGCTGCAGATTTTACAGCTTCTTTGATTTGGTAGTAATTGTCTTTCTCTTGCTTCCTTTGTAGTTTTGACCGGACATTGGACAAGTATTTCTATTATACTTTCGATCATAGGTAATCGTGTAGTTGTTCCGTTACGTTTCTTATTTTTGGGTTCAGTGTCGTTAGAATTATTTCAGCTTCAGCTGTAGATGCTCTATTAACATTTCAGTTATAATGAATATGAAATTGTGTTTCGTAGTATTTTTTGCGAAAGAAACAACAGTAACTGGATGGGAGGATGTTATTGGTACCACAAAGTTCATGTGCATTAGGTAGTTCTTAGCACTATATCCCTTTATTTGCAAATTTCAGTTTACCAGCAAGGTGTGCATGCAAAGTTTGATTCTGGAGACAATATGATGAACATTCAACAGTGGGCTTCTCGAAGCTTCTGGTTTTTTCGTGTCGTGTACACTGGTCCATTTGGCAAATGGCATTTGCAAAGTGGCATATAAGGTATTTAGTGGATAGAGGTTTATTCAATTTAGTATTGCATCATGTTATTTATTTTAATGAAAACATTAGAAAAATACATTAGTAAATTAAACTTTCCTTAATTTCTTACCTGAGTACTAAAGGATCTTCAAAGATTGTGAATCAGCAAATATTACTATCGGAAAATGATTGACTTACAACCTCTTCAAATTTCCAATTTAGAAAAAGCAATTTGGCTGACATAAAACTGTAAAACATTACATTAATGAAAACTTACACGATCTTAAACTGCAGTATCCATTTAAACTGGTTTAGATAAGCATATTTTTACAAAAATGACAATCACTTTTAACCACCCTAGAAACACGTTTACTAACTATTTTGTTACATATTTTGACTTTGCATTTTATTTTTGCATCTGTCCTTTTAGATTTGTAACACAAAAGCAGAACTTTTTAAAGCTTAAATTCACCACAAATATCATTCATCAAGCCATCTGTCTAATTCATACATTCATTGGCTATCTTTACGAAATCTGCATACTGAGACAAACAATCAGCCTAGTTGCCAGCGAAAAGCATAGAGACGCTGGTGCGTATTTTGTAGTTGTAGCCACCTTATTTCAAACTGTGTCACAGTTAATTTACCACTATATTGTTTGGTTTAATCGTAAGAGCATTATAAACTTGATAAAATATTTGACTTCCATGGAACAATATTTTCCATCTATAAAACCTTTCTGGTGGCAAAAGAAAAAACCAGTAAAGCTTTTTCACGTTCTAATATCACTGCTTATTTTTTATGAAATATTTGTACAATTTTGGGCAATTGTAAAATCTGATTGTGATCTTACTTCAAGAATTGTTGCTACTGGTCGTGGTATGTTGTTTATGGATTATAGTATTGAAAGCACAAATGGGTCAACTGTGGCTACTGCATATATTACTGGCGTGATTGGAATCTTGGGTTGGTTACACAAAGTATCATTACTGTATTTCATTACGTTGGCGCATCTAGCATCCGTATTTAGCGTTTGGCAGACTTCTCTTCTATTGAAGCATATTATTTCAAACAATGATAACAGAAATGAAGAAAATTGTAACAAGCAATTAGTGAAAAGTCTGGGGAAAATGTTATACACATTTTCATGTAGAAATGATAGAGCCTGGGAAAATATTTACATGATTTACCAAAAAATAAAAGAACTTGCGAGACAAACCAGCAAAAGATTTGGCAACCTACTCATGGCATCACTAATAACTCTAGTGTTAACGCAATCTCGATATTTGGACTTGCTTATATTTGAGTACGGAGTCAGCACACAGTTAACAAACTTGGAGTGGTTAACACAGCGCTAGCATTTATCCTGGCAGCTGAAATTGTTAACAACGTAAGATAGATCATAAACTTTACTCGGAAATTTTATTTAGTTTTGTTACATAAATTGTGCACCATTTTAGATGAACTGTCTCAAAACATACATCAACAAAGTCTGTAATGAAATGGAACCACTTTCTGGTCAAATGCAAATAGTAATTGCAGAGTTACAAAATCATGAGGTTGGAATACAGGCCTGCAACAGATTCACAGTAACTTATGGCTTGCTTTGGAATGTAAGTATTGCTTTATGCAATTAGTACTTTTGATAGGTTATTAATTATGACTGAATAATGTTACAATTTTTGTACTTTTATAGGTTGTGTCAAGTATCATTACCTACTTTATAATATGTCTGCAGTCAAACCAACTACCAAGAAATGCAGAATGAAGTTTTAAACAATGTTAATATTCCGGATTTAATGCATGCTCATGCTATGGGCTGTTACTTAAATGTTGTTAATTTCTATACCAATTTGTTCAAATACCATTATTCTAGTTGATATACACATACAAATCCAAACACTTTACAGAATTAAACTTTTCAACAATAAAATGCTGCTTTCTATGAAAATGAAACTATGTCATAAAATGAATAGCAATTACTTAACAAAATTCATTGTTTTCATGAAAAAATCAGGTCTTTTTTTACAGAAAAATTCATCCCTTGAAATATCTAAAATTCTTTTTGCGAAAGTTGAATACACATTTATTAAAAAATCAACCGATTTATGAGAAAGTCGTCAACCAATTTGGTTGACGGATATGCCGAACCGCTAAATTCTTGGTGAACCTAGCAACACGAAAAGCTCGCTGCACTTTGCGTTGCGCTGCTCCGCTTTTTGCTGTTCACTCAGTTCACAGTTCGCTTTCGGTCGTTTCGGTTTTTACAGCTGCACGCAGTGGGTTTTTGTGAGCCCTTTCCTAAAATTAACTTTTGTAAAAAGTTAATCAGTTTTTCTAATTATTCCCCAAGGTTAATCAATTTTGTGATTAAAATTGCAACTAAAGTTGATTTCGCGATGGCTGGTTACTCTCTAAGCAGTACGGTGAGGCTGAAAGTGACGGCCCCTCCCACAATCCTCAAAATGGGTCCTTTGATTCGAACAGCAAATCTCAATCAAACATGGGCTCAATTTCTTAATGAAGTTTGTGGACTACAGGTAAAGTTAAATATTGATTAAAATACGGGTAATTAATTACTTTTGTATGATTTATTGACTAATTGACTTGTTGAAGGTGTCCAAAGAGGATGGTGTGATTGTCCGAAACCTTTATTCTCCGCGGGGAAGAAATGGACAGTATTTCGGGTGGATGGCAGAGTTGGATGAAGAAGTAAGCTTTTTATTCATCTAGTTTTGCTTAGTGATTAATTGACAATTAATTAATTGGTTTTGGTGTAGATTGGAGTGTTCGTCAGCAAGTACGAACAGAGCAAGGGTCAGTACACCGTTCGTGTGACGAAAAAGCGCTGGATGACGACTTGGAATGACGTACCTGGACGAGGGAATGTCTCTGGAGACAGTTTGGATTTGGAAGAAGGGGAGGTGCTGATGCCAACTGGATCAGCAGCTAACTTTGAACGCAGATCGGTAAAGACGGAGGAGACTGGGGCTTGTGGAGGGGACGATGAGGAAACTGAAGAAGGTGATCAATTGACAATTAACAATGTTCGGTCGTTGTTGGTGGACGCGTCGGAGTTGGACATGGAACAGATTTTGGAGTTGAACAATGACCAGGAGGAACAGGACTCTGTGTCAATTTCGGAGGTGGAGGAGGAGGACATTGAGGAGATTAAGGTGGAACAGGAAAGCATTGCTGAGCAGAAGAGGGATGAGGATCTGTTGAAGGAGTTGGTGGCATATAACGTCGGACGGTATAGTAATACCTTTGTAAGTTTTAAAATATTCATTCCTCGTGTTTAAGTAAATGGTTTAAATGATTAATTGATTAGTTAATTGTGTTGTGATTTGTGATGCAGATGATGAGAGTGAAAAGGGAATTGCAGGCCTTGCAAGGGAGCAATCAGTGGGCTAGGAACGTGACTCGCTCTCCATTATCCTGCTACTTAATTCAGGCCTTGTTTCAAGACTAAACTTCCATAGTTCAAAGCTTATCATTCAATTCGTCGTTGATATTTTTACAGAATATTATACTTTCCTTATTATCATTTGTCATTCTAGTTATTGTTTTCAAAAACTTTTGGATTCATGTTTTTTGCTGGTTACACTTATTATCATGGCTTTGTGTAATTGGTATTGATATTACAGATTGTGCAGGTTGAATAAAAGATTCTATGAAAATTAATTCGTGTACGTTTTTAAGTTATGACCTTTTGCTTATTTTGTAGTTGGTAGATTAGTTATTAAATAGTTGCCTAAGAACGCAAAGTTCCAATAGGAAACGTGCAAAGCCGTTGTAAATGAAAGAAACTAGTAGTTGTTAAAAGCCTTACCTCGTTACGTCAGTCTCCTAAAACATCAATCTTTAAATGGTGAAAATGGAATTACCAATAAATTTATTTGGAAAGTACTTGCCAACGCTTGACGTAGCAACACTTAATATTTAATTATCGTTTTATTTGAACTATTTTGTGTCTGCATTTTACACGAAATCAATATATTTTTAATACTATATTTTAATTTCCTCTTGGTATTTCGGGGGTATTCCAGCACAAAATGTCCCGGGTCAACGCTTAACCCCATTTTAAATTTCTCCATGCTAACCCCACGTGAATTCTCCCCATGCTTAACCCCACGTTAATTCACTCCATAGTATGGAGATTTTTCAGTTGATTAGCATGCTAGATCGTGCTTCTAAGGTTGAAAACCACGGTTTACCCTACTGCATCACTGAAAAATTTGCGGAGTTTGGTACCAACGAAATTGCCGTTAACCAAACTATTGACGTACATTTTGAAATTTTACAAATAATAACAAAAAATCGTTATATTTAACTTTTACTTGCTAAAGAGGTTCGCGGGAACTCAATGGCAGCGATCCGTCCATGCTTAACGTCTATTTACACTATAGCACAATGGATATCCTTAACCCTATATTAGCTAGTAGCTACACGCAGGGCATGACAACATATTAGCTACACCCAAAGCCCAACTGTTTAATTGACGTGAATTTTTTTTAGCAAACTGGACCAACGGTGCTCGTAAATGTTATAATAAACTGCTTTAAGTTAACTCCAATTTTAAAATATACATTAGCATATTATTGAAATTGGCAGTAAGGGTAAGTTTATTCTTTTCAAAGCCACAATGATACCTTATCATATATACATGTATCTAGTGTGATAATTACTAGCAAGTAGCATTTTAGATTACATATTATAAGCTTTACAATGTACGTTTATTGCAAAAAAAATTGAAAATAAATTATACATAATATATGAATTGTCCCAATATGTAATAATAAATAATTTTGGTACTAGCAACTACGTTGTTAGAACGCCACTAGGCACAGTATTCTGCCATTAGCAATACCACAAACGATTGTAGTAAATTTATTGTGTGAACTCGTGGCTTCAAATAGTAAAAGTTCTTCTTAATATTTAAATTCGACCTCATACAGTAAGACTAGTTAAAACAGCAGTAGCCGTCAAATTCAGAATTGTATCCACAATACCCAGTGCTGTACAAGGCTTCACTTTACGAATAAATCCTACTGTAAACCCAATATCTGGAAAGCTTCTCAAACACTGCTTTTCATACCGTTTCACATTTTCCCGTTTCCAGTATTCCCGAAATTTTCTTCCATTTTTATTGGGAATGGAAGCCAACAGAACAAATAAAAAATCTACTGTCAGGCAAGTTCCTAGTACAAACCATGAACCTACATAGAGAATAAGTGGAAACACGCTATCCGTAAATTTAACAATTATAATATAAAATGATGCAGACGCTGCTACTATTCCCATTCCTGTCAAAACAGCTAAAAAGTTTAAAAGAATTGTGTCCATTAGAAAAATAAAAATTTGCAGTTCTCTAAATCGTTGACAGCATGATTGAAATCTAAATTTAAACTGAATTTGATTACTAGCTACTCTTTCTGCTAAATGTTTTCTCACAGGATACAATTGATTTGATGATATATCAATTAAAGCTTCCAAGGTTATCATATATAGTAAAAGCATTACTGTTATTACCACTGTACTTCCGTGTAAGGCAAGTACGCCTAGTATAGCACTAGAAAATAATTTAACAAACATGGTAACCATGTGTGAAGTTTGGTAATTTGGAAATAGTAAATTTGAAAAATATTTAAAGGCTAGTTGAACAGGTTCATAGTCTCTAAAAAGTGGAATGGATCCACACATTATAGGAAATACTTCACAGCCTAGGCCAAAACCGTACATAAAAAGCTCTTCAATTTTGGGCTGAATTAATGAACGTATCTATCCTGGAATTTCAATTGTTATTATAAAGCGTTTCTTTTTAGAATCAAATACTTGTATAACTTACGACGCCGTGTATGACGAACCATTTTAAACCTTTGAGATACAAGGTAGCAACATTCACCAATATGTTTGTCCAATGTTTCGTAAGCAAATATGCTAATGCATATTAGTGTAGTGACCATAATGTAAAACCCAAATTGTTCGAAGTCTCTGGTATACCTCCACGTAGTCCAGAGCCAAGTAACTCGCGCTAAACAAAAGAGAAAAGCAAGTTTAATTACACTTTTAAAAGTATTCCAAACCAAATGCTGCGAAAGAGAGTAGTTTTGTTGCCGGTGCTTTTGATGCGCTGGATTGGGTACAAGCGCAATGTGCAAATAGTTGTCCACCAAAATAACTGGAGGATGCAAAAGTTTCTGAAAAAGAAATTGCAGGTTTAAGCTTGCTTGTGTAAACGCCATTGTTTTAAGAGACGTAAGAACAAACTTTTCACATATTTTTAAAAGTCTTTCTACGTCAACTGTTTTTAATATACTGGCGCATGCAAGCTATTGACTAAGATATAATTTTAGATATAGTCAAAAATAATACATAAAAATAAGATTATTATTAATAAAATTCATTTTGTCGAAATTGTTAGAAAAAATTGTTTTTTTTTCCAAAAATATGAAAATACGTGGGTTTTGAATATCTAAATTGAAATCAAAATTTCAATAAGCCTATTTTGATATCATTCATAGTTTTATAAAATCAATTTAAACGCTCAATTTTTTAATTAATTTTTAACTGAAATAATATAATTAGTTATTGAGTCGTTAGAACACATTTTCAATCTTATTGTTACTTGTTATATATATATATTTTATACAGGTATATATATATATATATATATTGCTTACGTAACTTCCCCAGAGATTGTGTAGCTTCAGCAGATCGGCGCAAATGTCGACCCCAGGGATTAATGCTTAACGTCAATCATTTCTTTAATCTTTTTCCAAAACCCTGCTCATCTCTCGACCTTAACAGTAACAAGTACCTGCAAGTACTTGTACATAAATATTATAAACACAAAATATAAAAGTGCTAACCATGAATACTTTTGTATACATATTAAAAATTAGTCTCTGGTTTCCTTTGAAAATTCATTATCAAGCAAAAACACCATAGTATGTACATGTCACGATTTTTCTCAAATTTATGAATTATTTACTAAATGTAAATACAATTTCTGCACTTACATTTTAAATAAGTAGCAGTTTCAGGATGTTACTACTTAAGTATGTCTGAAGCTAAACCTTTTGGACAATATAGGTCATACGTAATCCACAAGTAGAAAATTCCTCACACACATACATACTGTGGAAATTAGCCGAAATTTTGGTTGTTCGTCAGATAATAATTAGGTTTAAACAAGTGAGTTTAAATTTGATTCTGAATGGTTGTACTATCTTGCATTATCATCAGGTTATATGGACTGCAATAACCAACAAATTGCGATAACTTGGACATTTGTGAACCACCACTGCGTTGTGAGTGAGTAATAGCTTGGTCGGTTATGTATCAGGTCGGAGAATGAACTTTAAGATGTTGGGATTAAGTTAGAAAAAATCGGTTTAAAATAATCCCATTGTTCAATGTTTTGGTCGGAGAATGAGCAGGCGGCGGTTGAGCGTGTACCTCCCCAGAAGAACAAATCTTTTCGGATATATTTAACTTAGCTTTTATCAAAGTACACTGAATAATTTATTGTTGATTGTGTTCTTATTTAAGGTACTCTAAGTTTATTTTGCTACCATCAAAGGCAATTTGAGAAATTACTTCTCAGTTCTAATTACCTTTACACCGGTAGCAGTTAACCCCAAAACTATAACTTGATATAATTCATGGGATTCAAGATTAAATCTTTTTTTGCTTTATTTCTCAATCCCACAAAAGGTAATGACGCTGTAACCAAATATAAACTCTGCTTTCTTTTGCCCAACTAATCCCATGCAACATTATGTCATAAAGACAAACTCAAATCGGCTTCAATACAAACACCAGCAACAGAATGCCTTGAAAGCATACTAAAGCCATTAATGACATACCAAGTGCTGACCACATACCCGTTGCATTTGGAGGAACAAACTTATGAACTGGTATCATTCTTGATATTTCAGCAAAATATCAAGTTTCCAGCACATTCCGAACTTGGTCTGCTTTCTTTGCCATTCCCATTTGCTCTGCTTGTTGAATAAATGAATACGTTTGCTGAGACAAAGTTCCAAAAGCGAAAGGTAAATATTTTCGGTACATTTTAAAAAATGCCGCAAGTACCTAAAAGCGTAAAAGTACGCAAGATAGCTTTAAAGCAACCTCAGCGGTTAATAAAACTGTTGCACTTGTATAACCAATCGCCAAAATATAGAAAATGGTTACAATATTTCCTTCCATGTTTGGCTTCTTGGGTGGTACGGTCTTAATTTCAACACTGTCACCAACCGTTAACTGCATCCACCAATCAAACAAACCTGATGCCTTAATACCATTGATTTTGAATGCTATGTTGAGAGGGAAAAATCCTTCAAGGGTTATCTCAATGGCATATTTACCATAAACTTCTTGTCCAATATCTACCGTAAGATAATCGCTACTCTGCAACTTTCGTGCAAGATGGTTACACATATACTCGGGTAGTATTAGCGCTACGTTACTACAAACCTCAAGTTTTTTTTCTAATGCAAGTCTATCCTTTTCAATTAGAACTTCTCCGGCTTTGGATATATTAAGCTTACCCGATGGCACAAGGTTTGAAAAAATTTCAATTGTGTTTTGAAACGCAGACCAGTGCAAACTGCTGAATTTAGTAACATTATACAATAAGATGTTTTCGTAAGTAGAAGATTTGTAAAGCATATATAGTTCGGATGTAACAAATTCTAAAACACCAGTTAATTTATTAGAGGGGTCAATCGTATGGTTCGTGTACTCGTTACGCTGAAATGTTAAACTTTCAAGTGACATTCTAGCAAAATCCGTGGCAATAAAACTGATCCTTGTATAAATGCTAAAGTTTCTGGTCACAAGTTCTGACAAGTTGTTGTACGGTACGTGCGGTCTGGGTTGGGTCATCATATAAACATTAGTATTCTTGTAAGCATTACTAATCACAATACCCATCAGCAGAAAACTGATTAACATATTTCTGCCATGCAAAGTCCGAAAGGTCATAGCCGGTATGGGGTCGCCCTGTTCAACAAGAACTTTGAATAAAGCCATTAAGCTCGTTACGTATTTGTAAGCAAAGGACGCAGCATTTTCTTTGTCACTAAACAAACCTGCTACACATCCAGCTAGGACTAAAGTACCTAAAAGTAGAGACAACCAAATGCAAACATCAAAAATGTTGACAAATTCATAAAAAGAAAGTCCACTAATTTCCTTTGGGTTTCCGCAACTTACAAATCTCATAGTTTTTAATTGATTTGGAATAATAATTTTGTAAGAATGGTAGAAACTAGTTTGTGAACTGCCAAATGTTTCCAT
This sequence comes from Entomobrya proxima, assembly GCA_029691765.1. Lineage (NCBI taxonomy): Eukaryota > Metazoa > Arthropoda > Collembola > Entomobryomorpha > Entomobryidae > Entomobrya > Entomobrya proxima. The sequence continues at coordinate 43,074,131 of CM056172.1, forward strand.
TTCCACAACGTTTAGTTGCAAGTTATCTGAAGTACTGAGGTTACCGTTGTACCCCTGAAAAACTCCGTTAGTGCACATACTATCCTCAATTACGTAACTTGAGTTTCCTACGATAACTTGTAATAACTTTGAGTATGCATAATACAACTTTTGAAGATTATCCTTAAAACGATGTACAACTACGTTATATTTTAAGCCTGTCCGACAATCTTGCATCTTTTTTAATATTTCCATTGATCCTTCAAGAGCGTCAAGTGGCAATTTCCAGAAAAGCTGTGACTGATGTCCTGCCAACAATTGAAACTCAAAGAAAGATGTTGGTGGTAGTATACGTTCCTTCCATTCGACCAGTGGAATTTTCATATTATCTAAGTTTGATATTTGCCAATCGTAAAAGTCAGCAAACGTAAATTCTACGACAACTCCTGAATCATGACCCAGCAAAGTATCAGCTTTTCTGTGCAACAGTTTTCCAATTAAAAATGTTCCATTTGCGTTTCTTGAATTTATTTCTTTTTGAACTTTCAGTTTGGCGTATATTCTTTTGTCGGCATTGTCTAAAAATACGTAGAGTTTTCCAAAAAGAATGAGAAAGGTTTCAATACGCATAAGTTTCAGGTAAGACGATCGAGAAGCTTGTAACTTTGTGAGTTGATAAACGAGTCATAAGTCATTATGTGTGCAAAAAATTGTGACGCCAGCTTGCTTCTTTTAAGAGAACCACTTATCTGATATTTAGGATGCAAAATTTTTTCTTGCGACATACGTGAAAATTTTCTTACTTTCAAAGTTAGGGGGTGTTACTACACAGATTTTTACCGTCGGATCATCAATGGTATGCATTATGTAATCCACAAACTTAGCAGAATCTACTGCAGGTACATCCGGCTCGCTACTGCTACATGTATTTTTAGTGTCAGCTAAATTTGAAAATGATCCAAAGCAAGAATTTTAATATTAAATTCAAAAATATTAATGTTCTTCTGGGAAAACTAAAAATATATGTAGCAAGCAAAATAGCCTAAAATATAAACCAACTCATGGGCTCTCTGAATCGCATTAGCATTTTAAATTAAATTAAAATATGTAGTTGTTATAAGAGATTTAGGAAAAAACAACCTCAAAATTTCACGAAAATCGAGCGCACCCATTTTTCGAAAAAAACCGCATATCCGGTTCTATAGGTAGGATAATGTTTAGGATCAAATGAAATAAACCCAAAATACCTTGACTTATATCAACACAAACGAGTGCCAGTTCATGGGTTTTGTGCACATCCATAAAGAAATACAGAGCCCGAAAAAAGTCAATGCTCAAAAATCGGGAAAATCTCGGAAAAATTACATTTTGTGAATGTCGTTGCTACTTTTATACTAGTGCACATTTTTCCATGTTTGAAGCTTACGCATGTACATAAGTGCCTGGGCTATACATATCACTAATAAGATTAACCATTCTCTTTAATTGCTTTGAAACACAAGCAAAGAAACCTTTCTCAATCTTTCTGAAAAACTCCACGTATATGGTACGATGGTTGACTTCTGGTGGTATCTGCGGTAAATAACCACAGGTATTCAATTGTGCCGACAGCAACTTCCGGCAAATATAAATTTACAAACAGTAAAAAGTTCCACGGTTTTACTAACATGGTAAATTTAAGTTCATCCAAAGTTATACAAAATTCGCTAGCCCATAGCCCTTTTAGTGTAAGTTCTTGAAATATTGTTGAAGTTTTAAATAGGCGGGAAGCCTTACAGGTTAAGCGATATCTGAACGAGACATTAAAAGCCACTGGCATTTGAGAAGGAACCCATGCTACGCTGCGTACGGAGGCTTTTGGATAGTATGGTGAAATGTTGCAATCCCTGCATTCTGCTATGTACGATGTCATGCTTCTCAGAATGATTGGATGGCGTAAATTGGCTTGAATATTTGTAGATCTAAAGTTATTTACAACGATCAATGTATTTATGTTTTTGAAAGGTAGTAGCACATCATTTAAATTTGAAACTTGTGGCCAATTCTTTTCAAACTGCTTTCTATCTTCTGTTTGAATTGAACAACGGCTCATTTTGAATTGATTGGAAATGCAGGCTTTTATTTGTAATACAGTACGTGTAGTGTTCTGGGAATCAAATTTAATTTTCTGATAAATCACTGTTTTTAAGCACAACACAAAATTAGTAGTTAGTATGAAAACGGCGAACAAATACGCAACAAATATGAAAGTCATTGTGATGATTTTTCTAGAGAACCATAACCCGAAGCTGGCAGCCTGTGTAGTACTTTAGCTTTCATGTAGTCCTTTTCTATCTAAACATATTTTAATACAGTTTACGTAATTATATGTTTGTGCAAACTAAAAAACAGTTTGACATATTATGAGTATCTAGCAAGTTCTCAAAAACAAAACAACAAATTAAACCTACCACAGTTACATACTCATTATCCAATTATCCAACTGTGCCGATTCTATCTCTAATAAAAATTCTATAACAACCCTTTTATCCCTGCAATTTAGCTAAATTGCTCGTTCCATGACTACACAAAGGAGACCCCGTCTCTAATACTAGTATCTGTACAAGCTCAACTTATCCTAGCAATTTTCCTAAATTGTTGGTTCCATGATTAAACTTTGCTCCTTACTACGCTAAACCTGAAATTTGGGAATAGTGGGTTAACAAGGCGACAAGCAATCAGTCACATGGCTAATCAGTATTGCTAACTTTTTGTCCAATTATAAGACAGTAAGATAGACTCTGCTTGTAACCAATACTTATAACATATGGCATGCCAATAGTATCAAGAGCGGAAGAAGTAAAGAAATTTTATTAATTGCGTTCCACCAAAACGCTTAAGCATTGTGTAATTATCAACACATGTGTTGTAAATGTATGTGTTGTGGTTTCCCCGAGATAAGGCACTTGTCCCAATTCGTTCGGTGCTCGGATGAATGATTAAAATGTCTAGTTTTCCCGAAATGCCTGCTAAAACTATCCTCTATCCCCGTTACACGTCCTACTGCTAGCTAACTGACCGAAAGTGTCCGTATTTCCACAAATGAATACTTAATTAGCCACAGTACGCCGGAGAATCTTTTAATTTTAACAGACAAAGGAGCTTTATTTATTTCCCAAAATGGAATCACATTAATTTTACGAACAATTATTAGACTGAAAGTTACAACGACAAAATTGTCTCAATCTTTCACTAAGTAACGAGTCTAGTGAAGTGAGTAATGAATAGACAGAGAGACGAGGAACCAGAAAGTGCACGATCATCCCATTGCCACCGTACCAGACTGCATGGCTCCCGCTCTCACCGTTCCAAGACTGCGTGGTCATTGCGAGGGAGATGACCGTTACTACTTTTTACATGGGGAATCTAAGATTCCTAACAAAGACACATTTTCTTATGACTATCTTTCCCTAGCCAAGCTTTCCTCGTCCATGAGTCCGTAACAGTATGGTTAAACAGCAACAAAAATTTAAATTACAGTTTGGGTCCCAAATTTTGGGATTAATCATCCACCAGAGAAGGTATACCAGTGTGTAATTATTGCATTCCATTTTATTTCAAAAGCCTTGATTTTATAAATTACATGTATTTATTTGGCATTGAATAAAAATTGGATATGAGATTTGAGAAATGTGCATCAAGATTTGAGATAACGACTATATTATGTTTGTTTAAATACATTATGGTAGAAATATGGAAAAATTAAGCACCCCAACATACCCCAACAACTGCTACATATATTGTCCACAGGTTTTCGACTCCAAAAAACATAACTGATACTAAAATTCCTATCAAAAGCACCACAAAAATCACCAATATATTTCCGTAAATGGATGTCCTTTTTTCTCGTTTTGTTCTTTGCTGTGATTTATCTTCGCTGTTCTGAATTTTACGCATGTCACCAAGCCAATTTGTTAACGAGTTTTATCTTGAATCCAGTCCAGACGCTTTATATCCATCCAGTCGTCTAGTGGATTTCGAGTTCCAAGTAAAAAGATTACGCTCAAATCTGCTTGAAACCCTGGCAGGAATACCTGCTGGTAGTAATTTAGGGCCAATACTTTTTGCTTTGTTTATTAATGACCTTCCTGAACTTAAAGTTGGCGATTTAAAGGCAATATTCGCGGACGACACTAACACTGTATTTATAGGGCACCATAAAGCGTTAGAAAGTTTACGTAATAGAATTGAAGCAGAAATGCCTTTATTGCTCAAATACCTGTCTGAAAATGATTTATGTTTAAATGTTGACAAAACTAAAATGATAACCTGTTCATCGGGAAATATATATAGGTTGGTTAATAACTTTCACTTCACGATAGAAAATACTACTGTTAAATGCTCTGAGTATTTAAAATGTTTGGGACTGCTAATTGATCCACTGCTTAAATTTGATAAACACGTAAATAGAATAGCCTCCATTTGTTATATGAGGCTCCGTTCATTGTATATGATTAGGGGTATGTTTTCTAAAGAATCGTTATGTATCATAGGAAATGCAGTTCTTTTGAGCATAATTAATTACATGATTGTAGTGTGGGGTGGGATTACTAAAAAAGTTTTAAAAATTGCAGAGAGATGCATTAGATCTCTGGCAAGATTAATTTTAGGCCTTCGGAAGTATTATCGTGTAGCAGAGATGATTTAGAGTGATCTTAAATGGCTCTTCCCTAAAGAAATGTGTTTATTCAAATTACTGTGTATATTTTATAAATTCAAATCTAATGGTGCTATCCCTGTTTTTTAAAATGTTTTCAAACAAGCAAGTGATATTCATTGCTACAACACTAGAAATGCAAGTAATATCAGAGGTGACTTTGCACCTAAGACAGTAACAGGGCAAAGAGTGTTCTCAGTACAAGCTGTTTTAGCCTGGAATAATCTTCCGGATGTTATAAAAAACGCGTCAAGCTTAAATATGTTTAAGGCTAAATTACATGATCCCTTGTTACAGAGCTAAGTTAATTATTCTTTAAACTAAGTCTTCATCATATCTGGGAAATTTATAGAAATAATCTAATTACTATGTTAAATTTTCATTGTTTGGCTCGTTTTCTTTTTCATTGTAATTAACGACTTTTAAAAACCCATGAATTTGGGAACATTGTAATATTGCTCAGTTTTTGTAATTTGACAAATGGTGCACGAATGTGAGCTCTTGCTTGCGGGAGCTGTGTATGGTTTTCTCTCCGGAGTTTTCCCATGCACCACCATCAGATTACGGTCGAGTTCATGAAGGAAATAAATAAATAAATAAATAAAATTAGAAATAAGCATGCTGTGATTGTTTAAATAGTTGAATCTGTAGGACTTATACGCTCGTAAAGCATCCACTTCCGAGTACACTTTAAGACCCGCAGGGTTTCTGTAAAAGTGATTGTTTATCTTTTTCAAGTTGTTAATGCCTCCATAAATTCGACCTTTATCTTCATATATTTGGGCTATGCCTACAAACACTTTAAACGAATTTTCAACAAGTTCTGAAAACATCTTGTACTCAACTTTTGCTCGAGGTGTTACAAGTCTATCAATAGTTTCTCGTTTGTAGGCATTGCATATGACTATACTTGCCAGGAACATAGAACATAGTGGCATCTTAAGAACGCGACTTCTAGCAAATTTACTGGAAAATGGATCTCCTTGTTCTCCTTGGAAAATGAGCTAGCAATCTATAGCAACCTGTTAAATAATGCCCAAAACTGTAAAAATTACTACCCAATTCGCTATGTTGTTGAATGTATTTAAACATCACCGGGCTAAACACCAAAAATTTGCAAAGCCAACAGTACACGTCGTAACTGGCCACCAGCTCACAAAACCTAGTCCGCTGATTCCGGATTGTCCGCAGCTAATACATTTGTATTTTATTCTTGAGTAAAGTGGCTACAGCGTCACATTTGTCACAGGCCGTACTACAGTGGCTACTAAACCATCTTCTGATTCCCCATGATGGGTGTAAATATAGTTAAATGGCTTCTTCGGCTGTATTTTAACATTTTTCCATGTTATTTCCATATTTCCATGTATTTATACATTTATACATGTAAAAATGGACAAAATCTATTTATACATGTATAAAAAGCCACCCTGGGCTACTGTAAGGAGGGCTGATTGATTCCCTAATATTCCCTAATATCTGCAAGGCTTCACCACCTAGAGTTGAGTTTGGGAGGATTGTTCTCCACATTTGTAGCAGTTGGATGCTCTGAAAAAGTTTTAAATCCTTTTCTCTGAGACAGTACCACAATCGTTTTAGCTAATCGAAGCAATAATCAGCTAAGTGTTTTATAACTACAAAACTGTGTAAGAAGACTATTTGTCAATAATTATGAAATAAATTCACCATAATGTCTACGTATACTATCCTTTCTGTCAAATCAACTAAATGTCAAATAAATATATAAATAATACAGTCATTTAAATCTTGAGCAACGTGAAATGTTGATAAAGTTTGTTAACAATTTCCATCTAAGCATTTTGTATGGAAAAGCGTGCTTCAGAACCACGACATTTGTTGATTCTCTGTGGATTGCATGGTTTGGCGAAAAATTTCAGCAATATTGGAAACGGTGTTTAGGAAATATTATGCTCAGTAAGAAATACTAAATGCATATACAAATACATTCAAGTAGACTCTATCAAAGAAATAACGCATATACGACCGGATGATACATACTGTAACCGTAAATGGATCCATCTCTAACGTACACTACTTGAGATAAGATCTAAGTATTGAAGCGGATCACAATGACTTGAATCGTGTGAATGACGTGAATACAATTAAAATTTAAATATTTATCTTCTAAAATGTTAACATTGGTTCCAAAAGGGCGCGATACACGCGATGGTTTTTAGAAGTAATAAAGCATGCCATATTAGATAAATGACCTAAGTTGTTGGTGGAAGCAAGCATACTGTATGTTTTTCTTAAGATAGATGTAAGTAACTTGTGTGGTGGCAAAACCATTATATTAAAACCAAAAATCCTACATAACAGATTACCAATGATTGATTTTATGAAAATGGATATTTAATAAAACGTTTTTTGAGTAATTGCTATAATAGCCCCATTAATTGACTTTACTATATAAAACGAGCAAACTTTTTTAGGCGTTAAATATTACAACAGTAGATAACTTAACTTATGGCTTTAGTTAATAAAGCGATAAATCATGTGTTACAGCGTTTAAATATTCTTCAAACAAACCGTTTTAATATTTAAAACAATAATAAATGGATATTCCATTCCATTGTTATTGTAACTGTTTTTACGTTAGGGTTTTCAATTGAGATGAAATTCCTGACTAGAGGTAAACACATTAGCGAGACCGTTAACCTAAAAACTTAATTTCCGTTAATGAAAAACTCAGAAGCAAACCATTTAGAGTTTATGGAATAAAAAGCGGCAAAACGAATAGTAAATTCATGCTATGCCACGAGGCAAAATATGGCCTGGATTATGGGAATTGTATATTAGCTTTAATTAACTTATTTAAATAGTTTTGTCAGTATCAGCCTCTATAGCCATAACAATTACGTTTCTGTCAAAAATAATAACAGCAATTTAGTCTTTCATGTTAATAATTCGTAAACTTGTTCATTTATGGTTATCTATGCAATCTGCGCTATAAATGTTTTATTAACTTAGACATCTTCTCTGAAAAAAAGCGTAAAAATTTTATGTGACCTGCTAACTAGCGTAAATGCTCGCTTCAAAACATTAAAAATGCAGATATTGTCGCGAAAAGCTTTTAGTTTCTAGCTAAAACGTAATCGTTATAGTAACTTACTTATAACTAGTTTCAATATTATGGCATGGAATCACAAAGAGAGAAGTTCGTTATGTTCGAAGCTTAGGATAAAAATATCTGAAATATTTAAGATATCAGTCGCTTGTTTTTTATAGCCGAAATTGACAAGCAAGTAGCAAAGCAGTTTTTTGGAAATAAACTTTTCTTAAATTGTTTTGCCTGCCTCTCTATCAGAAGTTTACACTTTAATCATTTATATACCTTCACACATTTTAGAAGAAATTTTATCCTCATTTTATTCCAACGTCGATGCAAAGACTGGTTAACTTTTACTGGGTAAAGTCTTCATCATGTTGCAATCTTTATGTGGTTCAAAAACAGATTGTAAATTAAGAAAGTGTTGTTCTGGTTTCTTTCTTGAACCACTTTTTAAAGTATTAAAGCTTATTAAGAAATGCTGGCAAGAACCTACAAAAATAGAAGCCAAAGATTTACTTCAACTACAAGTTTACTTGCAAAACAAATACGTCGGATTGCCAAAGGTATGGCTGCCAAGCAACTCACAATACAAAATATTGGAGAACTATCAAACCACAAAACGTCATTTGTTTTTCCGCTGTGTTCTTGTCCTTCATTGTATTGTACACGGACTACAAGCACTTTTAAGTTTTATAAGCTATCAAAATGGAACCTTTTTTCCAAACATTTTGCAGCAGATAACATTACTATGGTTTTGTAACTCTTGGGTTGTCGGTATTATTATTTATAAGTTTTTAGAACAAAATTCAAACGACGTGACGTTAATGGTAAATTCACTATTTAGTCATTCTCAAGTAAAAACAAATAAGTTAGTAAAAGCATCCTTATGTTTTGGAGTGTCTGCAGGTCCAATATGCGTATTGAGTTACTCCTTGTTTATAATATTAGCAAAATTTGAACCTATTTCTGACTTTTTGTATTCAAACTATATTGTTTCAAAAACAGTGTGTATTTCTATTCAATATGCAGTACAATTTTACATAATTTGGAATAACGGTTTGACACTTGCCTTGGGAACATTTGTGACAATTAGTGTTGCGTTTGCAGCGCCAGTGGCGATGTGGTGTATAGCAAAGCAGCAATCGGCTCTACTAACACAAAATAGATTTATATTAAAGGATGAAATAAAGCGTTCCCACTTGAAATTCTGCCAGCTTCAAATCTACGCTGGGATGCAGAACTATTGGTTTCAACAATCAGTTGGTCTGCCCCATCAAGCACTGTACACTTTGCTAGCAATTTTAGGTGGTGCTGCTTTTCTTCAGCCCAAATTTAGATCCGAAGCAGATGCAACACTCTATTTTGTTACAATTTATGGTATAGTTGCGATTTGTAGCTGTATATATACGCTTGCATATGTTCCTAGCCGACTTAATTTTGTCAGTGAAAAAATATGCAAGCAGTGGAAACAAATTCTAATGGGTTGTACAGATGATAGACGACAGACGCAATTTCAATTGAAACTATTGGCAAAACTTGAAATGCTAAAACATCCCATCAAAATATCTCTTGGAGGTGGCAATTTTTACGATAGATGCACAGCTTTGGTACTGTTAGCATCTATTATGGATAAAACTGTAGCAGTTTTGCTGCTTATCAAATAAGCATTGGATATGTGTTGACGAAATCTTAAGTACCATAGACAATTTGAACAGACGAATTGTATTTTATTTCACAAGTTACCCGTAAACTGTATAAATCCAGTATGTAAGTTGTTAAGTTATTTTACAGAACCAGTACAAGTGAGCTATTCAGATTGTATTTATTTCTTTGAAAAATTTGTAATGTTGTATTTGTTTTGAGCTTTGTTGCATTATTTCTTATACATGTTGAGTAGTAGCATTTTCTTTTGAATTTAGAGATGTGTTTTAGACAATTATTGAGAAGTGTAGGTAATAATGCGGCCTTGTAGTTTCCACTGTGTAGCCATTTCTTCTGAAGCCTGAAAATAGAATTATAAAATATAAAACCCAAAATGTACAAATTTACATAATTTTTAAAATAATTTATTTCCAAATCCTTTTATGATAAATGTGTGTACTCACCAAGAATCTTCCACCCAAGTTTAATTGCTTTAACTGTGGCATCTTCAACAAAGCCAAAGTAAAACTAAGATCAGATATTAGGGGCTGTCTTCCTCCATGGCTGGAACTTTCCACAAACGCTTGTAAAGTCAGAGTGCGAAGGGCTAAAATAATAATTATTAAATGAATAAATATCTTGCCTTTTTTGCAAAAAAAAACGTAATATTCTGCTAAATGCTTTATACCAGTTAGCATTCGTATTGACGGCACTTCATCCTTTAGCTCCACATTCCTCCAATAATCCGGATTCTCCCTCAATCCCTTCGTTATTACATCCGGTGCTCCAATCAAAACCGAATCCCAATAATCCGAGCTGTTCACCGAATGACTCCCAAAAACCTCAATACTTATAAACACCAACTGTCCCATTTCCACAAACAAATACTTCAGTCCACAAGTCTGTCCCCCGGAAAGCATTAATGAAAGCTTGCGAACATTTGGAAAACTATAATGAATGCCTTGCATGCTATCTTGATTTATTGGCAATGTATAATCCCGACTCTTTTCCGATTTATTTTCGTCCACTAAACAAACCGTTAATCTTTTGACACTCTTCAAACTTGAGCTTGTGGTCCACTTTCTAAGCATTTCCGGTGTCTGTTCAAAAAGTCTTAAGTGCTTCAAGTTTGGAAAGCAGTTTCTTAATGATCCATGTCCAGTTTCCAGTTCCAAGCCGTTACTGCCCAATGAAAGGTTCTCCAGCTTTTCCATCACCGGAAATACCACATAGTTGACCTTCCTCGGTGGACCACAGTAAGCTTCATATCTTAAAATCCTCAAATCTTTCAAACTTTTACAAAAGTTGGTCATCATTTTGCCCAAGATCCCTTCATTTAAGCTACAGTTTGGCAATGCCATTTTGCAATAAATTAAATTAGGCAGTTTATTCTTCACCAAAAGTTCCAAGTCGTCATTTCTCATTTTGCACTCCAATTCCAAGTGGGATATAGACTCTGGCAAGGCCACGTACTCAATACCGGGTGGTAAAGGAAACTGATTGGTTTGAAGGCTTCCAGGAATCACAAACTTGGTTAAGTTCACCGTTTTACTAAGAAGGCTTTGAAGTAGACAAATGACATTGGTGGAATGATGGTCAAAAGCGACTTCACTTCTTAAAAAGTTGGCTGCCAATCGTTTGGTCACTTGTACAGTTAATTTTTGCAAAAAAGGTAATTCCACTTGAGGGAAAATGCAGGGAAAGCTGCCTCCATTTTCGGGGATAACCAAACTAAGTTCTAAGAGACCCTCGCCACATTTTTTAAGGCAGGTGGCCAAACTGTCGTAATTTTCTTTGTGAAAAAATCCCTCCATAACCTTCAGACTAAAAGTAGGCGGAAATTGGACACCATTCCAATGGTCCACCGCACCAACAAATTGATCCAGTAGATTTCCTTGGGCGTCCACAACTGGCGTACCATTAAAGGAGTTGTCCTTGGTCAAGGTCAAATTAAAAAGTGGTTCTTCCTTGTAGCGCATTACGGTGGTCACTGCGGTCATCCAGTTTTTCTGGACAAGGCGTAAAACGCCCAGTATTTTGGAACGGTGGTCATCATCCGCGTTTTGGATAACGTAGTCCAAAATCTTTTCTAGAAGCTGCATCAATCCAAAACCCAATTAAAATCCATTAAAGTTTCTAAGAAACCGTTAATTTAACTGTAAATTTACCTCCGGCAGTCCAAAAACGGCCTTCAAAGATTTAGATTCAATTTCCACCTTGGTCACCTGAGGAGCTAAAGTAATGGCTTGGGTTCCACATCCTCCGCCTCGTCGCCACCACCAAATCCAGCGTCGTATTCTACCCAACCGAAAAGGCGGCTTGTCCTCCGGGTCCCTCCGCTGACCTTTGGCTTTCTGAAGGGGTCGCATTTTCTTAGATTTCCCCGGAATGTGACAAGTGATCACTGTCTTCTCTACACTTCCCACAATCAACTTGATAATTTAGACTACTAATTTTGTCTACCGAATTGATAAGCCAGATTTACTTAGCTTTTGGAATGGATAAGCCCAATTTACTGATAAACTATAGAAATTTTGAGGATGTGGACACGTGTCAAGTGTCAACAATGTCAGCTGACGGCTGACCACCTTGACAACGGCATGCCGCCATGGATTTTGAATTTGTGATTGCTCAATGACCGACTTAGCATGCGTAGAGTTGTACAGACTGGTATACAGTCTACTTCTAACTATAACTTTATAGTCTATAAGTTATTTTGATTCGTGGTTTTGAATTTATAAGTTATTTATTATTCATCAATTGTACTAACCGTGTTACTTGTTGTTGTAGTATATAATATTTTGTACAACTTACGTATAAGCATTATTGTGTTCGATATTTAAAATGCTGTTAAGCATACGTACACATACGTACGTTTTTTGTATATTATATGTCAACACAGAATCTCAGTTATCCTTTCATAATTGCAAAGAAAGCAATTTTGCACCGAAGAGGGATCGAACAAGGCGGAATTTCGTCACGTTTTCAAGTTAATGGAACAACAATGCATCCTCATTTTGTATTTTAAAAAACTTACTAATTATTCATGTATTTAAACTGTTCTTGTTATTCTATTAGTATCCTGATGATGGTTGTGGTATACAACCGAAAGCTTGAAAAATAAACGTTGTTTATCTATTATTATGGCATCCATGATCTCCGTTTCAACATCATCTAATTATTTATTTTACTACATAGTACCTTGAGTTATTACCAAACTCACAATGTAGTCTGACAAAGCATCCATGCAATTCATTTGTATATCTCTATCAATGATTCCTACTTCACCAGCCAGCATACTAATTTGTCTTAAACATTTCAGAGTTTTTACCAACATTTTCATTTTATACCTACTGTTTGCCTTATACACTAATCTATTCCAAGCAACTAGCAAATCATCCGAAATTATATAGTACGCACATCCAAACTTAAAAAACCAGTATAATACAATAATGCCTAATATACATATGAAGCAAAACACCAATACCAACAGCAACGTTGCTTTTTTATGCCCAGAAATAATTAAATACACAGCAAAAATTATACCAATAAACAATGCAGACAAGCCAACAGAAGTGGCTTTATAATCAAACCTGAACATAATTCGAGTTGCTACCATGTTTTCCTTATACAATGTAATGCTATTAATATCTGGAGGAAGTTTTTTCAGAGTTTGCAAAAACTTAGTTCTATACGTGGCAACTATCAACCCAACAACAATTATAGTATTGTAGCTGTACAGTACGCATTGTGAAACGTATATGTTGATTATATACCTAAAGAGTTTGAATATAGGGCCGTGCACAACATCACTCAAGAATATTCGGGGTAGAATCCAAAATCCATCCACGTTGTGCAAAACAAAAAATATAGCAATGAGCAAACATACAATTGTTTGAAATATTATGAACCCATTGACAAATATACCGAATCGAGCAATTTCCACCTTAATGTCTAAAAAAAAATATTTTAATCATAGTTAACGGTTGTAACTTGTTGCTAGGCTTTCACCTTACCTGTTGTGATGTAAAGTTGTAATTTTTCAAAAGACCACCTTAAAATTCCGGCTAGCTCATTTCCATCCCAGTATATCAACCAGTCTCCAACGCCAAACGCAACCACAAGAATAATTTGAAAGCCGAGAGCCGCCGCGAGAATAGTAGAATATATTTCTGGCTTGAAGAGACAACACAGTAGAGAAAGTCCGCAAGCTAATATACCAAACACTCTAAGGCAACTTATTTCAAGTAAAAATGGTCGAGAATTTTTACTTTCAAATTTCCACTGTTTTGTAGCCGGATCCCAGCAAAGAGGTGAAGGAAACAAAAGCTTTCCATGTATATGCAATAGCTCTGAAGCCAGGTAAACGAGACGATTTGCGTTAGCCATAACTGCAGCTTTGTGAAGCAAATCCAGAAATGAATGATACTGCTAAAGGTTAAATCGTTTTCACCTTTTGGTTGACCGAATCTACCCAGGATGTTTGTAATTATGTTTAGTGTATGTAACGCTTTCCTGTTAGGAAAATTTCCACTTCCTTTTAGGTTTAAAAACCCATGCATTTCTTCAGTTCTAGTAAACCTACCTTCTACTAAAATTAAATACTTAAAGGAGACCTTTGTGTTCAGTAATAATACGGTGAGTAATTGTTGTTCAAAAATCCAAAATTTCTCGACCATTTTCTACTTTATTATAATAGATAATACCTGCAGCTGAAAGGATATTGATAATTTTGATTCCTAGCTTTTAGTTAAATTGTATGTAATAAATTTCCTGTTAATTAGAAGCATATTGCATAACCCCAGATCATATAACCAAACGGTTTTTGGTTTAACTTAATGACTTTAGAACTACAATATAGTGATACAAAGATCATCATTAGTATAAGCCAATTGTCTAGAAAATGATTACTGGTTAAGAACAACTTGTGAAAGTTTTGAGACATTGTAGAAATTGTCTAAAAACTAGGTAGGTTTAGTATTTAATTTAAGTTAATGTTGAAAATGAGCAATTACTGGGGCGTCTAATATTGAAAAACTAGTATTAGCCCAGCCTACGCAAAAATTCCTGTTGCAGTAACATAAACTCTCGTTCAACTTAAATGCAATTATTATGTAAGACAGGAAACATTAACATGCAGGTTTTAACTCAACATTTTCAATAATGTAGGGTAATTTGCTTTTGTACTATAGTATGGTGGGTTTTAACTATTAATTAACTAAAGCTTGGGATGCCGTAATATTTTCTTAATTTTATATCGTTGCTACGTTATATCGTGGGAGTAACTAGTGTCCATTTCGACAATTACTAAACCAAGATAATATTTAAGTTATGCATGCACTAAACTAGTTTAGTTGAAAACATGTTTTTTATATATAACAAATTCTACTGAAATATTAAATCTTAAACCGTCCTCTGCAAACCGGATGCATCTGATGTACATGTTGTATTTTACAATATATTTTAGATCAATTTGTGTTATGGTATAAATTATAAGATAATCAAATCAATGCAAACATGTTGATTAAATTAACCAATCCAACACCCCCGAGATGCAATAAAGTTCAGCTGAAAATCAATAAAACTCATAACTCTAGTATGCAATAGTTGATAATTTCATGCCTTGTTGCTAAATTTTTGAACAATTGTGGATTTTTTGCAGGATTTTTATTTTATTTTTTAATACAAATAATACCCTGTGTAAGCTGTTTGTCATACATAAGTAATACTAACAACATTTTATATCTGATTAAGTAATGGTTCGGCTACAAACTTGTTTTCTGAATGCCATACCAGCACATGTGGTTTTAGTATAAATACGTTACAATTTGTGAAAAATTTTAAACTTTTTTGAACCAGTATTTCGATAAAAGCACGTATATATAATCTTCTTTTAACAAGAAACACTTAACACGTAAGCAGTTGACGACTTCGTGACCACAAAAACTAACCTCATAACTTATCAACAAATTGTGGTTTTTTCTGAAGTATAATACAAAAGAAGAAGCCTATGTTAAGCAGTAACATGTAAAACTATCATTTTAATTCTCCACAATTGAAACAATAGCATTGACGCTGTCGTGTCCCGAAAGAATCCCCAACGAAAAATTCCCCAAAGAAAGAATCCCCAATTTTTTTGACCCAAACGAAATAATCCCCAATGCGAAAAAATCCCCAACGAAAAAATCCCCAATGCGAAAAAAGCCCCAACGAAGAAAACCCCAATGCAAAAAATTACCCACAAAAACTCATTCTGCACTACAATGTATCTGGCAGCAGTAACTACTTGATATTTAAAAGTTCATGTAAGGGTAAGGGTTAGGTAAGTGGTCATGATCTCCTGCAGACTTACAGTATGTGCACTTATTACCGCCGTATTTGTATATACTTATGCCAGCGGAGCAACCATGTGAGGCTTTCAGATTACACTTGGAATATTACGATGTTTTTGACTTATGATTCAATTGGCACATAAAGCTTCTACGAACTATAAGCCTTTTACTTTTGAAATCGCAATGAATCGCAAATCTGCCCCTCATGAATTAATTCACATGCTATAATTGTGGCTTTGCTTGACTTGGTTGAAACTGAAATAGTACGTGGTTGTGATCTTACTGTTCCGCAACAAACCTTAAAATGAATGTAGTTTTCATTTGCTCAGTTCGTATAAAGCTTTGAGTCAGGAGTATAATGACCTGGAAAAACCATGATCATTATAATGCTTATTTTAGGACATTGTATTGGGGTAATCTGCATGATTTAGTATATGCAACTGTGATCTTGGATTTTGATATAAATTGGGGAAAAGTTCGTTGGGTATTTTTACGCATTGGGGATTTCTTCGTTTGGGACAAGAAAATTGGGGATTCTATCGTTGGGGATTTTTTCGTTGGGGATTCTTTCATAAGACCGACGCTGTAGCCAATTAAATGTTTTGCTTTGTTTTACATGTTCAACCACTCTCCTAACTACATTATGCAAAACGCCAGATAAAGGCTTAAAAATAAAAACAAGTAGCAAAAAACTTTGAAGTGAAACCATTGCCATCAGCGATATTCCAAGTGCTGATGAAAGAGCTAATGGATTTGGTGGAACAAATTTATGAACCGGTGCCATTCTTGACATTTCAGCAAAATATCTTGCTTTTGGCACTTTCCTAATGTGCTCATACTTTGACGCGATTCCCATTTGCGCAAAGTGTTGAATAAAAGCGTATGTTTGTTGTGACAAATAGTTCGAAAATCGGTAACTTAGTACCAGTTCCAGCCCGGTTTCGTCGCGAAGATTAAACCACTTGCAGTACAGACTATTATCTGCAATCCAAACGTACTTACCCATTAAGGTATTCAATTCTTCACCCCAATGGGGAATTGCTAGTGGTGCATACCATAGCTTTTCTTTTTTGCTTAGTTCCCAAAGCTTTGATAAAGTAAACGTTGGATCCACAATTTCAGGTAGTGACACCGACATTGTTTTAAGCTGCCTCTCGCCTACAATATGTTTTGCTAATTGGCGTACTTGTTTGGGAAGTAATGAAATTATCATTAGTCCCATATAATAAAATGTATTTCCTAAGGCTAATGTGTATCCTTCAGAAAGTAACTCTTTGTATGAAGGAAAATTCGAGAATTTCAAAGCATCTGAAGAAATGCAGCTTTGATAAGAGTAAAAAATAAATAGAAATGGAATACCAACAGAAAAATATACCACTTTTCCATGTTTTTTGCAATGCGATATGTTTACAAGATTCCAAAACAAGTCGATTGAATTTGAAAAGCTGCGTTCTACACGAAATAAAACCAACCAAAGTACACCCAGCAAACCAAATACAGGAATGCTAATTATAGTAACAAACGGATAGTCAAACTTATTGGCACGCTTGGTTGTAATACAGGAAAGAAAATTCAGGAGGTAGTTCGCTTGTTCCATGTACACCATACTTCGATCATTTACCACTGTAGTGGATATTCCGCTAATCAAATGTTCTGCAAGCATTAAGTTGAAGAACCAATTTAGCGAGTTTGGTAATATCTCAAATGGTTCCGGTGGAACAATCGATAAATTGAATGCAGTCTGCAGTTGAGAAAACATAAAGAGGTCGGGCGAATAACATAATTGCACAAGCCTTACAAAACTGGTTAAACTGTTATTTAATGACGGTGCAATTTTCAAGCATGCTTTGTTTTCATGCGCCCAAGAAATAGCAATGGGCAGTGGTGTTTTAGGTTTCATATAGTTACCATAACCCTGACTGTTTAGCTGTTTGTTTATTATTCGCAAATAGTCATTAATATTGTTATTTCGGACTGTTATTAGATGAAATTTTGTGTCAGGACAGAAGTAGCAGTAAAGGGCGACTTGCTTTAGGTTTTTGTCAAAAAATATTAAGCCAGCATGAAATGATTCAATATTTGGAAATTGTAGAATGTTTGCAAAATATTCAAACAGAACTGATTTCTTTGGAACGAATATAAAGAATGGTACTGCTAGTGAGCTTTTGTAACCCGACTTTTGAATTGCTGCTACAGTCTCAATGAACCTTTCTGTATACAATGCAAATACTATGCAAAAGGATCCCAAGCGTTTGTTTGAAAAACGCAAGTAGCCTTTGTTTAAAGTCACGTTTTCCAAGTTGTCAAAGGATAGTGACAAGCTAAACCAATCGTGAATTGTATATTGGTTTAGCCGTTGGCTATGTGATATCTGCCTCGGAAATACATATTTTATTCGCTTTGTTGGTAAAGAAACAATGTTTATTAAACACGGCTGTTCTAAAGAAATAGGTAAAGCTACAAGTGCGTTTTCTGTTTTAACTTGCTGTAAACTAAAAATAATTGTTACAAACTGCCAAAGCAAAGGAAACATCTTACTTCCTCGTAATCTCCGAAAAACTTGATATAGAAATAGAAATAGTGACAGCGTGGCTGGTTTAACCTCTGTGGGTTACTTACAGATATATATGGTTTCCTTACGTGCTTGAATTACAAAAACAAAGCGTGGCAAGTATATATAGCTAAGCCTTTAACCAAACTACTTGGAATAATTTAATTTTTGATAAGGTACAAGGTACTTTGCGCTTATACAACTGCCAACAAAAACACTTTTATTAATTGGTACCTGTTGCTAATTAATTATAGATCAGTGTCAGCTTACACCATCCAGAAAGTACTTGTGCAATGCTAGGGAAATAAGGTTTCAAATGAAGAAGGAACATTCACGTTTTATGCTTATTTAGACAGTTTGGTTGAACTAGTTTATCTTTAAAATGACATTGCCTGGTGAATATTGCACACAATACACAGGTATCGCTTATTTAAACCTTTAAAAAGCTTAATTACATATTAGAAGATGTAAATCCAGATAATAATATCATTTTGTAAAGTCAAAGTGTACAGTAAAGTTTAGTTTCATAAAGCAAATATAATTACGGTTACCACATTTTACAATGCATTTTTACTAACGTTTGTCCGACAATTTTTACATGAGCCCTTTGTTTACCTATTTACAATAATACATATCATGCTAAAGTTAATAATTTATTCTTATTTGCAGTTAAAATTTAAGGTACACTGTGTTTAGTTTGTTGCCAACAAAGCCATCTAATAGAATGGCTTTTGCGATGATATACTGTTAAACCATTAGTAATAACCCAAAGGAATCAGAACTTGGAATTGTAGAAAATTAAGTTGAATACAGAATAGGGAAGTACACACTTTTGGCAATTCTATATATTTTAATTAAAATTTAGCTATAAAAATACATGCCAGTAATCAGAGGCTTTCCCAGTCACATTAATTTCAGAGATGAAAATTTACAATTAATGTTAACACAGGCTAGACTTATATAAGCTATGTATAAGCCACCTAAAATATAAGGTACTTAAATAAACTGATGTGTGTTCCATATCGTCAAACTATCAATGCAAAAGCGCCAGTATGCCGTTTTCCTAATTCCAGAAATGGTAATGCCGCTGCAACCAATTAAATTTTTTACGCTGCTTTGCCCAATCAAACAAATGTCTAATTGAGTCAGTTATCCAAACGCAAATCGGATTCAAAACCGATACTAGCAGCAGAAAGCCTTCAACACAAACCAATGACATCATTGATACTCCAAGCTATGAGCCCAAGCCTAGCGGTTTTGGAGGAACAAAACTTTGAATTAGTGTCATTCTTGACATTTCCGCAAAATATCTTGTTTTAGGTACATTTCGAACTTGCTCCGCTTTCTTGGCGATGCCAATTTGTTCTGCTTGTTGAATAAAAGTGTAAGTTTGCTGGGACAAATAGTTCCAAAACCGAAAGCTGATTGCTAATTCAAATTTGGTCTCCTCACGAAGATTAAACCACTTGCAATACAGACTGTTATCCGCCATCCAGACGTACCTGTCCATTATTGTGTTCATCTCCTGACCTATATGTGGAATTGCCTTTGTGGCAAACCAAAGTTTTTCTGTTTTACTTAGGTCCCACAACTTTGATAGGGTAAAATTCGAATCCTCAATTTCTGGTCTAGACAAAAACATATCCTCAAGCTCTCAGCTTCCAATATGAGGCTGTACAAGTTGTCGTATATGATTTGGAAGGAGTCTAATGAACAAAAACCCCAAATAGTAATATGTGTTTCCTAATGCTAATGTGTAACCTTCGGAAATGAGCTCTTTATATTTATGATGGGAAAGTGAAGAGCATCTGAAGATATGCAACTTTGGTACGAATATGAAATTAGTAGAAATGGAGTTGCAACACAAGCATAATTGGCTTGGATATGTTTTCTGCAACACGGAAAATTTAAAAGATTCCAAAACAAATCTATTGATTTTGCAAGGCTGCCTTCTAGTCCAATAAGAGCAAGCAAAAGTATACAAAGTACAGCAAATGTAGGAATGCTAATTGTAGTAACAAACGGGTAGTCAAACTTTGCTGCACGTTTGGTAGTAATGCACGTTAGAAAATTTAGAAGATAATCTGCTTGTCCCATATCAACAACATATCGTTGATTTATAACTGTGGTGGGTATTCCTGTAAGAATATGTTCTCCAATCATTGTATTCAGAAACCAATTTAACCAGGTTGGTTAAGTTCTGTAAAGATATAGTTCATAATATGCAAAATGTCATGATCATTTCATCTTGATCATCTTTGAGAAAGTAGGTAGTCATCAGGCAAGAAAGACAGGAAAGAAAAGGCGACAAACTGGCACCATAAAAAGCGATAAGAAATTACCACAAAATATTCTATTCCATGTTAAATTCAGAAGCTGGGCATTTTTAGTTTGCATAGTGGTAAATGCAAAACACTTAGCATTGTCTTTGGCTTAAGCAGCAGATCAGATTAGTCCAGTTAGATTACACAGCTCACTTCTCTCTGTGTGAAATGTGTACCTATTATTGTACGTGCAAAATGTGTCGTTTTAAAGAAACTACTGTTTTCCTTTCTAGCTGAGCACGCAGCTGCATATGTAAATTATATTATATACAAATTATATGTATCTATAAATTATACTCTTATTTGATGTGTGACAAATATGAAAATGATATGATGTAATGATTGGCAATGTAACTGTACAACACCAAAACGTTTTTTTCAGAGAGGCATGAGAAACTCTGCCCAAAATAAATCAGGAGAAGTTAGTTGTTCTCCAGCAAGCCAGTAAACAGCACACGAGTTTATTATAAAGCATATACCTATAGCTCATAACCCTGTTTACTAACATGGTAGCAGAGTGGGGAGGGTATAATAAAGCGTTGTACCACGTAAAAGAAAAAGAACATAGCCAGATTTTTAAGAAAATGTAAAGGGGTGAAGTGAGACCCTAAAACTTTTCTAAGTGTTGAAGAACAGAAAAATGACAAAGTCCAAAAATCTCTGCAGAGAGAAACAGAACATAGAATATTTTGCAAAAATATTTTAAGGACTTGGTGGTGGATTCTGGAAAATTGTTTGGACATAGAATTATTTTGAGAAATAAGGACATAGAGAAATTTCAAGAGACAGTTGAATAGTATTGTTGATTGTGCAACAAATAAAGTGCAACAATGAATTAAATCTCAAGTCGCCCCAATAGTGAGAATAATTTGGGAAATAATAGAAAAGCTAAAAAGTAGCAAAATGCCAGAGCGCTTTAAGTAGAAAAAGCCAGAGCATCAGAAAAAGGATAAATAAAGTGGAAAATAGCAAAAAGCTCGCAAGCTAAAATGCCAGCCAGAGAGCACCAAAGAAAAATGAAAATGTGCCAGTGCTGAGGAAAGAAAGCTGTGCGGAGCCACAAGTGCTATAAGAAACAGAAATTGTACTGAGTACAACAAAGTGAATTTGTGAAATTACAACTTCCTCCTACCGTTGCTCACTTGAAACCAGCACTCGTTTACAGGCAGGCACGTAGTCGGACCTGTAAATCAATGCTCTTCAAGTGAGGTATTCGGTTTCACACCGCAGCAGAACTTAAGCAAGTGACAAGTGAGTGGTTTTTAGAACCGGCTTGAAAGGGAAGGAATTAAGAAAAAGTGATAAGTGCTAGTGAAAGCACATTATGAAGAAAATGACAAACAGTAAAAGTAGAAATTCAGTTAAAAGTGGACAATAGACAAACGTGAATAAAAGATAAATTGGAAAATTGTTAATTGAGGAAATTTGCAAAAAGCAAAAATAGCACAGCCAAAGCAAAAATAACAATTGTTTAATGAACGTTAGTGCTCAGTGATTCCAAGTTGGCCTACTGTACTGTATCAGTTATGACCCAATGCGGAACATTGGAGTATTAAGTTAGAAGAGGTTTTGTGGTTTGCTTATGGCTGGTGCAGCAGATAATGTTAATGTGAATGCTGGTGAACAAATAGAAATACCAGCAGAAATAAAAATTGAAGACATTGAAGAAAGTGAACGTGAAGAGTTAGAGCAGCTTACGATGTTGTCAATAAACGAGAGCATTGCAATACGCCTCGAAGGTTCCAACAATTATGGAACCTGGGCTACATATATGAGAGTGCTACTGAAAGGACAAGGGTGTTGGGGTCAAGTAGTTAATGATCCAGCCCATGTTAAATTCAGAAGCTGGGCATTTTTAGTTTGCATAGTGGTAAATGCAAAACACTTAGCATTGTCTTTGGCTTAAGCAGCAGATGAGTTCCGTCTGAGCAGTCAAAAGAGAAGGATGTGTGATTTGCCTCCTCCTGTGCGTTAATAAGCAATAAAGATTTGCTGTTTAGAGTGTAACTTGGTTGTTGAGTACACGCACAGCAATGGATAAAGAATTTGTTATACGAGCAGGGCATTGTGCTACAGCAAAGCCAAGCTTAGCATTTTTGTGCCACCCGACTTTAGTGGAATTTTTGTCATGTGTGGAAAGCTCTTGTGATACACTGACTAAAAACCAACTGAATATTTTGACACTGTTTAAACAAAATTTGCTCGCCATAAAAACTGAAGTTGATTCGTGTTTGAACAAGCTAATTGGCCGTGAATTGGAGTTAAAGCACGAGAAGTACAAAAATTGTGAATCAGACTTATTAACAGTGACGGAACCTGAAAAAATGGAAAACAAAATTGTTATTCACGGCCTTGTGGGCCTAAGAAATGTTAAAAAGAACCAAGCAATTCAAAAAGTTGACAGCTTTTTTGAAACCGTGCTTAAAATTGGCGTTAAAGTTAAGAATGTGCAAGTTCTGTCGAAGCCTGCACACACAGTTGCCGTTGTTACTTTGGCATCAATAAGAGACCGAAAAACTGTTTTCAAGAACTGCTTTCGTCTAAAAAATTTCGATGAAAAAATTTCCATTACCGATGACTTGCCACGCAGAGAGAGAAAGCGAAAGAGAAGAATTTCTAACGAGAACGATTGTGATGACAGTGAATATTCCGGGGGGTCATATAGCGGAAGCGAGGAGGTGCATAACGTACTAGAGACTTTCCAAATCAAACGCACGGACTCCGAGCCAATGCTTCATAGTTCACCGGAAAATGCTGGAATTGAAACAGAATCTGTGGACAACCCCAAGGAAAAGTATGTTGAGGAAATACCTGTGATTGCTGAAAAAATTGAAAATATCTTTGCACTTGGAATGGAATATGGAATTAGTGACGAGCGTTTTCGAGAATTATCGGACATCATTGGAAATGAAAATGCTGAGAAGCTTAAGGACCAGCCATGCATTTGTAGAAAATTTATGCAGGTCAACTGGAAACATGTAAAGAAGGAGTTCAACGGTCCACTACCTAAGAAATTTGTCCAAAAGTTCAAAGCACTGATGACCTCATTGATAAATGAATGGAATGCATTAGGTGAGATAGAGGATTGTTTTTGCAACTCGAAAGTACGATTTATATGTAAATTTGACTATTCAGAATCTGAGATGATGTTATGAGCAAATGCAAGCAATATTAAGTTGTAAGCAGTAAAAATGAATTATGCACAATGTGCGTTTTCTTGTCATGAATTGTTATGAGATACGTGCGGATGTTTATAAATTGATACATCCGTAATGACAAAATAAGTAAAAGTATAAGTCTTATATTACTGATTTTATATAAGATGTTTTTGTAATGAATATGATATAAGTAGTTAAAGACGGGAGTTTATATAAGAGTTGATTTGTAATGAGTCATACATAAGAAGTCATAAAGACGGAACTCATGATTTTGTTAAATAGTGTGAAGAGATGTAATGTATAGAATTATCCATTATTTATATCTGTAAACCATGTAAAAGTTTTTATGATTGCTGCTCTATAGGCCAAAATGGCTTGGAAGAGCATGAATAAATAAATACTTCAATACTTCAATACTAATGATCCAGCCCGTCCAGAAGCTGCAGGAAATGAAAGAACAGCTTGGGATAAGCTGGACGCAAAAGCAATGTCGTTGATAATGAAACATGTACATGAGAGTCAATTCACCTACATAGAACAAGTAGAGACCTCTAAAGCCTTTTGGGACAGGCTCAAAGAGGTGAATGCGTTAAATAGTGATCTGTACAAATCCATTTCCATGGGAAAGTTTCATGCCGCGCAGATAAGTGATGATGAGCCCGTTATGGAGGGCATACAAAACATCTTGAAATTAGTGCGCGCGATCACAGATTTAGGAGAAGTGATTCCAGAAAAATTAGTAGTGGCAAAAATAATTTCTGCTCTCCCTAAACGCTTTGACAATTTCAGGGAAGCGTGGGCCAGTGTACCCACAGGTGAGCAAACGAAAGAGAACCTGATGATAAGAGTGCAGAACACAGAAATACTGCAAAAGTAGAATACAGAAAAAGAGGCAAAAGAAGCTGAAGCCTTTTACTCCTTCCGCGGCGGTCGTGGCAGAGCCAGAGGCCGTGGACAAGGACATTGGAGAGGAGGAAACAGAGGACGCAGCCAAAGCAGAGGAAACTTAAGAAGAGAAAGAGGAGCTCAAATCTACGCTGCTGAGGAAGATGACTATGACGAATACTATGAGGAGGAAGACAACTCTCAGGAAGATAATTCTTTTATGACAAATGTTGATATTGAATGTAATGATGATAATGATGAGCATAATGGCATATTATTGGAGGGAGAAGTGGAACATCATGCATATGTTACGGGTTATAAAGAAGCCAGTAGTATCACGTTTTTCGTAGATAGTGGCAGCTCACAGCACAGCTGTGGAGATAGGAATTTGTTCGTTACATACAGAGAGTTTGCAGAACCACAAAGCATTAAGATTACTGGCAAAAATAATTATGTTGAGGCAATAGGTGAAGGTACTGTAAAGATAGAATATTTGAGAGGCAATGTTTGGATTGAAGCGAAATTAGACAAATGCTTTTATATCCCAGGTTCAGTAAATCTGTTTGCAATCCGTCCGATGTTAAAGAAAGGATGGAAAGTCAATTTTATTGGAGATAGAGTATACACATGCAACCAGAAAAATCAACTAGGACCAGTAGGAGACGCGGAGACGAGACGATGGAACTCTGTACGCGATGAAATTTCGGGTGCCAAAGATACCGATGTCATGCTTATCAATTGAAGATAGGAGTAAACTCATGCATAACAGATTTGCACATGTATGCATGGAAAATTTGAGGATAACAGTACAGAATGGTGCAATACTTGGAGTAAATCCAAAGGATTTTGAAGGAAAATGGTTTTGTGAAGCCTGTCACATAGGAAAGGAAGCAAGGAAACCATTCAAACCAACGGAAGAGGAGTTATCATGCAAACCTGGAGAGGCATATGGACACAACTGGGAAAATGAAAATCCCTACACTGCATGGAAAGTACTACATGATGGTAGTGGCAGACAGGAGGACAAACTTTGTCCGTCTTACCTTTGTGAGAGAGAAGTCAGAGATTTCCGAGAAAGTGAAAGAGAACATTGCTTGGTTTGAGAGACAGACCAACAATTACGTAAGATTACTGAGAAGTGACAATGGAACGGAGTACTGTTGTAAAGAAGTGAAGAATTACCTGGCAGAAAAGGGAATCGAGCACGGACTAAGTGCTCCATACACATCACAGCAGAATGGAAGGATAGAAAGACATATGAGAAGGATCAAAGAGTTAGCCACCACAATCCTAAACCAAAGTGGATTATCAAAAAGGTTGTGTGCAGAAGCTTGCTCTTTTGCAGTATTCATTTTGAACAGAACATGCAATGCATTGAATAAGAAGATGACGCCATATGAACAGATATTTGGCTGTAAACTAGACATGAGTAGAATTAAAATGTTTGGGAGCATTGCATACTACAAATTACAAGATGAGAAGACGAAACAATGGGGACCGAAATCAAGGAAAGGTTTTTTAGTCGGTTTTAATATAAAAACTAGCTATCGGGTTTATGACCCTGAAAAGAAAATAGTCACCATCACGCATCATAGTTTTTATGAACAGTTTATCAAGTATGTCACGGTGGAAGTAAATGACGATGCAAAAGAAAAAGAGAAACAAAAATCCGTGGCTGAAAATGACGAAAGTGGGGAGGGAAGCACAGGAGACGATGATGTGTTTGAAGAAACGGATACTGAATTTGAGGATGCTCAGAATAAAGGAAGAGCATTACAACCTCCCTCGCCCAAACAAAAACATATTCCACCTACTACTGACAATAGTAGTAGTCAACAACAAGCAGGTGCTTCATCATCAAGAGCACAACCTGCCCAACAACAAAGCACTGGAAATATGGAATTTTTATTGACAGATGGAAAGAAGAAATATACTGCTACAATACCAACAGGAATCACCACTAAAACACTAAGAGATAGAACAAAACTGCAACCGCCAACAAGATATCAAGCAGCCGGAAGCAGTTCAGAACAGAAACAAAGTAGAAGCCAGACTGGAAGTTCAAGTGAAAGCCAGAGTGCCAGTCTGAGTGGAAGTCAAAATAGAAGTCAAGGAACCAGCCAGAGTAGAAGCAACAGTGGCACTATAGAAGAAAAGCCACCTTCACAGCAAAGAAAAGACACACCTGACTCTAGATTTGTATGGAGTTATTTTGGAATACCCGATGAAGGTAGTAAAGAAAATTCAAGAGTCATGATCGATTCTGTACAGCTAAAAGATGAAGTACAAAAGCTGGTACAAATCTGTACTGAGAAAAATAGACAGAAAGCCTGTCAACAACAGCAGGAAATAAATCGATGTCTAAAGGAAGTTCAATCGGTGAAAATAACAGTACAGAACATAGCATTAGAGAACAGCAAGCAATGCTATAATCAACAATATGCCGATGAGGTCAGGAAGCTGAGTGAAGACGCTACTGATTTAAGACAGCTGGTAAAAGAAGTAGTATTATCCCAACAAATCACCAATATTGCCATAGAAGAACTTAAGCAAGGAAAAGAACAGCTGAGAGAAGATCTTGCGGAGATGGCAAAAATAAATTTAGAACACAGCAGAATACATCAAGCCTGTATTGAAGACTTGTCAACAAAGAATGAGAAAGAAGCTACATTTGTAAAGCTTCTACAAGAACAGAAAAATCAAATAAGTACATTGATTGAGAAAAGCTCATTCTATCAAAATTCTGGAGGACACAAAGAGGAAGGAAAAGGAATTCTGCAAAGCCATACTGGGCAGAAAACAACAAGAGGTGTAATGCATCAATTAACCGAGTCTTTAAAAGCATGGATTTACAAAATTACGTCAAAGTCGGAAACGGGAGAAGAGGATGAGAAGGAAGAACGTGAGACCATGCATAATCCAAATCCACGTTCTCGTGTATACACCAACAGAAAAGGGAGGATGAAGTTCAGTCATTTCTCCTTACTGACAATTCTGCAGATTTTACTCACACACACAACTCTAGACCCTCACAATTCTACAGCAAATGGCTGAACCAGTGTCTACGGCATGAGAGGAGAAACTTCGTGAAAAACAGATAATAAAAACTCATAAAAATCAAAATACAAAAGTAATACAAAAGCATAAAAATCACAAAAATAAAACTTCGACAAGTCGCAAAATGAAAGGAATTACGAACTAGGGAGGGTGTAAAGATATAGTTCATAATATGCAAATTGTCATGATCATTTCATCTTGATCATCTTTGAGAAAGTAGGTAGTCATCAGGCAAGAAAGACAGGAAAGAAAAGGCGACAAACTGGCACCATAAAAAGCGATAAGAAATTACCACAAAATATTCTATTCCATGTTAAATTCAGAAGCTGGGCATTTTTAGTTTGCATAGTGGTAAATGCAAAACACTTAGCATTGTCTTTGGCTTAAGCAGATCAGATTAGTCCAGTTAGATTACACAGCTCACTTCTCTCTGTGTGAAATGTGTACCTATTATTGTACGTGCAAAATGTGTCGTTTTAAAGAAACTACTGTTTTCCTTTCTAGCTGAGCACGCAGCTGCACATGTAAATTATATTATATACAAATTATATGTATCTATAAATTATACTCTTATTTGATGTGTGACAAATATGAAAATGATATGATGTAATGATTGGCAATGTAACTGTACAACACCAAAACGTTTTTTTCAGAGAGGCATGAGAAACTCTGCCCAAAATAAATCAGGAGACGTTAGTTGTTCTCCAGTAAGCCAGTAAGCAGTACACGATTTACCGCGAGTTTATTGTAAAGCATATACCTATATTTAACCCTGCTTACTAACAAGTTCCAAATCCAAGTAGATCTGGTGATACAATAGAGAAGTTGTAGGCAACCTGCAACTGAGAATATAAAAAGAGGTCGCGATTAGAACACTTTTGCACGAGATTTGCAAAACTGGTTAAACTTTTATTTGCTGTTAGTGCAGCTTTGAAGCAATTTGGTGCTTCATCGGTCCAAACAGCAGGAATTGGGATTTGAGGTGTCACGTAGTTCCCGTAACCTTGATTGCTTAATTGCTTGTAAAGTATACGCAGATAGTCATCTATGTTGCGGTTCCTGATTGTAAGTAAATGGCATTTTGTGTCAGAACAAAAATAGCAATAAAGAGCTACTTGCTTGAGGTTTATGTCGAAAAATATTAAACCAGCATGGAATGGTTCAATATTTGGAAACAGTAATAAATTTGCAAAATACTTAAACAGATTTGATTTGTTTGGAACGAAAATAAAGAATGGAACTGCTAGTGAGGTTTTGTAACCAGAGTTTTGAATAGCCGTTACAGTCTCGATGAACCTTTTGGTATACAATACAAACACTATACAAAAGGATTCCCAGTGTTTGCTAGAAAAACGCAAATAGCCTTGTTTTAAGGTCACGTTGTCTAAATTGTCTACAGACAGCGACAAACTACGCCAGTTGTGAATTGTATATTGGTTTAGCTGTTGAGTCGCAGATAGCTGCCTGGGAAATGTATTCTGTATTTGGTTAGTTGGCAAAGAAACAATATTTATTAGACACGACTCTTGTAGTGAAACAGGTAAAGTTACAAGTGCGTTAACGGTTTTAACTTGTAAACTCAAAAGTAAGGGATAAATCAACTTAAACATCATATGTTGAATTGCGATACATTTCCATAGGACTTGTAGCTTGTTATGTGATAAATTTTAGTTTCTTGTATGATTAAAATATAGTTGAAGTTTATCCTGAAGCATGTCGTAGAAGTCTACAGCCTTTCCGTATTGCAATTTCAAACGTAGTTTTAACTGTCTTTACAAAAACTAGTATTTTATTCAATATGTCGTATGATAGTGTGCCCTTGTAGATATTTACTATGACTATTTTTGTCTCCGTTAGCTACATTTTAACAGGGTATTTTTTGGATGTGATTGTATTATAAAATAAAAGCAAGGAGTGCGCGTGACAAGCTTATGGATGTTTTTTACTTAATTGAACTGAATATTTTATTGTATTACTTGTAGTGAAGTAGCGCGAAGCAACTATAAAAGAAGTTTGCGGTCCGAACGTACGTGCATCAAAATGTAAAAATGTATAAGAAGTCGTTATATGTTTTCTTCGAATGGTTCTTGCTTAATGATTAATGACGTTAGTATCTCACTTGAGGTTCGGGTTCCTGATTGCTCAATATGTAAAGGGCAACCTATAAAAACTGTTAAACTAAACTGCCACTTATTACCTAATATTTAGAAAACAGTAGGCAAATGAATATAAGGAATGTACCATTATCATGTACGAATGTATGTAAATTTTTCTCCGATAACAGTGACGTTGAGATACAGTCGAGGTGTTTTAGGGGAGTTGTTGTATGTTAAAGTATTCCAAACGTAACGTTGTATATTTCAGAAGGGTGTAAAAGTCATATGAAAAGCTTATGCATTCAAACACATTCAGAAGCAATTTTAATGTGTTATAAGTGTGCAATTTTAATGTGTTATAAGTGTGCAATTTTAATGTGTTATAAGTGTGCAATTTTAATGTGTTATAAGTGTGCAATTTTTCAACGATTTAATCCGCGCTACATGTTTATATTTCTCTTATAAAGTTTATTTTTGGTAAAGCTACAGGTACTATGTACCTTGTGCTTATTTCGCTGTAAACAAAAATAATTTTGCAAATTGGTTCCCGGTTTGGCGTTGTATTAGAAAATATCTCTCTTAAAACACGCTTGGCTTAGACTTTAGCCTAATGGAATAAACGAGAAACAAGTGAAAAAAGAGCACAAGAGTTTTCTAATGAGCGCGGACGTAAACTTTACATAAAAAAGTACAAGTGACGTTTGACTCAGATTTGTTGCCAAATGCTCAAACAATTTGGCTTCATAATCAATATGGTTTTTCCTCTTTCAACAATAAACCTCTTGTTAGGAGTTTAAGAATAAATTAATTCAGCCAATTGGAAGAAATTATGCGCAATACGTTGTTCAACAATGCTGCTTAAAAGTAATTTCAGATATTATTTACTTTTATTTAACCTTTTTGAACTTTACAGTTGTGTATAAAACGTGTTAGTGATATAGTAATCAATTCTTGCCCGCTATGCTTATAAATTTCAAGAACTAGCACCTCAATTAAGATATTTTGTGCTGCCCTTATGTAAAATTTATGCTACGCTATACAACAACATAACAAATTTTTAAGCGAAATTAACCAAAAAATTGTACAAATTGATGTTTTATAATTCTGCAAATTAATTTTTAGTTCAGACAACAAGACGTAGCAAAGAGCGATTTTAAATAAAGGAAAAATCTGAACTGAATAAATCCTATTAAAATCTATTCTCTTTTTCGATGTTTGTAAACCCACTTAGAACGGCCTGCGTAACTCCTCTTCCGTTAAATGTTTTATATTTAAAGTAAGCATTGTTAGACTAATATTCTCATGCGCTTATGAATCCGCTCTGCTGTAACCGAGAGTATGTATTAAAGACTCATTTTCCATTTAAATTGTAGATTTTCAAAAAACAAACTTTGTCGGGTAATATAGCAACAATGCCGTTGCAGTATGCTAGTGCAGTAACTATGCGCTTGCGTATTAGTTATAGTTTAAGTGTGCAGTATTATCGTATAACCCTGATAAAAAAAATCTTTGCAAAATTGTAGGCATATAACATTGGGCCAACAAAAATTCATAGCTAGTTTTTAAAAAATTGTTCAAACAACGTTTAATTTTTCTAATAAATACGCTTGGTGTCTCTAACAGACATAGTAAAGTAATTTAATATGTTTACTTAATTTACATACATGTGGACGAAAGCAAGGATGCAATAAAACACGTGGAAGGGCAATTTGAGGGTTGTACAAAGTTTCAACGTCCTTGTAAAAAATGTAACGCGTCATGTAATTATAGCCGAAGTAATCCAGTCTTCAAAATAATAGCACTAAAATATATTTTCTTGAACTAAGTTCAAAATAATCATACATAAATACAAAATTTCAGACAATACTTAGATACTCACATTGAAACCATAATATATTTAAATTACGTGTAAGCAAGCTGTTTTAGTTTTCGAAAAATATATACGAAACAAACATTGACGTTTACAAATAAGCACAGTTAACAAGATAGTTTCAAGGACAATTTTAAATTACCACGTTGTCTAATGTGAATGTCTTTAGCTGTTTACTCAAATGGTAGAAAAATCATTTGTATCTTTGCCCCTAAACTCCTAAGGTGTCCTCTTTCTAAATTCTGACAGTATTTACTTTATCGATATATTATCATAGACAGGATAGAAACCATAGAAGTGATCATCTAAAATACTAAAGACTACAAACAAAATGTCAAGCTATCGTTTGTACCTACTTCTCTGGATACTTACAAACATTGGTAGGACGTTTGGCTCTTGTCTGCTTGTACAGTGCTTGTCTGCTAAAACAAGTAAAATGGCAAGCAAATAGAAAAATAGCATGAGTCAGCAGCAATAAAACTAATTTACCATGAAAACTTACTAATTTATAACCTCTCAACATAATTAATCTAATATAATCGTAATAAATTTTCTTTATATATTTCTTAAACATATTCAATAAGTATTCTTCGCAGCAATCATTAAAACAAAACAATATATTTATCTTCATATGCAAACAAAGCATTTTTCAGGTTCAATTACATATACCTATTTTACACTAACTATAAAGAAATAACCTTGTTAAACTCATGGCAATTCCAAATTTTAAAAAATTATAATTTAAACAAATAAGCCAATCCTTAGGAAGCAAGGACAAATTTAAATGCACTTGCTGGTTAAGTATTGTGGCTATGATTTCAAACGCTGAAAAGTCATTTATGCATTTGTCTCCAAAACACGTAGTCGTTGTCTTTTTAAAATCCTGTCAACCTGCTTTATAGATACTTTAGACAAACTAATAAAAATTGCCACATAAAATACTAAAGACTACAAACAAAATGTTAAGCTATCGTTTGTATCTACTTCTCTGGATACTAACAAACATTGGTAGGAAGTTTGGCTCTTGTCTGCTTGTACTGAATACAGCAGACTACTCTTTCTCGAATTCGGTTGATCCCGTAGTGCAAAAACGTTTCAAACGCAACTACATTCTCGATGTGTTTTGGGTTTTAGCTTCATTTACGATTGTGGTAAAATATTATGGATTAGGCGACGTTGATAACTTTAACATCACTTTTCCGTTTTGGTTTGGAGGTATTGCAGTTACAGCCTGTTATTCAATTCAGCGTTGGTTTTCAGAAGATTTTGTTCGCAATTTAAATAGGTTGTTTACTTATTTGAGGACATTTAAGGGTATGACCTTCCTGAATACTATCATGCTGATATTGTATTAAACCAATATATCTACAATAAATTATATACTTTTCTACATGGTTTTAGATGTATATTGTCCGGATTTTGATCCCAACTCCAACAGGCTTACTTTGATTCTGGATGCAATCCTGTGTCTCACTACAGTATTCTGGATAATATTTTGCAGTTTTGTTGGCATGCTTGCAATTTATGATCCACGAGCTTGCATTTATCTGGGCGCTCTAATTCCAGATGCATACTATTCATATTTGCCATGGGGTTTTACAACTGCAATTTTTCATTTGTACTTGTTATTAGTTTTTGCCATAAATTTAGCCATATCTACATGTTGTTTAATTTTTTACCTTTACTATTTAACTGTTTTACTCACACACGAACTAAGACTGGGTATGCCCAAGTACATAAGCAGTGATACTCTAAGAACGCCACATCACTTTCAGCTTGCATATAGGGCGATTCAAATTCTAAACTCGGATTTTATGAACTTTTTTGGCCCATTCTGTCTTTACTTCCATCCTGCATTAATTTTTCAACCCATCTACAACTGTTTTGTATTGATCTCGGATTGGAGAAACCTGCATTTGCTGGCTAGGTGTGTGCTAATTTTGGGTGGCGTGACTACCTTTTGTTTCTGGATGGTGGTACTCCATTTGGGAAAATACTTGGATGTTAGGGGAGCTCGAATGCGTTCGTCATGGATGCAATGTTTCGAGGACAAGAAAAGCGCAAAGACTACAAGAAAATTTCTCAAGTCCTGTACCCCAGTTATTATATGCTACGGGAAAAAGCTAAGGATTGTAAGGATAAGCCAGTTCAATTACGTCAAGGGAATTATCAGAGGAATATTTCGGTCGCTGTTGACATTATCAAAGCATCCAAAATAATTAATGGCATTTTTACTACACGCAAAACATTTAAATCATATAGCTTAGAACACTAGAATTATACGCAATATGGTTGCATAAACACATTTATGCTGCACTGATATTAATGCAAAACAAAACTTAATAGTAGAAATATTCTAATAACTGAAATAAAACCTTTAATCATCTTACCTTTAATGGTATTGAGCCCAAGGCTTGGAATCCAGGCTTAGTTTAATTATTTGAGCGTATTTATTCATAGTACAGATTTTTGTTTTTTACATCAAGCTCAAACAGAATTGCACAAAATTTTTTTAAGTGGTACTAAGCTTAGGCATAGTTTGACACCTAGTAAACGCCAGGGTATGAACCAAAACAACTCTTTGCCAAACTGTAACAAACGATTTATCAACTAAGAGGAAATCAGAACTCGATAAATTGACAACTCCTAAAATGCAATTATGCCACTGTATCAGTCGGTTTCATATCCAATCTGGTATTTGCAATGGCCTACTCTTTTCCTTGATTAAGATATAATCACAAACAGAATGTGTTTAAGCAAACAATCATTTCCATTCCATGAATTATTGTTTGCATGGATTCACAATTGCACAGTTCAAATTTTGTTTTGGATCTAATTACTACTTTAGGTGAAGCAGTGTGATCTACAAATGACATTTTAGCTTCGTAAAAGCTATTGTTAGATTTCTATTCAATAATGGGTAACTGGTAGCTACTTTAACTCAGTTTACCCCTAAGTTCCCTGTTGTTCTTTTGTCCGTGACTGTGACTATGAAACAATTAAAACTGATTAAAAATACTACTTTTATCTATTAAAAAATAGCTATTCAACTAGGCTAAAATAAGTGTCCAATTAGGGAAAACAGTTAACTTTAAATGCGATTACAATCTTTATTTCCACAAAATTACAATGAGAAAACTTAAACTTTCTACAACTTTCTACGAAGCGAAGTGACGAACGAGGAAGTGACGATTGACTAGAAGAATGACGAGCCCACGACGACGACGAGACTTGCCCTTTTAACCGTTTCACCTCTTAATGCACAAGCTCGTTGCATTCGACGCAACTTTCGAATTTTGAATACTGAAGCGGGCTTCTACATTTTGTCCTAAAAACATACGAACCAAAAACACTCTTCTGACTTCCGACAGCTACCGTACAAGCTCAAGTTTTATTATCGCTGTAAATTATTGTTTGCTCTAACAGTAAAATGATGCTGGCGCAAAAACAGTTACACAGAAGTGGAAAACTATCAATGAACCAATCTCTTGGACGATTTTTTCTTTGGATGTTTGTAAACCCATCTGGAATGGATTATATAATCCTTCTTTTGTAAAGTTATTATATTTAATGTACGCATCATTTGACCAATATTCCATGCGCTCATTAATTCGCTCTGCTGTAACCGAGAGCATGTTTCAATGACCCATTCTCGGTTTCTTGTGAGTAACTTACGTGAGTAACTGTGAGTTTAAGTGAGTAACTGTGAGTTTAAGTGAGTAACTGTGAGTTTAAGTGAGTAACTGTGAGTTTACGGTTTATATGTTATTGTTACTTCTGTCTGATAATTTGGTTTCTGAGTAAGTAAATAAAACTGTGTGTCAGGATAGAAGTAACAATAAAGAGCTACTTGCTTTAGGTTTCTGTCAAAAATATTAAACCTGCATGAAATGGTTCAATATTTGGAAACAGCAGTATAGTTGCAAAATACTCAAACAGATGTGATTTTTTGGGAACATATAAAGAATGGAACCAGTCTTTTCCTGTGGCTTTCGTTTTCTGGTCGTACTGCAGTGCCTCGCAATAAGCATCTTCCACGCATCACGTCCGCGAGTTGTGCTATGCATATTTATATTAGCAGCCAGGGCCGACAGGACCTGCACACAGGGCCCACAACATGCTGGTCTCATAAACCTGCATACAGGCAAGGAGACCTCGACCGTGATGAGAAGAATATGCATAATATGAGACACTGCAGTACGGCCAGAAAACGAAAGCCACAGGAAAAGCCTGAATGGAACCGCTAGCGAGGTTTTGCAACCAGACTTTTGAATTGCGGTTACGGTCTCGATGAACCTTTCGGTATACAACGCAAACACTATGCAAAATGATCCCCAGCGTTTGCTAGAAAAACGCAAGTAGCGTTGCTTTAAGGTCGCGTTGTTTAAATTGTCTACAGACATCGACAAGCTATGCCAGTGGTGAATTGTATATTGATATAACTGTTGAGTTATAGATATTTGCCATGAAAATAAATGTTGAATTTGGTAAGTTGGCAAAGAAACTACATTTATTAGACACAATTTTTGTAGTGAAACAGGTAACGCCACAAGTGCGTTAACGGTTTTATTGTGTAAACTCAAAATGTGTTTCGGAAGTAAGAGATGAATCAATTTAAACGTCATTTTCTGAATTGGGCGATACATTTTCATAAGATCTGTAGATTGTTGTATGAAACTTATTTTTATTTTACATTTAAGGCTGCCCTGAAGCAGATCATAGAAGTTTGTAGCCTGTGTTCCATGTCAAAAGTCAGAAGTGCATTTAGCAATGTAAGTTTCGAATGTGCGGGTGAAAAACCCGGGTAATTTTTAAATTGTTATGGCTGCGCTGAGCAGCGTTAAATGCACCTTTTCAGTGCAGCAGTCATCAGTTCAGTGCAGCTCAATGACGATCATTCTATACTTCGCTGTTCGGTCAATCGTCATTTTGTCAGTTTTAGAGAGAAAGTCAATCTTTGTAACTTTTATCATTGTTGGTTCCTAATAAAAGTTAACTCGTTAAAGTAAAAGATAATTGTCCGTCATTTTAAAGATAATTGCCATTGTCAGCTTTATAAGAAAAGTATAGTTTTTTGGTCAAGTCAAGGTCAGAGTTTAAGGCGTCACACAGTCATAGACGAACTTAGAAGATAGGGCTACATCAGAGTCACTAAAACCCTATCGTTAGCTAGTTAGAGGCTTCGAATCTAACACTATGTTTGGTCAACTTACATTAGTTGTCTTCACCAAATACTATTATTTTATTCGATATGTTGTGTGATAGTGTGCCTTTGTAAATATTTACTATGACTATTTTTGTCTCCGTTAGGTACATTTTAACAGGGTATTTTTTGATTGTATTATAAAACAAGAACAAGGAGTGCGCGTGCCAAGCGTATAGATGTTTTTACTTAATGGAACCGAATTTTTGTTGGTATTACTTGAAACCATGCAGCGCAAAGCAATGCCATATGAAAGGGTTTCATGGTCGGTCCAGATGTACATACCTACCTACTTCAAAATGTATCGGAATCCGTTGCAAATTCTGCAAAAAATGTTTTTCGGCAATTGATACATTTGTGTGTGTGAGATCTTGGCTTAGGCAGCGGTTCTTGATTGGCTAATAAGTAAATCTTTAAACGAGAAAGTGTCATTTTCGTATTATTCAGCATGCATTAGGCACAAATAATGATGTAGGTATACTTTTATTCCAATAACAATAACGTTTATATACAGGCAAATTGTTATAAAGGGTTCCGAAGAAACCATTTGTTAAAAGGTTTCAATTCCCATTACGAAACACTAAAACACACCGCTATAGGTTCTAAGACATTTTAAAGAAATCTTAATGTGTTCCTAACTGCATTCTCTAAATGTGCATTTTGTGAACGATTTAAGCCGCGCTACATATTTACATTTCAATGAAAGGGGTTCTTTCTGGTCGGATTACAGGTACCTGATCTTACTACGAACAAGCAATTTTACTAAGTGGTTGTCGGTTGGGCTTTGCCTTAAAACAATATCTTCCTATACACGTTTGACACTGGCATTACCCAAAGCGGCCTTTAGATTTTGATCCCATGAATACAAGAATACAATTACTAGGGAGCACTTTTTCTTCAAACATTGTTTAGGTTTTAGTAATGAATATCTTTGGCAATTTCAACATCATCGAACATAATAAAATAATTTATTTTTTAATTTAAATACGGACGAAACGTGATGATGCAACAAGACACGTGCAAAGCAAATATGAGGGTCGTGAAAATGTTTCAACATCCTTGTTGCATTAAAAACCCGTCACATAATAAAGGACAAAATAATCCACGTTTAAAAATAGAAGCAATTTCCAAACATAACATCCAACCTTATATAACTTTGAAATGTCCACACAAAATTGGAGAGTTTCAGGCAAATGTTTTATACTTTAGATTGGAAACAATACATTCAAACTACGTATCAGTAAGCTGTCTTTTAACCATTGCAAATAAACGATTTGAAAACAACTAAATTTGACCTTTACAAAAAAAACCCAGATGATAAAAATAATCTAATGGACGCGACAACAATTTTAAATGTATAAAGATTTTGGCATTTTATTCAAATGCCAGAAAAATCATTTGTGTTTTGCCACTAAAACCCTTAGTCGTTGTCTTTCTAAATCCTCGCAGTACAGGATATCGATATATCCGTACATAACAGGATAAAAATCCATAAAACAATCAGCTAATATACTAAGGACAAAAACCAAGATGTTGAGTAATCGGTTGTACCTGCTGCTCTGGGTACTTACAAACATTGGTAGAAAGCTTGGTTCATGTCTGCTTGTATTGAGTACAACCGACTCTTCGTTTTCAAATTCAGTTGATCCCAAAGTAAGAAAACGTTTCAAGCGCAACTACATCTTGGCCGCGTTTTGGTTAGTAGCTTCATTCACTACTGTGATAAAATATTTTAGATTAAACGACGTTGATAACTTCAACATCACTTTCTTGTTTTGGTTTGGAGGTAGTGCAATGACCGCCTGCTATTCAATGCAGCGTTGGTTTTCCGAAGATTTTGTTCGCATATTGAATAGTTTGTTTACGTATTTTAGGAAATTTAAGGGTATGAATTTTCTGAATATTTTCATACTGATTTATTTTCAAACCAAAGTATCAATATGAATCATAATCTTTTGTAGATGTGTATTGCCCGGATTTTAATTCCAACTCCAACAGGTTTACTTTGATTCTGGACGCATTACTGTGTCTTACTTCAGTATTCTGGATATTATTTTGCAGTTTGGTTGGCCTGTTTGCGATTTATGATCCAAGAGCTTGCATATACCTGGGCGTTCTAATTCCAAAGGCATACTGCTCATATTTTCCTTGGGGTTTCACAATAGCAATGTTACATTTCTACATCTTAATAGTTTTTGCCATAAACTTGTCCATTACCTCAACTGCCTCAATTGTATATCTTTACTATTTAACTATACTACTCACACACGAACTAAGTTTGGGTTTGCCAAATTATATAATTAGCGATATTTTAAGAACCCCACATCACTTCCAGCTAACGTATAGGGCGATTCAAATTCTAAACTTCTATGGAATGAACGTTTTTGGACCATTCTGTCTCTATTTTCATTCCGCATTAATGTTTCTTCCAATTTACATATGTTTTGTATTGATTTCGGATTGGAGAAATGTGCATTTGCTGGCTAAATCCCTGCTAATTCTGGGTGGCATGACTGCTTTTGGTTTCTGGATGGTGGTGCTACAGATGGGAAAATATTTGGATGTTAGGGGAGCTCGAATGCGTTTATCATGGAAGCGATGTTTTGATGATAAAAAACATGGTAAAACTACAAGAAAATTTTTCAAGTCCTGTACACCAATTATAATATGCTACGGGAAAAAGTTAAGGATTGTAAGAATAAGCCAGTTCAACTACGTCAAAGAAATTATCAGAGGAATATTTCGATCGCTGTTGACATTAACAAAGCACCCAAAATAATTAATGGCAGTTTTACTACACGCAAAACATTAAAATTATATAGCTTAAAAATTAAGATTATGCGCAACATGGTTGT
This sequence comes from Entomobrya proxima, assembly GCA_029691765.1. Taxonomy (NCBI): domain Eukaryota; kingdom Metazoa; phylum Arthropoda; class Collembola; order Entomobryomorpha; family Entomobryidae; genus Entomobrya; species Entomobrya proxima. The sequence continues at coordinate 43,113,851 of CM056172.1, forward strand.
ATAAGCACATTTATACTGCACTGATTTTAATGTATAACAAAACTTTGTAGTTTAACATTAGAAATATTCTAATAACTGAAATAAAACCTTTAACCATCTTACTTTTAACGGTACTGGGTCCAAGGCTTGAACTCCAAGCAAGTTTAATTATTCGAGCTTATTTATTTTTAGTAACGAATTATTTGTCTTTACAACAAGCTCAAATAGATTTGCACAAACTTATTTTAAGTGGTACTAAGTTTAGGCATAGTTAAACACCTGCTAAACGCGAGGGTATGAACCTAAACAACTTGTCTGCTAACAAACGGTTTATCAACTAAAAGAAATGAGAACCCGATGCATTGACAACTCTTAAAATGCAATTATGCCATTATATCAGTCGGTTTCATATCCAATCTGCTATTTGCAATGGTCTATTCTTTTCCATGATTAGGGTTTAAGCAGAATGTGGTTAAGCCACTAATCATTTCCATTCCATGAATTATTGTGCACCTTGATACACAATTGCGCATTGCACAGTTCAAACTTTCTTTTGGATCTATTTGCTATTTTCAAGTGAAGCATTGTGGTCTACAAATGACATTTTAGCTGAGTAAATGTTACCGTACAAACTCAATTTTTAATATCGCTGTAAAGTATTGGTTGCTCCAACAGTAAAATGACGCAGGCAAAAACATTATACAGAAATGGTTATTTCTGAAGGCCATATTAGATTTGTATTGACATATTAGAGAATTTTTGGGAAGGATATGACTTTTATAAAGCAAGTTTCTACAAGGTTTACGCAAATGTTTTTTTGAAACATTGTACATTATCTGTAGCGGTACTCAAGTAATGTGTTTGGGTGCAAGGTTTCAAGGAAAAACTGTTTTATTGCTTTCACCCATAAGGATAAACCCAAGTGAATTAATAGAATACAATGAATCAATGCATGTATTTATCTTGCTTTGGATTAACAAACGAAGTAGGAGAGAGAGAGGGACGGACGCAGCGTGTAATCTTAGGAAGTAGTTAACGCTACAGTTCACTTATAGTTCAGGTTAAATTGCATGTACATATTATACACAAACTATGTAGAAATAACCTCGTTAAACGCATGGCAATATCAAATTAATTAATATTTAAACAAATAAGCACAGCCAAGTAAGCCAATCCATTAAAAGCAAGGCCAAATTTAAATGCACTTGCTGTTTAAAGATTGTGGCTTAGATTTCAAACAAAAATCAGTTCTACGTCCTAAAATTACTTGGAAGAATCTGCCGTTAAAACAAGTACAATGTCAAGCAAATAGAAAAATAGCGTCCTTAGAGTTAGCAACAATAAAACAAATTTACGATTTATTTTCTCCCACATCAGAAAAGCTAAAGCAGCATGTCAGTGTGAACACGTGAACATGAAATGTCTTGAAAGGCTCTCTTATATCAGCAGAGACATGGTCAGAATAGAATTAATTTCAACATTTTCTATATTTGAAGTAATGGTTCTGGTTTCTTTGTGTGGTTGTTAACGATGTATTGGATCATAGTTTTGCAGAAATATTTCTACGTCCTAAAAAAAACTTGGAACGATCTACCACTGAAACAAATAAAATGGCAAGCAAAAGAAAAATAGCAGCCTTAGAGTCAGCAGCAATAAGACTAATTTACCTTGAAAACTTACTAATTTATAACCTCTCAATATAAGTAATCGCAATAATTTTTCTTTATATATTTCTTAAACACATTCAATAAATATCCTTCGCAGCAATCATAAAAAGCAAAACAATATATTTATCTTCGTATGCATACAAAGCATTTTTCAGATTCAATTACATATTATATATATTATACACAAATTATATAGAAGTAACCTCGTTAAACTAATGGTGATTTCAAATTTTCAAATTTGATTTGTATTTATACAAATAAGCACAGCCAAATAAGCCAATCCATCTAGAGCAAGGACAAATTTAAATGCCTAAATTGCTGTTTAAGGATTGTTGCTATGATTTCAAACGCAGAAAAATCATTTGTGCGTTCGTCTCCGAAACTCGTAGTCGTTGTCTTTTTAAAGCCTGTCAACCTATTTTATAGATACTTTAGAAAAACTAATAAAAATTTTCACATAAATTGCTAAAGGCTGCATACAAAATGTTAAGCAATCGGCTATACCTACAGTTTTGGATACTTACAAACATTGGTAGAAAGCTTGGATCATGCCTGCTTATACTGAATGTAACCGACTTTTCTTTTTCAAATTCAGATGATCCCAAAGTACAAAAACGTTTCAAGCGCAATTATTTCCTAGATGTGTTTTGGGCAGTAGCTTCATTTACTATTTTGATAAAATATTATAGATTAAATGACGTAGATAACTTCAACATCACTTTTTTGTTTTGGTTTGGAGGCATTGCCATTACAGTATGCTATTCAATTCAGCGTTGGTTTTCCGAAGATTTTGTTCGCATATTTAATAGATTGTTTACGTATTTCAGGACATTCCAGGGTATGAATTTACTGAGTATTATCACACTTATTTTGTATTAAACCAATATATCAAGATGAATCATATACTTTTCTACATGGTTTTTAGATTTGTATTGTCCGGATTTTGATCCCAACTCCGACAGGCTTACTTTGATTTTGGACGTAATCCTATGTCTTACTTCAGCATTCTGGATATTTCTCTGCGGTTTGCTTGGCCTGCTTGCAATTTATGATCCACGAGCTTGCATATATCTGGGCGCTCTAATTCCGGATGCATACTATTCATATTTGCCATGGGGTTTTACAATTGCAATTTTTCATTTGTACTTGTTATTAGTTTTTGCCATAAATTTGGCTATATCCACATGTTGTTTAATTTGTTACCTTTACTATTTAACTGTTTTACTCACACACGAACTAAGACTTGGTATGTCAAAGTACATAAGTAGTGATATTTTAAGAACCCCACATCACTTTCAGCTCACATATAGGGCGATTCAAATTCTAAACTCCGATTTTATGAACGTGTTTGGCCCGTTCTGTCTTTACTTCCATTCTGCATTAATGTTTCTTCCCATCTACATATGTTTCGTATCGATTTCATATTGGAGAATAGTACATTTGCTAGCGAAGTGTTTGTTTGTTTTGGGAGGTCTTACTGATTTTTGTTTCTGGATGGGGGTACTCCAATTGGGAAAATATTTGGATGTAAGGGGAGCTCGAATGCGTTCGTCGTGGATGCGTTGTTTCAAGGACAGGAAAAGCGCAAAGGCCACAAGAAGGTTTCTCAAGTCTTGTACCCCAATTATAATATGTTATGGCAAAAAGCTAAGGATTGTAAGAATAAGCCAGTTCGTGTATGTCAAGGGAATTATCAGAGGAATATTTCGGTCGCTGTTGACATTAACAAAGCAATCTCAATAATTTTATAAATTAAACACTACATAAATATTCAATAATTAAACATTAGCTTAACTATTAAAGCTTTCTTGTTTTTCTAATAACAGATTTTTTTTCTTACACCAAACTCAAGTAGACTTGCTCAAAGTTTTTTAAAAAGTGATAATCAGTTTAGACGTATTTGTATTTTAATACCTGGAAAACACAATGGTATGAACCTCATGTTTGTTTGTTATATTGTTGTATTGTTTGTCATATCTTGTCAGCTTAGAAACGCTTTATCAACTAAAATAATTGAACTAGAAATACCGACAACTCTTTATATTATGCATAATATGATGATGCAAACATATCAGTCGCTTTCATGTCTCATAGACTTTTTGCAATGTTCGATATTTTTCCATCATTCAACTTTAAACAGAATTTGGTCATACAATCGATTATTTTTCTTTCATGAATTAGTGCTTAAATTTATTAACAATCACAAAGTTCTAACTTTGTTTTGGATGTACAAATATTTGCTAATTTCAAGAGAAACAATGTGGGCTACAAGTAGTCAAACACTTTATTAGGGTAAAACCTATCGTAATAAACTGAGTTCAACCAAACTAAACTATTTATTGTGACATGTTTGTGTAAGATGCAATTTTTAAAATCGGTCTTTAATAAATAAATAAATAAACTGAATTATTATTCTCACTTTAATCCAGTTTTTGCTCTAACAGCAAAGCCACGCAGCCAAAAGCAGTTATACATAAATGAAAAACCATCAATGAACAAATTTCCTTAAAGTCAATTTTTTCTTTTGATGTTTGCAAACCCACCTGGAATGGATTATACAATCCCTCTTGTGTAAAATTTTTATATTTAAAGTAAGCATCGTTAGACCAGTATTCCCATTTGCTCATTAATCCGCTCTGCTGTAATCGAGAGTATGTTTCAATGACCCATTTTCGATTTACAGTGTAAATTTCCAAAAAATAGAACTTTGTCGGGTAACTTAGTAACAATGCTGAACAGTCGACATCAGTGTATCCGTAATCGGATTTTAGTTGATGTTTAGCTTCAAACATTTTTGCTCGTAAATTATTCGTATCTGTAAAGAATGCAAAACGCTGCAACAAAAAACTACCAAGTTTATTGAGTAGTGAGTAAGCGTCGACAAAATGAATAATGTTGCTTAGTTTTTCATGCAGTTCAATGCGCTTAAAATCCATTGCAAGAAAGTTGAGGTAAGTTGAATCAGTATTTTCCCACAATATTTTGTATCCACCTTTTATCATTTCTTCAAGTGATTTATAAACGTTCACTTCTGTATTGGGAACTGTAACAATACTCAGTAAACTGTTGCTGTAAAACGTGCATACCAGCATTCCTAAAATTTGTAAGAAGATAAATATTTTGACACTTTCAATATGATAAGATTTAGAATTTCCAATAAACGCCGCAAACAAATCAAGTATTTGTGTTGGCGAAATATTGTAAATAGGTAAAACCAGAGCAAACAAAAAGAAACTGACAAGCGTTAGCCCCCAAACTGTTGGAGTAAATGCGTTTATCCAAATCAGAAAATCGATACTGTGATTATTTTTTGAATTCTGAAAACTATGACAGTACATCAAATAACGGCTGATTTGTTTGCCATATTGTAAGCCTGTTTTTGTCCAGTAATATTCACGCATTGAACTCCCATAGTCAACATAACTTACTTGGTTGACCAAATACTGACCAGTGACGGACATATCAATAGTGTTCCAAACTGTTAAATTTCTCCTAGAGAGCATAGCTGTTGTAAAGTTATGAACTTCAGCAATCACAATGGTTGACATAATTTGTTGTGAACAAAACCTTCGATCGATATGTTTAAACAGTAAGCGTTTGCATGCATATGGATCGTTTCCGTAGACATCTTTGTAGAAATACTCTGGTAAGCTTAGATCAACTAATGCGTCAATGGTTTTTTGATTGGCATTTCGGAACACCGCTCGTTGTAAACTTTTTAAATTTTTAATTAGATGTAGTACGGTAACGCTAGAAATATTAAATGTGTCAGTTTTGCTACAGTACTCATGACATAAGACACGAGGTTCAAATGTATAGCCATTCGATTTAACGCTTCCATAAAATACCAGCTTGAAGGCTGGAACGTTTGCATTATGAAGAAACAGCCATTGAGTAGCTAATTTATTCTGGTTGCAAGAAAACATCATGAACAAAGTTGTTGGATGTGCTCCAAGCTGCCGAAAAGTTTCAAAATATTGGTTATCCTCTCGTCTAAAAAACAACGAAGCTATAATAAAGTGATAAGGTTGCGTATGCTTGAACGCGTAGGCTACTCCAATATCTGTACTGAATTCGTTGAATACCATTTGTCGAATGAGGAAATTGTAACGTGTTGGTTTATATTCAAAAGTGTGAAAAAATAATTCGTAGTTGTATTCACTATTCTTTACTAGTTCGAAGAATGGGAAAATAATTTTATTGTGTATATCGTCGTTGCAATTTGGGCTTTTGGCTGCAATTTCTAGAAATATAGTGACAAAATATAATACTATGTTCCACATTTCTGCTCGAAATCCAACTATATAAACAATTGACATGGCTTGTTTTTGCACAAACTTGGTTTTTAAAATTGGGCTGTCATGAACAATTTCTTGCTTACTTGATCGCGTAGTCATTGAAAAGAGCAAGCAACAATATGTTAACTGAAAAGTTTAAGAGGGTTTTCAAGTGATGTGTATTTTGTGCTCTCAAAAGTTGTGAGCTTGCTTAAGTTGCATCAGTTGAAGTATTGTTTAAGCATATAAAATATCGTATATACAATATTTTTGTCAACAACATTGAAATTTTTTAATGTCAAGTTGTACAAATCTACAACTTTCCTGTGGGCCTACAGCTTACCAAACCGACACGTGCAAGAATATCTTAAAAGTGTATACAAAAATTTCCTATGCAATAAGTAGCAAACTGGCTCTCATTTCAGAATATATAAACTTGCATTGAAGTAGTCTGTATAGCGTACCAGTTTGATGCATTTGTCATCATGTTATGCTGTTGACATAACAAGACGTAATATGTTTGTCAACATGATCACGTAATATATATTTATTTTCAAGTTTAAAAATTGGTATTATAAAACCAAATTTTTAACATTAGCAAGAATACGCTTTTCGAAGGAGTTTGTTTACTTAAAAGTTCATTGTTTTATTGATTGTTACAAACTTGTTCACAAGGTGACCTTACAAATTCGTGTGCATGTTTAAGAGTGGAGGGTTAATCTGTTGTGTGCCTATTTAATATTCTACACTTTGGAGCGGTAAACCATTATGCTACAATACATAGGTGCCATGAACAGAATTGTTTAGCCGCTGTTTGGATATCAGAAACACATAATGCTGAAATTCTTGTTTGGCCATTTATGTCATGTGTCGAAAGATACCTTCCGGTCCTTGATATTCTAGAAACAATCGAAACGTTAAAAAAACGCCAAGAATGAAAGTAATTAAAAAATGCAAAATTAGTTGGCAAACGCCGACTTACTCTAAACTCAATTATGAAACGCTCCAAGCAAGAAAGTTTCTTAGGTTCATTGATTCCTGATTCTGTGCTTTGTGTTTTGTTTTAGTTCTGGGCTCCGTCCATGATCTTGTATTAGAACTTTCAGTAGTTTGCGTAGTTCAAAATACCAAACAAAAACAGTTTTGCAGCAAACATAGTAGCTGAACTTCAACTTTGGCAACAGCCTGCCTGTAATGTTTACTAGTTTCTCTAAAATAAATCCAAATAACCCAATCAAAATGCCAGTAGCTAACAAAGCAAATATTACCAAAGCATTTCCTTTCATAGTAGGTTTCTCCGGCGGAAGTATATCTGTATCAGTTGAAACCCTTCTACCTAGAATTTGTATCCACCATTCTAATAAACCAGATGTAACGAGACCATCAAATCTTCGTACTACAAATGGGGTAACCCAGCCCCTAAAGTTAATTCCAATATGTTGGGTTCCATAGTCCTGCATACCTAAATCTACAGATACATTAGGCAATTTATCTCTTTTTAGCTGTGGCACAATAGTATTACTTAAATACTCAGGTACAATTACTGCTACATTTTTACACTGCTTTAAGATTTGTTTAAGACTACTTTCGTATCTTGCCTTTAAAATATCAGAAAATTCTTCTTGTATTATGTCAATGGCGTCCACTGAAAGAGGTTCAGTGGAGCCGTAAAGGTTAACTAATTGATTTGCAAAATCTAGAATTTGGTTGTAAGCAGAGTCATGTAACTTGCTGTGGTTAAAAGCATACTCCAATGCGTCACTAGATCTGTTGTGTTTAGACTCAAAGTTAACAGATAAAGTTCTATCATTTTTTAAATCAGAAAGTTCTGAGCTTAGAATTTCATCGAGAAAATGTGCAAATATATCCGTGTTTTTTATACTATAATTAAATGCTAAAGTATGCGGATGAAAATGTAGCTTTGGTTCTTCCACTTTAAAATGTTGTACAAATTCTACGTACCTTCTCATGTTTACGTTTCTAATTCTAGAAAATATTGTGAACTTAGCTTCAGTTAGTTCCTGAAGAGATTTGTAGGGCTCGTAAACTCTTGGTTGCACCATGTTGTAAACGTTTGTGTTTTTGTAAGCGTTTGTAATTACAAGCAATGCAAGAAGCAACGCTACACTCAACAATCTTATTTGCTTACTAGATACCAAAAATGTAGCATTTCCTTGCTCAAGGAGTACCCGTACCATTTCTGGTATCCCTGACATGAAATATTGTATCATAAACTTAATTTGAATCTTTTGCAAATGATTCTTAGTTATTGCTATTAAAGCTAACACTGATATTATGGAAACTCCGAGGGATAACCATACTATCCAATCATAAACGTTTAGAAATTCCATAAATCTATAACCACTTAAAGCTTTGGGCTTACCACAGCTTACAAAATTGAGTGATAGTAGACTATTTCTAATATTCAAACTAAATTTTGCATATTGCGATTCTCCATTGTACGTTTTAATCTCCAGTTTTCCATTTACAATCGGATTTGGTTGTATTCCACTCATATTGCATATATCAACTGTATACTCATTTGCATAACTACAGTTACGCATTGCTTCTCTTAGAAGAAGTGAATAGATCCAAAACAATGTTTGAACCTTGTCCTTGTGAGTTGATTCAAGCAGTAACTCATGCTCTGAAAATAATTGTTGGCATGACCAAACTCTGTTTAGGGTTGAGTCGTGGTGTAGGATGGTCCATTGCGAATAGCCGATGGGATAAGAAAGCGATTGAAGTTTTTGCACATGTATTTTAAAAGTCATCCACGTATCCAGTTTGAATTTCTTTTTAGTAGATAGTAGGTTTGTTAGTCGAGGAATATGAATTTCTTTAGCTCTGGCAAACCTCTGGTTTATCTGGTCTAGTATTACCTCCACTTTTATAAATATAATAACATCTTGCATGCTTCTATCAAATGAATACTCCAGAGATGCTCCATGAATCCACACGTACAATGGATATTTTTGATATGACACAGTAGTAATAAAAGCATGAACTGCAAAATTCGTTGAAATTGGTAAGCACCTCTCAGCTTTGCAATTTCTCCATATCCAAGGATAAGGTGGTGCTGGCGGTCTTTTGATTAGTTGCTCTGGTACAAATATACCAATGTGAATAATATGATTCCAGGGTTTTGTATGCGACGTATAGTTTTCGATTCTAAAATCCCCACAAGTATACTCAGGTCGAAAGAAGTTTATCATTATATCATCTGGAATTGGAAAATTACAAGGGTAGCTTTCTGTTGTTGTCACGTTTTTAAATACCTGTTGATACCAGTTTCCTTGTCGGGGCAACCACGCAAAATTTGGATATCTGCTATGGTGCAACGCAATATTCTGTTCAAATGTTTTGTTGTAATATATTTTACGACGTAAAAGACTCCTAATAACCAATGGACTTTGATGTATATTGTGCAAGTTTATGAAACGAAAATTATTTACAACAATCAAAAAGTTTTGGTGTGTAAAAGGCTGAATTATTTTATCTAGGTTTTCAACTGATGACAATACTTCTTCGTTTTTATCTTGCCTCTTTGGTTTATCTATTTTAAAAGAGAAAATAGTATTTGCATTTAAGAACAAAACAGTCGTCAGACACTGAAAAACCTTCATTCTACTATCAATTTTAAGGAAACAAATTATGAAAACAATAAAATATTCAGAAAAATTATGTATATTACTTGAAACGTTCTCTGCACGTTAAACTGTGAAAAGCTTGTAATGTCTGAAGTATGTGCTGGATATGCTTATATTTTAAGTTTAGTAGGTTCATGACAAGGTGTTTACGAGTTTCAACCTACGCCTAAACCTTAGTATTATTTAAAATAACATTGTGGAAGTCTATTTTAAGTTGAAAAAAGAAAGCAATCAAAATTGTTGCTATAAAAAAGTTCCAAATCTAAACTAAATTTGAATTCAGTACATTCTATAGCACAGTAAAGTAGTTGTAGTTTTTTACGTCGTAGAAACGCTTGCTTCTGAGCTATCTGTGTATAAATAGTTTTGGTAGGTATAAGTATTAGTGCATTAGAAACGCGATAATGTAAGCATTTGGGGGATAATACTTTGTCTGTAAGCTATTGGCTTTTAATACTTTGAATGTGGAATAAATTACATATACGATTATATCAGTAAAAACAAACTATAAATTTGAACAATAGCTTACCGGTTTTCATGTTAGGACCATTTGTGTCGGTAAATGGGGCGTTTGTGGTACTCAACAGTTAATATTGTTGATGATGTGTATGGGTGTGCCGGTTATGCTCCTTCGTCTCACTTTGTCACAGAAAGTTTCGGATCAGTGTTCCTCAAATTAAATTAAACTAAATCAGCAAAAAGACTAGAGAGAGGTTTTAGCAGTTACGAGATCAATTTTATTTTAAATAATTGTGCGCTAATGTCTGATATATACAGCTGGTTCTAATGTGCACGTATCTATTATTAAGATACTATTTACTATTTACTACTACTTACTACTTTTAAAAAGAAGGCAATAAATACCAAAAGATTTGGATAATCACAGTTAAGTTACACGTTTGAGACTAACGTAACACACAACCATAACTGTTTGAGTATTCGTAATTTGAAATACATTAAAAAGGGTTATTGGTATGTAGTATGCAATATGAGTTTATTTAACTTTCGGTTTTATTGACATTTTCTTAATTTGCTGCTTACGTATTATAATCCTACTTAAAAGATATATATTTATGAATGATTTCACTATCTTAAACCTATTTCCGCAAACAAGTAACAGACGAGATATTTTATCACTACATAAAAGCCTTTGAGATTTCTTAAATTCCCAACAAAAGCAAACAGTAGCAGTGAACAGACCGGAAAGCAGGACCACAAATATTATCAAAATATTGCCACTTATTTTTGCTGGTTCAGGCTCTAAACTTTCCGACGTTTCTTTTGAAATGTTCCCGATCATGTTCTCCAGCCAATCTGTGATACCAGAGTGTTTAAAACGAGAAAAACGAGATATAATGCTGGGAGACACAAAACCAAACATGTGCAGAATCAAATGATTTACGAAAAAACTTTCTTTACTTATTGCCACGTAGCGAACTCCAGATAGCTTTAATGTTTGCAAGTGGGTAATTGCTAGACTTTCTGGCATAAACACAGCGGTCTTGTTGCACGTTTTCAATTCCCTTAGGAAATGCGTTTCTTCTACTTTTCTTAGCTTTTTTACCAGTTCGAGCTGAAATATGTATGAATACAACATTTTGGAAGGGATAACATTTACTCTAACTAAAGGGTTCACAGCATCAACAAAATTATTTACTTCACTGTAAACATTACTGTGTAAACGGGTAACATTTTTTATCCGCAATAACTTTTCGCTTTCTTGCTGGTATATGAATTTACTAGTTAGAAACGAGTAGATTTCAGAGTACACATATATATACGACTTAACCACCACAAGGGCAGCATAATTAACTAAATATCCTAAATCGTCGTCTAGATGCCAAGGAAAAAATATCACATTACTAACTCTTGTGTATATATTAAAATTTTCTTGATAAATGTCATCAAAATTTTCGTATAGATCCGGGAATCTTGGTAATATCATATTAGAAATGTTTGTATTTTTGTACGCGTTGCACAACACTATGGCCACAAGTAAAATTGAACTAATTATTAGTCTTATGTGTGTGGTTTTTAATCTCTCTGAAGGAAATGGATCTCCTTGTTCTAAGCTTATTTTGGCAAAAACTATAAGGTTGTATGAGGTTGTCTTGCGAAAAGATTTTACGTTTGAGTACGGAAAGCGTGAGGAGCCTAGAAGTAGTCCTAGTACAATCCAGGCAATTACTACTACCGCCCATAAAGTTGGCTCAAATACACTAACTAACTCATAAAATGCATATGGTGTTAGTTTTTTCTGGCCACAAGTAATAAACCGAACTGTTGAGCTTGAGACTTTTATAAGAACTTTTCCGTTACCATCAAAAGTGCTTTTACCATAACTCACCAGTTTGGGGTACCACACAAAGAATAAGCTATAACCGTTAACATAATAGTGTTCCTTTGGCAAATCGTCGCTTCTAATTTTCTGGTTTTCACAAATCTTGTTCATTCCCGTTAACTTATACGTAAAATTGTTCATTATATCTTGTAATAAGATCACTACCGCATATGCAAATCTATCCTGTGAAGTTTTTTGACCTATTATAGCAGTAAACCTACGGCTTGAACCAATCATTAGGTTACATTGAGCCATAGCATTTGCTATGTTTTCTGTAACATCATACAGGCCAAGTACTGTATGGGTTTCACCCCAAAATGTGTTATCATATGGCTCTAATCTCTTAACTTAGGATACGTTATTCCAACTAATGGATTGCCATCCATATAATATATGTAAGCTTAAAAGATATTTACACTTTACGCATGGTTTCAGAACAGTTATTGCGGAAAATATTTGCGTGCGATTATAAGTTTGGATATAGAGAAATATTCCATGTACATAATTTACAAAATCAGAATTTTCTTTGTTTATTTCCACATTTGAAACCATCCAGCGATATAGATATGCTTTATCAGCAACATGTTTCTCAGAAAGTATTAGAACGTGAAACGTATTATCCGCTGTGTGTAGAATCTCAGGATATCGTAATCTTACAAAATACTTAAGATCACGTGTTAATTTATTGTTCGTGTAATCATTAAAAATAAACTTTTGGGGCAACAAATCAATTTTGACCACGCCGTGCCAGGGTTTGAACTTTGTATATCGTTTTTTGATGCTGAATGAATAACACGATTTGATGAGAACAACTGGGTACTCATGTTTGTAAAGTTTTTCTCTTGAGCAAAATGAAGCACTATACCCCCATGGATATTTGCAATATGATATTTTAACGCCGTTCCATGTTTTTGTAAAGTTATTTGGGTTTTTATGCCAATCTATAATGCAAACGCCACTGTTAGGATTTTTTACAATCAGGGGTATTTCAAACGGTTTCAGATTTATATTTTGAAAGTTTTCAACAATAATTAGACTCAAGTTGGTGTTTAGCCAGGCAACTATACTATTTAAATGTTTTAGGGGTTTCGAATTCGGATGGTTTATATACACTGGTGGTAATAAATTGGCTAGTATTTTGTTTAAATGTTGATTTGGTTTTAAATTAGCAGTTGTGCTTGTATTTTGTGTCAGAGATGGACAAAGTGCAATCATGAAAAATATATATACAAGCATTTCCGTTTTATAAGTTTCTGGGAAATATTTAATAGTTTTCAAGTTTTCCATGACTTGTACGTAGGAGGTTTATATACAATTTCTTTAGCATAGCCGTAGTCACAGAACTATTGCTAAGAGCAGACAAATATCAAACCTCTCGTGTTTAAATATTTGAAGCTTCAGATATTAGTGTAATATTTTAAAAGTTTAAATAAAATCACTTAATCAGATTAACTTGATACTTAAGGTACTTTTTATAGAGATCGGTTTTATTAAACTAGGTGCAGTTATCACGTCAAACAAACCACAAGCCTTGTTTAAAAAAATTACCAAATCTCCAACTGACAAAATATTGCAGTAATTCTCATATTACCTATGAGTTTTTGTATCTGCAAAACACATTTCTAGACAAAATATTGTGGAATTCAATACAAAAATCTACAGATCAGTTGGAAAGAAGGAATGTTTCCAAAGTTTTGTGGGCACACTTCTACCAATGTATTAAATATGTGTTAAAGTAATTGCTAATTTAACTAAAAAATTTATAGTTCGGGTACTTTACTGGTAATTAAAGAAATGGATGCACGTGCGGCATTTGACGAGCGAGAATTCTTAGTATGGCAATGTAACCGATTATTTTTCTTGCAAAATTCCACTTTAACCCCAGAGAGAAAAGCATCGAATTATGCCACCATAACTGAATGATGTATTTTTATAAATCTTTGTTTGACAAAAAATGTATGCTTCTTGCTGTTGGCTATATATTCAAGTATTTAATTAGAATGTTTTAATATTTTTCAACAGATTTTCATACATTTATAACGCAATAAATAATAATATGTCGCTTAGATTCAGGCTAACACGCTTATTAGAGCATATACACGCAACTTAAATACAGAGTTCATAAAACAATTTTGACTATTATCAAAGGACTATAAAATAATTTACGTGATATAGTAAATTTTTTCTTTAAAGTAACATTTGTGTGCAATCATTTCATTAAAGCAGCATTTAAATGTCTTATTTTCATTAATTTCTAATATTTGTTCCATGTTTAACGGTTTGCTACTTACCACATTTGCAGCTTAATGGATAAAAATGAATAACTATCTTCTGGACTTATAATGAAAAAGAACGAACCAGTATTTAGGAATATATATTTACTATATATATTTTATATATATTGTAAAGTATGGGTTGGTTAACTGATGGATAAGGTGCTTCTGAGGAATTATTTAATATATGAGCCTGGCAGGACCTCACTAACTCCATTTAACCCTAACCCACTACTTTATCTCAACCACTAGCTTATGCAATGCAATACAATCTCTCAGGGCATGTTCGTGCCATTAACTCTACTGAAAACCACTAATCAATCAATCAATAAACTAAACAAGCAATCAGATAATTAATTAACTACTTTGAACTATTTATTGAACTACTTTGAACTTAGAAATTATTTGCAAAGAAATGCGCAATACAAAATATTGTGATGTTGCTAGTTCTGCTCTTCTGCCAAGACTCGTGATCTTTTCATCCACTTCGCTGCTAGTGGTGCGGAGCGACGCGACGACGACGACGAAAACAGAAGCATGGTCATACGCTGAGTGGCTGGTGAGCGTGGAGAGCGGTAGATACGAACAGCTGTATCACAATGCCCCTGAACGACTTGAGAAGATATTAGTATCAAGTTGTTAGTATCTTGTTGAGCCTTCTTTGTATTAATATTGGCTTAAGAATGGGATGGGGTTATTGATACGAATAGGTTGATACGAATAAGCAAAGGGTTAATACGGTCCAGATAAAGTCGTTGAGCACTTTACATGGGATCGTTACAATATTCACTTTAGCGCAACATAAAAACGCAGCAAACGTACGACCCCCAGGTGCAAAAACGCCCACGTTAAATAAACCTGTCGTCAAATTTCATGGCACTCCATTTCACTTATAGACCCTGACAGAAATTGATAGCTTGAGGAAAGTGTCAAAAAGTTGTAGGGCGTATGAACACCAAAACAATAAAGGAGACAAAAGTTTATTACAAACTTTTCACCACTAACTGATCATGGCCGTATACAACAGTAACCCAGAATACTCTGTTGTTTCTTGACATTTCTAAAGCTTTAGTAACACCATTGTCATAAGCTTTTTTAAAACGTGTGTACAGAGAAAGCACAATAGTTGTAATAAGAAAATCTAAAACATTTCAAGCGTAAATACACAACTAGTTGCCAATAAAAAGAAAAATGATTTGTGGAATATACTGCTACAAGAAATAATCCTGTTTCTACTCGAATGAGTATTTCTCGAACCTTTTTAGTAGGTATTTACTGTATCCATAATGATGAGTTTTCCAATAGATTTGCCAGAGGGAAGGAGATACTCCGTTTGTTGTGGAATTAGCACAAACCATTAGCATCATTAAAGTGAAGATAATCATTAAATTACGTTTTTTCACCGTTTTCTCGATTCATATGCTTGTCATTCTGTTTTGGTGTGAGGTTTATCAACTTTTTTGGCAAAAGTGAGTACGTCAGGAAACATAAAATCTACAACCATTCATAACATTACCCTATGATTAGCAAATTTGTGGTTCAGAAAATTACTTAAATTACGATGGTCCGGCACACATTGGTGAGGATTTGAAACGCATAAGTTTATAAGCTAACTGATATTAGTTCAGCTGAGAGTTTTATTTCAGTAGCTATAAATCAGTAATATTATGTTCGTAATTAGAGCCAGAGTGCAAACATATGGTAAAGGAACCGAACAGAGAGTAAAACAGTTATTTTCCATAAATTAACAAATTAAACATAAAAATCTTTCAAGGAAGCGTACGTAAGAAAACCACTTGCGTCATACCTAAATTAGTTTAGCCTTAAGGGGGGCCACATTGAAACTTATTTTCCTTAAAAACTTTCCACTAAACTTATATTGTGATCACAACTACAGATAATGTGCCATGTTTCAACTAATTTTTACGTAAACTCCGTAGAAACTAGCTCTCCTGAGGTCGTATCTTGTCCAAAATGTTATCATTTAATAATATAATAAACAATTTAGCCTTTACAAAAAGAACATTTGCCAAAAACAATTTGGACGTAAGGTCATATTTAAATATTCCATTGTCTAGCAATTGTGGTTACTTATAGAAATGCTGAACAACCATTTGTGTTTGCCTTTCAAATCCCCAGTCGTTTTTATTTTACATTCTGTCAACATAGCCTGAGTTATACCAGATACATCTAAAACTCAAAAGACTACATACAAAAATGTTAAGCAATCGGTTGTTCCTACTGCTCTTGATACTAACGAACACAGATCGAAAGCTTGGTTCATGCTTGCTTGTACTAAATACAACTAACTTTTCCTTTTCAAACTCCATTGATTCCGCAGTACGAAAACGTTTCAGGTGCAACTATCTGCTAGCCGTATTATGGTTGACTGTTTCATTTACAACTGTGATAAAATATTACAAGTTACACGACGTCGATAAGCTCAACATCACTTTTCTGTTTTGGTTTGGAGGTTTTATATTGACTGTCTGCTATTCATTTCAGCGTTGGTTTTCAGAAGATTATGTTCGTGTGTTAAATCGTTTACTTATGTATTTCAAGATATTCAAGGGTACGAATTTAGTAAAATATGTTAATGTAATTTTCTAAAAAACAAAAAAATTATTTTAAAAATTTGAAAATGGTTTTTTCAGATGTGTATTGTCCGCATTTCAGTTCCAACACCGATAGGTTTAATTTGATTGTGGACGCAACCGTTTGCCTTACTTCTGTATTTTGGGTACTATTTTGCGGTTTGGTTGGCATGTTTGGAATTTACAACCCACGCGCTAATATCTTCCTTGGCGCTCTGATTCCAGATGCATACTACTCATATTTTCCTTGGGGTTTCACAATTGCAATGTTTCATTTCTACATATTATTTGTTTTTGCCATAAACGTGGCGATTACCACAAGTACTTCAGTTGTGTATCTTTATTATTTAACTTTTTTAATCACGCACGAACTAAGATTGGGTCTGTCAAATTACAAAAGCAAAGATATGTTAAGAACGCAAAACCACTTTCAGCTAACATATAGAGCTATTCAAATTCTCAACTCCGATGCAATGACCATAATAGGACCATTTTGTCTTTTCTTTCACTCGGCGTTAATGTTTTATCCAATTTACCTGACTTTTGTATTGATTTTGTATTGGAGAAAAGTACATTTGCTGGCTAAGATTTCGCTGAGTTTGGGAGGCCTGACTGCCTTTTGTTTCTGGATGGTGGTACTGCAGTTGGGAAAATATTTGGAAGTGAGGGGAGCTAGAATGCGTTCGTCATGGAAGCGCTGCTTTACTAATGTGGAGAATGCAAAGGTCACAAGAAGATTTCTTAAGTCATGTCCCCCTATTATAATATGTTATGGCAAAAAGTTAAGAATTGTAAGGATTAGCCAGTTCATGTATGTCAAGGGAATCATCAGAGGAATATTTCGGTCGCTGTTGACATTAAAAAAATAGTCCAAATTGTTTTGATAATAAATTGCTACAAACAGCTGAATAAGGAAATGTATGAATTATTTTGTTAAACAATATATTAAAACTAAGTGAACTTTTATTATGAATTTATTTGTCTTGTATTAATTGTATGCGTTGCTCTATGGGCGATAGCCTAAAAGAGCTTGTTTCTTCTTTCAAATAAAATAATAATCAAATAAAATATATTAAAACTAAGTTAATACAATAAAATATATATTGAATGCTCATTTTTTAATTCGTTAGTGGAACCAGCAGTCAATGTGAAATTTTGTTTTACTAACATTTACATATAAAGTCATAAAAGAAGTTTAATTTGATGCAAATTGTCACAAGCAAACAATATTTGAAACTTATTGCATACAATAAGCGTTAGAATTTAGTAAAATGTGAAACAACGTTGTGCCCAGTATTAAGGACGTAGGACTTCAAATATGTAGACAAATACACAATTCAAAATATATGTACAACCTAATTTCAATTGCAAACAGAAGTGCTGACATGAACTATCTTGGCATGCCATGGTGTTTTTTTTCCGGAGTATGTCAAATAATTTAGTTGGAATCAAAAATTTAAAGAAAATATACTGATTAAGCATAGGGTTCATACCAATATTTCATGACAAAGAAAAAATAATTTTTAATTGTTTTCATAACGACGATGTCGGGTAGTTCAGCAAAAGCAATTTGGAATCTTAACCTAATGTGTATGCAGATGTAGCCCATGTAATTATTAACATATTTACCATAATTAATTCATCATGGATTGAAAACGAATGTTTGCATCAGCACCCTCTGCTTTAAGTTGAATAGTAAAGAATGTGCCCATTGCAAATTGCCGATAGAATATGAAAGCGACTGATATTTGTGCATACGCCTTTTTAACATTATCCATAATCCATGTACCGAATTCTTCTTTCTTTTTGGTTGGTAAAATGTTTGTTAACCGAAAGGTTCATAGTTTTTAGACCCACAAGTTTATCAGGTTTAAATTACGCTTAAGTGTATTACGATTTAAGTACTTTGAGCAAATCTACTTCTACTTGTTGCATAAAAACAAACAATATGTTAATTTAAACAAAAACCCTCTAGCAAGTAAACAGAGCATGAAATATATAATATCGTTAAAATAATATTCTAAGGAGTTATATAAGTTTCTAGAAAACTTAATTTAGTATTTGTCTACTACAAACTTTTGTTATGCATTGATAGAAGTGCAGCATAAATTCGTTTGTTTAATCATCTTAAGTACAACTCTTACGATTTTGAGCTATTTATTTGTAATACATTGGGAGCAGTAAAACTTTACTTATGGTTACTATGTATCTACTAATATGTATATCAGTAAAACTGCGCGATTATGAATTAGTCACAAGTTTAATTATTGAGTTTTTTCGTAGATCTTATTTTACAAAACTATTCAGAATACTTTGTTAGTGTCAACAGCGACCGAAATATTCCTCTGACAATTCCCTTGACATACATGAACTGGGTGATTCTTACAATCCTTAGCTTTTTGCCATAACATATTATGATTGGGGTACACGACTTGAGAAACCTTCTCATTTCCTTTGCTTTTTCTGTATTTTCACAACATCGTTTCCATGACGAACGCATTCGAGATCCTCTAACTTCCAAATACTTTCCCAATTGAAGTACCACCATCCAGAAACAAAAGGCGGTAAGCCCTCCGGAAATAAACAAAGACTTGGCCAGCAAATGTACTTTTCTCCAATATGAAATCAATACAAAGCATATGTAAATCGGAAGAAACATTAAAGCCGAGTGAAAGAAAAGACAAAACGGCCCAAATATATTCAATGCTTCGTAGTTCAGAATTTGAAGCGCTTTGTAGGTAAGTTGGAAGTGATGTGGTGTTCTTAAACTTTCTGTACTCTTGTACTCTGACAGACCCAATCTTAGTTCGTGCGTAATTATATAAGTTAAATAGTATAGATATATAACTGATGCATTTGTGGTAATGGCCAAGTTTATGGCCAAAACTAATAATATGTACAAATGAAGCATTGCAGTTGCGAAACCCCAAGGAAAATATGAGTAGTATGCATCTGGAATCAGAACCCCTAGGAACACGTTAGCTCGTGGGTTATAAATCGCAAACATGCCAACTAAGCTGCAAAACAGTATCCAAAATGCTGAAGTAAGACACACAATTGCGTCGACAATCAAACTAAATCGGGCGGTGTTGGGATCAAAGTCCGGACAATACACATCTGAAAAAAAACAATTCCAAAAATTTTTACTAATTTTTCGGTTTATTGGAAAATTATGTGTATACTTTAAAGAAACTGATACCCTTGAATGTCCTGAAATACGTAAGCAGACTATTCAACACACGAACAAAATCTTCTGAAAACCAACGCTGAATTGAATAGCAGGTAGTGATTGTAAAGCCTCCAAACCAAAACAAAAAAGTAATGTTGCATTCATCAATGTTGTGTAATCTATAATATTTTATCACAGTTGGAAATAAAGTAGTCAACCAGAATACGGTAAGCAGGTAATTGCGCTTGAAACGCTTTTGTACTTTGGGATCAATTGAATTTGAAAAAGAAAAATCAGTGGTGTTAATTACGATTAGGCATGAACCAAGCTTTCTACCAGTGCTTGTTAGTATCCAGAGTACTAAGTACAACCGATTGCTTAACATTTCGGGTGACGTCTTAAGTGTTTTAGCTAACCGTGTTGGTATTAATAAACGGATGTTGACGGAATTTTGAAAACGACCACTGTAGGCTTTGGTGACGTGCACGTGAATGATTTTTCAGTATTTCTATATGTTGCTAGAGCTACCAGAAATAAAACCTTTTAATATGTCCTCCAATCCAAGTCAGTTTTGGCAACTTTGCTAATTTGTGAAGGCAAAATTATTTATTTGATTGTAATAGCAAAACAGAGAAATTTTGGGAAGGATACGACTTTAATCAAGATAGTCTCTACAACGTTTATATATACTTTACTTGAAACATTGCATTTTATCTGTAGTTGTATTTAGGTAATATATTTAGTTTCAGTTTTCAAGGAAAAATAAGTTTTTAATGCTTAAGGCTAAACTAATTTAGGTATGACGCATGTTTTTTCCTTGCATGCTTTTCTTGTGTAAGTTACATACATACGGAATTCTAACAATTCTTCTGACAATTGAATTGTCTGTATTTGTTTTGTGAATTTGTACATTTATGAAAAATAATTCTCTTATTTCGTTCGTCTTTACTTAGGTTCCTTTGAAATATTTGTTTACATTCTACTGAGTATGTTTGTGAACACATAATATTGACTTATAATTACAGTAATAAAACTCTATCATTTAGTTTTATTGAAGCTTATAAACTTTTAGGTTATATAAAGGCTAAAATATTCCTTAAACACATTTTTACGAAACGTTGTAGAAAAAGCAGATTAAATGAAGAAGTCAAGGTCCACGTGTCCCAGCAGACATTTAGGGAGTCTTTATAGATATACAGTGTGTCTATATAAACATGTTCGTATAAACCCTAATAATTACACTTAAATTGAAATTGTAACCATTTAAATTTCAAACGCCAGAGTTTTCGTGTCTAAAGACACGTTTATAACTTAAATACTACTTGCAAATACAAGACACAAAACTTCTGGCGTCAGATAAAGAGATATCATTAAAACTTAACCATTTAAAAACGCAAGCAATACAATTCAATACTGAAACGTTAGCAGTTTTATTTACAATAGGGTTCGCAAAGTGTTTGCGGTTTGCAACATACCGAGTAATTGAACTGGATAAACAATCGGTTCTAGGGTTTATTTTAATTTAGTAACAGAGGAGCAAAAGCAGTATGTTATCCGGCTAAACGTGAACTGTCTAGAACAACTGTTTTATCAATTAATGTTGTCACAATTGAAGAGAATTCAACATTTTCCTTTTTTGAAGTAATGGTTCTGGTTCCCTTTTGTGATTACTAACGGTATAGTAGATCCTGCGTTTGCAAAAAGGTGTCTACGTCGGGTACGTACTCGGCGGAGTCTACCTAAAAAACTGGTAAATGGCAAGCAAATTTAAAAATACCAGCCGTATAATTAGCACCAATAATACTTATTTATCATGAAAACTTACAAATTTATACCTTAACAACCACCACCAATTTGTAACTAAACTTAGTACTGAACAATTTATCCTTCAAAAATAAGCACAGATCCAAAAATATACGTCGCAGCGACAATTTTAAAATCTCCGTTGTCTAATCTATATATATATAAGGTGATTGTGGTGTTCGTCGGTAACAAATGTAAACAAACAAATGTAAACAAACAAATGTAAACAAACAAATGTAAACAAACAAATGTAAACAAACAATGTAAACAAACAAATGTAAACAAACAAATATAAACAAACAAATGTAAACAAACAAATATAAACAAACAAATGTAAACAAACAAATGTAAACAAACAAATGCAAACAAACAAATGTAAACAAACAAATGTAAACAAACAAATGTAAACAAACAAATATAAACAAACAAATGTAAACAAACAAATGTAAACAAACAAATGTAAACAAACAAATGTGAACAAACAAATGTAAACAAACAAATGTGAACAAACATATGTAAACAAACAAATGTAAACAAACAAATGTGAACAAACAAATGTGAACAAACAAATGTAAACAAACAAATGTAAACAAACAAATGTAAACAAACAAATGTGAACAAACAAATGTAAGCAAACAAATGTGAACAAACATATGTAAACAAACAAATGTAAACAAACAAATGTAAACAAACAAATGTAAACAAACAAATGCAAACAAACAAATGCAAACAAACAAATGTAAACAAACAAATGTAAACAAACAAATATAAACAAACAAATGTAAACAAACAAATGTAAACAAACAAATGTGAACAAACATATGTAAACAAACAAATGTAAACAAACAAATGTGAACAAACAAATGTGAACAAACAAATGTAAACAAACAAATGTAAACAAACAAATGTAAACAAACAAATGTGAACAAACATATGTAAACAAACAAATGTAAACAAACAAATGTGAACAAACAAATGTGAACAAACAAATGTAAACAAACAAATGTAAACAAACAAATGTAAACAAACAAATGTGAACAAACAAATGTAAGCAAACAAATGTGAACAAACATATGTAAACAAACAAATGTAAACAAACAAATGTAAACAAACAAATGTAAACAAACAAATGCAAACAAACAAATGTAAACAAACAAATGTAAACAAACAAATGTAAACAAACAAATATAAACAAACAAATGTAAACAAACAAATGTAAACAAACAAATGTAAACAAACAAATGTAAACAAACATATGTAAACAAACAAATGTAAACTAACAAATGTAAACAAACAAATGTAAACAAACAAATGTAAACAAACAAATGCAAACAAACAAATGTAAACAAACAAATGTAAACAAACAAATGTAAACAAACAAATATAAACAAACAAATGTAAACAAACAAATGTAAACAAACAAATGTGAACAAACAAATGTAAGCAAACAAATGTGAACAAACATATGTAAACAAACAAATGTAAACAAACAAATGTAAACAAACAAATGTAAACAAACAAATGCAAACAAACAAATGTAAACAAACAAATGTAAACAAACAAATGTAAACAAACAAATATAAACAAACAAATGTAAACAAACAAATGTAAACAAACAAATGTAAACAAACAAATGTAAACAAACATATGTAAACAAACAAATGTAAACTAACAAATGTAAACAAACAAATGTAAACAAACAAATGTAAACAAACAAATGCAAACAAACAAATGTAAACAAACAAATGTAAACAAACAAATGTAAACAAACAAATATAAACAAACAAATGTAAACAAACAAATGTAAACAAACAAATGTAAACAAACAAATGTGAACAAACATATGTAAACAAACAAATGTAAACAAACAAATGTAAACAAACAAATATAAACAAACAAATGTAAACAAACAAATGTAAACAAACAAATGCAAACAAACAAATGTAAACAAACAAATGTAAACAAACAAATGTAAACAAACAAATATAAACAAACAAATGTAAACAAACAAATGTAAACAAACAAATGTAAACAAACAAATGTGAACAAACAAATGTAAACAAACAAATGTGAACAAACATATGTAAACAAACAAATGTAAACAAACAAATGTAAACAAACAAATGTGAACAAACAAATGTAAGCAAACAAATGTGAACAAACATATGTAAACAAACAAATGTAAACAAACAAATGTAAACAAACAAATGTAAACAAACAAATGCAAACAAACAAATGCAAACAAACAAATGTAAACAAACAAATGTAAACAAACAAATATAAACAAACAAATGTAAACAAACAAATGTAAACAAACAAATGTGAACAAACATATGTAAACAAACAAATGTAAACAAACAAATGTGAACAAACAAATGTGAACAAACAAATGTAAACAAACAAATGTAAACAAACAAATGTGAACAAACAAATGTAAGCAAACAAATGTGAACAAACATATGTAAACAAACAAATGTAAACAAACAAATGTAAACAAACAAATGTAAACAAACAAATGCAAACAAACAAATGTAAACAAACAAATGTAAACAAACAAATGTAAACAAACAAATATAAACAAACAAATGTAAACAAACAAATGTAAACAAACAAATGTAAACAAACAAATGTGAACAAACATATGTAAACAAACAAATGTAAACAAACAAATGTAAACAAACAAATGTAAACAAACAAATGTAAACAAACAAATGTAAACAAACAAATGTACACAAACAAATGTAAACAAACAAATGTAAACAAACAAATGTAAACAAACAAATGTAATAAAAACAAATGTAAACAAACAAATGTAAACAAACAAATGTAAACAAACAAATGTACACAAACAAATGTAAACAAACAAATGTAATTAAACAAATGTAAACAAACAAATGTAAACAAACAAATGTAAACAAACAAATGTACACAAACAAATGTAAACAAACAAATGTAAACAAACAAATGTAAACAAACAAATGTAAACAAACAAATGTAAACAAACAAATATAAACAAACAAATGTAAACAAACAAATGTAAACAAACAAATGTGAACAAACATATGTAAACAAACAAATGTAAACAAACAAATGTGAACAAACAAATGTGAACAAACAAATGTAAACAAACAAATGTAAACAAACAAATGTGAACAAACAAACGTAAGCAAACAAATGTGAACAAACATATGTAAACAAACAAATGTAAACAAACAAATGTAAACAAACAAATGTAAACAAACAAATGCAAACAAACAAATGTAAACAAACAAATGTAAACAAACAAATGTAAACAAACAAATATAAACAAACAAATGTAAACAAACAAATGTAAACAAACAAATGTAAACAAACAAATGTGAACAAACATATGTAAACAAACAAATGTAAACAAACAAATGTAAACAAACAAATGTAAACAAACAAATGTAAACAAACAAATGTAAACAAACAAATGTACACAAACAAATGTAAACAAACAAATGTAAACAAACAAATGTAAACAAACAAATGTAATAAAAACAAATGTAAACAAACAAATGTAAACAAACAAATGTAAACAAACAAATGTACACAAACAAATGTAAACAAACAAATGTAATTAAACAAATGTAAACAAACAAATGTAAACAAACAAATGTAAACAAACAAATGTACACAAACAAATGTAAACAAACAAATGTAAACAAACAAATGTAAACAAACAAATGTAAACAAACAAATGTAAACGATGTAATCATGGCAACGTAATTATGGCAACCATGGCAACGTAATTATGGTAACCATGGCAACGTAACCAAGGTAACCATGCCAACGTAATTATATTAACCATGGCAACGTAACCAGGGTAACCATGGTAACGTAATTATGGTAATCATGGACACGTAACTAGGGTAACCAGGGGACCGTTATTATGGTAAGCATGGTAACGTAATTATGGTAACCATGTACACGTAACTAGGGTTACCATGGCAATGTAATTATGGTAAGGATGGAAACTTAATTATAATAACCATCTCAACGTAACCAAGGTAACCATGGTAACGTAATTATGGTAACTGTGGCAACGTAATTATCGTAACCATGGCAATTTTATTATGGTAAACACGGCAACGTAATTATGGTAACCATAGCGACGCAATTATGGTAACCATGGCAATTTAACTATGGTAACGTAAGTATATGCACATTTTTATATAACAATAAAAATATATTGTATTCCGGGTGTCTTTCAAATGGCAGGGCGTATGCCTGCTGTAAAGCTAGTAATAGTGGATATTTGTTGAATTGCTGAAAAATCATATATGTTCTCGTCAACAAAATTCGCAGTCGTCGTCATTTGAATACTTTGGTAAACAACATACACAAAAAAATAAAATTAACTAGGAAACTAGTATTATTGGCTAGACAATTTTAATATACTTTGTTTAAAATTTTCCTTAAACTTATAAAATAAATATTCTTGGTAACAAACAATTATAATAGGCAAAAAAAGATTGTCATTTGCAAATGTAGCATTCTCCATCATCAGATATAATCAAAGCATTATTAAAAAGTTAATATCTGGAATTTGTAAAATATTATGAAAGGTTGACGGACGGAAGTTACAATGTATAATTAAAGCACGTGCAATGCAAATCTGGAGATAGTCCAAAATTTTCATCATCCTGTTGGAATTGAAATATAAATTACTTTGGCCCTCAAATAAGCAGCAATAATAGTTGAGATTCAAGCTTAACATTTATACATATCAAACACAATCTACATAAAAATAAGCTCGTTAAAGTCATGGCGATTCGAATTTTTTCTTATTTTGATAGTAAAATTGAAGAAGCATTGACAAATAAGCCAATCTGTAAAGCAAGGACAAATTCAAATGCCCTTGCAATCTATTGATTGTAGCTATGTAATCAGATTGCTAAAAAGTCATTTATGCGTTCGTAGCGGAAAGCTGTAGATATCGTCTGTTTAAAGCCTGTCAACCTACGTTATAAGCACCATACAAAAACTTATAAAAACTGCCAGCTAAACTACTAAAGGCTACATACAAAATGTTAAGTTATCGGCTATACGTACTGCTCTGGATACTTACAAACATTGGTAGAAAGCTTGGTTCATGTCTGCTTATACTGAATACAACCAACTTTTCTTTTTCAAATTCAACTGATCCCAAAGTACAAAAGCGTTTCCAGCGAAATTATTTTCTAAGCGTGGTTTGGGCCGTAACTTCGTTCACAACTGTGATAAAATATTATAGACTAAGCGACTTTGATAACTTCAACATCACTTTCTTGTTCTGGTTTGGAGGTTTCACAATCACTGTATGTTACTCATTCCAGCGTTGGTTTTCAGAAGATTTTGTTCGTGTGTTAAACAGTTTGTTTAAGTATTTTAGATTTTTTAAGGGTATGAACTTTGTGATATTTTTACTATGGTTTCCCGTTACACTAAAGCTAAATCTTTTGGAAATGTTCTTTCAGATGTTTATTGTCCGAATTTTAAGCCCAGATCCAGCAGACTTGCGTACATTGTGGACACAATTCTGTGTTTAAATTCGATTTTCTGGATGCTGTTTTGCAGTTTGGTTGGCATCTTTGCACTTTATGACCCACGAGCAGCCATTTTCCTTGGATTTCTAATTCCAGATGCGTACTACTCGTACTTTCCATGGGGTTTTGCAATTGCACTTTTTCATTTCTACATTTTATTAGTTTTTGCGATAAACTTGGCAATCACAACTAGTGCCGCAATTGTATATCTTTACTATTTAACTTATTTAATCACGCACGAACTAAGATTGGGTCTGTCAAATTACAAAAGTAGTGATAAGTTAAGAACACCACCCCACTTTCAGCTAACTTATAGAGCGCTTCAAATTGTAAACTCCGACGGAATGAATATAATAGGACCATTTTGTCTCTATTTTTATGCTGCATTAATGTTTCTACCCATTTACATCTGTTTTGTATTGATTTCGTTTTGGCGAAGTGTGCAATTGCTGGCTAAGTCTTTACTTATTTTGGGCGGCCTGACCGCCTTCTGTTTCTGGATGGTTGTACTCCAGTTAGGTAAATACTTGGAAGTTAGAGGAGATCGAATGCGTTGGTCTTGGAAGCGATGTTTTGAAAATGTAGAAAGCACAAGGAGAACAAGACGATTTCTGAAGTCATGTACTCCAATAATACTTTGTTATGGCAAGAAGTTAAGGATTGTAAGAATTAGCCAGTTTGTGTATGTCAAGGGGATTGTCAGAGGGATATTTAGGTCGCTGCTGACTTTGGCAAAACAATCTAAATAACTTTATAATAAATAATACACAATCTGAGTATGCTAAAATTGAAAACAATAAACACAGGTTATTACATATACTGTTGAAAGATGTGTTTTAAAATAAAAACAAGAAAATTTATTTGTCATCATTGCTATGAACTTGTAGAGAACACAGGAATGCTTGATTTTCAGAGCAGCTTTTCAAGTCAGTTCCCAGACCTTGCAACGGAACGGATTTGCAACGTAACGTTGTTCCTGCAGACATTAGTTCAGAAACATAACACAAATTAGTTTGATATTTGATACAGTTGGTAATGTTCCTTCTTCAGTTTTACGACGCATTTAGGGCTTTAGATTATCTGGTATATTTGGATGATGGAATAAAATTCTGACTATATCTTAGATTGTGTCAATTCAAATGTCTTTCAAAGCTGAAAACATGAAGGTGAATGTACTTATTATATTTGTGGTGTTGGCAAGCGGTTTGCTAATAGCAGTCTGCTGTTTTCTATTTAAAAACCGGAATATTTGCTGACAAGTGTTGTACAAAGTTGCAGCAGTGATAAAATATATGGTGTCATATACAAAATATGCTGTTTTGCAGATGATAATAAAATTTATCGGCGATAATATATTCGGCAACTATAAAGCAAAGCGTTTTAGTAGTAAACATATAAGAAATAGAGTGTAAATGCTTTACTACACACAATAATACTTGAATACTATAAAGCTAATTACAACAATTTTAAGGAAATATTAAATATGTATACTATCCATGCATGCCTTAACGGCATAAAATAAACCTAATACTATAATTTGGTACAATTTACTTTGATAGGCTTCTTTGTATTTATTGTAGATTATAAAGTTATGCCGTTGTAACCTAGTGGCAATTGAAATTATCAAATAACACTATCCATGGCACATGATATCAAATGTTTGTTGGGTGCATGTACTACTGTAAAGCACAAAAGTTTTGCTGAAATGCTTTCTTTTGGCAGCTGGTATGTGATAAAGAGAAGGAGTTTTGGTTATTTTCACAAATTTTGGGCACTTTCTCCGATTTTCGTCAAAATTGGCACATATGTACACTTTTATCCTGTGAATTCAAAAATAGTAATATTTTGGTCTCAGGGTGACGATGTCAGTAAAAAGTTGATGATCAAATGTGACCATTTTCATGTATTCGAAGAATACTAGGATTTTCGTAGTTTTTTAGGATAACTTTTGTATGCATCGAAATCTCGAAAATCGCCGGGATGCCCATCCTAGAATATTTATTGCTTGTTTAAACAAAACAAATCTCAAGACAAAATTCGGTTCCATGGTGGAGATATTTGGAAAAATGTATGGGCAAGTATACCAAACTTGACAGAATCCATGGTGCCAAAAGTGACGGAATGCTGTTTCAATCTGCGTCATCCAAATTGATTCATTAATATACCAAATTAAAGCCAATGAAAAACGACAGGATCGTGTTTCTCAGTTTTTTGAAACACACATTTACAAGGAAGTTATGACCATATTAGTGAAACTTTCCATTTTGTCCAAAAATCCATCACTTTGTAAATATGGTCATAACTTTCTTGTTAGTGTGTATTTCAAAAAACTGAGAAACACGATCCTGTCGTTTTTTATTGGCTTTAATTTGGTATATTAATTGGAGAGTTTGGATGACGCAGATTGAAACAGCATTCTGTCACTTTTGGCACGATGGATTCTGTCAAGTTTGGTATACCTGCCCATACATTTTTCCAAATATCTCCACCATGGAACCGAATTTTGTCTTGAGGTTTGTTTTGTTAAAATAAGCATTAAAAATTCTAGGATGGGCATCCCGGCGATTTTCCAGATATGGATGCGTACAAAAGTTATCTTTAAAAAACTACAAAAAACCTTGTATTCTTCAAATACTATGAAAATGGTCACATTAGGTCATCTATTTTTTACTGACGTCGTCACCCTGAAACCAAAACAATACTATTTTTGGTTTGGCGGTAGCTCCCATACCGCCGACACTTTCAGGAGTAAAGTTCCGATTTCTGAAAACATGCTAATAAGTAGATTGAGTAAAGTGTTCTATTGACGAATTGCGATTGATTAGCTTATTCATTTCCGGATTGGCAAACGTAACTACGAGTACCAGTCACTTTTAGTGGAACGTGGATAAATGCAGTTAACCGATATATTTGCATAAAATGAATAAAGTACAAGTACGTGGATTAGGTAGGACAGCAAACTTTATTTGTAAACAAGTTGTAGCGTTGTACTGTACACATTATCATGCATTAACAACGTTACTTTCTTAAGTAATCTTTTGTGACATGTGACTGATTATCAAAAAAGTTTTGTAACAAAACAATCAGTAGTCAACATTTGATTATGATTGATAGTGAAGACTTGAATCACCTCTGGGAAACTTGGGTTTAATCAATCACGAGAAAGTTCAACGATTTTCCAGCTTGCGCCCTTGCTGTTTCCATGCCTCTGTCATCGCACTGGTTGCCTGAAAATAAAACAAATGAACAACCTTAATTGATTAAAAAACTATAACATATTTACAAATTCGAAATAAGTTTTCTATAGAAGATCTACTATGCAATGTTCAAAGTACCGAAAATCTTCCGCATAATATGAACTTGTTTAGCACAGGCATCTTAAGCAGCGCAAACGTAAAGGTCAAATCAGAAATGAGGGGTTGGGCTGCCTGGACATCTCTGCCTTTAAATTTTGTTTCCAAACTCAGAGTCTGTAATTCTGATATTAGTTAAGAATCTTATAGTTAAGACACCATTGAACATGAATCAAAAATGGATTCCCAAGTATGTATGTATTACCTGTGAGTGACCGAATAGAAGTCGCACTATCCTTGAGTTCGAAATGAGACCAAAAACTAGGATTTTCCCGTAAACCTGTTACTACTGATATCGGGACACCTGTGAAGATGGAGTCCCAGTAATCAGAGTTGATAATGGACTCACTGTCACGTACTTCAATACATAAATACGTCAGTTGCCTCATTTCCATGAACACATATTTCAGTCCACAGGCTTGTGTTCCGGGGGACAGTTCTAACGTGAGCTCACGGATGTTAGGATAGGTTAGGTTAACAGCTTGCATAGATTCTAGAGTTACTGGTAGCCTGTAACCAGAAGTATTTCCTGCTTTACTTTCATCAGTTAGAGACAGGCGAAAATCCTTGACTAAAGCAACAGGCATGCTTTCAGTCCATTTCCGCAACATTTCCGGTGTGTGATCATAAATACCCAATGAGTATAACTTTGGAAAGCATTCGTTTAGCAAGGGATGCTCAGCTTCCAACTCAAAAGTGCTGGCATCGATGACTAGATGCGTCAATTCTTTCATCACAGGGAAACGCACCAAATTCACAACGCGAGGGGGACCCTCATATAAGAACTCTGTAATTCTCAAGTTTTGTAAATGTTCACTCAAGTTTTTTAAAACTTCTGAAAGTAGTCCATCTGAATACTGAACATCGTTCAGTAATAACCGGAGTTTCAACAAGCTTGGCAATTTGTTAATCGTCAGCACTTTGAGTTGGTCACTTGTCATTATACAACTTAGATCCAAGTTGGTGATTGACTCTGGCAAAGTAACAATCCCAAAGCCTTTTGGGGCAGAAAATGTAGTATCCCAAGATGGAACAGAAAACTCCTTAAGAGATGTAGCCCTGCTCAAAAAGCTGTGAACCAAACAGATTTTGTTTGTTGAATTCCCGAATTCCAACTCATTTCCAGCCAAGTTTGCAGTCACCCTTTTGTCCAGAAATGACACAGTTAGCTTTTGTAAAATGGGTAAGTCCACCATGGTCATTACTCCACCTGGCAAGGAACCTCCATTCTTCGGAATAATCATTTCCAACTCCACAAGTCCTTTTGCACACTGACGCACGAAGGAAACCAAACTGTGGAAGTTTTCGTAGCGAAAGAACTCCTTGTCCATTTTCAAGCTAAATGTTGGAAAAGATTCCTTCACCACTCGGTTTGCAATCGTTTTAGCAAACACATCCAACAGTTTCCCTTGGGTTTCCACAATAGTTGCACCGTTTAAAGAATTCTTCTTTGTCAACTTAAGCTTGAACATTGGCTCCTTAATCCTCCTCATCAGATTCGTCACTCCGGTCAACCAACTTTTATTCACCAGTCGCACCCCCCTCAACGTTTTTACCCGCTTTTCCAGATTATTATCGTGAACTGAATAATCCAATATAATCTCCAGAAGCTACACAGATTGATAATCAGTCGATTATTGGTTAGTAAAGCAATTGGCATTTAATTAATTATTAAATATTCTAGTTCACCTCTGGTTGATCAAGCACCGCCTGAACTGCTGAATATCCTTCCTGTTGAGCGGCTGGTGGTTGACCTGCTCCAGGGGTTGACCTCTTTGTGGCTCTTTCACATTTAGTGCCTTCTTGAGAAGAAGTAGCCCCTTTAACCTCCTTTTCTTCACCTGCCATTCTTGGTCATTCACTGAAATCAACAGCACCCAAACTAAAACGGCTTAACACAACAAACCAAGAAATAAACAAACAAAATTAACCAAAAAATTGTCAAAGGCCCGTTCTTACCTTATCAATAGCTAGCACAACAAAAAATCTTCAAGGCCAAGATGATAACCCAAAGAGAACACACCGATCGATAAGTCCTCCAGTCCAAAACTCTGTATGAATCAATCTGGCTGCTTTCCCGTGTCTTCGCGTGGGTTCCGCTCACTAGTCAGTTCAGCACGAGGAGAGGCTCACAGCTGTGCACAGCTGACAAAAGTACACACAACACCAACCTGTTGAAATGATGCCATGCGCCGCATGGCCCATGCGTTCAATGGATGAAATACCGGCTACACGGACACGAGACAATAACAAACCATTTATTACTTCCACCGCAGACCGCTGAATTATTTTAATTGTTAATTCCACTTGATGCCAAGGAGTCTCTCGCAAAAATCGGTAAATCCATTGAAGTTTTAGTATCAACGCCTTTTCTGCACCCACACCAGAAGATTGCCATTTTAAATCAATTCATCTGGCCTACTACAATCTATCCACTTCAATCTGCTCCTTTGAATCGAATTCCGATAAAATATTTAGAAGATCTGGACAAACTGTTAAGAAGTGCTGTGCGGGAAATACTTGGATTACCACAGGACTGTCCCAATTCGATGCTATATTCACCTGCTAATCACAAAGGCCTGAATTTGATTAGTGCTAAATGGGAGGCACCTATACAGAATCACGGTATATGCATGACGTTACGGCGCTCTAAAAATACGTATGTTCAAATTCTACGAAACCTAGAACAAGAAATGGAAGAATGCGTAGTACGCCTTGGAATGCCAGACGCGGAATATACAAAAATTATGGAGGAATCCGCTACACCGTCCTCTGTAAATAGGAAAATGAGACAATTCCTTCGTAAGGAACAATTTACCAAATGGACCTCTTTACCAGTTCATGGAAAGGGTGTTGAGTTATATCCGGACTCCTCGTCAATTAACTCAAGCCTGTTCAATAAAACTGGACTCTCGTCAAATGAATACACCAGTTATTGTAAAATGGTGTCTAACACTGCTCCAGTAAGATCTCTACATGGACGAAGCCAAGGATGCAACCGTTGCCGTCGTTGTAACGAGAATACAGAAACTCTTGCCCACATCCTAGGTTTTTGTCAATATGGAGGTTTGCTGAGAAATGATAGGCATCATAGGATTAGAAAAATAATTGCTGAAAAACTAAGAACCTTAGGTTTTGAAGTTTATGAAGAGTTGCCAACGCTGGATCGACGAATTGACATAATAGCCATAGACAGAAAGAAAAACTATGCAGTGATACTGGATCCCACAGTCCGCACGGAAGTATCTTTGGAAGTCGATGAAGAAAAGAGGAACATTTATGAACCATGCATACAGGACCTGAGAGAAAAGTGCAATTTGAAGGATGACTGTAGGATAACTGTGCATGGATTGATGATTGGGTCTCGAGGAACAATACCAAAATACACTCAAACAGTGCTTAAAAACCTAAAATTGCCTAAATCAACTTTGGAGGAAATCGCAATATCGGCTGTGAAGGGATCATGTCGAATACTACATAATCATATTTATTCACCTTTGTAATAATCTTAGTATTTAAGATCTTGTGAACGTACTAAATTTTGTAATTTAAGTCTTATACTAGTCTATTGTTTGAATTCAAATATTTGTTGTATATGAGTACTGTGTCTTGTCGGCAACCATTGTTGAATGGCAGTGATAATAAAATTATCTAACCCCCCCATAATTAAGCAAGTGACAATTTCATCAATTAGTTAACTTGGCTGTTCGGATAGTAAAAGTGTATTTCTTGGGATTTTGCTGGTGCTGGTTTCACAAAAATTGAAATGGAGGTTCGTGGAACAAAGAAGCGAGGTGACAGTGACAAATGCCAACAGGAAATGGTGGAGTCTGTGCGGCAGACGTTTTCTCAGGCATTGGTAAGTAATAGTCCAAGTTATTATAAGGTTGGAGGTGGAGTAGTGTAAAAAAGGGTAATTGTTGATTAAATCAACTTGATTTTCCTGTTTTTTCAGTTGCTGGAAATGATATTGGATTACGCCATGCGTGATGAGAATGGAGCCCTATGTCCTAACAATATCCAGAATTTACGCCTGGTTCAGAAAAGTTGGAAGGAGGCTGTGTCCAAAAAGCTGCGGGACAACAAGGAGCCTCTTTACCGTTTGAAACTTGACAAGAACAACTCACTAAATGAGTGCAAAGCCTGTCCAGGAAAATGGAAAATTATTAGACCAATTTGTGGATTATTGGACTACTGAACCCAGAGTAAAGGAGGCTATGCCCACATTTCGAATCCAACTTGAGGAGGACTACTTCCGGCACCAGAATTATGACAGTCTTCTCAAGTGTCTACAAAAGTGTGGCGCTGGACTTGTGGAAATTGAAATGAATGTGCCTGAAAATGGAGGTTCTCTAACCGGTATGCTGCCTAATGTTGTACTGCCAGTTTTAAAGAAACTGACAATTAGATTGATCCGTCAGCTTTTGGAGAACCTGGTGGAGGTGGACGAGGTGGATGTTGATCATGCTTCCAACATCACATACTTGTTCCAATCACTGATTAACAAGAGTTCATCCTTGAGGGAGTTAATTTTGGACGCTGACACGTGGGAATTTCACCCCTTTCCCGGATTGCAGTACACTGTCTTGCCTGCGTCCCTGACAACGATAAAGATTGATTTTACGGCAAGTGAAAAGGCAATGGAACTATTGACAAGGAACCAGTTACCCAACCTACGACACTTGCTCTTGAGTGCTACTAATACTTCATCGGACGGACTTGTTTTTCGAATTTTGGAAAATGTTCGCAAAACTTTGTGTTCCTTGAAATTTGACGGAGAACGTTATTCTAGTCCACCCCGGAGAGTTACTAATCTCCGTTTTCCAGTCATGGAGAAACTCCAGACTTTGGAAATACAACGAATTTGCTTTGAGTTGGAAGCAGAAATCCCGGACATGAACTTGTTGTTTCCCAAACTAGAGAAACTGGTTTTATATGATCAGACACTCGACATGTTGCAAAAATGGACTAGTGGAGTTGCATTAGTTACTGTTTCAGACCTGGCCTTGGAATTGGTGAATGAGTGGAAACCGGAAATTGCATGCAATACCCTGCCGCTTGGGTTGGAGACAATGCAAAGTGTTCATTGTAGATTTCCTAACGTCCATGTGTTAAATCTGCGTATTTCTGGTTCCGAAAGCTCTGGTCTGAAGTACGTGTTTATGGAAATGGGTCAATTGACAGAATTACACATTTATGTGGTTAGAAGTGAATCCGTTGTTGCCACTTCGGATTACTGGGATTCACTACTGATTGGCGCTCCCATAGAATTTGTAGTGGGAATGTCTGCCTGTCCTGATTTTTGGGACGGAGTGAAGCTGGAGAATCGCCGGAATCCTTCAATCAGAATGCTGAAAGGTATGAATTGTAAAATATTCCGTGAGGAAAGGAATTAATACTTAAATAATTGTGCTATAGTAAATAGTTGCTGTTTTATTAAGTATCCCTAAAGATACTTGTTAAGTATCCCTAAAGATACTTGTTAAGTATCCCTAAAGATACTTGATAAGATTGTGCTCCGGCCGTCCGGCCGTCTGGCCGTCCGTCCGGCCGTCCGCCCGTATGCAATTTACTCAGTAACGGCTGGACCGATTGCAACCAAACTTGGTATACAGATAGTACATGACCTCAGCCACAACCCTATTGAATTTCAGGTCAATAGGTCAACTAGAGGTCAGAGGTCAGAGCAATTTCACAACTTTTCATAATAGAACCTATAGCATGCGACACATGATTTTAGGTCAGTTTTTAACCAGCATTACAAATTAACAACTGGTTTGTTAAAATTCGTGCATTAAGGGCCTGATTCAGGACCTTAATTGCAAGATATAGCAGTTTTACAGCGTACATACTGTACGACACGTAATTTTACAGCCAAACTTGGTGTACATACACAATAGCACCTCAGTAACAACCCTATTGAACTTCAGGTCAATAGGTCAACTAGAGGTCAGAGGTCACAGCGATGTCACAACTTTTCATAATAGAACCTATAGCATGCGACACATGATTTTAGGTCAGTTTTTACCAGCATTACAAATTAACAACTGGTTTGTTAAAATTCGTGCATTAAGGGCCTGATTCAGGACCTTAACTGCCAGATGCAGCAGTTTTACAGCCTGTATGATGTGCGACACATGATTTTAGGTCAGTTTTTGGCCAGGATTACAATTTTATAGTCGGTTTGTAAAACTTTGTGCTTTAAGGCCCTGATTAAGTCTTTTTAGAGAAGGGATACTTAACTACTCTCTCTTAGAGCTTTATTTTTTACTAGAGTTAAGTATGTTTTCTTTGGAGGAAGAGAATGTTATGGATGATGAAGGTGTTGACGATGATCCAGACAACCCCCTTATTTCCAACCTCTCCTTTGTCTACGGATTCCTCCAGATGCCCAAACTAAATCACTTGAGTTTCCAAGGAAGATTTAAGGTAAGTTTATTTTCTATAAGCTGTATGCATGATATAGTAAAAAAAATACTTGAAGATATTGATTGCTTTTTGATATTTTACAAGGCTTCCGAGGAAATGGCCATCGAGCGGAGGAAGACCGCGCGTACGATTAAGTATTCACCGTTATAATATATTTCTATGCATAACCCAGAAAGAAGAAATAATTACCTGTTCCTTTTTATTCCAACTAGTGTTTGTAATGTATTTTGTATTTGATTTCGTAAATGTTTACTGCCATTCAAAATTAGATTATTTTTCTGCTTAAAATCAATATAATATTATCCTACCGCTAATACGTGTATTTAAGGCGTGTCCGGAGTTTCCTGCACCTTTTTTGAAAGTTAAAATTTTCAACATTGCAACAACTAAATTGGACAACTGCCACTATTTTTAGAATATACATACTTTTAATAGTATAAATACAAGCTTGGGAAAAAATCAAACATTTTAATATCAATTACAATTTAAGTCGAATTTGTTTAATTTAAGCGGCGTTATTCCCACTGCAAAAATTACACGTAATGTTTTTCTTTAAAGTACGACAACTTTTTAACAACAAGTTATTTGCTTAAAGTGTGTCTCATTTTAGAAACTCTATTGTGTCCGTAATCTAAATAGAGATCACTTGGTAAACACCAAGGTGCTTAGCTAGTGTATATCACCGATTAAATGACACAAAGTCTCAAAATGACAGAGCATATTTAATTTGCCAAATTTGGAACCCGTACAGAATTAAATAAGCAAAGCAATATACCATTCGAAATTTTATAAAATATGCTACTACCCCAATATGAAACCCAGGTGCACACCTGTCGACAATGATACAAAAATATCATTGAGTTTTTCAGTGACATTTTTGAAAAAAATAAATGCTTGTAAGAAAAAGTACAAAATGTTGTAATTCGCCTAACTTTTTACACAAGCAAAAGATTTTCAGAGTCTTGATACCAAAACAATTGCAATAATTAGTACTACAAAAGGGTACTTCACGTGTACTATATTTGTTACATATACGCATACCAGACAACTTAGATGAAAAACTGACTGACTAAAAACAGGAATAAAAGATATTTTTTTGATTTTTGTGAAGCAAAATTAAACTTATACTAAAACACATATAAGTTTTAATAAAACATGTATTCTAGACCAGAAAGTATGTAGTTTTCAAAAATATATGTGGTTGTTTTCCCAGGTGTTAACGTTCTTCAAAATTAAGATATTAAATTAAAGCATGTCCGGAGTTACCTGCACCTTTTTTGAAAGCTAAAATTTTCAACATCGCAACAACTAAATAGAACAATTGGCATTATTTTTAGAATCTACATACTTTAAATAGTATAAAAACTTGTTTGGGAAAAAATCAAATATTTTGATGTTAGTTAAATTTTAAGTCAAATTTGTTTAATTTAAGCGGCGTTATTCCCGCTGCAAAAATTACACGTAATTTTTTTCTTTAAAGTACTCCAGCTTTTTAACAACAAATTATTTTCTTAAAGTGTGTTTCATTTTGGAAACTCTATTGTGTCCATAATCTAAATAGACATCACTTGGTCAACACCCATAATAATAATAATAATAATAATTTTATTCATCAAACCTGTTTCAATTAAGAAACTCGTTACGTTTGACATCAAGTTACAAAGTCAATTCAAAAATAATTTACATTGAAAGAATAGTACAACAATTTTTCATAATATTTAAGTATTTTAACGCCGAGTTAAGTCATAAGTTGGAACAATAATATAACAATTAAATTATAACAATTTAGTAAAAATACAAGACACTTAATTTTAAAATATAATTTTGATTCCACTTTTGGTTTAAGCTATATCAATATTTTGCTTCAAGATTATTTGTTTGAGTTTTTCCTTAAATGTTTTAATATTTGGTGAGTTTTGGATTTCTGAAGGTAAATCATTGTATTTTGAGAGTCTAAACCCTATTGTTCTTTCACCTATGCTCGATCTAATCCTATCATTTACAAAAATTTTCTATGAATTTCTTGTGTTGTAATTATGAATTTGAGAATTCGTCTGCAGGTAATTTTTGAAGTACGGAATGTCATTTATGTTTTTCAATCTATATATCAACGATAAAGTTTTATAAAAATATTCCTCATTTGGAAACATCCATTCTAACTTTTCGTGCAACAGTTTTGAAACAGGATCATACTTCCGGACATTCAAAAGAATGCGAGCACCTATTCTTACACATTTCTCTACCACTTTAAGATTACCTTTGGAAGCACATCCCCATAAAAGCGACATATAATTCACAATAGGCAAAATACAGGCACTATATATTTTTATCATTTCATCGGAAGGTAGTAGTGATTTAAGGGGATACAAAGATTTTGAAACTAAATGAAACCTCTTCGAGATACCATTAATGTGTTCATACCAAGTTAATTTGGAATCCAATGTTAAACCTAGACTCTTTAACGTTTCACTGCTTTTTATAACGGTACCCTGGATATTAAATTCAATTTGACCTATCTTACTAATATTTTTTGCACTCCCTAAGACAATAATTTGGGTTTTAGCAACATTTAGTTTCATTCCATTTTTACGCATCCAATCTATGATCCGTTCTAAATCCTCTGTCATTTTATCGATAATGTCTTGAATTTTACTTGGACTGTCGCTTCTACAGAACTGACTATCGTCAGCAAACATAATAGAAATGCAGTTTTGAACGACTAGAGGCAGATCGTTGATGTATAAAGTGAAAATTAACGGCCCTAAAACGCTTCCTTGTGGACAACCCCTAGTTGTGAAAATAATTTTTGTTGGCTTTCCATTTTCGTCTCGTATATATTGTGCTCTATCACCCAGATAAGATTCTAACCATTTCTTGTCAATCCCGTACCAGCTCAGTTTTTCAATTAAAATATGTCTAATAATTACATCAAACGCTTTGGAAAGATCAAGCGCTAGAAGAATGCAAATGTTTCCTTTATCAATTTCTTTGTAAATAAACTCCATTAACGCAGCCATTGCAAGTTCACATGAGTGTCCCTTTCTGAAACCAAACTGCCCTTTATAAAGCATGTTATTCATGTTAAGATATTGCATGAGTTGTGCATGTGCACACTTCTCCAGGAGCAACGAGATGAAAGGTTGCGTAGATACTGGTCTAAAATGTGCGATGGTAGTAGGATTCGTTATCTTTGGAATAGGTGTTATGATACTTGTTTTTAAAGTGGATGGAAATTCGCCTGAGCTAAATGACAAGTTTATCAATTTTGTAAGATTTTCTAATACCATTGGTGCACCAATTGTTTTTGCTAACATAATCGGTGCAAAACCAGTACTGTCCGAATTTCGTTTCTCTTTGTGTTTCAGCTTTTTGTACCAATGCAATACTACTGCTTCAGTCAACGGGTAGAATGAAAATGTACCCTTGTACAATGGCATGTTAATAGGCTTGTGAGGACAATCCCCGTTGAATTGCTCGTTTGAGACACTCGCAAAAAATTCGTTCATTTCATCCGGACTAAATTCTGAATTAGTGTGACCTGACGCTTTCTTCGGTAGGAATCTATTTTTGACATACCACATACCTTTTTCCTTAAGCTCGTGTTTTATTTGTTCTCTAGTGTCTACAAAGATCTGTTTTCTAATAAGCTTATCAATAATACGTAATCTAGTTTTTGTAACCAACGAGGGAGCTCTGCTTTGCCAATTCAAAAGTGTGTTTCTAAAGTTCTTTAAATATGCTACGGTATTACTGGCTT
The DNA here is from genome assembly GCA_029691765.1 of Entomobrya proxima. NCBI lineage: Eukaryota > Metazoa > Arthropoda > Collembola > Entomobryomorpha > Entomobryidae > Entomobrya > Entomobrya proxima. The sequence goes on from CM056172.1 coordinate 43,154,692, forward strand.
TATATTTGTGATTATATTCGACTAAATATTTGGACTTTATTGGAACGAATTCATTAAAAAGGTCAATGTGGTTCTGCAAGAATGTTTTGAATGCAATGGGCAAAGATTGAGTTGCGTCTATTGTAAAATTTGAATTTAAAACCTTTTGCCCGAATTCCATCCAATTAACATTCTCAAAACGACGAAACGTGATCAATTTTCTTGGCTTTTTTACCTTCAGTACCTTTTTAACGATTAAAGCGTTATGATCTGATAGCCCTGCATGAACTACTTTAGTAGTAACATTACTTACTACCTTGTCGTCATTTGTAATGATTAAATCAATTATTGCACTTTGTCTGGTAGGATTCACAATAATTTGTTGTAAGCTAAACCTATCTAGCATATTGCAAAACTTTTGTACGTCTGGTTTTAACGGTTTTTCAAAATGTATATTGTAGTCACCACAAGCATAAAAAGTCAAGCCGTGGCTTAGTAATCTACTGAAATAATTTTCTAAAAGTTTAATGTCAGATGTTGTTATATTAAACTTTGCACGATACATGGATGACACTAAAAATGATTTAAACTTATTTACCTGGAATTTTACAGTTACCACTTCAAGGCTCTCGAAAGAGTCTGCTACCACAACTTTTGCACTGAGATAGTTTTTATAAATGATTGCTACACCACCTCCAAACTCGTTTCTATCGAACCTGAATATGTTATATCCCGGTATAGACATAAGCTTAGTATCCTTCTGCAATTTAGTTTCACTCAAACAAAGAATATCAATATCATGCTCACTTAAAAAATCTTGAAGCAAAATGGTTTTGTTTCTTACAGAATTTATGTTTATCTGACCGATAATAATAATATGCCGCCTTTTCATTTGTCATGCTGTTTCCATAGTGACGGTATCCTGTGTTGACGGTGAAGTTCCTTGGGCTGAGTTTTCATCCTGGTTTTTAGTGTTCTCTGGTTTGTTCTTATCGTTTGGATTATTGTCATTTTGCATTTGACTGCTGTTTGCCGTAGTCGACGCTTTCGACAGCTTTGATAATGGAGGCTCCTGTCGCAAAACCTTTGTTGTATTTTCTTTGTCCACATCCTGGTCATCCTGAGATTTTCGTTTCTGTGATTGTGACCTAGTGACAACCGGTGTTTTCCTGTTTCTTTCCAGTAATTGCTGATTTTTGGTAAGGTCGCGTCTAATCGATACTCCAGAAAATTCAGGCTTATCTCTTAATTTGCCGCAGTTTTTAAGCACATCTTCTTTGTCATTTTGGGATCTGAGGAAAACTCTGACGGGTCTTGGGTGTCCACTTTTGATTGAGCCGAAACGGGAATAATTTGGCATATCGATTTTTGGTGGTAAAATCAGTCCAAACAGTTTCTTAAGTAGTGCATCGCCATCATTTTCTGGTAATCCGAAGATTACCACATTTTTCCTTTTCGTGTATTTCCCGATTTCCGCCCGGGCTGCATTTTGTGAGTTGGACATCATTTTCTGCATCTCATGGATAGTTTTTTCAAGTTGGTGGATTTTTTGTGCCGTGTCTCGTTCATGTTTTACTACTTGAATTTGAATATCCTTACATGTACTCTCCACGTCAGTTAATCGCTCAAAATACCTGTCCAGCCTAGTGTTTGTTTTGCGAATCTCATCCTTCATATCCGTCATATCAGTCTTCATCTCATGAAGTATGGATGTCTGTACATCCATCTTCTGAAGCATGTATCCTATTTGGTCGAGAGTGATGACAGTACTTTGCGCCCCAGCACCAGCATTCTCAGATTGACTTTCATGTCCCATGTTGTTTACTGGAAGTTACAACATACAATGTGTGCCAGTATCTTTGGGTGACTTTTTATAGGAACGGACTACTTGTATCCTCGGAGTGCATATACTTATTAAAGTGTAACTTATCTGTTAATGTATATCGTCCTTCCTCTGTATCCTGTCCGTGTAAAATGAACTGAGATGAAAATACTGGATAACAATATTTTTTGTGATGACTGCTTACAATTTCACTGGTTTTTTTGGCTAGAATCACTATTATATCACTAAAAATTTACTCTAATGTGGAGATCAATTAAAGTACTAATCAATGATATAAAATTTGACTCAAAACTCGTTGTATTTGTATTTTTAAAATGATAAAAACCAGGAGGTATAAAAAGTCACGTCCGTCTCCCACCACAGTCTTGGCACCCATGTGCTAAGCTAGTGTATATTACCGATTAAATGACGTAAAGTCTCAAAATGACAGTGCGGATTTAATTTGCAAAATCTGGAGCCTTTACAAAATTAAATAAGCAAAGCAGTATACCATTCGAAACCTTATAAAATATGTTATTACCCCAATATAATACCTAACTGCACGCCTGTTTACAATGATTCAAAAATATCATTGAGTTTTTCAGTGACATTTTTCAAAAAAATAAATGCTTGTTAGAAAAAGTACAAAATTTTGTAATTCCCCTAATTTTTTACACAAGCAACAGAATTTCATGGTATTGGTACCTAAACAATTGCAATATATAGTACTACAAAATGGTACTTCACATGAACTATATTTGGTACATATACGCATACCAGACAACTTTGATGAAAAACTGACTGACTGAAAACAGGAATAAAAGATTTTTTTTTGATTTTTCTAAGGCAAAATTAAACTTATACTAAAACATATATAACTTTCAATAAAACATGTATTCTAGAGTTTAAAGTATGTAGTTTTCAAAAATATATTATGTGGTTGTTTTCTCAGGTGCTCACGTTCTTCAAAATAAAGATATTAATTTAGGTGCAGGAAACTCCGGACATGCATTAGGTGCAGGAAACTCCGGACATGCATTAGGTGCAGGAAACTCCGGACAAGGTTTATTTACAACGTTCACGCAAATTATCTCTTACATTTTGAGCATTTGTATGTTTTAAATGACGCCCATACTTTTCTCAGTTGTCCAAATCATATAGGAACTTTTTCTAAAATTATTCTTTTAAAATGAATTGATGTTTGCTGTATGCAGTGTTTCATCTGCCTTGCGTAAATACTTAAGTCCTTCATTAGGTTTCTAAATATAGGTATAAACAACTAATTCGGTTTCGCTTAAGTACACAGCAAAGCTTATCAATAAACCCATCCAAAGCAGCATGAAAATCATACCCACATTACCACTTATTTTAGCACTTGCCGGCGGTGGATTATCTTCGGCTTTAAATTTAGAGTATGCACTAAAAACTTTGGGAACCCACGTAATAATTCCAGACTCTTTAAAACTGTTAATCTCTTGATACATTTTTGGATTAATATTACGCATAAACTGCATTGCAAATCGTTGTGCTGAAAATGTTTCTGAGCTAATTGACACAAAATGCTGACCACTTAGTACGGCTTGCTTAGCCAAGCTGTTTGCCAAATAATCAGACACAACAAAGGCCGTTCTATTACAATTAAAAATTTCGCTTAGGTACCACTTTGTGTCATTTAGCCAATAATACTAAGCTAGCACGTCTACATGTCGCTCAAAGGTGTCGAAACGATTTAAATGCGTTGACGTATATTTGACAGCCGTATAGAGTAGCGTTGTAAAGTTTGAATGAATACGATAACCGTTGTGCAACTGTTTCAGTCTTAAGTTTAGCACAGAACTTAATTTATCCATATTTTTACGCAAAACGTGCAAAACACTGCTGTCTGCTACTATCGGCGCCGTACCCAATACACCCCCTTTGCTACTAATGTTATGTTGTTTTGATGTAAAATTTGTTGCCCAATCTATTCCCCAGAAATACATGAGAAACCTCATGTAGGATATTCTTACGTAAATGTTAAATTTGCTGGCCAACAAATGTTCCAGGCTGATGTAATACAGCAGTTGCCTTGAAAGAATCATGTTGTACACATTTGTATTTTTGTAAGCATTACTTAAAACTAGTCCACTTAACATAAATGCAATTAGAATATACCTAACTGAAAATATCTTTTCAAAATATCCAGGAAATGGATTGCCTTGTTCAAGCAAAACCTTACAAAATGGAACTATCTTTTGGACAAATGTCAATGTTTTGATTTTGTCGTGGGATACTGGCAACGCAATTCCTAAAACTGTAATACAAATCATAGCTGCTAACCAAACAAATGCATCGTAAACTCTAACCAGCTCGTGAAAAGGAAATGAGGTTACTCCTCTACTCCCACAGGTCACAAATCTTAAGTCACTCATATCATAATCGATTGAAATATCGTTTACAGTTCTTGACTCTGAGGAGAAATTTACATACACCATAGGCTACATGTTATCAGCCATTACAAATCCACTTTTATCGTAATCATAGGTAACATTTTGGTGACATATTTTCTTCTTTGATAGTTGAAACGAAGCATTTTCCAGCACTTCCATCAACAACGTAGAAACGGAATAAAGATACTTGTCGTTTGCATCTCCAAATTCCGTACCTCGCATAAGTAGGTCTTGGTAGCGAGTGTCAAGTGTAGTACAATAATGTATGTAGTAGCCTAGGTCGCTTGTCAGTAGATTAACTGTTTGTGTAATATAACCAGCATAATGATCATGTATAACCCATGGCAATTCCGAGTATCCATTGTTGAGTAAATATTTAAATGTAAAGACATTTGAAACCTTATAGATTGAAAATGTTTTAAAGCGTAAACATACAAATTGCATATTCTGACATGAGTAGTAACTAACTAGAGCTCCTTCTTGAATAGTGTAGCCCTTTGACTTGTTTTGAATGGGAAAGTACACAAATACGTCATTAGTTTTTTTTACACCTTTCAGATTCTTCCATCCGTCCATATTTATAATTTCATGAGAAATGAATGGGCTTCACGGATGCTGGTGATTAAAGTAGGTAACTCAAGCTTTCCTTGGCTGTTGTCATTAGTTTTTGGCTGTTGTGTTTCCGAACGAACATCAGAATACATTGTGTTAAACGTCCACTCATGAAAAAAGCGGGAATACGAAGTAGTGTTATTTGTTGGAATGGAAACAATGAGGTTGAGATTAGGAACAGTACTGCAAGGTAGGTAAAACTTTTCAAATTTACGATGATTTATGCCGTTTATGCAGTAAAACTGGAGCAACAATAACTTGTTGTGTTTTTAATATAACGTGATGGTGGACAGGTTACATTAGCCATTGGACATCGCATTCCGCAATGTTTGAAATTAGTACTTCTGGGAATCCATCGAAATTGATTGCACATATGTATTCTGATACGTGTCTTATATTCATGCGTAACCCAACAAGCAATTACAGGCATTAACGATTTAATAACGACTGGGTATTGTCCCAACAACTTTATATCCATGTGCTTAAAATTACTTATAATAGTTAGCGGTCGTACGGTGCTCGAACTTAGAGCTTTAACAATGCTATCTAAATTTTGAATCACTGAAGTTTCAACTGTTATATATGAGTGCAGCTTTTTGTAATTGTCCAGGTTTTTATCATTTTTCAAAGCTGAATCGATTGTTCCAAAATATTCTACTTGTAATTCCTCCGAAGACATATTATCTGTGTGAAGTACTAAATCAAATATACAATATAAGGCGACTTGTGAATACCTCATTTTGCTATGCCATTATGTTTAGTAAATTTTCTAGAATAAACTCTGTACTGACATATGTACTGCGTACTGATAGCTCGATCGTTTAATCCATGTGCTACCCTCAATATTAGTCTTTCCAATCCACAGCACTGCCCATGATTTTATGGTATACTTTTTGATTAATTTCCTGTCTGCTACTACATCAGTTCAAATTAATTGCGTTTCATACCTTAGTAAGCTGAAAAAGGTGGCGTAATAGAGTTATTAAGTAGCGAAAGCTACTTATTAATTTGGCGCAGGCCGTCTGTCCGTCCGTCTGTCCGTCCGTCTGTCCGTGCGATATCTCCGTAACGGTTTTACCGATTTCATTGAAACTTAGCAATAATATGTGCCACAGTAAGGCAAAGCACCGCGCAAAATTTCATGTCATTCGGTCAAAGGGGTCAAAGGTTATCAGAGGTCAAACGCAACAATGACTGCCTTACCTTACTACAATAGAATGTTGCTTTTCTTCTACAGAATTCTTGTGTGGCACGTGAGATTTTGGTTGAATTTTGCTTCTTGAGTTAAGTGATAATTACAACTGCGGATTAAATTTTAACATGTATGTGACGCGATAAGGCGGACATGCACGCAAAATTTCATAACATTCGGTCAAAGGGGTCAAAGGTTATCAGAGGTCAAACGTCATAATGACTACCTTACTACAATAGTATAGTGCTTTTTATACATAGAATTTTTGTCTGGCACGGGAGATTTTGGTTGAATTTTGCTTTATGAGTCAAGTGATAATTACATTTCCAGATTAAACTTTGCACATGTATGTGACACGATAAGGCGGACATCCACGCAAAATTTCATGCCATTTGGTCAAAGAGGTCAAAGGTTATCAGAGGCCAAGCATCACAATGACTACTACCATAGAATGCTGCTTTTCGACCAGAGAATTTTTGTCTGACACATGAGATTTTGGTTGAATTTTGCCTCATTATTTAATTGGATACTACATTTCAGGATTAAAAATTTTGTCTGCCACATGAGTTTTTAGTTTAATTTTGCTTCATTTGTCAAGTGAATACTACTTTTTGATGTCATTAGGTCAAAAGGGTCAAATGTTAGTCTACATCAGCAATAAAGTACACCTACTTTCGCTACTTTGCTACATGTGGGCATGTTGCCTGCTTTATTAAATCATGGCCTATGGCGTGCTATGGGTTCTATATATTTAAAAGCTACCCAGATTCTTATGAGTAAAATAACCTTATGCTTATCCTAATCCTCTTATTTTTATACCAAAGCATAGGTAGCAATAATTTGACTATCAGAGTAATAGACAGAAATATTAATTAATACAGATACTTATCGCTCCACTGAATTGCTATCGTAAGCAACTAATTAAACGCTCACGAATTGCCATGCATGCAAACTTTAATTCTACTCAGCTCTAGATCTGGTGTTTTTGGTTTCCGTGACGCAATTTGTACTTTAATAAATTCAATAGTGTGTACCTAAATTATTTAGGCTAAACACATGCTTATGTAGCATCAGTAAGCTCCTAGCTGAGCCATTTAAATTGGAATTTTCTTTTCCCAGAATGTTCCCAGATTTTAAAAAAAGTGCAATTAAAGTTAAAATTATAAATAAACCTGCAAAACAGGATATAAGGAAACTTGCGACCATTGTGATCAAAACGTGTAGCCAAAATGCTGAAATTCTGCTAACAAATTTTCATTTGTCTAGAAGTTCTGTTTTTTTTGATTCCCCATATGCCGTGTAGCTTTAAAATGCTATATTTCTTGATTGAACTATTTCGACTTTAACGGTCAAACGGTTATGCACTTTGATAAAATAACATCAGAATCGTTAATTTGATCAAAAACTGACCAAAAATCATGTTCCAAATGCTATATGTCACTTGTACAAAATTTGAAATCGTCGTGACCTTTGACCTTCGAGTTGAACTTTTGAAGTCATCTTCAGATTTGTTTGAATTCTGATGCTTTAATACTGTTTGCAAAAATAATTTTTCAAAAATCTTGAAAAATGCTGCTTATGGAGCTGTTTAAACATAAAAACTGCTATAACGGCCATACGATTTTGAATTTTGAAAAATTGACATCCGATTCGTTAATTTGATCAAAAACTGATGTATAATCATGTGCCACATGCTATAGGTCACTTGAGAAAATTTTGAAATCGTCGTAACCTTTTGACCTTAGAGTTGACCTTTTGGGCCTATCTTCGAACTCATCCAAGCGAGGATGCGTTTAAGCAATATGCAAAAAGAAATTTTGAAAAAAGTTGAAAAATGCGGCTTCTAGAGCATTCACAGACAGACAGACAGACAGACGTCCGGACAGGACAAAACTAATAACTTGCTTCTTAAGTCGCAAGTTAATAAATTAAATAAGAATTAAGTACTTCAAACGCTGTGTGCTTTGACATGGCGGTTCTACCAAAACCTTGTAACTATCTTTGCAACAAAATGTTAAAAGAACAAAGGCAATTAAGTGTATTTCATTATTCGTGTCTTTATTAAGTTGTTGTAAAATTCTTACTATTAGAATTGGGTTACAATTTTCCACCTACTGTTACCAGTGCCTCTTAATTGAATTCAATTCAATTTGTTGAAAATTTGCTCGGTTTTTACAAAACCACCATTTACTTGTACAGGCACACGTTTATCAGAAATCTGTCATTTGGATTACTACGAATTGCGTTTAAACTAACACAAGAGTTAGATTTGTGGAGTAATAAGTTAAATTTAAACAATTTCAGCCTGCCCTGTGCATGTTTAATCGGTCTACTGTAAAGAAGTCGAAACATAAATGTCGAATGGTAATAAAGTCGACGGTACGAAAGTCGAAGCCATTGTAGTCGAATGAAAATGGTAAAAAAGTCGAAGACATTATGATCGAAAAAATGAGGTATCAAAGTCGAAAACATTATGGTCGAATACAAATGGTAAAATAGTCGAACCTATTTTACACCTTAGATTTTACACTTAACATTTCATGTCGTTTCTTACTTTGATTTTCATCATACTTTAAAAATGTTTTTAAAAGTTTGTTTAGTTTTAAAGCTAACACATACAAATCAAATGGTCACATATTTTCGAAATCGTTTTATTAAAATGGGCTAAAATAACTTTAAAGTAGATACATTACAACCTGATCATCCATCGTTTTTCTAGTCTAAATACTCATGCATACATATTGCTATTGCATTCAAATAATCATTTGGGCTGAAATATGAGTTATAATGACAATTTTTGGTCACCTTTCATCGTCGTTTTCAATGAATTGTATTTCTTAGGAGGAATCCGAGGGCCGTGCAATAAAAGGGTTCCATTATGATATGACTTACTCTATTAAAACAATGTATCCGCGGTCTTTAAAACACAACTTGTGTATCTTGAGACCAAAACGAGAATAAATTCGCTATTTGATTTGGTTTATGAAATATGTAAGTAGTGACAGCTTAGTTATGAAAACAGTCAGACTTGATCTGCCATCAATGCACAAAAGTCAAAAGTTTATTTATGCTAATGTAAATGTGATGTTGCTATGCATAATGAACTCTAAGAAAGATTGTAGTGTACTTTTTGAACTCTCAGAGTACACTTTGTGGAAGCTCATTTTATATATTCATATTCGCCCAAAAAAGTCGACTTTTTCTTGGTTCTATTCGCCCAAAAAGGCGTTCGGCATTTTTACCTACTTCAGTTCGCCCAAAATGGGTTTCGACATTTTTACCTATTCGCCCATAATGGTTTCGCCTTTCTTACCATCGACTTTAATACCATTCGACTTTTATGTTTCGACTTCTTTACCGGACACCGTTTAATCTTAACTTGAAGTTGCGGCTCTTCGTAATAACTTTTTGCTCCAAAACAAGTTAATTAACTCTAAAGTTCCAAAGCCTACGCTTTGAACCTTTTATATTAAAACTTAACACATTTTTAGAGACTAATTCTGTTTGTTGTTTCTTCCACTCAGAACCAGTACTTCATTCGTTGCTCACTTGTAAATTTGTTCGTTTTCCTTGGTAAAATCCAAGTATGCTTAAATATCTCAATTTCTTGTCCTTTCTTCTAAAAGCGGACAAGCTACACTCAAGGATTGCAGTTAGGCAGTTCTTTTACAATGAAGATAGAAACCAATGTGGCTATAATCAAAAAGTACGAAATGGGCTCATATTTAGACACTGGATTTTCGTGTTCTTTGTCACTGCCTATATTCTTCGTATTGGTTATATGACCAACATACTAAAGACCACAGCTCAAAATCTGACATATCAGACAAAATTTATCAAACGCTAAGTATAATGGCTGCATCTCTTGTAGTTCTAGCAGTCTTTAGATACAGGGACCGTGCAACAAAGCCCCATTTAATAATTGGCTTTATCAACGGAATTCTCTCTCTTGAAAATCTGTTCCCTGTTGAATTTCACCCTCCACTATCAACCACAGCAAAAGTAGTAAAGTTATTTTGTTATTATAACCAATTGCTGATAATACCCTGGCTACCCGTTGCTGTTGCAATAGCAGCTACATTAAAACCCAGTTTAAGTATAAATTTTTAAAGCCCTTTTTAAAAAACTATGAAACACTTTTAATTACATGCACTAGTACATTTTCAGTTAACCTTTGCTCTATAGGAATTCGGGTATTTACTTTAGTGCTTAATTACTGTATGTGGGTAATGGTACACAAAACTGGTTATGCTATGGTTGTGGATGTTTTAATTGGTCCAATGAGTCAAATTTGGTGTCTGGAGGCAAATAGAAGGTAGGGTAACCTAGTAACCATAGAATGTCGTGAGTAAATATTAAATTTGTAATTCTTATACGTTTACAGAAAACTAGAAGCAAAACTAAGGTCTAAAACAAATGGTTTCAGAAAAGTGGATGAGTCAAAAGAAGCTTTAGACGTTTTACTGAACATGCGGATTTTGAAACTTCTAAGTGATGGTTATAATCAGTCTATGTGCGTAGCCCTAGTTGTGCTTTTGTTAGTTACTGGTACATGTGAAGTAGTTTCTGTGTGGTTACTTATGAAATCCAAAAACATCTCGTTATCTCTTCCTCTGGAAGCGTTTCTAGTGGGAGCGGCTATTGAAGCTGTGGTTATCATTTTGGTTATATATGGATTGGCAGGAAATCTTCATCAGATGTCGAGTAGAATATACTTTATGTTAAAGAACAATACAGGATTTAGAAGAAATTCATATTTTCGAAAGTTTATACAGTCTTATCAAGTGTTACGGGTGGAGTTTGGACATTCCAATTTCATTGAGAAAAAACGCCTTTGTTATTTCAAAAGTTTTGTATTGATAGAATTGTAGATTTGTTGCTAGTAGGAAGACGATAATAAGTTAATGTAATATTTGTTAATACGAGAAAGAATGGGATTTTTAGTGGCAAACTTTTATTAAAAAGACCAAGCTTTCAACAAAATCAATTGTCTTCATCAGGGTCACACATGCGAAATGCAAAACAGAAATAGCTACCTAGGTACAGCTACATCATAATTTTAAAATTATTATAAATCCGTACTCTACAAATCATAATCCATCCAGACTGTGCTACTATGGTATATTATTATGAATCATTGTCAATGTGGCGTTTTTGCTTCTTCTGTCGTTTGAAAAATTTTTCTCGTACGATGTAGGAGTCCAATTAGGTATTTGGGTCCAGCCAGCATTTTTTATTGATCAATTAACTTATTTATTTCTGTATAAAGGTATTTAGTTGGGTATCCTGCGATACTAGAGCAGTGAAGGGATATTCATTTAGTGACTTTAAACACGATAGATACATAAAATCGTTTTTTAAATCGGTATTTATGTGGAAACTGTACTGTTATGGCTTCTGACTGCTTCAATATTTTCAGCTTAAGACTTGGAACAAAATTTTTTGGAGTGCAGTTTGCATTTTCTTTACGCTTTTATACTACAGGAAGATTTGTCAATAGCACGTAGCCGACATTTAAATTTTGAATTAATTTTAAGTTGGGATTCCTGTGAACTATAAAAACAATGTAAAATTCTAAGAAGACAATTATCTTATTTGAGTATTGTTCATTGTACCTTTAAATCAAAATTACGGTTTTAGATGTCAAACCCGTATGTAATTGTACTTTTAGAACACTCAGCTTTACTGCGTAAAAGTTACGCTTGCGCTTAATCAACTTAAAACTTCAGCACTTTTCATAAATCTAAATCCACAATCTTTGAGCTTAATTTTAGTTTATACCTAAATAACATAAACAGTTATTTTTGGCACCTTGCCAACTTTATTTTAAGTATTTCCATTCTTCTTGCAATTTGGCTTCTATTGCCTTCTTTCTAAACGGGAACTCCGTTACAAATTTCAACTTTTCTCGTGTTTTCTTCAATTCTTCTTATTCTTAAAGCCATCTCCACATCCTTTCCACAAACAATGGCCTATCTTCGGAATGCGTTTTTAAGTGAGTATTTAAAAGTTCTTCTCTTTGAAAGGTTTTGGCACACTGAGGACACAAATTTAATATACAAATTACCTTTGCCAAAGTCTCAGGTTTTATATTTACTACATTACGAACATACTCTAGTAGCATGTTCAGTAACAGTTATACAAAAAATGCGATGTAATAAAAGCAAAAATTTTATTCAGTGGGTGATTACATGGGTAAAACACAAAAGTATTTTCATAATTTTTATTAATTTTCAGAACTTATTTTTACAAGCACAACAATAATCTAAATTTGCATGGAAATAAATTTAATTATTTTTTCTTATAAATATTACCATAAAAGATAATTATTAATTAACACTTGAACAATTATACAAAAGTTGCAGCTTTTGAATGTCTGTAACCTGAAGCTCCAGACTGTCTTCAATTTCTTTGCCGCTCTTTAATTTATATTGAAAACCAAATGATTAGTTCATACATTTATTGCACACTTGATAAAATTGTGTCGTTACCTTTGTAAGCATTGTAGGCTTTTTATTTTTGCTAAAACCCCAACTGGGATAATGCATGACGGATCGAATATTGTAAGGGACATTCAATGGGCTAACGTGTTCCCATGGATCTATCTTTCTGTAGGCGTATTTGTATTCTGTATTTAAAAAATTAGTTTAGTTTAAATTTTAAGTCTTGCATCGAATCATCGATTTGGATGTCATGACTACCAAATATGTGTACTAGGGTAGTGAGTATCCTGTTGAAGTTTCCCATGGCAACCCCTTATAGTTTTTGAGATATGACCATGCAAAGTTTAATTCGTAGAAGCAAGATAACTTGCATACGTTTTCTCTAAATGTTTCGTGTAAGGTGTCATTCGATAAAAACTTAAATGGAAAATCATTGAATTATTTTAGTTTTCCCCAATTAAATTTTGTACATGTGTATTTATCAAATTTAAACAAATTTTCTCGCAAAAACGAGCAAATTTACAAAAACTAAAAACTAAGTCTAACTAAGTCAGTCAGTTTTCTTTAAATTACCTATCGAATGAAGTCTCACTTGTTAAATTTGGAGAAAACGTTTAGGAGCTACCCTGCTTCTACGAATTCCAAATACCGCCAATTCCAGTTACACCAAAGCAGAGGTTATTATTTGGGATTTGTGGCCATGTAAAACTTTACCAGGATACTCACTACCCTGGTACACATTTTTGGAAGTCATGACATCACAATCGGTGATTCGATACAAGCCCAAGCTTTTGAAAGACGTCATGATTCAAATGCAAACAGCAGAAACTGAATCTTTGTTTTAAGATCTGTTTTCATAAAACCTTACCTTCTATAATGTTTTCCCATAATATGGTTATGTATTCATCTCTATCCTTCCGATTTTGCTCATGATAGAAACCTAGCAATGTGCATTTTAAATCCCGTAAATGAGTGTATAGGTATGTAGTATATAAGTCTATGATATTATATAATAAACAAGTACATTATATTTACCTAGACAATGGAGCATCTCATGCAGGATCGTTCCAATATACATGCACCCCGGACTTTCAAGATACATTTCCTACAATTTTACCAAATAAAATTATGCATAATAAACTTGTGGACTAATAACTTAATTTTTATTTCTTGCCTGTCGTCCTCCACGTCTTCCAACGGAAGTGCCACAACCCGTGCCCTTGATGATGTCTACATAGTCTCCTGTAGGGGATGAATTTGGTGCCCAGATCCCAAACCGAACACAGGGAATTGCTTGGGACAGCAAGTACATGGATTTGTTGATTAGCTTCCTCTCATTTTCAGCTACAAAATTAACTAGTTAGTTTGTAAGATCGACAACAAACTTTTTTGGATCTTTGGTTATAATATAAAAGCATACTGTAAGCTGGATCTGTTCGCACGTTAAATTCCTTCCATCTAAATTGTGGATCAGTTACTGCATTTCGCATTACTCCATCTTCATCTACATCTTTAGTGGTACAGAGTAAAACTGTGGCATTTTGAATGAGATGTGAAAAACCTATATAAAACATATTTGCAAAATTAATGTGTTTGTGGTCTTGTTTTATTGATATAAGTGTTTTTTGCACTTACCTGGATCAGGTGGCGTAGGCGGTAGAGGTTTTCCTTGTGACACTGTTACAGTTACTAGTACTGTTAAATATAAAACCTGCATTTTAAATAGTTCAAGTCTCAAAACCGTACAGCAGAATATAAACTAAAGACCTAACAATAGACGCAAAGTTTATTTAAGATGTTAAGCGTATGGGTCATTCCTAAAATTTGAATGTAGTAATTACATTTGTACCAGTTATATAGTATTTCTACATTGAAGTAAAACAATGGTGAAAGTATTATGTTCATTGTGTTGCACACTTAGAATTGTGATAATGACATAAAACATTGAATCAATTGATATTGTAATAGGGGCACGAAACAAAAGCAATTGTGAAACAGAGTCATTATGACTCACACTTTGATTCCAAGCAAGCAATCATACTAACTGATACCAACTTTGAAATTGCTTTTATACCAATTTTGCAGACACTTTTGAATACCCAAAACTCAAGAAATCGAATCTAAAATACGAATTCACGACAAAGAAACGTTTTTCAGAAACAAAGAAAGCTTGATCCGAAATGGTATCCATTACTGGTCACGTACAAACAAAATCACAGTTTATGAAAAAGATGATGAAAGTAAATAAAACATAATCATACAATGCAAATTCATTCAGAAATAAAACAGCCTTGATAATATTATAAGAACGTAAAGCTACGAATTCTTGTCAGGAAAATTGCAATATCAAAGTTCATGCAAATTACCTTCATACAAACTATGTTAGTTTTATAATTTAGTATGTATATATTTTAAATGCGTGTACCTTTAACTATGTTACGTAGCCTAAATATGTAATAAATTACAACAAAAGTTAACTTAATTTAATACAAATTACTGAGTTAATAAATTTTTTCTAGTAATTATTGAATTTGCTGAGTTTTCTAACAGGCTCTCTATATAATTTGTTTTTATGTCAGTGTCAAGAATTCCCACTTCCCCTGCTGAACAACTTATAATTTGCAAACTTGATAGTTCTCTCCTAAGCCGGTGATGCTCACATTTGCTAACATTGAGCACCTCAGTATTAGCTGGAGTGACGACTATACAGGCCTCACCAAGGATCAACTCCTTGTCGTTCCTGCGGGACTTGAGCCCCCGCCCAGCTTTATAATACTGCAGGTCGCATTAACAGAAGCAACCGATCAATTGAATGGCGATCGATTTTTTGATTCATTTTCCTCAGCTAGAAACCTTGAGCATTTCACATAGGAGTATGGGGATGAGAACATTGGCCAGGGTTTCATTGTGCAGGTCTCCGTAGATATTTAGGTAGCCTCACTTTGGTAACATATCCAGCCAAGCATTGCACGCGTTTTGCAAATAATTATTTATTTACTTGCGCAAAAGTAATATAAATTGGCTTAGTAAATTCATTTATGTTTACGTGGGCAGCATGATCAATATTTTCATGGAAAGTTTTAAGTTTTTATGGATTTGCTATTAAAACCGACCTCTTTTTAAAAATGCGTATTACAAAAATTGCCATGGTTGCTTTAGTTTAGTCAGACTGGTTTCTGGATAAATGAACGTGTCTTATATGTAAGCATCTTTTGGTATGTAGTCGATATGCGACATAATGAAGATATTATCAAAACTTCTTATTGAATGTAGTATTCAGCAGGTTTTATTCTTAAAATATTAACAGGAGAACTACAAGACGATCAATTATATAATTAAAGACGCTCATACTAAACCTTCGATTAATTTTCAAAAACGGCACATACCAAATATGAATGGGTAACAGGGCTTTAGTCTCCAAGTAGCTAACCTTTTTCATTTTTCTGGTTTGAAAATTATTTTGTACCATTACAGTTTCAGTTCGTGCTACTACTTTCCATTTACATGTAATTTTTGCACAACTTTCACTCAATAAACTTACCAATGTCAGCAATATACCTAACGCAATTGTTAGCACAATCGCAGTCAGAGCCAGAATGAAATACATATACTTTGGAATTCTACTTCGTGCTTTTATCACAATCCACAATAGTACAATAGAGTCCCAAAATCCTACAGTAATTATCAAACCAATAAAATCTTCCACGAGGGGTTTTAGAATAACAAAAATAATACTAAATCGACGATACCACTTTGCAATTTCTAATAAATAAATATTTCTTTCAGGATTTAGTAAGCGAGATCCACACTGTTGAATGTAGTGCACTATTAAAAATATTGTCATAACTGCAAATGAAATAATGCGACCAGTTTCAAATGCGGGAAAAAGAAGAATTGCTCGTATAAGAAAGCAAATATAAATTGAGCGTGTAGTTCGATACATTGGAGGTTCCTGTAAGTTATCGAAAATGAAGTATAGTGGGTCTATAGAAAATCCAAGTGAACAAAAGTAAACAAATAGTAGAATTGCAGGTCCCAATAGCCCAATAGCGTTAAATAGCAAATCAACTTGTATTGATGGTTGAATTGCTCCGAAATCTAAACAAATCAATTAAACAATTTATTATTATTTACACTTTTTTAAATACAAATTTTCTAGTAACTTACTTGCACCCAATTGCTGCTTAAATACAAACAGCTTATTCACGTAAGCTCGGGTCTCTCTATTTTTCCAAAATATGGCTGCAGCAAACAAACTCGCCGTTAAAGCCATTCCTGCTGCAAATATCATTGCTGCGTTTTCTAAACTTAGGTTTGGCTTGTGAAATACTAAACAACTGAAAATTGAGACGTAGAATGATGCTAAAGTAAGACCGAAAATAACAGTGATCATAACAAATAAAGAACTCCAAGTACGAATATGCTTTTCGCAGTAAACAAATTCACTTAAATTGCAATCGTATGTAACAGGTAAGCTTGGCATGAAGAAAAAACAACTTTTATGAAGAGCAAATCCTTGTGTCTGTAAACGTGTAAGCATTTTTAACAGTGTTAAGTATAATACATATTAGTAAACTCTATTTGGCTTTGCGTTTGGCTCTACTCAGTTTAAAATGTTACTCTATGCATTTACATGGTTACACTACTGAGTTAGCACAAACGCTGGATCTAAAGTATTTTAAGTATATTGAGCTATGAATTTTGTACAAGTCTATTTTAAGGAAAGTCACCGTCAAAATTGTTTTTAGTATAGTACAATAATCGATACGCAACGACATGCGCAGAATTCCGATAAACATAGCTCCAAAATTCATTATATTGATTTTGATAGATATGAAAAATGTTTTAAAACATACTTTCAAAGTTATGATAAAATCTGAATTGAAATAAGTTATTTTTTCTGTAAATTGTGGGCATGGAATGTTTGTAGTCTGGGTGCTATTGAAGTAGAGACCCTAATCGTAATATGCCTAATTATCTAAATCTTTGTCGATGAATTTGCGGAACACGGTTATCAGATTTACATAAAATTAAGTTTGATTAATCTCATAATCTAAAAACAGGCATAATATGCCAATATTTGCATTTGTCTATAGCTTACCAGCATGTAAAACGATTGTTATGAATGTTATGATTTTATGCTATAAAACTTTTTATTGATCGTAAATTAACATTAGTTGTCTTACAACATTGTTTACTGTTTAAAGTATTTTAAACCCTGAGTTTAGGCTATTAAGTATAACTGTATTGTTCTTGTTAGTTATTTTATATGCTTGGAATATACAGAGATAGTAGTTTTTCCAAATTAATATCCAATTTCAAGTGATCAAACTATTTTTATAATACCCCATAATATGGAAATTATTGGAGTGCCTACAACACAGCCAAAATAACTTACATAAAAACTTAAAAGCAATTTCATTTTAAGCTCATTTTAGCTCATTCATAAATGTGAAATTTGTGTGTTTTCTTATTTCAACACTGACTTAAAATACATCTAATTGTCTAAAATGTTTATCAACCCCAAACATAAAAGTAGTTTTTGAACTGTTTTATTACTTAAACATAACAAATTGTGGAGAGTGGACCACAATTTGACAAAAGACTGTTGTGTATCGAGACAATCATTAACAAAAGTATAGTGCATGAGTATATATGCCAAAATAAAAGTAATTTCTGGAAAATTTATGGCATAACTAGCTCTCAATTTCATAAAACCCGACAACTAAATAAATCAAAAGTTAAACATTTTTTTTCGTTTCCCCTTTCCTGGAATAATCAAACAAAGCGATGGAAGTATTGTTCTAACCAAACTTTTCATCGATATTATATTACTATTGACTATATTATATTATTCAATTGTAGCAGCAATACAAATCATGACAAATTGCAAAATGACACTACCGTTAGGATTTATCCACGAATAACATTGGTTGTAGATCTTTCTCTTATAATGAATGCTTTACATGTTCACTGTTTTGTTTATGTTAAAACGTGTAACTGTTTGACTAAAAGTGGAGATCTCACCAAAATACTGGAATTATATTAAAATACTTCAAACCAGAGATGGCTCGCGGGTTAAAATCTAGGCCGGGTAACCCGTTTTTGCCCGGGTTTTAACGCCCCCACCCGGCACCTGGCTGGGCTGGGGTTTTTGGGCAATAATAAAGCCCCATGTTAAATTTAAACCCATAAATGGCGCCATTTTCTATGGCCCCATATACATGTATGTATATAATAAATTAAAACCCGTTAATGCCCATTAATACCCTTTAAAACCCAAAAACCCGTTATTACCCATTTAAACCCAACCCGGTGGGTTTAAATGTGGAAACCCGCGGGTTTAGCCATCTCTGCTTCAAACGAATAATTAGGTCAATGAAACCAATTGCCGTTGACCTAAACCTTTTAAAAACGTATTAGATCTTAATTGAAACAAGAACAGAAGCTAGTCACAAATCCTGACAGAAAATACATAACATTTTTATCCTCTTCCGCCAGCTTAAGAATCCTATTTTAACCGGGAAGTTTGTAGTTGAACTAGTGGACATGGATATTACCCGAGTACTGGTCGACACATTCCCCATCCTCATCATCATCCAACTCAATCACTTGAAAAATTTGTTGTATTCAGTACTAACAGGCGTGAACCAAGCTTTCTACCTCTGCTTGTTAGTATCCAGGATTGCTTAACATTTCGTATGAACTTTTTAGCGTTTAATCTAGCCGTGTCTCGTATGAATAAACGTATATTGAGGGGATTTTTAAAAGATCACTGTAGATTTTGATAACATGCGTATGAGTGATTTTTTAGCATTTCTATATGCAGCACGAGCTACCAAAAATAACGCCTTTAAAGTTGTCTTTGAGTCCAAATGATTTTTGCCAACGTGCTTATTTGTGAAGGCCAAATTAGATTTGTATTAACAAATTAGAGAAATTTTGGGAAGGATACACATTTAGTAAAGCTAGTTCCTACAAGGTTTATGTAAACTCTACTGGAAACATTGTACATGATCTGTAGTGGTATTGTAAGGGTATTTAAGAGGTAATAAATTTAGTTGCGAGTTTTCAAGGAAAAGTATGTTTTATTGGTGTCATCTTTAAGGCTTAACTAATTTAGGTAAAAATATATGACACATGTGTTTTTCTTGCATACGATACGTATTTTGTTTTTTGAATTTGTAAATGTAAATGTTTCTGTAAGGCCTAATAATAACACGTGAATTTAATTTGAAACTGCAACCATTTAAACTTCAAAACGATTACCGGAAAATTCATACCCATCATTTCATACCCATCATTTCATACCCATCATTTCATACCCATCATTTCATACCCATCATTTCATACCCATCATTTCATACCCATCATTTCATACCCATCATTTCATACCCATCATTTCATACCCATCATTTTATACCCGAATCATTTCATACCCTAATTTTTCCATACCCATCATTTCAAACCCATCTTATTAAACTTAAATAATTTCATACCCAAAATATTTTATACCCAAATCATTTGGTACCCAAACCATATCATATCACATAACAAAACTACCACGTGGATCGGTTTTCTACACAGGCTAATATATATACGCAATAACAAAAAACGAAAAGTCTACAAAGATACTACTTTGCCAAAGAATGGGACTTGGGTTTGGTAGTTTGGTTGCAGAATATGATTTCTGAAATTCACCTTTCATACCCGAGATTTTTGAAATTCGACTTGGGTTCTATACTGAAACGAGATTTCTGAATTTCGGCTTGGGTTGGATTCTGAAACGAGATTTTTGAAATTCGACTTGGGTTTGGGTATCGAATGATTTAGGTATGAAATGCTTTGGGTATGAAAAGGTATAGGTATGAAATAATTTGGGTATGAAATGATGGGTAAGAAAAAATGGGTATGAAAAAATTAGGGTATGAAATGATCAGGGTATGAAATGATGGGTGTGAAATGATGGGTATGAAATGATGGGTATGAAAAGATGGGTATGAAAGTGCCGGTCACCAAAACAGGTAAACGTAAACACGTAAACAATTTTATTTGCAGTATGGTTCGTTACGTTCTTGCGGTTTGCGAGAAATTTACATACCAATTAACTTTTAATCTGGCTAAGCACTCTGTACTAGGGTAAACATTAATTTAATAAAGATATTTCTATTCTACCACAACAGAGGAAGTAAAGAAGCATGTCGTCGTGAACACGTGACCGTGAAATGTCTTGAAAGGTTCTCTTATATCAGCAGAGGCATTGTCAGAATAGAAGTGATTTCAACATTTTCGTAATTGTCCTGGTTTCCTTCTGTGGTTTTTTAGGACGTAGTAGATCCTAGGCTTGCAGAAATATTTTTACGTCTTAAAAATAATTGGAACAATATATCGTTAAAACAAGTAAAATGGCAAGCAAATAGAAAAATTGCAGCTTTAGAATATGCTGCAATATAACAAATTTACCAGCAAAACTTACTAGTTTATAACCTCTCAATATAATTAATCTAATATAATTGTAATAATTTTTTAAATACATGTCTTAAACATATTCATTAAATATCCTTGGCAACAATCATAAAAACAAAAACAATGTATTTATCTTCATATCTAAACAAAGCATTTTAAGATTCAATTATATATATATATATATATATATAAGGTGATTGTGGTGTTCCTCGGTAACAAATGTAAACAAACAAATGTTAGCATACAAATGTAAACCAACAAATTTAAACAATCTAAATAATGTAACCATGGCTACGTAACTAAAGTAACCACGGAAACGTAATGATGGTAACCATGGCGCATTTTAAATCGTCTGTTTACATATTTAAAATTGTTTAAAGGTAAAAATTTAGTACAAATTTTCCATAAGATTTTGTAATAAACCGGTTATTTATTATAATAATTAACTTTTTGTTTTCAGATGTGTATTGTCCGCATTTTAATCGAAATTTCCACAGGTTTAATTTGTTTGTGGATGCAATCGTTTGCCTTACTTCTGTATTCTGGATACTGTTTTGCATTTTGGTTGGCATGTTTGCAATTTATAACCCACAAGCTAGCGTTTTCCTCGGAGTTATAATTCCAGATGCATACTACTCATATATTCCTTTAGGACTTACAATTGCCACGTTTCATTTGTACATGTTACTAGTTTTGGCCATAAACTTGGCCATTACAACTAGTTCCGCAATTGTCTATCTTTGCTATTTAACTTATTTAATCACACACGAACTAAGATTGGGTCTATCAAATTACAAAAGTAGTACTAAGTTAAGAACACCACCCCACTTTCAGCAAACCTATAGAGCCATTCAAATTCTAAACTCTGACGCTAATTAATAATTAAAACTAATTAATACATAATTAATGAAAACACACATTTTAACAACTTAAAATAGGTTCAGTATGTACATTTTTATTGAAACAAGATCAAGGGCTTGTCAAAAAAGTCAGAAAATAATCGCACAACGAATTATAATCATTTTGTATAAAAATGTACATGGAATGGATGAATAATAATGTAACATTTTCAATCTCTGAAAAGCTCCTGGACCAAATAGCAAGCCAAGGGAGACCTGAGGCAGTTTCTCTGCCATTCCCGACTTCCCCTCAACCTTTGCATTTCATTTTTAATCCTCATCATCTTAAAAATAAATGAAAGTTAATCATTAAAGTAATTAACTAACTACATAATCAAATTGCTCAATTAAACGCAAGATATGAGATAATAATTACAACTTACCATCGTATTCCCAATTCGTGCAACGTTGTCCCGCACAAGTTTCTGAAGCTCGCTGGGTTCTCCCTGACCATCTTCTGGATTCTCCTCCGGACCAGGACCATCGTGCAGGACCTCAACTTCTTCCTCCATCGCCATTTCCTCCTCGTCGTTCCCCTCCAAAACCTCCTCCAAACCCACCTCCACCTCGTTTCCATCCAAATCCACCTCCACCTCCTCTTCAATCTCCTCCAAATCCACCTCCACCTCCTCTTCGATCTCCTCCAAATCCACCTCCTCTTCGTTCCCCTCCAAATCCACCTCTTCCTCCTCCATCTCCTCTAAAGCCACCTCCTCCTCAAAATCCAAGTCCACTGCCTCAAGCACCAAAGGCCACCTACCCTTCACATCTTCCAACTGCACCGGTTCCTCCTCCTCCTCATCACCTCCCACAGTTTCCTCCAGATCCCCTCCACCAACCAAGGGCACAGCCGGGGGCACATTTAAAGACCTTGTTGGTCCCCTTCCACCCCTTTCAATCATCTCCCTGTGCGCCAATCTCACAGCAAATTTCTTCTTCTTCCTCTCAAACCTACTTACAAACTCCCCCACCTACAAAACACTCCATCAATCAATCAATCCCTTAAAACTTAATTAAAAACTAACCATTAAAATCCCACCTTATCATCCAACTCCGCGGTCCACCCTAAATACTTCTTGTCACCTTGTCCCTTGGTCACCACACTGGGGCTAAAGTTGGTTCTAACAACCACATTGTCACTGGTCCTTAAAACCTACAAAAATAATCAATCAATCAATTAATCACTTAAAAATTTAACTAACTAATTAATTAATTGTACCTTCAGTCCGCAGCGTCCCACCAGAAATTCACGCCAGGTTTGGCCAAAGGTTGCCTCCGCCTCCACGTCTTTCTTCAAGATCGACTTGGGTCCCCTGACCACCAACTTGACCATGACCTGGCTGTCCACCGCCGAATAACCCACCATTTTTAACCCGATTTTAATCACAATTAAAAATTTACACAAAATTTTGAGCAAATTTTTACAAGAAGTGGATTTTGGACAGAATGGTCAAGTTGACCATCTAAAATTGCCAGTTTTGGTCAATGCCACAGCAAGCTGGACGGAACAAAGCGTCGCCAAAACCTGGAAACCTTAAAGGAAAATGATGACAGCTTAAAGAAATTCCTGACTGGATTTTCAAGCTTTTTAACTAATTATTAAGCTAATTAACTAAACAGCTTGTTAAGTAACTTTAAGTTAACCTTTTTAACTAATTTTAACCCAAAAATCTACAGAATTTCATTAAATTTAACTAACTTTTGGTCTGTTTCAAGTCGCCCCAAAATCATGCCCACTTTCCCTCAAAAATCACACTTTCAACTTTAATCTTCAATAACTTTTAAGTTAATTAAGCAATTAACTTGAAATTAATCTTAAAAACATCTTCAAGCGATTCCCTTTCAGAATTGCTATTAATTTTAACTATCCAAGTTAACTAAGTTGGTTAAATGACCATTTAAAATAAGTGTGTTAACTACAGAGCCTTATGACAGCAAAATGGACAAAATCGTAAATAGCTTGATAACCTTAAAAGATAAGCAGAAAGTCGATAGGGGATAAAATGTAGAGCTTTTAAAGGGCTTCAAGATAAGCTATTAAAAGTTGACCATTAAAATTTTGACTGTGGACGTGGTCGTCAGCTGATGTTGACGATGGACTTGGCTCAGTTCACCGAAATCCTCGGCGGACGGTGGACGACGGATCCCGGGTTTTAATTTAATTAGTGACGATGACCACAATTTGTGCCCTTTGCTGTTGTCCCTTTCCTCTTTCCAAGGGACGAAAAAGGGCGTGTAATTTACCCCCGGATTTGTTAAAGTTGGTCAAGGTGTCAAGTGGACATGACAAGGCTGTTAAAGTGACGACGAGGGATTTGGTGGCCAAATGGGTTTGTGGAGGGTGTTTGGGGACTTTGAAGCAAGTGGTGGAAAGGAGGGAGGAGGTGGTGAATTTGGAGGAAAAGGTGAGGGGATTACAGCTGGAGATTTTGAGATTGACGAGGGAGGTGGTTAGATTGTTGGGGGAATTGGAGGGGATTAGTGGAGAGTTTGGGAAGGAGGTGGGGAATTTGGAGGGGATGATTGGGGAAAGGGGAAGATTGCAGAGGTGGTTTGAGGAGGGGAATGAGGGATTGGAGGAGGTGATTGGGTTTCGGAGGAAACTTATGGAAGGTAAGTGTGGAATTTTAAGGTAAATCGTTAGGATTTTGGTGAATTTTTAATTAAGTGATTGTTTGGTTGAACTTGAAGCGTTTTCGGTGATTCGGGAGCTGAAGGATTTTGGTAGGGCTTCAACGAGTTTCCCGGTGATTAAGGAGGAAGTTGAGGATGACTTTGGAGGGGAAGATGTCACTGAGAACACTTGGATTCCTCCAGAAATGGAGGAGGATGATGAAGATGACGATTGGGTTCCACAGCAGCATTGGATGGACGTGAAGGATGATTGGGTTCCAGAGGAAAAGGAGGATGACGATGACGCCTGGCTTCCAAGTGACAAGGAGGAGGAGGGTGATGACGAATGGAAACCCCCGGAGGATGAGAAGGAGGATGATGACGATTGGGTTCCTCCGGACAATGAAAAAGAGGGTGACGATGACAAGGAGGAGGATGAAAGAGCAGTTCGTCCTTTAAAACGTGGCAGTAAAGCCATAATTCAGTCCAAGTAAGTATCATTTTGTAATTAACGATAAGGTAAAGTGGAGATTTTAATGAATTTTTTGGTAATTTACAGACTAGGCAAGTCAGGAATGCTTCCCAAGCTAAGGCCCATGTCCCGCTACAAACGCAACATAATCCTCCGAGCCTTAAAACGAATGGAAAGGGCTAAACAAGGTCTAGACCCACCCACTTTAATTGACGACGTGGATCCTTCAAAAGCCCACCTTTTAACTTACGACCATTCCACAGACACCTTAAATCTAGCTGGCTACCAGTTAACAATTAACGGAACTAACCGCTATGTTTAATGTTCTGCTTGTGGCCAACAATTGAAAGCTTTCAAAGGCCAAAAGACTGTTAAAGATGACACGGACCGAAAAGTTTACAATCACGTTTTGGGGTTCCACCTGAACTTATTTCAGTGTCCACATTGTCCAGTGCCAATTACCGACCTTTTAACATTTCAACGACACGTGCTTGGACACCGAAACGCTTGGATTTGTGACATTTGTGGAAAGCCGTTAAAACGCAAGTTCGTTTTAGAGAATCACAAGTGGACTCATATGAATTTGGAGGAGAAACAGGAAGCAATTCGAAGTGGAATGAAGCGTCCCACAAAACCTAAAAAGCTGGGGTTACAATGTCGTTGCCCCACTTGCGGGAAGGATTGTAATACAATGGCCAATTTTAAACGGCACTTGAAAACGCACCAAGAGCCAGAGGAGATTTGTCCATGGTGTGGAAAGTGTTTTAGAAATATGAGCTATCATAAACGGTTTGTCTGTTACCCGGGTAAAATGGAGGGAGTGAAGAAAGAGACTTTGTACAGGTTTGAGTGCAATTTTTGTTTGAAGAAGTTTCCTACTTTGTCCTTTTTAAAGTTGCATAAAGCGGGGAAGCATTCGGAGGAAAGACCGCATCAGTGTGAATTGTGTGGAAAAATGTTTAAAACTAGGGGGGAGGTGACGAATCATTTAAGAACGCATGAGAATGTGAGAAGATTTGTTTGTGGGAGTGGATGTGGAAAGAAGTATAAAAAGAAGAAGAATTTGAAGGAGCATGAAAAACGGTGTGAGATGCTAAAGAATTTGGAACATGGTTTGGGGCAGAATGGAGGAACTGTGGATTTGGGAAGTGGGTCAGGAGGAGGAGGGGAACTCCCAGGTGCACAAATGTAAGAAAGGTTGTTGTTCCGAATTAACGAACACTTTGTCTTTGTAATTTTTATAAAGTTTCAAATTGTTAAATTGTTAGTTTTCTAATAAGATGTACAAAACCATGTAATTAATTACTATTGTGCTGGGGTGATTTAGGATTAAAATTGTAAGTGAAGTGTTTACGTATTTCGTATGCTTTAGAATTGGTTCATAGTTTATATTATGTAGGTAGTTAAACTTTGTAAAATATAATAAGAAAGCTTTAAATTAGTAAAGTATTTATAAAAATAATTTTGGTTAATTTAACAAAGCAATATGTATATTATGTATATTTGCTACTGATTAGTGTACTTTGGTCGAATACTTAATCTTTTTATTACTTTGGCAATTCAATCATTCAATTTCAATGTCAGCTAAAACAAATATTCAGAGCAATAAAACTGCAGATGTTAAATTTAAAAGCTCAGCTTGTTCAAACAGCATGAATCTTGCTATTACTAAAAGGTAATTTCTAGAATTGTGTCATTACGATACATAATTGAAAATTGTGACAGATGATATTGATAATAACAATTAAGTTGTTAACTATCATCATTATCGCATAGTGAGTCAGGTCATAAAAATTAGTAATTTAAAAACTACGCTGTCCTTCCGGGTTGAATTTTATAGTTTGTGTTTTGCTATATGATTTCCCCTGTTAGTAATAACTTATTCATGAAATTGGGTAATTTATAATTTGTCACTTAAAATTTCTGGTTTGGGAGTCAAAACTTTCCTTTCAGTTTGACCTTAACATTTTTGTTCTGTAGGATTACATAAAAATTGGTATAAATATGACCAACTTTAGAACAAGCTTTTACACTTACATAATTCTAGCTCTATTCCGTAGATTTAGCTTCCCGGTGGCAATGAATAAGGTTTTCTTAATCTGCGCTGCCGTTACAATAACGGTAGCTCCAGCTATTTGCACCGATGACACACCCATAACCCAACAAGAAGTGGACGAGTTCCGCAAGGAAATTCGTGCCAGGTTGGATGAAATCAGTGCAGCAAGACAAGTCAAAGCTGCTGTGAGGGATATACTAAACAGTGAGGAACATGGAGACACTTTAGTCAGAAAGGTTATTAGTAGACTGCGGAAAGAGCAGATTGCGGCTGGAATAGAACCGGAAGGTCAAAATGGTCAAGATGGAGATCAAGAGGAACATGAAAATAACGAGGGGGAAAATCCAACAGGAAATGAGGAAAATGGTGAAACGGAACAGGACGCTACTGACACGACGGGCCAGACTGAGACGGAGACAATTACTAACTTGTGCACTATTGGGGCTAACTGTTTGGAGCGATTTCTTATAGAGCTTAGGGTGAGCTATTATAATATATTCTATTGGTTTAATGTTTTAAAACGGTATTTAATGTTAAATAATTATTTTCAGTTTCTTAAAGACCGCAAAGTTGACATTTATCGACAAGGAATCCTTCAGCTAATCCGACTTCTTCGTGATAATCGACAACAGGCACAGGTTCAATCTTAAAGTGAACTTTGTACATTATCAAATATATCATGTGTCAATAAGCAAAAATTTTCAATTTCAATTTTATGTTTAAAAAGATCCATTATTTAAAATCATTTGGTTTAAACTTTACTGACTATAAAATATTTCGAACGGAAATAAAGAACCTGGGGTGGATTGGAGAAAAAGAACAAAGCTGTTCATGTCAGTATTTTGCTACATTTAATATGCAAGTGAATATACTCTAATAATTAGCCTACTTTGAAATTCTGAAGTATGAATTAGTTTGCATATACTTAGCATCTCGATTACAATAACCATGACGTGACGTGATTGACAATAAAAAGCGTGACTAAATCCTTTATCATCGTGATTTTCATATAATTGTAATATTGAAAAATACGATAATGAAACAAAATTAATGAGCAAAATATATTAATAGGGGCACTTTGCATTCAATGTAAAATAATATTTTGAAAAACTTTGTAAGCCCACCAATTAAATTTGTGTTCTCAAATTTGTTTTGTCAATAAGATAAAATAAAGATTTTATTGTACTATATGTTGTATGTGGCAAATTGACAAAGCATTAAAAGTTTAAAGAATTGATTTAAAGATCCAAGTTCAAGGATAACTTATTCCACGTTTATTGTACACCTGTTGCATTATTTCATTTGATTTATTGAAATTCAAGCTTACGTCTGCTTATTTTAAATATTTAAATGCATTAATGAACTAGTGGTGGATCAGTGGATTGTTGTGAAACGCCCATAAATGCCAGACGCACACGCGTATATAATCTGAAGTGCTCCCATAAAACTGGATTCAAAAACAAAAACGCGTCATTCTAGTACAGGAATAACAACACTTTCATTATAAATGAAGCACATAAAATATAAATTCATATGTGATTTTTAGTTATTTGGCAGAACTACGTACTAGATATAAACAAAGCAACCTGCGTAGACGGTAATAAACTTGGTAATGATCAAAACATGAAGTGACATGCTGTTTTTGGTTAACTTATTATTGCATTTTACAATATTTACGCAAAAGATGCACAAAAAACCTAAACAGGTTAACAGGTATAAGTTGTAATTCCGCAATAACACACAAAATAAAGTGCTAAAAACCCCAGAAATATAGTCTTAAAACACGTGCTTACAATAAATTACAAGTTCTCAGTATGCTATTGGTTATGGTACCCAGCAATAATCAACCCTGTTTTTTGAAAATAGCAAAAACAGGTATAAAAGCAATTGCTAGGGATTCATTAAGACATCAGTTACTGAGTTTATCTTTACATCTAAATATTTGTATAGAGATATAATCGGATTTAGTTTTTTAAAATGCATTTATTTTCAGTAATTTGCGTTGCAGTTGCAATGCTATTTACCTGCAAAGGCTCGCCAGAAAAACGAGAGTCAAATGAAGTTCGACAAGACGCCGCTTTATCAAAAGAAGACTTTGGAAACCGAGCACCGGTAAAACCATTTAAATTATTTACCAACTTTACTAACATCAACGACGTGTCCCAGCTAGAAGTGGACGAATTCCGTAAGAATGCTAATGGCGGATTGGATGAGATTCGTGCCCTTCGACCGGTTAAAGCTATTATGCGACGCATAATGAATAGTAGAGGACTTGGAGACGCACTGATAAGACGGGCTATTGTAAAATGGCGAAAAGAAGTAGCCGAGCTGAGCACAGGAGCAACGGAAAGTTCAAACTCAACCATTACACAGATTCTGGATGGAGCCCAGAACTCAAGTGGAACACAAAACCCAGAACCAGGAAAGAATGAACCTAAGGAACTTTCTTGCTTTGAGCGGTTCTTGGTTGAGTTTAGAGTAAGTCAGAGATAACCAAGTAATTTTACTCTTATTTTAGTTAGCTGTAGTGTATACATTTTATTTCAAGAAATAAATATTTTTTTGTCTATTGTTTCTAGAATATCAAAGACCGAAAGGTAGTGATCTTCTGACGCGTGCACTATGGACGCAGCCAACTTAGTGGTTCCGCATCGGTGTTTTTCAAGTCCAAACAAACGGAAAATTGGTGTTTTAATAATTTGTATAACTTAAGTAGGTCACTTCTAATAACATTTCTAAGTATTCACATTATATTAGAACTTATCATAGCATTTCTAAACCTTGAAAATATTTATATCTAAAGAGTGAAGCATATTGAACTATCTCACAGATTATGAAACTCTAACGTGCACACGACTTTGGGAAAAAGCCCTGCAGACAAATGTTTCAAATAATGAAAGAAACGATGAACTTTTAAATAAAATAAACAAAACTGTTTGAAATTTATGTAATATATATTTAATATTTAAGTTTTCCAATAATGTAATTAACGAAAGCCTTTCTACAATTGCCTATTAGGTAGTTTAGAAGCACTTACAAAACTTTAACATAAATCTAAATCTTTTTAGACCGATTACCTATATAAACTTATTTAATTATGTAATATTATTACAACTTCATGTACGAAAATAAAAACAAAATAAATACTTTACTATTAAATAATCATAGTGTTAATTAGCATGGAAAATAAAATTGGTATATGATAAATTCATAATTTAATTTGATAAGTCTACAGAAACTATTAGAGTACGATGTTCACTTTCTTGATTTCTCATTCTGAACAATCAATCTCA
Source organism: Entomobrya proxima (assembly GCA_029691765.1). Classification (NCBI taxonomy): domain Eukaryota; kingdom Metazoa; phylum Arthropoda; class Collembola; order Entomobryomorpha; family Entomobryidae; genus Entomobrya; species Entomobrya proxima. The sequence continues at coordinate 43,184,968 of CM056172.1, forward strand.
TGACCACGTTTCTTTCGTTCACTGTTCATTTCCTCAGAGAAGCCTTGCAAAATAAAACAAAGGAAATGCCGAAAAGTTCCGGCTGTTCGGCTAAATTGCATGGTTTTCGTTCGGCCATTCGGCTTACTTGTGCCTTTCCTATGTATGACATACAATGTACCGTAAAAACTCGGATTATACCCGTCCTCGAATTATAGCCGGGTTTAGAGGCAAAAATTTGAAATTTTGCCCTGGCCCGGATCGGATTATGCCCGGGTCAAAAATGCTTTAGTATGAATTGTAAACAAAAGAACATAATAAGTATCATTTTTGAATGAAATTTCGTGTAACGTTCGAAATGCTTAGGTATTTAGCTACAGTGATAACAAAACTTTACAAAAAAACTTAAAAATATTGCAAGAAACTTTTGCGATTTTACTATCAAATTATAAAGAAAACTCGTAAATTTGGATTTTTGCCCTGCCCCGGTTTATAACCGGCCTGTAATTATAGCCGGGTCTGAGACCTCAAATTTGAAATTTTAGCCCAGGGCATAAACCGAGTTTTTACGGTATGTCATACATTGTATCTTGTATGTTAAAGGAAAAATATACAGCTATACAAAATAGAACCTAATAAAATCCAACACTAGGAAGGGAATTCCCGCCACTAGTGCTTTGCAGATGGGACCATTTGAACGTCCCATACTGTTGGCTTGAGGAGTATTCTGTAATTAGGTCTCACAGGAGTGTATTTCGCGCAAAACAGGACAAATTCTTTGGAACTGTGCTACGATTGGCTGCACAAATTCATCACTTTTGCTATACGGGTAATCGGGTGCAGCAGCATATCAACCCTACAGCACGCATTTATACATAAACATTTCTTCTACATAAAATGAATGCAAAACTAAACTTAAAACTGATTATTAAGTATCGCTCAGGTACTTGATAGTTTTCTATTCCGACCGTCCGTCCGGCCGTCCGCCCGTATTGGTTTGTTTATTAATAATTGTATGTGCTCTGGGTTTGTTCAGTATTGATGTATGTTATGTGCTGTAGGGTGACGATGGATCTGCCGTGATGCATGCCGTACGGTCTGGGGTAATATGCGAATGCAAAGAATTTGTCTTGTTTTGCGCGAAATACACTCCTGTGAGACCTAATTACAGAATACTCCTCAAGCCAACAGTAAGCAATGCATTAGCGGCGGTAATTCCCTTCCTCTTGAACGTCTCTTATACCTTTTCTAATTTCGGACAGTATTCTGTGTGGTTTTGCTTGCAGTTCGAACTAGTTCTAGTTCTAGCAACATGGCAATGCTTTGCGTAAGCATTCACAACTGAGCATGCAATACACGCTGCCACACAGTCTGGTCGGCAACCTGGAAGCGTCACAATAACAAACCATTACTCAGCAGCTGAATATTTTTAATCAAGCAATTATAATTATTCACTCACTTTCACAAGTTATATAAGTGTGAGTTAAGTGTGACGATAATGTAATTATCGGGAGTTTGTTGCTGCTGTTCTCACAAAAATTAAAATGAAAACTGGCCGAAACAAGCGGGGTGTCCGTAACAGGGCTGCTACCCAGACATCCCGTTCAGAAGATGAAGATCCATTGGCCGCACCGGTGATTATTAATGTGCATGTACAGGAGGTCTTTGCTTGTGACCTGGTTAGTAATAATACAAAGCTAAAATAATTAGACGATTACAAGTGACGTCTAGGTTAATGTATGTACAATTTGTGTGGATTTTTGATGTTCAGTTGCTGGAAATGATTTTGGATTACGTCATGCGAAATGAGGATGGAAACCTGTGTCCTAGCAAAATTCGCAACTTGCGCCTGGTTCAGAAAAGTTGGAACAAAGCTGTGTACAGCAAGTTGGGGAAGAACAAGGAACCTCTGTTCAGATTGAAGTTGAATGCAAGCAACTCATTATTGAGGTCTGTTAAGAGACGTGTAAAATTGTTGGATCAATTTGTAAAGTATTGGAACAGGAAAATAATAGCAGAGGGAGTGGACGCCATGCCCACATTCCGAATCAAACTTGAGCAGGAATACTTCCGGCATGAGAATTACCAGAGTCTTTTGACCTGTCTGGAGACATGTGGAAAAGGTCTGGTGGAAATTGAAATGAACTTGCCAGAGAACTGTGGCTCTCTTCCCGGGATTTTAGATAATGTCAGTCTTCCCAACTTAAAGAAGTTGACAATGAATTTCACGGGTAATCGTTTGAAAATCGCGAAAGTAGATCCAGTGGTTGATAACCCTTCCAACATTACCTTTCTGTTTCAATCATTGCTAACCGGAAATGAGTTCCTGACAACGTTGGCACTTACCTGTGGAAACTGGAACAACTTGTATAAGTTTCCACTTGTGCAGTACACAAGCCTGCCTAGTACTTTAACCAGCTTAGAAATTAATTTTAGCGGTGCGGAAAGGGTACTGGGATTGTTGACAAGCAATAAACTACCTAAATTACGATCATTAACCTTGGGAATCAATTGTGAAACTCCAGATTCCTTAGCCAAGAGCCTTGAAGGAATTTTCGAAAAAGTTCAAGAAACTTTACAGAGTCTTTCGCTTTATGGAGGAAACTATGGTGGTCCTCCCAGACTCCCCATTTTACTCCAGTTTCCGGTTATGGAGGAGTTGGAAAAGTTGGAAATACAAAGACTGTATTTTGAGCTGAAAAATGAAATTCCAGCAATAGAAGAGTTGTTCCCAAAACTTGAGAAATTACTATTGTATGACCAAACTCCCCAAATGTTGCAAAAATGGACTAAAGGATCTCCATGTACTTTAGTGGACCAACTTGCTTTAGAATTGGTGGATGAAAGCAAGCCAAGAATTCCCTGGAATACGTTGCCATTGACCCTGGAAGCTATACAAAGTGCACATAGGACATTTCCTAATGTTTGCAATTTAAGCGTGGACATCTGTGGAACGGAAGTTTCTAGCTTGAGGTACATATTCGGAGAAATGCGACAGTTGACAAGCTTGCATATTACTGTGGTCCAGGGAGCATCCTTTAGAAATTCCAATCATTGGGACTCGATTTTGGCTGGCGCACCATTAGACCTTGTTGAGAAATTCGCAACTTTTCCCCAACACTGGAAGTATATTGCTGAGCTAAACAACCTCGAACCCTCGATCAGAATGTTAAAAGGTAGGATTTTTGTGAAATGAAAATGATGATTTAAATGCGTGAAGGTTCGCAATTCGTTTTGTGTAAACAAATTAATGCTTTTTAATTAGAGTTAACCACGTTCTCACTGAAGGAAGCTGATGTTTTTTATGTGCCTCCTGAAGCCGATTTGATGGGGAACCCACTTATTTCTGATCTTGCTTTTCTTTATGGATTTCTCAAGATGCCTAAACTGATTTGTCTGACCTTCAAAGGACGTTTCCGGGTGAGCTACAAGTTATGTTATCGTTATTGATTGTACTATATTTGTTCCATTGCAGTATTATTATGGTGCAAAATTCCCTTTGTTTTATTTTGTAAGGCTTCTGAGGAAATGAACAACGAGTGGAAGGAACGTGGTCAAGAGATTAATTATCAGAATGAGGAATCAGAATCTGAATGAGGAATCAGGATCATGAACATCCTACACCAGTAGTTTGTCTGGACTTATCAAATTATGTGTTCACTTATATATATCATTTTTCAATGCTATGTTTAATGCTAATTATCACCATGATTATCAATAATTAAGAAATTATTTTGTTTGTACTTTCGTATATCAAGTTATAACTACATAATAATTAAATGAGGTTATGTAGGTAATAGTAATCGGTGTTATAAGATTCAGATTTATGAGAAAGTTTCGTAGGTGCTTATAAACTATTAGGCAATTGTAGAAAGGCTTTTGTGAATTAAATTACTATGTGTTTAATCTATTTAGAATGGAAATAAAGCTTTAAGAAATTATTGGAAAGCTTTAACTATTTGGCTTTAGATCCAAATATTTTCAAGGTTTAGAAATACTATGATAAGTTCTAATATAACGTTAATATTTAGAAACATTATTAGAAGTGTCCTACTTAAGTTATACAAATTATTAAAACACCGTTTTCCGTTTTGTTTGGAATTCAAAAACACAAATGCTGAACCACTAGATTAACTGCTTCCATAGAGCACACATCCGAAGATCCCCACCTTTCGGTCTTTGGTATGCTAAAAACAACGGACATAAAGTATTTATTTCTTAAAATAAAATGCATACATTCCCAGTAATCAGAAAAGAGAATAGTTGTTTTATTGTCGGACAAACTTGGGCTAACTCTAAACTCCACTAAACTAAAACTTGAATATTGAGATCTAAAGAGAACTCAGTAACTGAAGTCGTAATGAATCACTAGCAATTGCTTTTACCTATATACCTATTCTTGCTGTTTGCAAGCAAAAGCGTACATAGTAGCTTAAAACAAAGTAAATCTGATATGTGCGATATGGACGAGAGTGGAATTGAAAAACAATAGCAAACTCGACTCAACCCAACCTAATCGTATAAAAGACAATATCGTGTTGCATTCTGAAAACAGTGCTCATTTGATGCTCAACGTTGATCCGTTTCACATCCAACTCAATCTAATGACGTGCTACCTCCGCAATGAATTGAATTTTTTATGCACGTGTCAAACTTTTTCTTTCGAAATTTTGAAACATTAAGGTACGCGTATTAATAGCTCGTTGCTTCTGCAGGAGAGCTTATTAAGACTAAGATGTAGTGAAGAACGTAGGAAGAACGTGTAAGATGTGAACAACCCATGCATAACACCAACAACATTTTAATCATTAAAAATTCCATTCAGCTTTTCAACCCAAAATTGTTTGCTTCCTAGGAAAATTGATTGATTGAGTTGTGGGTATTCAAAAATGTCTGCAAAACTGGTATAAAAGCAACTACAAAGTTGGCATCAGTTAGTATGATTACTTGCTTGGAATCAAAGTGTGAGTCATAATGACTCTGCTCCACAATTGCTTTTGTTTAGTGCCCCTAATACATTGTCAATTGATTCAATGTTTTATGTCATTAACACAATTGAAAGTGTGCAACACAATGAACATAATACTTTCACCATTGTTTTACTTCAATGTAGGATAAGTATATAACTAGTACAAATGTATTACATTCAAATTGGAATGACCCATACGCTTAACATCTGAAATAAACTTTGTATCTATTATTAAGTCTTTAGTTTATATTCTGCTGTACGGTTTTGAGACTTGAACTATTAAAAATGCAGGTTTTATATTTAACAGTAGTAGTAACTTTAACAGTGTCACAAGCAAAACCTCTACCGCCTACGCCACCTGATCCAGGTAAGTGTAAAAAACACTGATATCAATAAAACAAGACCACAAATACAGTAATTTTGCAAATATGTTTTATATAGGTGTTTCACATCTCATTCAAAATGCAACGGTTTTACTCTGTACCACTAAAGATATAGATGAAGATGGAGTAATGCGAAATGCAGTAACTGATCCACAATTTAGATGGAAGGAATTTAACGTGCGAACAGATCCAGCTTATAGTATGCTATTATATTATAACCAAAGATCCAAAAAAGGTTGTTATCGATCTTACAAACTAACTAGTTAATTTTGTAGCTGAAAATGAGAGGAAGCTAATCAACAAATCAATGTACTTGCTGTCCCAAGCAATTCCCTGTGTTCGATTTGGGATCTGGGCACCAAATTCATCCCCTACAGGAGACTATGTGGACATCATTAAGGGCACGGGTTGTGGCACTTCCGTTGGAAGACGTGGAGGACGACAGGCAAGAAATAAAAATTAAGTTATTAGTCCACAAGTTTATTAGGCATAATTTTATTTGGTAAAATTGTAGGAAATGTATCTTGAAAGTCCGGGGTGCATGTATATTGGAACGATCCTGCATGAGATGCTCCATTGTCTAGGTACATATAATTTACTTGTTTATTATATAATATCATAGACTTATATACTACATACCTATACACTCGTTTAAAATGCACATTGTTAGGTTTCTATCATGAGCAAAATCGGAAGGATAGAGATGAATACATAACCATATTATGGGAAAACATTATAGAAGGTAAGGTTTTATGACAACAGTTTCTTAAAACAAAGATTCAGTTTTTGCTGTTTGCATTTGAATTATGGCGTCTTTCTAAAGCTTGGGCTTGTATCGAATCACCGATTTTGATGTCATGACTACCAAAGATGTGTACAAGGGTAGTGAGTATCCTGGTGAAGTTTCTCATGGCAACGAATTCCAAATAATAACCTCCGCTTTGGTGTAACTGGAATTGGCGGTATTTGGAATTCGTAGAAGCAGGGTAGCTCCTAAACGTTTTCTCCAAATTTAACAAGTGAGGTGTCATTCGATAGGTAATTTATAGAAAAATGACTGACTTTTTTAGTTTTTGCAAATTTGCTCGTTTTTCTAAAAATTTGCGAGAAAATTTGTTTAAATTTGATAAAAACACATGCACAAAATTTATTTTTGGAAAACTAAAATAATTCAATGATTTTCCATTTAAGTTTTTATCGAATGACACCTTACTCGAAACATTTAGAGAAAACGTATGCAAGTTATCTTGCGTCTACGAATTAAACTTTGGATGGTCATATCTTAAAAACTGTAAGGGGTTGCCATAGAAAACTTCACCAGGATACTCACTACCCTAGTGCACATATTTGGTAGTCATGACATCCAAATCGGTGATTCGATGCAAGACTTAAAATTTAAACTAAACTAATTTTTTAAATACAGAATACAAATACGCCTACAGAAAGATAGATCCATGGGAAGCCGTTAGCCCATTGAATGTCCCTTACAATATTCGATCTGTCATGCATTATCCCAGTTGGGGTTTTAGCAAAAATAAAAAGCCTACAATGCTTACTAAGGTAACGACACAAGTTTATCAAGTGAGCAATAAATGTATGAACTAATCATTTGGTTTTCAATATGAATTAAAGAGCGGCAAAGAAATTGAAGACAGTCTGGAGCTTCAGGTTACAGACATTCAAAAATTACAACTTTTATATAATTGTACAAGTGTTAATTGATAATTATATTTTATGGTGATATTTATAAGAAATAATAATTAAAATTCATTTCCATGCAAATTTAGATTATTGTTTTGCTTGTAAAAATTAGTTCTGAAATTTAATAAAAATTATGAAAATACTTTTGTGTTTTACCCATGTAATAACCCACTGAATAAAATTATTGCTTTTATTACATCGCATTTTTTGTATAGCTGTTACTGAACATGTTACTAAAGTATGCTCTTATTGAAGTAAATATAAAACCTAGAAGGACTTTGGCAAAGGAAATTTGTATATTAAACTTGTGTCCTCAGTGTGCCAAAATCTTTCAAAGAGAAGAACTTTTAAATACTCATTTAAAAATGCATTCCGAAGATAGGCCATTGTTTGTGGAGATGGCTTTAAGAATAAGAAGAATCGAAGAAAACACGAGGAAAGTTGTAATTTGTAACGGAGAGGGAACTCCGTTTAGAAAGAAGGCGAAGCAGGTGGCGATGCCAAATTTCAAGAAGAATGGAAATAATTAAAATAAATTAAGCAAGGTGCCAAAAATAACTGTTTATGTTATTTAGGTATAAAATAAAATGAAGCTCGAAGATTGTGGATTTAGATTAAGAAAAGTGCTGAAGTTTTAAGTTGATTATGCGCAAGCGTAGCTTTTACGCAGTAAATATAAGCTGAGTGTTCTAAAAATAAAATTACATACTGGATTGACATCTAAAACCGTAATTTTGATTTAAAGGTACAATGAACAATAATCAAATAAGATAATTGTCTTCTTAGAATTCTCCATTGTTTTTATAGTTCACAGGAATGCCAATTTAAAATTAATTCAAAATTTAAATGTCGGCTACGTGCTATTGACAAATCGTCCAGTAGTATAAAAGCCTAAAGAAAATGCAAACTGCACTCCAGAAAATTTTGTTCCAAGTCTCAAGCTGAAAAATTTTCATGAAAAATATTTAATATTAAAGCAGTCAGAAGCCAGAACTGTATAGCTTCCACATAAATACCGATTTAAAAAAAAAGATTTTATATATATATCGTGTTTAAAGTCACTAAATGAATATCCTTTCACTGTTCTAGTATCGCAGGATACAAAACTAAATACCTTTATACAGAAATAAATAAGTTAGTTGATATTAGTCAATAAAAAAATGCTGGCTGGACCCAAATACCTAATTGGACTCACATCCTACGAGAAAATTTTTTCAAACGACAGAAGTAGAAAAAACGCCACATTGACAATGATGCATAATAATATACCATAGTAGCAAAGTCTGGATGGATTATCATGGATTATGATTTGTAGAATACGGATTTATAATAATTTCAAAATTATGATGTAGCCATTTCTGTTTTGCATTTCTCATGCCGTGTGTGACCCTGATGAAGACAATTGATGTTGTTGAAAGCTTGGTCGTTTTTAATAAAAGTTTGCCACTAAAAAATCCCATTATTTCTTATATTAATAAATATTACATTAACTTATTATCGTCTTCCTACTAGCAACAGATCTACAATTCTATCAATACAAAACTTTTGAAACAGCAAAGGCGTTTTTTTCCCTATAAAATTGGACTGTCCAAACTCCACCCTCAAAATTTGACAAGACTGTATAAACTTTCTAAAATACGAATTCCTTCTAAATCCAGTATTGTTCTTCAACATAAAGTGAATTCTACTCGACATCTGATGAAGATTACCTGCAAGTCCATATATAACTAAAATAATAACCACAGCTTCAATAGCCGCTCCCACAAGAAACGTTTTCAATGGAAGAGATAAAGAGATATTTCCGTGTGATTTCATAAGTAACCACACAGAAACTACTTCACATGTTCCAGAAACTAATAAAAGCACAACTAGTGCCAAGCTCATTGACTGATTATAACCATCACTTAATAGGTTCAAAACCCGCATGTTTAACAAAACGTCTAAAGCTTCTTTTGACTCATCCACTTTTCCGAAACCATTTGTTTTAGACTTAAGCTTTGCTTCTAGCTTTCTGTAAACGTATGAAAATATGCAAATGTTTACTTATGACATTATTTGGTAACTATATGGTTCCTTACCTTTTATTTGCTTCCAGACACCATATTTGACTCATTGGACCAATTAAAACATCCACAACCATAGCATAACCAGTTTTGTGTATCATTACCCACATAACGTAATTAAGTACTAAAGTAAATACCCGAACTGCTATTGAACAAAAGTTAACTGAAAGTCTACTAGTACATGTAACTAAAAGGCTTTCATCATTTTTAACAAAGGGACTTAGAAAATTTATACTTAAACCGGGCTTTAGTGTAGCTGCTATTGCAACAGCAACGGGTAGCCAGGGTATTATCAGTATTTGGTTATAGTAACAAAATAGCTTGACTATTTTTGCTGTTGTTGATAACGGAGGGTGAAATTCAACAGGGAACGAATTTTCAAGAGAGAGAATTCCGTTGATAAAGTTAATGATTAAATGGGGCTTTGTTGCACGGTCCCGGTATCGAAACACTGGTAGTTCTGCAAGAGAAGCAGCCATTATACTTAGCGTTTGATAAATTTTGTTTGATATGTCAGATTTTGAGCTGTGGTCTTTAGTATGTTGGTCATAACCGATACGAAGAATATAGGCAGTGACAAAGAACACGAAAATCCAGTGTCTAAATATGAGCCCATTTCGTACTTTTTGGTTATAGTCACATTGGTTTTTATCCTCATTGTAAAAGAACTGCCTAACTGCTACTTTGGAGTGCAGCTTGTCCGCCTTTAGAAAAAAGGACAAGAAATTGAGAGATTTAAGCATTTCTGGATTTTACAAATGTAGACAGTGAGCAATGGATGAAGTACTGGTTCTGAGTGGAAGAAATAGCAAGCAGAATTAGTCTCTAAAACTGTCTTAGGTTTTAATAAAAAAGGTTCAATGCGTAGGTTTGGAACTTTACAGTTAATTAACTTGTGTAAAGTTTAGAGCAAAAAGTTATTCCGAAGAGGCACAATTTCAAATTAAGATTAAACATGCACAGGGCAGGCTGAAACTGTTTAAATTTAACTTATTACTCCACAAATCTAAGTCTTGCGTTAGTTTAAACGCAATTCGTAGCAATCCGAATGACAGATTTTTGATAAACCTGTGCCTGTACAAGTAAATCGTGTCGTTGTAAAACCCTCGCTCAAGAGGTGCTCGTAATTAACAGTAGGTGGAAAATTGTAACCCAATTCTGATAGTAAGAATTTTACAACGTAATAAAGACACGAATAATGAAATATACTTAATTACCTTTGTTCTTCTTTAAGTACAAGAAAATTCCAATTTACAACATATTTCAACTTGGAGCTTTACTGATGCTTCATAAGCATGTACTTAGGTACAGAATATTGAATTTATCCAAGTAAAAATGGCGTCGCGGGAACAAAAAATACCAGACCTAGAGCTTAGTAGAAATGAAACTATGCTTGCTCTGCCGTTCGTGAGCGTTTAAATAGTTGCTTGTCGATAGCAATTAGTAAGTATCTGCATTGATTAATATTTCTATCTATTAATCTATTAATTATTTCTACCTATGCTTTAGTATAAAAATAAAGTGGATTGGGATAAGCATAAGGTTATTTTACTCATAAGTATCCAGGTCAATTCAAACCCAGGTCATAAAATTTTTTATGACCTGGGTTTGCTCCATATAAGAAATTGTATATGGCTGTTTTCCAGTAACTTCTTATGTGAGTTATTGAGGATGAAGGCTACAAAACAATTTGCAACAGTTTTTAGATTTTTTTATGAAACATTATGCTTCTAGAGCGTAATTATATGGCAAAACAATTGTAAACCTGAGTTATTATTAGAATTAGGACTTATGTCAAATGCAATTGATGCATTTTTTTCCAGATCAATTTTGCATATATTTAAACTTGTGCGAATTAAAATGATCCTGTAAAATTGAGAAAATCTTTAAAATTTTGTTGGAATTTCTGCAAAGCTAAAACCAATTACATGGAGTGGTACCTCATGAAACACCTTCCAGTACCCTGAATAATCATTTAAATTAATGCAGATGTATATAATTACATATGTTCTGACATGCTACAATATCCAAAAACAAGTATTGATTTTTTGAATAAATTTTTAATAGATGGGAAAATTTGAAGAGCTATTTTATACCCGTGCTCAAACAGGTTATGCACACTAACTGTCTAAGTCTAAAGAGGCTAACAATAAGTCGTCATAAGTACTACTTTCAAATATATGAAGTTAATTTCTACTATGCAACTGCATCAAATTATAACGTTGCTTAATGTTTTGAACTTGCTGGTAATAATACGTAGTGACACTATTTCCGTCAAGAAGTTTAACCTAAAAGATAATTATGACCAGTTATTTGGTCAGGACTACCAAAAAAGTCAAATTATAAAAGCATGGCAAGATGATCTAAAACGTTCGTTTAGTTTCCCACTAAAAAACTTTAACCAAATAATAGCACGATTGCACTCCAGAAACACTTTACTTGTTATAAACAACTTTCGCGGAATTGATTTACCAGAGTTTGTTCATCCAGTAGTTGTGAAGCACATGGTGCCAGCACTTTTTACTTACATTGATTCCTATTTAAACCGTACTAAACTAAACCTTTATTGGATTCCATCCACTATATCAAACTTAAATAAGCCCTTCCACGTGGAAACAAATATATGTTCTGATTCAAAATTTATTTTCAAATCTTACTTTAGTAACGGGTACGTGCAAGATCTAGCTTTTGAAGTGTGCTATTCAATCAACTTTGTAAAACTGGCGTCGTTTACCAAACCGTGGTTTGGAATAATTCATTTGTACACACCAAGTATTATATTATCTGGCTTTAACATAATATTACCTTTGTTAAACTATGGAGCAAATGAACACGTTTTCTCTTTTATGACTGCGTCCTCTCTAGTTTATAATATTTTAGTTAGCAGTGAAGCGCAATTTAAGCTTGATAACTATAAATCCGATGCACTGATGTGGAGTTACAAGCATAACAGCATTTACACAAAGGGTCCAACGTTTTCAAGTCATGTGTTTTTATTTTTAAGCGTTGACTTAAAAAAATTAAAAGTTAGTCACGTCTACGTTTCTAAGTCAATTGCAGAAGCCAAGTTGACCAATAATTCGTCTACTCTTTGGTACTTTGAAACAGCTGACCTTAATAATTTTACTGATACCGAACTGCTTACCAAAGCATTTTCACAAAATGTAGAAACACAGTTTTGGGGAAGTGTATATGAGGTGTATAAATATAGAAGATTGGTTCAACTTGTAAAGCAAAACCTGCTACAGTGCCAACTAGTTTCTACAAAAGAGCCAGTGCCTCGAGTCTCGAGGTCTTCTTCAATTTGAGGATATAGATAAATGTCTTGGTTTTGCTGTTGCTGTTGTGCTTCAACACCTAATGGGAAATTTTACCTACATGCTTAATGACTACACCGAGATTTGCGAAAATGGAAACAAAAGAATTCTAAACTAGACTCCCGCCAATTTAATGAAAATTTTGCTGGTGTTATGTCCTGGAATACCCACTATACACCAGACGCGTAGCCAGCCGGGGAAGCTGGAGGGGGCACAGAAGTCAACCGTGATATCTAGTGAGTACTTCCGCTAGAATCTTAGTAATTTTTGTTGAAATATTGAACTATAGAAGATTGACTTAATACTGAAGTAGACAGCCACGAATACATTGAAATAAGCGTGTAAGAGATCATCGTGTTAGAGATTAATAGAAAAGATTATTACACCAGAATTAATGCGCGCGGTAGCGTGCCCGAATTTTTTCCAGAATTAACGTTTATTGGCAAACTTTTAGCAAAATTTAACATATTTGGCATAGATTGGTAATGAAAAGGCTTGTATCGTAATTCCTCGGACAAAATTCATTTTGTTTTAAAACGAACAAGCAAACACATCAATTACATGCGTTGTACTAAAAAACTCATATGTATAGTTTGTAGGAAAAAATGCTAAATGACGACAGCACCTTGTTTGCATAATTTACATGTACACTTGTAGCAGCAAGTGTACTTCTCATTATTCCACTTTTTAAAACGTGGATTTTTGTTATCAAGCTGGCATTCTTACTGCAACTTGCTTTTAGATGACATTATAACTGTGGAATAATCTAAAAACTTTAGGCTTTTAAACAAACTATGAGTAGTTAATTTTTGTAAACACAAGATAAAGTTACAGACATTTACTTTTTATAAATTTTTTGAGCATCCCGCTACAAGGTAAAATATTGCGCAATGTATTATACCCAAAATAATAGGAGCTCCCTTTTCTGCATCTTATGTTTCTCTGCGTTATGTTATCCCAGGTTAGAAAGAACGTTGTTTGCTTGTATAAACCGTGCAATGTTAATATGATTCAACCTTTTGTTTATGCAAATTTTTTCCTAGATTTTTTACGATGTCGGGTTGTCTTAATTTCGTGTTGTTTGATAAATACATATAGGCGGCATTTTTGCGATTTATGGTTGTAATTTACAACAGAAGCACTTATTTTGAATCTCATAAAATAGGCTTTAAAAGAAACAGTAAACCAATGGCCCAAGTTCTATTGAAAAACTGTCACAGTGTTTGAAACAAATGATTTTTTTTTTCTGAAAAAATCATATTGGAAATATGACAACCTGAGTTGCAAAAAGTCTTAGCAGGTAGTACAAAATACGATATGCTGCATAGATTTAAAATTTTGCTTATAAGATAGTACACTGCTTGAGATTTTTTATGATGCCCAGGTTGAATCACAAAACTTGATTTTTGTTTGCAAAACAACAAGCCTAAAGTTTGTCCGAGGAATTATGATACAGGCCTTATTTTATTATAAAGGTGCATAATTTTTGTCCGAGTAACTGTGTAGTACCATGTTTTTAAAACTTGAGCCACATATCTCGGGAAGAATAGATTCCGAACCAGTTTCCAGTTAAAAATATTATCAAAGTTAGAAATGCGCGCGGTAGCGCGCCGAAAAATTTGAAAAAAGAATCATTTTTTCGTTTAATTTTACTGTTTTTTAAATTTTCTTCCTCGATCTGGGGGGGGGCACGTGCCCCCCGTGCCCCCCCTTGGCTACGCGCCTGCTATACACACACTACTAATGCTTATGTGCAAAGCTTGCTTGTCCTAGAAAACCTGCCAGGTCGTCACCGTTTTATTGCTTGTGGGGTTAGAGGAACAACTGCGTTTCCATTTAATGAGCTGATTAATGTATATGATAACAAAGTATGGCTTTGTTTAGGTGTCAGCTTAATTTTGTTACTACTTTCCTTTATAGCTTTAGACTCTCCAAAGGCTTCAAAAGTAAAAAGTCTGTTTTTAAGAAAATTTGGTAACCATTTGATAAGTCTTTTAAAAGTACTCTTAGAACAAGGTGACCCATTTTCGGCAAAAACGATCAACCTATTTTTCTACCGATGGATGGTAACCGGTATATTTTTAAGTGCCTTGGTATTAAGTAACGGATATAAAAATACTAACGTGTACAATATGATTAGACCAAGGCAGCTGCTGCTATATGAAACGTTGGAACAACTACAGCAAGACAATGTAAGTTTGTATACAAGCACAAAATTGTTGCCTTTTCCTATGATGTTTCTCTTAGGTGGTTTTGTCACGTTCGATTTCATTGAGAAGCAACAACATACGGTTAACAGTGGAAGTAATATATCTGAGTTTCTGTTTGCAATATCCGAAATGGAAGAAAGAATAACATATTCAGGCTTCAGTGTAAATACTGAATTAGAAAAAATCTACAATTATTCACATCTTTCTTCTTACGCAAGTGAACAGTTTCTTGATATTGTAAATTCTTTAAAAGATTTAGTTTCTGTGGGGGTGGCTAATAAGGCCATAATTTCGTCAATGGATTCTGCAAATATTATACGAGACAAGCTTGAGCGACGGGAAATAAAGCATTTTGAACATCAGTTAAGCTTTTGTCAAAAGAGCGCGTATATATTATCTGAATACACATGCAAGAAAATTGCATCGACTATTAAGTCTAGAAGTGCAACTCGTATATCGATTAGTAAAGAGCATTACACAAAATTGGCTATAACGATTGACGTTGGAGGGTATGGCCCGCCATATATGAAAATGAGACTAAGAAAATTTTCAGAGACTGGAATTGCCAAATGTTGGGCTGGGATGTAATATGACTTTACACACATGTGTTAATATGCAGTTGCAAAATGTTAAAATATGTTTTGTCATATTATACAAAATATGCAGTTTTGCAGATGATAAGAAAACTTTTGTCGTATTATATTCGGCAGTTATAAAGCAAAACCCAATACAAGTAAACAGATAAGAAATAGATTGTAGAGTTTATTACTTACAATATTTGTATCTTGTAAACTTAATTAACACATTTTCACAAACATAACACAAAAAATCACTGAATATGTATGTACTCTGTGTATGATTTTACAGCATAAATTAAATCTAACACTATACAGTTTACTTTGACATACTTGTTTGTTTATTCTAGTAGAAACGTTACGCAAGTATAATCCAAATGGTCATTTAACGAAATGGCAAAAGTATCAAGTGAAACAATCCAAAGCATATAAAATTATTGTTTGGTAGTTGCATATAAGAATGTAAAGCACAAAACGTTTCCTGAAAGTTTATTTGGTATCTGATATGTCATAAAACGGTTTTAGAAAATAAATGACTGGATTTTTCTTTGCTTTCTAGTTAGCCAATTTTATGGCAATTAAAAGAATGAATGTTGAAGACAATTGAAGCAAATGATTTCTCTGGCGGACCTTTAAAGTCAAACTAAAAGGTGCAGCCTAAACTTGCATAATATACTTATAATATATATAATATATAATAATATATAATAATATATATAATATATAATATAATAATATATATGCATCAATTTCAATGTTTTCAAACTTTAAACGCACAATTATCACAATTTTGCTGTACTTGACTTATAGAACTAAACATATCACAAGTTTTATAATTTTTCACCAATACATACTTAGATACTCATACATTACAGTGCTGTTATTTAGGCATTCTCTCAGCGTCAAGAACGTTTGAAGTTACTGCAATGCGTTCAAGTTTCTTGATTTCCTTTTCTAAAGCATCTTGCTTGGATTTAATGTCCAACAGTAATTTTGCAACAGCTGTACCCTGATTTTTAGGAACGCTTGCAGGATAAACCTTGTTTGCATTTGATTTGATTTTAGCTAAAATTCTCTTCACAAGTCTTAACTTTCCCAAATTGCACCTCTTGCACGCAAACTCAGCTACAAATGTAATCCCACTGGCGCCCCAAAGAATACATATTAGCAAAATAATTAAAAATAAATGCTCAAATTTTATAAAATTTGCTTTAGTTACATATCTGTCAGATAAAATACCATCCACGTGTCGTTTAATTTTTTTGACAAAAGAAGACCAGTCATTCCATTTATCCCACAAACCACCACTTGTGATGCGCATAAACGTTTCGTGGACCCAAACTCGGTTAACTGTGTACGTTATGTGGTATTGATGGTTTGATGAGATAGTTTCAGACAAAAGAAAACAATTTTTTGAGCTATCTTCTGACTTCACACCTCTCTGAATTTTTAGCAGAAATGGGTCTTGTCTGGATCTTGTACCCAAAAAAGCATATTTTCCTTTAAGAAATTTAACAAGGGTCCTAAATGTATACTCAATTGTTTGGTTGTAATAAATACTGTCGTTTAGGTAACTGGACAAGTTTCTCTTTCCAAATTCCTCATAAGAGGATTCCCATGTTACAGGATCATAATGAATGCTTTCTGGCCACAAAAGCTTGAAACCATTTAAAACCAAATCATTTAGAGTTTTGTATGGTTTTGTCTGAATTAGCACCGTCACACGAGTTGTAACCTCGTTTAAGTAATTTGGACATATTGTCAGGCCAAGTAAGCTCACCAGGAATATCAACTTTGTGCGTTTTTGAAACCTTGGAACGGTAAAACCTAAAAATCCCCGCACAAGTTCAAAATATTTGTGTCTGCCTAAGTAATTTGACTTAAACTGACTAGAAAAGTAAGATATAGCTGCTAATGATAGAACAAGACAAATCGCGGTTGGTAATGACATAGTTGTCACCCATGCATGTTCACTGGGAGACATTTTGTGACTACTTTCATAGAGATTTGAGCAATAAAACACGGACTTACTTCCAAATTTATAACAAAATAGACTAGTCTTTATATAAGCCTTATCGAAAACCTTTTCCCCAAAATTGATATAATGGTACGAGGGTCGTATATCTTGATTCTTACGACTCATATCGAATTCGAGTGCATGTTTGTAAACAAATGTGAAGTTATGACGTTCTGATAGCCACAAAACACCCATTATAGATCTGGAACAATGACGTGAAATTCGAGTCAAGGTCTTGCAGGTTAACCAAACTTTAGACATGTTAACCATATCTAACCGAATTTCTCGTTGGTTTGCATTAAAAAACCACATTTTATGAACCATAAGTGGATTCCGTAGAAATTGTTTCATGGAGTTGGATACTATTTTCCAGTGCACAGACTTGCCGCAGTATCCAAAGCAATAATATCTTGTTACTGTGGAACTGGTTGAAACCAAGTGCACCAATAACTTTATGCATGGCAGAGTTTTGTCAGCCAAGTAAAATAAGGACTTATGTCTAAGTTTTTCTATATCGCGTATATGCAGGTATAAGTAGATAGTTGAAGCACGAAGTGAAAGCTGATAGAATGTGTCAAAAACGTTAGAAGTAGAGTTCTTCGTTTTGTATCTATCCAGCGGCGCCAACACAACAGCATACGGTTGACTGTATTTAAACGGGAATTCAATTCCAACATCCTTTTTGTAAGTACTGTTAAATATCATGAAACGCAAATTTGGTACTGGAAAAGTGCACAAAGGTTCAAAAGAATGAATCAATAGCTCATGCTTGCGCATGTTGCTTGATAAGGTTCTGGTTAGGCGTTTGACAAATGCTTGGAACCTTTTTCTGTCGCATAGTTTTATTCGTTCGTTTTCCATGCCATAGGAAGCTGAAAAAATGTTTAAAATGGTAAACAAAAGTAAGATTTTTAGTTTACTATACATGTTGAACTGAATTATTATTTTGTAACTATAATGGTATTTTTTCCACCAATACGGATTGATAGAAAACAACTAGAAACGATAAACTTGAGCTAGGATTGTAATCGATTAAAGTTGGAAATACTAAAAGACACGTAAACACAAGAAACTGTCTACACGTCGCTGAGGTTGTAAAAGCAGTAACAAATATTATAATTTTAACACGTATAATTAGAGTGTTAGAATATTTTGTGTAAGTGGTATACCACATGTTGTAGTTTTGTATCTCTGGTATTACACTCCGTACAAATATATTTTATAAGATACTTTCTGATGTAAGGTAAAACAATTGATTTATCTGAGCGTGCATACATTGGTCTTTATAAAATAATGTACAAGAGATTCAATTCTTTTACACGTTATTTTATATACATACATTGTATATATAAGTTAATAAAGTAATTGCTTATTGATTATCTGGCAATAAAACATTTACAAGTATTATATTTTATATATAAGCCTGCCTATCCAGAAATTTTTTCTTTAGCAGCAGGAAGGTTTGCTTTGTTTTCTTGAAAAAAAAATTTAGTACAGAAAAAGACTATCTGTTGGCTTTTTACAAGCATTCCGAAAGGCTAGGATAAAAATTTTCTGAACCCAATCGTATGGTTACTTTAAATTTAATAACTAATAGCTCATTTGCTAGCTGAGAATTAATAAGGGGATAATATATGTGCCAGTATAGACGTTTTACTAATTAATCTGAAGTTTAAGGGCATGCTATATAAAATAAAGCAAACAACATGCCAACGTAGCACAGTAGTAAAAGCAGGACTATTTTTTAGACTTTATATTGCATGCGCTGAGGTAGAGAAAGTTTAAACAAATCATTTGTTATAAATGAGAGGATTAAGAGAAACTGTATGAAAGTCATGTGCAACAAGTTGAAATTTTGCCAGACATCGCATTAAATAGCTCCCATACCGCCGACACTTTCAGGAGTAAAGTTCCGATTTCTGAAAACATGCTAATAAGTAGATTGAGTAAAGTGTTCTATTGACGAATTGCGATTGATTAGCTTATTCATTTCTGGATTGGCAAACGTAACTACGAGTACCAGTCACTTTTAGTGGAACGTGGATAAATGCAGTTAACCGATATATTTGCATAAAATGAATAAAGTACAAGTACGTGGATTAGGTAGGACAGTAAACTTTATTTGTAAACAAGTTGTAGCGTTGTACTGTACACATTATCATGCATTAACAACGTTACTTTCTTAAGTAATCTTTTGTGACATGTGACCTTCCTAAAACTGATTATCAAAAAAGTTTTGTAACAAAACAATCAGTAGACATTTGATTATGATTGATAGTGAAGACTTGAATGACCTCTGGGAAACTTGGGTTTAATCAATCACGAGAATGTTCAACGGTTTTCAAGCTTGTGCCCTTGCTTTTTCCATGCCTCTGTCATCGCACTGGTTGCCTGAAAATAAAACAAAAATGAACAACCTTGATTGATTAAAAAACTATAACATATTTACAAATTCGAAGTAAGGTTTCTATAGAAGATCTACTATGCAATGTTCAAAGTACCGAAAATCTTCCATCTAATATGAGCTTGTTTAGCACAGGCATTTTAAGCAGCGCAAACGTAAAGGTCAAATCCGAAATGAGGGGTTGGGCTGCCTGGACATCTCTGCCTTTAAATTTTGTTTCCAAACTCAGAGTCTGTAATTCTGATATTAGTTAAGAATCTTATAGTTAAGACACCATTGAACATGAATCAAAAATGGATTCCCAAGTATGTATGTATTACCTTTGAGTGACCGAATAGAAGTCGCACTATCCTTGAGTTCGAAATGAGACCAAAAACTAGGATTTTCCCGTAAACCTGTTACTACTGATATCGGGACACCTGTGAAGATGGAGTCCCAGTAATCAGAGTTGATAATGGACTCACTGTCACGTACTTGAATACATAAATACGTCAGTTGCCTCATTTCCATGAACACATATTTCAGTCCACAGGCTTGTGTTCCGGGGGACAGTTCTAACGTGAGCTCACGGATGTTAGGAAAGGTTAGGTTAACAGCTTGCATAAATTCTAGAGTTACTGGTAGCCTGTAACCAGAAGTATTTCCTGCTTTACTTTCATCACTTAGAGACAGGCGAAAATCCTTGACTAAAGCAACAGGCATGCTTTCAGTCCATTTCCGCAACATTTCCGGTGTGTGATCATAAATACCCAATGAGTATAACTTTGGAAAGCATTCGTTTAGCAAGGGATGCTCAGCTTCCAACTCAAAAGTAATGGCATCGATGACTAGATGCGTCAATTCTTTCATCACAGGGAAACGCACCAAATTCACAACGCGAGGGGGACCCTCATATAAGAACTCTGTAATTCTCAAGTTTTGTAAATGTTCACTCAAGTTTTTTAAAACTTCTGAAAGTAGTCCATCTGAATACTGAACATCGTTCAGTAATAACCGGAGTTTCAACAAGCTTGGCAATTTGTTAATCGTCAGCACTTTGAGTTGGTCACTTGTCATTATACAACTTAGATCCAAGTTGGTGATTGACTCTGGCAAAGTAACAATCCCAAAGCCTTTTGGGGCAGAAAATGTAGTATCCCAAGATGGAACAGAAAACTCCTTAAGAGATGTAGCTCTGCTCAGGAAGCTGTGAACCAAACAGATTTTGTTTGTTGAATTCCCGAATTCCAACTCATTTCCAGCCAAGTTTGCAGTCACCCTTTTGTCCAGAAATGACACAGTTAGCTTTTGTAAAATGGGTAAGTCCACCATGCTCATTACTCCCCCGGGCAGGGACCCTCCATTCTTCGGAATAATCATTTCCAACTCCACAAGTCCCTCTGCACATTGACGTACGAAAGAAACCAAACTGTGGAAGTTTTCGTAGCGAAATGGCTGGCTGTTATGTCACGAACGTCTAGAACTATACACTCTAAACTTCATGTACAAAGTAATCTGGAACCAAACGAGTGTCACTGAGTGCTTCGTTTACTTTGAGAAAAGGGGAAAAAAAGAACGCGAATCCAAACTAGAAAATGACTTCCTTGTACCAAAAATGAACAGAGAAATTGGCAAGTCTACATTTTATTACAGAGCAATTAGCTTCTGGAATGAACTACCAAAGGAAGTAAAACAGATTAAATCTGCAGATTTGTTCGACCAATTAGTGAGACACAACATATTGAAAAAACGTGACGAAAATTCATTGTTACAATATATTTAAGGATGACTAAATTTTAGAAAATAATGTAACTAAAATTACTCATTTTATTTATACGCTAAAAGGGACACATGCATGTAAACAAACGTTTAATTTATTGAATGTTATGCAATTTGTCACCTTGAGTGACTTACTCAAATTGTAACAATTTGGATAAATCACTTGAATAAATTTGGCAATTTAATTTAATTTAATTTAAAGAACTCCTTGTCCATTTTCAAGCTAAATGTTGGAAAAGATTCCTTCACCACTCGGTTTGCAATCGTTTTAGCAAACACATCCAACAGTTTCCCTTGGGTTTCCACAATAGTTGCACCGCTTAAGGAATTCTTCTTTGTCAACTTAAGCTTGAACATTGGCTCCTTAATCCTCCTCATCAGATTCGTCACTCCGGTCAACCAACTTTTATTCACCAGTCACACCCCCCTCAACGTTTTTACCCGCTTTTCCAGATTATTATCGTGAACTATGGCCCATGCGTTCAATGGATGAAATACCGGCTACACGGACACGAGACAATAACAAACCATTTATTACTTCCACCGCAGACCGCTGAATTATTTTAATTGTTAGTTATACTCATAATTAAGCAAGTGACAATTTCATCAATTAGTTAACTTGGCTGTTCGGATAGTAAAAGTGTATTTCTTGGGATTTTGCTGGTGCTGGTTTCACAAAAATTGAAATGGAGGTTCGTGGAACAAAGAAGCGAGGTGACAGTGACAAATGCCAACAGGAAATGGTGGAGTCTGTGCGGCAGACGTTTTCTCAGGCATTGGTAAGTAATAGTCCAAGTTATTATATAAGGTTGGAGGTGGAGTAGTGTAAAAAAAAGGGTAATTGTTAATTAAATCAACTTGATTTTCCTGTTTTTTCAGTTGCTGGAAATGATATTGGATTACGCCATGCGTGATGAGAATGGAGCCCTATGTCCTAACAATATCCAGAATTTACGCCTGGTTCAGAAAAGTTGGAAGGAGGCTGTGTCCAAAAAGCTGCGGGACAACAAGGAGCCTCTTTACCGTTTGAAACTTGACAAGAACAACTCACTAAATGAGTGCAAAGCCTGTCCAGGAAAATGGAAAATTATTAGACCAATTTGTGGATTATTGGACTACTGAACCCAGAGTAAAGGAGGCTATGCCCACATTTCGAATCCAACTTGAGGAGGACTACTTCCGGCACCAGAATTATGACAGTCTTCTCAAGTGTCTACAAAAGTGTGGCGCTGGACTTGTGGAAATTGAAATGAATGTGCCTGAAAATGGAGGTTCTCTAACCGGTATGCTGCCTAATGTTGTACTGCCAGTTTTAAAGAAACTGACAATTAGATTGATCCGTCAGCCTTTGGAGAACCTGGTGGAGGTGGACGAGGTGGATGTTGATCATGCTTCCAACATCACATACTTGTTCCAATCACTGATTAACAAGAGTTCATCCTTGAGGGAGTTAATTTTGGACGCTGACACGTGGGAATTTCACCCCTTTCCCGGATTGCAGTACACTGTCTTGCCTGCGTCCCTGACAACGATAAAGATTGATTTTACGGCAAGTGAAAAGGCAATGGAACTATTGACAAGGAACCAGTTACCCAACCTACGACACTTGCTCTTGAGTGCTACTAATACTTCATCGGACGGGCTTGTTTTTCGAATTTTGGAAAATGTTCGCAAAACTTTGTGTTCCTTGAAATTTGACGGAGAACGTTATTCTGGTCCACCCCGGAGAGTTACTAATCTCCGTTTTCCAGTCATGGAGAAACTCCAGACTTTGGAAATACAACGAATTTGCTTTGAGTTGGAAGCAGAAATCCCGGACATGAACTTGTTGTTTCCCAAACTAGAGAAACTGGTTTTATATGATCAGACACTCGACATGTTGCAAAAATGGACTAGTGGAGTTGCATTAGTTACTGTTTCAGACCTGGCCTTGGAATTGGTGAATGAGTGGAAACCGGAAATTGCATGCAATACCCTGCCGCTTGGGTTGGAGACAATGCAAAGTGTTCATTGTAGATTTCCTAACGTCCATGTGTTAAATCTGCGTATTTCTGGTTCCGAAAGCTCTGGTCTGAAGTACGTGTTTATGGAAATGGGTCAATTGACAGAATTACACATTTATGTGGTTAGAAGTGAATCCGTTGTTGCCACTTCGGATTACTGGGATTCACTACTGATTGGCGCTCCCATAGAATTTGTAGTGGGAATGTCTGCCTGTCCTGATTTTTGGGACGGAGTGAAGCTGGAGAATCGCCGGAATCCTTCAATCAGAATGCTGAAAGGTATGAATTGTAAAATATTCCGTGAGGAAAGGAATTAATACTTAAATAATTGTGCTATAGTAAATAGTTGCTGTTTTATTAAGTATCCCTAAAGATACTTGTTAAGTATCCCTAAAGATACTTGATAAGATTGTGCTCCGGCCGTCCGGCCGTCCGGCCGTCTGGCCGTCCGTCCGGCCGTCCGCCCGTATGCAATTTACTCAGTAACGGCTGGACCGATTGCAACCAAACTTGGTATACAGATAGTACATGACCTCAGCCACAACCCTATTGAATTTCAGGTCAATAGGTCAACTAGAGGTCAGAGGTCAGAGCAATTTCACAACTTTTCATAATAGAACCTATAGCATGCGACACATGATTTTAGGTCAGTTTTTAACCAGCATTACAAATTAACAACTGGTTTGTTAAAATTCGTGCATTAAGGGCCTGATTCAGGACCTTAATTGCAAGATATAGCAGTTTTACAGCGTACATACTGTACGACACGTAATTTTACAGCCAAACTTGGTGTACATACACAATAGCACCTCAGTAACAACCCTATTGAACTTCAGGTCAATAGGTCAACTAGAGGTCAGAGGTCACAGCGATGTCACAACTTTTCATAATAGAACCTATAGCATGCGACACATGATTTTAGGTCAGTTTTTAACCAGCATTACAAATTAACAACTGGTTTGTTAAAATTCGTGCATTAAGGGCCTGATTCAGGACCTTAACTGCCAGATGCAGCAGTTTTACAGCCTGTATGATGTGCGACACATGATTTTAGGTCAGTTTTTGGCCAGGATTACAATTTTATAGTCGGTTTGTAAAACTTTGTGCTTTAAGGCCCTGATTAAGTCTTTTTAGAGAAGGGATACTTAACTACTCTCTCTTAGAGCTTTATTTTTTACTAGAGTTAAGTATGTTTTCTTTGGAGGAAGAGAATGTTATGGATGATGAAGGTGTTGACGATGATCCAGACAACCCCCTTATTTCCAACCTCTCCTTTGTCTACGGATTCCTCCAGATGCCCAAACTAAATCACTTGAGTTTCCAAGGAAGATTTAAGGTAAGTTTATTTTCTATAAGCTGTATGCATGATATAGTAAAAAAAATACTTGAAGATATTGAAGATATTGATTGCTTTTTGATATTTTACAAGGCTTCCGAGGAAATGGCCATCGAGTGGAGGAAGACCGCGCGTACGATTAAGTATTCACCGTTATAATATATTTCTATGCATAACCCAGAAAGAAGAAATAATTACCTGTTCCTTTTTATTCCAACTAGTGTTTGTAATGTATTTTGTATTTGATTTCGTAAATGTTTACTGCCATTCAAAATTAGATTATTTTTCTGCTTAAAATCAATATAATATTATCCTACCGCTAATACGTGTATTTAAGGCGTGTCCGGAGTTTCCTGCACCTTTTTTGAAAGTTAAAATTTTCAACATTGCAACAACTAAATTGGACAACTGCCACTATTTTTAGAATATACATACTTTTAATAGTATAAATACAAGCTTGGGAAAAAATCAAACATTTTAATATCAATTACAATTTAAGTCGAATTTGTTTAATTTAAGCGGCGTTATTCCCACTGCAAAAATTACACGTAATGTTTTTCTTTAAAGTACGACAACTTTTTAACAACAAGTTATTTGCTTAAAGTGTGTCTCATTTTAGAAACTCTATTGTGTCCGTAATCTAAATAGAGATCACTTGGTAAACACCAAGGTGCTTAGCTAGTGTATATCACCGATTAAATGACACAAAGTCTCAAAATGACAGAGCATATTTAATTTGCCAAATTTGGAACCCGTACAGAATTAAATAAGCAAAGCAATATACCATTCGAAATTTTATAAAATATGCTACTACCCCAATATGAAACCCAGGTGCACACCTGTCGACAATGATACAAAAATATCATTGAGTTTTTCAGTGACATTTTTGAAAAAAATAAATGCTTGTAAGAAAAAGTACAAAATGTTGTAATTCGCCTAACTTTTTACACAAGCAAAAGATTTTCAGAGTCTTGATACCAAAACAATTGCAATAATTAGTACTACAAAAGGGTACTTCACAGTGTACTATATTTGTTACATATACGCATACCAGACAACTTAGATGAAAAACTGACTGACTAAAAACAGGAATAAAAGATATTTTTTTGATTTTTGTGAAGCAAAATTAAACTTATACTAAAACACATATAAGTTTTAATAAAACATGTATTCTAGACCAGAAAGTATGTAGTTTTCAAAAATATATGTGGTTGTTTTCCCAGGTGTTAACGTTCTTCAAAATTAAGATATTAAATTAAAGCATGTCCGGAGTTACCTGCACCTTTTTTGAAAGCTAAAATTTTCAACATCGCAACAACTAAATAGAACAAGTGGCACTATTTTTAGAATCTACATACTTTAAATAGTATAAAAACTTGTTTGGGAAAAAATCAAATATTTTGATGTTAGTTAAATTTTAAGTCAAATTTGTTTAATTTAAGCGGCGTTATTCCCGCTGCAAAAATTACACGTAATTTTTTTCTTTAAAGTACTCCAGCTTTTTAACAACAAATTATTTTCTTAAAGTGTGTTTCATTTTGGAAACTCTATTGTGTCCATAATCTAAATAGACATCACTTGGTCAACACCCATAATAATAATAATAATAATAATTTTATATTTTATTCATCAAACCTGTTTCAATTAAGAAACTCGTTACGTTTGACATCAAGTTACAAAGTCAATTCAAAAATAATTTACATTGAAAGAATAGTACAACAATTTTTCATAATATTTAAGTATTTTAACGCCGAGTTAAGTCATAAGTTGGAACAATAATATAACAATTAAATTATAACAATTTAGTAAAAATACAAGACACTTAATTTTAAAATATAATTTTGATTCCACTTTTGGTTTAAGCTATATCAATATTTTGCTTCAAGATTATTTGTTTGAGTTTTTCCTTAAATGTTTTAATATTTGGTGAGTTTTGGATTTCTGAAGGTAAATCATTGTATTTTGAGAGTCTAAACCCTATTGTTCTTTCACCTATGCTCGATCTAATCCTATCATTTACAAAAATTTTCTCTGAATTTCTTGTGTTGTAATTATGAGTTTGAGAATTCGTCTGCAGGTAATTTTTGAAGTACGGAATGTCATTTATGTTTTTCAATCTATATATCAACGATAAAGTTTTATAAAAATATTCCTCATTTGGAAACATCCATTCTAACTTTTCGTGCAACAGTTTTGAAACAGGATCATACTTCCGGACATTCAAAAGAATGCGAGCACCTATTCTTACACATTTCTCTACCACTTTAAGATTACCTTTGGAAGCACATCCCCATAAAAGCGACATATAATTCACAATAGGCAAAATACAGGCACTATATATTTTTATCATTTCATCGGAAGGTAGTAGTGATTTAAGGGGATACAAAGATTTTGAAACTAAATGAAACCTCTTCGAGATACCATTAATGTGTTCATACCAAGTTAATTTGGAATCCAATGTTAAACCTAGACTCTTTAACGTTTCACTGCTTTTTATAACGGTACCCTGGATATTAAATTCAATTTGACCTATCTTACTAATATTTTTTGCACTCCCTAAGACAATAATTTGGGTTTTAGCAACATTTAGTTTCATTCCATTTTTACGCATCCAATCTATGATCCGTTCTAAATCCTCTGTCATTTTATCGATAATGTCTTGAATTTTACTTGGACTGTCGCTTCTACAGAACTGACTATCGTCAGCAAACATAATAGAAATGCAGTTTTGAACGACTAGAGGCAGATCGTTGATGTATAAAGTGAAAATTAACGGCCCTAAAACGCTTCCTTGTGGACAACCCCTAGTTGTGAAAATAATTTTTGTTGGCTTTCCATTTTCGTCTCGTATATATTGTGCTCTATCACCCAGATAAGATTCTAACCATTTCTTGTCAATCCCGTACCAGCTCAGTTTTTCAATTAAAATATGTCTAATAATTACATCAAACGCTTTGGAAAGATCAAGCGCTAGAAGAATGCAAATGTTTCCTTTATCAATTTCTTTGTAAATAAACTCCATTAACGCAGCCATTGCAAGTTCACATGAGTGTCCCTTTCGGAAACCAAACTGCCCTTTATAAAGCATGTTATTCATGTTAAGATATTGCATGAGTTGTGCATGTGCACACTTCTCCAGGAGCAACGAGATGAAAGGTTGCGTAGATACTGGTCTAAAATGTGCGATGGTAGTAGGATTCGTTATCTTTGGAATAGGTGTTATGATACTTGTTTTTAAAGTGGATGGAAATTCGCCTGAGCTAAATGACAAGTTTATCAATTTTGTAAGATTTTCTAATACCATTGGTGCACCAATTGTTTTTGCTAACATAATCGGTGCAAAACCAGTACTGTCCGAATTTCGTTTCTCTTTGTGTTTCAGCTTTTTGTACCAATGCAATACTACTGCTTCAGTCAACGGGTAGAATGAAAATGTACCCTCGTACAATGGCATGTTAATAGGCTTGTGAGGACAATCCCCGTTGAATTGCTCGTTTGAGACACTCGCAAAAAATTCGTTCATTTCATCCGGACTAAATTCTGAATTAGTGTGACCTGACGCTTTCTTCGGTAGGAATCTATTTTTGACATACCACATACCTTTTTCCTTAAGCTCGTGTTTTATTTGTTCTCTAGTGTCTACAAAGATCTGTTTTCTAATAAGCTTATCAATAATACGTAATCTAGTTTTTGTAACCAACGAGGGAGCTCTGCTTTGCCAATTCAAAAGTGTGTTTCTAAAGTTCTTTAAATATGCTACGGTATTACTGGCTTTATATTTGTGATTATATTCGACTAAATATTTGGACTTTATTGGAACGAATTCATTAAAAAGGTCAATGTGGTTCTGCAAGAATGTTTTGAATGCAATGGGCAAAGATTGAGTTGCGTCTATTGTAAAATTTGAATTTAAAACCTTTTGCCCGAATTCCATCCAATTAACATTCTCAAAACGACGAAACGTGATCAATTTTCTTGGCTTTTTTACCTTCAGTACCTTTTTAACGATTAAAGCGTTATGATCTGATAGCCCTGCATGAACTACTTTAGTAGTAACATTACTTACTACCTTGTCGTCATTTGTAATGATTAAATCAATTATTGCACTTTGTCTGGTAGGATTCACAATAATTTGTTGTAAGCTAAACCTATCTAGCATATTGCAAAACTTTTGTACGTCTGGTTTTAACGGTTTTTCAAAATGTATATTGTAGTCACCACAAGCATAAAAAGTCAAGCCGTGGCTTAGTAATCTACTGAAATAATTTTCTAAAAGTTTAATGTCAGATGTTGTTATATTAAACTTTGCACGATAAATGGATGACACTAAAAATGATTTAAACTTATTTACCTGGAATTTTACAGTTACCACTTCAAGGCTCTCGAAAGAGTCTGCTACCACAACTTTTGCACTGAGATAGTTTTTATAAATGATTGCTACACCACCTCCAAACTCGTTTCTATCGAACCTGAATATGTTATATCCCGGTATAGACATAAGCTTAGTATCCTTCTGCAATTTAGTTTCACTCAAACAAAGAATATCAATATCATGCTCACTTAAAAAATCTTGAAGCAAAATGGTTTTGTTTCTTACAGAATTTATGTTTATCTGACCGATAATAATAATATGCCGCCTTTTCATTTGTCATGCTGTTTCCATAGTGACGGTATCCTGTGTTGACGGTGAAGTTCCTTGGGCTGAGTTTTCATCCTGGTTTTTAGTGTTCTCTGGTTTGTTCTTATCGTTTGGATTATTGTCATTTTGCATTTGACTGCTGTTTGCCGTAGTCGACGCTTTCGACAGCTTTGATAATGGAGGCTCCTGTCGCAAAACCTTTGTTGTATTTTCTTTGTCCACATCCTGGTCATCCTGAGATTTTCGTTTCTGTGATTGTGACCTAGTGACAACCGGTGTTTTCCTGTTTCTTTCCAGTAATTGCTGATTTTTGGTAAGGTCGCGTCTAATCGATACTCCAGAAAATTCAGGCTTATCTCTTAATTTGCCGCAGTTTTTAAGCACATCTTCTTTGTCATTTTGGGATCTGAGGAAAACTCTGACGGGTCTTGGGTGTCCACTTTTGATTGAGCCGAAACGGGAATAATTTGGCATATCGATTTTTGGTGGTAAAATCAGTCCAAACAGTTTCTTAAGTAGTGCATCGCCATCATTTTCTGGTAATCCGAAGATTACCACATTTTTCCTTTTCGTGTATTTCCCGATTTCCTCCCGGGCTGCATTTTGTGAGTTGGACATCATTTTCTGCATCTCATGGATAGTTTTTTCAAGTTGGTGGATTTTTTGTGCCGTGTCTCGTTCATGTTTTACTACTTGAATTTGAGTATCCTTACATGTACTCTCCACGTCAGTTAATCGCTCAAAATACCTGTCCAGCCTAGTGTTTGTTTTGCGAATCTCATCCTTCATATCCGTCATATCAGTCTTCATCTCATGAAGTATGGATGTCTGTACATCCATCTTCTGAAGCATGTATCCTATTTGGTCGAGAGTGATGACAGTACTTTGCGCCCCAGCACCAGCATTCTCAGATTGACTTTCATGTCCCATGTTGTTTACTGGAAGTTACAACATACAATGTGTGCCAGTATCTTTGGGTGACTTTTTATAGGAACGGACTACTTGTATCCTCGGAGTGCATATACTTATTAAAGTGTAACTTATCTGTTAATGTATATCGTCCTTCCTCTGTATCCTGTCCGTGTAAAATGAACTGAGATGAAAATACTGGATAACAATATTTTTTGTGATGACTGCTTACAATTTCACTGGTTTTTTTGGCTAGAATCACTATTATATCACTAAAAATTTACTCTAATGTGGAGATCAATTAAAGTACTAATCAATGATATAAAATTTGACTCAAAACTCGTTGTATTTGTATTTTTAAAATGATAAAAACCAGGAGGTATAAAAAGTCACGTCCGTCTCCCACCACAGTCTTGGCACCCATGTGCTAAGCTAGTGTATATTACCGATTAAATGACGTAAAGTCTCAAAATGACAGTGCGGATTTAATTTGCAAAATCTGGAGCCTTTACAAAATTAAATAAGCAAAGCAGTATACCATTCGAAACCTTATAAAATATGTTATTACCCCAATATAATACCTAACTGCACGCCTGTTTACAATGATTCAAAAATATCATTGAGTTTTTCAGTGACATTTTTCAAAAAAATAAATGCTTGTTAGAAAAAGTACAAAATTTTGTAATTCCCCTAATTTTTTACACAAGCAACAGAATTTCATGGTATTGGTACCTAAACAATTGCAATATATAGTACTACAAAATGGTACTTCACATGAACTATATTTGGTACATATACGCATACCAGACAACTTTGATGAAAAACTGACTGACTGAAAACAGGAATAAAAGATTTTTTTTTGATTTTTCTAAGGCAAAATTAAACTTATACTAAAACATATATAACTTTCAATAAAACATGTATTCTAGAGTTTAAAGTATGTAGTTTTCAAAAATATATTATGTGGTTGTTTTCTCAGGTGCTCACGTTCTTCAAAATAAAGATATTAATTTAGGTGCAGGAAACTCCGGACATGCATTAGGTGCAGGAAACTCCGGACAAGGTTTATTTACAACGTTCACACAAATTATCTCTTACATTTTGAGCATTTGTATGTTTTAAATGACGCCCATACTTTTCTCAGTTGTCCAAATCATATAGGAACTTTTTCTAAAATTATTCTTTTAAAATGAATTGATGTTTGCTGTATGCAGTGTTTCATCTGCCTTGCGTAAATACTTAAGTCCTTCATTAGGTTTCTAAATATAGGTATAAACAACTAATTCGGTTTCGCTTAAGTACACAGCAAAGCTTATCAATAAACCCATCCAAAGCAGCATGAAAATCATACCCACATTACCACTTATTTTAGCACTTGCCGGCGGTGGATTATCTTCGGCTTTAAATTTAGAGTATGCACTAAAAACTTTGGGAACCCACGTAATAATTCCAGACTCTTTAAAACTGTTAATCTCTTGATACATTTTTGGATTAATATTACGCATAAACTGCATTGCAAATCGTTGTGCTGAAAATGTTTCTGAGCTAATTGACACAAAATGCTGACCACTTAGTACGGCTTGCTTAGCCAAGCTGTTTGCCAAATAATCAGACACAACAAAGGCCGTTCTATTACAATTAAAAATTTCGCTTAGGTACCACTTTGTGTCATTTAGCCAATAATACTAAGCTAGCACGTCTACATGTCGCTCAAAGGTGTCGAAACGATTTAAATGCGTTGACGTATATTTGACAGCCGTATAGAGTAGCGTTGTAAAGTTTGAATGAATACGATAACCGTTGTGCAACTGTTTCAGTCTTAAGTTTAGCACAGAACTTAATTTATCCATATTTTTACGCAAAACGTGCAAAACACTGCTGTCTGCTACTATCGGCGCCGTACCCAATACACCCCCTTTGCTACTAATGTTATGTTGTTTTGATGTAAAATTTGTTGCCCAATCTATTCCCCAGAAATACATGAGAAACCTCATGTAGGATATTCTTACGTAAATGTTAAATTTGCTGGCCAACAAATGTTCCAGGCTGATGTAATACAGCAGTTGCCTTGAAAGAATCATGTTGTACACATTTGTATTTTTGTAAGCATTACTTAAAACTAGTCCACTTAACATAAATGCAATTAGAATATACCTAACTGAAAATATCTTTTCAAAATATCCAGGAAATGGATTGCCTTGTTCAAGCAAAACCTTACAAAATGGAACTATCTTTTGGACAAATGTCAATGTTTTGATTTTGTCGTGGGATACTGGCAACGCAATTCCTAAAACTGTAATACAAATCATAGCTGCTAACCAAACAAATGCATCGTAAACTCTAACCAGCTCGTGAAAAGGAAATGAGGTTACTCCTCTACTCCCACAGGTCACAAATCTTAAGTCACTCATATCATAATCGATTGAAATATCGTTTACAGTTCTTGACTCTGAGGAGAAATTTACATACACCATAGGCTACATGTTATCAGCCATTACAAATCCACTTTTATCGTAATCATAGGTAACATTTTGGTGACATATTTTCTTCTTTGATAGTTGAAACGAAGCATTTTCCAGCACTTCCATCAACAACGTAGAAACGGAATAAAGATACTTGTCGTTTGCATCTCCAAATTCCGTACCTCGCATAAGTAGGTCTTGGTAGCGAGTGTCAAGTGTAGTACAATAATGTATGTAGTAGCCTAGGTCGCTTGTCAGTAGATTAACTGTTTGTGTAATATAACCAGCATAATGATCATGTATAACCCATGGCAATTCCGAGTATCCATTGTTGAGTAAATATTTAAATGTAAAGACATTTGAAACCTTATAGATTGAAAATGTTTTAAAGCGTAAACATACAAATTGCATATTCTGACATGAGTAGTAACTAACTAGAGCTCCTTCTTGAATAGTGTAGCCCTTTGACTTGTTTTGAATGGGAAAGTACACAAATACGTCATTAGTTTTTTTTTACATCTTTCAGATTCTTCCATCCGTCCATATTTATAATTTCATGAGAAATGAATGGGCTTCACGGATGCTGGTGATTAAAGTAGGTAACTCAAGCTTTCCTTGGCTGTTGTCATTAGTTTTTGGCTGTTGTGTTTCCGAACGAACATCAGAATACATTGCGTTAAACGTCCACTCATGAAAAAAGCGGGAATACGAAGTAGTGTTATTTGTTGGAATGGAAACAATGAGGTTGAGATTAGGAACAGTACTGCAAGGTAGGTAAAACTTTTCAAATTTACGATGATTTATGCCGTTTATGCAGTAAAACTGGAGCAACAATAACTTGTTGTGTTTTTAATATAACGTGATGGTGGACAGGTTACATTAGCCATTGGACATCGCATTCCGCAATGTTTGAAATTAGTACTTCTGGGAATCCATCGAAATTGATTGCACATATGTATTCTGATACGTGTCTTATATTCATGCGTAACCCAACAAGCAATTACAGGCATTAACGATTTAATAACGACTGGGTATTGTCCCAACAATTTTATATCCATGTGCTTAAAATTACTTATAATAGTTAGCGGTCGTACAGTGCTCGAACTTAGAGCTTTAACAATGCTATCTAAATTTTGAATCACTGAAGTTTCAACTGTTATATATGAGTGCAGCTTTTTGTAATTGTCCAGGTTTTTATCATTTTTCAAAGCTGAATCGATTGTTCCAAAATATTCTACTTGTAATTCCTCCGAAGACATATTATCTGTGTGAAGTACTAAAGCAAATATACAATATAAGGCGACTTGTGAACAAAGGTGGGCGGGACTCCGGGACTCCGGAGTCCCGGAGTCCCCTTTCAAGTCGGAGTCCCGGAGTCCCGGAGTCCCCTTTCAAGTCGGAGTCCCGGAGTCCCGGAGTCCCCTTTCAAGTCGGAGTCCCGGAGTCCCGGAGTCCCCGATGAAGTCGGAGTCCCCTTTTAAGTCGGAGTCCCGGAGTCCCGGAGTCCCCGATGAAGTCGGAGTCCCGGAGTCTCGGAGTCCCCGATGAAGTCGGAGTCCCGGAGTCCCGGAGTCCCCGTTAAGGTCGGAGTCCCGGAGTCCCTTTCAAGTCGGAGTCCCGGAGTCCCGCCCACCTTTGCTTGTGAATACCTCATTTTGCTATGCCATTATGTTTAGTAAATTTTCTAGAATAAACTCTGTACTGACATATGTACTGCGTACTGATAGCTCGATCGTTTAATCCATGTGCTACCCTCAATATTAGTCTTTCCAATCCACAGCACTGCCCATGATTTTATGGTATACTTTTTGATTAATTTCCTGTCTGCTACTACATCAGTTCAAATTAATTGCGTTTCATACCTTAGTAAGCTGAAAAAGGTGGCGTAATAGAGTTATTAAGTAGCGGAAGCTACTTATTAATTTGGCGCAGGCCGTCTGTCCTTCCGTCTGTCCGTCCGTCTGTCCGTGCGATATCTCCGTAACGGTTTTACCGATTTCATTGAAACTTAGCAATAATATGTGCCACAGTAAGGCAAAGCACCGCGCAAAATTTCATGTCATTCGGTCAAAGGGGTCAAAGGTTATCAGAGGTCAAACGCAACAATGACTGCCTTACCTTACTACAATAGAATGTTGCTTTTCTTCTACAGAATTCTTGTGTGGCACGTGAGATTTTGGTTGAATTTTGCTTCTTGAGTTAAGTGATAATTACAACTGCGGATTAAATTTTAACATGTATGTGACGCGATAAGGCGGACATGCACGCAAAATTTCATAACATTCGGTCAAAGGGGTCAAAGGTTATCAGAGGTCAAACGTCATAATGACTACCTTACTACAATAGTATAGTGCTTTTTATACATAGAATTTTTGTCTGGCACGGGAGATTTTGGTTGAATTTTGCTTCTTGAGTCAAGTGATAATTACATTTCCAGATTAAACTTTGCACATGTATGTGACACGATAAGGCGGACATCCACGCAAAATTTCATGCCATTTGGTCAAAGAGGTCAAAGGTTATCAGAGGCCAAGCATCACAATGACTACTACCATAGAATGCTGCTTTTCGACCAGAGAATTTTTGTCTGGCACATGAGATTTTGGTTGAATTTTGCCTCATTATTTAATTGGATACTACATTTCAGGATTAAAAATTTTGTCTGCCACATGAGTTTTTAGTTTAATTTTGCTTCATTTGTCAAGTGAATACTACTTTTTGATGTCATTAGGTCAAAAGGGTCAAATGTTAGTCTACATCAGCAATAAAGTACACCTACTTTCGCTACTTTGCTACATGTGGGCATGTTGCCTGCTCTATTAAATCATGGCCTATGGCGTGCTATGGGTTCTATATATTTAAAAGCTACCCAGATTCTTATGAGTAAAATAACCTTATGCTTATCCTAATCCTCTTATTTTTATACCAAAGCATAGGTAGCAATAATTTGACTATCAGAGTAATAGACAGAAATATTAATTAATACAGATACTTATCGCTCCACTGAATTGCTATCGTAAGCAACTAATTAAACGCTCACGAATTGCCATGCATGCAAACTTTAATTCTACTCAGCTCTAGATCTGGTGTTTTTGGTTTCCGTGACGCAATTTGTACTTTAATAAATTCAATAGTGTGTACCTAAATTATTTAGGCTAAACACATGCTTATGTAGCATCAGTAAGCTCCTAGCTGAACCATTTAAATTGGAATTTTCTTTTCCCAGAATGTTCCCAGATTTTAAAAAAAGTGCAATTAAAGTTAAAATTATAAATAAACCTGCAAAACAGGATATAAGGAAACTTGCGACCATTGTGATCAAAACGTGTAGCCAAAACGCTGAAATTCTGCTAACAAATTTTCATTTGTCTAGAAGTTCTGTTTTTTTTGATTCCCCATATGCCGTGTAGCTTTAAAATGCTATATTTCTTGATTGAACTATTTCGACTTTAACGGTCAAACGGTTATGCACTTTGATAAAATAACATCAGAATCGTTAATTTGATCAAAAACTGACCTAAAATCATGTTCCAAATGCTATATGTCACTTGTACAAAATTTGAAATCGTCGTGACCTTTGACCTTCGAGTTGACCTTTTGAAGTCATCTTCAGATTTGTTTGAATTCTGATGCTTTAATACTGTTTGCAAAAATAATTTTTCAAAAATCTTGAAAAATGCTGCTTATGGAGCTGTTTAAACATAAAAACTGCTATAACGGCCATACGATTTTGAATTTTGAAAAATTGACATCCGATTCGTTAATTTGATCAAAAACTGATGTATAATCATGTGCCACATGCTATAGGTCACTTGAGAAAATTTTGAAATCGTCGTGACCTTTTGACCTTAGAGTTGACCTTTTGGGCCTATCTTCAAACTCATCCAAGCGAGGATGCGTTTAAGCAATATGCAAAAAGAAATTTTGAAAAATGCGGCTTCTAGAGCATTCACAGACAGACAGACAGACAGACGGACAGACGTCCGGACAGGACAAAACTAATAACTTGCTTCTTAAGTCGCAAGTTAATAAATTAAATAAACTTTAAAAAGCAGATTTAAGTATCGCCTGTTTTAATTAAAAACAAAAATATAATGATGGAATTCTGTGGGATGACACATACGCCGTTTTAAGTTTGGTTATGTTACGTGACAAATTCTCAGGAGACTCCATCATCAGGGCATGTTTGCTGCACTTGAATGTAGTGAAGCGAGCAGCACCAGCCTGAACTAGTTTGTACAAGAACTTTCATTGCACACAATTCACAGTGAACGCGTTGCATTTCTGTTCTTATTGCATTTTATTCACGTACTAGAATGTAAAGATCAAGATGTTAAGCACTCTGGATAAGTGAAAAGTTGTTACGTAACAAGAGGCACTAATAAAACAGTTTAAGGCTGTCAACAATTCGTTACTAGTTCTTAAATCGTATATTGTTCCTTTTTAATTGTGAATAGTCTTAATCTTGTTGCGTGAATATTATAATTCAAGAGTGGAAAGTAGTAGTTTTCTAAAATGCCAAAATTAAAGAAGAAGAG
Organism: Entomobrya proxima; assembly: GCA_029691765.1. Lineage (NCBI taxonomy): Eukaryota > Metazoa > Arthropoda > Collembola > Entomobryomorpha > Entomobryidae > Entomobrya > Entomobrya proxima. The sequence goes on from CM056172.1 coordinate 43,222,231, forward strand.
TGAGAACCAAAAACGTAAAGAAGCAACGGAAAGGGCACAAAAATACCGTGAACAAGAGAAGTACAAGGAAGGCCAAGCGGAAAGGAACTCGACTGAAGCTGCAAGAAGGGCGAATAATCCGGAACATGAACGAGCAGTGAATAAAGTGCGTGCTCAAAGAATGGCGGCATGTAGGAAAAATCCCGAGTTCAATGAAAAGGACCTGGAACGGCGACGCCTTGAGCACCAAAAGGAAAGAGCCAGCAATCCACAGAAAAATGCTGAAGATCTGGAACGTCGTCGTCTTGAGCACCAAAAGGAAAGAGCCAGCAATCCAGAGAAAAGAGCAGCAGAAAACAGGAATAGAGCTTTGCAGATGGCGGCTGCCAGGGAGGATCCCGAGTTTAATGAAAATGACTTGAAGCGACGTCGTCTACAGCATCGCGCGGACAGAAGTAATCCTGAAGTTGCTGCCCGTGAAAACGAAGAACGTGCTGCCAGACTGTCTGGACTTAAAGATACTCCGGTTTACCTGGAACATCTTAGGAGTCCCGAAAGTCAAAACGGGAACTTGACGCGTGTTCGCAGGCGATTGGACTTCGACACACAAGAAGAACCACCAACAAAGCAAAGACGAAGCATGCACGATTCCTTCCAGAAGAATCTGGAGTATTATTTCGCACTGATTAATCAGGGACCTACCCATATTTGCTCTTGTTGTGGCGGACTTTTCTACTTCAAATCGACAAGGCCTGCAAGTCGAGAGAAACTGCTCAAGTTTGGATGCACAGGTGAAGTCATCAATAAAGTGCTACATGTTGTGCAAAGTGTACACAGGCTATGTGCCACGTGCCATGAAAACATTAGGAGGTCCAAGAAGGTTCCACGAGTAGCCTTAGTCAACGGCCTGGACTTCCCTCCGATTCCAACTGAATTATTGGTAAGTGTCAGTTCAATTTAGCATTTGAAATGATTTTTTTTAAATTGCCACGTGACAAGTAAAAAAAGGTTAATACCTTAAATATTATATTATATTTATTATATGTTTTTAGACTTTGAACCGATTGGAAGAAAGACTGATTTCTCTTCGCCTGCCCTTCATGATAATTGCTTTAAAGGGATACGATAGACAATGGGCCATCAAGGGGAACATTGTCAATGTGGAGAACAATCTTGACAGCTGTGTTTCTCGCCTTCCTAGAAATTTTGATCAAGCCGGAGTGGTTCAAGTTTCACTTCAAAGAAGGAGTACAGACAAGCACGCCTACATTTATGACAAGATTTCGCCGGCTAAAGTACTCCGAGCTTTAAAAGTACTTTTGGAAACCCCATTGTATAAAAAGCATAATGTTGTTATGGCAGAAAACTGGAACACATTTGACTCTGGTACGTCGTGTAGAATTTAAAAGTATAGTTTATTAATTTGTTAATCTTAAATAATGGCATTTTTAAATATTTGTGTATTTGTATGTACTTTTGTAGATGAAGTCGATTTTGTTGTAAATCAAAATGAAAATGCGGTTGGCGGTGAGCCCGAAAATGAAACTGCTACGAATGGTGAGGAAATCTTCTTGTCACGTAACAAATTAAAAATAAATGTATTCATGGGATTAAATGAATATTATATTAATGTTTTGACTTTAGGTGGAGAAAATGAAGAACAAGGTGAACCTGATGAAAACCCGGCAATACAAGAAACCCTTGTATTCAACGAGGTGGACCCCAGCTGTGAAGGTATACCTATTGCCCCAGGAGAGGGACGCATTCCAATTCCATTATGTATGGACGCAGACGCGGAACGACTATCCTTTCCAACCATTTACGCGGGCCAAGCACAACCCGAGCGAGAAGTGGGACAACAGAAAGTGACGTACACTGACATTGCCAAGTCGGAGCTCCGCCGGTATGATCGAAGGGCAGCCAAGCCGGAAAAGGTCTTGTATAGCCTACGGAAATCCATGAACGAAAAAATACGCAATGCTTACAACATCTGTTTGCGCCAGACAAAGAAAGGGACTACATCTGGACGAATACGAGCTTCGGATGTTCGGAACAGAGAAGGAATTTCCAACATTATTGCAAAGAATGATGGTTACTCTGTTTACAGCCAAGTGAGATCAACTCCGGCCTATTGGCAGCACCAGCAGAAACGAGTTGTCTCTAAAGTTAGACAGCTGGGAGCAAGCACGTTTTTCATTACATTGTCCGCGGCGGAAACAAAATGGAATGAATTATTGGTCATTTTGACGAAGGTGTTACGCAACAAGGACATTACCCAGGAGGAGGCATCAAACTTGAGCCGCGAGGAAAAGGCGTACTTAATTGCATCGGATCCAGTAACTTGCATGCGCCATTTTGATCACAAGTACAAGGCTCTGCTGAATGAACTGCTCAAAAAGGATAAAGGAGTGTTTGAACCTCATCGTGTGGGAGACTACTACAGTCGCGTTGAGTTTCAACAGCGGGGGTCACCCCATTCTCATGGATTGTACTGGCTCCCTGATGCACCTGCTTATGATCCAGGTGATATATATTTTTGTTACGTGACATGATAATCTGATGTTGGGCATTTTGGTTGAATATAATTAATTTTATATTTTTCAGATTGCTCAGAGTCGCAGCGGAAGGTAATTGAATTTATCGATGAATACATCACTTGTGCACGTGACGAAGAAGGCGAAATGGAGACATTAATTCAGTACCAACTTCACAATCACTCGGACACTTGCAAGAAAGGAAATAAGAAAACCAACTGCCGTTTCAACTTCCCGAGACCGCCAATGCCTACTACTGTTATTTTGAAGCCTCTTCCTTTACAATTTTGAAATTTACAAGAAAATTCACGACAAACTGACAGAATATGGGCGCAAATTTAAGGAAGATGTACCTTTCAACGAGTTCCTCGTTGTACTAGACATTGATGAAGCTTCATACTATGATGCTGTCCGGTCTACAATCGAAAGGGATACTGTTTTTCTCAGAAGGCGGACATGTGATATCTATGTTAATAATTACAACAAAAGACTGCTACTGGCCTGGAAGGCAAACATGGATATTCAATTCGTTTTGGATCCGTATGCTTGTGCAAGGTACTGCGCTAGCTAGATTGTAAAGTCAGATCCAGGTGTGTCAAAGCTTTTGAAGGCAATTATGCGCGAAGCTAGAAATGGAAACAAATCCGCTGTAGAATGCCTAAAAAAGTTTGCCCAGATTTTGATGACTCGGACGGAAATCTCTGCTCAGGAAGCGGTTGCATTTCTACTTGGACTCCCTTGTACATTTTCCAGCCGAGCAGAAGTTTATATAAACACTGCCTTACCTGAAAACAGAGTTGGAATTTTGAAAAGTAAGGAGGACTTGGAAGAATTACCGGATGATAGTGAAGATGTTTGTCAGAAGGGGCTCCTGGATTATTACGTAAAGCGACCAGAGGCAATGCAAGATGTGTGCTTGGCTGATTTTGCTTCTATGTATCAATATAGGAAGACAAAATCTCGGAGAGCTGCTGCTGGAAATGATGAAGTGGAAAGCGACGAGGCAGAGCAAAGTGATGGTAGTGTACAAAAAATGCATATTATGAAATATATTTTAAGTGTTTTTAATTTGTCACGTAACAAACTTTTTTGATTATCTTTAGGTGATGACATACCTGAAAATGTTACTACATTTGAACTGAAAGATAAAGCTGGTTACGTGACAAGAAGAAGAATTAGAAAGATTGTGAGATTTCGCCACTTCAACAAATCCGACCAAGTTCAGTACTTCCGGGAACAACTTATGCTCTTTTGTCCATGGACTGATGAGGATGAGGATCTGCTTCAAGTTGACCCTGTTTCAAAATACGAAGCAAACAAAGATACCGTCTTACGAAATGCCAGAAACTATTATCACAACATGGATCTTGACGATGGAGTGCTTGGGGCATTTATTCATGAATTGGAAAATATTAACGAGGAGTCTGAACAACATGAACGGGTGGCAAATGATATGGAGTTGGTGGAAGAGGAACAACTGGCAGACGCAGAGTTAAATCATACGAACGCTGCAAAAAATACTTCGGAGAGATTTTGTCTTCCAAAAATGCTAACTACTGAGGAGTATGATAACCATATGGATTCTCTCAACACAAAACAACGAAGGATTACTTATCATGTTCTTCATCGACTGAAAAACTCACGTGAGCCGTTCCACATTTTTCTAACTGGAGGAGCCGGAGTAGGAAAATCTCACGTGGTAACAGCAATCGTGCAAGGATTTCTCCGCTACTGCAACCGTCGGTCTGCCTTTGATCCTAACCAAGTACCAATCATGGTGTCTGCCCCAACCGGAAAAGCCGCCTTCAATGTTTTTGGAATGACATTGCACAATGCACTTTGTCTTCCTCTTAATCAGTCACGTGCAGATATGGGGAAAATGGACGAAGGCTTAGCAAACACACTGCGACTAAAGTTTAAGGACCTTCGCTTGATCATTATTGACGAGATTAGTATGGTTAGTTATAAACAACTCAGAATGATCGACCAGAGGCTTCGACAGCTGTTTAACCCTAATCTGCCATTTGGAGGCTTATGCGTTCTTGCGGTTGGTCACCTTCGTCAGCTTCCCCCATTTGCTGGAGGATCCAACTATTTTGTTTTCAAGTCGGACATTCCACCACTTCGAAATCCATTGTGGGACCTTTTTGAGTTTTATGAGCTGGACGAAATCATGCGTCAGAAAGGGGAACTGGAATTTTGTAAGGCGTTAAACAATATGGCAGAAGGGACCATGGATCCTGAGGATATTGCTCTCATGAAGGAAAGGGAGATTACACCAGACCTACAGCCACCTGAAGACGCAATCTGCCTTTTCAAGACAAATGCGGAATGTGATGCTTACAATAATGCACTGCATAGTAGGATGACGACTGAACGAGCAATATCAGTTGCTTTTGGTGAGGTATTAGGTGAGTTATCACGCAACAATCATCATTGTAGTATACTATTTTCAACTTCATTTTGCTGAGTTTTAATTAATTCTTGTCACGTAACAAATATTTTATTTGCAAATTTTAGGTGATGCAAGTGCAGCCCAGCGAAGAAGGCTTTTAGAAGACGCCAAAACTTGGAAGCGTACAGACTCAGCTGGTATGCCATACATTGTCAAGCTTCAAGTTGATGCACTATACTTTGTCACTTCAAACCTGGACGTGTCTGACGGTTTGTTTAACGGAGCCACTGGTAAGCTGAGGAAAATTGATTATGGAAGGACCGCGGCGGGAGAAGTAGTTCCAAAGACGGCATGGCTAGAATTTGATCATCCCTTAATTGGAAGTGCTGCCAGAGGAAGACTTCGTGGCAATCCCAATACTGAACCGGATTCAGAGAACTGGACTCCCATTCCTCGTTATAAACGTGTTCTTACTGGATCAAACAGGAAAGCACAAGGAATGACAATATACCGGGAGAACTTGCCGTTGGCTGCTTGCAATGGAATGACAATTGCAAAATCACAGGGTTCTTCAATGAAACAGGTGATAGTGTGCACCAAAAGAACCCTACAACGTCCAGAGTTTTACGTTGCGTGCAGCAGAGCCACATCCAGGGAAGGACTTTACTTCGACGGTGAATTTAAGCCTACACGGTATCCCGGAGATGATGATGACGTGTCTCAGGAAATGGCTGTGTTACGTGACAATCCCGTAAAGTTTGAAATGCTATGGTTTGTGGAAAGCAAAAAGAAGTACCGTTTATACTTTCAAAATGTGAGAAGTTTTCCCAAGTACCAAAGCCACTTGTGCCGAGATCAAAATATTATGGCAAGTACCCATCTGTTGTTTGTGGAACCACACATTCTGGAGAATTTTGCTGTAAACATTCCTGATTACCGATGCTTTGCACGTAAAAACAGTGAATTTGTTAACGGCAAGACAAACTCAGTTGGATTTCTGTTGTTTAAAAAAGGTAATATTCACTATAATATATCCGTATACGTTTTCACTTTAAATTGTAGGTATGAATCAGCAATATTTAATAAATATTTTCTTGTTTTGTGATAGGCAGAGGAAACGTGAGTGTTAGCAGCATTGGCCGGCAAGATGGAAGCAAACATTATTTTATTGTGTCATTTACACTTGAGGACTGTACCGTGGTGATGTGCTACAAGCATCCTAACTTCAGCACTAGAGGATTCTTGGACGGCTTAGAAAAGTTCCTGAGCACAATTGAAACTTCTGAGATAGTTCTATTGGGGGATATTAACATCAACATGACCGAAAACCGAGGCCTGCTTACCAGCTTTTTTGAAAAATTCGGCATGACTAATAGGCTTGGAGATACTCCTACAACTGATTTGGGCTCCCAAATCGACGTCTGCTTTGCAAGGAAAGAAACACTAGATGCGGCAATTTACGACACGTATATTAGTGATCATAGTGGTATTTGTGTATCATGGTAATTTTCAAGTATACTTAATTAACTGTATGAATAAAGTAATTTGAATATCTCTCTTTGGTTTATCTAATAGCAAATAAAATGTTTAAGTTTGAAATAGTTTTTGTTACGGGACAATTTTCAAAGTTTAATAAAGTTCATAAAAACGAAAAATTTTTGTTATTGTTGCGTGACACTTTCATCTACCAAACAGCATCTGTAAGTAGCGTAGCGACTTTAAATTGCAAATTATTTCGGAAGTTAATTAAAACTTATAAAAATAAACATTATTTACTTTGTTGTGTGACAATTTCAACTACAAAACAGGATATTTAAGTAGCATATTCGTAATTCTGGTAAAAAGCTGACCTAAAATGTGTCGCATGCTATAGGTTCTATTATAAAAAGTTTTGGAATCGCTGTGACCTCTGACCTAGAGTTGACCTATTGACCTGAAATTGAATAGGGTTGTGGCTGAGGTACTGTAGTATCTGTGTACTAATTTTGGCTGTAAAATTATGCATCGTACAACATGTACGCTGTAAAAACTGTTGTATCTGGCAGTTAAGGTCCTGAATCAGGACCTTAAAGCACGAATTTTAACAAACCAGTTGTAAATTCAGAATGTTGGTCAAAAACTGACCCAAAATCATGTGTCGCATGATATAGGTTCTATTATAAAAAGTTGAGGAATCGCTGTGACCTCTGACCTAGAGTTGACCTATTGACCTGAAATTGAATAGGGTTGTGGCTGAGGTACTGTAGTATCTGTGTACTAATTTTGGCTGTAAAATTATGCATCGTACAGCATGTACGCTGTAAAAACTGTTGTATCTGGCAGTTAAGGTCCTGAATCAGGACCTTAAAGCACGAATTTTAACAAACCAGTTGTAAATTCGGAATGTTGGTCAAAAACTGACCCAAAATCATGTGTCGCATGATATAGGTTCTATGTAAAAATAATTTACCATTTGTGACCTCTGACCTTTAGAGCTGACCTATTGACCTGAAATTCAATAGGGTTGTGGCTGAGGTGTTGTAGTATCTGTGTACTAAGTTTGGCTGTAATCGGTTCAGCCGTTACTGAGTAAAACGCATACTCACGGACGGCCGGCCGGACGGCCGGAGCACAATATTATCAAGTATCTTGAGCGATACTTAATAAGAATTAAGTACTTCAAACGCTGTGTGCTTTGACATGGCGGTTCTACCAAAACCTTGTAACTATCTTTGCACAAAATGTTAAAAGAACAAAGGCAATTAAGTGTATTTCATTATTCGTGTCTTTATTAAGTTGTTGTAAAATTCTTACTATTAGAATTGGGTTACAATTTTCCACCTACTGTTACGAGTGCATCTTAATTGAATTCAATTCAATTTGTTGAAAATTTGCTCGGTTTTTACAAAACCACCATTTACTTGTACAGGCACACGTTTATCAGAAATCTGTCATTTGGATTACTACGAATTGCGTTTAAACTAACACAAGAGTTAGATTTGTGGAGTAATAAGTTAAATTTAAACAATTTCAGCCTGCCCTGTGCATGTTTAATCTTAACTTGAAGTTGCGGCTCTTCGTAATAACTTTTTGCTCCAAAACAAATTAATTAACTCTAAAGTTCCAAAGCCTACGCTTTGAACCTTTTATATTAAAACTTAACACATTTTTAGAGACTAATTCTGCTTGCTATTTCTTCCACTCAGAACCTGTACTTCATTCGTTGCTCACTTGTAAATTCGTTCGTTTTCATTTGTTAAAATCCAAAAATGCTTAAATCTCTAAATTTCTTGTCCTTGTTTCTAAAAGCGGACAAGCTGCACTCAAAAGTAGCAGTTAGGCAGTTCTTTTACAATGAGGATAGAAACCTATGTGGGTACTATCATAAAACACGAAATGGGCTCTTATTTAGACACTGGATTTTCGTGTTTTTTGTCACTGCCTTTATTCTTCGTATCGGTTATGACCAACATACTAAAGACCACAGCTCAAAATCTGACATATCAAACAAAATTTATCAAACGCTAAGTATAATGGCTGCTTCACTTGCAGTTCTAGCAGTCTTTAGATACAGGGACCGTGCAACAAAGCCCCATTTAATAATTGGCTTTATCAACGGAATTCTCTCTCTTGAAAATCTGTTCCCTATTGAATTTCACCCTCCACTATCAACAACAGCAAAAGTAGTCAAGCTATTTTGTTACTATAACCAATTACTGATAATACCCTGGCTACCCGTTGCTGTTGCAATAGCAGCTACACTAAAGCCAAGTTTAAGCATAAATTTTCTAAGCCCTTTTGTTAAAAACTATGAAACACTTTTAATTACCTGTACTAGTAGACTTTCAGTTAACTTTTGTTCTATAGTAATTCGGGTATTTACTTTAGTGCTTAATTACTTGATGTGGGTAATGATACATAAAACTGGTTATGCTACGGTTGTGGATGTTTTAATTGGTCCAATGAGTCAAATATGGTGTCTGGAGGCAAACAGAAGGTAAGCTACCATATAGTTACCAAATAATGTCATAACTAAATATTTGTATGTTTTCATACTTTTACAGAAAACTAGTAGCAAAGCTAAAGTCTAAAACATATGGTTTCGGAAAAGTGGATGAGTCAAAAGAAGCTTTAGACGTTTTGCTAAACATGCGGATTTTGAAACTTCTAAGTGATGGTTATAATCAATCTATGAGCTTGGCCCTAGTTGTGCTTTTGTTAGTGTCTGGAACATGTGAAGTAGTTTCTGTGTGGTTCCTTATGAAATCCAAAAATATCTCGTTATCCTTACCACTGGAAGCGTTTCTAGTGGGAGCGGCTATTGAAGCTGTGGTTATCATTTTAGTTATATATGGATTGGCAGGTAACCTGCATCAGATGTCGAGTAGAATATACTTTATGTTAAAGAACAATACAGGATTTAGAAGAAATTCATATTTTCGAAAGTTTATACAGCCTTGTCAAGTGTTACGAGTGGAGTTTGGACAGTCCAATTTTATTTAGAAAAAAAAACGCCTTTGTTATTTCAAAGACTAGCTAGTAGGAAGACGATAATAAGTTAATGTAATATTTATTAATACGAGAAAGAATGGGATTTTTTAGTGGCAAACTTTTATTAAAAACGACCAAGCTTTCTACAACATCAATTGTCTTCGGGATGAGTTTCAGCATTTATGCTGCTAACGACGTTAGAGGACATGGTTTTTTGAAAAATAAACGGGTTTTATTTGTCAAGCTTTCGACTACCAACGGCAATCTTCATCAGGACAATATAATAATGAATGCAAAACATGAAGGGGATAACATCACTTTCAAAAAATAAGCTTTATGAATATTCCATTTATGTGTCATTCCAATCAGTGTGAGTTTTCCTTGGTAATCTTGAATTTGAAGAATGGGACTAGTGTTGAGCACCAATGTGGGTCGATACGGGATCCAAGTGACACATTCATTAGGTTTCCACTGGCTCTTATATAAAGACTTTCCATTGTTTTTCTGTATCCATCCCGAGGTTCATATTCCAAGAGAGTAAGGCTTTCTTTTTTAATTGAGTGTCCTGGATTTTCGTTCATGTGTCTGGCTACTGCGGAATTAGGATTGTTTTGTCGTATTGCGTCTTCATGTTGTTTCAACCGTTCATAAATATCGATTCCCGTTTCTCCAATGTACGCTGGTGAGCATGATTGCTCATCACGTTGAAAATGTAAACACCAGGTGTATAATTTGAGACGGATTTTTCTTTCAAATTGCAAAGTAGTTGTCCTAATTTGATTCCCGGGTAATATCCAATTTCCACGTCCAGGGAAAATTGTAAAAAGCGTGCAATCCTATATGTGGGTTTTCCTATGTAGTGTAAAATTATCCGGTGCTTTTGTTCATTTTCTTGTTTTTGCTTCTCGATTTCCTCAGTTGACATTACAGATCTTATTTGTTCCTTTTCTCTCACAATCTCCAGTCGTTTTTTAAGAAATTTCAAGGGGTATCCTCGTGATAGGAGTATGTTGAAAACATTATCAATTTCTTCTTTACAGATCTTATTTGTTCCTTTTCTCTCACAATCTCCAGTCCAATCAATTGTCTTCATCAGGGTCACACACGGCATGAGAAATGCAAAGCAGAAATGGCTACAGCTACATCATAATTTCGACATTGTTATAAATCCGTATTCTACAAATCATAATCCATCTAGACTATTCCAGATATTGCTACTAAGGTATATTATTATGCATCATCGTCAATGTGGCGTTTTTGCTTCTTCTGTCGTTTGAAAACAATTTCTCGTAGGACGTGAGTCAAATTAGGTATTTCTGTGTAAAGGTATTTAGTTGGGTATCCTGCGATACTAGAACAGTGAATGGATATTCATTTAGTGACTTTAAACACGATAGGTACATAAAATCTTTTTTTAATCGGTATTTATGTTGAAACTGTGGACAGTTCTGGCTTCTGACTGCTTTAATATTTTCAGCTTGAGACTTGGAACAAAATTTTCTAGAGTGCAGTTTGCATTTTCTTTACGTTTTTATACTACTGGAAGATTTGTCAATAGGACGTAGCCGACATTTAAATTTTGAATTAATTTTAAATTTGGATTCCTGTGAACTATAAAAACAATGTAGAATTCCAAGAAGACAATTATCTTATTTGATTATTGTTCATTGTACCTTTAAATCAAAATTACGGTTGTAGATGTCAATACAGTATGTAAATGGTCTTTTGGAACACTTAGCTTATATATTCTACGTAAAAGTTACGCTTGCGCATGATCAACCTAAAACTTCAGCACTTTTCATAAATCTAAATGGCATGTAATTTTTTACCCCTAAATATACATTAAAGCATCCTCTTATTATCATGCCTCATCCTCTCGTGCCCAAAAATTAATCATTATTAGCCCTTAAATGATTTTTTGAGGGATAAACAATTATTTGGTGTTCACGAGCATAAAATGCATGTACGTTCTCATTTGTTAGGCATGCATAGGTATAGAAGGCAGGTCTGCTTGGCTCAGAAGGCATTTGGCTGGCAACAAGTAAGCAGCATCATGAGCAGTAGCAGTGACTCAGAATCGGAACAAGAGCGTGTAGTTCTTGTTCCAAAGAAACGTATAGTATGGTCCAAGGTTTCCTTTTCCGGAGAAGACGTTAAGGGAGATTGGAGAGTAAGAAACATAGTTAGTCTTAAAAATAGTGAAGTGACTGAGTACTACTGTGCTTACGGAGGAATGGACTGCAAAGCTAAGTTGAAGAAGAGAGTGCTTTCAGGTGGAATATTTGCGTATCTTAGCAACAACATCGAGCATTGTAATCATCGGAAATTCGACTTTGGCCTATCAAATGAACAGAAAAAATTGGTGTTTGAGTGTTTTTCCAAAGGGATTACTACTCCAAACAACATATTACTAACGTTCAAGTTAGAAAATGTGCCAGAGCCTAAATGGAAGGACAAAGAACCATCATTCATTTCACACTTTGAGAAGCAGTGGATACAAAGGAAGTCATCTTGGTATCTTGGCTATGTAGACTCTGGAATACCAACAACAAATAATGCTCTAGAATCAACAAACCGCTACATTAAGGAAATGTACACTAAAAGAAAGCGACGTGTAGTAGGTATGTATTCTAATGTATGTATGTCATTTGAATATTTTGTGAATAATCTAGTATTTATGCTAATGAAGGAATATGTTTACAGGAGAGTTTCTTGACAACACAACCAACATTCTGTCATCGTGGTCTAACATGAGGAACGGAATAGGGCCTAACAGTATCACACTTCAATACAGACTACTGCCGGAGATAACGGTCATGAAAGCAGCAGATGCCTGGCTGAAAACCAACCCATCGATTCGATACATACAAACAGATATGGACTCTGTTGCCTTTGTACGCAGCAATGGGTCTCTTATATCACCTTCACTTGTTAAAAAACTTGCATCTCAAAAAAGAATGAAAAACTGGAAAAAATTTGATGACTTTGTGGGAAGTGAACTAAACGTTCACCGTATATCATTTCCTAAGGAAGGATACATGCCTGACTACAAATGTACTTGCTGCGATTTCCTTAAAAACTACATTTGCTTCCACGTTATTGGGGTAGCAGTACTTCAGGACAAATTGGAGTTGCCACCAGAAGCGGCGACTGGTGGCTTGGGCGCTAAAAGAGGACCAGGACGTCCAAAGAAATTAAGCAAAGCACTGAAAAAAGATTAAAATAGATATAAGGCTGTACTATAAACTTAATTTTGAATAAAATGACAAAAATTATTGTTTATCCCTCAAAAAATCATTTAAGGGCTAATAATGATTAATATTTTGGCACGAGAGGATGAGGCATGATAAAATGAGGAAAAACAAATGTTTTTTTGAGGGTCGACTGAAATATTCCCAATCTAAATCCACAATCTTCTAGCTTCATTGTATTTTATACCTAAATAATATAAACAGTTATTTTTGGCACTTGCCCAACTTTATTTTAATTATTTCCATTCTTCTTGCAATTTGGCTTCTTCGCCTTCTTTCTAAACGGAGTTCCCTCTCCGTTACAAATTACAACTTTCCTCGCGTTTTCTTCGATTTTTTATATTCTTAAAGCCATCTCAACATCCTTTCCACAAACAATGGCCTATCTTCGGAATGCGTTTTTAAATGAGTATTTAAAAGTTCTTCTCTTTGAAAGGTTTTGGCACACTGAGGACACATGTTTAATATACAAGTTTCCTTTGCCAAAGTCTTAGGTTTTATATTTACTTCAATAAGAGCATACTTTAGTAACATGTTCGGTAACAGTTATGCAAAAAATGCGATGTAATAAAAGCAATAATTTTATTCAGTACCTGGGTAAAACACAAAAGTATTTTCATAATTTTTATTAATTTTTAGAACTAATTTTTACAAGCAAAACAATAATCTAAATTTGCATGGAAATAAATTTTAATTATTTTTTCTTATAAATATTACCATAAAAGATAATCATTAATTAACACTTGTACAATTATACAAAAGTTGCAGTTTTTGAATGTCTGTAACCTGAAGCTCCAGACTGTCTTCAATTACTTTGCCGCTCTTTAATTTATATTGAAATCCAAATGATTAGTTCATACATTTATTGCACACTTGATAAAATTGTGTCGTTACCTTAGTAAGCATTGTAGGCTTTTTATTTTTGCTAAAACCCCAACTGGGATAATGCATGACGGATCGAATATTGTAAGGAACATTCAATGGGCTAACGTGTTCCCATGGATCAATCTTTCTGTAGGCGTATTTGTATTCTGTATTTAAAAAATTACAAGGTTTAGTTTAAATTTTAAGTTTACATTTGTAGTTTAGTTTAAATTTTAAGTTTACATTTGTAGTTTAGTTTAAATTTTAAGTTTACATTTGTAGTTTAGTTTAAATTTTAAGTCTTGCATCGAATTACCGATTTGGATGTCATGACTACCAAATATGTGTACTAGGGTAGTGAGTATCCTGGTGAAGTTTCCAATGGCAACACCTTAGAGTTTTCGAGATATGACCATCCAAAATTTAATTCGTAGAAGCAAGATAACTTGCATACGTTTTCTTTAAATGTTTCGAGTAAGGTGTCATTCGATAAAAAGTTTGAATTATTTGAATTTGAAAATGTAAAATCATTGAATTATTTTAGTTTTCCAAGAAAATAAATTGTGTACATGTGTTTTTATCAAATTTAAACAAATTTTCTCGCATTTTTTTGAAAAACCGAGCAAATTTGCAAAAACTAAAAAAAAGTCAGTCATTTTTCTTTAAATTACCTATCGAATGACACCTCACTTGTTAAATTTGGAGAAAACGTTTAGGAGCTACCCTGCTTCTACGAATTCCAAATACCTCCAATTCCAGTTACACCACAGCAGAGGTTATTATTTGGAATTCGTTGCCATGTGAAACTTCACCAGGATACTCACCACCCTGGTACACATCTTTGGTAGTCATGACATCACAATCGGTGATTCGATACAAGCCCAAGCTTTTAAAAGACGTCATAATTCAAATGCAAACAGCAGAAACTGAATCTTTGTTTTAAGAAACTGTTTTAAAAAAACCTTACCTTCTATAATGTTTTCCCATAATATGGTTATGTATTCATCTCTATCCTTCCGATTTTGCTCATGATAGAAACCTAGCAATGTGCATTTTAAATCCCGTAAATGAGTGTATAGGTATGTGGTATATAAGTCTATGATATTATATAATAAATAAAACATGGTAAACACGTAGTAGAGAGTAAGCTTGCCAAAATTTCAAATTCATTTCAAATATACCATAATTAAAACATCCTTTCTGCATTTGCTTGAAGTAATTTCAGGAAGTCATCATCTCATAAATTTGTTGTTGATTTTACAAATTTTTATTCTTGAAGTATTTATGCAGTAAATCGAACATTAAATGCAAAAGTAGATGCTTATAACGTAACATATTTTCACTAAATTCTATTGTAACTTAATTCCAGTCTATACACAGGCCCTTGTGATAACTATAATATGTTTCATGAACTGAACCGTTGACATTATCTAAGTTGGCAAAAGCAACGTCTATCTGGGTACCCAGTTCGGTGGTAACATCGTCGTCTTTTAGAAGGCTTCTTAATCCTTGCCGTCGAAAGAAATCGCGGATTTTGCATTCGTTTCTTAAAACATCCAAGTTTAAATCGCCAATCACAAGAACCCGGTGGCTTCTGGTTTCACGAACTTTTCATGCAAGTACCTCCAAAAACTTATTTGATGCAAATTTGGGGTGTTTGTAGCAAACAAATACATTCAACGTCGAGGACTTAAAATGAACAATTATAAAATGGCCATTTTGTCCTCTTTGCTTTGTTATGCTCAATATTTCGGGTGCTGCATGACCTACATATAGGAATAAAAAATTGAAAACAAGAATTAAACTTTATTTTGGTAAATTAGTTATTCACTGTAGGATTCATAACTACCTTTTTTAGAAAATATCAAAACTCCTTCGGAGTTCTTTGAGTTTCCCTGGCCACTAGAGTTTTCTCGTAATATGCAGCTAAATCCGTCTAAATCTGTTGTATCGCCAGCTTCAATGTGAGGTTCCACTAGACATAAGTACGTTGCAGACATTATATTTGGATCACAAAGCAAATCTTGGTGATATTTTCTGAAGTTTTCCACGTTGTGAAAATACATCTTGTTGTCACCGAGGACGTCAGAAAAGAACCTTAAGCTGAACGTTAATTGACACTTTGTACGCAAAATTTCCATTTCGTTTGCAACGTCGTCGTTTGGTTTTCGCCGTGGGGCTACAAATTCACCGTCAAAAAATAATCCATTCAGAGAAGTTGCCCTGCTGCATGCAACGTAAAGATGTTCCGGCGACATTCTTTGCTTTAAGTTAACAACCACGCTTGGAATGCTGGATCCTTGAGATTTAGCTATTGTCATTCCGTTGCATGCAACAATCGGAATTTGGGTTCGTATTAAATCCATGCCGGAATATATATGAGATTTTGTCAACGTTTTTGTTAATCTCTCAATTGGAACCCAAGTCTTTGAAATTGACGGATCAAGGTATTTGGATGCGCTTCGAGCCCTCAGTTCTCGGCCAATCGTATCATTTGCAAAGTCCATCCAGGCTAATGAAGGTATGCGCTGGTTTTCAGTATTAGTACCATATTCGATTCGTCGCAGAAACCCCGTCGCTCCATTAAAAAGTCCATCTGCTACATTGATGTTGCTTGTTATAAAGTAAATACCACCGACTTGTAATTGAGTTTCGTATGGTATACCATCTACCTCCTGGACATTCCAACTTTTTGCTTCTTCAAGTAGTTTTTGTTTTTGCTGTAAGGATCCTTTACCTAGATTAAATGAAATTATTACTTTTATTGAACCTGCATAGTGCATAAAAGTGTTTTGAAGATTTTTCTCACCCGTTGCTCGGTCAAATGCAATGGATAGAGCACCTTCAGTTTTCAACGTAGAATGCACTTTGGCATTGTGTTCACGGCACTGTTTGTTTGTCAGGAACAGCCATACCGCATCAGAAGGAGGTATGTTTCCAACAATTTGCGGCTCATTGTTCCCTCTCCTAGCGTCAACAATTTCTCTTGATTTCATTAAAGCAATGTCATCGTTGTCCATGCAACATTCGGCCATGTTGTTTAGTGCTTTACAAAACAAAAACTCCCCCTGTTGCCGCATTATTTCGTCCAGCTCATAAAACGAAAATCGTTCCCAAAGGCTATTTCGAAGACCAAGGCGTCCACTTTTGAAAATGTAGTGTTTCTTCCCACCAGGAATTGGAGGAAGTTGCCTCAAATGTCCAACTGCCAGCATTGATTTGCCACCAAGATCTTCGAAGCAATTATATATTTGCTGATTTCGCAAATTAATGTTGCCAAACTGTTTGTACGGAATCATTGATATTTCGTCCACTATATACAGGTCAACGTTCATAAATTTGAGTCTTAATGTGTTGGCCGTACTTTCGTCCAGCTTTGAGACTCGACCACCGTATTGCAATGCTGGTAGCTTAAAAGCAGTGTGGTTTGTCATTCCGGACACGTTAAACGCAGCTTTTCCGGCAGGCGCACTGATTATAACGTTAATGTCTTCAGGATGCCGGCCAGGTATTCTGTTGCAATATCGTTTGTAACTTTGAACAATCGCAGTTATAACATGCGACTTTCCGACTCCGGCACCACCAGTAAGAAATATATAAAATGGTGTCTTTTTGGTCTTAGGTCGGTGCAAAATATCCATCACAATTTTTCTTTGCTTAGTATTTAAACTCCGCATAATTCTTAGATAATCCTTATCTTCAATAAGGGTTGGGGCTAAAAATGTATCCATTCCTTTTGGCTTCCCAGACGTAGGGTTTAAAAATCCACTAGTATAAATATCATCTTCGACAATTTCCATTTCGTTCCTCGCCTCTTCATACTCTTCCGTAGTTTCGTTCTTTTCAAGCTCCAAAATATAATTATGTAACACATTTTCGTCCACATCACGGTTGAAGTAAAAAGGTTTTGAGTTCTTAATAACCAGTTGCATATTGTTCTTTGCTACTTGAAGAACATCAATACTCCTTAAGTCGCGTTCCTCATCCCTCCAATCCTTAAAAAGCATAAGTTGCTCCCTCCAGTATTCAATCTCATCAGACTTTGGAAAATGCCTATAGCGAATTATTTTCCTCTTCCCCCTCCGCTTCACAAATCCACTTCCATCAAGCAATGGGAATTCAGGTGTTAGTCGGATGCCGCTATCACCATCTAACATCAATTTTTAAAATTTTCAACGTTGAATTTTAAAAAATAATAGAAATACTTCTTACCTATGTTACTGCTTCTCCTACCAGACTGCTTTTTGCAAAACTCGAAAGCAGCTGCAAATTCTGCCAGGCATGTTTCTTCAAGTTCGGGTGGACGTTGAATATAACGCTCTAATAACCCTTTCTGGCAAACGTCAGTAGAGTCGTCGGGCAAATCTTCTAATTCTTTTGTCGGCTTCAGCATTTGAACCCATTGTTCTGGATGTCCAGTGTTTATGTAAATGGAGCTTCTGCTACAGAAGGTATTAGGCAACCCGCAAACAAACAAAACCTATTCCTGAGCACATCTTTCAGACCCATTGATGAGTATCTTTGCATGGTGCTGTAATTTCTCTTGTAATTGTTTTGTTGCCATTTCGGGCATCCTTATCTGCAGCTCTTAATAATCTTGACAGACCACCTTCGGCTTTCATAACGTATCCAACACAGTATCTTGCACAAGCGAAGGTGTCAAGTACAAATTGTATATCCATGTTAGCTTTCCATGCTAAAAGCAGTTTCTTGTTGTAAGCGTTGACAAATATTTCGCTTGTCTTTCTACGTAGAAAAACAGTTGAACGCTTTAATGAACAGCGGATGCTCAAAATATAATCTTCCACGTTAACATTCAGACTTTCTAAAAATTCGCCGAATGGGATATCCTCCTTAAATGATCTTCCGAACTCGTTCAATTTTCGTTCAATTTTTTGATAAATTGCTTGGAGCCTCTTCTTTTCCTTCTTATCAAAATCCTCTGGCACTGGCTGCAGGATTGTAGTATTTAGCATTGGCGGCTTAAGGTAAGAGAATCGGCAGCTTGCTCCTCCTTTTTGACATGTTTCCGAATGCTTATGTACCTGATAAGGTATTAGCTTGGCCATTTCTCCCTCTTCGTCACGCGAACATGTTATATATTTATCAATGAACTCAATGCAGTCTGCTTTGCTTGATTCATTTCCTAAAATTTAAATAACACATGTACGTCTTTGTGTTACGCTTGAGATTTAAAAAAAGATATTTTCTAACTTGGACTAATCTAACCTTCAATGTATCTCGGTGCTTTAGGTAACCAGTAAAGCCCGTGGGAATGTGGTGATCCGCGCATTTGAAATTCAACTCTGCTAAAGTAGTCTTCGACACCGTGTGGTGCAAATACTCCATCAGAAGGTTTAATAAGTTCGTTGAGAGCGGCTTTGTAACGTCTGTCAAAATGGCGCATGCAAGTTACCGGATCGTTTCGAATTAACTCATGTTTTTTCACTGCTGGCAAGTTTTCTGCTTCTTGATCACTTATGTCCCTGTCTTCCGCAAGTTTCATCAAAATCTTTAAGAGGTCAATCCATTTTGTCTCTGCTGGAGATAGTGTGACGAAGACAGTGGAAGCTCCAAGCTGTCTTACCATTGCCACTACACATTTTGTTTTTTCTTTCCAATATGCAGGAGTAGATCTCACATTCTTAAAGACAGAATATGCGTCATTTTTTGCAATCATGTCATTTATGTTTCCTGGATTTTTCAAGCATCCTGCAGTAAGTGATTCCATCTGTGATTGTGTTCTTTGCCTAAGGCATATTGAATACGCGTCGTAGACCTTCTCATTATGTGACTTCTTATAGGAATAAAGCACTTTTTCAGGAATAGCACATCGTCTATCTTTGTTACGCATTTCAGATTTGGCAGTGTCTGTATAGGACAGCTTAACTCCACTTGGTATTTCTCGGGGCATGCCACCGTATATAGTGGGAAAAGACAGGAGTTCGGCGTCTGGATCACGGTTTAGTGGAATAGGAATCTTGCCTTCGCCAGACGCAATTGATTTTCCATAAGCCCCCGTTCCAAAATCCTTCTCATTAAACAGTAGGGTTTCATCAGCACCAATAATCATATGAGCTTCATCGCCTTCGCATTCCTCGTGATTCACGTCGGGTTCATTATTTTCAGGTTCATTCCTTTCAGGTTCATTATTTTCAGCTTCGTCCACAATAAAGTCGACGCTCTCTGTACAAATTGTCGAGTAGATATTCTATATAATTTGAACTGTATTTGTATATTTGATCAACGTTGAAACACAATATTACCTGCTTGCGACGGGAGAGCATTTTCTGAAAGTACAATGTTTTCCTTCTTGTACATCGGAGTATCGAGAAGGTAGCGAACGGCTGCATATACTTTAGCTGGCGAGACCTTGTCGTAAATATAATGACCTCTGACATTTTTCGCATAAGTCTGAGTTGAACTACACTGGTTTCGTTAAATCTTCTTGGTAGTGCCCTCACGCATGTATCAATATTGTTTTCAACGTTGACCACGTTTCCCTTCAAAGCCCATTGATGCTCATAACCGCTTAGTCTTATCTGCATGAATGGTAATCGCGCCGCAATGAGCCTTTGCTCCTGTCGATTGAGATTCTAAATAAAATTATTTAAATATTGTTATTAAGAATTGGTAAATTTAATTTTAACACTTCATAACACAAGAGTTGCCTACCTTCAGTACATCAGGAATCTGAGGAAACGCTAACCCATTTAGTATACATGCTCGTGGAACTTTCCCAACTTTTGCACTGTTGTTGCAGGTGTGACATAGTCTATGAATAGGCTGATCAAAATTAAGAATTTTTTCCTTTGTAAGTTGGTCGCACTTATTTAGTTTTTCTGGTGTTATTTTGACAGTCGACTCTTTGTACAATAGGGAGTTACAGCAGGAGCACACAAACACGGGGCCTTCACTGACTTTTTTTATTAAAGTTGTCGCATAGCTTTTCGTAGTTTGTTTTCCGTTGGACTTTACGTTGATGATTTTTTTGGATAGAATTGACTTTGGGAGTTGGTGTTATGGTGGTGGGTTTTTCGGTTTGTCTGCATACACTAGTTAGTTGTTGCTTTTCTTGAAGTCTTGTAGACCTTCGACGTTGAAAGTTTTCTGGGGTTTGAATTTTGTTGGGGAGCAGATTGTTTTCTCTCGAGTTTTTCCATTTACCTGTTGATGAACTTTGCTCCGATTGACTATCGGCACTTGATGCACCATATCTTGATTTCTGCATTAGTTGTCTATGAGACTTCCGACGCTGACTGTCACTTTTCTTTCGAAGTGGAAGTTTTGCAGCTGATATTGCACTCTGATGGATTTCTGCATTTTCATTGACTGTTTGTGATGTTGCATGCTGGATAGTGGAAACAACCTCCACTTTGTCGTTTTCGGTTGACCTTTCTTCGCAAATTTGGGAATTTCCATTATTCATGTCATATTGCACGTCTGCGGAACTCCCAGCACCATGTCTTGATTTTTGCATTAGTTGTCTTTGAGACCTTCGACGCTGATCGGCACCTTTCTTTCGAACAGGAAAATTAGCGGCTGATTTTCCACTCTGACGGATTTTTTCATTTTCATTGACTGGTTCGGATGCAGCATGCCTGATGTTGGAAACAGACACCGCTTCGTCGTTTTCGGTTGACCTTACTTCGCAGTTTTGCGGATTTCCATTATTCATGTCGTTGTCATATTGCACGTCTGCGGAACTCCCAGCACCATGTCTTGATTTTTGCATGAGTTGTCTATTAGACATTCTTATTTGACGGCCACTCTTCTTTCGAACAGGAAGATTTGCAGTTGAACTTCCACTCTGACAGATTTCTTCATTTTCATTGACTGGTTCGGATGCAGCATGCCTGATGTTGGAAACAGACACAGCTTCGTCGTTTTCGGTTGACCTTACTTCGCAGTTTTGCGGATTTCCATTATTCATGTCGTTGTCATATTGCACGTCTGCGGAACTCCCAGCACCATGTCTTGGTTTTTGCATTAGTTGTCTATGAGACCCTCGACGCTGATCGGCACCTTTCTTTCGAACAGGAAGATTAGCGGCTGATCTTCTACGTTGACTGATTTCTTTATTCTCATTGACTGTTTCCGGTGTTACGTGCCGGATGTTGGAAGCGGCCCCCGCTTTGTCGTTTTCGGTTGACGTTTCTTCGCAGTTTTGAGGATTTCCATTACTTACGTCATTGGAGTTTCCGCGCTGAGCGGTACGTGTTCTCCGAAACGTTGGCATGATAAGTTTTGTTTACAAAGGTATCACGAGAACCAACCAGAAATTTTAAACGCTGCACTTGTGTTTAAATAAAATTGCGAAATATTGCCTCTAACTACTGACACGAACCTCACCCTTTTACATTTAGACTCAGTGGTATATACACGAATACATTAGCGTACAAGCAACACATGTAATATCCATTTTGATGTGTGCAATGGAAATCGGATTTCTGGAAATATTAATCGGCACTAAGTCTTTACAAAATAAGCAATTAAATTATAACGTTGAAGGGAGGTTCTGTGCAAGCATTATCCAACAAAGTCGTATGATGAATTGAGCACAAAGTTGTTTGATATGCAAAAAAAATCAGCGTCTACATTCACGTGAACAATTAATGAGCATTTAATATATGTCTAGAGTTTAATGGAAAGAATTAATGGTAACCGTAAACACAACCACAGGGATAAAAGAGGCTGTAATTGTCCAGCCATTTCAGGTTTTGACAAATGAACTTCATATTCGTTAGTTTGGTCAAAAACTGACCTATAATCATGTGTCGAATGCTATAGGTCACTCAAGAAACTTAAAAATCCGTCGTGACCTTTGACCTTAAAATTCGAATTTAAAAAATCGCTCTCGTCATTTTCGTCTCCTAATGACCAAAAATGTTTCTGTGAAAACAGAATTTCGAAAATCGTTTTTGGGACTGAGTTATCGTGGTCACAAGATTTAAAATTCGAATAACGGTCAGGCGATTTCGAATTTTGGCAAATTGACAACATATTCGTTAATTTGGTCAAAAACTGACCTATAATCATGTGTCGCATGCCATAGGTCACTTAAGGAACTTAAAAATCCGCCGTGACCTTTGACCTTAGAGGTCGAATTTCAAAAATCGGGCTCCGTCCTGCACAGGTTCCAGTGACCAGAAACCTTTCTACGTTAACAGAATTCAAAAAAAAATTTACTGGACTAGCGATATGCTCTCCACAAAACTTGACAAGCGAATAACGGTCAGGCGATTTCGAATTTTGGCAAACTGACAAAAGATTTGTTAATTTGGTCAAAAACTGACCTATAATCATGTGTCGCATGCCATAGGTCACTCAAGGAACTTAAAAATCCGCCGTGACCTTTGACCTTAGAGGTCGAATTTCAAAAATCGCTCTCGTCATTTTCGTCTCCTAATGACCAAGAATGTTTCTGTGAAAACAGAATTTCAAAAATCGTTTTTGAGATTGAGTTATCGTGCTCACAAGATTTAAAATTCGAATAACGGTCAGACGATTTTGAATTTTTGAAAACTGACGATGTATTCGTTAATTTGGTCAAAAACTAACCTATAATCATGTGTCACATGCCATAAGTCACTCAAGCAACTTAAAAATCCGTCGTGACCTTTGACCTTAGAGGTCAAATTTCAAAATTCGGGCTCCGTCATGAACAGGTTTTAGTGACCAGAAAGCTTTGTGCGAAAACGGAAGTTAAAAATTCAATCTGGTGTTAGAGATATGGCGGTCACAAAAAACGACTCAGGCAATATTAGTAGTAAGCAAAGCTTACTAACAAGTACATTATATTTACCTAGACAATGGAGCATCTCATGCAGGATCGTTCCAATATACATGCACCCCGGACTTTCAAGATACATTTCCTACAATTTTACCAAATAAAATTATGCCTAATAAACTTGTGGACTAATAACTTAATTTTTAGTTCTTGCCTGTCGTCCCCCACGTCTTCCAACGGAAGTGCCACAACCCGTGCCCTTGATGATGTCCACATAGTCTCCCGTGGGGGATGAATGTGGTGCCCAGATCCCAAATCGAACACAGGGAATTGCTTGGGACAGCAAGTACATTGATTTGTTGATTAGCTTCCTCTCATTTTCAGCTACAAAATTAACTAGTTAGTTTGTAAGATCGATAACAACCTTTTTTGGATCTTTGGTTATAATATAATAGCATACTATAAGCTGGATCTGTTCGCACGTTAAATTCCTTCCATCTAAATTGTGGATCAGTTACTGCATTTCGCATTACTCCATCTTCATCTACATCTTTAGTGGTACAGAGTAAAACCGTTGCATTTTGAATGAGATGTGAAAAACCTATATAAAACATATTTGCAAAATTAATGTGTTTGTGGTCTTGTTTTATTGATAACAGTGTCGTTTACGCTTACTTGGATCAGGTGGCGTAGGCGGTAGAGGTTTTCCTTGTGACACTGTTAAAGTTACTAGTACTGTTAAATATAAAACCTGCATTTTAAATAGTTCAAGTCTCAAAACCGTACAGCAGAGCAGAATATAAACTAAAGACTTAACAATAGATGCAAAGTTTATTTAAGATGTTAAGCGTATGGGTCATTCCTGAAATTTGAATGAAATTACATTTGTACTAGTTATATAGTTTTCCTACATTGAAGTAAAACAATGGTGAAAGTATTATGTTCATTGTGTTGCACACTTAGAATTGTGATAATGACATAAAACATTGAATCAATTGATATTGTATTAGGGGCACGAAACAAAAGCAATTGTGGAGCAGAGTCAATATGACTCACACTTTGATTCCAAGCAAGCAATCATACTAACTGATACCAACTTTGAAATTGCTTTTATACCAATTTTGCAGACACTTTTGAATACCCAAAACTCAAGAAATCTAATCTAAAATACGAATTCACGACAAAGAAACGTTTTTCGGAAACAAAGAAAGCTTGATCCGAAATGGTATCCATTACTGGTCACTTACAAACAAAATCACAGTTTATGAAAAAGATGATGAAAGTAAATAAAACATAATCACACAATGCAAATTCGTTTCAGAAATAATACAACCATGACAATATTATAAGAACGTAAAGCTACGAATTCTTGTCAGGAAAATTGCAATATCAAAGTTCATGCAAAGTACCTTCATAAAAACTATGTACGTTTCACAATTTAGTATATTTTAAATGCGTGTACCTTTAACTATGTTACGTAGCCTAAATATGTAATAAATTACAACAAAAGTTAACTTATTTTAATACAAATTACGGAGTTAATAAATTTTTCTAGTAATTATTGAATTTGCTGAGTTTTCTAACAGGCTCTCTATATACTTTGTTTTTATGTCAGTGTCAAGAATTCCCACTTCCCCTGCTGGACAACTTATAATTTGCAAACTTGATAGTTCTCTCCTAAGCCGGTGATGCTCACATTTGCTAACATTGAGCACCTCAGTATTAGCTGGAGTGACGACTATACAGGCCTCACCAAGGATCAACTCCTTGTCGTTCCTGCGGGACTTGAGCCCCCGCCCAGGTTTAAAATACTGCAGGTCGCATTAACAGAAGCATCCGATCAATTGAATGGCGATCGATCGATTTTTTTATTCACTTTCCTCAGCTAGAAACCTTGAGCATTTCACATAGGAGTATGGGGATGAGAACATTGGCCAGTGTTTCATTGTGCAGGTCTCCGTAGATATTTAGGTAGCCTCACTTTGGTAACATATTCAGCCAAACATTGCACGCGTTTTGCAAATAATTATTTATTTACTTGCGCAAAAGTAATATAAATTGGCTTAGTAAATTCATTTATGTTTACGTGGGCAGCATGATCAATATTTTCATGGAAAGTTTTAAGTTTTTATGGATTTGCTATTAAAATCGATCTCTTTTTAAAAATGCGTATTACAAAAATTACCATAGTTGCTTTAGTTTAGTCAGACTGGTTTCTGGATAAATGAACGTGTCTTACATGTAAGCATCTTTTGGTATGTAGTCGATATGCGACATAATGAAGATATTATCAAAACTTCTTATTGAATGTAGTATTCAGCAGGTTTTATTCTTAAAATATTAACAGGAGAACTACAAGACGATCAATTATATAATTAAAGACGCTCATACTAAACCTTCGATTAATTTTCAAAAACGGCACATACCAAATATGAATGGGTAACAGGGCTTTGGTCTCCAAGTAGCTAACCTTTTTCATTTTTCTGCTTTGAAAATTATTTTGTACCATTACAGTTTCAGTTCGTGCTACTATTTTCCATTTACATGTTATTTTTGCACAACTTTCACTCAATAAACTTACCAATGTCAGCAATATACCTAACGCAATTGTTAGCACAATTGCAGTCAGAGCCAGAATGAAATACATATACTTTGGAATTCTACTTCGTGCTTTTATCACAATCCATAACAGCACAATAGAGTCCCAAAATCCTACAGTAATTATCAAACCTATAAAATCTTCCACAAGAGGCTTGAGAATAACAAATATTATACTAAATCGACGATACCACTTTGCAATTTCTAATAAATAAATATTTCTTTTAGGATTTAATAAGCGAGATCCACACTGCTGAATGTAGTGCACTATTAAAAATACTGTCATAACTGCAAATGAAATAATGCGGCCTGTTTCAAATGCGGGAAAAAGAAGAATTGCTCGTATAAGAAAGCAAATATAATTTGAGCGTGTAGTTCGATACATTGGAGGTTCTTGCAGGTCATCGAAAATGAAATATAGTGGGTCTATGGAAAATCCAAGTGAGCAAAAATAAACAAATAGTGGAATTGCAGGTCCTAATAGCCCAATAGCGTTGAATAGCAAATCAACTTGCATCGACGGTTGAATTGTTCCGAAATCTAAAAGATTCAATTGAGCAAGTAGCAAAATATTATTTAAACTTTTTAAAAAATTACTTATAACTTACTTGCACCCAATTGCTGCTTAAACACAAACAGTTTATTCACGTAAGCTCGGGTCTCTCTTTTTTTCCAGAATATTGCTGCAGCAGTCAAACTCGCCGTTAAAGCCATTCCAGCTGCAAATATCATTGCTGCATTTTCTAAACTTAGGTTTGGCTTGTGAAATACTAAACAACTGAAAATCGAAACGTAGAATGATGCTGCAGTAAGGCCAAAGATAACAATGATCATAACAAATAATGAACTCCAGGCAAGAATAGGCTTTTGGCAGTAAACAAATTCACTTAAATTACAATCGTATGTAACAGGTAAGCTAGGCATGAAGAAAAAGCAGCGTTTATGAAGGGCAAATCCTTGTGTCTGTAAACGTGTAAGCATTTTTTACAGTGTTAAGGATACTAGAAATTAGTTTGGCTCTTCGCAGTTTAAAATGTTACTCCGTGAATTTACATGGTTACACTACTGTGTTAGCACAAACGCTAGTTCTAAAGTATTTTAAGTATATAGACATAGAGCTATGAATTTTGTACAAGTCACCTCCAAAATTGTTTTTAGTATAGTACAATAATCGATACCCAGCGACATGTGCAGAACTCCTGTATACAAAGCTCCAAAATTCATTATATTGATTTGATAGATATGAAAAATGGTTTAAAAAATACTTCCCAAATTCTGATAAAACTTGAAATAAAATAAGTTATTTTATCTATAAATTGTGTGTATGGAATGTTTGTAGTCTGGGGTGCTATTGAAGTAGAGACCTAAGTAATATGCCTAGTATAATGAGAGGCATTCAAATGATCTAAATCTATGTCGATGAATTTTCGGAACACGATTGGCAGATTGATATAAAATTAAGTTTTATTAATCTCATAATCTAAAAACAGAAATAATATGCCAATATTTGTACTTGTCTATAGCTTGCCAGCATGTAACAACGATTATGTTTTATGTAATAAAGCTTTTTTATTGATCGTAAATTAACGCTAGTTGTTCTATAACATTGTTTCCTGTTTAAAGTATTCCAAACCCAGAGTTTATATAATTTGAATGAAACCATATTGTTGTTGTAAGTCTTAGGTATGCTTGGAATATACGAAAAAAAGTAGATTTTCTAAATTCATAGGTAATTTCAAGTTATTAAACTATTTTTTGTAATCAACCATAATACGCAAACTGTTGTATTGCCTACAACACAGCCAAAGCAATTGGCTTGAAAACTTAAAAGTAATTTAAATTTAAGCTCATTTTAGCTCATTCATAAATGTCTACTACTCAATACAGCGTTGGCTTTCAGACAGTCGGGTCGAGGGACGGTCAGCGCTCGCCAGGGGAGCGCTAGCGACCCCCACCAAGGAGTCGCAGGCGAACCCCCGGCATCGGCAGCGATGCCCATAATTAAGGGAGTCGCCAGCGACCCCCTCATGCAATCTTACACTATAAACGCGGCTTGTTTACATTACGTGGACAACCAAGACATAGGCATTACATTAAAGTTTGTGCAATGCTGCAAAACGTTCCATTTACCATATTACACAATTGAAATTGTAAGTCGCAAATGTTGTATATATTGTGATTAACGTTACTTCAACCAAAAATTCACTAAATATATGCTTTACAGTGAATAGACGAGCTTCCATTAAGCTTCGCAAACTTACTCTCTAGAACGTGCACGTTCCGGGAGA
Organism: Entomobrya proxima; assembly: GCA_029691765.1. NCBI lineage: Eukaryota > Metazoa > Arthropoda > Collembola > Entomobryomorpha > Entomobryidae > Entomobrya > Entomobrya proxima. Next base: position 43,250,340 of record CM056172.1, read on the forward strand.
TCGGATTCTATTAGGGTTTAGGGGGTCGCTATAAATATTTAAAATTAATTATCTTCCAATGCGCACGATAGATTTTATTTTTGACACGGTCAGAAAATTCTAAATTTTTTAAACTATATATATTCGAAAACCAAACCTTGTGCTCGGTTACCAATTTTTGTGCGTGTAATTTTGAATGCAATTTATACGTATTTTTAAGCATTTTTTAGCATTTTTTTGGCTAAATAGTCGCCAGCGACTCCCGCGGCATCGCTGCCAATGCTCAGGGGATCGCTAGCGACACCCTAGTGGGGGTCGCTAGCGCTGACCGTCCCTCGACCCGACTGTCAGAAGATTTTTTGCGCATTTTAAATCGTCTTTTTACATATTTAAGAGGGTGTACTACGCTACGGCGACGTTGGTTACCAATCAAAATACATTGCAAATTCCAACTTTGTTTCATTCAACCCCACTAAAAACCATTTCATAGTTGGAATTTTTGTCTCCCCATGCATCGCTTTGTTAAAAAAAGGACGCTCTTTCTAATGATACCAATATCGTTTCTGTAGCTTTCATAGTTTTTAAGATTTTGGGTCTGCAATTAAAACGTTACTACCATTGCATTTTTATACATTTTTGAAACCGTTTTTTAGAAAAACGGTAGACTTTAAATTTATGATTTTGGTACCGTTAGAAAGAGCAAGCGTTTTTCTACTAAGCGTTGCATGCTGATTGCCACAGCACAAGTACAACTATCTCATATTTTGGATTATCCAAAATTTTTGGAATATAGGCTATTCTTTAGTATTCGGTGCCGCGAGTTTTGAGACGAGAGTTATACCATTCGAAAGCCCTTGACCTGGGGAGTCGAATGACACCACTCTCGGGTGGCGCAAATGAGGGGTTCGTCCCCCTGGGGTAATTTTTAAATTGCCCCAAAATAGCATTCCAACATGCATTCAGCGTGTCTCACTTTGCCCCACATAAACGCGGGAAGGTATTTTTCCCTCAGATGACTCCAATCTTAGGATTTAGTTAGGTTAGGTTTGTTTAGGTTAGGCTGCGACTGGAGACATACTGCATAAATATTATGTTAGTGGTCAACGACTATGGATAAAGTAATAGACCTGGCTACATCACGTTCACTTATGTTTGATTATAATTGAGGTTCGCACGCTAGCGCGAACCGAGGGGGTCTGGGGGCGAAGCCCCCAGCTAGCGGACGAGCGTAGCGAGGCCCGCGTCCTTTACTGTAATCTGCAATGCGCATTTCCTGTGATTTGTCAGGTTTCAATTATTCCCGGGTTCATCTGGGGTACTGTGAGACACGTTGATTTCATGTAAAAGTGCCTTTTTGGGGCAATTTAAAAATTACCCCTGGGGGACGAACCCCTCATTTGCGCCACCCGAGAGTGGTGTCATTCGACTCCCCAGGTCAAGGGCTTTCGAATGGTATAACTCTCGTCTCAAAACTCGCGGCACCGAATACTAAAGAATTTCCGGAATATATAAAGGTCACATTTTTTCTTATGTAAATAGTCATATAAGTAAATGATGGTGACTATTGGTCTCCATCCCCCGTCTTGTGTCCCCTTAAAATTATTTAAAGGTAGAAATTTAGAACAAGATTTTTTAATAAACCGGTTATTTTTTTATAATGAATAACTTTCTGGAAATTTTGTTTTCAGATATGTATTGTCCGCATTTTAATCGAAAATCCAACAGGTTAAATTTAGTTTTGGATGCAATGGTTTACCTTACTTCAGTATTCTGGATACTGTTTTGCAGCTTGGTTGGCAAGTTGGCATGTTTGCAATTTATAACCCACAAGCTAGCGTTTTCCTGGGCGTTATAATTCCAGATGCATACTACTCCTATTTTCCTTGGGGACTTATAATTGCCACGTTTCATTTCTAAATGTTATTAGTTTTGGCCATAAACTTGACCATTACAACCAGTGCCGCAATTGTATTTCTTTACTATTTAACTTATTTAATCACGCACGAACTAAGATTGGGTCTTGTCAAATTACAAAAGTAGAAATATTTTAAGAACCCCACCTTATTTTCAGCTAACTTATAGAGCCATTCAAATTCTAAACTCTGACGCTAATTAATAATTAAAACTAATACAAAATTAATGAAAACACACACTTTAGCAACTTAAAATTCAGTTCAGTATGTACATTTTTATTGAAACAACATCAAAGGCTTGTCAAAAAAGTCAGAAAATAATCGCACAAAAAAATAATAATCATTTTGCATAGAAATTTACATAAAATGGATACAAATTTGTAACATTTTCAATCTCTGAAAAGCTCCTGTACCAAGTAACAAGCCAAGGGAGACCTCAGACAGTTTCTCTGCCATTCCCGACTTCCCTTCAACCTTTGCATTTCATTTTTAATCCTCAACATCTAAAATACAAATCAAAGTTAATCACAAAAAACAATTAACTTTAACTACACAATCAAATAGTTCAATTAAACGCTAGAAAATGAGATAATTACTACTTACCATCGTATTCCCAACTCGCCCAACGTTGTACCGCACAAGTTGCTGCAGCTCGCTGGGTTCCCCCTGACCACCTCCTGGATTCCCCTCCGGACCAGGACCAGGCTCATCGTGCAGGCCAAGATCCACCTCAAATTCCTCCTCCTCTTCAAGCATTCCTTCTTCCTCCATCGCCATTCCCTCCTCGTCGTTCTCCTCCAAAACCGCCTCCACCTCGTTTCCATCCAAATCCACCTCCTCTTCGATCTCCTCCAAATCCGCCTCCTCTTCGATCTCCTCCAAATCCACCTCCTCTCCGATCTCCTCCAAATCCACCTCCTCTCCGATCTCCTCTCCGATCTCCTCCAAATCCACCTCCTCTCCGATCTCCTCCAAATCCACCTCCTCTCCGATCTCCTCTCCGATCTCCTCCAAATCCGCCTCCTCTTCGATCTCCTCCAAATCCGCCTCCTCTTCGATCTCCTCCAAATCCACCTCCTCTCCGATCTCCTCCAAATCCACCTCCTCTCCGATCTCCTCTCCGATCTCCTCCAAATCCACCTCCTCTCCGATCTCCTCCAAATCCACCTCCTCTCCGATCTCCTCCAAATCCACCTCCTCTTCATTCCCCTCCAAAACTCCATCCTCCTCCCCAAAATCCAAATCCACCGCTTCCAGCACCAAAGGCCACCCACCCTTCACATCTTCCACCTGCACCGGTTCGTCCTCCTCCTCATCACCTCCCACAGTTTCCTCCCGATCCCCTCCACCAACCAACGGCACTGCCGGGGGCACATTTAAAGAAACCGTTGGTCCCCTTCCACCCCTTTCAATCATCTCCCTGTGCGCCAATCTAACCGCAAACTTCTTCTTCTTCCTTTCAAACCTGCTTACAAATTCCCCCACCTACAAAACACTCCAATCAATCAATCAATCCCTTAAAACTTAATTAAAACTTAACAATTAAAATCCCACCTTATCATCCAACTCCGCGGTCCACCCAAGATACTTCTTGTCACCTTGTCCCTTGGTCACCACACTGGGGCTAAAGTTGGTTCTAACGACCACATTGTCACTGGTCCTTAAAACCTACAAAAATAATCAATCAATCAATTAATCACTTAAAAATTTAACTAACTAATTAATTAATTGTACCTTCAGTCCGCAGCGTCCCACCAGAAATTCACGCCAGGTTTGGCCAAAGGTTGCCTCCGCCTCCACGTCTTTCTTCAAGATCGACTTGGGTCCCCTGACCACCAACTTGACCATGACCTGGCTGTCCACCGCCGAATAACCCACCATTTTTAACCCGATTTTAATCACAATTAAAAATTTACACAAAATTTGAGCAAATTTTTACAAGAAGTGGATTTTGGACAGAATGGTCAACAGTTGGACATCCAAAACAGCCAGTTTTGGTCAATGCCACAGCAAGCTGGACGGAACAAAGCGTCGCCAAAACCTGGAAATCTCAATGGAAAATGATGACAGTTTAAAGGAATTCCTGGATTTTTAAGCTTTTAAACTAATTTTTGGGTTAATTAACTAAAATAGCTTGTTAAGTAACTTAAAGTTAACCTTTTAAACTAATTTTAACCCAAAAAATTACAGAATTTGATTAAATTTAACTAACTTTTGGTCTGTTTCAAAGTGCCCCAAAATCATGCCCACCTTCCTTTCAAAATCCCTTGTCAAATTTAACCTTCAATAACTTTTAAGTTAATTAAGCTATTAACTTGAAATTAGTTTTAAAAACATCTTTAAGCGATTCCCTTTCCGAATTGCTATTTACCTTAAAAATCCAAGTTAACTAAGTTGGTTTAATAGCCATTTAAAATAAGTGTGTTAACTATAGAGCCTTATGGCAGCAACTTGGACAAAATCTTAAATAGCTTGATAACCTTAAAAGATAAGCAGAAAGTTGATAGGGCAATAATTGTAGAGCTTTTGAAGGTCTATCAGATAAGCTATTAAAAGTGGACCATTAAAATTTTGACTTTGGAGGTGGTCGTCAGCTGAGCTTGTGTTGTGGACGATGGACCAGAGACCACGGCGCCCGGCGGGTTGACGATGGCATAGATCCCGGGTTTTATTTTAATGGACAGTTAAGTGACGATGACCACAATTTGTGCCCTTTGTTGTTGTCCCTTTCCCATGTCCAAGGGACGGAAAAGGGCGTGCAATTTGCCCCCGGATTTGTTAAAGTTAGTCCAGTCAAGTGGACATGACAAGGGTGTTAAAGTGAAAGTGACGAGGGATTTGGTGGCCAAATGGGTTTGTGAGGATTGTTTGGGGCATTTAAAGCAAGTGGTGGATAGGAGGGAGGAGGTGAATGGATTGGAGGAAAGGGTGAGGGGATTACAGCTGGAGATTTTGAGATTGAAGAGGGAGGTGACTAGATTGTTGGGGGAATTGGAGGGGATTAATGGAGAGTTTGGGAAGGAGGTGGGGGAAATGGAGGGGATGGTTGGGGAAAGGGGGAGATTGGAGAGGTGGTTTGAGGAGGAAAAAGGAGGGGAAGGGGGGTTGGAGGAGGTGATTGGGTTTCGGAAGAGGATAATGGAAGGTAAGTGGAGATTTTAAAATTGATGAAAGTTAAAGATGATTGAAGTTCTGGTGATTTTTTAATTGGGGGATTGGTTCTTTGATTTTGAAGCGTTTTCGGTGATTAAGGAGCTGAAGGATTTTGAAAGGGTTTCAAAAAGTTTCCCGGTGATTAAGGAGGAAGTTGATACTGACTTTGGAGGGGATGTCATTGAAGGTGCCACTGGGAACGGTTGGGTTCATCCAGAGACAGTGGATAATGAGGATGACGATTGGGTTCCTCCTGACAAGCAGAAAGATGATGGAGATGACGATTGGGTTCCGCAGCAGCATTGGATGGACGTGACGAATGATTGGGTTCCAGAGGAAAAGGAGGATGAGGATAACGCCTGTTTTCCCAGTGACAAGGAGGATGATGATGAATGGAAACCCCCGGAGGATGAGAAGAAGGAAGAAAGGGTGGTTCGTCCTTTAAAACGTAGCAGTAAGACCAAGGCTAAAATTCAGTCGGCGTAAGTGGACCATGCATATTATATTTTAATAAAGTTAGTTCAATTTTAACTATGTTTATTGCTAAATTACAGAATTGCCAAGGGAGGAATGGAGGAGAAGGATGATTGGACTGCAGATGAAAAGGAGGAGGAGGATGACACCGGGTTTCCCAGTGACAAGGAAGAGGATAATGATGACGAATGGAAACCTCCGGAGGATGAAAAGGAGGTGGATGACAAGGAGGATGAAAGAGCAGTTCGTCCTTTAAAACGCGGTGGTCGTAAAGCCATAATTCAGTCTGCGTAAGTATCATTTTTAATTTACTTTAAGGTAAAGTGTGTTAATGGAGATTTTAATGATTTTTTTTGGTAAATTACAGACTAGCCAATTCAGGAATGCTTGCCAAGCTAAGGCCCATGTCCCGTTACAAACGCAACATAATCCTCCGCGCCTTAAAAAGAATGGAAAGGGCTAAACAAGGTCTGGAGCCACCCACTTTAATAGATGACGTGGATCCTTCAAAAGCCCACCTTTTAACTTACGACCATTCCACAGACACTTTAAATCTAGCCGGCTACCAGTTAACAATTAACGGAACTAACCGCTGTGTCCAATGTTCTGCTTGTGGCCAACAATTGAAAGCTTTCAAAGGCCAAAAGACTGTTAAAGATGACACGGACCGAAAAGTTTACAATCACGTGTTAGGGTTCCACCTGAATCTTTTCCAGTGTCCACATTGTCCAGTGCCCATTACCGACCTTTTAACCTTTCAAAGACACGTACTTGGACACCGAAACGCTTGGATTTGCAACATTTGTGGAAAGCCGTTAAAACGCAAGTTCGTTTTAGAGAATCACAAGTGGACTCATATGAATTTGGAGGAGAAACAGGAAGCAGTTCGAAGTGGAATGAAGCGTCCCACAAAACCTAAAAAGCTGGGGTTAGAATGTCGTTGCCCCACTTGTGGCAAGGATTGTCACACAATGGCCAATTTTAAACGGCACTTGAAAACGCACCAAGAACCACGAGAGATTTGTCCATGGTGTGGAAAGTGTTTTAGAAATATGAACTATCATAAACGGTTTGTTTGTTATCCGGGTAAAATGGAGGGGGTGGAGAAGGAGACTTTGTACAGGTTTGAGTGTAATTTTTGTTTAAAGAAGTTTCCTACTTTGTCATTTTTAAAGTTGCATAAAGCTGGGAAGCATTCGGAGGAAAGACCACATCAGTGTGAATTGTGTGGAAAAATGTTTAAAACTAAGGGGGAGGTGACGAATCATTTAAGGACGCATGAAAACGTGAGAAGATTTGTTTGTGGGAGTGGATGTGGAAAGAAGTATAAAAAGAAGAAGAATTTGAAGGAGCATGAAAAACGGTGTGAGATGCTAAAGAATTTGGAACATGGTTTGGGGCAGATTGGGGGAATGGTTAATTTAGGAAGTGGGTCGGGAGGAGGAGGGGAACTCCCGAGTGCTCAAAGGTAAATTGGTTTGAAACAAATTATTTGTTCATGATTGGAAATTATGGGCTACTTTTAAATGTTTCCATTTTTTATGTTTCAGAATTCAATATTCAAGTGGAAACGAGATGCAGAAATGAAAATGGTGATTGCTTTGTCCGAATCTATAGATTTTATGTTCATTATGATCTCTAGTCTCTACTTTTTTACATTGTATATTGCTTATATTTTCTTATGTCAAAACAATGTGTCTAAATTAATATTGTTCTCGGTTTATTTTGAGATGAAAACTGTGAGTTTAAGATTGTTATAAGCTTTAAAAGATATATTTTGCATTTAGTTGAAATTTTGTAAAAATACAGTATTAAATCCTAATGAGATTTAGAAAATAATTATACTAAAATTATTCTAGGTAGTTAAAGTAAATGCGTATTTAGTAGAAATTTGAGATTTATAGTAAATAAATTGGTTATTCTTTTTATCATTTTGCTAGAATTATACCTCAATGTCAATATCAATGTCAGCTAAAAGTCAATCACTTTTCATTACATGTTGATGCTCTAAATTGAATAAATTATATCCAGTGTAAAACAGAAGTAAAAAAAAATACTATTCAAAAAACGCAATAAATGTGCAGATGTTACGTATAAAAAAGTAGTTTGTGTATGCTAATAAAAGCTTACCAGTGTCAGGAATCAGGAAGTGTGCCATTGATGCTACTAAAATAAAGATAATTTATAATTTGGTCTTTTACTGTCATCAGTACCACAACGGGACATAAATGCTGGAATACAAATCAGTAATGTAAATCTACAATTTTCCGGGTTGGATTTTACAGTTTGGTACAAGTATGTAATTAATATTGCCAGGCTATGATTTTTCTAGAAATACAGTATTCAGTAGATTGAGTAAACTTTACATTTTATGTCAAAAATTTCCCTTGGGTGTGACCTTAGCAGTTTTGCGGTTAAAATTGCATAATTGAATTAGTATAAATATGACCAACTTTATAAAAAGCTTGTTACAGTTACATAATTCCAGCTCTGTTCTGTTTCGTGGATTTAACTCCCCGGTGGCAAATGAATAAAGTTTTCTTAATCTGCGCTGCCGTTACAATAACGGTAGCTCCAGCCATTTCCACCGATGACACACCCATAACCCAACAAGAAGTGGACGAGTTCCGCAAGGAAATTCGTGCCAGGTTGGATGAAATCAGTGCAGCAAGACAGGTCAAGGTTGCTGTGAGGGATATACTAAACAGTGAGGAACATGGAGACACTTTAGTCAGAAAGGTTATTAGTAGACTGCGGAAAGAGCAGATTGCGGCTGGAATAGAACCAGAAGGTCTAAATGGTCAGGATGAGGGTCAAGAGGAGCCACAGAATACCGAAGGGGAAAATCCAGCAGGGAATGAAGAAAATGGGGAGCCAGATCAAGACGCTGCTGAACCAACGGGGCAGACTGAGACTGAGACAATTACTAACTTGTGCACTATTGGGGCTAATTGTTTGGAACGATTTCTTATAGAGCTTAGGGTAAGCTATTGTATTGTATATATTCTCTTGGTTAAATGTTTTAAAACGGTATTTAATGTTAAATTACTATTTTCAGTTTCTTAAAGACCGCAAAGTTGACATTTATCGACAAGGAATCCTTCAGCTAATCCGACTTCTGCGTGATAATCGGCAACAGGCACAGGTTCAATCCTAAAGTGAATTTTGTATATTAAAATATCAGTCAATAACCAAAAATTTCCAATTGCATGTTTAAAATTATCTATTAAATGTAATTTGCTGTACTAAACGAAGTTGTGAGGTTGATTGAACATTTAATGGTGTTTCATTTGGTTTAATTCTCTGATTATAAAATATTTCAAAAGGAAATAAAGAACCAGGGGTGGATTGAGAAAAGGAGAAAAGCTGAAAATGTATGTTATATGCAAGTGTGCCATATAGGTATTTCAACATTTGTCTACCCAAGCAACGACCGAGGCGATGTTTGAATTCGTGCGAACACCGAATTCCGACTTCGTAAAAAATTGAATAAAAAGTATACATAGACTTGGTATGCTTGTGTCGAATTCCTAAAATCATGCACATAAAAATACACAAAAAAGTTGAAAAGTATACACCGAATCACGAACATTAAGCCATATACACCCACAGATTGCCAAAGCGTTCCATTTTCTGCATGTCTCGTTCCAGCATTACTCTAACTATACGCATACATGGTACACACAAACATCTACATCATGTGTGTACTTCGAACACGCCTTCGGACACAGTTATGTAAAACCAAAGTACATGTACCGCTCTGTGCTTCACACCTCTGACACCCCAGTGTGTATGTAAACCGTGCATGGGATTGCATCATTGAAATCACATGTTCTTCAGATCTGTTTGTGTGTGCAACTTTTTTCAAGTCTTTCTAAAACTCTTGATTCTTAATAATTATAAATCGCCATTAAATTTACCATCATAGTTGCGGGAGGTTTGTAACAGCTATATCAGTTAAAATGGAGCGAAAAATTATACCAGCAGGGATGGAGGACGACAGCTCTGATGAGGACATTTTCTTTCGTGTTCCAAAGAGTGCTAAGCAGGGTAAGGATACTCCTCAGGCATGTCTGAGGAGTATCCCGACCGAGGGAACTTCCAAGAAGGAAGAGGTGAGCTTGTGCATTGCAAAAATGTAGCACGTTATAATTTTAAAAATCGAATTTAATGAATGGTATATATGTTGGATATGTTTACAGAGACGGAAGGACTATTTGGCGGCCAAGGAAAAGGAACGGAAACTAGGAAACGTACCTCGCCCACAGGATCAGGAATCATGTCAAGAATATCTGGTCGATGCAGTTAGACGTAACTTGGGTTTACCGACTGAAGTTAAGGTTGTTCCAGACTTCAAGACTTCACCAGACTTGCTAGGAAGGTTATCAACCATCACTGTTCTGGACAATGACTGCAACAGGGAACCAGAATGGATTTCCAATGAAGGACAAGTTAACAAACTCGACCAGCATCTTTCAAAGTATTACGAAATTGCAGTGGACTTGGAATTTCATGAAAGGAACTCCTATTACGGTAAAGCCATGAACTCCACACAGCCACTCAACAGACATGCCTGTTGAGTAGCATTGTTATCCCAAAAAATCCTGTTACAAAATATATAATTTGAAGTTGACACAAAATATGTATTATTTCAGAAATGGTGCCCTTGATTCAGATAAGTACAAAAGACGCTGACTGGCTGATCGACGCTTGTCCAGTACACCAGTTTGTGAAACCATTCATACAAGGTGTTATGACGAATACTGAAGCGTTAACGGTTTTATGCGGAGCTGCCAATGACTATATAATTCTCCAGAGGGATTATGCTGTTGTTCCCGCTCTAACAATTGATATTCAACTACTGGACAATCTGATAACAGGAAGATGGAACGAAAAACGGTCTCTAAGGGATCTGTGCATGGAGTATGTGGGAAAAGATATTCCAAAAGGAGAAGCTAATCGTGACTTCCGTCGACGTCCTCTTCCTCTTCAGCTTCAAAAATATGCCCAGTATGACTCATACTATACACTGTTGGCATTCCAAAAAATGAAAGAACAGGTACAAAATTGTTTTCAAGTTTACTTCTCATGTACATTATTATTACTCCTTGCTACTTATACATACACACATCACTACTTTCAGGTATTCTCAAAGGGACAAGGTCATCTATTGTTAGAAGCGATTGACAACACGGCGGAAATGATAAAAAGTACCAGTAGCAAAGATAGGAGGAAGAAACACGAAATCCCATTCGCATATTCTCCGCTCGTTCAAACGATCTATCAGTGGCGACTTGAAGTAGCTAAATTAATCGACGAAAGCCCTCAAAATGTGCTCCCGAATGACCTTGTGCACCGTTTGGCGAATGAGAGACCTCAGGATGTTGAAAAAGTGAAGAATATGATTGGGAAGTATTCAAATGTGCTGAAAGGTAGCGTGAATGGGTTAGTAAGGATTCTTCAGGAAAATCAAAACTTTTTCTCTGTAACCGCTTGTCATAAGTGTGGCATCCTTGGACACGCTGCCATTATGTGCAATCAGCCAAAGAATAAAACGCTGGAAAAACAGTACCTTCAAGAGCATCCTGAATCAAGAACCCGTCAAAACCGAAGAAGAAATCAAAATAAAAAGAAAAATCGCAAGTTACGGGCAGAAGCACAAGAAGGAGCAGACAACTGACATGCCAGTTGTCTGCTCTTTGAACTTGAAAATTTAACTCCTTGTTGCTTATGATGTTACTTTTAAGGAGTTTACACACGTTTATTTATATTTTCATTTATAAGATACATAACTGATATGTAACAATTTGTAATTGATATCAATCACCATTATACTAATCTAAATTATACCATTTTGTATAAAGCTTGATACGAGTATGTCACAACGATAATAATATCTACATGTTTTGCACCTTCAGAACATGATTAAGAGTTTACTCTGATTTGCCCATCTTTTTATTTATACCTTGTAATGTCAAAAGATTCAATTACAGCTTCAACATAAATTATTTTATGTGATAAGTAAATACAAGCTTAGATCAAGAATCACAAATCAATGCATGCAATTTTAATTTTGACTTCTGACTGGGCATGCCTACACCGGATGAAGGTAAAATGGTTTCCAAAAGCCCAAAAGCTGTTCTCAAAATGAACACATTCAATTTGTCAATGTCCGTCACCAAAACCTTCACGATAACTCCATTTCCATCCCTCTCAATTTCCAGGACTTGCACGCTTCGCATTTCATCGGTGTCCTTGAGGGTGTAAACTTTCGCTGCCAGAATTTCCCCGACTTCCAAACTGGCTTTCGGTTTCTTGAGATTGTAACTCTCTGCGCTTATGTTGAAAGCGTGTATTAGCTGAAGTATGTAGTTGAAACGGTGCTGACAAAGAATTAAAATTAGTTAGAGCTGTTTTAAATCAAAACCTCGTTAAAAATAATTAAGTAAACTTACCAAGCTGTCATAATCCTGGAAAGCGACCATAAGACAACCCGGAGCATCCAAAACCAAATCCAAAATTTGCACAGGTGACTCCTTCAGCTGCCGTAACCGTTTCGGGGGATTTGGCACAGTGAAATATTTAGGTAGAAAGTCCAACATCGTTGGTTCCCAGTCCTCTGGTGGCGTTGTGGACGAGGAAGTGACGCTTTCGGGGATAGTATCCGTTAAAACTTTGCCCTGATATTGTTTACAAGAAAGTTCCTGCTCACCAGAGTAAGGTATCCTGTGCGGCACAGAGTGGCCCTGCTTTGTCGGACTTCGCCGTAAATACGATTTTATACATGGGAATGTCAGGGGCGGCTTTTCTTACTGGGATGCAAAAGTAGTCCCCATGGGGCAAAAAAATTTTTTTTTGGAAAATCGCAAAAAAGTACATATTCCGTAATAAGGCAACTCTGACGTTACAAATGTTCGTCCTAGACCCCATTTTGACCTCCCAATGGGGTCAGAGGTCAACTTTTTAAAAGTCCTTTAAATGCCCTGAAAATGTGCACACCTAGGTTTCTGAAAACGCTGATTTCAATGGTGACCTTAGATTTTAAGCTTGAGACCACTGTGACCTACAAATGAGGGGTCAAAGGTCAATTTATTAAAAAATTGTTAAAGTGCGCTGAAAATTACCGTGTAGTAGTTTTCTTAATAGGAAAATTCAATGACGACTTTGAATATGCCATTCAAAATCATCTTGACCTTGACTGGGGTCAGAGGTCAAATTTTTTAAATGTCTCAAACGGGCTGAAAATTTGTATATAAAGGTAATTGGCAACGTTGAATACAATGGTGACCCTAGATTTTAAACTTTAAGCATCTGTGACCTACAAATGAGGAGTCAAAGGTCAATTTATTAAAAAATTGTTAAAGTGTACTTAAAATTACCGTGTAGTAGTTTTCTTAATAGGAAAATTCAATGACGACTTTGAATATGCCATTCAAAATCATCTTGACCTTGACTGGGGTCAGAAGTCAAATTTTTCTAAATGTCCCAAATGGGCTGAAAATTTGCATATAAAGGTAATTGGCAACGCTATATACAATTTTGACCTTAGATTTTAAACTTTAGGCATCTGTGACCTACAAATGAGGGGTCAAAGTTCAATTTATTAAAAGTTTTGCTAAATAGAGTACTTCAATAAGTGTCTGTTTATCAAATTTTAGTCCCATCGGAGCATTTCGAAAGTTTGACCTCTGAGGAGGTCAATGACCCAAGCGGGTCAAAATTTTAATTTTGCTAAATAGAGCACTTCAATAAGTGTCTATATGCCAAATTTCAGGTCAATCGAAGCATTTTGAAATTTTGACCTCTATAGAGGTCAATGACCCAAGCGGGTCAAAGTTTTAATTTTGCTGAATAGAGCACTTTAATAAGTGTCTATATGCCAAATTTCAGGTCAATCGGGGCATTTTGAAATTTTGACCTCTATTGAGGTCAATGACCTCAACGGGTCAAAATTTTAATTTTGCTGAATAGAGCACTTTAATAAGTGTCTGTATGCCGAATTTCAGGTCAATCAGAGCATTTTAAAATTTTGACCTCTATAGAGGTCAATGACCCCAACGGGTCAAAATTTTAATTTTGCTGAATAGAGCACTTCAATAAGTGTCTATATGCTAAATTTCAGGTCAATCGGAGCATTTTGAAATTTTGACCTCTATCCTGCAGGGTTAATTATTTATTGCGTGCTGGCGATTTTTAATACCTCAAGGGCATATCCTGAGCATCTGTGGCCGCCCCTGACATTCCCATGTATAAAAACGTATGGGCCGACAAAGCGGGGCCACACTGCCTGTGCCCAACCAGTAGTACATCGGGATTACCCTCGAGTGGCAATTGTCCAAGTCAACTTCGCAATTTACCTCTTCCCCTTCCACCAAAAACCAAAGGATTAGATTCCAAAGACAACGGAACAACTGGTTTGTTAACAACGGAATCCGCAGACTCAGATGTCCTCAAAATAACCGGATTAGGTCAGGGTTATTGGGCGTCAATTGTGGTCCGGAAGCATTTCTCAGTTTACCATTGCCCCTTTCCCTTCCACCGGAAACCGAAGGAATGGACTGCAACGAAGGTTCTAAAGATGGCGAGTTAGCCACTGAAACTTTATCCTGCTAATTTAATACTTGACCGGGACATGATGACAATGAGGAACTGCTGATTTGCCGATAACGTCTCCACCGACCACGTGCTATTGGTGGTGTTTCCATAATTAAGTGGGCAGCTAAAGGACGTAGTAAACAGTAAACGGCTAAATTTCACAGAGATAGGAATTCAAGCACCAGTCAAGAATGCACAAACTTGCAAACAAACAAGAAACAGATGAAAGTGAAGATATAAGGTTCCTCATGAGAAGCCATGAAGATGTAAATTTGGTATGCAAACTTGCTAACAGACAATGGTAGAGTTGCAAATTTTTCACTTTTTGCGTGGCCACTCATTATGTGCATAATAGTGCCCAGGTAATTATAACGTAGCTGAGCTAGTGAAGCTAGTATTGAGATTGTTATGTTTGTCCGTATGTCTGTTTGTCTGTCTGTCTGTCTCTGTGTGTGTGTGAGGATGATACAGGTCAGACGGTATGTCAGAATGACACCAAACTTGGTACAGTGATTTATGGGTTCATAAGGAGGAACCCTATTGATTTTGAACCATGATTGGTCGTCCCCTCGGGGTAATAGGAGAGGTAACCCGTCGCACCATAAAACGTGGTCAGAATCGCATCAAAGTTGGTACATTGATTCATTGAGTCATGAGAAATAATCCAATCCGATGACTTTTAACCTGATTTCTCATCCCCCTGGGGTAGTATGGTGAAGGGATCGAGTCAGAGAATCAGACAGAGAGACATCCATTGGGCTCAGCTACGTATTTGAAATGATCATTAAATCAGTTTATTTGTTGACTACTTGTTATGAAAGTGACAACGTGTGACTTATTAATTTATGATTTTTGAAACCCTTTTTGGTTTATTGTAAGCAGGAAAACATGAAACGTGTGACGGGAACAACAACAAATTGTAATATCTTTGTAAGCGTTTATTGATTTTTAAAATTTTCGTGACAGCCTACATAATAGCATACTTTTTATTTTATTCTTTTAATTATTCAATCTATACTGCCCTTTGCTATTGTCTCCCATTTCCACAAGCATGTTTGTGGAAATGGGAGATACAAGTCTGCTTATTCTGCATTAGCTTCTGACCCATTTAGAAACTTAAAAAAAATATAATTATCTGCAGTACGGTACATTAGAACACACTCAAAGCTTTCTTTAAATGGAATAATTCTATAATCTGGTTCGGACAAAGCTTCAAAGCAATGAGGCAGGTCGTGTTCAGAACTATTTTGAATCTTAAAGTAGTCCCCCAGCGCATATATTTTCCCAGATTCTTCTGATTTTGCAAAAAACCTAGGATGGAGGACTGCATTCTCTTCAACTAGAAAGTAGGAATTATCATGTCGATGAGACTCAAAATAGGTTTCGGAGTGGAAACAACCTTTGGTAGTTTTCACACGGGTATAGTATTTGAAACCTTTAAATCCTATATCAACGGTTCGCAACATTACCTCTTCATTTAAATCTAAAGTCCAAAAAACCTTATTGGTACACATAATGTCAGTTGCTTGACTTTTTTCTAATTCACTACGGTTTACAATTTTATCACGAATATATCTTTTGCAGACTTGTCTACCAACACCAAACGATGATGTCACATATTTTTGTAGCTGCATGTTAAAATTTTCAAATACAGTCATAGAATAGTCCTGTAGTGGGCCTAGCTTTCTTACAAACGTGCCAAAATGCAAAAGTAAATGTATATTAAATCGCTCGTGATTATGACCATAAAGATTAGCAATCTGTGCAGAAAAACGTTCCAAACATTGTTCAGCTTTCGTGATGATGTAATCGTTAACATTTTCGGATGTAAGTATTGCAATCCCTCGTACAAGAAGCATCCAGTGCAAGTAGTAATCTTGGTTTAGAATGCCTTTCAGTACTACCGGGGAATAGTAAAGTAGCCACATCATGAATTCATGACCCTTAAAAAACTTCAAATTATCCAACGTTCTTGGTGATCGAGAAACTCTTGTGGGTGGTACAATTTGCTGCAGCAACAAGTTAATTTTTCGAACTTCCTTAGGCTTTAAATAGAATAGATGGTTGTGATTATTACTATTTAGCCATGCTTCGGTCAGGTGCTTCGTAACGCCTAAGTACACAGTATGAAGAATATCTGGTGGGAAACCTAGAAGTAAAAGATCTCGGATTAGAAAATGGAAAGATGGCGGATTAAATCACAGGCATGTCTGTGAGTTAATTCGCTGTGTAAACTACTTCGAGGTGCCTACCGTATATTATGTCAAATTCTTGGAGACGCTGCATTGGGGACGGCCCTTTTACCCCATTATAGGACGTTCGTGTACCATCCTGTTTTGCTGCAAGCTTGACACATTCCATTGAAAATTGAAATGATGTTCTCCATTTGATTTCAGAAATGTTTACGTGATTAAAGTAAGGACCGTTCTGTTCATGGTAACAATAACAGCAGCCAAAATTAGCATTAAACTGTGTCATGTTTTGAACCAACGGTCTTGCAATCGAATCGCACATCATTGCTTTCACGGTAATAAATGAAACTCTGTGTTCTCCGTTTTTACTTTTCCATCTTAGACCGTTTGACCTCAAGGCATTCAGTTGCTCAATAATAGGCATTAGAAAGTTTTCAAAGTTGGGTTTACTTGAATCGCGGAGTCCTACCCAAATTCCAAAGAGTAGAATATTATCTTTTTTTACGTGATGCAGTGTATTATTGATTGCGGCTAGTACAGGCCAGAAGGAAGATTTGCTGCCTCTAAATAGCGGTGCCCCATCCGTGTTTAGAGTAATTTCCACTGATTCTATGTTCCTCGACGACTGTTGCAGTTCGTGTTCTATAGTGGGTAGGACAAGTCGGAGAAGCTCCTCGATAGACAAAATTATGTAATGATCTTCATTGTAGTTTATGGTTGTATTGCAGCACCTTAAGGTTGATAGAGGCCCTCGAGTACCCTGTTTTAATGACTTTAGACATGACGACTGACATAATTTACACGTCCACCCAATTAAAAGTGTAGCTTGTGATACTCCTGATGCAGCCTCAAGCCCTTCTTTACATTTTGGTATTGTATCTCGGTTTCCAACGACCTCAGGGTTGTGTAGCAGCTTCAAAACATCATTGCAGCATTGGTCAGTTAAATTGTGTTTATGCATTAAGCGACATATTTCTAAAACGGCAGGTGTCTGGCTCAAATCCGGAAATTTATCTGTAAGTACAACTTTTGTTTAGTTTGGTGGTTCAATAATATGATTGGCTTAAAACGTTAATTTATTACCTGTGTCATCAGAAGAAAGAGGAGGGGCTACTGACAACAAACATGCTTGTTGTGGTAGCCCTGATCCAATACCAGTTAGAGAGTGGTGGCTAGATGAATGTAACGCCATATCTGAGCTACTTGACCCTGCCCCTGTTCCGTCATAGTTATTTGTACATTTGTCAGTGAAATTAAGTACGGGTGTTTCAGGCTGGAAATTGTTTGGTTGCTGACCTGTAGCATTGAGATAAGGAATTAGTTATAATTGTAAGCTATTATAAGGCAACTTTGAGCTGTGCCATGCGGGCAAATTATAATGGTCTAAATAATTATTAGAAAAGCTTACTTGAGTAGTCATGGTTGCGCCTTGTGTTTACGTTATTCTCTATTTGGAGTTTTCGCTTCCTGTAATAAGAAGACTTTGATAACCCTAAATATCGTTCTGACATTTTGTTGAGTACATTAATTTACGGGACTATCGATTGGACGTAAATTATACAACGATCTTCTTCAACTTCTGCTGTCCGGTGTTTACAAAAAAGCAGCTGTCATCCAAATGGAATATGAAATTTATACTTGACAGGCCAAGAGGAGGGAAACGCGATGCGACTTGGCAACACGATACGCGCGTACTTTGAATTGAATATTTCACTGACTGTCGGGTAGTGCCTTGCAGCATTGATGTATCATGCCTCAAGGTAGCTTGAAGTCAACGGATAAAAAATTTTGTGATAGCAAAACAGTCACTTGTTTTTGTTTTTTGCAAGACAACTTCAAGGTATAGAACTGTCGGGAAGAATGGGAGCTAGAGGATTTAACAACAAATCGGAACTTAAATATAGTACTCAGCAGCTTCCAGGACAAGGCTCGGGTTTGGCTTATCATCCTAATTTTGTTTCGGATACTGCTGACGTTCTTATGAGAGACGGAGAAGTGAATATGGCAAGTGAGTCTCAGGGATTGGGTAGTGATCATGTGTTTGAGGAACGCGAAGTTGCATCAGTAATTGGCAATGGCAGTGGTCTGGCAAGTAACATATTAATAATTTGTTAGTGTTCATAATACGTGTATAGTTGTCCCTAAAAATAATCTCCTTTGATGTCGTGCTAATTTACTCCACGGACATGCCCGTGGAGCAAATTAGCACGACTTCATTACAAATCTATTTAGGACTCAAATGGACCAACGGATCTGAAGGCCATTAGTATGACGCTAAGTGAAATCAGGAGCAATTACGTCACTAAAGAAGGTGATTAGTGACTATATTCAAATAATGCGTATATTTAATAAGCGAGCGACCTATTTTAATTTATTTTAATGTGGTGTTAGATTTTGAGGAGTTGAAGTCTAAATTGGATCTCCTTCAGGACCTCATCATTAACGGGACGGGAAAGGGTTACGAGGACGTTGGCCATTCACCGCGATTTCCGTCAACTCCAACCAGCCGACAAGCTGCTGCCGCGCCAAAGGTAAAATCAAGAAGCAGAGTTGTCCACAGTTGCTCTTAACTATTTGGATTTGATTGCACATGCTTGTTTTGTTTAATTGTAACATTTTAGCCGGAAGTTTATTGCTACTACGAGGAAGGAGAAACCAGGCACACGCTTGAGCTTCCGAAATCAGTAATTATGGTAATCGAAGCGGCAAGGTCTAAACGAGGAATTGTGAAGGAGGTTCTGCGGTACCTTCACCCTGAGGAAGGCTACTTTAACAACAGGACAGTCACTGGGACAGGAGGCAACAATCGGTAAACCAATTCTTGGAAATAATTTCTGTGTTGTGCCACATTTTAACTGATTTGTTTATTAGTAGAGTTGTTTTTCTGTTTAGGAAATCGCCAGTCTCACGTGATCAGATGGAACCTCTGCCTGCAAGGACAGTAAAGTTGTGCATGTGTAAGCATCTAACAATTGAGATTTGTCACCAAATAATTTTACTTTCATTCCATGATGCATTTGTTTATTTTTTAACTTGAAGCTGCGGTAGATCGTGCTAAACCTTTTGATGGCTCTCGGTATGCTGACGCAGTTTTGTCGGAAGAACGAAAAAAATATGATCGTGAGACCATGTTGGAAATCGGCCGTGCAGTAGCAGACCTTCGAAGCACTAATCGGAAGCGAAAACGAACCGGTGATGACGACAATGACATGGAGTAGTAACACGGAAATTCAACTGGCTATCCGCAAATCCACAGACATGACTGTGGATTTGAGGATAATTGTCCGTGTCAACCTTTTCATCATTATTTAAATCATGTGTCAGTAATAAAAACAATAATTTTGGTATTTTTGTATTCAAGCATATACGTATATTGTGTAGCTGCAAATAACTTATTTTAGGACATACTCGTATATGTCAAATCACAAACGCCTTGTATATCCGCATTTCGGACTTCGGCATAAACCGCAATTCCGACTTCGGCATAAACCGCAATTCCGACTTCGGCATAAACCGCAATTCGGACTTCGGCATGCATCGCAATTTGTACTACCTGTGGTTATTCGCAATACATATAAGCCAATATACACATACTTTGGATAAATAAAAGCATCCCATGTTTGTGCATTGGAATTCATACAAGAAGCGTACTTCATTTGTTTTCGGAAGACGGAAATCCAAGTATGTTTGTGTTAAGGTGATATAAGTACGTCTGTTTGTAGGTTATGCATGAACATATAGCTTCTTGATATACAAAGGAATTCGAATATTGCACACCGTGTTTTCGACAGCTAAATATATAGGGTTTTACGACCACCTAAAGTGGGAATTTCGACTATCGGAATTTCGGTGTTCGCCGGTATGTATCTTGTCGTTGCATGGGTACTTCTGAAATTCTGAAGCATGAATTAGTTCACATATTACTTCATACTTAGCATTTCGACCACAACAACCGTTAAAAAAGCTTGAATGAATCCTTTAACATCGTGATTTTTATAAAAATACGATAATGAAATAAAATTAATGAACAAATAAATATATTAATAGTAATAGGACGTAACATTCCATGTATTTTCATAGGGGCACTGTGCAAACAATGTAAAAGAATATTCTTGGATTATTCTCAACAACTTTGTAAGCCCACAAGTTACATTTGTGTTCTAAGCCTTGTATTGTCCATAAGATAAAAGAGATGTATTCTACTCTATACGGTAAATTGGCAAAACATAAAAAGTTTCAAGAATTTATTTAAAGATCCAAGTTCAAGGATAACTTATTCCACGTTTATTGTACACCTGTCGCAGTACTTCATTTGATTTATTCAAATCCAAGCATATATCTGTTTATATTTTAAATGCATTAATGAATATGAATAAGTGTATTATTTTGAAACGCCCATAACTGCCAGATGCACACGTGTGTATAGTCTGAAGTTCGATCCCATAAAAATGCATTCAAAAACAAAAAATGCGTCAGTCCAGCACAAGAATAACAACACTTTTATTATAAGTGAAGCACATAAAAATATAAAATATAAGTTCATGGTTTTTTAGCAATTTTAGTAGAACTACTACGTAAAAGATAAACAAAACAACCTGCGTAGACGGTAATAAAATTGGTAATGATAAACACATGAAGTGACATGCTGTTTTAGGTTAACTTTATTATTGCATTTTACAGTATTTACGCAAAAATGCACAAAAAACCTAAGCAGGTTAGCAGGTATAACTTGTAATTCCGTAATAACTCCCAAAATAAAGTGCTAAAAACCCCCAGAAATATAGTCTTAAAACACGTGTTTATAATAAATTACAAGTTCTCAGTATGCTATTGGTTATGGTACCCAACAATAATGAGCTCTGTTTTCTGAAAATAGCAAAAACAGGTATAAAAGCAATTGCTAGGGATTCATTAAGACATCAGTTACTGAGTTTCTCTTCACATCTAAATATTTCTATAGAGATATAGCCGGTTTTAGTTTTTTTTAAATGCATTTATTTTCAGTAATTTGCATTGCACTTGCAATGCTCTTTGTAGTCGGAGGCTCGCCAGAAAAACGAGAGTCAAATGAAGTTCGACAAGACGCTGCTTTATCAAAAGAAGACTTTGGAAATCGAGCACCGGTAAAACCATTCAAATTATTTACTAACTTTACTAATATCAACGACGTGTCCCAACTAGAAGTGGACGAATTCCGTAAGAATGCTAATGGCGGATTGGATGAGATTCGTGCCCTGAGACCGGTTAAAGCTATTATGCGACGTATAATGAATAGTAGAGGACTTGGAGACGCACTGATTAGACGGGCTATTGTAAAATGGCGCAAAGAAGTGGCCGAGCTGAGCACAGGAGCAACCGAAAGTTCAAATTCAACCATTACACAGATTCTTGATGGAGCCCAGAACTCAAGTGGAACACAAAACCCAGAACCAGGAAAGAATGAACCTAAGGAACTGTCCTGCTTTGAGCGATTCCTAGTTGAGTTTAGGGTAAGTCGGAGTTTACCAAACAATAATACTTTTATTTTGATTAGCTGAAATGTTTTCATTTTATTTTAAGAAATAAATATTTGTGTCTATTGTTTCTAGAATATCAAAGACCGAAAGGTAGTGATCTTCTGACGCGTGCACTATGAAAGCAGCCAATTAAGTGGTTTAGCATCTGTGTTTCTGAAGTCAAAACATATCGAAAAACGGTGTTTGAATAATTTGTATAGCTTAAGTAGGTCACTTTTAATTACATTTCTAAGTATTCACATTATATTAGAACTTATCATAGTATTTCTAAACCTTGAAAATATTTTTATCTAAACCACATTTTACTGCTTTTACATTACCAGAGTAAAGCATATTGAAATAATCTCACAGATTATGAAACTCCAGCGTGCACACGACTTTGGGAAAGAGCCCAGTAGACAAATGTTTCAAATAATCAAAGAAACAATGCACTTTTAAATAAACAAAACTGTTTGAAATATATATATATATATATATTTATTTAATATTTAAGGTTTTTAATAATTTGTTAAAGCTTTATTACCATTTTGGAGTAAATCCATTGTAATTTAATTAACAAAATCCTTTCTTCAATTTTCCTTTCTGATTACCGGGAATGTATACATTTCATTTTAAGAAATAAATACTTTATGTCTATTGTTTCTAGAATATCAAAGACCTAAAGGTTGGTGATCTTCTGACGCGTGCTCTATGGAAGCAGTTAATCTAATGCCTCAGCATCTGTGTTTTTGTAGTGTAAACAAAACGAAAAACGATGTTTTAATAATTTGTATAACTTAAGTAGAACACTTCTAATAACGTTTCTAAATATTAACAATACATTAGAAATTATCATAGTAAGTATTTCAAAAACCTTGAAAATATTTTGATCTAAAGCCAAACAGTTAAAGCTTTCCAATAATTTGCTATAGCTTTATTGCCATTTTAGAGTAAACACACTGTAATTTAATTAACAAAAGCCTTTCTACAATTGCCTATTAGTTTATAAGCACCTACAAAACTTTATCATAAATCTGAATCGTAATAGGCGGATTACCTACACAAACTTATTTAATTATTATATGTACTTAAAATATCATGTAAGAAAATACAAAGGAAATAATTTCTTAACTATTAAATAGATTCTACCGTTCGGCTAACTTTACATGCAAGTTGGCCGAAAATTTTCCACTGTTCGGCTAAATTGCATGGTTTCGTTCGGCCATTCGGCTTACTTGTGCCTTCCGAATGTATGCATGTATGTTAAAGGAAAGATATATATATTGTGTGTGGTTTTGCTTGCAGTTCGAACTAGTTCTAGTTCTAGCAACTAGTGGTAAAGCATGCAATGCACGCTGCCTGCTCGGCAATAATAACCTGAAAGTGGAAGCGTCACAATAACAAACCATTGCTCAGCAGCTAAATAATTTTAATCAAGCAATTATATATAATCACTCACTTTCATAAGTTATTTAAGTTTGAGTTTAGTGTGAGGATAATGTAATCATTGGGAATTTGTCGCTGCTGTTGAAATGGAAACTGGTGGAAACAGGCGTGGTGTCATTGACGGGGCTGCTACCCAGATATCCCGTTCAGAAGATGAAGAACCTTTGGCCGCACCGCACGTGATTATCAACGGGCATGTACAGGAGGTCTTTGCTTGGGACTTGGTGAGTAAATATAAAAGCTAAAATAATTAGGTGATTGCAAGTGATACCAGTAAGTAAATGTATATACAATTTGTTGTTCAGTTGCTGGAAATGATTTTGGATTACGCCTTGCGGAATGAAGATGGAAACCTGTGTCCTGGGAACATTCGCAACTTGCGCCTGGTTCAGAAAAATTGGAACAAAGCTGTGTTCAGCAAGTTGGGGAAGAACCAGGAACCTTTGTTCAGATTGAAGTTGAATGCCAGCAACTCGCTATTAAAAACCAGGTCTGTTAAAAGACGTGGAAAATTGTTGGATCAATTTGTAAATTATTGGAACACGAAACTAATAGCAGAGGAAGTGGAGGCCATGCCCACATTTCGAATCCAACTTGAGCAGGAATACTTCCGGCATGAGAATTACAAGAGTCTTTTGACCTGTCTGGAGAATTGTGGAGATGCTCTGTTGGTAATTGAAATGGATTGCCCGAGAACTGTGGCTCTCTTCCTGGGATTTTAGATAATGTCAGTCTTCCCAACTTAACCAAGTTGACAATGAATTTCACCGGTAATCGTTTGAAAATCGCGAAAATCAAGTGGTTGATAACCCTTCCAACATTACCTTTCTGTTTAAATCACTGCTAACCGGTAATGAGTCCCTGAGAACGTTGGCACTTACCTGTGGAAACTGGGACAAGCTGTATTTGTTTCCACTTGTGCAGTACACAAAGCTGCCTAGTACTTTAACCAGCTTAGAAATTAATTTTAGCGGGGCAGAAGGGATACTGGGAGTGTTGACCAGCAATGAACTACCTAAATTACAATCATTAACCTTGGGAATCAATTGCGAAACTCCAGCCAAGAGCCTTGAAGGAATTTTCGAAAAAGTTAAAGAAACTTTACAATAATCAGCTCTGTTTTTTGAAAATGGCAAAAACAGGTATAAAAGCAATTGCTCGGGATTCATTAAGACATCAGTTACTGAGTTTCTCTTTACGTCTAAATATTTGTCTAAATATTAAATACTTTACTTTTGCTTTTCTTTACGGATTTCTCAAGATGCCTAAACTGATTTGTTATGACCTTTAAAGGACGCTTCCGGGTGAGCTAACATGTTATGTTATCGTTATTGATTGTACTATATTTGTTCCATTGCAGTATTAATATGGTGCAAAATTCCCTTTGTTTTATTTTGCAAGGCTTCTGAGGAAATGAACAACGAGTGGAAGGAACGTGGTCAAGAGATTAATTATCAGAATGAAGAATCAGGATCTGAATCTGAATGAGGAATCAGGATCATGAACATCCAACACCAGTAGTTTGTCTGGACTTATCAAATTATGTGTTCACTTATAGGTATATATCATTTTTCAATGCTATGTTTAATGCTAATTATCACCATGATTATTCAGTAATTAAGAAATTATTTTGTTTGTATTTTCGTTCATGAAGTTTTAACTACATAATAATTAAATAAGTTTATGTAGGTAATAGTAATCGGTGTAATAAGACTCAGATTTATGAGAAAGTTTCGTGGGTGCTTATAATCTAATAAGCAATTGTAGAAAGGCTTTTGTTAATTAAATTACTATGCGTTTACTCTAAAATTGCAATAAAGCTTTAACGAATTATTGGAAAGCTTTAACTGTTTGGCTTTAGATCCAAATATTTTCAAGGTTTTTGAAATACTATGATAATTTCTAATATAATGTTAATGTTTAGAAACGTTATTAGAAGTGTTCCACTTATGTTATACAAATTATTAAAACACCGTTTTACGTTTTGTGTGGAATTCAAAAGCACAGATGCTGAATCATTAGATTAATTGCTTCCATAGAGCACGCGTCAGAACACCTTTCGGTCTTTGATTTGATATTCTAGAAACAATAGAAATAAAATATTCATTTCTTTAAATAAATGCATACATTCCCGGTAATCAGAAAAGAGAATAGTTGTTTTATTGTCTGGCAAGCTTGGGTTAACTCTAAACTCCACTAAACTAAAACTTTATATGTGAATATCGAGATGTAAAAAGAAACTCAGTAACTGATGTAATGAATCACTAGCAATTGCTTTCATACCTAATCTTGCTGTTTGCAAGCAAAAGCGTAGCCTAAAACAAATTTTAAATCTGATGTGTGCGATATGGACGAGAGTGGAATTGAGAAACAATAGCAAAATCGACTCAACCCAATCGTATAAATGACAATGTCGTGTTGCATTCTGAAAACAGTGCTCATTTGATGCTCAACGCGCTCATCTATTTCACATCCAGCTCAATCTAATGAAGCGCTACATCCTCAATGAATTGAATGCTTTTATGAACATGTCAAGCTTTTCTCTCGAAATTTTGAAACATTAAGTGACATGTGCTATTAGCTCGCTGCTTCTGCATAAGAGATTATTAAGATTAAGATGTAGTGATGAACGTAAGAAGAACGTGTAAGATGTGAACATACATAACACCAACAGCATTTTAATCATTAAAAATTGTACAAACTACACAATTACGCTGACAGAACAGTTTTATTTTGTAAATAATTACATTAAGTTGTTATCGTCTTCCTACTAGCAACAAATCTACAATTCTATCAATACAAAACTTCTGAAATATCAAAGGCGTTTTCTTCTCAATAAAATTGGACTGTCCAAACTCCACCCTCAACACTTGAGAGGACTGTATAAACTTTCTAAAATATGAATTTCTTCTAAATCCAGTATTGTTTTTTAACATAAAGTATATTCTACTCGACATCTGATGAAGATTACCTGCCAATCCATATATAACTAAAATGATTACCACAGCTTCAATAGCCGCTCCCACTAAAAACGCTTCCAATGGAAGGGATAACGAGATATTTTTGGATTTCATAAGTAACCACACAGAAACTACTTCACATGTTCCAGAAACTAACAAAAGCACAACTAGGGACAAGCTCATAGATTGATTATAACCATCACTTAAAAGTTTCAAAATCCGCATGTTTAGTAAAACGTCTAGAACTTCCTTTGACTCATCCACTTTTCCGAAACCATTTGTTTTAGACTTTAACTTCGCTTCTAGTTTCCTGTAAACGTATGAAAATATACAAATGTTTAGTTATGACATTATTTGGTAACTAAGGTACCTTACCTTCTGTTAGCTTCCAGACACCAAATTTGACTCATTGGACCAATTAAAACATCCACAACCATAGCATAACCAGTTTTGTGTATCATTACCCACATAACGTAATTAAGCACCAAAGTAAATACCCGAATTACTATTGAACAAAAGCTAACTGAAAGTCTACTAGTGCATGTAATTAAAAGATTTTCATAGTTTTTAACAAAAGGGCTTAGAAAATTGATGCTTAAATTGGGCTTTAGTGTAGCTGCTATTGCAACAGCAACGGGTAGCCAAGGTATTATCAGCAATTGGTTATAATAACAAAATAGCTTGACTACTTTTGCTGTTGTTGATAAAGGAGGGTGAAATTCAACAGGGAACACATTTTCAAGAGAGAGAATTCCGTTTATAAAGCCAATTATTAAATGGGGCTTTGTTGCACGGTCCCGGTATCGAAAGACTGGTAGTATTGCAAGAGAAGCAGCCATTATACTTAGCGTTTGATAAATTTTGTCTGATATGTCAGATTTTGAGCTGTGGTCTTTAGTATGTTGGTCATAACCGATACGAAGAATATAGGCAGTGACAAAGAACACGAAAATCCAGTGTCTAAATATGAGCCCATTTCGTGCTTTCTGATTATACCCACATAGGTTTCTATCTTCATTGTAAAAGAACTGCCTAACTGCTACTTTTGAGTGCAGTTTGTCCGCCTTTAGAAAAAAGGACAAAAAATTTAGAGACTTAAGCATTTTTGGATTTTACAAATGTAGACAGTAAGCAACGGTTGAAGTACTAGTTCTGAGTGGAAGAAATAGCAAGCTGAATTAGTCTCTAAAAATGTGTAAAGTTTTAATAAAAAACGTTTAAAGCGTAGGTTTGGAACTCTAAAGTTAATTAACTTGTGTAAATTGTTGGAGCAAAAAGTAATTCTGAGCCTCAGAATCTGAGGAGGCACAATTTCAAATTAAGATTAAACATGCACAGGGCATTCTGAAACGGTTTAAATTTAACTTCTTACTCCACAAATCTAACTCTTACGTGTGTTTAGGCGTAATTCGTAGCAATTCAAATGACAGATTTTTGATAAATGTGTGCCTGTACAAGTAAATGGTGTCGTTGTAAAACCCTCGCTCAAGAGGCGCTCGTAACAGTAGGTGGAAAATTGTAACCCAATTCTGATAGTAAAAAGTTTACAACGTAATAAAGACACGAATAATGAAATACACTTAATTGCCTTTGTTCTTCTAACATTTTGTGCAAAGAAAATTAAAGTTACAAGGTTTTGGTAAAACCGTCAAGTCAAAGCTTCATTTTCATTTTTTTATTTAAACTCTTTTCTTGAAATCTGGGAACTTTAAGTACAAGCAAATTGCAATTTACAACATGTTTCAACTAGGAGCTTTACTGATGCTTCATAAGCATGTACTTAGGCACAGAATATTGAGTTTATCCAAGTATAAATGGCGTCGCAGGAACAAAAAATACCAGACCTAGAGCTGAGTAGAATTGAAACTGTGCCGCTCGTGAGCGTTTAATTAGTTGCTTGTCGAAAGCAATTAGTAAGTATCTGTATTAATTAATATTTCTATCTATTAATCTGATAGTCTAATTATTTCTACCTATGCTTTAGTATAAAAATAAAGTGGATTGGGATAAGCATAAGGTTATTTTACTCATAAGTATCCAGGTCGAATCAAACCCAGGTCATAAAATTTTTTATGACCTGGGTTTGCTCCATATAAGAAATTGTGTATGGCTGTTTTCCAGTAACTTTTTATATTGAGAACGAAGCAATTTAAGGCTACAAAACAATTTGCAACTATGAATCTATAAACAATGAGCAGCACTAACCTGCTATGGCAAAACAATTTTAAGCCTGAGTTATCATTAGAAGTAGGACTTATATCAAATGCAATCGATGCATTTTTTCCAGATCAATTTTGCATATATTTAAACTTGTGCGAATTAAAATGATCTTGTAAAATTGAGAAAATCTTTAAAATTGTGTAGGTAAAACTAAATCTTTTGTTCTGCAAAGCTAAAATCAATACATGGAGTGGTACCTCATGAAACGCCTTCCAGTACCCCATTTCTGAAAAATCGTATAAGTTAATGCAGATGTATATAATTACATAAATGTTCTGACAAGCTACAATATCCAAAACCATGTATTGATTTTTTGCGCAATAAATTTTTAATAGCTCTAACTACAGATGGGAAAATTTGATGAGCTATTTTATACCCGTGCTCAAGCAGGTTATGCACACTAATTGTCTAAGTCTAAAGAGGCTAACAATAAGTCGTCATGAGTACTACTTTCAAATGTATGAAGTTAATTTCTACTATGCAACTGCATCAAATTATAACGTTGCTTAATTTTTTGAACTTGCTGGTAATAATACGTAGTGATACAATTTCCGTCAAGAAGTTTAACCTAAAAGTTAATTATGACGAGTTATTTGGTCACGACTACCAAAAAACTCAAATTATAAAAGCATGGCAAGACGATCTAAAACGTTCGTTTAGTTTTCCACTAAAAAACTTTAACCAAATAATATCACGATTGCACTCCAGAAACACTCTACTTGTTATAAACAACTTTCGCGGAATTAATTTACCAGAGTTTGTTCATCCAGTAGTGGTTAAGCACATGGTGCCTGCACTTGTTACTTACACTCACTCTTATTCAAACCATACTACACTAAACGTTTATTGGATTTCATCTACTATATCCAACTTAAATAAGCCCTTCCATGTGAAAACGAATATATGTTCTGATTCAAAATTTATTTTCAAATCTTACTTAAGTAACGGGTACGTGCAAGATCTAGCTTTTGAAGTATGCTATTCAATCAACTTTGTAAAACTGGCGTCGTTTACCAAATCATGGTTTGGATTAATTGATGTGCATTTGTACACACCAAGTATTATATTATCTGGCTTTTACATAATATTACCTTTGTTAAACTATGGAACAAATGAATACGTTTTCTCTTTTATGACAGCGTCCTCTCTAGTTTATAATATTTTAGTTGGCAGTGAAGCTTAAGTTTAAGCTTGATAACTATAAATCCGATGCACTGACGTGGACTAACGAGCATAACAGCATTTACACAAATGGTCCTACGTTTTCAAGTCATGTGTTTTTATTTTTAAGCGTTGACTTAAAAAAATTAAAAGTTAGTCACGTCTACGTTTCTAAATCAATTGCAGAAGCCAAATTGGCCAATAATTCGTCTACTCTTTGGTACTTTGAAACAGCTGACCTTAATAATTTTACTGATACTGAACTGCTAACCAAAGCATTTTCACAAAATGTGGAAACACAGTTTTGGGGAAGTGTATATGAGGTATATAAATATGGAAGATTGGTTCAACTTGTAAAGCAAAACATGCTACAGTGCCAACTAGTTTCTACAAAAGAGCCAGTGCCTTGCGGTCTTCTTCAATTTGAGGATATAGATCAACGTCTTGGCTTTGCTGTTGCTGTTGTTCTTCAACACCTAATGGGAAATTTTACCTACATGCTAAATGACTACACCGAGACTGAATTAATTGAGATTTGCGAAAACGGAAACAAAAGAATGTCTAAACTAGACTCCAGCCATTTTAATGAAAATTTTGCTGGTGTTATGTCCTGGAATATCCACTATACACACACTACTAATGCTTATGTGCAAAGCTTGCTTGTCCTAGAAAACCTGCCAGGTCGTCACCGTTTTATTGCTTGTGGGGTTAGAGGAACAACTGCGTTTCCATTTAAGGAACTGATTAATGTATATGATAACAAAGTATGGCTTTGTTTAGGTGTCAGCTTAATTTTGTTACTACTTTCCTTTATAGCTTTAGACTCTACAAAGGCTTCAAAAGTAAAAACTCTGTTTTTAAGAAAATTTGGTAACCATTTGATAAGTCTCTTAAAAGTACTCTTAGAACAAGGTGACCCATTTTCGGCTAAAATGATCAAGCTATTTTTCTACCGATGGATGGTAACCGGTATATTTTTAAGTGCCTTGGTATTAAGTAACGGATATAAAAATACTAACGTGTACAATATGATTAGACCATATATGAAACGATTGATTGCTATATGAAACGTTGGAACAACTTCAGCAAGACAATATAAGTTTATATACAAGCACAAAGTTGTTGCCTGTTCCTATGATGTTTCTCTTAGGTGGTTTTGTTACGTTCGATTTCATTGAGAAGCAACAACATACGGTTAACAGTGGAAGTAATATATCTGGGAAGTTTCTGTTTGCAATATCCGAAATGGAAGAAAGAATAACATATTCAGGCTTCAGTGAAAATACTGAATTAGAAAAATTCTACAACTATTCACAGCTTTCTTCTTACGCAAGTGAACAGTTTCTTGATATGGTAAATTCTTTAAAAGATTTAGTTTCTGTGGGGGTGGCTAATAAGGACATAATTTCGTCAATGGATTCTGCAAATATTATACGAGACAAGCTTGAGCGACGGGAAATAAAGCATTTTGAACATCAGTTAAGCTCTTGTCAAAAGAGCGCGTATAATATATTACCTGAATACACATGCAGGAAAATTGCATCGGCTATTAAGTCTAGAAG
Source organism: Entomobrya proxima (assembly GCA_029691765.1). Lineage (NCBI taxonomy): Eukaryota > Metazoa > Arthropoda > Collembola > Entomobryomorpha > Entomobryidae > Entomobrya > Entomobrya proxima. The sequence continues at coordinate 43,281,490 of CM056172.1, forward strand.
TGCAACTCGTATATCGATTAGTATAGAAGCTTACACAAAATTGGCTATAACGATTGACGTTGGAGGGTATGGCCCACCATATATGAAAATGAGACTAAGAAAATTTTCAGAGACTGGAATTGCCAAATGGTGGGCGGAAATTCTGAGTTTTACAATGAAGAAAATATGGACAAGCCAGAGAGCGCTAAATTGAGTGGAAATATATTACTTATTTTTATGGTTTTGTTTGGCGGTATGGCCCTTTCTGGATTGACTTTGATGATTGAAATATTGAAGCAGATTTCAATTCGAGCAAAAATTGGTTTGTTATGGGGAGCATTTAAATATTATTGCTTTAAAAGAAAAAAGGATAAACGAATGCGCCTACTTGTTTGGCGACATAGATGGAGGAACAACTGCTAATGCTCATTAACTTCGTATGTTACCATCGGAATATAACAAAATGTCTAAACAAAAAGAACATTTCTTGAAGAAGTTTCAAAGAACATTTTGTTGTTTATTTCAAGTACTTCAAGTTACAAAATGTGATGAGAAATTGTAATATATAATTCCATTATTTCATGCATTCATTTCTCAGCACGTACGGTTTTGCAATGTTTATTTGAGGACGATATATTGTTCCTTGTTATTAAAACAAACTACTTTCTGCATTTATTGAAAAATTCAGAAAATAACTTTAATATGTTGGCATCCCGCTAAACGTTTTTTCTGTACCAATCTTACTACAACTTCGAACTTGGGGAGAAAAACTCGAACTTTCTACTCCATAAGCATTATCGATACAGTTTGATGAATCACAAAATCTTCCACCGTTAGTGGAGTAAGCTTCTCAACAAAATTTATATCTCCCACAAAAATCTGAGTAGCTTTTAAATAATATAATTACCTCATTGCACTCCATGATTTAATAACTCAATCACGCTACCTACTTACTAAAATAAAAAATGCAATTAATTTGAACTAATGTAGTAGCAGACAGGAAATTAATCAGAAAGTAAACCAAAAATCCATGGACAGTGCTACGAATTGGAACGGCTAATATTTAATGTAGCACAGGGATCAAACAATCAAAATATATCTGTCAGTAAAAAGCTTATTTCAGACAAATATACTAAACATATTTCCATAGTAAAATGGGGTTTCAATAAATCACCTTATTTTGTATACTACTTTACACACATAATGTGACTTCGAAATTAGCGTACTAAGTGATCAGCATTTGGTATCAATCAGCTCAGAAACATTTTCGGCACAACGATTTGCAATGCAGTTTATGCGTAATATCAATCCAAAAATGTATCAAAGGATTAACAGTTTTAAAGAGTCTGGAATTATTATGTGGATTCCTAAAGTTTTTAGTGCATACTCTAAATTCAAAGCGGAAGACAATCCGCCGCCTGAAAGTGCTAAAATAAGTGGTAATGCTGGTATGATTTTATACTGCTAGGAATAGGTTTGTTAATAAGCTTGGTTGCGTACTTGTTCAAATCAGAATTACTTGTTTATATATTTAAAAACCTAATGAAGGACTTAACTATTTGCGCAAGACAATTACATCACTGCATTCAAGAAACTTTAATTTATTTTAAAAGAATAATTTCAGAAAAGGTTCCTATAAGGTGTGGACAACTAAGAAACGTCGGCATGTCATTAAAAATATACATACGCTCAAAGAAATAATATATGGGATAATTTGCGTGAGCTGTATAGATAAATACACGTATTAAGGCGCTTGTAGAGTTTATGCTTGTGCATGTGCTTTATGCTTGTGCTTTATGCATTTGCATTTATAGTTATAACTTATGAATGTGCCTGTGTGAATCTCGTGTGAATGTGCTTTATGAATGTGCATGTGGAGTTTATAGTTCCAAATGGAATGTGCTTCTACTTATGCCTGAGCTTGTGCTTTTGAATTTAGCATTTATAGTTAGGGATTGTGCATGTAATTATGCCGCGATTTATGAATGTGCCTGTGTGAAACATGAAGTTGAGATCAGCTGAACTTTTTCCAAAGGCACATTCACAAGCAAAAGCACATTCTAGTGTCCCAATTCTGGAAGTATAAATACTTATGAATTACTTTATGCTTTTTCTGAAAATCTAAAGGCGTTTGTAGAGTCTATGCTTGTGCATGTGCTTTATGCCTGTACTTGTGAATTTAATTCTGAACAAAAACATTAACTATAAACACTTTTGTGAATGCGCATTTGAATGTGCTTTAGATTTTCAGAAAAAGCATAAAGTAATTCATAAGTATTTATACTTCCAGAATTGGGACACTAGAATGTGCTTTTGCTTGTGAATGTGCCTTTGGAAAAAGTTCAGCTGATCTCAACTTCATGTTTCACACAGGCACATTCATAAATCGCGGCATAATTACATGCACAATCCCTAACTATAAATGCTAAATTCAAAAGCACAAGCTCAGGCATAAGTAGAAGCACATTCCATTTGGAACTATAAACTCCACATGCACATTCATAAAGCACATTCACACGAGATTCACACAGGCACATTCATAAGTTATAACTATAAATGCAAATGCATAAAGCACAAGCATAAAGCACATGCACAAGCATAAACTCTACAAGCGCCTTAAAGCACATTCAAATGCGCATTCACAAAAGTGTTTATAGTTAATGTTTTTGTTCAGAATTAAATTCACAAGTACAGGCATAAAGCACATGCACAAGCATAGACTCTACAAACGCCTTTAGTGGTAGGATAAGAATTTATTGAACTTAAGCAAAAAAAAAATACAAATTTTAATTTTGTTTGGTACGCTTCAATAAATCAAAAACATGTAAGTAAACGTTAATTAAAACCTTTATTACACGCGCATAGTCCTCTTGTGATATGGCCGACTAAAGCACAACAATAGAATTGTTATAAGCAGATTATAATTGTTCTTTTGTATGCTACAATTTTTGCTTTTGCAAAATTAGAGACAATTTATTGCATAAAGTCGCATAATTCAAAAACGATTTGCGTGAAATTGCATCCTTGAAAAATTATTTTGTATCCTGTGTCCTGTAAAGGAATTAACGAGCATCCGGTTGTTGCTCTTGTTTACTACTATTTCGAAAAAATTATACAGTCAGGAATAAATTACCCGAAAAGTTAATGAAACGTTCTGTAGTAATTTATGTAAAAAAATACTTATATTGCTTGTGTCTATGTCAAGTGTCCACGTGACAAACAAAGACGACTCGTCTTAGACGAGGCTTGCATGCAATGCTGAGGTTTCCAGCAATGCAATGCCAGCAGCTCGGCGGCATCCAGAGATGGTTAAACCCGCGGGTTTCCACATTTAAACCCGCCGGGTTGGGCTTATATGGGTAATAACGGGTTTTTGGGTTGTAATGGGCATTAATGGGCATTAACGGGTTTTATTTTGTTATACATGCATGTATATGGGGCCATAGAAAATGGCGCCATTTATGGGTTTAAATTTAACATGGGGTTTTATTATTGCCCAAAAAACCCAGCCCAACCAGGTGTCGGGTGGGGGCGTTAAAACCCGGGCAAAAACGGGTTACCCGGCCTAGATTTTAACCCGCGGGCCATCTCTGGCGGCATCATTTCAACAGGTTGGTTTTGTGTGTAGTTTGTCAGCTGTGAGTCTTCCTCGTGCTTGCTGAACTGAGCGGAACCCACACGCAGACGGGAAAGCTCTGAAACTCAAGTTAAAAGCGAAGCGTTTTGGATTTTGAACTGGGTTTTGGATGACTTATCGATCCGTGTTTTCTTTGGGCTTGACGTGGGTTATCATCTTGGCCTTTGTCGAATTTTTGTTGTGCTAGCTATTGATAAGGTGAGACTCTCACTGTGAGAGAGGGCCTTTGGCAATTTTTTGGTTCATTTTGTTTGTTTATTTTCAATGATTTTTTTTCATAAATCTTGTTGTGTTTGGTTTGGCCGTTTCAGTTTGGGTGCTTTTGAGTTCAGGGAATGACCAAGAATGGCAGGTGAAGAAAAGGAGGTTAAAGTGACAATTCCTTCACAAGAAGGCACTAAATGTGAAAGGGCCATAAAGAGGTCAACCCCAGGTGCAGGTCAACCAGCAGCCGTTCAACAGGAAGGATATTCAGCAGTTCAGGCGGTGCTTGATCAACCTGAGGTGAACCTAAGTTACTATAAAATATTTAATAGTTAGTTAATGAAATTCTAACCAATTATCAATCTCCGTAGCTTCTGGAGATTATCTTGGATTATTCAGTTCACGACAATAATGTGGACAAGCGGGTGAAAACTTTGAGGGCGGTGCGACTCGTGAGCAAAAGTTGGTTGACCGGAGTGACGAATCTGATGAGGCGGATTAAGGAACCAATGTTCAAGCTTAAGTTGACAAAGAAGAATTCCTTAAGCGGTGCAACTATTGTGGAAACCCAAGGGAAACTGTTGGATGTGTTTGCTAAAACGATTGCAAATCGAGTGGTGAAGGAATCTTTTCCTACATTTAGCTTGAAAATGGAGAAGGAGTTCTTTCGCTATGAAAACTTTCACAGTTTGGTGGACTTCCTGCGTCGGTGTGCAGAGGGACTTGTGGAGTTGGAAATGATTATTCCAAGGAATGGAGGTTCCTTGCCAGGTGGAATAATGAGTATGGTGGACTTACCTATTTTACAAAAGATAACTGTACAGTTTCCTGACAAAAGGGTGGCTGCAAACTTGTCTGGAAAGGAAATGGATTTTGGGAATTCAACAAACAAGATCTGTTTGATTCACAGCTTCCTGAGCAGGGCTGCATCTCTTAAGGAGTTTGCTATTCCATTTGGTCCGGATGATATATTTCGTGCCCCAAAAGGCTTTGGGATTGTTACTTTGCCAGAGTCAATCACCAGCTTGGATCTAAGTTGTAAAATGACAAGCGACCAACTCAAAGTGCTGACGTTTAACAAATTGCCAAACTTGTTGAAACTCCGGTTACTACTGAATAATGTTCAGTATTCAGAAGGACTACTTTCAGAAGTTTTAAAAAACTTGTGTGAACATTTGCAGACCTTGCGAATTACGGAATTATTTTATAATGGTCCCCCTCGGATTGTGAATTTGGTGCGTTTCCCTGTGATGAAGAAATTGACGCATCTAGCCATCCATGCCAGCACTTTTGAGTTGGAACCTGAGCATCCCTTGCTAAACGAATGCTTTCCAAAATTACACACACTGGGTATTTATGATCAGACACCGGAAATGTTGCGGAAATGGACTAAAAGTATGCCACTTGTATCAGTCGAGAATTTTCGTCTGTCTCTGATGGATGAAAATAAAGAAGAAGATGGTTCTGGTTACAGGCTACCAATAACTCTGGAATCTATGCAAGCTGTTAACCTAACCTTTCCTAACATTCGTGAGCTCACCTTGGAATTGTCAACCGGAACAGAAGCCTGTGGACTGAAATACGTGTTCATGGAAATGAGACAATTGATTTATTTAAGTATTGAGGTGCATGATAGTGAGTCCATTATCAACTCAGACAACTGGGACTCCATCTTCACAGGTGTCCCAATATCAGTAGTAGCAGGTTTACGAGAAAATCCCGATTTTTGGTCCCACTTCGAACTCAAGGATAGTGCGACTTCTATTAGGTCACTCACAGGTAATACATACATACTTGGGAATCCATTTTTGATTTATGTTCAATGATCATCTTAACTTAACTATAAGATTCTTTAATAATATCAGAATTACAGACTCTGAGTTTGGAAACAAATGTTGAAGGCATAGATGTCCTGGCTACACAGCCTCTCATTTCGGATTTGACCTTTACGTTTGCGCTGCTTAAAATGCCTGTGTTAAACAAGCTCATACTAGAAGGAAGATTTTCGGTACTTTGAACATTACATAATAGTAGAGCTTTGTATAGAAATCTATTACCAATTTCTAAAAATGGTTTTTAATCAATTATAATTGATGGTTGTTCATTTGTTTTATTTTCAGGCAACCAGTGCAATGACAGAGGCATGGAAAAAACAAGGGCGCAAGCTTGAAAACAGTTGAAATTTTTTGTGAGTAAAGCCAAATTTGCTTGGAGATCCTTCAAATCTTCCCTATCAAACTATCAATCATAATCAAATATTGTTGTCTATTAATTGTTTTGTAAGAATCAGTTCTAGGAAATTCACGTTATTATGAAAGTAATGTAGTTAATGTTTGATAATGTGTACAACGAAACATCTTGTTCATAATTAAATTTCTGTTTTAATCTTCTGAATTACTTGTATTGTATTTCTATTATGAAAATATGTATCGGTTAACTGCAAAACTGCATTTGTCCATGTTAAACTAAAAGAGACTCGTGCTCGTAGTTACGTTTGCCAATCCAGAAATGAATAAGCTAAACAATCGCAACTCGTCAATAGAACACTACTCAATCAACTATTCGCGTGTTTTCAGAAATCGAACTTTTCTCCTGACCCTGCCGAATGGGAGATATTTAATACGTCTGACAAAATTTCAACTTCTTGCAATGACTTTCAGACAGTTGTCTCTTAATCCTCTCAGGATTTATAGCAAATGATTTGTTTCAACTTTCTCTACTTTCTCTCTCAGTGCATTGCAATATATAGTCTAAAAATAGTCCTACTTTTACTTCTGTGCTACGTAGGCATGCTGCTTGCTTTATTTTATATAGCATGCTCTTAAACTTCAGATTAATTAGTAAAACGTCTATACTGGCACATATATTATCCCCTAATTAATTCTCAGCTAGCAAATGAGCTATTAGTTATTAAATTAAAAGTAACCATATGATTGGGTTCAGAAAGTTTTTATCCTAGCCTTTCGGAATACTTGTAAAACTCCAACAGATAGTGTTTTTCGGTACAAAAATGTGTTTAGTTTTCAAGAAAACAAAGCAAACCTTCCTGCTGCTAAAGAAAAAATTTCTGGATAGGCAGGTTTAAAAACAAAATATAATACATGTAAATGTTTTACTGCTAGATAATCAATAAGCAATTACATTTATTAACATGTATAAAATGTATGTATAGAAAACAACGTGTAAAAGAATTGTTTCCCTTGTATATTTTTATATTAAGTCCAATGTATAGACGCTCAAATAAATCAATAGTTTTGCCTTACACTATAAAGTATTTTATACAATATATTTGTACGAATTGCAATACCAGATATTAAACTACAACATGTGGTATACCACTTACACAAAATATTCTAACACTCTAATTATACGTGTTAAAATTATAATATTTGTTACTGCTTTTGCAACGTCAGCAACGTGTAGACAGTTACTTGTCCTTACGTGTTATTATAGTGGTTTGGTTGAATATCATTTGCAAAAACTAAAAGTATTTCCAACTTGACTAGATTAAATTCTTAGCTCAGATTTGTCGTTTCTAGTTGTAAAATAACATACACTTCAGTTCAACATGCACAGTAAACTACAAATTGTACTTCTTCTTACCCTCTTAAAAATTTTCTCAACTTTCTGTGGCATAGAAAATGAACGAATAAAACTATGCGACAGAAAAAGGTTCCAGACATTTGTCAAACGTCTTACGAAAACATTATCCAGCAACATGCGCAAGCATGAGCTATTGATTCATTCTTTTGCACCTTTGTGCACTTTTCCAGTACCAAATTTGCGTTATATGATATTTAACAGTACTTACAAAAAGGATGTTGGAATAGAATTTCCGTTTAAATATAGTCAACCGTATGCTGTTGTGTTGGCGCCACTGGATAGACACAACACGAAGAACTCAACTTCTAACGTTTTTGACACATTTTATCAGCTTTCACTTCGTTCTTCAACAATCTACTTATACCTTCATATACACGATATAGAAAAACTTAGACATAAGTCCTTGTTTTACTTGGCTGACAAAACTCTGCCATGCAAAAAATTATTGGTGCACTTGGTTTCAACAAGTTCCACAGTAACAAGATATTATTGCTTTGAATATTGCGGCAAGTCTATGCACTGGAAAATAGTATCCAACTGCATGAAACAATTTCTACGGAATCCACTTATGGTTCATAAAAAGTGGTTTTCAAATGCAAACCAACGAGAAATTCGGTTAGATATGGTTAATATGTCTAAAGTTTGGTTAAACTGCAAGACTTTGATACGAATTTCACGTCATTGTTCCAGATCTATAATGGGTGTTTTGTGGGTATCAGAACGTCACAACTTCACATTTATTTACAAACATGCACTCGAATTCGATATGAGTCGTAAGCATCAAGATATACGACCCTTGTTAAATTATATCAATTTTGGGGAAAAGATTTTTGATAATGCTTATAAAAAGACTAGTCTATTTTGTTATATATTTGGAGGTAAGTCCGTGTTTTATTGCTCAAGTCTCCATGTAAGTAGTCACAAAATGTCTGCCAGTGTACACGCATGGGTGACAACTCTGTCATTACCAACCGCGATATGCCTTATTTTATCACTGGCAGCAATTTCTTACTTTTTCAACCAGTTTAAGACACATCACTTAACCAGACACAAAAATTTTGAACTGATTCGGGAGTTTTTAGGTTTCTCCGTTCCAAGATTTCAAAAACGCACAAAGTTGGTATTTCTGGTTAGCTTACTTGGTATGACAATATGTCCAAATTACTTAAACGAGGTTACCAGTCGGGTGACAGTGCTTATTCTTACAAAACCATACAAAACTATAAATGATCTGGTTTTAAATGGTTTCAAGCTTTTGTGGCCAGAAAGCATTCATTTTCGTCCTGTAACCTGGGAATCCTCTTATAAGGAATTTGGAAAAAGAAACTTGTCTAGTTATCTAAACGACAGCATTTATTACAACCGAACAATTGAGTATTCAAGTACAACCCTTGTTAAATTTCTCATAGGAAAATATGTTTATTTAAGTTCAAGATCTAGACAAGACCCATTTTTGCTGAAAATCCATACAGATATGAAGTCAAAAGATAGCTCAAAAAATTGTTTTCTTCTGTCTGAAACGATAACACCAGACCATTTTTACTTTATATCGTACACAGTTAACCCAGCTTGGGTCCAAGAAACACTTATGCGCGTCACAAATGGCGGTATGTGGGATAAATGGTATGACTGGACCTTTTTTGCCAGCAAGCTTAAAAAACACGTAGATGGTGTTATATCTGATAGAATCGTAACTACAGGAAATTTTATAAAATTTGAGCATTTGTTTTTAATTATTTTGTTAACATGTATTCTTTGGATCGCCAGTGCTATTACATTTGTAGCTGAGTTTGATGCAAAAACTGCAATTTGGTAAATTTAAAACTTGAGAACAAGATTTTTGTTAAATTCAAAACAAAAGTAAAAAAGGTTTATCCTGCAAACGTTCCTGAAAGTCGGGGTACAACTGTTGCAAAAATATTGCTGGATATTAAGTCCAAGCAAGACGAATTAGAAAAGGAAATCCGGAGGCTTAACAGCATTGTAGAGGCTTCAGATGTTCTTGACGCTGAGAGAATGCCAAAATAACTGCACTGTTTTGCATAACTGCTTAATTATTTGTGCAAATAATACAACTACTTGAGAAATGTTTACGTCTTTAATTTTAACAAATTTTTTTTCTAACTCCGCTTAATCACATACCAGCTGCCAAATGAAAGCATTTCAGTAAAACTTTTGTGCTTTACAGTAGTACATGCGCCCACCAAACAATGATATTATGTGGCATGGATAGTGTTATTTGATAATAATTTCAATGGCCACTGGATTACACCTGCGTAAAATTATAATCTACAATAAATACAAAGACGCATATCGAAGTAAACTGTGATTAAAATCTTAGGCTTATTGTATGCTGTTAAGGCATGCAAAGATAGTATACATATTTAATATTTCCTTAAAATTGTTGTAATTAAATTTGTAGTATTCAAGTATTGTGTGTAGTAAAATATTTACTCTCAATTTCTTACATGTTTACTACTAAAAGGTTTTGTTTTATAGTTGCCGTATATAATACGATACAAGTTTTCTTATCAACTGGAAAAGGGCATATTTTGTATATGACACCATATATATAAACACTTTTGCAACATTGTATAACACTCGACAACAAGTTTCCCGGTTTTTGATCAGAAAACAGTAAGCTGTTACTAGCAAACCGGTTGACAACACCACAAATATAACCAGAACATTCCCCTTCATGTTTGCTGCTTTGGGAGGCATTTAAATTGGCACAACCTTAGATAGACTCAAAATCCTATTCCACCATCCAATTATACCAGCAAATCTAAAGCCCTGATTGCGTCGTAAAACAGAAGACGGAACATTACCAACTGGGTCAAATATCAAACTGTAATTTGTGTTATATGTTTCTGAACTAATGTCTGCAGGAACACCGTTACGTTGCAAATCCTTCACAATTCTGGTACTGATATCTGCTTGTAAACAAAACAGTGTTTCGACAGTTTTAATTCCTGTGTTAATACTGCTTATCTCTGAAACACTTAAATCTGAAGGCCTGCCTCTGTGTGTCAGTTTGAAAGGTAGCGTAAAATTGGCATCTGAATTTGAGCCCAATTCACTTTGATTGAAAATCTCACCGGATTTCTTTGCAAATTCAAGAGAGTTGTTTTGGTAGTCAGTGGTTTGTTGCCAATATCAATAGCAATATTTTTTTGCCATGGCATTTTTAAAGGTCAGGGAACTGACCTGAGAAGCTGCTGTGAAAATCAAACATTCCGGTGTTCTCTACAAATTCATAGCAACGATGACAAATAAGTTTTTTGTTTTTATTTTAAAATATATCTTTCAACAGTATATGTAATAACCTGTGTTTATTGTTTTCAATTTTAGCATACTCAGATTGTGTGGCATTTATTATAAGTTATTTAGATTCTTTTGCCAAAGTCAGCAGCGACCGAAATATTCCTCTGACAATTCCCTTTACATACGTAAACTGGCTCATTCTTACAATTCTTAGCTTCTTGCCATAACATATTTGAATTGGGGTACAAGACTTGAGAAATCTTTTCGTGGCCTTTGCCTGTTTTACATTTTCAAAACATTGCTTCCACGACGAAAACATTCGAACCCCTCTAACATCCAAATACTTTCCCAGCTGGAGAATCACCATCCAGAAAAAGAAGGCAGTTAGACCTCCCAAAATCAACAAAGACTTAGCCAGTAACTGCACATTTGTCCAAAAACAAATCAATACAAAACAAATGTAGATGGGAAGTAGCATTAGAGCGGAATGAAAGAAGAGACAAAATGGCCCAAAAAGGTTCATTATATCAGAATGTAGAATTTGAATCGCTCTATACGTAAGCTGAAAGTGATGTGGGGTTCTTAAAATATAACTACTTTTGTAGTTTGACATGCCTGGTCTTAGTTCATGCGTAAGTATAATGGTTAAATAGTATAGGTATACAATTACAGTACCTGTAGATATGGCCAAGTTTATGGCAAAAACCAAACACATATAGAAATGCATAATTGCAATTGTAAAACCCCAAGGAAAATATGCGTAGTATGCTTCTGGAATTAGAACGCCCAAATAAATGCAAGCTCTTGGGTCATAAATTGCAAACATGCCAACCAAGCTGCAAAAAGCGAGCCAGAAAACTGACGTCAGGCACACGATGGCGTCCACCATCATGCTAAGCCTGTCGGAGTTTGGATTAAAATCCGGACAATACGCATCTACAAAAATATTTTAAAACAATTTATCTTTATAATGCATGAGGGAGTTAAATAGCAAATCAAAATTAGTTTTATATAGAAGACGATGTGCAAAACTGGACAATTTTGGCTAGTCCAAACTGTTCAATTTAATAAAAATGTCCAGTTGTGCATACTGTCTAAATTCGTACCCTTGAATATCCTAAAGTACGCAAACTGTCTGTTTAATGTGCGTAAAAAGTCTTCTGCAAACCAGCGCTGAATTGAATAGCAAACTGTGATTACACTACCTCCAAACCAAAACAAGAATGTGATGTTGAAGTTGTTAATGTCATGTAATCTGTAATATTTTATCACAGTAGTGAATGAAGCTACTGCCCAAAACACGTCGAAAAAGTAATTGCGCTTGAAACGTCTTTGTACTTTGGGATCAATTGAATTTGTAAAACTAAAGTCTGCCGTATTCAAAACAAGTAGACTGGAGCCAAGCTGCCTACCAGTAATTGTAAGAACCCAGAGCAGTAGGTACAGCCGATTGCTTAACATTTTGAATCTTGTCTTTTATTTTAAAAGCAGGACTTTAAAAGACCACTACTGCGGATTTCAGTGGCAAAAACACAAACGGTTTTTTAACATTCGAGCAAAAAGCCAAACTCATTCGAAGGGGCATTAAACTCCGTCATCGTCGTGTCCGTTATATAAATATAATCGTTGCGTCCTTGCAGCTATTTTTGAGGTTTGTGTTTATTTGTTAAGGTCACATTGCTTTATATGAAATTTTGCAAAGGTGCTGATTTTTACAGGCTGAATATTTACGAACTTTGCATAGGTATACTATGTTTGGAAGCTAAACTTGGAACTGCATTAATGATGGTTTTCAGATTATATGGTTGCATGTTAGTCTCTTTAAAGAATATATTATTAATGCTTCTAAGTTGAAGGCTAAACTGATTGTTGCATAAACATATTATGACACGTTTTAATTGAAGCAAGGAAGTTGATTCGCTTATATAATCCCCAAATATTTTTTTGCACGTGTATTTAATGGTAGTCGTAACTTCCGTCCATGAACTTTTTTAAATTTTTAAATAATGCTATTAAATATTAAAATTAAATATTAAAATCTATACTGTTCTAATTGACTGTTTTTCGCTCTGCACCATGTCCTGTTTCTAAGAATATAAAACATGAATGCCAGAATTTTCAAAGATGTGGACTTCGAGTTTCAGCGACAAAAACACAATTTTCAGCATTTGGATAAAAAGCCAAAAACAGTTAGACATCAAGGGCATTCAAAATTACCGTCGCGTCCTTCTAATTAGTTTTGACACGTTATTGTTTAGATGGGGTTACGGACCCTAGTTCAATTTCCAGTTGGCAAGCGGACAGAATGTCCAAAACGTTATTTGCCAAAACAAGTTTTTCCAATTCAAAACGGACAAATGTTCCAAGCGGACACATCTCCAGTGCCAATTTTAGCAATAGTAAAAGAATAAATCCAACATGCATAATAGGTACAAATTTGTAGTCACCACAAAGAACTACCTAGGTCACTACATTTCTAAGAAGCTACAATTGCATAGTTTGCCTGTTTGACTGTCGGTGAGTTTTGTTCTTTGAATCCTCTCCTGCTACCCGTTGTGTGAAAAGAAAGGAAGCATACACCTGTTCTAAGCTACCCGTTGTGTGAAAAGAAAGGAAGCATACACCTGTTCTAAATGCAGCAGGTGTATTTGCTTATTTATTGGAATATTTGAACTCAGCTATAATCTGTAGTCTTCGGTTTTCACTATCAGTTCACCCTTATATTTGCTCGAGGGTTTTTGTCTAACACAAGTTGGTAAGTTTACCAAACCCGTTGTGAATTCATAGTGCCTGTATCTATAGTTCTCATTCTTCTGAAATTCTTATGTACTAACTATCCACTTGTACTCCTTTTTTGCATCTATCGGATATTCCATATTAATTTGAAATTTGCTGATTTCAAACAAAACATAAAACTGCTAACAACCTGTGAAGAGAAAATGTCCTATGACTTATGTTGTGAAAGTATATAATTAACCAGTCATTATTTAAGGTGTTCCGGCTAACTCTTTCATGAAAAACATTGGTGTCACCGAAGTTCACAGTAGTTTGTAGATGAGTACTACTTCGATTTACACAAATAAAGGGTTCCTCGTAAATCCGGAGACATTTTTGCAAACAGAGATAAAATGCAAAAGAAGGCCAGTGATAAAAAATTGAATGCATCATGCGATAGCACGTTCTTCGAGGGTTACATGATGCATTTTTCAGCATTCCAAATAAAACGCATCGTCATGAAATCCCGGGAGAATAAAGCGTTTTCAAAACGGGTTATATCCTACTTCGAAAATATCAGTAAAACGTCAAAGATAAAAGCAGTGAAACACTTTGTAGAAGAAGTTAGGTGCCAGGCAGGTATATACAAAATAATTGTGGGACATAAAACTACAAAAATACCAGGGTGAATATTTTCTGAAGAACGTATTGCAAATGTGGCCCTCTTAGGAAGCTTGAGGACAACTTCAAAGCTGTTCGAAGACGAGCCCTCAACATCAATGAGTGCTGCGACCAACAAACACACCATTAGTCCACAAGCGCTATGGTATATTAAAACTAAGAAGTTGGGCATTAAAACCTGCGCAAAGCAGAAAGCAATAACAATTTTCAAGAATCAGGAGTAGCGTGCAAAATCTAGAGTCCAGTTTGTTTACAAAAAAAACTTTTATAAACTCCAGTTATTTGTGACGATGCCTACGTCCATTGGGATGCTCAAGATGTTCCGGGAAAACTAATATTTTCATGTTTCCATCCATAAGCAACTTTTTAAAAACAAAAAAGTGCAGCCAAATGCACAGTTGTTCAAAAAAGGGATGGGGTAACATGCAATGGACGAAATTGTAAGCGTTTTCTAACCTTATATTACGAAGGGCACTTTGACTACAAAGGAATACTTGTAGCAATGTTTGATGGCCCGTTTGATTCCGGTTATTGATGCGGACAACTACCGTGAAAATATTATCTTCTGGCCGGACATTGTCACATCACACCAGGCCAAAAACGTAACTCCTAGTAAGAAGCCCAAAACACCGACTTTCCATCAAAATCCAAAAATGCTTAAAATATTCCAGTGGCCAGAGGAATCGAAACCATTTGGGGTTTATGTGCTGCGGGGTAGTTCAATCGACAAATTCCACCCAACTTATTCCAAGGTTTCTGTACTATTTTGAAAAATATCACCACCAAAGTGGCAGCCAGATCAGGATATGAGGTTGTAGCATAAGCCGAACTAGAATTTTACTCCACTGGAAACAAAGGCATCAGTAAATTTTAACTTATGTGAATTTTGTTAACTATTAGTTGTAGTAAATGTTGTGGTTCAATAAACCTCAACGGTGTCAAAATATCGCAATTTCAAAAATGTCTCCGAATATACAAGGAACCCTTTATCAATAAAACACGAAATTGGAAATTTTGTCCGTTTGTCTATAAAAATTTCGAAATTGGAAATCTGTTCGGCTTGGAAATCTGGTTTTGGAAAATCACGTTTTGGACATTGGGTCCGCTTGCGAAGTGGAAATTGAACTGGGATCCTAGTTCCGTTTAGATGCGTAGACAAAATTCGTTATTATGGATTCGGAAGATTTTAAACAATTTGTAATTTTATTGCCTTACTACAGCCGTTTTCTACGCTGTTGGCGTATATTATGTCTCCAAGATAGGCATTGCTTGTAACATGGCGTCCAATTCTGGTTGCTGCATTGTTATAGTCTTCAAAAATATATTTTTATTTTTGTTAACCTTTGGGCTACACTATCGTGTACAAGTACAAGACACTTTTCTCTTTTCAACAAGATTGATGAAGAGTTTACACAAATTTTAAATTTTCTTGGCATGTGCTTTCTTGTATTTTTACCTCCATCCTTCGATGTTGCAATTCGAGCAATAATATTTTATTATATTTCGTAATAATTATTATGTTTGTATATTATGTTCAAAATTTTAATATGTTTGCAATTAGACTATTATAACCAAGGAAATTTATTACAAAAGTTTATACAACGTTCAAACGAAGTTTAATAAAATCGTCTGGCCAATGTTATTAATACTTACAGTGTCTGTTAAAAGTAACTTTTAATTTCGCGGAGGTGAATTAGAGTTCATTCCCAGACCCCCCGCACGACGATTTTTTATTTATCAGCCAATGAGAAATTAGCTAAATGAATTTTGTTATTGTGTGCGGCGGCTGAAATAGAATCATATGGTGGTCAGCTGGCGATGCTAATTTCATCATATGTCGTTTCTGGCAAGATGTAAATTTATGCACAGGATGCAATCTGTTGGCCTTGGTCATCATCTTTTAGTGTTACCGAGATGCGATATTCTTTTTGCTTTCATGAGGTCCCATATAGTAAGCATACTTTTTCAAACTCATAACTACCAACTGGACCCACGTTTGATTTTTAATGTTGATTGGAATTTTAAAGGAACATCACACGTAATGTTTTTCAGAAAATAGTGGAGTGGTCCCTTACCAAACGAAGTTGTGGGCGGCCAAACTTGGAGGGGTTATTATTTCAGACGAATGTTATTCTGAATCGCTGTAGCTTACACCGGACACCTCCGATTTTCGGTTGGATTCGCGTTTTCGGGGAGATTGTGCCCATGCTGTCTCATAAGAAAAAATGGCCGACTTTCAATGATGTCCCCTAAACTAACACCCAAAATGGCCGCTTTTTAGTTTCCTGTACATGTTGTCTCCTAGATGAACGCCTAAAATGGCGGCTTAATTGTTTCCAGTGCATGCTGTCCCCTACGCGGTATTTAAATATGACTGCCAAACTCTAGTTAAGTTCTCTGCTATCCCCTAAGAAAACCTAAAAATGGCGGTCATATCACAATGCTGTCAGTCCCCTAAGGGAAATTTGCCAAACGCGCATACTGTCCCCTTAGTGAAATAAGGGAATGGGGAATTACTTACAACCTTAAGGTAACAAATGGCACCCTCAAATATCCATTTCCAGCAAACATTTTATGACGTTGTTTAGAGATAACCCAGCTTAGAAATTATAGTATCTTTTCAAATACCCAAATTTTGATGTCTTAATAAAAAACCTTCGTTTCAAACTGTGTATAACAGTAAATGGTTCACATTTTTGTTCTTTATATTTTATAATTTCTATTTTTAGACAGATAGCATTCTATTTTTTCATTGTGTTATCTCAAAAACGGTGTTGTTGTGTTAGTTCATTTGTTTACGGAGTGTTTCTCAAACAAAGAATTATGCTCACCAAAATTTTTGGGCCTAAAATAGGCAATGCGACAAAAAACATATTATCTTGGCATGCTTAAGTGCAACACGTTGTTTGGTTCCTTATGAGAATTATAGCCTGAGATTTGTTTAGAACTTTTTTGAATTTCTCCCATCAAATTTCTACCTAACATATAATTTTAAAATTACAGCAAACCGTTACAATATGTAGCTTTGTTGAAATTATATACAGAATATAATGTTCTCCTAACCACAGTTAAAATTTCAAGTATACCTAAACTAGAAGTTTGATTTTAAAATACATGATAACTTATACACAATAAATTTAAGTTAGATCTAACTATTCAATCTTAAGTAGACAAATCTTTAAAAGTATTGTTGTTATAGTTGTATATCTGAAAAAATTATGCAATGTTACGAAGTAAAACAGCAAACTTTGTTTTGAATTTCTCAGAATTTATTGCATGATAAAATAAAAATATGGATACAAAGTGCGTCATCGTCAGAATGATACTCTTTCACTTACGATACTTCCTTAAACTCCCACAGTTGCCATGGAGCTACATAGTTTTCACAGGGTGTTTGACCCGCATCCCATCCTTGTCTAAATTTGTAAACGAAAATTTTCAGAGTAATTTAATTTAGAAGACTGATTAGCAGCTCTTACCCATTTGATTCTAAACACGATGGACGCATTATGTGTATGCGGATTTCATACACTTGAACCTTATCTGGACCATATGTTCCTTTCTCAATTATTTTTAGTGCTCGTGGACCCCCTCCATCTTTTGTTTTTTCCCAACCAGAAAGCACGTTGAATGGAACCAAAGCTTGCTTGAATTCTACACCCTCAGGCTCTGAATAATAGAAAACTTTGGTTCTGGAAAACGTCAACTACTTTGTTCATTTTTTTGTGCAAAATTTTAATTTACCTTCTGAATGCTGAATTATAGTCCATTTTTGCTCTGGCGAATTTTTGTCAGTGTCCATTATTACGTATCCTTCTTTATTTACAGTGAGTACCTATGGTACACAAAAGTACAATATATATATATTTATTTTATAAACAATGTTAAAATAGGGCTGCATATTTTGCTCGTACGAGTTGGTCCATCATATTGATAAATTTGTAGGTGGAGCCAAGCTTATATGCTCTCGATTCAAATATCAGTATGCCCATAATATGTATGAGCAATCTAATAATCTTCAAGGTATTCTGCATTTAGTCACACTTTAAAAGTTGTATTTAAAAAGTGAGAAACGCGACAAGGTTAGTAACCAAATCGCCAAAACAAAAATATAAATGTTGCTGCCTGATGTTTGCCTATTGCTATTGATTAAAAGAGTAACTACATTTGTAAAGCTAATAAAAGATATTGTGCTTTGTGGTATTCTGTGTTGAACACGTCATCGTTCACGCAAAGGTAGTAAAATATATCTAATCAAAACATGAAGAGTGGAATGCATTGTTTCTAGAGTATAAAAGAATAGCGTGCATACCATGCATTAATCTGGATGCTTTATTTGCAGCCCAAGTATCGTGTCAAAACAGAGCAACCTAGTATAGAGATAGCTCAATACCACCAGGGTGGAATTTATGTGTTGTCTGTGCAAGATTAAACCTGTAGGCATGGAATGCGGCTCATTATAAAATTTACGATGTCTTCTTCTTTCTAGAGTAGAAATGACGAGTAATTTTTACTTACATATTTCACAGCATTTCTAGATTTTAATTTTTCTAAATTGTTTTCTTGCGTATATTATTCATGAACAGTATTCCTTGAATACATAAATGATATCAAAATTGAGAGCTATTTAATATTTTATTGCTTTATTTAGTGTTTACGGAGTTGGCGTATATTATGTCTTCAAGGTAAGCATTGCTTGTAACATGCCGTCCACTTTTGATGCTGCATGTTTCTGTTTATGAAAATATATTTTCAATGTCGCTAACTTTTAGGCTACACCAATTCGTGTACAAGTACAAGACGCTTTTCTTTTTTCAACAAGATTGATGAAGAGTTTACACAAATTTTAAATTTTCTTGGCATGTGTTTTTATTGTATTTTTACATCCACCCTTCGATGTTTCAATTCGAGCAATAATCTTTTATTATATCTTGTAATAATTATGATATTTGTATATTATGTTCACAATTTTAATATGTTTGCAATTAGACTATTATAACCAAGGAAATTTATTACAAAAGTTTATACAACGTTCAAAAGAAGTTTAATAAAATCGTCTGGCCAATGTTATTGGTACCTACATTAACTATATCATTCAACGTTTTGTGATAATACTAAACGTTAACAAATGGTATTAATAGTGTTCTTGTAAAAAAACTGTAGACAAACCAACCAAAAGTAAGCAAATGTTGGCGTACCTTATGCTATACGAAGCGGATGTCAATACAAGGGTCATGTTAAGATTGTTTCATTTACAAAGTTATTTGAATTGTTTTGCTAAAGTCAGCAGCAATCGAAATATTCCTCTAATAATTCCCTTGACATAGTTGAACTGGGTAATTCTCACAATCCTTAGCTTCTTGCCAAAACAAAGTAATACCGGGGTACATGACTTGAGAAATCTTTTGGTGACCTTTGCGTTTTCCTTATCCTCAAAACATCGCTTCCGTGACGAAAGCATTCGAGCTCCTCTAACATCCAAATATTTTCCCAATTGGAGAATCACCATCCAGAAAAAGAAGGCAGTTAGACCTCCCAAAATGAACAAAGACTTAGCCAATAAATTTATACTTTTCCAATACGAAATCAATACAAAACTTGTATAGATTGGCATAAACATTAGTGCAGAATGAAAGTAGAAAAGGAATGGTCCCAACATGTTCATTACATTGGAATTTAGAATTTGAATCGCTCTGTACGTAAGTTGAAAGTGATGTGGGGTTCTTAATATATCCCTACTTTTATAGTTTGGCATGCCAAGTCTTAGTTCGTGCGTGAGTACAAAAGTTAAGTAATATAAGTATGCAGTTACAGTACTTGTGGTTATTGCCAAGTTTATGGCCAAAACTAATAGTATGTAGAAATGAAACATTGCAATTACGAAACCCCAAGGCAAATATGAATAGTACACATCTGGAATTAGAGCACCCAAAAAGATCCAAGCTCTTGGGTCATAAATTGCAAAGATGCCAACCAAGCCGCAAAAGAGTATCCAGAATGTTGAAGTTATGCTCACAATACCATCCAAGATGACATTAAGCTTGTCGGACTCGGGATTGAAATCCGGACAATATACATCTACAAAAAATTCAAAATATTAACCTTTGTAATAATATATTAGTTTGATGGAAATTTATTAATGATAAAAGACGATATGCACAGCTAGGCACGCAACGCAGATCAAGTTTTTGTTACAAAATCATACAACAAGCAACAACATTTATTCTAGTTTGTTAATTTTAGGCCCAAAATATCCACATGTGCATATCGTTGCTTTACAAAACTCATACCCTTAAATATCCTAAAATACGTAAGCATTCTATTTACAATGCAAACGAAATCTTCTGTAAACCAACGCTGAATTGAAAAGCAGACTACGATTGCAGTACCGCCAAACCAAAACAAGAAGGCGATGTTGAAGTTATCCACGTCATTTAATTTATAATACTTTATCACAGTAGTAAATGAAGCTACTGCCCAAAACACGTCGAGAAAGTAATTGCGCTTGAAACGTTTTTGTACCACGGGATCAATTGAATTCGAGAAAGTTAAATCTGCCGTATTCAGTACAAGTAGACTGGAACCAAGCTTTCTACCAATGTTTGTAAGGATCCAGAGCAGTAGGTACAACCGATTGCTTAACATTTTGAATGAAATCTTGAGTTGATTTTTTTGTTTTAACTATGTCCTGTTTAGGAAAAGAATGGAATTCAGGAGAACTGTAAAGGACGGGAACGTCGGGATTAGCTGGCGAAAATACAAATGAGTTTCCGCCTCTGAATTGAAAGGCATAAGACATACAGGACATTGTAAATTGCAGTCGGGTCCTTGTATCCATTTTTGGCGTCTGTGTTTAGTTGCATATTTGGGCCAAGTTTTCTACTATCAAATTAGGCAATTTTAGAGAGGTTACGACTTTGTTGCTCTATTAGAGCCGCTTCCCACGTTGTTGGCGCATGTATGCTTGCAAGGTCAGCATTGCTTGTCTACTTTTAATGGTGTTTGGAATACATAGTTATAAGTTCTTGTCTTTGAAAATATATTTTATTGTCACTAACCTTAAGGCTACAATAAATTATGAATAAATACAAGACATGTTTTATGTATAACAGGATGTTGAACAGTTTAAAAAATGCCCAAATTGTTTTGGCATGTGATTTTATTTGTAATTATAACTTCATCCGTAAACTTTTTCAATTTGAACAGTGCAGTATGGACAATAATGTTTTGTTATATCTTATAATGATATTTGATAATATTTGTATACCTATGGCGATGGATCTAATAAATTGCAGTTAGACGATCATGATGATTTAAATCATAAATGCATTTACAAAGGTTGAAAAAATTCAAGGTCTTTTGATAATACGAAATCTAACGTTGGTCTAAATGCAATTCTGTATGCTTATTTTACAATAAAGCAATGCATGCAGCTAATCTGTGCCTTACGTTGATAGTTTGACATTTTCAATATAACACAGCATATATTGTTTATTGCTTATTATTTTGATGTGCCTGTAAACTATATGGTAGTATTTAAATTGCTTTTATGACAAAACTGGCAAAAGGTGTTCAATACACTTGTCAAATGAACATTTGCATTATATTTTCAGGAACTTACCATCCAGTATCACGTTTTAGAAATCTTAAGCTGTGGAAATATATGGAAACGTTGGGAATTCTTCTGAATAAAAACTTAAAATACGCTCGTTGCATTACCGTTTTTCTATATTAGAAATATATTTACATGACATATAAAATTGTGCTTCAACAATATTTATGTTTAGAAGGGGATTTCCAGTAAAAGCTTAAAGGAAATAGTTTTTGACTGTTGACGGTTGAAAACTACAATATTCCGAACTAGTTGAAACAGTAAATTAATTTTACATTCAACATATATTGCTTTTAAGTTACAAAGCAATTAATTGCCGGCTAAGGTTAGCAATGATCGAAACGTACCTCGCACAATTCCCTTGACATACTGGAACTGTGTTATTCGCTTAATTCTGAAAGTTTTACCGTAGCATATTAAAATTAGACCACATGACTTCAAAAATTTTGCTAAAATCTTTCCATCCTTTTTATCCTCTAATTTAACCTGCTTCCAAGACAAAAGCATCCAAGTGCCTTTGACATCCAGCGATTTACCGAGCTGTAGTATCACCATCCAAAAACACATGCAACTAGTGCCACCACAAATCAGCAAATTCTTGACAAGAAAATGTAGTTGTTGCCAGTACGTGATTAAAACAAAGCTATTGTAAATAGGAAAGAACATTAGTGCGGAATGGAAAAAGAGACAAAAAGGTCCAAATATATTCATTACTTCCGTATTCAAGATTTCCACTGCTCTATATGCTAGCTGAAAATTGTTTTGCGTTCTTAGAATATCTAAACTTTTATAATTAGGACGACCCAACCAAAGTTCTTGCGTTAGAAGTACAGTAAGGTAATATAAATAAATAATAATAAAACATGAACATATGCTAGCATTAATACCACAAGCTATTAATATATACATATGAAACAAAGCTATAAAAAGACCTATTGGAAAATAACAGTAATATCTGTCAGGAATTAATGCGCCCAGATATATTGTTGCTTGCGGATCGTAAATTGCAAATAAGCCAACTAAAGTAGTAAATAAAATCCATGATATTGACGTTATACACAGAATGATCTCAAGAACTAAATTGAGTCTGTCCGTTTCAGGATTGAAATCAGGACAGTAGGTATCTAAAAGACAGAACAGGTAAAATACAAATCATTCTATACAAGTAAGATGTTTAAAATGAGGGAGTTTACCATTAAATTGCCTCAAGTAGGACATCACGTGATTTATTACACAAACAAAATCTTCTGGAAACCATCGTAAAATTGAGTAGCACACCATGAATGCAACTCCACCAAACCAAAAGAGAAAGGTCATGTTATAATTGCCCACATCACCCAGCCTGTGATACTTAATCAAGATGGAAACTGCTGCAATGGCCCAGAATATCCCAAAGTTGTAATTACGTTCAAATCGTTTTCTAATTGTAGGATCAGTGCTGGGGTAACAGCGTAAACCGTCCAAAACGAGATAACAAGCTCCCAGTTTTCTACCGATGGTGGTTAATATTTCCACCAATAAAAATGTTCGCTTGCTAAGCATTTTTTTAGTCTTGTTGGCAAAAAAGTTTGATTTTTATTTCTAAATTGTAGTTTGGAGTTTTGATTTGTGGAAATTATACGCAGTAGTATTGCAAAGGTTCAGTAAACAACTGAAGGGAATTTGCTTCATATACTAGCCTTGTAGTGTTTTCTTTAATGTCAACAACAATCAATAAAACCATTTTGGATAATACTTGCCAAGTTTTAAATAAAAGTCGTGTTTTGCAACTAATCGAATTTTCCTTTGGATTGTTTTGCTGAAATAACCTTCTAAACTTAAATACCTTCAGCAAATTAAGTTTGCAAAAACAATCAGTGCCGTTCCAACAATTCATTTAGACTTAAAATAATTTATTTGGTTTTAAGTTTGTCGGCGATGTGTCGCTTGTCACTATATTTAAATTGAGAAATTTTCTTCAGTTTTATTTTTGCTTTAATTTTAGTGCCGTAATATAAGAATAGATTTTATACTTGAGAGCTGAATTTATTTAAACTATGAAGAAAAGAATTCAACTGTTGTCAATTGATCTTACTTGAAATTTTCTTATCAACTCAAACTGTTTCTGAGTTTGTAACCTATAGTGTTTTGAACTACATTTAAGAAATACTGACTTTTGTATTTCGTGACATCTTCTTGTGATATATTTCAACTAAATTGATATCCCATTGCAAACTTCCTTTTTATTTTCTAAAATATAAAAATATAAGCCTAGATTTTTACCTATCAAATAAAACACAAATATTACCAATACATTTCCACTCATAGTTGGAACTGTCAAAGGTGTGTTACGTTTCCACAAGTATCCTACTCCAAGAAATCTTGACCAAAAATTCAAAATTCTAGTTAAAGTTTCAATTTGATTGGGCCAACAAAGATAAAAATCATGACGTTCTGAATATAACGTATTTAGTCACCTGATATCAGCCGACGGTTAGAATGGCATACTAACCATATCTAGCATAAATTATACGTTCTATAAATTATAAACTGCTGAAATATATTTACGTAATATGTAAAACCATGCTTACACAATTTTGAAATTTAGGAGTTTTCCTGTGTATGCTTAAAGCCAATAGTTACTGATTGCTGATTGTTTATAAATTAAAATATCAGGAACCAGTTGCAATCAATTTTGCATGTATCCATAATTGCTTATACATTGGACTGCTTCCAGGATACAAGGCATTGCTAATTTATTTGCCGGCTAAAGTTAGCAAAGATCGAAACGTACCACGCACAATTCCTTTAACATACTTGAACTGTGTGATTCGCTTAACTGTGAACGTTTTTCCATAGCATAATAAAACTGGACCGCAAGATTTCAAAAATTTTGCTAAAATCTTTCCATCCTTTTTATCCTTTAATTTAACCCGTTTCCAAGACAAAAGCATGCAAGTGCCTTTGACATCCAGCGATTTACCCAGCTGCAGTATCACCATCCAGAAACACATGGTACTGGTGGCCCCACAAATCAGCAAAGTCTTGACAAGAAAATGTAGCTCTTGCCAATAGGTTATCAGAACAAAGCTGTTGTAAATAGGAAAGAACATTAGTGCTGAATGAAAAAACAATACAAAGGGTCCAAAAATGTTCAGAAATTCTGTGTTCACGATTTCGATTTCCCTATATGCTAGCTGGAAATGTTTTTGCGTTCTTAGAACATCCAAACTTTTATAGCTTGGACGGCCCAACCAAAGTTCTTGAGTGAGAAAAACAGTAAGGTAATACAAACATATTAGGACAAAACTGGAACATATCCCAGCGTTAATACCGACAACTAATAACCAGTAAATATGAAAGAGAGCAATTAAAAGACCCAATGGAAAATAGCAGTAATATTTGTCAGGATTTAGTGCGCCGAGGTATGTTGTTGCTTGTGGATCATAAATTGCAAATAGACCAACTAAAAGTGCAACTAAAATCCATAATTTTGACGTTGCATATACGATAGTATCAAGTATCCTGTTAAGTCTATCAGTTGCAGAATTAAAATCCGGACAGTAGGTATCTACAAGACAAATACAAATCATTGTAGACTGGCATAAATAAAATTATTACAATACGACTATTTACCATTGAATTGCTTCAGGTAGGAAAACACGTGATTTACCACACTGGCAAAATCTTCTGAAAACCATCGCAGAATGGAATAGCACACCATGATTGTAAATTCACCAAACCAAAAGAGAAAGGTCATATTATAATTGCCCACGTCGCCCAGCCTGTGGTATTTAAGTAGGATAGAAACTGCTGCAATGGCCCCAAATACCCCAAAATTGTAATTACGTTCCAATCGTCTTCTTATGGCAGGATCAGTGATAATGTAACAACGTAAGCCTTCCACAGCAAGGTAGCAAGAACCCAATCTTCTACCGATGGTAGTAAAGACTTCAAGCAGGAAAATTATTCGTTTGCTAATCATTTTATGTCTTGTTGCAAAGAAAGTTGATACTTATTTATTTTAAATAGTTTGAAATTTTGACTTGCAGAAGTTTAAGACAGTTGTACTGCAATAACTCAGTAAGCAACTGAAGTAAATTTGCTTGGCTAGCATAGCCTTGTTGTGTTTTTTAACTACTACACGAATCGATAAAACACTCTTAGATAATCCTTGTGACGTTTTATATAAAACGTGGACTTGTTTCGTAGCTGATCGAATTTTCCTTTTAATTGTTTTGCTGAAAAAACTTCCTAAAGTTATAAGCCTACGGCAAATTAAGTTTTTAAAAAAACAATTTGTGCCGTCCTGAAAGTTTAAATTCTAAATCAAAATATGTGCTTTTAAATAATGTCAATGTGCCGCTACACTGAAATTGAAAAAACAACTTTCTTTAATTTGGTTTTTCCATTTGTATTTAAATTTTGTTATCACAAATTTAAACATAATGACAAAATCAAGAATTGTCCATATTAACTAGATGTTAACTCTTTAAAAAGGCGTAGATATCAGAATTTTCTACAACCGATAGACTAAAAACACTTACCAGTTGATTGGACTTGAATTTTTCTGATAAACTTAAATGATTTCTGTTTTCTAAAATTACATTGTTTTAAACTACATTTTAGAAATTCTGACTTTTGTATTTTGTGATATTTTCTAATAAAATATTTTACAAATTTGTGTAACCCATTACAAACCATCTTTCTGCTTTCTACAATGAACAAACATAAGGATATGCTTATACCGACCAAGTAAAACACAAATATTACCAACACATTTCCACTCATAGTTGGAGCTGTCAAAGGTGTGCTACTTTCAGACACATATTCTCGTCCAAGAAATTTCGACCACCATTCAAAAACTCCAGAGATTTTCATACTCTTAATTCGTTTCAAAATGTGAGGTGGTGTTAATCCAGCAATATTTAGTATAAAACGATCATCTGTGTACGCTTCAGCACTTACATCAACTGGTAGGTAAGAGTAGTTTGATAATTTTGTGATATTTCGGGCAACTTCATTGCAAACAAAACTGGGTAACACTAGGGCAAAATTTTCACACCGTTTTAATTCTTGCATATAACCACTGAGCTCAATTTTCTTATAATTGGCCTCATTAAAGTTCGGATCATGTACATCTACAGGTTGTTCAAAGATATCTGCTGCATAACCGGCCAAAAAGTCATCCAGATACTTTAGATATTCAGTGTTATCTAAATCTTCATTGTACTTTTTGCAGATTAGAGGATGTAAAGATGTTATGTTTTTAAGTGTTTCTAATAAATTTGATGGATCTTTCATGTTATTATTTTGAAATGTATTCCAAAGAATTTGAACCTCCGACACAATATGTAATTTCCCACAAGCTCTAATGTGGGTTTTATGAATTGAGTCATCATTGCCGTATATAGAAATACGTTGACCTCTTGTGTAAATTGAAAAATCATGTGCGATCAGTTGCGTTAAATACTTAAAAGGAACTTGTAGTCTAGGAGCTATTAAATTATACACGTTTGTGTTTTTGTACGCGTTGCTTAAAACAATTCCAACGAGTAAGAATGAGCCCAATATTAATCGATTTTCTTTAACTATCAATACAGATTTACGAAACGGATCCCCTTGTTCTACTAACACTTTAAATAGCATTATTATTTTTTCCAAGTTTAATCGCGTTATGTAAAACAGAACTTGACAAAACTTGGACTTAGTAATAGCGTCAGTTACTATTGAAAGTATAATTACACTGGCAAGTATAAAGCACCAAATATAGTTATCGTACACCTTGGTAAACTCGTCCATAGGAAATTTTGAAAGTTTTCGTCTTCCACAGCTTATAAACTTAAGCGCATTTAAGTCATTGTGTATTGTAAGCATTCCAGTTTCTACTCTGGAATGGTTTGTATGTGGCCTTTTAAATTGCCACTGTATTACAAAATTTGAATAGCCATCGTCAAAACCTTTCAGTTGGTCTTTCGCCGCAGAACAGGTGAATGGTTGGCCAATAGTGAAAAAACTATAAGAATAGTTTCCCATTAGAGTTTGTATTAGGAAAGCGTATACATGAGCTATTTCTTCGTGTTTATTTTCTTGTGACCATATTGCCAAATGTCGAGCTTTTGTATAAGCATTGTTGCAATTTTCTAAATGTTTCCAAAAGTTAGAAATTGGTCCATCCGTTGGCACATACCAGTCAGTGTATGTTTGTGGAATGTACCAATCTACTCTAGACGTTTTTGGAAACCAAATGTCCACTAGGCTGTGCAGAAAACTTTGTGTCCATCTATCCCAGAAATAAGGTATAAAGCGCATAATAGACGGAGTGTACACCCAGATCCAAAATCGTACACTAATTGCAACAAATTCTTTGCAACAAATTATATTGAGGTATGCTGCTTTGGGAAATTAGAAAAACATCTTGAATAAAGTACAAAAGTCCACCTTGTTTCCAATCTTCATTTTTTACTTTTACTTTTGACACGTACTCCATCACATCTTGTGAAGAATATTTATAAATGCTTTCAAACTGAATTATAAAATGAAACGTTTGATACGATTCATGGTTTAAATTGTTTGAATAACTAAATAAAACCGGAGCAGGAAATACGTAAGACTTTTTAATAGTCTCAGCAATGCATCTTTTGTAAGCATACTTAGGTGGAAATAATTCAATTTGACTCTGACATTGCCAGGGTTTAGATTTTGACGAGAAGCGTAGCAAATTGATTTCGGTGCAAACACTAAATAAAGTTTTGGATGGATATATGCCGTTGAAATGAGAGTGCGGATTGCAAATCATTTCCACTTGTGGGGAAAACGAACTATTTATTGGTTTGAATTTGGGAGGAATCCAAACATATTCATGTCTCCATTGCGCTGCACCAAAGTTTGCGGTTACTGAAGTAGCGGATAGCACACTTGGAACCATGTTGCGAGTAATTAGGGGATAAGCAATTTTCTTTGACAAGTCAGAATTACGATAGTTATTTACCACATTTAAACAATTAGCTTCGCCCAAACTGTGCAGTAGTTGGTGAAGATTTTTAACTTGTGGAAATTTTGTGTTCCGTCGGTATTCCCAACGGTACATTTTTCGTAATTGCTTAACAAGCATTTCATGACTTCTGTCAATCCACTGACTTGTTTTTCTATAATCCCCAATACGTTGTAGAACTATTGTCCAATTAGAAGCTGTAACAGAAGTAGAACCAAAAGATTCAACTTTGGTGATTATCGTTATCACGACTACCAAACATGGCAACCATGCGACCAATTTGAGTCTCATAATCATATTTTTAAGTATACTTTTTAGTGACTTTGTTGTTACTTTTTAGTAGATATTTCAGAATATAAGATATACTACTTTTTCTCTTAAGGTATATTCGTTTAAAACGAATCGTTTCTAAATTTCCAACCAACTTACGTAGTTAAACTACGATTTATTTTATCGGAACTTTTCTTTGTAAAATTAAGCTTTAATATCTCTAGTCAGCAGCACAAATGCCCACAGGTAGAAAAAGTATTGAAGCAGGCAAGCACAGACAACAACACTTTAGTTTGAAATATATAAGGTAGATATATGTCTAACTCATTGATTATTAAGCAGCAAAAGCTACTTATTAACTAATTTCTTCTATACAGTATTGAAGATGTTTTCCAGTAGAGCTCTTCTAAGCAATGAGCTTTGCTTATTCGTGTGAAGAAAAACATATATTTGAAACCATGCATAGTTGTGGAATACTAATTCTTTTTTGTTATTAGCTTTCTACGCAAACAGCAAACACGAGTTTCAGGTACCATGTCTGCCGCCATAAGCATTTATTTGTCCAAATAACTTCAAACTGCTTCCCTGGTTAGTTAAGCATGCTACAGGATTTCCAATTACAACGATGTTGTAAGCAGAGTAGAAGGAGAACTATTAAAGATGTCTGTTTTTTAGAAAAACATGTTTTTAAAGTTTTAATAAATGTAACAACTTTATAATTTAACAGCAGAAGAATGAAGCAAACAGATGGACATTTTTTGATAAAGATATATCATGTCTGACTTTAAATTTAGATAAACGGTACAAACAGAAGCTCATTTAATTACTATACACAAACAAAAAAAATACTACGACGACGATTTTACTATGAGTATTTGGGATGTTCCGTTTATGGTTTTAATTAACATACTGTTAAATTTTCTTTGGATTTGTTCTTGCACTTGATGTATAAACGACTTTAAAGTTTTCATTATGATTTGGAACGCATTCAATAGATTGTATTGAATCCAGATACGCTTTTTATTTCTCTTAAAGGTATATCCTGTGCATTTTGCAAATGTCACAAATATTGACAGTACAGTTTCCGCTGTAAGGAAAATGCCTAGGTTTCTAATATTCTTGTACACAGACGTGTGTACTGTGCATTCCAAAACGGCCACCAACAGTGACACTGTCATTCCCCCAAGCAACAAAATAAATATTACAAAAATATTTCCTTTCATAGACGCGCTCTTTGGTTCTGGCGAACCATTATCTGCTGTTGTAACATTTTTGTAATAAACCATGTTCTCCCACCAATTAAAAATGCCAGCTTCTTTAAAATGCTCTATTCTCTGTACAATATGTAACGGTTTGTAACTAACAACATTAATTTGAATGGTTCTTGATGCAAACGACTCCGTTCCAATAGTTGTGTACCGATTGTAGTTGCTTAATTTACTTATTGCATTTATATACTCGGTGCAATTGTATTCTGGTAATATTATTGCAGTTTTGTTACATGTTATAAGATCGTGTATTAACCATCTTTCTTCTCTTTCATGAAACAGTTGCTCATACACTGGAAGAAACTTGGCGTGCGGAAGAAATACGCTATTTTCTTCCAGAATTTCTCCGTCAAACAAATCCTATAGTATATCAGTAAAATTTTCCAAAAGTGTAAGAGTATTCGGGTGCAACTTGGAATTATTAAGTAGACTATCAGTTTGAACAGCTGTAAACCCCTTAAGCACTAATCTTAGATGTGTTTCCAAAGCCTCGGAGTTTACCATAAAAAAGTTATTAAGTGTTTCTATATAATTCTTATTATAGCGTGTTATCATGTTTTTTTCAGTTCTACCTTTACGGTGGAATCTAAACTTACTAAATTCAAAACGCGCTATTCTAGTGTATATATTAAAAGAGTTGTTTTTTAACTGGTCTAGGGTTTCAAAAAGTCTTGGATTTCTTTCTAATATCATATTGTACACGTTTGTATTTTTATATCCATTGCTAAGAACCAGAGCGCCAAGAGTTGCTGCAGCTACTACCCATCGGAGTGAATTTGAAGTAACTACCTTTTTAGTAAAAGGATCTCCCTGTTCACAATAGTTTTTTAGAAAACTGTAACATCCGAAAAATAAATAATGTTCAACGCTTGAGGTTGTAGTACTTTTCAGTGAAACTGTCACAAGAATACTTCCCACTATGATTATAAGCAGTATACTAACCCACACATAAATATCGTAAACGTTAATCAATTCCTCAAATGGAAATTTTTGAAGACCTTGTTCCCCGCATGTAATTAGTCTTAGGCGACTGAACCGGTTTTCAAATACAATCATACTTGTTATGTGACCATTTACATTAGGCATGTTGACTATGTTTAATCTTACAAAATTGCTGCCTTTGTTGGCGTTAGCGGTGATTGTACCTGTAGTGCAGCGTTTTTTGCTTGGCATAGTTATATAAGTAAAATTGGACATTAAATCCTGAAGCATCATTGCAAGTGCCAGAGGCAACCGATCTTGCAAATTCCGGGATTTGGCAAGCATTTTAGTTCTACTTCGTTTCCTGCTGTGCAAAGTACATTGCCAAAGGTAACTATAAAGTGAACTCATTGGCCAGTCAAGGGGTATACTGCCTCTATACGTTAACCACTCCACACGGGCTGACTTTTCTCTCATAGATAAATTTTTATAATGCCGTTCCATAGTTAGATCATACAGTTTATATGTGGTTTCGTCAAAGAACTTTACAATAAATGCACTAAATGTGTTAAACCTTATAGTTAAAATATCTATGTAAACGATTACTTGATTTAGAATAACTGGGGTAGCATCATACATTTCTACTGGATAAATTCTCCGTGGTATCCAATTCTGCAAAATAATCTGTTTATGGTGTGTTTCTGTTACATATGGCACTATTATGTCGAAGTTTGTAACTGATGTGCTTAACAAAACTGGTGAGTTTTTTATCTTACTATCAATGTGGTACATAAATAATTCTATTCCACTGGTAAAACGATCCATACCCGGTTCCTTTACCAGTGTATTAAAAACTGGTAAGAAAAGCTGTATATGTACTACGCCAGACCAGGACTTTGAGTACACGGACATTTCAAAGAAGTTTATTCGTAAGCATACTTCCAATAACGTGTCTGTGATCTTAAATGAACTATGTATAAATTTGGATGGGTTACAAAGGGTAGAGTTTAACTTGCATGAAGTCTTGCATTTACTTATATACTTTGGAACCATTGTGGGAGTCGCCATAAAAGGAATCATTGATAAAAGCATAGGGTCAAGGTCAGGGTTATACAACCAAGCAGGTATTGGACTTCTTACAATGATTGGAAACTTAACCTCTTCAAAATCTACACCTTGCATGTTATCAATAACCATAAATGTTTTCTCGTTTGCAAATAGGTTAGTAAGTTTGTCTAGATTATACGCAGGTCTTGCAGTTGCTACAAATCGTTTCTGCGTCCACTCTTGTGTAAACTGTTTAAACTTACTTGTTCTGTTTCCCAAGATATGCAGATTTTGTATAGGTATCACGTTTGCACTACCCTCACAGTTGAGACAAGATAAAGAGAAGGAGTGAGAAAGGGAGAAAGTTGCCAAAAGAACAGAAACTAAAGCAACCGAATTCATTTTAACGAATGAAATGTAGACTTATATTTCTTGAACATAATAAATAAATGTAGACAAATTTCAATGTTTACTGATATTTATATTTACAGTATATTTTGTATATGTTGGCGTGAATTTAAACTTGTAACTAGTTTTGGCAACACTTAAAAGGGGAAACTCAATAAATCCTGAATAAATGGTTTCCTGTACTAGTTTCTGTTAGGGTTCTCCGACAACTTAAAACCACCCAAGCGATAGTATATAAAAAAGACGCAATAAAAACTAATGCTTTTTATTTTTGTACGGGTTTTCCGACAATTAACTAATTAGAAAGCTCGGGTACTCCGCTAGGCATTTGCATTCTTAATGTTGAGCTCATTTTAAAGCTCCTCAAAATGGATTAAATACTTCTAACTACTTCTGTTCAACTGAAGCTTTTGCTTGTATAGTTTTGTCTTGTAGCTAAATTTAACCAGTATAACAAAATTCCCCGAATAAACCAAAAATTCATTTGTGTTAAGATGCATACATTCTGATATTGCTGTATGGAATAACAAAACCAGTAGATCTCATGAACGTATTTATGAGCAGAGAGACTATATCGATGGGAGCCACCAACAAACCCTCAAACTAGACCAATTCCCCTCAGGTGTCTTATATTCCAACGTACACCGGGAAAAACGACAAAAAAGTAAGCGGCACAAACGCAACACCGTAGGCGACATCGATCACCAAAATTACAAGTGCTTGTTGAATACTTGTTACACGTTTTTGCTTTCTAAAAGCAGATGTTGTTCAGTGCGGGGATTGATATGCTTTTATTCAATAATATTGTAAATTTTAGAATTAATTGTTACTATTTGCTATTTCAACATTTTACATGTTTCCATACATCTGCATTTAAAAACCTGGAGCATTTTCAAACCACAGTTTTTCACATTTTTGCATTTGTCACCTGTTCAATCTATACAGGATGTACAAGCAATACAGAAATAACTTCATACAGCTGACAATATGCGAATCCCAATTTTATATGACTGTTGATGACGATTTGTATTTCAGAATTTAAAGAAATATCTCGTTAGTCTTCAACTTAAATGTCTGTATAACCTCTGTTCTCTCTGCGTTTCTCCATTTGTTGTAGGTAATCAAACTGAAGTTATAATTACGTTGCAATGCTTAAATTAAAAATTCGCAAAAATGCGAGATACAAAAGGTAAACCCAAAAACTGTTTTAAGACTTATTCTAGGAAGTCCAAACCAGGAACACTAAAAATGATGAAGTTGGTAGTAACGTCACTTTTGCACCTACCCACACGTTTTACTAGTCGTCCCTGTCGTTTTTCCACTACCAACCGAAGTCATTACTGGATGATCATTTTACAACAATTAATTTGCGGCCCCGTTCCTTCCAGATCTTGGCAGCCTCTAAAGATATCTTAAATCTTTCTCGCAAAATCAATTTCCTTAAGCAAGCAATTGGCAGCAATCCGGTCGTGATTGCATGAAGTGACAGTAAGTGTCCATTATCTTCACTTCCAAATGACACTACTTCTAGGCGATTTAGGTTATTCAGTCCTGCCTTTGTCTTCATTAAGTTTTCTTGATCAACAGTTTCTCCTATCAGCAGTGACTCCCATAAAGTTGTCTGTATATCTGAATTAATTTCATATCTCTTATTCCAAACATCTATTTTCAAACCCGTCAACTGCACCATTTTCTCAAAAATCAGACTTAGGCCAGATAGATACAAGTCCGGAAGCACTATTTCCAATAATTTAACATTTGGCAACATTGCATTCAACTGCGGAAGAAATTTAGGCATTTTTGCTACCAGTGGTTCATATACAGATAGATCTTGGCTAATGTTCCAGGAAAAACGTTTTACTGACTCTAGTGGATTGATTTGCCGGTGACCTATCCAACCTTTTAATAAATCTTCTGGAAAATTATAATCCAACGACCATTCCACAGCCAAGTGCTCTAATTTTGGCACTTTCTCCTCCAAGCCAAAACCCTGCTCTGCATCATATAGTTGAACCTTTTGATTGGTAATTAGCGTTTAGAGATTTGACAACACAGGCAACGATAGAATTCTAATGCGTGAGTGTCCAAGTAGGTCTCCGGTCATAATTAGTTCTTGCAAAGAGTCCTTGCAGCCTTTTAATAAAGCAATAAGTTGTTCGTGGAAATAATGAATCTCCAAAGTGAAAATAATGCACAAACTAACAAGATTTTGAAGTGCAGGAGCATCCACAGGTGGAAGGTACAAGTCTGCCAACGCAAGATGTTTAGTACAAACTGGGTATTTCCAGTTTGAAATTTTGTTTGCCTTTTCACGTGAGTTAGGCCAAGGTTCTAAAGTTAAAACTTGCAACTCCTTGAGCTTTACGCACTTATCCAGTGTATTTTGCACAAATTGTTTCCAATTCGTATCCACATATTTCCCCATAAGAGGGCATTTTATGGTTAGCTTTCGGACAGATGGGAGACTTTGTGGTAGTTGTGGACATTTGATTGGTTTAATAATGGCACGTTTCATTCGTTCGTTAAAGGAAGGCTGAGTTCGTTCGATATCGGGATACTGCAACTGCAATTCCACCAGAGAGAATCTTCCAAGTTCCAAAATTCTCTCGGTTAATGTGTTGCTGTGTGAATCGTAGTTGTGCTTGAGTTTAAGGGCAAAAGGCACATGAGTTTCTTGCTGAAGTTGCAGAAGCCCATTTTCATTAACCGCAATCAAGTTAAGAGAAAAGCGAGCTTTGTTGAACAAATGTATTACAGTGTTTTCCCATTCTCTGTTAGCCTGTCTCAAAAGATTACCATTTTTGGTTATGAACTTCCTACAGGGAGCTTCTGGTAGTACACCAGAGGAAAATGATGTAAGATGGTGAACAGAAGCAAGCTCAGGATTCGTAACTCTCATTTTCGTGACAAAGCATTCCAAGATTTTACTCAGGATTTAAAATATATTTTAATAAAGAAAAGTTATGGTTAATACATATATGTATATAATAGTAGATAAGCTTTAGTTTTAATTACCAGTGGATTTCCGAATATTTGTTGGTTTAGCTCAGCTAGCTTTTGCTGTTCTTGTATTTCAGCCATTTTATTTCTTACCGAATTAGTCGAATCTACAAAACAACAACAATGCTAGTTTCTAAGGTAAAACATTTACATTAAGAAGAATCTATACTGTGAAATTGGATGATTTGTTTATTACATTTTTAAGTTTGGTGACTTACAAAATTTATAACAAATTGTGATTGTTGTTTGATATTCTGAAACGCAATGTGAGCTGAATCACTGTACGTTTCCAAATTTTACTTATTGCTACTAAAAGTAAATATTGTCTTGATATTTGCTTCGAAATAACATAACAAAAGTAACAACATGTTCTAATACCTAAACTGATTTACAGATGTCTTGTCCAATTGTCATTGCGGGGAGTTTAATGAACTTGCATTGCTTAAAACATACAATAACGGTTCAAATCGGTGTACTATTTTCTGTTTGCACTATACTTGGTATCAACATAAGGCTCCACAATAAGTCAAAATGCGCTATTTTATTCTACCCAAATTTGTAGCAACAAAGCATATGGTGAGTGAGATGGTAGTTGTATGAGCTGTGATTAGTAGCACAATTTTTATAATTGTTTGCATATACACGCACTATTGAAAAATATCTTTTGAAAGGTGCGTCAAGTTTTATTTCGCAGTAAATTATTCAGTTTAGCGAAAAAAGAAAACTAATTTCTAAACTTAAATCAATGAAAATCTCTGTATCTTTTAGGCAGCAATTTTATTTCTGCTTCTTATCGTACACTCAACAGACAGAGGGTGATATTTACCCTCACTGTACTATTTTTCTCAATACCACAGACACAGGTTGTTACTCTAGAAGCTTCTCGAGAAGTCTTTAAGCGTGCATTATGCATAATGGCTGAAGTAACACATGGTAATTGTAATAATTACCAGGTTTAGTTTTCAAACTATTCAATAGATGACAGTCAATATCTAAATTATTGAGTGGTTCAAGTAGACAAAGAAACTTATAAGATTACACTCGCCATTCAGTATATTTACATACGAAATAATTTTTAAGGTAAGTCTTGGAATTGGTGAAAATAAACATATTACTTTGCAATGCAAAGAAAGTTCTAGTAAAATAAAACGAATCAGCAGTAAGTATTTGTGATGTAAAATGCAGATACATATAATAAAAACATCCTAAAAATATATCAATAACATGGTTTGTGGTAAAATTGTATAGAAGACATGTAGTGTACCTTCGTACTTTATTATTAAAATAATCAGTTTATTTTAATTAAAATCTAACTACAGCTATTTGTAAGAAATTTAGTCCATGAGCTTTTTATTTAGGCATCTCTGAACTAAGTTCTGGGATAAACTTGTTAGTGGCACATTATTAGATTTTATCGAACATTGTTTTGCACCAAGGGTTACAACTTCAGTTATATCCCTGTTTGCATAAAACAATCTAAAATGGTGTTTGGCATACACACGAGATGCTCCAATTAGAATAATTCCAATTCCAACTTACATTTTGCTACAAAATTACACAAAAAAGCTCAAACAAAATGTTTAGTCTATTCCATTCTTCGTACTGGTATAACATTTAAACGGTTTATAGAAAATACAGGTAGCAAACAAATTTAAAAAATGCATCATGCACTGATTTCATCAATTTCATGCAAAGACATGAGCGAACGATCTGCTATCAAAAAACAGATTTTATGCTATCAAAGCCCACACACTGACCAAAGCTATTATAGATCCAGTTCTGTATGTTAAACCAAACCGAGAACTTCTAGCTCTGGATCTTGCGTGTGAGATGGGTATCCTAGCCATGCTCACTCCGTCTTTTTACGTGCTCAGCAGCCAAACATTGTCGACATTTGCGGATTTCACAACGGATCGTGTGCTGTCATTGAGAAGAGCTCTCTCAGCTGAAACAGGAATAACAATTTCATTTCTCAGTGATTTTCATAACGGATTTCTGCAAAGCATGTTAAAATATTTTCACAAGACAGTGCAGATTAAAATAAAAATCGTGGCCGATTTTGGCTAAATAAAAAACTTGGAAATACACCGTCGGCACAACACAATATAGGTATTTATAATGGAGCACACAATTGGGAAGAAATCCTCCAGCCAACAGAAACGCTATCCATGCAATTTTTGTGACAAAACATTTGCATCAAAACCTAATCGCAGCATTCATCAAAGAATTCATTTTGGTGACAGACGTTACGGCTGTGACACTTGTGGAAAGCGTTTTACCCAAATATCCGCACTAAAGTGTCATGAAAAAAGACACGCTGGAGTATATCCACATGCTTGTGTATTTTGTGAAAAAGCCTTTACAGTAAAATATGCACTAGAAACTCATCTGTTAGGGCATATTGGTGAAAAACCCCACGAGTGCCAAATTTGTGGACGAGGTTTTGCTGACCCTTCAGCACGTCAGCGACATGTGCAAAGTCACACAGGCTCATTTCCTGAAAGATATTCCTGTGAATTTTGCAAAAAGAAGTTTCACCACCGGGGTCACTATGAAGTTCATCTGAGATATCACAACAAAGTCAAACCTTTTCAGTGTGAAATTTGCCCGGATAAGTTTTACACGCAGAAAGGAGCACTTTCAGAGCACATGAGGATTTTTCATTTGGGCGATAAACCATTTCAGTGTAAATTTTGTGAAATGAAATTTGCAACGAAACCAGATTGTTTTCGGCATACCCGTGGGGTACACACACACCCTAAGGAAAAGCCATTCAACTGTGAGATTTGTGGAGAAGCTTATAAGTTTTCAAGAGGATTACGACGACACATAAACAGAGAACACGGAGGAAATGTGAAAAAATTCCCGTGTCCATACTGTGGAAAAATGTTCGCCGATAGGGAATATGTTCGACAACATATTAAAAGAAGACATGATTGTGTACGACCCTACGATTGCATTTTTTGTGGGAGTACTTTCTCTTACCAGGGATATTTAGATTTGCATATTAGGCGACATATTGGTGAGAAGAGCTGGAAGTTTGTAAAAGATTTGGATTGCCTTTTGTGAGCGGAAATTAGTTGTTCTTCTGCTAAAAGTGTTTGTTAAATTATTTATTACAAGTAGTTTTCGAAAGTGTAAGATGCTCTATCACTTCAATATAGTACGTTATTATGAGAGCTATTCTTTACCTTACAAATTGGATTGCTCGAAGTCATTCCACTTCGAGTAATAAGTACTTGGATTACAAGTCCAGAGGATTCGCTTTCAAAAACAGAAGCACGTTAGATACTTTTAAAAGAAGCAGAAGAGTGACTTTGGTACTTCATTACTGGACAAGCAATGGCTTTCATAAATAGTATGAGATAATAACTCTCATAATAATAGTATCTGTACAACTGGAATTGTAAATTTTTATACGTGTGCTTATTTATGTTTCATAGACTAGCATTACTCAAAACAATTAACACACTAATTGTTGGTTTTCAATGTCCTCATTTGAATAATATTAACTGGAGCAATAATAAAATAAAATGTGTGTACTTGTTATGTCGGCAACCATTCTAATCGTTCTTGTGTTGTGTGTGGAATAATTTGAGTACTTGCAAAGTTGAATTGGGTGCATTAGTACATCACCTACTTTCTTTGTTAAAGTGAAAAGTATGTTAGCAAAACTGAATTTTATTCCTATATGAAGCAAAGCCTAAATCATGATCTTGATTAGGATCTAGCTACTTCTATAATTTGCATAAATCTCAGGATACTTATCGCATTCAGTCGTTTAGGCTTGAGCTGGGAAGTGTTTGCATTATTGCAGTATTCTGTTTTTTTCGAGAGTTGGTTATTGTATTGGGATACAAGTGAAAGTAGATATGAACATCCTTTGAATTGTAGTACACATTTTAATAATTAAATAGAACTCGATGACGTACCTAATATTGAGATATGGAGTAACGATGTCCAAATTTTATCTTTATTAGAAATCATTTTGTAAATTTATTTTCTTGATTAACAAACAAACTATTAACTTTGAAGCGTCTCAGAAAGGATATAACATTATGTGAAACTTTTAAAGACTTGTAATATTTCAAGCAAACAAATTGTACAATTATTTTAAAACTGAATAGGCTTGCACCTTTTTCTACCAGAACCAGTATTATAGACATCGATACTCCAGTTACCAGTAATATAAATATTACAAGTATGTTCCCACTCATGGTAGCACTTTTAGGCTCAAACGAGCTTTGCGTTAATGTTGAAATATTCCCAGTGTTAGAATAGACCATATTTTGCCACCAATATACCAGCCCAGCTTCTTTAAAGAAAACCAACCGTTTCATAATCTGTGGCGTCACAAAGCTTTTTATGTCAACTTCAATTACTTTGCTTGCAAAAACTTCATTTCCAATTCCAATATAGCGTACATTTAATGCATTAAGGGATCTAATATAATCTGGGAAACTTTCTTCCGGAAGAATGACTGCAGTTTTGTCACACGCAAACAGATCATTAACCAACCACTTTTTCTCTCGCTCATGCAACAGAGATTTAAACATATTTTCAAACTCATAATCCAATGTGTCCTTAGAAATCCAACGAGTTTTTGGTAATATACCGCTTTTTAGTAAGTCCATCAGTATTCCCGTAAAATTATCAAACATTCTAAATATGTTAGGATGAAGTGATGACTTGTTTAGTAACAGTTCGGTGTTTGCAATGTTGTGATTACCAATTGGATTTTTCAAGCTCATTTCTAATATCTCTGATTTGAATCTAAAACACGAATCTCTACTTGAGTGATTGGTTACACGAGTCGCAAATTTTATATCCTTCAGATATTCTTTAAATAAATCAAACTGAGACACTCTGGTATACAATTTGAAGGAATTGTTTCGTAATTGCTCAAACGTTTCATACAACATAGGCTCTCGCTCTAGAATCATATTGTAAACATTTGTATTTTTGTAACCGTTGCTGATAACAACTGCGGCCAAAACTAACCCAGAAATTAACCAACGTAGTGAATTTGTATTGCCAAGTCTTCCGGGAAATGCGTCACCTTGTTCAATAAGCACTCTAACAAAACTGAGAAAGCCAACCGAAACAAGACGCCCAAGAGTTAGCGTATTGTCAAAATATAACCAAGCTATTAGTAAAACACTTCCAATTGCAAACATTATCAAACAAGAATACCAGACATTTTTGTCGTACACGTTTATAAATTCGTCAAAGGGATACGGATTAACTCCTCGCTGTCCACACGCAATGATTCTTAAGCCACTGAATTTGTTTTCAAAGGCAAGCATATGAGCAATGTGACTATTTCCATTGTTTATGGTACTGTTGAGATGAATGTGTGGAGTATGTATTCGCGGAACATACACAGTATTTAAGATTGTTAGATTTTGAATAATTTCAAGTAACATAACACTCACTGAAGCTGTAAGTCTAGCTCGATTGCTTTCAAAAGCCAGAATTTGTAATATCGTTTTCTTACTACACTCAAGTTTGCATTCTTTTAGAAATCTGAAAACTGAATTTTCTATCCAGTATTCCCCTCGACTTTTTGTATTAAGCTGCGAATAAGTCCACTTGTGAGGATATTTTTCAATATGGGAACCTCTGCTTAAAATGCTTTTCATGTTGTACAAAAACTTGTTTAATTCCACTGGATATTGCCTTACATTTTGCCTTTTGCAGCATTGAACAATAAAAGTACTAAAAATTTTCAACGTGTTATCCAAAGACAACACTCTGATAAAGATGTTATGTAGCATTACCGGAAATACTTTATTCCAAACAAGTTTCCCAGTTTTTTCACTTACCCACTCATATAAAAATTCACTCCACATTGCTTTACGAGAATTGTATGGAATGATAACGTTAAAAAATGGCACAGACACTGGCAGATTTTCAAATTGTTTATTCAATTCATATTTGAAAATCTTCATTCCGAACAAAACACCGTTCGATTGAGCTTTCTCGAAATAGTCACCGTGCGTTGGAATATATAACTCAATATGAACCACAGCATTCCATGGCCTTGAGTGCAATATTAATGCAAAGTAGTCAATTTGAAGACAAATTTCTGATACGACTTCTGAATCACCGATACTAAAAATGTTGCTTTCTTGGCTAAAGTTGCTTTTTATAAACTTGGAAGGATGACAGACATTTGATTTCAATTTGCAAGTTGAATTACAGCCGCGTAATGTGTCTGATACCATGACAATATGATTAGAACCGAAAAAGCCGTCATAGTCATAATCAAACAATGCGGCAGGTGTTGGATTCCGAATTATTATTGGATATTTTGTCTCTTGAATATTTGCTTTTTGCATATTGTCAAGCACAACAAGGGATTGCTTTTGATAAAATAGATTAATAATATTATTCAAGTTTTGTGAGGGTTTAATAGCAGAATGTTTACGGTAGGTGAAGAATCTTTCAGTTAACTCGTCTGTAAATGTGTCCACGCTTACGTTCTGCAGTGCGGAAAGAGTGACCAACTTCATTGCAGAACTTAAGGTTTTTATTAGTAAAATTTCTACAAACAAAACGAGTAAATGGTTTCTCATAATGCTTTTATAATTCTTTTTGTTTCTATCGGAAGAGAATTTAATTGATTCACAGAAGGCCACACCGCC
Source organism: Entomobrya proxima (assembly GCA_029691765.1). Taxonomy (NCBI): domain Eukaryota; kingdom Metazoa; phylum Arthropoda; class Collembola; order Entomobryomorpha; family Entomobryidae; genus Entomobrya; species Entomobrya proxima. Next base: position 43,323,719 of record CM056172.1, read on the forward strand.
CAAAATTCAACACTTTTCTTGAAAAGTAAAGGAAGGCTTGACACGTTGTCTCTTTTTCAGCTGCTGAAACGCTACTGACACCTTTGATGGTGTTTTGTTGTTATTGATCTTTTTGGGTATTCCACGATATGTCTAGCACACACGTGTCACTGAATTATTAAATATGCTGAATTTTCATTAGTAAAATTAAAGAACCAGTTTGCTTGTGAACGAAAACATTGTAAGCCTTTTTATAAATATGAAGACTATTGAGGTGTCATAAATATATTTAATGCAAAAATAAAGGTAATATATTTTTATTTAATTTCTTAATCAAACATTTACAATACATACGATAAAACATAATATCTCACAAATTTCCAGAATGCTATATAATATTGCATCAAATCGAGTATTATGAAGTTCCGCAGCTCCCAAAAGGTCAGCTACGTACTGATGATCAAAACTCGATACTTTAAAAAACCAAAATAAAAAATTTAAGCTTAAAACTTCAAGTTTTGAAGAAGGTAATAGAACGAATGCATGTCAATTTAAGTGTCACAATTCCAAAGCAGACGGATGACACATTGTATATAGGAAACAGATACTTAGATTTACCTCTTAAGTAATTTGCACAAAAGAAAATTTTCAGAACAGACCTGAAACCATTCTCAGCGCACCAAGCAGAAGCACATTCAATCATCAAAATTGCTAAACAATATGTGAGCATAAATGTCATTAAAATAAACACCGCCAATAAATGCTCCAAGTTTATAAAATTGCCCTTCGTTATTGAATTTCCTGTCGTCAGTTTTTTATCTGTCAAATTAAGTTCCCATTTTTGTGCAAGCAATACCCACTCGTCCCACTTTGAATAAATACCACTTTCCTTAATCCTCTTAAAACTTTGCATTACCCAATACCGATTCACAGTGTAGGCTATAAAATACGTACTCCTGTGAGATAACTTATCCGAAAGAACAAAACACTTTTTTCCTGTTTCATTCATTACATCGCTTTCAATTAGTAATAACTCTGATTCTAAATTAGAGCCACCTCGTACGTATGCGTGTTTTGTAATAAGTAGCTCAAATATTGTTGGTTCTTCCTCTTCCTCCTCCACATCAAAATAGTAATAAATACTACTATTAAATAAGTTTAACAAGCCTCTCCTTCCAAACTCGTTGTACCTTGATTCCCAACGCCATGGATCGTAATGAAAATTATCAGGATAAATCAGCTTAAAACCAGCGTAAATGAGATCCTGCAATGTGCTGTATGGTTTTTGCTGGATTTGAATGCATACGCGACTGGATAACACGTTTGAATAAAACGAACATATAACCATTCCTGGCAAGCTAATAAGTAGCAACACTTTTTGCTTTCGAGTAACGGAATTAGAAACACCAACAAATATTCCAATAGAATCCAATAAAAGAGATGGAATGCTTGTATTTTTTTCTAGACAAGTTGCCAATAAAACAACTAAAATAATAGCTACAACGGAAGCAATCATACTGGCCGGGGACATTATTGTTACCCATGAACTAATGCTGGCATGCACGCTGAATGTTTCCGTTGAGAAAGTTGTGCAATAAAAGACGGTCTCCTTTGTCACATCATGAAAAACTAAGCCTGTCTTCATGTGAGCCATATGGCCGATTTCCTTTCCAAATCCGGTGTACGAAATTCCTATAAGAAGATATTGAAGTTTTCTTGAACCTTTTATAGTGCCTGGTTCCTTGTATGCAAGAGTGAGATTGTGTAGTTTTGCTAATGTAAACATTAACATTAACTTGGAGAAGCAAATTGGTGACAGTCGAACTAGATTTTGGCAGTACTCATGAAATAAAGATAACTCCTGTGTAACGTGTATACTTCGTTGGTTTCCATTTCTAAAGAGTTGCTTATGTAACCGTTTTGGTTTGGTTATTGCTTCAACTACACTAATTTTCAGCTGTTTGAATTGAATTGTACTTCCGCAGTATCCAAAGCATAAGTATCTAGTCAAAACCACGTTTGTTGCAGTTTGTATAAACAGTTTTACTGCAGGTACGTTGACATAGAATACAGGAAACAGTGGTTTTCGTTTGAATACCGATATTTTCAAACAGTGGAAAAAGACAAAAAATGTGGTTGGTCGAAGTGAAAGCTGATAAAATGTACCAAACACATATTCACTAAATTCCTGGGTATTATTGTTCAGCAGAGGAGCAATAATAATGGCAAAAGGTTGACTATGTTTATACGCAAATCCAATTCCAATGTCGTTATTGTAGGCTCCGGTGAAGAACATGTACCTTAGGTTCTGGGTTTTAAAATCACAACTTGGAGGAAATGAATGAAAATGTACTACGTGTTTCTGAATATTACTTGCTATTTCATTCAACAAGTGTAACGACAATGCTTGAAACTCATTCGTGTCGCAGATGCTTCTGGATTTCAAATATTTCTGGGACATAGTAGGACTTCCAAAAAATATGAATTTCACTAAAACGAGAAATGTAATGGTTAAATATGCTTTCATTTTACACTTTTTGATAGTAAAATCTGATGCCACACAAACAACGACATAAAAATGCCAAGTACTAAAACACTCTACGCTATTGCCCAATGGAACAACTTAATTTTCAAGTTTGAATTTTGTATAGTACAAACCTTTGTTTTGATACATTATCAAATAAACTTGAAAATTGTGTTTCAATGGTTCTAAGTGTTTGCATTAGTGTTTGTTTTACCGATGAACAGAAACAATGTTGGCTTTCAAGCGCTTTATATCACTACTATTTATTATGTTTTGTGTTTTTCAAACTTGTCCAATTTTGCAGAAAACGCTTGTTGGAGACACGCATCTGGAGCATGATTGTAGTAATTGCTTATGTAATTGCTTGAAATATGTACTAATATAATATTGTGTTATCAGGACGAGTGTAAATAGAGTAACTGAATAAAAATGAACGCTTATGTTACTGCACGTATTGTTAAATATAACTTCTGAATGATTTTCTATACAGTAGCAGAAAAAAAAACATTTTAAGAATTAGTAGCAAATAAAGGTAGTAAAAACTTTAAAATGCGTTCTGCACTGGTTTCATTTGATATTCACCAATTTCATGAACAAAAATGCAAGCAAACGCTTTGCTGTGAACAAAGGATAGATCTTATATTGCCATTGCCGAAGCCAAGCTGTTCTAGTACCTTTCCAGGAAAGTTGAGGAGAACTCTCGCTTGCGATAAGGGTATCTTGCGTATGTATGCTCACTACGTCTCTGTGCGTGCTCAGCAACAAAATATATTGTTGGCATTTGCGGATTTCATAACAAACCGTGTGCTGTCTGTCACTGAGAACTTCTCAGTGAGAAGAGCTCTCTCAGCTGAAACGAAAATAAACTTTTTTCATTTCTCTGTGATATTTTCTCAAATTTTTGCAAAACATGTTTATATTCCTGTGAAGGACACTAAGTGCACAAATTAAAATCGTAATTCATCTTAATTCAAACAGACAAGAAAAAACGGAAAAACTCACCGACACAGCACAAGAATCATAATGGGGGACAAAAGTGAGAAAAAATCCTCCAGCCAACAGAAACGCTATCCATGCAAGTATTGTGACAAAACATTTTCATTTAACGCTAATCGACATGTCCATCACAGAATTCATTTGGGTGACAGGCCCTACGGGTGTGACACTTGTGGAAAGCGTTTTACTCAAATATCTGGACTTAGAGTGCATGAAAAAAGGCACGCAGGAATTTATGCACATGTTTGTGTGTTCTGTGAAAAAGCATTTATTAATACTTCGGCACTAGGAACCCATCTGTTAGCACATATTGGCGAGAAACCCCACGAGTGTCATATTTGTGGACGAGGTTTTAGTGACCTCTCAGCACGTAAGCGACATGTGCAATGTCACACGGGCACATTTCCGGAAAGATATTCTTGTGAGGTTTGCAATAAAAAGTTTCACAACAGAGACACCTATGAAATTCATTTAAGGTATCACTACAAAGTCAAGCCTTACAAGTGTGAACTTTGTCCGGAGAAGTATTACACGGCAAAAGCTCAACTGACAGAACACATGAGGATTTTTCATTTGGGCGATAGACCATTCCATTGCAAATTTTGTGAAATGAAGTTTGCAACGAATTTTGAATGCGTTCAGCATACTCGTTGGATACATACGCACCGAAGTGAAAGGCGATTTAAATGTGAGATTTGTGGAGAAGCTTATAAATTCTCAAGAGGATTACGACGACACAGAGAACGAGAACACAGAGGAAATAAGAAACATCTTCCATGTCCATACTGTGGGAAAATGTTCGCCGATAAGCAATATGTTCGACAACATGTTAAAAGACGACACGAATGTGTACGACCCTATGATTGTATTTTTTGTGGGCACGCTTTTTCCTACCAAGGATATTTGGATTTGCATCTTAGGCGACATATTGGTGAAAGGAGCTGGAGGTTCCTCAAAGATTTGAATTTGCCTAGTACAAATACAAACTAGTGTGATATTGGAGTATTTCTTTTTCATTTTATAGTCAGTAAGAGTTACGGTTTACTACTGATCTAATCGGATGGATGGAAGCCATTTCTATTTGACAATTTCCATGGTCAAACTCCCTTGAAAATAAAAGGAAGGTCAATTTTTGTTTAAAAGAAAGCAGAAGTCGATAATTCCATTACTCAATACTCTGATAACTGAAATGAGATTGAAATGTCTTCGATAAATCTGGTTTGATCGGTAGTAAACTGTAACTTTTGTAATGGTTGCGACTATAAAACTAGAATCTTGACTTTTTATTTGTTTAGTCTACCATATTATAAACAATTAACATAATTATTGTTGGTTTTGTATGTCCTGTATAATAATCAATAGAGCAATAAATTAAAACTGTTTATTATGTTGAATACGTGTAGAGTTATATTGAAATGATTTCCAGCATTTAAAATTTCATTAGACTTGATATGTTTTGGTTGGGATAAGTTGTGAAGGAAAATGACTAGAAGAATTTTAAACCACAACGTGCATACGTAATATTAAATGTAACATTATTTGGGCAACAAAATTCCGCTATCATTTACACTAATAGTGTGACACTATTACCTCATAATTCAGCAAAATTCCAATTTCGCAAAATAAAATGATTGTCATTAATGATGTTTCAGTAATCTAAATTGTACCTCAAAATTCATTATCTTGTCCCAAATTACATACTTATCTCATTTTTTTTGCAACGTATTTAATGAATGATTCTTGCGTTTCCTGTATTTCAAAACGCATTTTTCACATTTCATCGTTGAATCAATTCATTCACTATGGAATACTCTATTTTATGCTTTACTACATGTTCCGCTCCGAGTGTAAGTGACACACTAAAAGCTGAGCTGAGTGAGTGAGGGAGACTATAGGTACGTAGCTAAATATCAGCTGAACAGCACAAAACAAAATTCACCGGCGCACAACACTCGCATAAAAATCTTGTCAATTTCTAGTCCAACTTCTTGCTAATTTTTTGAAACAGACAATTTTGCACTGGAAAATTATCCAGACTCAGTGAGTCAACATGGAACATGTTGAGAACGGAGAGGCTATTCCAATAGAACATCCATTAAAAAATTCGGTGGCAAGTGTACAATACATTGCTAAATTAAAAATTTGGTTTAGGATTAGTAATCAAATCTGGCTTGTTAGCATATTTGTTCACCAATGCCCGATAATTGTTTTTAAATCCCACAGATATTGCAACAACTATTTGACCTCCTCCATACCTCAGCATCATTGGAAGACTGGAAAAATATTCGCCTAGTTTGCAAATTATGGCACAGCGAAACCCTTTCCAGATGGAGAAGCAACGCTGTTCTCTGCATTGTTAAAGAATCGCCCACATTTCAAAAACCTTCCACAGGCAAACCAACACCTTCACAATTTCTCTCTGAACTACAAAATCCCCAAAGTCCATACAAACTTGTAGAAATTCCCTATCAAAAGTACAAACTGCGCAAGTTAACAGTTAACCTTATTCAATGCGAGAAAAACCCAGTGGCAAAATCTTTTTGGAATCTGGTTGGGCCCAACATCCGAAGTTTGACTTGCACAAAAGTCAACTTTGAAGCTGAATCAAAGACTTCCACAGATCTTTTGAGATTTTTTATCCAGAAAATGCCAAATTTAGCAAATTTGCAATTAGAGAATGTACGCATTAACGACAGTTGTATGGAGATTGATACGACTGAAGTGAAAGATTTTCACAGAAACCTACTTTCCTTGGAATGCAGTTCCAGACCGCCTTTTCGAATCCCTAGTCTTCCAAGTTTACAAGTAATGAAATCATAAATTTACGGATTTATGACTAAATCATGTTTTATCTGATTTGCCGATTTTATGTTTTCAAAATAGGAACTAAAACTCGCGGATGGATTCATAGGATACCTTATCGATTTACTTTGTCCCAGTCAACAATTTTTTCATAAATTTGGTCCCCCAATTAATTCCTCCATAAGACGTTTAGACCTTTTGCAAAGTACTATTGATTATCACTCAGTTATACCAAAGTATATTTCCAACCTGAAATTCACATCTTTAGAGTATTTCTCCGTAACCACCAGTGGCGACGACGACGCTCAATACAAACCAAATGATCTCAGATTCCTGCCCACATTTTTGAAAAATCATTGCGAGCTTTTGCGTACTGTGGAGATATTCAGTTGGATAGCCAGTGACTTAAAAAGGCAACCCTGTCCATTAAGTATTCGATGGCCTGTGCTAAGCGAGCTTCGTCTTTGGGGAAATGTTGTCCCAAACCTGAGTTTTCTCAGATTTACCCCAAATCTTACACTGCTTCACATGGATCTGTATGGATACGAGGATCAGGGCAAAATGTTTGGTCTAGTAGAGTACGCAGAAAACTTGTACTCAGTTGACGATGACATGGTCAAATCTACTTATGACATGGGAACATTAGCTAATGTGGTGCTTGAAAAGTTAGAGTATTTTCAAATAAACTGTCCACTTTTACCTGAAAGTGTAGGCTATCTTGCGGAATGGATGCCAAATTTGAAAACGTTAAAGGCTGTGTTGGACGTTACAACTTTACCTGAAGTGTGCGAAAAATGGCCAAAACTTGAGAAATTGGTGTGTCTGTTTGGATCATTTATTCTGGATGAAAATGTGATTGGCAGTTATGACTCTTCTGATGGTAACGCTAAGAAAGGACTGACTGACCTAAAATGTAATCTGTTTTTCTAAATCTTAGAATTTCAAACTTTTAATTGTCTCAGCTGGTAATTAATCTGTAATGCTTTTGTATTATGAAATATTTCACAGATTTAAAGAGTTTCCAGTATGATGCAGAATGTGGCATGAGCTCCCTTACTGATTTGTGTATTACCAGAGGGTTTTTGCAAATGAAAGAGCTAGCGGATGTAAAAGCATATATCTCGAAAGTGGTAAACTTATGACTGTTTTTTTTAGAAATATAGCGAATTTATTTAAATGCCTGAATATTTTTTAAACATTTCTCAAAACCTTACGTGCAGGTAACTCAGGAAGCCGAGGAACTGTTAAAATCCCGCATTCAATATGTCGAGCTCTACCGAAATTATGCAGAAAACAAAGAGCATGAAGACTGGGAGTGTTGTGCATATAAAAATCACAATTGGTTGATTAAACATTACAAGTTTGATGACGAAGCGCCATGTTATATACCGTCAGATAGTTCATCGTCAGATTCAGATGACTGAATATAAAGAAGTTACACACTTTTGTAATTATTTTTGGTAAAATATGGATTACTATTTACTTTTACTAAAGTGAAAATGGAATTTCAAATAAAAAACAAAGCAATTATTCCACAAATTTGTACAAAACTTTATTTCAGATTTTAATATCGAAACTGAACACAATTTTACAAAATTATCTTTACAAAATCATTAAGCATAGAGATCCTCCTCTTATTCTAAATCAGTCTTGTTTTTCCTTAAAATACTTCAGTCTTTATTATTATGGCTTTCTTCTACATGTTCCTTAAGTCTTCTTTCCGTTGGAAAGCGTTTCCAACAGTTGGCACACTTATGCTCGACCAATTCCTCATGAACCAATTTAACATGTAAGGCTAACGAAACATCTCTTTCTGTTGAATACGGACATTTTTCGCATTTAAAGGGCTTCACTTTTACAAATCTTTTTACTTTCTTAAAAATCTGTCTTGGTCCGTTATGAATTGGTGTTTCCTTCAATATTTTAGCATTTCCAGGCGACGTTTTTAGTTCGGTGCTAACACTTCGACTTCTTTTGATTGTTGAAGTTAACGAAGTTAGTACTGGTCCGTTGTGCAAAGAGTGGTAATCCTTTCGATTATTGGCATTTCTAGGTTCCAATTTTATTTCGTCCAGAGAAATCGGTTCCGTTTTTATGGGAATTTCAACCTGTTTTCTGGGTCTAGGTTTTCCTGGAATATAACCCGGCTTATGAACTCGGGCATGACTATTTAGAAAGAAGTGGGTGGGAAATTGTTGGGAACATATTTTGCATTGATAAATTTTCCCGTTTTTAGCAAATTTCGGTGTTGGACTAACTTCCAGTTTGATTTCGGAATGTGCGGATTCGGTTTTTACTTCAGATAGTTTCGGTATGGTTTCAGATGTCGGGTCTTCAATTTCAGTTTTAACGACTGGATTGGATATGACCTTGACCTTCTTCGGTTTTTTCGGTTTTCCTGGAACATAACCCGGTCTATGTATTCGGGCATGACTATTCAGAAAGTAATGATTGGGAAAGGTCTTTTCGCAAATTTTACACTGATAAGTTTTAGGTGGCATATGAATCTTCATGTGGGATAGGTAATCGTATTTCAAGTTGAAGATTATGTCGCAAATTCGGCATAAATATTCCGAAATTCTGGATTTTTTGGATTTTGGCTCAGAAATATTCTCAGTTATTTCGGATATTTGCAGTTGTTCAGAAGTGTCACCATTTTCTTGACAAATTTCGGTGTTTTCAGAAATTTCACCATTTTCTAGACAAATTTCAGGTTGTTTAGTAACTTCACCATTTTCTAGACAAATTTCAGGTTGTTTAGTAACTTCACCATTTTCTTGACAAACCTCAGGTTCTTCTAGAGTTTCACCATTTTCTTGGCAAATTTCAGGTTTTTCAGAAGTTTCATCAACTTCTTTACAATTTTCAGGTTTTTCCGTGATAAGTTTAATACATTCCTGATTTACAATTTGTTCACTTTGCTCAGGTATTTCCAGTTCCACTTCAGTATTTTGACTTTGAGTTTCAGTAAGGTCACTACTTTCCATACTTTCGGAAATTTCCAAACTTAGCCCGGGTTTCTCAGGCATTTCTAAACACTTCACAATTTGTTGGTCTATACCAGTTACTTCGGGTATTTCCGTTTTTTCAACAGTTTCACAATTTTCTTGACAAATTTCCGAGTTTTCAGAAATTTCACTGTTATCTTGACAAACTTCAGGTTTCTCAGTAAGTTCAACAACACTTGCCTGTTCTTGATTAACAGCTTGCTCGTTTTTCTGAGGTATTTCCAGTTCCACTTCAGTATCTTGACTTTCAGTAAGTTCATTAGTTTCCATGTTTTCGAGTGTTCCCAAACTAATCCCTGGTTTCTCATTTATTTCCTCACAAATCCCAACTTGTTTCTCTTTTTCGGATTTTTCAGGAAGTTCATCACTTTCCTGATTTGCAATTTGTTCACTTTGCTGAGGTATTTCCATATCCTCCTCAGTGTTCAGAGTTTCAGTATCAGTTTCAATTATGGTATGTTCACTACTTTCCAAATTTTCTGGTATTTCTAAATTAATCCCGGCTTTCTCAGGTATTTTTAGAGAAATCCCAGTATTTAGAGTTTCAGAAAGTTCACTAGTTTCCATACTTTCTTCTGAGGTTTCCAAACTAACCCCAGGTTTCTCAGGTATTTCCACAGAAATCCCAATTTGTTCGTCTTTATCAGTTTCCAAACTAACTGCGATGTTATTATCCCCACTTATCTCAAAACTGTTCTCGTCATTCTCAGAACCAATTTCTGAAACCACTTCTATAGTCTTCTCATTCATTTCTAAATTGATTCCCTCTCCAACCTCATCTTTCTCAGTTTCCAATTTATCATCATCACCTCCATTCTCCTCCCGATCTACCTCTTTATCCTCTTCTTCAAACTGTTCAGGACTGTCAATCATCTCCAAATCTTCCACCTCTTTACTTCCCGATTCCCAAACCATTTTATCCCCTTCATCCCTACTAAACTCCTCCTCTAACGACCCCATTTTAATTCCAACTTAATCAATCAAATAATCAATTTTCTTTAACTTTTTAAATCTAAATCTTTCTTAAAATTAATTTATTAAACTTTCTCAAGAAACGTGCAACATGAACTTGCATGCTCACAATGCAAAATTCGAACGGAAATGCGTATTTTCTCAGCTGCTACTTCTCAAGTGCCTACCTACCTATGTTAATAAATGCACAAAAACCCAAAATACCGGTTTCTCATACAAATGCTCATTTATGCCATAAATAACCTTTATAATGCTCACAAATTTTCATTTAAAAATATTCTTTATTAAAAATTTCATACAATTAACAATTAATTTTAAAAATCGCCTCAAATCACCCCCACCTTCTTGTCCCCTCCTCCATGCTCCTCCCTCTCATGCCCCCTCAATCCCCTCTCACTAGGAAACCTCTTCCAGCACCTTGTACACTTCCAATCCTCGATCCCCTCATGAATCACCTTAATATGAAGCTTCAAACTAACCCCATTTCCGGTGGTGTATTCACACTCCCGGCACATAAAAGGCTTTTGCATTGCCAATCTCTGTCTCCTCATCATTGCCAAAGCCAATCGCCTCCCTTTACTCATAACATTATACGGAATGAAAAGATCCTCTTCCTCCTCCTCCACCTTCTTCACCTCCAAATTCCCTCCAGTCACCACCTTTCTCTTTGGTGCCACCTTGGCCTTCGTCATCCTCTTCGTCTTTCTATGAACCCACACATGTCCATTTAACTGAGCTTGGTGCTCGAATCTCTTCCCGCAGTCGTCACATTTGATCTCCTTGGAAGGTGTCAACCCATCCCCTCCATTTTTCACGCCCTCCAATCTCAATTTTGGAGGGAGCAGCCCATCCCCTCCATTTTTTAGCTCCTTGATCTCCTCCACACGTTTCAATCTCGGTGGTCGCATTTCCTCCTCCTCCTCAGCCACCACCTCCAACTTCCTCCTTGATTTCCCCTCCATCTTCCTCCTTCTTTTCTGATCATGTGCCCTCTCACATTTCCTCCTATCCCAACTCGCATAAAAATCCCTGCCACATTCCCCGCACCAAAATGGTTTCTCCCCCAAATGCCTCCTCAAGTGCTCCTCCAACCCCTGCTTGTAGCCTTTCTCCTCCCCACAAAATAAACAGCCAAATTTCCTCATTCCCTCTTTATTCCCATGACTCTGCTTTTCATGCCGTTTAAACTGTTGCCTCGTTGCAAAAATTTTTGGACAATGTCCACATTTCCATTGTTCATTTCCATGCATTTTGGCAACATGTTCGGCTAAGGGGGTTTGTTGGGTAAATGCCCTGGGGCATTTTGGACACTTGTAAGGCCTGTCGCCTGTGTGTGTCCTTAAATGACTATTTAACGTTGTTTTCAGTCTGTACCGTTTTTTGCAAATATTGCACTGATGGGGTTTTTCTCCGGTGTGGTGAAGCAAGTGGGTGTTTAAATGACTGCTTTGGGTAAATCTTCGGGGACATTGGGGACAAGCAAAAGGCTTTTGACCAGAGTGGCTTCTTTTATGGGCTTGGAGATGGGCGTGTTGGCTAAATGATTTTGGACACTGGACGCATTTCCAGGGTTTTAGACCTTTGTGGACGCTGGAGTTTAAGTGGCTTTTTAGTTCGCTGGCACGGTAAAAGGATGCGGGGCAGAGGTTACATTTGTGGGGACGAATGCCGGAGTGTTGGTTTAGATGGATTTTGAACTCTGCGGGGTAACCGAATTTCTTGGGGCAGAGGTGGCATTGGTAGCGTTTGTAGCCGGTGTGAGATATTTGGTGAATTTTGACCCCTTGGGGGCGGGCAAAGCGCTTGGGACACTTGGGACATTTGTAAGGACGGGGTTGACTCTTCTTCTTCTTCTTAGAATCCTCCTCCGAATCGGATGAAGATGACGACGCTGAGGAGTCGCTCATTGCAAAATTTGGGTTTGGAACTTGGAACAAGCCGGGGTTTGAAATAGCACTGCTTAAAAAAATTTGTCAATGGATAAAAATCGGTTTATAATTCGGCACTTAAGTTTATTTAAAATTTGCACAGATTTTGACAGGATTTTACAGATATTTTGGTTTTCTAAAGAAAATTAGATTCAAAATTTTGCAAACATTAAATATTTCTATTTTTAACGTGGTTTCAAATACCACAGCTGAATGTGCATTGGCATTCTATGAATTTTTGTGCCAGGTGTACTTTAGTAGAGATTTACGTGTGCTTTATGAAAATGAAATGCCAACTTTACCATACCAAATCGAATCGAGTACATCTTTACACACGCTAAGTATACATTCAGTATTAGTATTGTATTATGCACAAGGTGTACTTGCCTCTTAGGTACATTTTTACATGCACAGAATCCATACAAAATTTACAACATTGGAACAAAGCAGTTTTCCTTATGACAATGACAATAGCAAGTTGATATATAAAATGAATATGAATGCCTAAAGAATGAAACCTGAGCTATTGTTGATTGTGAAATCGTCGAAACACCGGATTTCTTGGAAACGAAATGATTGTTGTGCTCAGCTTTAATAAAATATTCTAACCATTGAAATGTTTGCTGTTTGCTTTTTAACTAAAAAAAAGCGTTTCTAAAATATTTTAAAATATGAAGCCATTTTATTTCCTATTAATTTTACTATTTCACCCAGGTCACTCTTTGCTGGAATATCGTACTGGCCAACAAAACAGCCACAGTAGCCGATTCCAGGATCACTACCGATTAAAGAAACCCCTAAAACCTGTCAAGTCATCCATTTTTAAGGGCTACTCTTCACTAGGTAGCAATTCCCAATTCGCACTTTACCCCAAAAACCATTTCCAATAATTTCTAATCATTTTGCTTTTTAATTTCTTCTTTGAAAGTTATCAGAAATGACACCGACTCTTTCTCTGACGAAACGCCCCCCGAACCACCCCGATCCCGCTCCCGAATATCCCCTCGCGTTATCGGCGGCCACTACGTCGTTCCCGGTGAACTCCCCTACCACGTCCAAATCACCTACAAGGACCGCTTCCTCTGCTCTGGCGCCCTAGTCCGCTCCCCCTCCGGTCCCGTCATAGTCTTGACCACCGCCGAGTGCGTCACCTACCCCGCCCCCAACAACACCATCCGCTTCCTAACCCACTTTACCATAATCGGCGGCGCCCTTCACATTATCTTCCGTCTGGAACACGAACAACGTCGCAGCGTCCGCAGAATCATTCGCCATCCACAATGGAACCGGGACATGTACACCCACGACATTGCCATAATCCAACTTCACTACCCATTCGTACAAAACGAGTACATAAAACCCTTACCCATGGGCCCCCCACCCGGAGACGGTTCCACTTTCACCGTAGCCGGATGGGGATACTTTTCCCCAGGTGGAAATAGATTGAGCGACGACCTGCATGGAATTGACATAAAATCTGTAAGTTATCCACAATGTACCAAGTTGTACCAGCCTTGGGGATTTACTGTGTTAAAAGGGATAACCCTTTGTCTTTATGATGGCATGGGGCAAACTGGACCTTGTAAAGGGGACGAAGGAACTGCGGCCGTGACCACGGGAGGGGACAAGAAGGTCGTGGGAATAATGTACTTTGTACCAGATAGGGGGACTACTGCACAAGGTTGTGGAACTCATAAGTATCCCTCACTATTTGTTAGTTTGGAAGCGGTTAGGCCATGGATTGAGGAAAATAGTAATCCGTATTTACCAGAGCAATAAAAAATAGATTTATTTTAAAGAAAAAAATGAATACAAAATTTGTGGTTTTTTAAAAAAATATTCAGTCATCCAAATCCCAATCAGATTCACTATCATCTCGTGGTGGTGGGTAGAAAGACTTAATAAAGTAATTGTATCTTTTGTATTGGCAACACGGCCAGTTTTGATGCTCTTGGTTTTCTGTGAAATTTCGATAGAGCTCGACATGTTGAATGCGGGATTTTAACAGTTCCTCGGCTTCCTCAGTTACCTACATATAAAATATTGCGAAAAATTCTTTAAAACTCTGCTATTTTACTAATAGAACCTATTTGAAAGTTTTTCTAAAACCTTACCTCTTTTGAAACACAAGCTATTAAATACGTTAGCTGTTTCATTTGCAAAAATCCTTTGGTAATGGACAAATCTGTAAGAGAGCTCATGCCGCATTCAGCGTCATACTGGAAGCTCTTTAAATCTATGAGTTATGTCAAAACACACAACTTTAATGGCCAATTAACATTTTATAATCTTTTTAGATTTAATGGAAACTTACATTTAAGGTCAGTCAGTCCTTTTTTAGTGTTACCCTCTAAACTGCCAATCACATTTGCATCAAGAATTTGAGATCCGAAGAGACACGTCAATGTCTCCAGTTTTGGCCAAGCTTCGCACACTTCATGTAAAGTAATTTCATCCACCACAGCTTGAAACGTATTCAAATTGGGCATCCATTCCGCAAGATAGCCTACACTTTCAGGTAGAAGTGGACAGTTAATTTGAAAATACTCCATCTTTTCTAGCACTACATTTGTCAATGTTTGCATTTCATAAGTAGATTTGACCATGTCATCCTTAACCAAATACAAGTAGCCTGCAGAATCATATTCTAGCGTTAATAAATCATTCATTTTGGTTTGATCGTCATATCCATACAGATCCATGTGAAGCAGTGTTAGATTTGGGGTAAATCTGAGAAAACTTAGATTTGGAACAACATTTCCCCAAAGTCGAAGCTCAGTTAAAACAGGCCATTGAATACTTAAAGGACAGGGTTGGCTTTTAGGGTTACGGGCTAACCAACTAAATATCTCTAAAGTGCGTAAACTTTTGCAATGATTTTTCAAAAATGTGGGCAGAAATCTGGGCTCATTTGGTTGGTATTGGTGGTTCATAAAGATCCGAGATTTTACTGTTACGGAGAAGTGCTCCAAGGATGAAAATTTAACGTTGGAAATGTGCTTTGGAATGGATGGATGAAACGCAATGGTACTTTCCATAAGATCAAGACACTTAATGGTGGAGTTAATTGGTGGTCCGAATTTTTGTAGAAATTGTTGACTGGGACAAAGACAATCGATCAAGTTTTCTATGCAACCGTTTGTGAGTTTTAGCTCCTGTTTTACAAATCAAATAGAGAATGAATTAATGAGTTTAGTCATTGTCCGCTGTTTTGTCAACTTATAATTATATTACCTGTAAATTAGGAAGACTAGGGATTCGAAAAGGCAATTTGGAATTGCAATGCAAGGAAGTAAGGCTTTGGTAAAAATCTTCTGTAATTGCATTTTCCGGCCAAATATTGTCCTTTTCGTTAATGCTCACATTATAAAAGCACAAATTTGCTAAATTTGGCATTTTCTGGACAAAAAATCGTAGAACGTCTTTAGAACAATCTGATTTAGTTTGAAAGTTGACTTCTGTACAAGTCAAACTTCTGATATTGGGTCCAACCAAAGTCCAAAAGGATTTTGCCACTGGGTTTGTTTCACAGTGAAGCAAGTTAACTGTTAGATTTTGCAGTTTGTACTTTTGATACGGGATTTCCACAAGTTTGTATGGGCTTTGGGGATTTTGCAGCTCAGAGAGAAATTGAGAAGGGGTTGTTTTGCCCGTTGTGGAGGGTTTTTGAAACGTGGGCGTTTCGTTGACTATGCAGAGAACGGCATGATTCCTCCATCTGGAAAGAGTTTCGCAGTGCCAAAATTTGCAAACCAGGCGAATATTTCTCCAGTCTTCGAATGATGCTGAGTTATGGAGAAAGTCAAACAGTTGTTGCAGTATCTGTGGGATTTTCAAGAATTATTGGGAATTAGTGAACATATATGCTAAGAAGCCAGATTTGATTACTATTCCTAAACCAAATTTTTAATTTAGAAATGTATTGTGCATTTACCACCGAATTTTTAAGTGGATGCTCAATTGGAATAGCCTCTCCGTTCACAGCATTTTCCATGATGCGCCAATGAGTCTGGTGTAATTTTCCAGTGCAAAATTGCCTGTTTAAATAAATTAGCAAAGATTTGGACTAGAAATTGACATGATATTTATGCGAGTGTTATGTGCCGCTGGATTTTGTTTTGTTCTGTTCAGCTGACTGTTAGCTACGTACCTATAGTCTTGCTCACTCATTTAGCTCAGCTTTTAGTGTGTCACTTACACTCGCCGGAGCAGAACATGTATGAAGTAAAGCATGAATAAAAGCAGTATAGAGTATTGCATGGTAAATGGATTGATTTAACGATGAAAGAAATGTGAGAAATGCGTTTTAAAATGCAGGAAGTTGAGATAGGTGACTTATGTAAGTATGTAATTTGAGAAGATATGGGATTTAGATTTAGAGGTACAATTTAGATTACTGAAATATCATTAAGGACGATAATTTCATGTTTCGAAATTTGAATTTTGCTAAGTCGTGAATAAATTGAAGCCCCAAATGATCCTGATTCAATATGACATAGTGTGCACGCGTTGTATTTATGTCTCTCGTTATCTTCCTTCCCAACATTTCCCAACCAACACCTATCAACTCTATTGAAGTTTTAAATGCTGCAAATTATTTCAATACAAGTCAAGATTAAGATAGCGGGATAAAAAATGTATTAATCTATTGAATTTTATTTCAACCAAGACATATAAAACCAACAATAAGTATGTTAATTGTTTTGAGTAATATAGTAATCGATTTAAACACTGACTTTGGAAATTCACGAGTCGATTTTTACAGTCGCTACCGTAATAAGAGTTAAAGTTTACTACAGATCAAATTGGATTTTTTGAAGACATTTCTTATCGACTAATTCATAAATGTGCAAAAGTTATACCGGTCTTTCTTTCTTTTTAACAAAAACTTGATCTTCTTCCTTTTCCTTTTCTCAAAAGGAGTTTGACCTTTGCAATACGACGAGAAATGACTCCTATTAACCCAGTTTCATCTGTAGTAAACCATAACTCTTACAATGGTACCGACTGTAACATGATAACAAAATACTACACTTTAGCATAGCAATAGAACACCTTACACTTTCAAACAAAACTTCTAAAAACTATTTTTACAACATTTCTAGCAAAGCACTCAATTTAACAACAACCCTTTTGCGCTTAACAAGGCAAATTCAAATCTTTCAGGAACCTCCAGCTCTTCTCACCAATATGCCGTCTAATATGCAAATCTAAATATCCTTTGTAAGAGAAAGTGTGCCCGCAAAATATACAATCATACGGTTGTATACACTCGTGTCTTCTTTTAATATGTTGTCGAACATATTCCTTATCGGCGAACATTTTTCCACAGTATGGACATGGGTGAAGTTTCTTATTTCCTCTGTGTTCCCTTTCCCTGTGTCGGCGTAATCCTCTAGAGAATTTGTAAGCTTCTCCACAAATCTCACACTTAAATGGTTTTTCCTTCCGGTGTGTATGTATCCATCGAGTATGCTGAACGCATTCATGATTCGTTGCAAACTTCATTTCACAAAATTTGCAGTGGAATGGTCTATCGCCCAAATGAAATATTCGCATGTGCTCTGTAAGTTGACTCTTTGCCGTGTAATTCTTATCCGGGCAGAGTTCACACTGAAAAGGCTTGACTTTGTAGTGATACCTTAGATGAACTTCGAAGCTGCCTCTGTTGTGAAACTTTTTACTGCAAATCTCACAAGAATATCTGTCCGGAAATGAGCCTGTGTGACTTTGTACATGTCGCTTACGTGCTGAGAGGTCACTAAAGCCTCGTCCACAAATATGACACTCGTGGGGTTTCTCGCCAATATGCGCTAACAGATGAGTTTCTAGTGCTTGTTTTTCAGTAAATGCTTTATCACAGAACACACAAACATGGGGATAAATTCCTGCGTGTCTTTTTTCATGACATCTAAGTGCAGATATTTGTGTAAAACGTTTTCCACAAGTGTCACACCCGTAACGTTTGTCACCAAAATGAATTCTTATATGGATACCTCGATTAGTAGTTGATGCAAATGTTTTTCCACAAACGCTGCATGGATAGCGTTTCTGTTGGCTGGAGGACTTATTCCCACTTTTGTGCTCCATAATGATTCTTGTAGCGGTGGTGTTTTCACAGTTGTTCTTGTCAGTTTCAACGAAAATAAATCCCGATTTTAATTTGTACTCTAAATGTCCTGCCAAAAATACTAGAACACGTTTTGCAAAAATTACGGAGAAATGAAAATGTTTATTTCCATTTCAGCTGAGAGAGCTCTTCTCAATGACAGCACACGGTTTGTTATGAAAATCTCAAATGCCGACAATGTTTTGTTGCTGAGCACGTTTAGAGACGGAGTAAGCATGGGCAAGACACCTTTACCGCAAGCGAGAGTTCATACTAACTTTCGTGTAGATAGAGACGCAGAACGGAACGGGTAGGCTTTCGGGGGTTGCTATGACACTAGAAAAGCTATCCTTTGTTGATTCCAAGGCGTGTACTCTTTTTTTGCATGGAATTGGTAAGAATGAGATGAATTGAGTGAAAAATGCAATTTTGTGGCTAGTTCTATTCAATTTCAATTTCTATTAACCACTAACCGTTTAAAATTTATTTTTCTGGTGTACTCAAAATTATAAAAAATGTATTCTACGCTACGTTACGTTAGATTAGCCTATATAATATGCATTTTTATTCAGTCACCTTATTTACAGTTTTCCTGCTAACACAGTTTTTTATTAGCACAAATATCCTACTACATAGTCGAACATCAATACGAATCTTAATCAACTTAGTAATCAAATAATTAATTCGCTATCCATAACGTTAGTACCTCTCGAGTACATAGATTATAATCTAAATCGATGAATTTTAATCGCTTTTGGATTATTTGAATCATCCAAATCACGCGCGAAATTCAAAAACGTACTCAAAAAGCGCTTTCCAAAAAAGCTTCTCCGGAGACGATTATTTGAGAAAACGCGATTATGTGTGTACGTACACTACACGTTTCCATGCAACAACTAAAATCATCCATCAGGTGATGGATGAAACAAGGCAATTTTCAACTCACCCTTCAAGTTCATAGCTTATCATCTGTAAGATGATAATCAGTTTTCGAAATGTAGCCATGGCTTAAATCGTGTACATGAGAGGTACTATTGTACTATATATTTAATTATGCTTCTGATTTTACAATTAATTTTGTACTTGGTTAAAACAAATGCCGCTCACAAGGCCAACTGTGGATAGTTTTACTATTTTATGCACGTAAACGGTTTTATTGTAAATTCTACAGTAAAATAAAAAATAAAACCGCAAAAACTTATTGTGATGTCTTTTTTGACGATGTTTATCAATAAAAGAAGGCCACAAACATGAAGAGGAAACTGAGGGTTTAAAGGAGCATGTGTTGAACAATTTGCAAGACAATTCGAGTTACTGCTCGAATTTTGTTGAAGAATGTTTGAAATGACACCGAATTGGATTTTCTTTTGAATTTCTGCAGAGAACGCAATAAACTAAATGATTTCAATTTTCTTCAAGCAGACAAAAATAGATTCCATGGTTTACCAAAATTAACAATTATGTGCTTAAACTGCAAGAAAAGCCACTAATATCGAAAATGTAATCCCCACAAGTAAGAAAATAAATATCACAATAATAATTCCTTTCATTGAAGCACTCTTTGGATCAGACGAAACTACATCTATCTTAGCAACATTTTAAAAATACACCAAGTTCTCCCACCAGTTAACAATAACCGCTTCTTTCAAATATACTACGCCTTGTGTTATATGTACCGTTAAGTAATTTACTATATTAATTTGACCAGTTCTGGATGCAAAGGCTTCCGTTCCAACCGTATATCGTCTATTACTTGAATTACTAATTGCATTTATATACTCCGTGCAATTATATTCTGGTAAAATAAGATCAGTGTTGTTACATGCTATAAGATCATGTAGGAACCATTTTCTCTCGTATTCACGAAACACGTCGTCAAGCAACATAAGGGTTGTGTTGAAACTATTTCTACCGTTTGCATCCCGAAACTCCTTTGCAGTTTCAGTAAGCTTGCGCAAAAGTACTATTGTATTTGGATGCAACTACGGTGTTAAATTTGTTATGCAAAAATGTTTTGTGCATTTCAAGCACCTCTGAATTAACCATGGAGTAGCTGAAACCCACTTCTATTGAGTTATTATTATACCCTTCAACATTCTCTAGTACATATATGCTTATAGCTCCGCTAGAACTAGAAACGCCTCCTAATTCAAGACGCTCTACTCTTGTATATATATTGAACAAGTTATTTTTTTAGCTATGCAAGCGTCTCATAAAGTATCGAGGGTGTCTCTAATATCATGTTATACACATTTGTTTTTTATATCTATTGCTAAGAACTAATGCACCTAGTGTCGCTGCAGCTACAATCCAGCAGAGTAAATTTGAAACAATAACTTGTTTAGTAAAGGGATCTTCTTGTTCTATGTAATATTTTTAAAAACTCAAGCATCCAAAATAAATAAAACGTTCAACGGATTAGGTTGTTGCATTTCTTTGTGAAATTCTAGTCATAGGGTATTTTGAGAGTATATTATGGTCTACGTGTCAGTTTGATGTCAGTACAAGGTTTGATATAATGCTTGTCACATAACCAAGGCCAACAGATTGCATCCTGTGCATAAATTTGCATCTTGCCAGAATCGACATATGATGGCTAGGTGAAACCAAAACTAGACGGTATGACAACTAGTGTTCTGCAAATTTTGAAACAATAAATTTGCATCTTTTGCATAAATTTGCATCCTCAAAAAATCTTGCATAAATGTGCATCTTTTAAAAATATTGCATAAATTTGCACTTTGACCAATATTTTTTGTAAAATTTTGCTACTTTTAAGAGAAATATGAAAAATAAACGTGAGAGAATTAAGAATTTCGGGTTAGTACACTTAACGTTGAGGTGTATAGCAAAATTCAACTTTTTATAAAGTTTGTTTACATATTTTGGTATACAATTTTAAGCGTCAATACTTTTTGAAACAACGAAACAAGGCACCAAGTCATCTTATCATCATTAATTGTCATCTTGGAGCAAAGCAGTAAGAATTGAATTTAGGAAGACTATTAGATTTCCAGAAGTTAATTTGCCTGGCTCAATTTAAAACTTATACAGTAAATGTGCTTATGGTTTGAAGTGGCGTTTTGTTTGACATTGACTGACTACGAAAAGTTAGTGACCACATTTACGTTAGTCATCTAGAATACTCTGTCGTAAAAAAGTATCAGAATCTCATGTGAAGAAATATGCGTTAATCTTTTCCATTGTCAGTCACTCCATAAACCTTTTTAATTGGAATAAGTTTGTTAAAATAATTTTTTATTTCCATTCACCCCTAATTTAATACACATCTTAACGAATTAATAAAATTGCATAAATTTGCATAATTCAAAAAAATAATTGCATAAATTTGCATCCTTCGACGAATAAATTTGCATCCTGTGAAGGAATAAATCTGCATCCGGCTGTTGGCCTTGCACATAACATAGCTTATTAGTCTAATGCGAGTTATGAAAAGAGTTTCTGACAAAGCACTTCTCTGCAGGTGAGGCCGTAGGTAGAGTTGAAGTCAATCCGGAAAGACTTCACGTGGCTGAAGGAGTTGTTACCGCTCATAAGATCAAGACGGCGTGGGCTTCCTTTGGTCCCTACAAGGCCCCAGGTCCAGATGAAATATTTCCTGCTTTGTTGACTGGAGCAGGGGAGCACTTGGCGCAAATTTTTGTGCCAATATACACGGCCTGCTTGGAGTTCGGATACACTCCAAAAGCATGGCGGGCCACAAAAGTTGTATTCCTGCCCAAGCCGGGCAAGGACAGCTATCAAAAACCATCCGCATGGCGACCAATCTCGCTTACATCCTTCTTTCTTAAAGGACTGGAGAGGCTAGTAGATTGGCAGGTCAAGGATGACAATCTGATAACTGGGCTCAAACAAAATGGCCAGTTTGCGTACTTGCGGGGAGCGTCTACGGAGGCAGCTCTGCACCAAATAGTTACCTGCATAGAGAAGTCTTTGCATAGTAAACAGATATCCCTAGGAGTCTTTCTTGACATTGAAGGTGCCTTTAATAGGGTTGCTTTTAAGGTAGTCAAGAAAGCCCTAGAAAGGAAATCAATCCCGCAAATTTCCTTGCGATGGATTTACAACATGTTGCGCATGCGCATAGCAACAGCAGAGTTATCCGGCAGCAGCAGCTCTATTATTGTTGATGCCGGTTGTCCTCAAGGAGGTGTGCTCTCACCGCTTCTGTGGGACTGTTGACGTTGACGAGCTCCTGTGTGAGCTTAAGGAAAATTCCAAGTCAACTCAATCCCAGGGTTTTGCGGATGATATAGCATTACACCAAGCAGGTATATGCTTTGCCACCGTGCAATGCATAATGCAAAGGGCCCTAAACCTCGTACACTCATGGTGTGCCAGGGTGGGTCTTTCGGTTAACGCTAGCAAGTCAGAAGCTGTAATATTTACAAACCGACAGAAGCTAGAATGCAGACCACATTTGACTTTTGGAGGGCAACCAATACCCTTCAAATCAAGTGTAAGGTACTTGGGTGTCCATCTGGACAGCAAGCTAAACTGGCTTCTCATTTGCTAAAACGGGTGACACAAATGCGTGTTGCTCTAGCACAATGCAAGAGAGCTATTGCCAAAACCTGGGGACTTAAGCCTTGGGTGACACAATGGATCTATACAGCAGTCATTAGACCAGCCTTATTCTATGGAGTAGTGGTCTGGGTCCCATCAATGAAAGCTAAAAAGAATGTGATGTTGCTAGCCCGGATTCAACGCCAGGCAATGCTACTAATCACTGGGTGCATGCCTACAACGCCTACAGCTGCGTTGGAGTGCATGCTTGACTTAAAACCTGTCGATATACACGCCAAAATTATGGCTGTGCGAACGATGCACAGGCTGCATCACAACAGCACCTGGAAAGGTGTGGTGCCACAAGGTGCGCTGTCAAGGTTAACTCACTCCTGCGCTTCTCTAGAAGCCTGGAGGGAGATTCCCTTGCTAGAGTGGCCTTGTGATCTTCGGAATAGTCGCCCACTGGTAGAGGGGGGCTTTAAAATGATCATTCCGTCAAGAGAATCGTGAGATAAGAGAGGTGAGCCGGATCACTCATCAAGCTCTGTGACGTGCTACACAGACGGCTCGAGGTTCCGCGAAAGTACAGGTGCCACGTTCACGTACACCTTTGATGGAAAAACCGAGCATGAACTCATACCGTTAGGTAGAAGTGCTACGGTATTCCAAGCAGAAGTCCTGGCCATATCAAACCTGGCCAGGAAACTACATCTTCTCCTGACAGGACGAAGATCGATTTTTATTTACTCTGACAGTCGCAGTGCCATAGAAGCTCTCTGGAGCTGGTGGTACATGACATCGTTAGTGGGAGAGTGTTTTGAATGGCTGCGCCAACTGGCTCAGCTGCACGAAGTAACTCTCGCTTGGATTCCTGCTCATAGTGGGTTTGCTGGGAATGAAGCTGTGGACGCTTTGGCTAAGCAAGCCTCTGAGTTAGCAGTGGAAGGCCCGGAACCAATTATTCCTGTTTCCATGAGCACAGTAAAGAGTGCTGTCAGAGATTGGGGTGACAGTCAGCACTCTAAGATGTGGAAGGGCGGGACAGACTGTAGCGTCTTTAAGACGCTAATTAACTTGCCTTCGCGATCTGTGGGAGCTTTTGTAAGTTCCCTTGAGCGCGATGCACTGAGATCGTTTGTCCAGATCATGACTGGGCATTCGATATTAAAGGGTCATCTCCACAAGTTGGGATTAGAACCCTCGAACATCTGTCCCAATTGCGGGATGGAAGAAGAAACGAGCCTACATTTCTTAGGAAAATGTGATAGGTTCGTTGAGATGAGATGTGATGCGCTGGAGGGGCAAACCCTTGATGCTGAAGGTATTCGACAAGCTACTCCAGCCAGTCTTTTGCATTTTATCAAAAGCACTGGTCGGCTCAAAAGATCAATAGATCCGGCCAGAGCCGTGCGGAGAGCAAACAGGCCATAAAGTAAAGGTTTTGGTAACTAGTGTAAGAATCATGGGAGAGTCTGCAAAAATTCCTTTAGGGATTAAGCGGCTGAAATTCTACTATTCATGTAGTACTTTCTTCCCATATTACATACATACATACATGAAAAGAGTTTATAGTCAAAATGAATTAATTATGCTGCACGAGCTTCTAATGCCTAATAGGCTACATTGGAGATACGCAAAACTTAAATGCATTTAGGACACAAGCAAAGCTGAAATATACTGCCAAATATTTTTCGACTTATACTGCCATATATCTATTACCTGTTTCAATTATACTTTTCATATATTAACAAGTAATGTAATATCTAATGATATAAACAACTATGTATACTACACAATGCTGCTAAATATATTGATGTGGAATATGTATTTAAAATTGTCATATCTGTGCCATTGTAGTAATTGAGGCAATGGTCAATGTTTAGGTTTCTTGAAATACTTTTCTTAGTAAATCAAATGGTTGGCAGTTTTGCAGGTGGTCAAAAAGACTCTTTTTAAAAGAGTATAAAATGAGAGGTTGTGGAACAGTCTGCTTCTTCTTGCCAAAGTTAATTTTTCGGAAAAAAACTTATCGATGCAACTTACATGACCACTTAAAAGGTTCAAAAAGAATATCGCGTCTGAAGAATCATTTCCCAACACTTGAATCTTTAAACGCATCATGAACAAACACTTGAAAAGGCGCTGGTCTCCATTACCAGACACATGAATTTTTGATCGACAACATGACCAGACACTTGATTTTTTGAATGAAAACATGACCAGACACTTGCAAAAACATAGTTTTGAGAAAATCAAGATTTAAGTCTTTATTCGAGAAATTCTTATTTACGAGTTTAAAACAGTTCTGCAGAAACGGCAGAAAGGCATTGTGGATATATGCATTTAGAAAAAGAAATTAACTAAAACTAATGTGGCAAGTGGTCGTAAAAAGCGGGATCTTGACTAGCAGTAGAAAATCTGCAATTTCTGTACACATTTCTCTACTTATGATAACTTCTCTACGTCTGGCCGGATTTAGATGCGGTTTTCAGCTGTTGAAAGCCCAAAAAATGCTCTTTCTAACTGGTACTAAATCTCATTTTACCCCAAAATGCAAGTGTCTGGTCATGTTTTCATTCAAAAAATCAAGTGTCTGGTCATGTTGACGTTCGAAAATTCATGTGTTTGGTAATGGTGACCAACGCATTTTCAAGTGTTTGTTCATGATGCGTTTGAAGATTCAAGTGTTGGGAAATGATTCTTCAGACGCGATATCTAAAAATGCAAAAGCGAATTTTTCAAACTATATTTAAAAATACTTTCAGCTTATTATAACAAGTAGATTTAAAATCACATTATAGAACAAATGTTGTGCATTACATCTAACATTCGTAAAAAATATAATCCAGTCGATGGTAAACCATTAAAAAATACTCGCTACTAAACACGAGGAGTGTTGAAAGATGTTTCTAATGTGTTAATTAAATTATTCAACAAGAAAACCTAATATTCAGAAATCCTGAAACTAAGGAGCTTGTAGCACACATGTAACAAGAACATACATCAATACCCGTATATAACAAGTGTGGTGTATGTACCCACCACATAGATAGCTTAGTTAGTCAAATTATGTTAATCTATTGCTAGACGATAAGACTTGCTGTTTCGATGATAAGACCTTGAACTGTCTGATATGAAATTGTCTATGAAGTCGAAATCTTGTGATTTCGACTCCACTCTGCTTATGTCTTTCATTCAATAAAGATATACTAAAACTGACTGGTCCACACTGAAGGCAAAGAACCATGCATTGATTTGTGCCCCGTGTGTGCAGCACCACATAAAGAAAGTATTAAAAAAATTTAAATTTTGTTCATGATCGTAGTTTTCATAGGCCACGGCTCCATTCATAATGTAAATATATGAACACTAC